>OU342536.1:13748750-15045000 GCA_910589475.2 Bembecia ichneumoniformis | reverse complement strand
TTATAAGAAAAGTACGTAAACATTTTTAATTTTACTCCAATCTATCAACCTTTTAAAAAAGCTTTTAAGGCTGTGAGTTGTTGCATAATGAGCGCCGGAGCGATTCTGAGTGTAATGGAAACGAATTGCTTTCGCATCAGCACTTCTCCATTGTTGTCATTGTAAGCGAGAAGCATAAAGCTTTGCAACCGAAAAGTCGCTCCCTCACATATGTCATCGCGTTTGCAATCAAATAGGCCAACGAGTCCTTTCTCTACAAGTCATCCAACTACTTCTTCCCGGTCCTAAATAAAGCTTATTTCTTTGGGATATCCCACGTCATAAACTCGGTTACCCGAATATCTATTTAAAAAAATGTATAAATATGATTTAAAACCAAACGGGACAAGTGCGAGTTGAACTCGCATGAAGAGGGTTCCGTACGATGTTACCTAACCGCACAATATTGAGTGATTTACCATGTTATTTTAATATCATGGACTTCTTATAGGTTTTCCTATAATCTATAAGTAGAAAATTTCTGTATTTTTTTCAAAATTTTAGGTTCAGTAGGTTCTGTGATTGAATGGTCGGACAGACGGACACATGAGTGATCCTATAAGGGTTCCGTTTTTTTATTCGGACGTACGGAACCCTAAAAAAAATTTAAAGTGAACACAAAACATCAGAGAGTAACATATTTTTTAACGTTAAGATCGGCAGACAGGCTGATGGTTCACTTGAAGGTAAGTGGCTACCGTCGCCTATAACACAAGCAACGCCAAAGCTGCTGCAAGTGCGCTGCCGATTACAGTAGGATTAAGGATAAGGGATTAGGAAGGGAAATGGGCTCTGGCATCCCTTACTCACTGATCGAAACACTCATCGTGCTGTTATTTCACGGTGGTCTTCTGTAAGGGGTTAGTTGTGGCAGGGCACACTGTGTTTAGCATTCATAAATTAGGTAGACCGTTTGGCGATGGTAACCAAACCACTCCTCTACGTGAAATAACAGCATCTGTGCTTTTGTATTCTTTATTCTACTTAAATCGGCAGCGTACATGCAGCACCTAGTCCCATAAATTATGCTTTCAAATAAGTTATAATAGGTATACCTATTTTTAAAAAAAGATTATATTGTCATCTGTTGATTAATTGTTTTAGTGTAATTTGAACTGCAACGTTCAAAGCAACGCATTTTTCTTTAGATTAAATCCAACACAGTTTGTAATAGCACAATACTAATAGAAGCCAGTTTTTTTTTTTTTTTTTCTCTAATAACCTCCGGCACGAAGCCGCAGCCTGTGTCTACTGTCCTCTTTCATACTAGTTCTCGCATTAATTCTTCTCGCACTTCCATTCAGCATACTTTTTTCTTTCTATCATTCGTCCACATTCGTACTGTAACGGGTGGGATTCCCGTCTACTCTACTCGTAATTTAATTTGTAGTTCTATTTTTTATTTACGGGATTGGGAGCAGCTTTTATTTAAAATTAATAATGTATATGAACCAGATACATTATTAATTTTTAATACAATCACTAGTTACATTATTATTATTTAGAATCTTTGTTTCATCAGCCACATTCGGGTCGCAAGTACACGATGGATTGAATCGGTTCAAGTGCAAGGAGAATCCATCGTTAAACAGTTTAACTTAAACATTTAACTTAAACTTAAGTTTAATTTTAACCTACTAATTCTGTTGATAAAACACGCGTCGCGGCCATCTTCAATTCGCTACGTGGCATATCACATTGAATGCAAATTATTCGCAGCTAACATCCACTTCACATGACTACGGACCCTTTGAGTGCGACGAGACGAGGGTTGAATTTTAATTTTCAGCACAAATAGCTCGTAAATTATTATAAGTAGGCACATGCTTACGCACATACATATCTAATAGTATTCATGTTGCTTTTGATATCAAATCGTATGTAAATTGAGGAAAAGTTAGAAATACGTTTGCGACATACTCCAAAATGTTTTAACCGTGAATTTTGAAGATCAAATAAATAAGGCTTCGTACTTTAATATGCTCTCGAAATACAGCTTAATCATGAAAGATTATATCGTATAACTGGCTGAGCCCGCAACTTTGTACGCGTGGTATTCGGTTTTTAAACCGATTGGAATGAAACAAACACTAAATGTTACGGAAAGCTTGTTACAATACATAAATGAAAACCGGATTCAAATCGGTTAAGCCGTTTCTGATATTAGCGTGCACAAACGCATAAACAGACAAAAATTCTAAAAATTATTTTTTTACCTCGGTAACATAACATGTAAAAATTGGTTTTTTGAAAAAAAAAAAACAAGAGGTATGTACGTACATATAATAATATCGTAAACTAGACGATGACATTTATAATCTAATAGCGACCCGCCCCCGGCTTCGCCCGTGGTGCAATTTTTATATATAAGAACATTCCCCGTTTATCCCTCTTTTCAATAGTGAAAACCGAATTTTAATTCGGCATCACGCGTGAACGGGTAGACCGATTAAAATCGGTCTACCCGTTCACGCGTGATGCCGTGACCAAGGGAAATAGGGATTCATTTTTATATATAGAGAAGATATCTATAATATTTATTATAGATATAAATGACTATTCTACTCTCTCTAACTCTCGCTTCTGTCTTTTTCTTCGCCAACTTCTTCTAAACAGCCCAATGGATTTTGATACGACTTTTACTAATAAAAAGAGTGATAAAGAGGAAGAGTGATAAAGAGGAAGAAAAGAAATAAAAAATGTATCTTTGGGTATCTAAGGAATCTGAAGAGAACGTAGTGAGTCAAATTTAAAGTCGTTTCAGGTATAGTTATTATTATAAATAATGTAAAATAAACACAAGCCTTCCAACACCAAAAAATATCCTACATTTCTCTATAGTTATATCTCTATATCTGACAATCTCTATTTCGCGGAAGACACATATAACTTTAACTTACTAGTAAACGCTACAATCTTATACAATGAATCTAAGAAGACATTGAGATGAACAGAGGCTTCATAGAAGAGCTTCAGACAATTCCTTTTGCTGGTCGAATTACTCTTGGCTGAGTAGTCGTGGTCATCACTTCTGAATGGCTCGTCGCATCACATGATGCCACTCCTCCCTCATCGCCTTCCCCCCTGTGTTGGTACTCATTTAAGAGGTCTTGGGGAGACGATTTTTTTCCAATAGACCGAATTTAGAAATTTGACATTTGTGGTCTTGACGAGCCCGTTGGATGAGTGTTTGGGGTGTCGACTTTAATTGAGTTGTAACGGACGCGATCGTGCTGACTCGCAATGAGTATGTGAAGTTGGCCCCCCATTATCGTGATAAAAAAAAAATGACGTGAGTTCTAGTTGCCCCCCACATAGTTCTGGAGTTCTCTATACTTTATATCAATAGTTCTATTTATTTTCCAAGAAAAATTGATTATTGAACTTGATGGGGGGCCAACTTCACAAATCGAAAAGTTTGCGTAGTCATACCAACTACATCATTCGTCGGATCGAAAAAAGTTATAAGGATAAATTGTAGAACTCTTTGGGGGGCAAACAGAACTCCGTGAAAAAACTTCAAATTTTGAAAAAAAAAATTTTTCTTTTTTTTGAAAAATTTTTTTTTTTGTTCCCATAGGTATAAAACGCGAATTCGAGTTGCCTTTCATGCAGTTCTGTTGTTATGCACACTTTTTATCAATAGTTCTGCTGATTTTTCACTCGAGATTTTTTTTTTAAATTTAATGAGGTTAATTTTACAAATCACAAACTTTGCGTAGTCGTACTGACCAAAGTATTGCTCCTATCAAAAAAAGTTATTAAAATAAATTGTAGAACTCTTCGGGGGGCAAACAGAACTCCGTGAAAAATTTTCAAATTTTGAAAAAAGAAAAAATATTCCTTGAAATTTTTTTTATCCCATATAACGCGAATTAGATTTTCCTACGATGAAGTTCTGATGTTCTGCTCACTTTTCATCAATAGTTCTGCTGATTTTTCACTCGAGAATTTTTTAAAATTTAATAAGAGGTTAATTTTACAAATCACAAAATTTGCGTAGTCGTACTGACCAAAGTATTGCTCCTATCAAAAAAAGTTATTAAGATAAATTGTAGAACTCATCGGGGGGCAAACAGAACTCCGTGAAAAATTTTCAAATTTTGAAAAAAGAAAAAATATTCCTTGAAATTTTTTTTTATCACATATAACGCGAATTAGATTTTCCTGCGATGAAGTTCTGATGTTCTGCTCACTTTTCATCAAGAGTTCTGCTGATTTTTCACTCGAGATTTTTTTTTAAATTTAATGAGAATTTAATTTTACAAATCACAAACTTTGCGTAGTCGTACTGACCAAAGTATTGCTCCTATCAAAAAAAGTTATTAAGATAAATTGTAGAACTCTTCGGGGGGCAAACAGAACTCCGTGAAAAATTTTCAAATTTTGAAAAAAGAAAAAATATTCCTTGAATATTTTTTTTTATCACATATAACGCGAATTAGATTTTCCTACGATGAAGTTCTGATGTTCTGCTCACTTTTCATCAATAGTTCTGCTGATTTTTCACTCGAGAATTTTTTAAAATTTAATAAGAGGTTAATTTTACAAATCACAAAATTTGCGTAGTCGTACTGACCAAAGTATTGCTCCTATCAAAAAAAGTTATTAAGATAAATTGTAGAACTCATCGGGGGGCAAACAGAACTCCGTGAAAAATTTTCAAATTTTGAAAAAAGAAAAAATATTCCTTGAAATTTTTTTTTATCACATATAACGCGAATTAGATTTTCCTGCGATGAAGTTCTGATGTTCTGCTCACTTTTCATCAAGAGTTCTGCTGATTTTTCACTCGAGATTTTTTTTTAAATTTAATGAGAATTTAATTTTACAAATCACAAACTTTGCGTAGTCGTACTGACCAAAGTATTGCTCCTATCAAAAAAAGTTATTAAGATAAATTGTAGAACTCTTCGGGGGGCAAACAGAACTCCGTGAAAAATTTTCAAATTTTGAAAAAAGAAAAAATATTCCTTGAAATTTTTTTTTATCCCATATAACGCGAATTAGATTTTCCTACGATGCAGTTCTGATTTTCTGCACACTTTTCATCAATAGTTCTGCTGATTTTTCACTCGAGATTTTTTTTTAAATTTAATGAGGTTAATTTTACAAATCACAAAATTTGCGTAGTCGTACTGATCAAAGTATTGCTCCTATCAAAAAAAGTTATTAAGATAAATTGTAGAACTCTTCGGGGGGCAAACAGAAATCCGTGAAAAATTTTCAAATTTTGAAAAAAGAAAAAATATTCCTTGAAATTTTTTTTATCCCATATAACGCGAATTAGATTTTCCTACGATGCAGTTCTGATTTTCTGCACACTTTTCATCAATAGTTCTGCTGATTTTTCACTCGAGATTTTTTTTTAAATTTAATGAGGTTAATTTTACAAATCACAAAATTTGCGTAGTCGTACTGATCAAAGTATTGCTCCTATCAAAAAAAGTTATTAAGATAAATTGTAGAACTCTTCGGGGGGCAAACAGAACTCCGTGAAAAATTTTCAAATTTTGAAAAAAGAAAAAATATTCCTTGAATATTTTTTTTATCACATATAACGCGAATTAGATTTTCCTACGATGAAGTTCTGATGTTCTGCTCACTTTTCATCAATAGTTCTGCTGATTTTTCACTCGAGAATTTTTTAAAATTTAATGAGAGGTTAATTTTACAAATCACAAAATTTGCGTAGTCGTACTGACCAAAGTATTGCTCCTATCAAAAAAAGTTATTAAGATAAATTGTAGAACTCATCGGGGGGCAAACAGAACTCCGTGAAAAATTTTCAAATTTTGAAAAAAGAAAAAATATTCCTTGAAATTTTTTTTTATCACATATAACGCGAATTAGATTTTCCTGCGATGAAGTTCTGATGTTCTGCTCACTTTTCATCAAGAGTTCTGCTGATTTTTCACTCGAGATTTTTTTTTAAATTTAATGAGAATTTAATTTTACAAATCACAAACTTTGCGTAGTCGTACTGACCAAAGTATTGCTCCTATCAAAAAAAGTTATTAAGATAAATTGTAGAACTCTTCGGGGGGCAAACAGAACTCCGTGAAAAATTTTCAAATTTTGAAAAAAAAAAAATATTCCTTGAAATTTTCTCGAATTCTCGAATTTTCCTTGAAAAATTCTCGAGTGAAAAATCAGCAGAACTATTGATGAAAAGTGAGCAGAACATCAGAACTTCATCGCAGGAAAATCTAATTCGCGTTATATGTGATAAAAAAAAATTTCAAGGAATATTTTTTCTTTTTTCAAAATTTGAAAATTTTTCACGGAGTTCTGTTTGCCCCCCGATGAGTTCTACAATTTATCTTAATAACTTTTTTTGATAGGAGCAATACTTTGGTCAGTACGACTACGCAAAGTTTGTGATTTGTAAAATTAAATTTTCATTAAATTTAAAAAAAAATCTCGAGTGGAAAATCAGCAGAACTATTGATGAAAAGTGTGCAGAAAATCAGAACTGCATCGTAGGAAAATCTAATTCGCGTTATATGGGATAAAAAAAATTTCAAGGAATATTTTTTCTTTTTTCAAAATTTGAAAATTTTTCACGGAGTTCTGTTTGCCCCCCGAAGAGTTCTACAATTTATCTTAATAACTTTTTTTGATAGGAGCAATACTTTGGTCAGTACAACTACGCAAAATTTGTGATTTGTAAAATTAACCTCATTAAATTTAAAAAAAAAATCTGGAGTGAAAAATCAGCAGAACTATTGATGAAAAGTGTGCAGAAAATCAGAACTGCATCGTAGGAAAATCTAATTCGCGTTATATGGGATAAAAAAAAGTTTCAATGAATATTTTTTCTTTTTTCAAAATTTGAAAATTTTTCACGGAGTTCTGTTTGCCCCCCAAAGAGTTCTATAATTTATCTTAATAACTTTTTTTGATTGGAGCAATACTTTGGTTAGTACGACGACGCAAAGTTTGTGATTTGTAAAAATTAACCTCTCATTAAATAAAAAAAAATCTCGAGTGAAAAATCAGCAGAACTATTGATAAAAAGTGTGCATAACATCAGAACTGCATGAAAGGCAACTCGAATTCGCGTTTTATACCTATGGGAACAAAAAAAAAATTTTTTTCAAAAAAAGAAAAAATTTTTTTTTCAAAATTTGAAGTTTTTTCACGGAGTTCTGTTTGCCCCCCAAAGAGTTCTACAATTTATCCTTATAACTTTTTTCGATCCGACGAATGCTGTAGTTGGTATGACTACGCAAACTTTTCGATTTGTGAAGTTGGCCCCCCATCAAGTTCAATAATCAATTTTTCTTGGAAAATAAATAGAACTATTGATATAAAGTATAGAGAACTCCAGAACTATGTGGGGGGCAACTAGAACTCATGTCATTTTTTTTTTATCACGATAATGGGGGGCCAACTTCACATACTCCTAAGGAATACGTAGCGGCGGCAAGCAACGCGCCGAACAGGCCAGTCGTCTTCGTCTACGCGCTCGATTGCTATGGACTAACTTTTAAATCCCTTATTGAAAAATTAAAAAATATCCAAATTAGATTTTTGAAATTATTAGTTAACAAAAAAGTAAAAAATAAATTAAACAATAACTGCACAAAATTATTTAAAATTTGTAAAATATTACCTATTAGTATAAAACATAAATACTTATTTTTAATTAATAGTCATGGAAATCGAGATCGTGACTCAGTATTGGATAAGGTGTTAAATACGCACAATACAAGGGCAATGTCTTTGGGAAAATTTGTAGTTCTTATAGGGTTGATAATTATTATGGTGTCAGAACTATAAGGAAGCGGTTGCCCTATATTCTAAATAAATAGTTTGCCTGAAGACATTGTCCACGAGAAAAATAAAACTATATTTAAAAATAAATTAATGAAATATTATCTGCTTTCTTTAAATTAATTAATGAAATTTAGGTTTAGGTTTTTAATTTAGCTTAAATTTAAATTCAGTTTTATTTTATTTTTGATAACATTAGTTTGACATCATTAACTTGATCCCATAGACAAACTGCTCTCCAGTTTTATGGGACATTGTAAATATTTTTTTCTAATTACATATTTCATGTGTAATAAATAAAATAAATCTATTTAACTGAGAATCACATCTTTTATTCTAACACGCAACCTGGAGTAGTAATATAAGCTCAACCTAAGACACTTATTACAGAGTCAACATTAAAGAAAACTTTCGTAAGCTTGCAAATTTAATTGTCATTTTTCATTGTTTCAGGTGCAGTTTACAATGACTTTACACTCGTGTGTTTAGTATAGTGCAGTGAAGTGTGTGCAGTGAAAAAACAGTAAAAAGAGGATGCGGAGGCTAAGAGCGTAGTGCCAAAACGCGGATGCCCTCGCATCCGAAGCAAGTCCGCTTGTATGGGGCTGGTTGGCGGCTACACATGAGTAGATAGAATTCTACTCTGTGTTCACGCGCTGGATGACTGATGATGTGGTGGTGGGCAGAGTGACGTCGCTGGAGCAGCGAGTCGCGGATGCGGCGTGGCAGCGTGTACAGCGTAAGCGAAGGCGTGGAGAGGTGCACCTGTTCTAGGTATAAGCAATACTATTTTTTATGTTAAGATCGGCAGACAGGCTGACGGTCCACTTGATGATAGGTGGCTACCGTCGCCTATAACACAACTAACACCAAAGCTGCTGCAAGTGCGCTGCCTACCACAGTAGGATTAAGGATAAAGGATAAGGAGGAAGATAGGGAAATGGGCTCTGGCATACTTCACTCACCGAAACACAACTGCACACGTGCTGTTATTTCACGGTGGTCTTCTGTAAGGGGGTGGTTACTGCGGCCAGACGGGCTGCCCAAATGACTACAAAACGCAGTGTACCCTGCCATTACTTTCCAGCTCCAGACCAGAGCCAAATTTGAAAAGTTCATATTTCAAAGTTGACCCTGCCGAGAAACGAACCCGGGAACAGAGCTTTAAGGCAAGCAGTACCACTCATCCAACGGGCTCGTCAAAGATTACCATTAAGATATTACCATTAATAGACAATTTTAGGCTGTGCTCCGCGGTTCCACTGGCTTTAGGAGGTTTTAACTCAGCTTCGCACGTGAGCACATTCACGTGGACTAGAGACGGGTTATTTGCACGTGGGAGTGTGTTGTATCGCGTCAATACGACACTGCGGATTAACTAGCAGCAATGACGGTGCACCATATACAGTCAAATTTACTCCACAATCTAAAGCAGCATGCAACCGGTAGAAATGAATATGTTATCTTTACTTAGCCACAGCACTGTTGGCAAAAATTTGTAAGTCAAATCTAAGTTAGTGGGTAGTAAGGTCGGCAAATGTAAGTTCGTTTACCGTTTGAACTTCGTTTCATATGTGGATTAAGTATTGAGAATAAACAGTCTCAAGAGTAGGTTCGGTTTTTTTTTAAACAATGCCGTAAAATGAACTTGTTACGGCGGAGATTACAATTTTAGAGAAAATGAATGAAATATTGTGCGATGTGTCAAAGTATACTGGTGCGGCAAAGGATCGCACCACCGGCTGTTTAGACTGTATCTCAGCGGTAGACCTCGTTAGCTGATGAAGGTGTAGGACTGCAGAAGCATCTGCCACGATACGGCTACTGCGCGGCCCAGCATACCACTGCACCTTTAAAAATCATATTGATTTAAAAATTATGTATATGGTTTTATACTCAACATCCTGAGATGATCAGAGTCTTACCTATAAATAAATTAAAAGTGTAACCTAAACCAAACTCTGAAAGATTATTATAAAATCGCTAATTATTTATTTAAACGATAATGAAGTCCGGATTTAAACACTTTTGAGCTCATACTATGTTCAGTATTATATATACTGTGATTTGTGTGTGATAATTGTAATTGTTTTATACATTCTATTTTAAAAATGACAAAAAGAATGGTATTTTCAGTTTCTTTCGGCGGTTTCTTCTTAGGATTGCCATCAGCTTGGCTTTTTCTTCTCCAAAACCCTAGTAAAATATCGACTTCAAAAAAGTGATCCTTTTATCTTATTTTTGAGAAATAAACGATTTGATTATCACTTTTTAGATAGAACGATCCTTGTCTGTGGCGAGGTGGCATATAAAAATGAATATATTTTGTTTTGTTCATGAACGCGGGTTACAAAGAATGTGAATACCATTAAAGATTACAATGGCTTTAATCGGGGTTAATTAAAATTTCTCGAGTTACCGGCAGGCAAGCGCAGCAGAAGGGATAGCAGAAGAAATAACAAGGGTAGTTTGAAAGATACTAAGCAGGTAAACCAGAACCATTCAGAAGAAACTGAATAATCAAATTACTCATTTACAAAAATTTCCCGGTGGGTTACCAAGCAATAGATGTAGTGCCTCATCTCAGAAGGGTTTTATTCTTTTATGCGGTCACTGATTTGATATAAAAGATTTCCAAGTAGCCGAATAGTTGTAGATTTGAAAATAAATCTATCTATGTAAATATCCATTATGAAATGTAAACCAAGGGAGGGCTGCGGACACCGGGTTCAGTGTGTGGAATAATGCGGACCGACCGCTGTCGCCTGACAAAGCGAAGTGCTCAAATATTCTAATAATTTCATGTAAAAAAACGAGCTTTTCTGCTTTTATTTTGAAATTTCTTTTCGAAAAAAGTTATCACGGAAATTTAAAAAAATCATTACATGATAGATATCTTTATGTACAGAAAAGATATTATTATCCTATTTTTAAATAACAGTGTGTTAATTATTTTATTTAACAACTTCGAGTGACAATTAAATTAAAATAAAAACTAAAATTACCTAATCTAAAAATAAATTAATACTAAATTGATTAAAACTATAATAACATAAAAATGGACCCTGCGGCATTGTACCAAGTACGCTGGCAGCATTTCCTCGTTGAATGGCCAAACTAATACGTTGGCCGAGGAAAGTGCCAGCTCTTCGGTCTCCCGTCGCATCAATAAGCCTCTTCGAGATGTCTTTGAAGAGGCTCATTGCTGCAGGGCCCCACGGACCGAGTATCTCGACTCCGAATGGTACAAAACCATATTCGGCGCCGAGTCCACTATATTTAGAAA
The DNA here is from genome assembly GCA_910589475.2 of Bembecia ichneumoniformis. Classification (NCBI taxonomy): domain Eukaryota; kingdom Metazoa; phylum Arthropoda; class Insecta; order Lepidoptera; family Sesiidae; genus Bembecia; species Bembecia ichneumoniformis. The sequence goes on along the minus strand of OU342536.1, from coordinate 15,033,896 downwards.
TTTTATTTTTTTCCGCCGCCTCTGCTGCGGCTGCTGCCTTAGTGGATGTTCCATGGAGATGCGAAGGGGCTAGTGTATCTACACAGGTAGCATCCCACACCAGCTCTCTACCCAATCTCCAGGGAATCAGGGACAACCCATCCGGTCTCCTGCCATCGTTTCTCGAAATGCCTGCAGGCTCTAATATAGCTGGTACATTGGCTGACGCAAGAGACCGGCGGAGGATGTCGTTTAAGGCAGCATGCCTTGAAAAGCGGACAGCACTTTTCTGGCAAGACAGTCCGTGGTGACCAAGACGGTCGACTATACTGCCACAGGGACATTGATGCTGGGAGCAATGTCCCAGCATCAATAATAGTAATATTCTTGATTTTTAGTTAATTTTGGTCATAAATTACTTTCAATAAAGATGTTTTGTTCGAAATGTGTTGTCATAATAATAATAATAAAAGCCTTTATTACTGTTAACAATATTTGAATCTTAAAATATATCAACTTATGTCTTATCTAATTCCTTATCTAATTTATATTTCTCTTCGCAGTAACGTAGAAATTTTCCTTTTTATTTTTAGTTTTTGTTAACAATTTGTCTTTCGACAAAGGCCTCCTCCAAGGCTTTCCACTCTTCTCTGTTTCTTGCCACTTTTATCCATAACTTTCCTGCTGTCTGTTTCAGTTCATCGTCCCATCTCATATTTTGTCTTCCCTTGTTCCTTTTTGGTTCCCTGGGGTACCACTCTGTGATGATTTTCGTCCATTTAGGTAATTGTTCTCTAATCATGTGGCGCGCCCATCTCCATTTAAGGTTTCTTATGGCTTTTTCTATGTCTTTGAATTTTGTTTTATCTTTGATATCTACTAACTTTACTTTATCTTTCAGTTTAATTCCAATAACATTTCGTTCCATTGAATTTTGGGTTACTTTCAATTTCCTCATTAACTTCTCTGTAAGAGCCCATGTTTGACATCCATATGTTAAACATGGCAAAATACGAATATCAAATACTTTATTTTTGTCATTCAGAGGTAAAATATGCTTCAACAATTATCAGATGCCAGTATTGTCATAACTAGCCCTTAAATATTATTAAACGGTGACAGGCAGACTGGCGGTCTACTTGATGATAGGTGGCTACCATCCCCTAAGACACAAACAAGACCATTGTACAAGTGCGCTGTCGACCCTGTAGAAATTTGTTTACTGTATGCTTGAAAAAGCCCATACTGTAGCCAGGTGGAAACGTCTCAGAAGGGAAATTGTTCAGCGGGATAAAGTTATACTCATCCGAACTGTGCGCATCGGCACCTTATCCAAGTAATGCGGATGAACTTCGTATCTATGGCGCGCAGAGCGGTAACACTCAATTCATATTTTACTTTCAATTTTTTCTTAAGTAAAGGTCGTCAGATAGGCTGACGGTCCTTTGGATAATAGGTGGGTACCGTCGCTTATTACACAAGCAACGCCACAGGTGCTACAAGTGAGTTCGATCATTTTTTTTTTAATATAAGTATCATGCGATCAGTCCAATGACTATAAGCAGATTTGTGGAGGGTATTTCAGGGTGTAAAAAGTTAATTCCTCACCGGGAACAACTCTTAATGTAGCTGGATTCTCAATCTACTATAGAGTCCAGCTCTAGAATGTTACGTCTCTTGAGACGTTTTGTTGTGCCCGGCACAGTGAGCTGCACAGAAAGTTGGCTGGGATGTCTCCGGAGACGACATTTATAATTTTTGGAAAGGTGGCCGTCTTATTTCCTCTTTAACAGTGCAAATATTTAGATGGTAATGGACCTCTGAGTTTCGAGTAAACCAGGGAGCATAACCATTCCTGAATGCTGTCCAACCCAGTCTGTAAGATCTCAGACGATTCCTCGGCATTTTCGCTCGACGCCAATACCGCAGTGTCGTCAGCAAAGGTGGCCACTGATTAAGACATTAGGCATTTCTTACTACACTCACCAAAATACAACAGCACACATGCTATTATTTCACAGTAGTTATTACAGAAGACGAACTGCTCAAATGACTAAGAAACGCAGTGTGTCCTGCCACTACTTGCCAGAGCGATAAGGCAAACTATTCGACCAATGGGCTCAAATTCATACCATCGTTTGGTTTTCTTTTAAAATAAGTTTTTCAATTTTCCACAGTTAAACACTAGCCTTGATGGAAGTTGTATTAACAATACGAATGTCGATGAGGCCTTACATACATACATATAAAACTCTAAAGCGAACGGCTTTTAATTAAAACTACAATAAACATCCGTAAAGTACCAGTAAATTTCAGCCTCTTTCACACGAATGCCCAACAGTTAAACAATTCAGTTAATTTTGCTGGCAACACAGACACACATAGAATATATACAGTCTGTTATACACTAACCCATAGAACAAAAAATATAATTATTTAATCCTAATGTGATGGAGTAACTCTTCTAAAACATTATATAAGATATTACAACCTATCAACACGCCGCCAACTTCGTACAGATGTATTTTTTTTCTACTTATTATACACATAAACTTTTCCCGTTTATCGCATTTTCCATAAGTTAAAACCGTATCAAAATTAGCGGAGCAACAGTCAGGCAGACAGACAGACGAAAAATTAATAAAAATACTAAACATATTTATTTAATACTAACTTAAGACAATTTAAAACTTCAAAGGCTGCAACACTGACTTAGCTGTGAGGAAATTTTTGCTATGTTATGTCGAGAGACAAGCTGACGGCCCTCTTGATGTGGTATCTATCATGGTCTATTACATAAGCGACAACAGGTGCTGCCGGTGCACTGCCAACCATAGTAGAATTGAGGATAAGGGTAATTCATAATGGAGGTATTTGATGGTAGGTGGCTACCGTCGCCTATAACACAAGCAACGCCACAGCTGCTGCAAGTACGCTGCCGACTGCAGTAGGATTAAGGATAAGGAATTGGATAGGAAAATGGGCTTTGGCATCCCTTACATACTCACCGAATCACAATAGTACACAAATGCTGTTATATCACGGTGGTTACCGCCGCCAGACGGGCTGCCCAAATGACTGCGAAACGCAGTGTGGCCCGCCACTAATTTCCAGATCCAGACCATAACCAAATTTGAAAAATTCATTTTTCAAAGTAGTCCCTGCCGGGAATTGAGCCCGGGAACTCTAGAACAAAGCGTTAAGGCAAGCAGCCTAATCACTCATCCAAAGGGCGCGTCAAAGCTGATACAATCGCATTAGCCGTCTCAAATTTAATTATAAATATATTTTTTATCGTATTTTTTTTTATTATTACTATTTTTATCATTGCTGGGATGTTACTTTGGACTTTTACTGTCGCATACTGAGATTCCTATAATTGCGGCAGCATCTGCCATGTATATTTATGCTTTGTGGGTTGTTTTTGCTTGGTGCCTGCCTCGTTGGAGGCCATGTAATAAATGAATAAATAAATAAATGAAATATTAAATTGTGTTTACATATTTTAAATGTAACTTTCAGTCAATGTTAATGGTTACAAAAATCAAATGCACGAATTCATGCGTGGATAGCAAACCATGCATGCGGCAAATTTCGCTTCGCGATTCGTGTAACGTGCGGCTTCCAACATTTTACGGTCTTTGCGTTGGTTAATCTAACGAACCAACTTATCTAGTGCACGAGTAATTAAATTAAATTTGTTAATTTACAATATAGTATTGCAGCAAATCTTTCATCCTTATCGACAGTAATTCCATTGCAGGTTTAACTAGGATTTATTTAAATTTTTATTTATAATAATAATAATTTTGTTCAATTTGTCGCAAATAAGCCTTACATTATATAGAAAATCGAGGAGAATAACCTTCCACTATGTCTAGCGTTTGTGGACTATGAGAAAGCCTTCGATTCGATCGAAAAATAGGCAGTGCTCGAGGCTCTACAACATATAACATAAGTGTTAAAGTGTTTGTACAAGAAATCCACTATCTCAGTTCGAGTACAAGAGCAGAGCACACAGTCAATTCTATTGCGGAGAGGTGTGAGACAGGGAGATGTACTCTCTCCTAAACTATTCACCCAACTTCGGTTTGCCGACCATATTGTGGTCCTGGCGAAGTCGATAAGAGAACTCAACACGATGGTCGACGGCCTCAACCGAGTTTCCCAAAGGGTGGGTCTTAAGATAAATATGGACAAAATGAAAGTTATTTCTAATGTCCATGTTGTACCCACCCCAGTAACAGTTGGAAATTCAACTCTCGAAGTTGTTGACGAGTACATCTACTTGGAACATACAGTCCAACTAGGTAGAGTCAACTTCGAGAAATCGTCAATCGTCAAATCCAGCTCGGGAAATTCCGAGACATCTTCTCTTCCACATGCGCCTTGAGTTGCGCTCAGCGCAATTTCGCGAATATTATTATTACTGCCGTCTCTAGTAGAGGGCGGCGTCGCGATCTTTGCTCTGTGGTCCTTTGACTATGAGGAGTATTGATGAAAGTATTTCAAGGCGTGAAAAGTCGCCTTGAGTTGCGCTCAGCGCAATTTCGCGAATATTATTATTACTGCCGTCTCTAGTAGAGGGCGGCGTGGCGATCTTTGCTCTGTGGTCCTTTGACTATGAGGAGTATTGATGAAAGTATTTCAAGGCGTGAAAAGTCGCCTTGAGTTGCGCTCAGCGCAATTTCGCGAATATTATTATTACTGCCGTCTCTAGTAGAGGGCGGCGTGGCGATCTTTGCTCTGTGGTCCTTTGACTATGAGGAGTATTGATGAAAGTATTTCAAGGCGTGAAAAGTCAATTCCCAATGGTAACCACTCTTAATGTAGCGGTCTACAATCTACCACTAAAGACGCTTTATTGTGTCCTCAAAGAAATAAATTTAAAACTTAATTAGCTCTGTTTTGCATTATAAGTATACGTATATTGTTTGTATATCAGCAGCATGTCATGTGTCAGCACCTTAATGACTGCCATAAACTCTGAAGTAACTATGGTCTAATTCACCTTGAAGATTTCGCCGTAATTCGCCGTACTTTGTAAACACAAATGCGGGAGAACTTGGTTTAATTCGCCAACTAATTCCGCTTACAGCTAACTAAGGCCTTACAGAAGTTTGTTGTCCAAAGCGATGCCTCAGAAAAGAGTGTTATGTGCAAGATACAACTTTTATTAGGGCAAATAATTTTATTAACATTGCTATTTAATAAATTCTAATAATATTAATAACCACTATTATTTATTTATTCATTAAAGTTCACAGATATCATTATTCGGTGACGATTCAAGCTAATGCTTAGTTTACACTAAGCACACTAATCATAGCTTGAATCGCAAAAGACAGAAATGCAATTTCAATTTAAACAGTAAAATCATTAAAAGAAAAAGAGATTTGTGTGCAGTGTGTGTGTGTGTGTGTGTGTAAGATGCATATAAGATGATGGTGTTGTGACTTATTGGATGCCATTAATTATAAGTTCAATATTGTCCTATTGAAGTCCAAGAGGCCAATTTGAAACAATAAGTTTGATAAATAAATAAAAATATTTATTTGTTCCAACAAATTACAGGTTCTAAGGTCACAAATTATAAATCTTCTAAGGTCACAAATTATAAATCTTGTTATTACAAAAACTATCCTTACATCTGTTACATTAAAAATTTCAAGTAACAATAATTGTTTCTGCGTTGCTTTGCTGTTTAATTAGATCAGGCGCTTCGTCGTTTAACTATAAAGATTTGTGCATTACAATCGGTAGAAGGGCGTGTCGTTAGGACGAGAGGGGGTGAAGAGGGACGCAAAGCAGAGGTCGGCGAGTGCACGCTCGCGAGGCATTTCGTTTTTTTCCGTCTTAGAAGTTCGGCGAAGAGATATATTCATCCGCTCGTCAAGCGACGCCATATTGGGCACAAGTGCTATTGTAAAATTTGAATTGTATATAATTATCCATTAAATTTTGTTACGATCGAAGCCCCGAAGTAAAATCGGGGTGTCTATGAGGAGTATCCGGTAAGGGTATCCTGAGGGAGTGACCGGTTAGTGTCCTAAAGGACTGACCGTGAAGATACGATCTGGGTGTCCCGTCAAAGGTCCTGCCCTGCTGTCCGTCTGGTCCTGATAGATCAGCTCGTCGTCATTTTCGGTGTGGAGGAGTCGGCTCCCCTCGTCTTCACGTCGCGTTGAGGCTCGACTGCAGTCTGCGGGCTGGGCTTCCACGTGGTCGTCGGAGAGGACGACACTCCCTGGCTACCACCAGAGCCACCACAGATACGTGTTCATATCCTATTTTTTTCTTAAACCGGACGCGATATCGAACCCCACGCGGACAGGTCGCTTACCCTTAGATTACGGTACGAAAGGATTCGATCGGTTATTTCTCCCTTTTCCTAAATTAGTCTTTTCGTCGGCAGTAGAACTCGATTGCTTCACGAAGACCCTGTTTTATTTTTTTTTATTATTACGTGTAATTTGACATTTTTTTTTAATTATTTAAATTAGTGCTAACTTATTATTATTATTTTTTTTTTCTTGTAATTTGTTTTTTTTTTATATTTAATTAAATCGTCATAGCACCAACATTTCTTTTATTTAATTGTTATTTTTTTTATTTTTTTTTATTGTTACCATCCCACCACCATCAGTGGGGGATAAAAAAGGTAACAATTCGGCGCCCGAACAGTGACAGGTTTCGTGAAGAATTACCCAGTCGTTGCTTGGGTAACAATCGAGTTCTAGGTCTTAGTTTTGCGGAAAATTTTTGTGTTTGTTTTTTATTATTTTTTTTATTTATTAATTATTTTACTACCCCAAAATTTTTTTTTAATAATTTCTTTTTGTGTGTGCCATTCTGCCTCCGAAAAGCGGATGCCCTTTTGCTCTTGGTTCATTAAGGCAGTGGTAGGAAGTGCTCCCACACTTTCGTCCTGGTGCAAGCGCCACACGTAATTCCGGGAAGCCGTTTCGGTCGGGTCTTATACCGTCTCGGTGGATTTACGTTCCAGGGTCCTTTTCCTATTCCGTTCCTATCCATTATCCCTATATCCTTCCCTACCCTCATACCACCCTTCCCCCCTCCCCAAATATTCGGGTGGTTTTCCCCTTTTTATTAATAGGAATGTCAAGTAAAGTAAAGTAAGGTAAAGTAAAGTAAAGTAAAGTAAAGTAAAGTAAAGTAAAGTAAAGTAAAGTAAAGTAAAGTAAAGTAAAGTAAGGTATACCAAGGTAAAGTAAAGTAAAGTAAAGTAAGGAAAAGTAAAGTAAAGTAAAGTAAAGTAAAGTAAGGTAAGGTAAGGTAAAGTAAAGTAAAGTATCAGGGTCCTTTTCCTATTTCCGTTCCTATCCATTATCCTAATATCCTTCCCTACCCTTATACCACCCTTCCCCCCTCCTCAATTTTTCGGGTGGTCCCTTTTTTTTTTTCTTATTTTTTAATCATACTTTTAAAGGTTCCTTAAGAACATTTTTTAAATTATTTACCTACATTTATTTTTAATTCTTAAAGGAACCAATTTTTTTTATTTACTTTTTATAACTTTTTTTAACTTGGTTAACTTGTATTTTTTAATTTAGATTTTATTTCTTTTTCTTTGGGCGTTGTTTTTAATTCGCGTACAAGAACCAGGAGCAATTAGGTTTCCAAAATTTTTTTATTATAGTTTTCTTTAATAAGGGGTAAGCGAACCATTTTTATTACGTAGCTTTTATAATTTTTTTTACTTTAAGTACTTTGTTCTTTTGCGTGTTTTTTTTTTAGATTATATTTAACTTGTATTTTTTTTCTTTCGTGTGATTTTGTTTACATGTTTTTTTTATATAGCTTTGTTTAATTACTGTGTTTATTTTTAAATTTAGTTAAAACTTTAAACTTTGTGATTCGTGAAGCAGTTGGGACTACAGCCGTCGGGAATTTAATTTTTTTTTCTTTTGATATAACGTAACTTTAATTGCGGACCCGTACCGAACTTAGGTAATTTTTTTTTCTCTCAAGTAAATTTTTTTTTCTGATTGTTTTATTTTCTCTTTCTGGGACGACTTTACTTTGATCTTTCGCGCCTGCGCCCGGGTTGCACTATATTTGTTCTTCCTCTTATTTTACTTAACTTTTTATAAATTTTTTTATAAACATAGATTTTTCTTTTAAAGAAATTTTTTTTTTAATTTGATTTTTTTTATCGGTATTCCGGTAAACCGTTTTCTTTATTTTTTTTTTACATTTTAATATTACGAGTTTTTCTTAAACGGCAGAATGGAACGACCGATAGCTTACAACTTATTGAGGAAGGATGAATTGGTGTACGAAGTAACTGTTAGGGATGCGGAGCCCGCGAGTACGGTGGAAGGTCTTCGTGTACAGATTAGGGAGTTAACTCGTGCGGTGCCAGCCGACTATATTTTAGAGACATCTCTTGATCCTACGGAGGAATTAGCAGTAATAGAGGGCAAATTAAAGGAGTTGTCATCTATGTTGAGCGGTTCCCCGCCTTATAAAATTTTCGGAAGGGCTAAAGCCGTAGCTCATCATTTGTATCATCGATTAGGACGTGTGAGGTTGGATGATGACGACCGGATTTCGACCGTACAGGAGAATCTGAACGTGTACCTTCGTAAAATAGATAAACTATTCTTTTCTTTTAAAAAATCGTTCGATGAGACAAACGACGGAGTGAGTGAGGAGCCACTTCCAGCCGTGGACTTAGGTTCTGCGAGGGCGTCCACTCATCCCCATAGGAGTGAAGAATTAGTTAATCATGATAGGGGCGTTCAGAAGTTGAATATTCAGTTTGACGGGACCGGTTGCGTTCGTTCTTTTCTCTTGCGTCTTGATGAACTTTGTCAGTCGAGGAATATTTCGGAGGGTACCTTGTTTCGTTCCGCTGCAGAATTATTTACGGATCACGCCTTAACGTGGCACCGCAGCGTAAGGTCTTCGTTGTCGGACTGGGGCGATCTTAAGCGACAATTGATCGAGGAATTTTCCCCGCCCGATTACGATGATCGGTTATTAAACGAAATTAGAAGTAGGACACAGGGTCCAGCCGAGTCATGTTCTACGTTTATAGCGGTTATGTTGAATTATTTCGAACGTTTGTCCGTATCTCTTCCGGAGGGAGAACAATTGAGAATAATCAGATATAATCTTCATCCCAAATTTTTAACGGGTTTAGCGTTAGACGAAATTTCGTCTATTAAGGAGTTGAAGTCGAAGTGTAAGGTGTTGGAGTACAGTCACTCGCGCGCGTCTTCTTATAAGGAGCCACCAAGGGTAGGTCCAACTACTCTTGTTCCGGAGCTAGCGTACAGGGGGAAGCACCAGCATAGAGTTGAGGCGGTACATAATGTCAAACCTGAGAGCTCATCCTTCTGTGCTCGCTGCCGAATTTCCGGGCACACTTTGGCGACTTGTAAGTCGAAGCAGGTAGTTTGTTTTTCGTGCGGTCATCAGGGGGTCACGTACAAGCATTGTCCTGCCTGTCGTCCTAAATCATCGGCACAAACCGCATCAAAAAACTAGACAGCGCGAATCGAAGTATTGAATTAAAGCCACACCCCAACTTTAATCCTGATGAGTGGCAGTTGCATTTAAAGCAACTACATTCCTTTTTGTCTTTTTGCAAATTAGCTTCGATTCGTCAGACCCATTTGGGGGATGAACGTCCGTTTTTAAATGTTAATATTTTAGATAGGTCTTTTTATGGTTTATTAGATTCAGGTTCGGTAGTTTCTATTTTGGGTTCTGCTACGGCGGATTATTTTCTAAATTTAGGTGTTAAGCGCCATTTTAATAAGGACTTCACACACGTCTCCACCGCCAACGACTCACTTGTAAAGGTTAACGGATATTTGACGTTGCCAGTCACTTTCGACGGTGTGACTCGAGTAATTAATTTCTTTATTATTCCCGAAGTTTCCACGCCATTAATTTTAGGTGTAGACTTTTGGAAATCTTTCAATTTAGCACCCAAAATTTTTAAAAATGTAACCTTGTTAAAAGGCTATCCTACGGTTCCCGCAGCTTCCGAATTTAAACATTTACATTCATTAGATAGGCTGACGCCGGAACAACATCACTTGGCAGATATTATGATGGCCAAATACAAGGAGATCTCGTCCGAGATAAAGGGATTAGGTCGCACTAATGTGGTCACCCATGTTATTGATACAGGTGAAGCGGCGCCTATTAAACAACGTTATTATCCTATGTCCCCGGCAAGATTAAAAGAACTAAACCGACAGTTGGACGAAATGCTGGAGCAGGATGTGGTTGAACCTAGCACTAGTGCTTGGAACAATCCCATTCTGTTCGTTCCGAAGTCCAACGGCGAACTAAGGTTTTGTTTAGACAGCCGAAAATTGAATAGTATAAGTAAACGCGACGCATACCCTCTTCCCTATATCTCCAGAATACTGGACAGCCTCCGAGATGCTAGTTTTCTCTCTTCAATAGACCTCAAAAGTGCTTTTTGGCAGATATGTCTCGATGAGGGCTCAAATTCCAAAGAAAAAACTGCTTTTACTGTTCCCGGTCGTGGTCTATTCCATTTTAAAGTTATGTGTTTTGGTTTGACGGGTGCGCCAGCCACCCAACAGCGTCTGATGGACAAACTGTTCGGTCCAGAGTTCGATTCCCGGGTGTTCGTCTATTTGGATGACATCATTTTAGTTAGTTCCACCTTTGAGGAACATATTGACCTCTTAAGGCGTGTCTTCGAACGTCTAGTTGAGACCAATCTCACTATTAACTTAGCCAAATCTCAATTTTTCCGTAGCGAGCTTAAGTACCTTGGTTATGTGGTAGATGAGAGAGGTCTCAGAACGGACCCGTCTAAAGTAGAGGCCATTTTAAATTTTCCCGCGCCTACGTGTCGAAAGGAGGTGAAGATGTTTTTAGGTACGGCTTCTTATTACCGAAGATTTGTGAAAAACTTTAGCACTATTGCCGCTCCTCTTAACACCTTAACGAGTAATCGTAAAAACGCCCCTCCGTTTAACTGGAGCCCAGAGGCGGAGGAGGCCTTTGTTAAGTTAAAATCAGCGTTAGTTTCCGCGCCTATTTTGGCTTGTCCCAACTTTGAAAAACCCTTTGCAGTTCACTGTGACGCATCTGGTTACGGCATCGCCGGAGCTTTAATGCAAATGGGAGAGGACGGACAAGAGCATCCCGTCGCTTTCGCTAGTCGGTCGCTAAATAAAGCTGAGCGTAACTACTCGGCAACCGAAAGGGAGGCATTAGCGGTGGTATTCTCTGTAGAACATTTTCGTGCATACTTAGAGGGAGGTCCCGTGTTTAGAGTCATTACCGACCACTCCAGTCTCAAGTGGTTTTTTAATCTCTCCAATCCCACTGGACGTTTGGCACGTTGGGGCTGTCGTCTCTCGCCCTACGAGTTCGTTATTGAACACCGGAAGGGGAAGGACAATGTCGTACCGGACGCCTTGTCACGAGCAGTTCCAGTGACGTCAATCGATCTTGTTCCTAACGATCCCTGGTACACGCGGATCGTGGAGCGATGTACACAGTCTCCCGCTTCGTGTCCCAACTATCAAATTCAGGATGGGAGACTATTAAGATTTTCGAAAAATAAGTTTCACATTTCGGAAGAATTTAATTGGAAAGAGGTGGTCCCTTTCGATCGTAGGTCTGCATTAATAGAATCTAGTCATTGTGGGTTATTGTCCCCCCATTTTGGCATTTTTAAAACCTATAAGCGCTTATCGCAAAATTACTATTGGCCAGGGATGTACCGGGACGTTATTAAGTTTGTAGGTTCTTGCGACGTTTGTAGGGCCTATAAACATACCCAATCTCCGCCAGCTGGTCATATGGGGAAACCCAAGGTTTGTTCTCGTCCTTTTGAGACAATTAGTGTTGATTTGGTAGGTCCTTTGCCGCGTTCGCGAGCAGGACACACGTTTTTATTAACGGTGGTTTGTTGTTTCACAAAGTACTGTTTGTTATTTCCCCTCCGCCGAGCCGTAGCTAAGACCATTGCGCAAAAGTTAGAGGACGGTGTATTCCTTATTCACGGAATTCCCCGTACCGTTATCGCGGATAATGGCACGCAATTCGTAGGTAGGGAGATGCAAGCATTGTGGGAGCGGTACCGGGTGCCGCAAATACATTTGACACCCCGTTACTGTCCGCAATCGAACACCGTGGAGCGTTACAACCGTACGGTTGTCACGGCCATTTCTATACTGGTGCAGGATGATCACCGTACCTGGGATGTGTCCCTGCCCAAGATCCAATTCGCTGTAAACAGTGTGGTCAACGAAACTACTAAGTTCACACCCTTCTTTTTAGTGTATGGGAGAGAGCCAGTCACTTGTGGTTCTATTTATGGTGAGAGTTCTTCGTCCACGCCTTTGGACTTGTCCTTCGCCTCTCGTGAGGAATATGCTACCCGGTTGGGGGGTTTGCGCGCTGTCTTCGCAAAAGTAAATGAAGCCATCGCAAAAGCTCACAATCGGAGTCAGCGCTATTACAATCGGGGACGCAGAGACATCGAATTTCACATAGGTGATACGGTTTGGAAGAAGACATTTCCCTTGAGTGATGCCAGTAAGCACTTCATGGCGAAACTAGCTCCCAAATACGAAAAGTGTCGTGTGGTAGGGAAACCATCTCCTTTAGTCTACCAGTTAGAGAGAGTTTCCGATGGAAAAGCGATAGGGTCCTGGCATGTCCAGCATTTAAAAACATAATAACAATCTAGTCCTAATCATTTTTTTTGTAAATTGTTTCTATTTTATTATACATTTTTTTTTACATAGTGTTGTCTATTCGAGCAGGGTAGAAGTAGTCGAGTTTAATTTCTTCCTTCCGTCGGAGGAGAGAGACCTTGCGGCATTAGACGGATACTCTTTAATATAGAATGTATATTTATTTTATCCTTATGTATCCTAATAGCCTATCGAGCGGATGGAACTCGTTAAAAAAGCCTAAGCCCGGAGCGGGTCGCGACTCCGTATAAAAAAAGCCGTCGCAGATTCTTCTTTCTACTCTTCCTGCTTATCGAGGCGGGTAATGACCTCGTAACAACAAGCCAAGTAGTACACTTGAGTAGTTAAGCGTTTCATTTACTTATGTGCAAATTTTGTGCATATTATTTTATTGTGCATATTTTGTACAACCTATGTGCAATTTTATTTTTTTACGCCTACTCCTGTGTACTTACTACCATTCAGAGCGGAAGCAACTCTGTAAAAACAAGCCGATGCGACTCTCTTCCGTATTCTTATCTTCTATCTTTCTTACCTTTATTCTATCTTATTCGGTTGGTTCTGGAATACCAGTATGTTGCGCGGATAGCAGCAGACTGTGACGCCAGACTTCCGTTAATTTATAATATATATTTCCTAGTATTTATTATACCTTTTATAATATGTTTTGTTCAATTAGGTTTATGTACGTTTATTTCCGGCCTAATGTTGCATCGTCGTTTTCTAAAGATGTGTAGCAGTATTGTCGTGGCAGTGCCTGTCCTTTCTCCGGAGGCTTGCGTGCCGAGCGGGTTAGTGATAGCTGGGGACCAGCTCGAATTTTCCTGCGAGCAGCAAAATTCTGAGGAGTGGGGGGGTACTGTTACATTAAAAATTTCAAGTAACAATAATTGTTTCTGCGTTGCTTTGCTGTTTAATTAGATCAGGCGCTTCGTCGTTTAACTATAAAGATTTGTGCATTACAATCGGTAGAAGGGCGTGTCGTTAGGACGAGAGGGGGTGAAGAGGGACGCAAAGCAGAGGTCGGCGAGTGCACGCTCGCGAGGCATTTCGTTTTTTTCCGTCTTAGAAGTTCGGCGAAGAGATATATTCATCCGCTCGTCAAGCGACGCCATATTGGGCACAAGTGCTATTGTAAAATTTGAATTGTATATAATTATCCATTAAATTTTGTTACGATCGAAGCCCCGAAGTAAAATCGGGGTGTCTATGAGGAGTATCCGGTAAGGGTATCCTGAGGGAGTGACCGGTTAGTGTCCTAAAGGACTGACCGTGAAGATACGATCTGGGTGTCCCGTCAAAGGTCCTGCCCTGCTGTCCGTCTGGTCCTGATAGATCAGCTCGTCGTCATTTTCGGTGTGGAGGAGTCGGCTCCCCTCGTCTTCACGTCGCGTTGAGGCTCGACTGCAGTCTGCGGGCTGGGCTTCCACGTGGTCGTCGGAGAGGACGACACTCCCTGGCTACCACCAGAGCCACCACAGATACGTGTTCATATCCTATTTTTTTCTTAAACCGGACGCGATATCGAACCCCACGCGGACAGGTCGCTTACCCTTAGATTACGGTACGAAAGGATTCGATCGGTTATTTCTCCCTTTTCCTAAATTAGTCTTTTCGTCGGCAGTAGAACTCGATTGCTTCACGAAGACCCTGTTTTATTTTTTTTTATTATTACGTGTAATTTGACATTTTTTTTTAATTATTTAAATTAGTGCTAACTTATTATTATTATTTTTTTTTTCTTGTAATTTGTTTTTTTTTATATTTAATTAAATCGTCATAGCACCAACATTTCTTTTATTTAATTGTTATTTTTTTTATTTTTTTTTATTGTTACCATCCCACCACCATCAGTGGGGGATAAAAAAGGTAACACATCTAAACTAGATGTAAGGATAGTTGATTTTTATCTTTTATGTTACATTTTTATCTTTTATGTTTATGTTGATGCCATTGATTTTTATCTTTTATGTTACAATGCTGGTTAGAGTTGTAAATATGCAAGAAATTAACAGAACGCCTGCCAAAAAATGTCCGCTGCTTTAAATATCGCTTGTATTGAGTTGACTATAATTTCAAACTTGTGACAATCTAAGTTTATTTCCCCAAACGTCTCATCTTGAGGTCTCATCAACGTATTTGCTTTAAAACCAGTTTATTCTAAAACAAATAAGAATGTAAATATTATATGTGCAAAAAATGATCAACGATTCGATTCAATGGAAGAAGCCCTCCAAAGCCACCTTGCCCATTTTTCGTCCACGAGTCCCAGAAGTACCACCTTTTAGGAGGGGTTCAATGTAATACACACGTACAGAAGAATTACATATTATTGTATTAGCTGGTGCCCGCGGTTTCGCTCGCGTTGAAAAATAAAAAAATAACGCTTGACTAAATATATGAGCAAGGCGTGAAAAGGTAACAGACAGACAGACAGTTACTTTCACATTTATAATATTTTATATGGATATTACTCGACTTCGCATGGATGCAGGTTTTATTATATATGTTTATCTCAAATCCCATTTCTGAATTTCGAATCCCAGTTCTGATGTCGGGGTCGATCCTCAGGGATACAGGCGTCGTCAGACTCAGGAATAGCCGAAAACAGACTAGATGCTTCTAGAACACGAACGTATAATCCGATAATAATTAAAGTTACATTGTAAATGTGAACAATTACCAGCTGCAAATGGATTTAACTGGAAACGCGGCGTTTCCGCAACAGCAATAGTTCGACACGTCTTCTCTTCGACCGCTCTCTCTAGAGTCTGCTCGTCCATGGTTCACCTCTATCTCTGTTATCAATTGAAAGGCGCTCTCTCTTATTCGCAAACTCATACACGACACGGCTGCTAGTCCCGCATCGACCGCACCCAAGCTTACCGCTTGACGTTTCCAAAGAAAGTGGATATAAGAAAGTGGAGAAAGTGGATTCTCAAACAATGAGTCTTTCGAGAAAAAATAATGAGTGATTTAGAAGGAATACAGCGGACATTGACTTCAATTTATTTTGGGTGTATCATTATAATGTTATGTGCAGGTAGCGCGGGCGCGGGTGCGGGTGCGCGTGCAGACATGGGCGGCTGATGGAGCCGGGCTGGTGGTCACCGTCACCGTCGGCATCGCCGCCGCCGCCGCCCCGCGCCCCCGCGCCACCGCGCTGCCGCTATCATCTTTCCACCAGCTACACCTGTCTGCCACATTATGGTAATTTACTCTTTTCTCTCTTACACTTGACGATACAGCGCTAAGGAGTTGCCAGCAAATTTTCATATTTATATCATTCTATTTCTATGTTTAGTAGAAATATGATAAATGTATCAAATAATTCATGTTGTTAGATATGATCGCAATATCTACTAAGGTCTTAAACAAACACCATTTGTTATCTTTTCTTGTTATGTTTTACTGTAGACGTGGATTTCCCTTTTTGATGCTTATTCGTTTGAATGTAAAAACATAGCAAAATTAAATTATTTTATAATAATAATTAATTAATAAGCATTATAATTAACATAGGGGTATGTATTAATTACGAGCATGTTCTGCTGAAATTTGAAAGGGTAGGCGAACTCCGAATATCATTGACACATTAGGTACCTATATGAAGTGAACCTACAATATAATTTTATCCATAGTGAAAACATGAAAAAGCTATTGAATATCTCAAAATAACTGCACTGCGAGAAAACGGTTATAAGATAATTTGACTTCCTGCATTTTTGTAAGATTGATTCAACTGAATTTGTGTTAAGAACCGTGGATATTATTATGATAGAGAATGCATATAGTTTCTAGACTAGACACCAAGATGCATTTAAATGGAGTAGCTCATTTAAATTATTATTCACATATTTATTTATTTTCTTAAATTTAATTTTTTTACAATATAAATATTAAAAAACAAACAAACAATATATATCATAAAAAACTTAAAACTAGGATTCCGCAGATAGCGGGGCAGGGCCCAAGCTACCGGTGATTAGGGCTGCAGAGTGAGTAACCTCCTCACAATTCGTGCCGTGTCAAGAAGTACCGCCTTCTGTATTTGTCCCTTGATCCAGCCATCTAGTGAGAGCCTCTTGAGGTGTTGGTCGAGGCTCTTCGCTATAAGACCGTTCGCCGAGACGACTATCGGGTCGATAATTGTCGAATCGACGTCCCACATGGCGCTCACCTCGTGAGCTAAGTCAATTTATTTGGTAAGCTTTTCTTTTTCGCCTTTCACGAGGTTTTCGTCATGAGGGACAGCGATGTCAACAAGTATCGTCCGGCGTTGGGATCGGTCAATAACCACGATGTCAGGCTTATTGGCGACAATAGTCCTGTCCGTGATTGTTGACCGATCCCAGTAGAGCGTTGCATGACTATTATTATTATTATTAAAATATTCTATGTAAAACGCCCCGGAATACATTCCCTTCCCGCTCTGCCGCTCCCGGACCGCTTACCACTCAGTGTGTTTGGCGTATAATCGTTAAATCGAATTACGAATTTGAAAAAAATAGTAAAGAAATAAATTAAGTTTTTGTATTTATGAGTCTTGTAATACCTAATCCGTTATTATTAAAGACGATTTAAATATTTGTTTATAGATGGGTGGCCTGACGGCGAAGAAGAGTCAACTGTGGGCGCTTTACGTGAACGCGAACTGCGTTCCCTTCACCGCACAGTGCCTGCGCTACGTAGGAGGGAGTTGGACACACGCGCCATCAAACATCACTTCTATCCAGAGGGGGGGTGGGGGTAGGTTTATCAAACATTAATAAGCTCATAAATAGTAGGTTTTTTTATGTTAAGATCTGCAGACAGGCTGACGGTCCACTTGATGGTAGGTTACTACCGTCGTCTGTAACATAAGCAACGCCACAGCTGCTGCAAGTGCGCTGCCGACTACACTAGGATTAAGGATAAAGGATTGGAGGAAAATGGTACTTTACTGTTCTGTCCATAATCCTGCTAAGGTCGATTGCGCACTTGCAGAACATATAGATGCCGTCGCTTGGGCCACGCCGGAATACGTTCGCAACGCGTCATCGCAATTCTTTTTTGGTCGAGACTAGTACAGCGTTTTCTTCATAATCTGCTAAGAAATTATACATAGAGCACACTATGTTTCCGGAACTGGCCACTTACATAAACAATGTTTTAAAAAGTATTTACAACTTTGAAAATGGAACTCTTTGGTTGTAGAATACAGTTATTTCATCTGACTGACACATACAGTTTGTTCTCATTCTATCAAAGTGATTATCTGAACAATTATTAATAGAGATGAAGTTAATTTAAATCCAATAATTATAATTCAGACAATCATAGCCCATACTGACAGTAAAATTCTACTTTTAATATTTTAATTTTAATTGCCGACTATTAGTACCATAGCTTGGGTGCAATTGCTCCTAATTTCGCAGCATTATTGAGGCGTACCTATGGGAAAACACCTTCATGAGGCTTTTGGCGTTGCTACGAAGGCACACTGTTTCCTCGTAAACTTTCCCGACGCACTGCAACACCTTGATATCCCCAGCAGAATCCTGAAGGCATTGTTATATTATACACGAAAGTCTTTGATGCCCGCCCAATATTCACTGACCGAAAGGTTGCAGATGTTGAAAACAAGATTGAAAGGGCTTTAAAAAGCGATATATCGATAAATTTAGTAGTTCAGTACACTGTACGAGCGGACAGTAAATGTCGTCTGACGGTCCACTTGATGGTAGATGACTACCGTTAACACAAGCAACGGTAAAGTGCTGCAGAAGCGCTGCCGACCATGCGAAGAATACCGATAAAGATTACGAGGATTAGGGGAAATGTGCTCTAACATCACCGAAACACAACAGCACACATGCTTTTTTATTTTACGGTGGTATTCTGTAAGGGGGTGGTTATTCCCCCGGACTGACTGCCCAAATGATTGAGAAACGCAGTGTGCTCTATCACTAATTACCTATTAACCGTCTTAAATTGCCTTTAAAGTCTCAAAATCAATTATTAGTTAGGTTTCTCCAAGAAACTCTTATGATCGTCATTTAAATTTACCAGAGTTTCGGAAAAAAGCCAAGATGACGATCCTGAGAAGAAACCCCGAAAGAAACTCAGGATACTATTCTTTTTGTCATCTTTAAAATATAAAAATTACAACAATTATATACTTGTATTACTAAAATCAAAGTACATATACAATACTAAACATAGTATGAGCTCCGAATCCAGGCTTTAATTCTAGGCTTCAATGTCACTTAAATAATCAGTAACCTTATAATAGCCTTTCTAGAGGAGTTTGGTTTTAATATCTTTAAATTTATTTATAGATAAGGTTCTGATCAATAAACCTAGTGAATCAAGTATTTAAATTTATTTACCCTCCGAAGAGGTATACCGCAATGTTTAAAATCAAATCAAAAATCAAAATCAAAATATTTATTTATCAATTAGGTTTCTCCAAGAAACTCTTATGATCGTCATTTGGAATTACCAGTTAAATTTAAATTTACCAGGGTTTCGGAAAAAAAGCCAAGATGACGATCCTGAGAAGAAACCCCGAAAGAAACTCAGGATACTATTCTTTTTGTCATCTTTACAATATAAAAAAATTACAATAATTATAATCATACACTTAATACCTAAAGTAAATATACAATACTAAGCATAGTATGAGCTCCGAATCCAGGCTTTAATTCCAGGCTTCATTGTCACTTATACCTCTTTGGTTCTCCAAAGATGTATTCGCAGTGACACTGAAGGTACAACTTAGTAAAATCATCGGCTAACTCAAGTATTGTCATAAAATAATAATAAGCTTTCAGTAAAATACCGGTGGGCAGGTCATGTCATAACCTGTCTAGGGTTTCGGATAAATCGTGAGACACGAAAGACGAATTGAACATGAATTTCCCTCGTGGCTCAAACGTGACACAAGATGAAGACCTATCGTCAGACGAGCCGACGAGTTAACGTGACAACAAGATAAATACGGGCCAGATTCCCGCAACAGATTTACCGGGCGACTGGGGAATTTAGAAATGCGATACAGAACACGTATCATTTGTATTAGTTAATTTGTGAAACAGTCACTCACTTTTTATCTTCTTGTTTATTTATTTAAATTGCAAGAACACCCTTCGCTTTCCTGTTAAAGCCTTATCTGATGGTATCTCACAAAATGTGGATTTAAATGAAACTCATAGAAATCATTATGAAACTCTATTAAAAAAAGTGTGTGTGTCAGCTCCGATGCACGACCCTGGAGTTTACGTATTTTGTTGACAAAAAAATCAATATTTTGAAAATTTTATTCGAATTTATTGTATAGGTCAGTAAAACCCTTCAGTAAAACTACTCAACATCAGTTGTATAGATTAAAGAACTAATTGTTTCATACCTATTAGAAACCACGCATTTCTGAAAACATGAAAATTAGCGCCATGACGTAGCTACAGCACTCGTTCTATAAATCTATAAATAAGTATAATAAAATCGTAAGTATACATAAGTACATTTTTTTTTACAAAAAAGAAAACAATTTGTACACATTCTATTTATGTTACCGAGGTAAAAAAAAAAATAGTTTTTTAATTTTTTTTATACAAATACAAATTTTTAATACAATACAAACAAAAAAGTTACGCGCTATACCGAATACCACTTTGTACACGTTGTATTTATGTTACCGAGGTAAAAAAATGGTTTTTTAATTTTTTTATACAAATACAATTTTTTAATACAATACAAACAAAAAAATTACGCGCTATACCAAATACCACTTTGTACACGTTGTATTTATGTTACCGAGGTAAAAAAAAATAGTTTTTTAATTTTTTTATACAAATACAAATTTTTAATACAATACAAACAAAAAAGTTACGCGCTATACCGAATACCACTTTGTACACGTTGTATTTATGTTACCGAGGTAAAAAAATGGTTTTTTAATTTTTTTATACAAATACAATTTTTTAATACAATACAAACAAAAAAATTACGCGCTATACCGAATACCACTTTGTACACGTTGTATTTATGTTACCGAGGTAAAAAAAAATAGTTTTTTAATTTTTTTATACAAATACAAATTTTTAATACAATACAAACAAAAAAGTTACGCGCTATACCGAATACCACTTTGTACACGTTGTATTTATGTTACCGAGGTAAAAAAATGGTTTTTTAATTTTTTTATACAAATACAATTTTTTAATACAATACAAACAAAAAAATTACGCGCTATACCGAATACCACTTTGTACACGTTGTATTTATGTTACCGAGGTAAAAAAAAATAGTTTTTTAATTTTTTTATACAAATACAAATTTTTAATACAATACAAACAAAAAAGTTACGCGCTATACCGAATACCACTTTGTACACGTTGTATTTATGTTACCGAGGTAAAAAAATGGTTTTTTAATTTTTTTATACAAATACAATTTTTTTATACAATACAAACAAAAAAGTTACGCGCTGTACCGAATACCACGCGTACGAAGTTGCGGGCTCAGCAAATTCTTTAATATGTATATTTCTCATATCAATTCATACGATAATATCCGTGGTTGGATGTAACGCGACTTGGAAATATTTAAAAAAATGCGATAAATGCTTTTATCGTTACATATTCACATACATATTCACTAATAAATATGTCACGATATGATATTGTTTCGCATAGCGCATACTCATTAGCGACGTAACAGTAGACAATACTAAATAATTAAATTCAAACAACGGGGTCCGATCTCATTTACATTTTATACGTTCTAATGAATATACGTTCATTTGTACACAGCGGACCCATCGTTACTTATTTCTAGTTTAAAGCTTAATAAATAATAAACGCTGCATTCAAAAGCAGAAATAGGTTAAAGCGTTTTCCACTTTTATATTAACTTTTTATAACTATGAACTCAGAATACATAATAAAACAGAATCCACGTATGAGGGAGTAACTATACTTTTTAATTTCGATTTTGGTTACACTTATACAGTTAACGCATCTATCTACCGCGTAAGGCAGTCACAGTGTGCTATCTCTGCTGAATCTAGCAAACAAACATAGCAAACTAGCTTAGACTGAGAATCTAAGCAAGTTGAAAACGGTCTGTGTACAGCGCTAAACGCGGCGAAACAGCGCTGAACACTGTCGTTAACACGCAAACAATAAGCCGAATAGACTCCGAAAACTGAACGGACGCGTACATATATATCTCTATAAAAATCCAAAAAAAAAAACACACAGGACGTTTATCACGCCAAATAATTATGCTATCAAAAATCTTCGATGGAGAAAAGTGAACTATATTTTTAATTATGTGCAATTTTTAGTAATACGTGCAAACAAAAGGAGACGAGGAACCGAGAGAAATCAAGATGCTGCCACCCACCTGGTAGATCACTGGCCGGTCCTAGGTCTTCCCAGTTACAAAGACAGCGGTGGACTCGTCACATACGAGTCCAAATGTTTTCCAGTACACAGCATATCTTGATTATTACAAAAGCACAATGCTTGAATTATTTGCGGGTTGTAAAATCAAATCATGTATTGCAGATTTACGCGGTGTGTACGACGTTTTTATTAAAACTGTCATTGCTTTCTACAGTAGCCGCTAGCGAGCGGCTACTCGCGGTGGCAGCACTTGCATGTTAATAGGTATAAGCAAAGAGGGAGATGGAATGTACGTTATTATTATTAAAACTCTTTATTTGTACTATAAACATAAAAAAGAATAAAAATAGTACAAAAGGCAGCCTTATCGCTTTATAGCGATTTCTTCCAGGCAACCTTAGGGTAAGGAAAATTATATGAAAAATAAAACAATGTGGGTGGTAAAAGTCATTTCAAGGTCATCATAAACTTACATTCTAATAACTAAATACTAGTACATAAATTGAATATAAATAAATATTAATAACACAAATTAATAAGATAGTTTAATAAATATAACCTAGATATAAAAATTAAACAAATAAAGTCGTCTTCAGTTTGACAGAAAATGTGTCTTGAGTGCTTTTTTGAATATGTCCAGCGATTTAGATTGTCTAATGATCAAAGGCAGTGCATTCCAAAGTTTAATGGCACGTACAGTAAATGACCCCTCATAGAATTTTGTTTTGTGAAGAATGCATTCCAGGGTAAGCGCACGGCAAGGTCTTATGCCTTGCCTTAGTGAATTATTGTCAGTTAGTTTGAGTTAAACAATTTGGCGTGTTAACTTAATATTGTTTAATATTAAGTTAACAAACTTAATATTAAACAATAAATACATATGTATGCATTAAATCTTAATGCCAATAACGGAAAACGGAAACGGAATAAACATAAATTATAACACATTTAATAAATTGTAATTTGTTAACACCTAGTACAATATCATATTTAAAAAAGAAATTGTAATAAATAAATTATTTATATAGTTAAATATGTGATCAGATTTAGTTAGAAATCTCAGAATTGAGAATATCTCAAAAAAAATTCCTATTTATCTATCTTCATCATAATTCAATATCTTCGCACTTTATCAAAAAATCCCTGTACTTTTTACTGGTAAAGCGAATTCAAATGGCAGCCTAAGGTATATTAGAGGTTCGGGACCAGTTTTGAATTTTATGGTCTCTAGAATAATCTATTTTAAATTGTTTTTGCAGTTTATGCCGTTTCCTGAGGAGGTCCTATGCCTTGGCCTGAGGGTTAATAATATATTTGATTACAGCTGGATTGTTTGCGGTGCCGCATTTCTGGCGCATCTACTGTCCACCGGGCTGCAGCTAGCATATGGGGCACTTCACGTCTATGCTCTTAAACATCTTGGACCATCAGCTGATCATGCAGGTAATTACCAATAAAAGTCATCAACGTCAACATCTCAAGACGTCTCCACCATAATTTTCTAGTAGGATCAGTCAGAAACCGCCTGGATCCATCGCCGACCCGCGGCCCTTTTAGGTCGTGGGTCCACTATAAAAACAAATACATCCATTATTTTTTTAAATATTTTATACAGTCCTATTTTAATTTTGACCTTATCTTAACTAAAATGAATTTCAATGATCTAATGAACTTGGCTCACTGTGGGGTCAATTCCCGGCGGGGTCAACTTTGGAAATTTTAATGTAATTTTCAAAAATTAATTCTGGTCTGGATTTGAAAAGTAGTGGTAGGGCACACTGCGTTTCGCAGTCATTTGGGCAGCCCGCTTGGCGGCAGTAACCACCACCGTACAGAATACCACCGTGAAATAATAGCATATACGTGATAATTGCTTTGAAAAAAATATATATTATACTTAAACATGTGAAGAACCAATTGTATTAATTAGAATTTTCGTTAAAGTAATAGAAACTCCACAAAAAAAGTTAGAACACAAGAAGGGGACCAGACTTTAAATATGGGAAGACATTGCCCAGGAGTGGATGTCTTACGGTGGAAATGATGATGATGATAATAAATATTGTTTAAAAAGACAAACTACAATTTTATGAAACAGATTATAGATAATGAAAACAAATAAACTCCGCCCCTAAGTGCCGCCCGTCTAAGTCGATCGACTTTTAAATAAAACACATAATTTTTAAACTCACAAAACGATCAATTTTCTATTTTAACGATGCTATTTACGATAACGGCCGAGAGCTTTGCGTTCCGCAAAGTTAAATTTAAGACGTGGAGGGCGGAAAATTAACTTTCTACTCACCGGTATTTGGAGGCCGGTCTGATTTATTAAATTAATTTTCCAAGATTCACGATCCGGCTTGAATATTAAGAAGCAGAAATAATTTCGGTTATGAACATGGTCTTTGTTGTCGGTCGTGTGGGCGGGGAGGTTGAACATATTTAACTGTCTGTTGCGCCAACTGTTTCAAACTTAAGTTAGAAGCATTTGTAGTTAAACAATAAAAGTCGTTTTCTTCATTGCTGAAGCTCACGCCCGCTTCTATACTGTCCTGAGCTTTCCTCGTAGCAGTCTCAACTGGTAGGCTTGTAAGGACAACACCAGATCCGTTATATAGGCTATGAGACCGGCCACGCGACCTCTTTATTCTACCGTACCTACGTAGAATAAACGCATCGCTTTCACCGCAGGGCAGTGTGCGCTAGGCCTTAATGCGTGAAAGCATAGCAATAATAAGTTTCGCAGTTATTTGGGCAGTCCGTCTGGCGGCAGTAACCACCCCCTTAAGAAGACCAACGCGAAATAACAGCATGTGTGCTGTTGAGTGTAGCATGCCAGAGCCCATTTCCCTAACCTTCCCAATCCCGTATACTTAATCCTAATGATGTAGTCGGCAGCGCACTTGCAGCACCTGTAGCGTTGCTTGTATTATAGGCGACCGTAACCACCTACCATCAAGTGGACCGTCAGCCTATCTGCTGGCATTAACACTAAAAAAATCGCATTTATATTAGCAGGAGAAAGAGCAACTATTAGAAACTTTGCAGGACTTTTAGGGTTCCGTACGTCCGAATAAAAAAAGCGGAACCTTTATAGGATCACTCGTGTGTGCGTCTGTCCGATCGTTCCCCCCCCCCACTTATCTCCGAAACGATTGAATCTAAAATTTTGAAAAAAATACAGAAATTAATTTTCAACTTACAGATTATATAGAAAAACCAATAAGAAGTCAATTATTTTAAAATAACATGGTAAATCACTCAATATTGTGCGGATAGGTAACATCGTACGGAACCCTCTTCACGCGAGTTCAACTCGCACTTGTCCCGTTATTTCTTATAGAATCTGGTCCCGGTAGTGGCGGTAAATGTAAAATATTTATGAAACCTACTGAAATTTGGTCCTAACTAAATAAAGAATATTTGGGTATCTTCACTAAGCGAAAGTGAGATTATTTGTTTGTTTGTTAGGCTTCCACGCCTTGGGGTGGATCGGAGTTGTTGCCTCGGCAGAGCCCGGTCCACCCCGCTCAAAGGGCAAGGAGACACCTGGGGGTTTTAGTGGGTATTCCCAGGTGCCGCTAGATTAAGCGCTGGGCGACCCCCACATACTCCTGCCGTCTAGCCAGAGCAGATCTGTAAGCGGATTACTCCTCGTCAAAAAAAAAGCATCCATGCCTTAACTACTCAACCGATCATCTTGGGGGACCATCTTGGGACTCGGACGAAGTCAGGGGTAAAATGTAGTTTGAATGCGTCGGCATATTTGAATGTGTGTCACGTCAACTGGCCATACAGAGTAATCAGTGAAAGCAACACGTCTCTCGTACATATTTCTTTTTTCTCTTGCACTTATTCAAAAAACCATTTGTCATGCAAATCTGATATTACTCCCTTTGTGTCAGTCCGCAAGCGAAAATGTATGTTACAAGCATTCACAACTTCTTAGCAAAGTATTTTTGCTAAATTCATAAATCTTCTTCATTTTAAAACACGTTCGTAATTATATCGCATTGTCGGATTTCCGCAAGTCTAATTAGAGTTTTCAGTCTGAAGTGCTCATTAAAATCAAATCAAATCATTTATTTCTCGAAAAAACACTTTTTTTAACAAGATCACTTTTTTAAGTCGTTCATGTATCTTATCCCATTTCCCTAATCCCTTATCTTAATCCTACTGTAGTCGGTAGCGCATTTGCAGCACCTGTGGCGTTGCTTGTGTTATAGGCGACGGTAACCACCTGCCATCAAGTGGATCGTCAATCTGTCTGCCGATATTAACATTTAAAAAAATACCAAGATTTCGGAAAAAAAAAACGGGACAAGTGCGAGCTGAACTCGCGTGAAGAGGGTTTCGTACGATGTTACCTATCCGCACAATATTAGTGATTTACCATGTTATTTTAATATCATGGACTTCTTATAGGTTTTCCTCTAATCTTTAAGTAGAAAACTAATTTCTGTATTTTTTTTTCAAAATTTTAGGTTCAGTAGTTTTTGAGATCAATTTGATCAATTTTCGTCTATTTTCTTTGGAAACATTTATTTTAAAATTACAAAAAAATACATTTAAGATCTTCACAAGACCTGCCATTTGATATGTCACACGATGCAGTTTTTAAATTATTTTTTTTAAATTTTCCGCCTTCCCCCAAAAAATGACCTCCCATATACAGATTTCATCTATTCACGTCACACTTCTGCGGTTGGGTCACAGAAATTGATATGTGTACCAAATTTCAACTTAATCGGCTAGTAGATTCCGAGATAATTGACTGTGAGCGACGGACAGACGGACACACGAGTGATCCTATAAGGGTTACATTTTTTTATTCGGACATACGGAACCCTAAAAGTAGCCAAGATAATGACGATCCCGAGAAGAAACCCTGAGAGGAACTGAGGATCCAATTACAATTACGAGCGCACCAGCTATATAAATTAAATATTCCAATAGTAAGCCACTATAGTATTTTCATTGTATGATGATATGCGTGACAGTTCGTAACTGGCAATTTTAGTGATGCAACCTAACGATATTTAATCGATTGTTTGAAAATATCGAATCAGTTGTCAAAACAAATGGAATCGAACTACCGATTTTAGATTTTCAGATTTAGAAATAAATTCTAATAATT
This sequence comes from Bembecia ichneumoniformis, assembly GCA_910589475.2. Classification (NCBI taxonomy): domain Eukaryota; kingdom Metazoa; phylum Arthropoda; class Insecta; order Lepidoptera; family Sesiidae; genus Bembecia; species Bembecia ichneumoniformis. Next base: position 15,006,660 of record OU342536.1, on the reverse strand, counting down.
AGGAATAAAGGTTACGTTAAATAAATTATAGAATACAATGCAGTCTGTTTAAAATATTAATTTATATATTCATTACTGTCAGAACTCGAACTTGACAACTCGTATCAGATTCAGAACAAAATTTACTTTTGTTTTATTGTTATTATTAGTCAGTTGTTTTATTATCAAAATACAATGTTTTTAAAAATATTTGGAATAGAATAATATTTGTTAAATCTCCGAATATCAATGACAAACATAGAGTACTTTCGATATATCGAATATAAGTGAATATCCCTAGTGTCAATCCCTATTGACACAGGTTCCGTTCCACGCATTTGACACTTTTAAAATATATGTTTTTTATTACATTTACCAATTATAATATTAAATTAATAATAAAAGTGATAAATCCTTTTGTGTTTTTCGAATAGATAATTTTTTTTTTCATACATGTGTTTGTTTAATTGTTATTTTTTTTGTGTCGGTTTTTTTTTAGTTGAAAACAGTATGCGTGACATGAAAAAGTGAGAACTGTCACGCATATCATCATACAGTGAAAATACTATAGCATTCTCCCCTATTTATAGGTCACAGTCGGCGGTGAGCAAATGAATATTATGCCTCATTAATGTGGCTTATGTAACTCTCACCGCAGTCAACATTTCAGTCAATTAACTCTCTATACTAACAGAACCGGAATAGACTTGAGGTAACATCAAACAGTCCACGTAATGATTATTGCAAACAACGTACATCTGCACCAGTGAAATGTCATTCGAAATGAATGTCACGCTGCGTAATGGCGATTTCGCAAAATATAACAGTAGCCATCGATGCTTAAGTTCATCCGTATTGCTTGAATAAGGTGCCGCTTCATACGCGTGATATGCTTATCTTATCTTATCTTATCTTATCTTATCTTATCTTATCTTATCTTATCTTATCTTATCTTATCTTATCTTATCTTATCTTATCTTATCTTATCTTATCTTATCTTATCTTATCTTATCTTATCTTATCTTATCTTATCTTATCTTATCTTATCTTATCTTATCTTATCTTATCTTATCTTATCTTATCTTATCTTATCTTATCTTATCTTATCTTATCTTATCTTATCTTATCTTATCTTATCTTATCTTAGTGGCTATTTCTGTCTGCTAGAGTACCAGTGTCACTTCGTCCATTGCTGAAATATTGTGATCGCCACGTGAACTAAAGCTCTAGACCTATACCTACCACGTTAAGGAACTGTAGTACTTTTTTGATAGAGGCATTCTTCACACCTTCGCAAGCCATTGTGTGGCTTCCAAGGATGTGACTGCGCTTGTGCATCAGGGGGCCTCGCTCGCACAAGATATGCATTGGTGTTTCCTCTGCCTCATGGCAGAAGCGATACTCTCCCGTACTAGTGAGCCCCATTACTTTAAGGTGCCTATTGAGGCGGCAGTGCCCCGTTAGCGCCCTAGATAGCATACACAAATTGCTCCTACTAAGCGACATAGCCTGATTTGTTGCATTTCGATTATAGGCTTTAATGAGCGCTTTAGAATGGTTCAACCCTGGCAAGTCAGTCCAGGGTTTGTAAGATTTAATAAAGCACTGGTTCCATATGGTCCAGCGAGCTAGGCTATTTGGTAGACCGCACATAGGTTCAGGACCTATTAGCCTACCTTTTGCGCCTACACGAGCCAGTTCGTCGGCAAGTTCATTGCCTTCAATCCCCATATGGCCAGGTACATTAGGACCACTTTGTTCTTGCGCCCTAAGGTATTTAAGTAGTCTACACAATTTCGCACCAGCTTTTAGACTGTAGAGTCTGAGTCTAGTGCTTGAAGTGCAGCCTGATATTCGGTATACGCGTGATATTCGGTATAGCCCGTAACTTTTTTGTCTGTAAACCGATTGGAATGAAATAAACTTGCTTGCTACATCAGTAAAAACCGTATTCAAATAGTTGAGCCGTTTTTGAGATTAGCGTGCACAAACGTACAGACAAACAGACATACATACGAGCAGACAAAAATTCTAAAACCTATTTTTTGACCTCGGTATGTATACAAATTGTTTTTTTTTTTAATATTTAATGTACAGACATAGCTCGTTTACGATTTTATTATATGTGTAGTTATGGGTTTAATGTAAGTATGTATTGACATGTTGTATTAAACTTCCCTGGAGCAATTGTCCAGGGAAGTTTAATAACATATCAAAATTTGGGTCCCTCAGGGGCATTTTTGATATAGGCAGCTTCTAGAACCTTTTTGCTGTCATGGCGCACACTCAATGGGATTAAATAATCTGGGAATTAGTATTAATTTTAAATTATTTGTTTTTATATCAACAGTTGTATTGTTATTTTTTCTTTCTCTTTGTATGTGTGTCATGTTTGTGCAAATAAACGTTCTATCGATCTATCTATCCATCTAGAAGATATTTAATATTGTCGGGTGAAAGAAATTTTTGATTCCAACCTGTAGAAGAGGTAAAAAAAAATAGGTGCTTTTTCCAAATTATACAAAAAATTGTAATAGTTAGAAAAAAAGTTTTAGACAAATATTGTAGAGAATTTAATTTTACATTTTAAAAACATTCTTCTTAGGTTACTTTTCTGGATGTATGTAATATGATGCATTTTAATAAAATTGCCTTTTTTTATGTACCATGTTTTCGCTGAGTTTTGTAAGAATTTTTTTTATACCTTTGGTTACATTATTGTAATTTTCCTAGGAATTTCTATTTATTTTTTTTAAATAAAATATAGCCTATATTATTGCTGATAATGTAACTTTCTATAGGCGAAAGAATTTTTAAAGTCAGTTAAGTAGTTTCTGAGGTTATCTATCCATTACGAACAAACGTACAAAATATCAAATATTTTCTCTCTTTGTAAAGGCCTCCTTCAAAGGATTGGACCCATTGGATCCAAATCTTTGGCTATTTGGATCCAATGTGGTCCGACTATCTTTTTTATCGTCATTCCAACACGTTTAGGGACTGTATACAGATAGATAAACATAAGTTTAGATATAATACAGGATAAGGAACAATGGAGAGAGAGGGCGAGGGCTCAAGCCTCTCTTAAATTCTTCTTGATTATGATAGTATTGTTAGAGAAAAAACCACTTGAATTGCATAAGCTATTCTAACAGAAAATAAACCTTCCTGTAGAAAACAACCAGCCAATACATATTAGAACATGTAGTTTACATATGTTCCAACAAGTATATCTGAAAACTTGTCTGATGGTCTATTGATCGATTTGCATTCTATCATATGGATCAATTGTTTGCCAGTTTGGGCAGGAGCGTTATGTCTTGGAGTGTCTCGCGCTGCGGGGGCGATGGTAGCCGGTAGGAGGAGGTCGCCAAGACTTGCAGCGTTACTCGGAGGATTGCTGCTACCTCTCGCCTGCTTATTCACCTCGTTTGCTACGCAACTGCACCAGACTCTACTAAGTTATGGTAAAATATTTTGTTCTTCATTAAAGCGTAATAGGAATTATTCTAAGTTTACATTTTACAGTTAAGTTAATTGTCATGTCGCTAACTATGTCCCAAGGAGTAAAAAGAATAATAGGTTGAGGGTCAAGATGACAATATAATCTGGTACCGAAACGCAATATAACACGTCGCTCATCATCTGGCAGAATAACATCACAGTTAACTGAGTTACCGATATCATAATCATTTTAAAGTATATGAGCGTCGGTGGCGCAGTGGAAAAGACGCAGCCTATCATTTCAGGGTTCCGAATTCGATCCCCGGTAGTTCCAATTTTTTTTTTTTTTTTTTTTTTCTAAAAGCTTAAGGTGGCGCTGTACGAGCGTGGGAACTCAGTAATAGGTATTTGTGAGAATTTGTTGTCTCAACTTACTATAATGCGAATGACCCAAGACAGAATGCGACGCAACACATTCGCGCCACTTATTCAACTCGCGAAAATAATAAAACATACGCCAGCAATTCCAATATTTTAGAAAAATCTTTATAGATGGTAGCTATTGACATCCCAATTTTAAATGTACATTATAGGTAGGATGTTTCCATCGAAAAACATTTTTGGATTTTAGTCAGTAAATACAAGTATTCAACCCGCGAAAATGTCACAAATTCTGCACATTTTAGAAATTATTTATACTCGATATAAAATTAATTTCAGTTTTTTTTGTTGCGATGCAAACCTTTATATTATGTCCTAGAAATGTCATGTTTTTTTATGTATTGCTACGACCTATAAATAATGAGTAATCATGGAATTACGTAGTATGGAATAAGTAAGCTGTTCGAGTTGGAAAGTGCCCTCTTAAGTGCTTTTACTGATTACTCTTAAACGGTAAAGGAAAACCTCGCAAGGAAACCTGCATAGCCAAAGAAGAAATTCTAACGCGCATGTGAAGTTCGCTAACCCGCACTGGGCTAGCGTGGGCCAGCACAGGAATATGCCCCTGCAGTGAGCATGTAATATAACAGGCAGTTGATGTTGATGATGATGATGACGATATATATGTATTTACTTGGAAGAACAAAGTCGCAATTGGTGGCGAATGTGCTCTTATTCGTTCGACGCTAAATTGTCCCTACCTTGGAGTTAGAACCGTCGATTGACAGTTGCGCGAGGGGAGGAGCCCCGCTGTATATTGACGTGTCATGGAATTATTTTCAATCTTTGGAGCAGTAACCGTAACTGTACTCCTACAGGTAGACGAATCTCACATCTTTAGGGTATGATAAAAATATTTAAAAATAATATTGAAATGTACAATTTTTTTTTCTTCAAATTAAAGATCCTTCTAATATTGTAAATGCGAGAGTTTGTGAGGATGTATGTTTGTTACTCCTTCACGTAGAAACTACTGAACGTATTTGGATAAAATTAGGCGCAAAAATAGCCTATTACTTGGAGTAACATATAGAATACTTTTTATCCTGGATCGTCTAAAAATATTAAGAAATTCTGTCATTACAGCGATAAATATGTCATATGTTTTGAATTTTCAACGCAGACGATGTCGCTAAGAGATTATGACAGATTTAATGATGCTGTTTGTTTTCACAGGTGTAGTTTTAGGTGTGGGCTGTGGTCTAGTACGGGAGGCAGCTGGACTGGTCCTTGGCGCATACTTTCGCAGACGACGACAGTTCGTGGAATTAGTGGCTCATGCAGGAGGAGGTGTTGGCATCGCACTCTTCAGCGTTGCTTACAAGGAAGCTGTAGGGTATGTTATGACGAATCTTATTGTTATCCGATATCTTCTAATCGGTATCCGTTGTATATTTAATAAGTATTATGATCTTCTTTTTTGTTTTATTAACACCTACCTAACGCTGATTTAAAGATAACACCCATTGATTTCCACTCTTCACAATCTTGTGCTCCGCAATTACTGTTTTCCCTTCAGTACACACAATATTCGACCATCTCATCGGTTTTCTTCGCTCCGTCATTTTTCTCCATTCCAGAAATTTCCCAATCTCATCCCAAATCTCCCACAAATGTGGTTTTCTTACATTTCAGGCATCTAAAAATGACCCAGATTAAATTTAGTAAAATACATTGCTAAATTATATTATACAAGCCGCCCGCCCCCGGCTTTGGACGGGTGCATTTTTTTTCTACAAATTACATACACAAACCTTCCTCGTTGATCGCTCTCTCCATTAGTGAAAACCGTATCAAAATCCTTAAACATACAGAGGCGGACAGCGAAATTTATAATAATATTAGCTGTTGCACGCGATTTCCTCCGCGTCTCTTTATAAAATTTTATTCCTGGAAAATGGCGATCTTGTATGGAGGGGGGGGGGGGGGGGATGAGTATGTTACTCGTTGATAATGTATAGGTTTCTATAGATGAAAGAATTCTTAAAATCGATCCAGTAGTCTTTGACTTTATTCATTACAAACATACATTTGTTTGGATGGGTGCATGGGGGGGGGGGGTAAAGGGGGTATGGGGGAGGATGAGTAGCATAGTTACCCTCTTAGTAATAAAATATTAAGAAACATAAATAAGGCCAAGTATAATGTTAAACACAAATAATAAGGAATTTGTGCAACTTTTTTTTTACTAATAGATGTTTGTTAAAGATATTATTCATGTTAAGATAGATATTATTAAAGATATTATTAATAAGATTTTATTCACACAGTCTTCGCGAATATCTGTCAGAAAGAAGTGTCAGAATATACTGAGTCCCTTTTAATTAATGGCAGGACAAGTACGTCCACGTTTTGCAAATAATTGCCTTTCATTTGTGAAGTCCAAACACTTTACATTTTCCTGTTTATGATTCTTATTTGCTGGACAGGAGTCGTATCAGCATTAATTATCTTTTATTTGTGCCATTTGATCAAATATTCAGTAGATTTAACGTTATATTTTTTTTTAATTTAAATAAAATATTTATTAATTTTATCTCAGACCAATTTCGGTAATAACAAAAAACAAAATACTTCAAAGGAATTCCCAAATTCAAGCTCAAAGTACTTAAAATTTTCATATTTTTATATTCCAAAAAATAAGAACAAGCCTATTTTAAACTAAATATATTGTTTAAAAAGATACATTGGACTTGGAATTTTTATACCTAGTCTAGAGAGAGCACTCGAGTGACTGCTCGTACCCACTTGACCTGTTATTGATGGATTGAAATTTTAGTTCACAGTGTTGCCATTTTCATAGAAAGGAACTCTTGAATGTATTTTTAAAATTTTATTGGATTTTTTTTCCTTCAGCTAACCACAATGCAATTTAAAAAGAGATCACGATGACATACCCATCATCGCCAATAGGATTTACTGTCCGCCAAATACTGGATGTTTTTTTTAATGTTTAGATCGGCAGACAGGCTGACGGTCCACTTGATGGTAGGTGACTACAGTCGCCTATAACACAAACAACGCCACAGCCAGGGGCGGATCCAGGATTTCATTTTGGGGGGGGGGCCATTCTGACAAAGTTCGGAGTAATTTTTTGTGTATTTTTTTACTAGTTGAGATGCATTATGGTTGCAAATACTTTTAACCCGCGTAATCGCGTATTTGAACTGTCTCAAATGTCTGACATGAATTATGAAACTTTCGATAACTTTGATTGATATGGATTATATTATTCTATATTCAGTTCATATATGAATTGAATTGTACTTGAATTGAATTGAAAAGTTAAGTCAAAATATGGAATTCCTGGGTCTTTGGGGGGGGGGGCATGGCCCCCATGCCCCCCCCCCCCCCCCCCCCCCCTGTATCCGCCAATGGCCACAGCTGCTGCAAGTGCGCTGCCGACCATAGGGAAATGGGCTCTGGCATCCCTTATTCATTCACCGAAACACAACATCAGACGGTGAACTTAATATGTGAGGGAGTAGTAATGATTCTTCTACATAAAAAATAAAATAACTATTATTACAACTTCATTTTTTAAAGAGACGGAGAGTGGTAAAGTTTGCATTAGCAACTACAAAGATAAAATGCTTAACTTATAATCAAGGCATAAGAACTCTCAGGCGAAAAGCTTTTTGTTGTGTGATTTTCTTATTTCTGACAACCATAATCCTCACTTTACTAACTATAAATGCGAAAGTGAGTTTGTTGGTCGTTACGCTTCCGCGCCTTAACTAACCATGAAATTTTTCGTTCGCGTTGTCGGGGGTCCAGAAATACCTTTTATCCAGAAAAAATGCCAAAGGATAATCTAAAAATTCAACGCCTTAAATCGTTTCTGTTTAAAATTAAATCTAATATATAAAATTCTCGTCTCACAGTGGTCGTAACAAAACTCCTCCGAAACGGCTGGGTCCGATTTTTATGAATTTTTTTTTTTTTTGTATATTTGGTATATATGAGAATAGGTCGTAAAGTATTTTTATCCCCCAATTTTTTAATTGCGATTCTAATATTTTTGTATGAAGAATATTCAAATAATTTAAGTGTGGCGAAGTGTCGCGTCAGTTTATCATATGGTTTGACAATAAAATTGGACCCTATAGGTTACCACAATCGGGTTAGAATATTATTTTCCGGTTCAGACAGTACAACGTCTGCTGGCTCAGCTAGTACTAATATATAAAAGTGAATTTTTTTGTTACCACTTTCACCGCTTAACCCATTTTGCTGCTCTGCTGGCTCAGCTAGTACTAATATATAAAAGTGAATTTTTTTGTTACCACTTTCACCGCTTAACCCATTTTGTATATACATTATCAGAGAAAAGGACTTAGGGGAACATTTCATCTAGAAAAACTGTACTGTTGCTTAAAGATCACCTGTAAATAATAATAATAATAATAATCTTCTATATATAAAAAGAATCACTATTTCCCTTGGTCACGCGTGAACGGGTAGACCGATTTTAATTTGGTTTCCACTAATGGAAAGAGGGATGAACGGGGAATGTTCATATATATAAAAATTGTACGCCGCGCCGAGCGAAGCCGGGGGTGGGTCGCTAGTAAAAAATAAAAACAATTAAACGCTTTAGAAAAATTATGAGCAACTAGTTGGTGACCGCGGCTTCGCCCGCGTTGAAAAAAAAGTAACGTCTGACTAAATATAAAATATGAGCAATGTAACGCCTAACATCTTTATTGGAGTTATAGTTTGCCAGGCGTTAGATGATCCCTCGGGAATCGTACTTTTTTCTGGACGAGAAGTCCTGCATCCCTGACAACGTGTATGCAAAATTTCATGATGATCGGTTCAGCGGTTTAGGCGTGAAAAGGTAACAGACAGACAAACAGAGTTACTTTCACATTTATAATTATTAGTATGGATAAACATTGATTTAAATGTTTCAACGCCATATAAAAGTGAATGTGAATTGGCGGCAAAAGCACATCTAATAAAATTGATAGTAGGCGTTGAATATTTCGACCTTAGTCATTTGACTAAAAGAATTTTCGTTGTAGGAAACTCTCCATGCATAAATAGCGATGTTCCACACCAATCTCATAAAAATGTAGAGTGGACTAGTAAATATTTACAAGGAAATTTTACTGTTATTTATTCAGCAAACTTGGATGGCGTTTGGGACTACAGGCGGTTACAGGTGTCCTCGTGCTGGCTTTTTTCCTCAGTGCCGTCTATAGAAGTGCCTCCCTCTACCACCCACAAAGGCGTGCCATACTTCATCTCAAAAACCAACGAAGGAAGGTGAGATAAAATATGGAGTAGGTATCATCAATTTTTTTAAACCTTGACTGTATTAATAACATTACATAAGCCTCTTAAAGAACGTGCCTTTTAATATCTTAGGTTGAAATCTGTTTGTGGTTGAGCGCTAATTCAAGCACCTGAAGTTCGATTCCCGGCTGAGCCAAATTTAGAAATAAACTGTTCAAAATTGATTCTGGTCTCGGTGTGCAGGTTTTCGCCTGCACACTACAAGTGTTCTGTTCTTGTATTTGTACTTGGATTCAGTACAAATACAAGAACAGAATTTCACCTCTGTTTCTTGTACTTGGAGACCTACTTTGAGTGCTTACTTTGGAGACCATATAATTGGCGTGTTTAGTCGTGGCTATATTTTTTTAATGTTAAGATCGGCAGACAGACGGTTCACTTGATGGTAGGTGGCTACCGTCGCTTGTGCTATAATACAAGCAACGCCTCAGCTGCTGCAAATGCTCTGCCGACTACAGTAGGGTTAAGGATAAGGGAATGGATAGGAAAATGGTCTTCTGTAAGGGGGGTGACTATTGCCGCCAGACGGGCTGCCCAAATGAGTGCGAATAGCAGTGTGCCCTGCCACTACTTTCCAGATCCAGACCAGAGCCAAATTTGAAAAGTTTATTTTTCAAAGTTGACCCTGCCGGAAATCGAACTCGGGAACCCTAGAACAGAGCATTTAGGCAAGCACTCTAACCACTCATCTAACTCATTATTTTAATTAGCACTCACTGAGTGAGACAGTTGCCAGAGCAAGACAAAATGACACAGGGATCGCGAGACAAACAAGTTAATTTAAATTAAAATACATTGTACAATTTGATGATTCAAATTGTTTTGAGAATTTAAATTTTTTTTATTTAAAATTGTACGAGAAATGTTCCTTCATTTCGCGTGATATCATCTGAAGCCACAATTACCTAACCCGACAGACGTCATTCTCTCAAAAGCTATTTGTTTTTGATTGATGTGTTTGACGCACAGAACACTATATATACTCGCAAGGAGGTTTTACCTCAATATTTGATTGAAATGTGTAAATTGTCAGCTAGGGACTTTGGTTGGGGAAAAAATGGGGTTTCAACATTTTTCGGGGTACTTTTTTTCAAATTTTTGTCTCCATAAAAACTTTCCTCAGACTTCAAAAATTGCCGAATTATTCCAGCCGTTGCTGTCGAGATTTCAATATATTTTTATATGTTATGAAGCAATAAGTGGTGACAACATTAAGCAATTAAAACATCCATGTAAAATGTAACATGGAAGTTTTAACATCGTTATTTTAATTTGCAGGTAAAAGAGAAGAAAGGCCTAAAGAGACCCCCACTTATCGATTTAAGCCCTCTTCGTTCGCGACCCGCAAAAGTTTTGTTGCTGGCTGCCGGATTAGCGGCTTTCGGGCTTTATACTCCGGTGTTTTTTTTGGTAAAGCTAATTGGCAATTTGTTAAAAAAACCTTTTTTCATTGATTCCGTGTTTATATTTGAATTTTGCTTCACTTCAGGCTCTGCAAGGTTATCAAGAAGGTTTAGAGGAAAGTGCACTAGTGCTGCTTCAAACTTTTTTGGGCTTCGCGGCGGTTCTCGGTTGCGCTGGCTTTGGGCTCGTGCTGGTGCGACCGTCAGCCCAGTGTCTGGTCTCTAAGCAATATTTGTGCCAAACCGCTATGCTTGGTATAGGTAATAAATACATATATTACAATATTCCACCGCCAATGCGGAATTAGTGCACTGTTCACGGATTTAGAGCAAATCTAAAAAAAAAATTAATTAACAGTCAGAAAAAAAAAGGAGAATTTAAGAATAGAGAGTAGTTTTTTATAAATTCCAGGACCAACCTCCTCGCACTCAGCCAAAAAATTAAAATGATTTCATTATTGTTATTGTTAGGTATTATTATTGTTGTTATTATTTATTTATTTATTTATTTATTGAGCATTTTAAATATCATCTAATAATAAAATTAATATTTACTTATGTGCGGCAGGGAACTGGAGTAAATGTTTTCAATATTCGTGCAAGCAGTTGTGTTTTTTGACAACAAATAAATTTAAATCAGGGTAGCGCTTGACCACTATCTCACCTGATGTGAGGTGTAGATGTGGCCGAAGGTGGACCACGCTTACCCAGTAAATGCCCATTTACCCTGGTTTTGAAGACCCCGAGGTTGTAGTTCTGTGACGCAGGCAATGAGATCCACTCCTTAGCAGTCCGAACAAGGAAGGTGGAACTGAAACGCTTCGTGCGTGATCGAGGTACATCGACCACGAAGGGATGAAACCCCCGCCCACGCCTAGTGTTCCGCAAGTGGAATCCATGGCTGAAATTATTGCAAATTTTCTTAAAAACTATTGAAGGCTTTCACTATCTAGTTATCTATATGGCAACGTCACTGTAAATATACAATAGTACACGAGAATGTACAAAAAATGGACCGGCCGCCCCCATAAAAATTACCTAGTTGACTGTGCATTTGTTTTAGGTATATCAATGCTAGCGTTAAGCAGCGTGGAAGGGTATCATGGCTACGTTCTTTTCGCTTGGATGTATGGACTGTGTTTGGGTGGATTCATTTATTCCATAAAGATGCTTACAATGGAGCGTATTCGTGGACGACATTTCGCCAAAGTGTGGGGTATGTATTAACTATTAAATATATAGAATTTATAGAGAGGGAATTGGGAGTGTTTTCCTACAAAAATATTGATCTTGATCGCCGTAATAGGGATGGCCATGGCGTAGCTAAATAGCCTTGTAAAGTTGGCGAGGACTGAGCGATTTTGTACCACGTGGTTCTAAATGTCACATTACGGACTCTTTCGTCTTGCCCGATCTATAAAGTTGAAAATCTTTGACTACGAGTAGGGTTGCCAACTGTACTGTTTTAAAAAGTATTATACTGTCTTTCACTAGATTATACTTTTTACTGTCAAACAAAAATAAAGTATACCAAATACTGTTTTCAGCATCAAAATGCAAACACATTATTATGTGTTACACTTAGACGCTCACACAAATTTGTTTTTATTTAGTCAGAGGGCGCTCACTGCTCAGTGCAGCGCAGCCACAAACAAATCACACTGAGTTACTGAACGAACCTGTCAATGTCAAATATTCAAGACTGTCACTCACTGACAGACATGCGAGTGTGTGCGTTCTTAGAACATAACCTCTCAGAGCTCCTCATTTATTTTAATTTCAGTTATAATTGTGATGAGTGAGGCTCTAAAAATATGTATTTAAAACAATAACTAAATAGAATACTGTTCATTTTCCTAAAATACTGTTTAATATGCTTCATAAACCTGAATATTATACTTTATTTCTTGTAAAAAAAGTTGGCAACTCTAACTACGAGTTGAATATAAATGTACTTTTTTTATGCTAAGGTTGGTAGACAGGCTGACGGTCCACTTGATGGCAGGTGCCTGTCGTCGCCTATGACACAAGCAACGCGACAGATGTTGCAAGTGCGCTGCCGACTACTGTAGGATTAAGGATAAGGGTTTGAGAAAGGTTTGAGAAGGGTTAGGGAAATGGACTCTGGCATCCCTTACTCACTCACCGAAACACAACAACACAAGTGCTCTTATTTCACGGTGGTCTTCTGTAAGGGGGTGGTTACTGTTGCCAGACGGAAGTAACCACCCCAAAGTATAAACATTTTAGCTAAGTAGATAAAACTGGGATTTTATTTGATTTTAAGTCATTTAAAGAGTCAATAAAGAAGTGTTCCCTTAAAGACTACGTCGTAAAATAGCAATTGTGAACGCTTTTCACTCATAAAGGCGAAGTTGTATAATAAATTCGAGTTAGCATTTTCAGTCAAACTTAAGTTAACAATAGTGTGACTGCAACTACTGAACTCAGAAGTTAACTTATTTTTTTTTTAGTAAACATATAAAAAAGATAACAAAATATAAATTACTCATACACAAGATAGATTTAAATTGCGAACATAATATAAACCTTTTATTTAAAGTGACATAAATTTAATATTTACAATATAATAACGTGTAAATGACAAGTTATTATATTTTTTCATGGATAGTTCGTCAGACAAGCTGACGGTCCACTTGATGGTAGATGGTTACCGTCGCCAATAACACAAGCAACGCCATTATTCAATAATTGAATCGATAAAACTATACATAGACCGTTTAAACGAGTCCTCGTCCGCGCGGTACAGGGGCGCGGGGGTATGACGACAAAGGGGACTCTAAGAGGACTCATTTAAACGGTCTATCTATAGAGTAGCTGATTTAAGAAAGATTTTTATGTTATACAAAATCGTGTAAACAGTAATAAGAGCATTTTGAATTTTTGGAACCATATGTTTGAATTAAAGGCTAAAACTATATGATTTATCGTGTGAAAGTAATTTCTTAATCGTGTAATAAACAACATATAGTTATGTTTTTAAAAGTATAATATATTAATCACATAAAAAAATAATAAATCACAATAGCAAATCAAATATGGATCTCCCTTTATCAGGTTACGTTCAAGGAGCCGAAGCGATTCCAGTGATTGTCGGTGTACCGGTAACTGGATACATTAACCAGCAGGCCCCACGAGCAGGTTTCTACTTTTCGACTGCAGCGACATTGATCGGTGCCTTAATGTTGTTCTTTGTCGGTTACGCCAAGCGCGAACCGGAAGCACCGCCGCCCGTGCCTGCGCCCACCGTGTCGGAAGCGTGTGCGTGCACGCCCCCCAGGTCTCGCTGCGAACCCGCGCCTGCGTGGTGCGCTTGTAGCGCAGGCGGTGCTACCGCTTACTGCGCTTGGCCCGGCTCAACCTGCACTACTCGATTGCCCAAGTCACTCTCCTATGCGGCGCCGCTCGACCGCACTTGCTGTGCTTCGCAATATCCAGAATGCTGCCGACGGGTGCCGCTTCGTCCATCGCGCAGCGTTCCCGAAGGTCTCGCCCGTAGACCCAGCACTTGGAGCCGCGCAGGCTCATGCCGCGCTTCGTGTCGTCGCCGCGAACATCACCTCATAGAACAAATCACAACATCTGTTTAACAATGTGCAATAAAAAATCTCTAAAGTAAAGCCAACGAGACAACCCAAGCTTTGTAATCAATACCGACTCTCACTGAGTTTTACAACATAGAGTGATTATGTATCTCTGTCCTTTTCCCTCGCATATAAAAATGTGAGAAGCAGCCGGCGCTATCTGTTTCATGGTACATGAAAGCGATCTCAACCACATGATTTTTTTTATGAATTTTTATAATTATTTTGTGAATGGTTGGGCTGCTAGAAAAAATACAAACTATATACAAGCAACACGCTATGATGGAATTTTTGATACCTTACAACAGTTAATCAATTAATTTAATTATTTATTTATTTTAGACCAACAAGCATCATGTTATGTTAGTAACAACTTAAATATATGTAAGTATTTACATACGTTTATTAGTCAGTACATGAACCATAGACTCAGGTATAGACATATAGGTTCAGGTACTGACAGTCAAGCCTAGCAGCAAATACGCTCAGGATGCAGCCAGAGCTGGCCCGAACCCTACGCACCAGGGATGCACACCGCTTCCGGATTATCGTATAGAAACAGGCGACCCGCAACTCGGCGAACATTCCCGATGCACTACAAAATCGTGGAAGCCCCATCAGCACCCTAAACACATCATTGTTTTGAACTCGCAGAGCGCTGTACTCCCTTCGGGTATAAAGACATACAAAATGCTCTAAAAAGAGTCACTTTGACATCCCTCGAACATCTGGCGAACCTGCGAGCAATCATATTAGCCCTTACAGACAGCGCCCTGCGCTCTCTCTATGTCTGCATCGTCCACAAGTGAAATAAATAGTGAATGAATGAAATTAAATAGTGACGCGAAATGTGTCAATTAATTGTCAAAAAAATAATAATGAAATGCGAGTGACATCTAAAACATTTTTTTTATCGAACAGCGAACTCCTCCTCAAACGTAGTTATTAATTTACACGAAACTTCATGAGTGGAGAGACGTCAAAACGGCCATCATCGTGTTGACTATAAGAAATGTTATGAGCCCCTGAAAGTTTGTTTACATTTTTCGCGTAGTCTCCTTGGCCTTGCCTTAGTTTTGTGTGCTGTGATTTTTTTCAGACTTGTCTTTATTGTAACTAATCGATCACTTTGTACTCGATATTGGATTTTTCTGTGTATCGAATTTAAATTCTATGAAAGTAATTTGTGTTCACAGTGAACATAAACTATAAACCTTCCTAAAATTTAAAGTATCACATTTGAAAACCATTTCAAGTTCGAAACGAATGATTACACCTGTTAGGGTTGCCGAAAATTCTATTTCAAAAATCCTAAAAATGGAAATTTTAACAACTAAATAAAGTTTAGTTCTCAACGTGGAATTCTCCAAAATGCAGTTGACAACCCTAACCTAATGCAAATTTCCATAAATTAGTAGAAATTTTATGTAAAAATTAAGAAATTGTAAATATATCTCCCTAAGTAACTATAATTGTGATTCAAATTGAATTTAGTGATCGGACGTGAAACATCAATAAGGGATTGATATAATATCTATGCTACAGATTTTCTTTCTACTAATTTTTATATTAGTTTTCCTATATTAGTTATTCGTGTTAAAAATAAATAAGCACTAGGGATAATGTTATAGACTTTCTAAAAAAAATATTTTATTAGAACAATACATACATTCTTTTATCAAGTAGTCGGCACACTGCGTTTCGCAGTCATTTGGGCAGTAACCGCCCGTGAAATAACAGCACGTGTGCTTTTGTGTTTCGGTGAGTGAGTAAAGAAAGTCCATTTCCATAACCCATCCTTAATCCTACTATAGTCGGCAGCGCACTTGCAGCACCTGTGGTGTGGCTTGTGTTATAAGCGACTGCTACTATTAAATCAAAGATCTTTTTACTTGATGAAAGAACTATACAAATTTGCTTATTATAAACCTACCAAATATATGTACATTATAAAATGCTCTAATATGTATTTATGAAGACGCAAAATAGTTATTTTTAAGACTTCCTTGTACAGAGATTTCGTAACGTCTATTAACTCAGAGTGGGTTCATTAAAATTACTCTTAATATATCTATTTCCATTTCATAATATATAACTGCGTATATAAATTATATATAATTGTAAATTAATTTTACTAGGAACCTTACCTATTTCTTGGAGTACCCTGTGGGACCTTTGTAAATGTATAACCGTAAATAGGTATTACTATTTTATATAATACCTAGAATTTCTACTTCTTGCGTTTACAGTAGCCATAGTTCTCCAACCAAAGAGTTTCTAACGTAAAGTTTTTTGTTTTAAACAAAAATTGTAATGTCATAAAAAAGAGATATCTGCTTAGTGGTGTATATTTTAGCTAAGGGATTAATTACAGTAACAAACGTAGTTATAAAAAAAAAAGAAAAAATAGAACTATATAAAATACATGGAGAAAGAATTAAATTAAGATTATTTGACTAGATTGGTTGGTTGGATTGGTTATCTGGTCGTAATTAAGAAGAAGGTACCTTCTGGGATGCCATACGTCCACTAATAAGATCTTGATATCCTTGAATTTGGTTAGAAACCTTCAGGAATTTCCGAATAAGTAAATTTATATCTTGTGCCAAGATTTATGTTGGTGTCATCAGGCGTCTTTCAGTATGGAACAATTTCCAGTACTATAAAAAAAGAAAAAGACCACTCAGCAGAAAAATAAAGAAAATATTGAGAAGCAATTAAGTTAAAACCAATCCAATGCCTATCGTATCTATTCAAATAAATCTTAATTAATTTCTTTCTCCATGCATTTGATACAGTTCTAATTTTTCTTTTCTTTTTATAACTACTCTAGCGGCACTTTCTTTTATAACTTTCATTTTTATTTTTATAACTCTTTGGACTTTTTTATTTTTCAAACATTTTTGAGTTTATTCGTGAAAAACGGCAATTTTGTATGGAGGGGGTAAAGGGAGGGTAAGGGATGTTACATGAGTAGCCTATGTTACTCGCTGGTAATTCTATTAACCATTTTATAGGCGAAAGAATTTTTAAAATCGGTCCAGTAGTTTTTGAGTTTATTCATTACAAACATACATACATACAAACTCTTTATAATATTATTAGTATATTAGTATTATTATTAGTATAGTAAGCAGATTTCTCTCTTTTATTACAAAATAACTAGATTTAAAGTAAAGAAATTATATCAATAGTCTATAATTATTGAAACAATGTCAATTTTAGCGAATCATTGATATTAGTAGTTATATTGAAACTTGAGTAAGTTTTATTTATACAATTTCGTTGTAATATTGTTGTTGACAGAGATGAATTTATTTTATTGTTGTTTGTATGTAATGATTTGTTGTGACACACATTGTTTTTGTACCAAAGTGTAAACGGAAATTTGGTGATAAATAGAGACGTTTAAATAAATGATTTAGAAACTTTGTCTGTTTATTGTTTTCAACGCTCCTTGCCCATGAAATATTAAGACGGTTTAACTGTTTGAACGCTGTGCGCAACGTTTTACAAGAATTTCTGAAATTCTGATTCACGTGAGAATAATACAAACAAAAATGGAACAGGATAGCACAATTCTATTTTCATTTTTTGTTGCGATTAAAAATTAATGTTTGTGTAGGTGTTTTCCTAAATTTTGCTATTGAGGAGTCACTTTGGTCATTTAAAACCATTTAAAATCTAAAATGTACTTAGAAAGAAAATATATAATTTTTTACGATTATTTATCGAATAATAATTTAATATAATTCATTTAAATATTTTTAAATGAAGAAATAAAATTTTATTATTTACAATATTTTTAATCTATACTGAAACACTAATCACAGTGCGTGACGTCATTTGTGGGCAATCATTGTCTTATGCCAATGCAGCTGTTTTGTTATGATATGACCACAAATGACGTTACGCGCTCTCAGATGAACTATCGTGGCGTTTTGGCGGCATTTTCAAAGAAACAATATTAAAATTTTGAGTACCTAAAAGGCTATAAATAAATAAAATAGTATTTTTTATGGGAATAAACATCCATGAAGATTAATTTAAAACACTTTCTGAAAATTTGTCCGATCCCCTATTGTTGAAATATGTTTTGAAAAATATTCCAACTACTTACAAAAATATTCTCCGCTTTTATTTGTAGCACACGATATTTGAAAGTTTAAAATGAATGGTGCAGATTTTTTTTAAATGTTAGGATCGGCTGACAGGCTGACGGTCAGCTCGATGGTAGGTGGCTACCGTCGCCTATAATACAAGCAACACCACAGGTGCTGCAAGTGCGCTGCCTACCATAGTAGGATTGAAGATAAGAGATTGGGCTCTGGCATCCCTTACTCACTCACCAAAACAAAACAGCACATATTCTATTATTTCAGGGTGGTCTTCTATAAGGAGGTGGTTACTGCCGCCAGATGGCCCGCCCAAATGACTGCGAAACGCAGTGTGCCCTGCTACTACTTTCCAGATTCAGATCAGTGCCAACTTTGAAAACTTGATTTTCAAAGTTGACCCTGTCGGGAATCGAACCCGGTAACCCTAAAACAAAGCGTTAAGGGGGAGACAAACGCTAAATACTAAAAATATCCATTGTTTAATGAAGATGTTACAAGAAATAGACAAGACAATTGCTTTGAAAAAAATATATATTATACTTAAACATGTGAAGAACCAATTGTATTAATTAGAATTTTCGTTAAAGTAATAGAAACTCCACAAAAAAAGTTAGAACACAAGAAGAATTTGACCTTTATTGGAAATTCTCTCGAAAATGGCTTATTGCACGCATATGAATCCTGTACCTATTAATAAGTTAATATCAGATTAAAAAATTGTATTAATAAAAAAAATGTTTTTGTGTAATGTTCTAATGGTAAAAACAAAAAAACACCATTTCTAGGCCTGTTGAATTGTCTCCGCCGCCAGCGAGTTCTATAGTAAATGTCATTTGCCTCAGTGAATCCCTTAAAGGCAAGCACCCTAACCACTAATCTAACGGGCTTATTATATTTTGTGTCAATTTGTGCTTTATTATATTTTATGCTATTTCTACAAATTCAGACTGTTTCAATGCTTATCTGACGCCCGCAAATGGGTTTAATTTTAATATTAAACTGCGAGGTTTCGCTTAACGACGCTATGAATAGTGGTGGTTAGTTGGTGGCGAGAAAGCAAATCATACGGGCTTTTAAGCACGCGTCTGGTTCAATATTACTGCTCGTATCATCGATAATCTGTGCCTTGTGGCTGAAATGCAAACACTCGAGAAATTGACGGAACGTTCAAACACACTATCTGTAGGGTAACTATACGACTCAGATATCTGCATATTGGCGAATCTACATACACTGGACCCGACATGTGCAGCGAAGTATTGTGGGTGAGATCGATCTCTGATTGTCCAATTATCTTCATTAATATTCAGCCTAATTTTTGTCCACGGCTTTGTCTGAGTGCACTTGGTAGATAAATGAATACTTACCGACCTAAACTACACAAGAACAGACGGTAGACCGTTTCTGTAACGGTAGACAGGCGGGCTTGATGGTAAATGGCTGTCGTCGCCTATTCACATGCCATATGTGTTGCAAGAGTGCTGCCGATTAAGAGGGTCTCTGATATCTCTTACGTGATCACCGAAACACAACAGCACACATGCTGTTATTTAAAAATCTGCCGCCAAATGGGCTGCGCAAATTGTTACTGCAAAACTAAATTAAATCGAAATCTAGATTTAGTACGGGCGTAATTGTCTAAAGGAACAATTTATGTCTAACGTTTTAGGTTTTGCCAGTTTAAACGCCTTGTTCTCATAATATTATATTTGCAAAATAAACATTTATTTATTTATTTATTTATTCCAACGTGTACGAGTTAATAAAATAAAATATGAATTTATTAGTGTGTCCAATTTTTATTCAGCAAACCAAATAGCTGGTTGAATCCTTGACATTAGTTTCGGATTATTCGGAAAGTCAACATGTGATAACCTGGAAACATTCTCCAGATTACCTATCCAGATTTTTTCTTTTTATGTTAAGGTTGACAGACAGGCTGACGGTCCACCTGATGGTAAGTGACTACCGTCACCAATAACAAAAGCAACGCCA
Organism: Bembecia ichneumoniformis; assembly: GCA_910589475.2. Taxonomy (NCBI): domain Eukaryota; kingdom Metazoa; phylum Arthropoda; class Insecta; order Lepidoptera; family Sesiidae; genus Bembecia; species Bembecia ichneumoniformis. Next base: position 14,986,374 of record OU342536.1, on the reverse strand, counting down.
CGGGTACTGCGAGTGCGCTGCAGACCGTAGTAGGATTAGGGATAGGGTTGGCTTTTGGCTTTTGGCCCTTACTCACTGAAATTTAAATTTAACTGGTAATTCCAAATGACGATCATAAGAGTTTCTTGGAGAAACCTAATTGATAAATAAATATTTTGATTTTTGAAACACAACATGTGTTAAACTATCTGTTATAAAAGTGGGAATAATTCCCTAAACCGGTTATAAATGTAGCTGAATAACCTATTTAAACCATATTTAACCTTAACATGATCGTCCAACTTTTTGTATATTAAGGTATGTAATTTTACCTAAACACTTATTTTGAACGATGAGACGAAACGTAATAGGAGACGCTGGGTTATGGAAAACCGGCAATAGAATTTAAAGAGACTCGGAAACGAGCGACCACCTCACATATCGGGTATCGGATCGATTCTGATCTCTACACACACATAGGGAGGACACCTACAAACGAAATACGAAACAAATCTTGTAATACACAGAAGATAAAACCTTTAAAAAAATCTACATCTATATCTGTATGACAGAACTTCAGAGAATTAAAAGTTTTTTAATAGAGCGTTCAGTTCGGATGTGGAAGAAAATGGCAGATTTGTCGTGTTTTGTGGCGTTGGAGTAGTCAGGTAGTTGGTGTGACTTGGAAGAAAGCGTTAGGCTTACGGGTTTCGTGCAATTTATCCGTCTTTATATTTACAAAAAAAGCGATCATTTTGTTTTTCGATACTTTTTCTGCCACCAGGCGGCGCTTCGTAGGCGTCAGGTCTAAACAGCTGTCAGATAGCACAAAGTCGTAAGTACTAAACATAAATTATCCCAATCCCAGCACACGGTGCCGGTAACGTGTCCGGTACACACCCTAACTGACACTCTGACTGTCTATAACTATTATTTTATTTTATCCAAAATTTGTGTACATAAGTATTGTACCTAAAGCCAGTGTCGGTTTTATACCTGCGGGCCCTTGGGTACGTAGGCTGTGGGGGTCCATTTTGAAGGAAATCAAAAGCGAATCAATTATTTTATTTATTTCTAATTTCTCTAAAAAAAATTATTGAACAAAAAAATGTAAAGAATATTATCAAGAGTATATACAAAAAGTAATAAACGTTTTACAATTAGTCCATGTAGTGTATGCGGTTATTTACTCTCTTCCTCATGCGGGCAACACTGACTCGTTTCGCATCACGTCCACGTAGGTACAGACTAATACAACATCTTTGCGTCCACGTCCGTAGACGCCGAGCCATGGGCGAGAGTGACGTGTCGGTAGCCCGCCCTTTGAGAGCGTATTCGAGTCAGTGTTGCCCGCGTGAGGAAGAGAGTGAATAACCGCATACACTACAGTACATAACATTTAAGTTTTACTATTTGAATGATCAATGTGTATGTATCACGGTCTTTGATTTTTCGAAAATGTAGGAGATAAAAATGTGGGCTCTAGCTTGTGGTGGCCCCAAGCCCCACAGTCTAAGTAGTACACAAGTATATTTATGACTACTCAATACAATCTCTTGTAAATGAGAACCTCACGGAACAAATTCATACCAAAATCTTAACCAAAAGGCTGCGAAGCCATATTTGTCTGTCGGCAATAAGTGTTTTAGCAATATCCCATTTTAACTTGTATAATCGGCAATGAAATATAATAGCAAAATGAAAGCTCAGAGCAGTATTAGAGAGATTTCGAGAACGGTTTCTTTGAAGCTTATGAATGTCGCGTCCGCCTAAAAGGCGATGAGGCACTTGAATAGACTTCATTCATATAACACTGTCACAATACCGTCGCTTACAAAACAAGATATGACATTTTACTTTTCATGCCATTGAAAAGTAAAATGTAAAAGTAATAAGTAGTAAAAGTAACTTTTAAAGTTTGCACACATTTTATGATTGTCAAAGAGTGCTCTCTAAACAATTAGTTGACAAATTTTTCTAGCTATAAAAATGACTTAGAACCACCGAGTATTAATCATGATCTGTCACTTTGTATTTTATCGACTTTGGGTGTATACACCAAAAATGTATTTCAAATATAAACTAGCGACCCGCTCCCGGCTTTACTTGTGTGTAATTCTGAGAATTATATATAAAAACCTTTCCCGATTAACGCTCTTTTCATAGTGAAAATCGCATCAAAATAAGTTGCGTGGTTTAGGAGGACTCTTAAAGTGTCGCCGATTCACTGTCGCAAAAGCTCCGAAAAGCCGCTTTCGTATCGCTTGTTGTCGCACCACTAACTCCCTTGACCGGCTGCACTCTTTCTTATTTATTATACTTGATATTTATACTTGACGCGTTTGGCGCCAAATAAGAGAAACTCTACCAGAAAATGTAGACAAGATTGTAAACAAGCCATTGAAAGTTCGCGAATGCTATTTCTGTTGAAATGTAAACTTTATGTTGTAACCACAAGGACCAATTATTTCCTGTGACACTAGTCGGAAAGGGGCGTGGCTATCATCGATAGGGTGGGACGTTTGAGGCTTTCGGCCGGCGCGAACGCTTTTTCCTTAGTCTTAACAATATTTTTAAACTCATAAAAAAAATTACACTTATTATACTTTTTCACTGATACGGGTACTTTTGACTGAGGAGTGGAGGGTGCTTTTAAACCAGATCCACAGAAGACAGCGAGTATGGAGACGCAAAGGAGAACGTTACATTCAGTCTAATTTTGAAAATACGGTGGGATATGGGGGACGAATCAGTTATGATGTGGGGAAGGATACATTTGGGAGCTCGTATGGAGTTAGTGGTACTCGATGGAGAGAATATGACTGCTGATCGGTATATCAGGGATATCTTAGAAGATCACGTTGTCCCGTTTGCCCCCTATAATGATGAAGGCTTTATTCTGATGCAGGATAATGCTCGGGGCACAGTGCTCGCTCAGTTCAAGCATACCAAACCCTGTGGGCATAACATTGACGAGCCCATTGGATGAGTGGTTAGGGTGCTTGTTGTTCTAACACTCCGTTCTAGGGTTCCCGGGTTCAATTCCCGGCAGGGTCAACTTTGAAAAATTAACTTTTCAAATTTGGCTATGGTCTGGATTTGGAAAGTAGTGGCAGGACACATTGCGTTGCAGTCATTGCCCGTCTGGGGGCAGCAATCACCCCATTACAGAAGACCACCGTTAAATAACAGCACATGTGCTGTTGTGTTTCGGTGGGTGAGTGAGGGATGCCAGAGCCCATTTCCCTGTCCTCCTCCTAATCGCTTATCCTTAATCCCACTGTAGTCGGCAGCGCACTTGCAGCAGCTTTGGCGTTGCCTGTGTTATAGGCAACGGTACCCACCTACCATCAAGTGGACCGTCGACCTGTCTGCCGACCTTGACATAATTTTTTTTTAAATATTTATAATAATTTTATAATGATAATAATTTACATTTTACTTTAATATTAATTTAATTTTATATATGACTACAGAATCATCCATTGGGCGCGAGTATAACTCATAAAAGAAAAAAAGAAAGAAAGACATTTTATAAATAAAAAATATATTACCCTTTTTTAACAAAATGTCAAGTTTCTATAATAACTTATGAAAATGAATTCAAAAACACATTAAGGTTTATTTATAAATCCTTTTATAATAATTTTAACACATTACCGGTCAATGAAAGCTCTAAACGCAATAAACAAACAAATTGCAGGCGAAATTCAAAGGTCCTGAAAAACTCTGTCGTAAAGGACAGCATGAAGGGTATGTATTTGAATGGTATTATTAATTTCCCAGAGTATTCGCACACAAAAGCCACGTTACCCTCATCAATATTAAATGGAACAACGTTGGGTAACAAAAGCCACAATTAATATTAAATGTTACACAATAAGTGTTCGATGTGGGGAATTAATTGGCGAAGCGGGTACCGCTTCTCATCGTCGATACAACTTATGGACTGAATCTAATTGAGTGTTTGTTTGCTGAAGCAGCGAGAGGCAATCTGGAATCTATCTGCGTTATATTGCTGAAAATGACGCAGCAAGCAGACTCTGGTTTATAAAGGAACAATTAATAATTTATCAGAAACGTAGATATTTGAAAAATAAATTATGAATTAAATTATTAATAAAATAATATTATTAATTAAATTATTAATAACTATCTGTGCCCGTGGTATTCGGAATAACGAGAATTTTTTTTGTTTGTAAACAGATTGGAATGAAATATACACTAAAATATTACCGGATGCTTGCTACAATACATAAGTGGAAACCACAAGAAAATCGGCTAAGCAGTTTCTGAGATTAGCGTGCACAAAGACATAACAGGCAAACAACGAATCTAATAAATTTTTAAGCTGAACCCTACTTAATATGATTGATCATATATATCTGGGGTCAACTTAAATTGGAACATTCAAAATCACCTAAACTGTTCATTTTTAATTTTATGTAAATTATATTTACATAACTTTTTTGTTTGTAAACCGAAACACTAAATGTTATTGGAAGTTTGCTATAATACATCAGTGAAAACCGCATTCAAATCGGTTAAGCCGTTTCTGAGATTAGCGTGCACAATTGCACAGACAAACAGACAAAAATGTTATAAACTATTTTTTTTATCGACTATTTTTTTTTACTATTTTTTGCTCTTTAAAAAATAGAATGGGGAACATTCGTTTGTCTGAACGTCGTTTCTTTTTTTTTGTTAACATACCAATTGATTTTTTAATGCTACGTAAAAAAGATATTGTTAGCATTTTATAAACTTTCGCATTTATTTACTAGCTGTGACCGCGACTCTATTCAGAATAACGCCTAACTTTTTTATTTATAAAAAGATTGGAATGAAATATACACTAAATATTACCGGAAGCTTGCTATAATACATCAGTGAAAACCGCATTCAAATCGGTTAAGCCGTTTCTAGAATTAGCGTGAACAATCGCACAGACAAACAGACAAAAATTCTAAAAACAATTTTTTTTTTACCTTGGTGACATAAGTACAACGTGTATAATTTTTTTTTTTTTTTAATATTTAATGTTCAGACACGGCTCGTTTATAATTTTTTAATACAGTTGCTCAAAAAGTGGCGTATTGCAGGGACGTATAGCGTTCGGGAAGTGGGCTATTACCATGGAAGTAATAAGTACTGCTATTACACACTCGTGCTTTTTTTTTACCTTTCCCGAACTCGTGCGTTCTCTTTCCCAACTGTCAAAATAATGTCTATTAAAAAGAAAAACCAACCATGAAGTTTTTTACTAAAAAAAAATCATAGAAGTTTTTATGATTCATGCAAATACGTATATTTCTAAAAAGAAGCTACTGATTTGTTTCAATATCAGATTTAATGATTTGATTGAACGAGTTAGGTTAGGTTTCATTCATTTCATATCAATAAAAAAATTCTACTGAAGACTTGGCTGTATGGGCACATAGTTTTCTTTGCCTACCGGAATGCGTGAAGAAAAAAAATGTCTCTGCTTATATTGTACGGTTGGCGCCATTTTCCAGAAATTCTCTTTGCGAGTTTAGTTGTTTGTTTTATTAAATCGCTTCATTTTTTCGCAACTGTATTAAAAATAGTCGTTCAGTACACGTGCGGAACCGTCATTGCAACTTGTTCCGACTGTCAACCCTCGCCTTCGGCTCGGGTAGACATTTGTCGGAACTCTTTGCAATGACAGCCTTTCCGCACTTGTAATGAAATATACTATTATTATATGTATACATATATAGATAAAAGTAAGACCCTATTGCTTCATACAAATTATATTACGTATTTCAGAGTCAACTTCTCAGTGAGTGAAGACATAACTAGGTATTTAATACCGTTTTGATTTGGTATTAAAATATGAAAAACCAATTAAACGCGGAGTCTGCGATCAACCATTTTTGTCATAATTGGTACTCTCACAAATGGAGGGTCGAATATCTCGAAGTATCGATTAAGCTTGATATATTGCCGCTTATTAGAACCGAGCGTATAATTGAGATTATATGCGTCCGTGGTTTCCACGCCAAATTGCACATATGGCTCGGTAACGTGAGTTTCAGCACAGCATAGCAAATATATAACTAACTAGCTGTTGCACGTGACTTCGTCCGCGTCTCTTTATAAAATATTACTCCTTTATAATGCAGCTTTCTACAGGTGAAAGAATTTTTAAAATCGGGGTAGTAGTTTTTGTGTTTATTCATTACAAATTTTACATACAAATCTTTTCTCTTTATAATTATACTAGATAATTTATGCTTCGCTCGGGTGTAATGTGACTCATAATATGTACACATGTAGGTACAAAATGTAGGTAGATATTTCTGTAGTTATCGGTTCTCAAGCGGCATAGATTTCGCTCAATGTTTGCGGCAAGACGTTTCGTTTTACACAGTCACATGAGTCACAGTTCTTTGTAATGCACACTTTGTTTTTAAAATGAATGGTGCGACGACGTATTGAGTGGCGAGGCGTATGTGCGCTATTATGAATGAAACGGAGCGTTTATTAACCACTCAAGATGCAAAGGTGTCAGTGAGTGACGTTTCGCTAGAGTGGCCAGTATGGTGACTGCGATTTGTCTGTCAGCACCATTAGAATTTAACAAAATACTTGACAATCCGGATTTTGCGGACATATGTTGTGGACTCGAAATCTTTATTTTTTTATGTTTTATTATTCAGGTAAGGTTTCAATCGCATCTACCGTACCCCTTGACGAAATTATTAATATAGAAGATAGTTCATGTTTAAGCCGCAGAACTTGTTGAGTGGGCCGAATATATTTTCTAACAATTTTGAAACTTCGAATTTCAACTAACTATTTTGTTTACATAATCTTCATCATCATCCAGCCTAAATGTCCCCACTGCAGGGGCACAGGCTTACCTTCTCAATTAGGTTATTATTATTATTATTTATTATTATTATTATTCATTTATTTATTTCCTTTCTTAATTTTATTTTTTTTACAATATTATTATTATTATTATTACATACAGGCCTACATACATACCGGGGATCGAACTCGGACCTCTCAACATGATAGGCCATGTCTTTCCCACTGCGCCACCGACGCTCCTATTGTTTACATAATAGTCACTAATTTTGTCTGACATCTATACATAAAAAGTTTCTTCGCATTTTATTTGAAAACTCATATTTTTTCAAAATTTATTTACATTTAATTATAGTACATATGTGCCATCTTTTTGTCATCTTGAAGGTAGTGACATAATCAGAGAGCCCAGAGCCCATTTCCTTATCCCCTCCTAATCCCTTATCCAATCCTACTGTAGTCGGCAGCGCACTTGCAGCACCTGTAGCGTTGCTTGTGTTATAGGCGACGGTAGCCACCTACCATCAAGTGGACCGTCAGCCTGTCTGTCGACATAACATTAAAAAAAAACCCATTGCTGTAGAAATTTTGGCGACTTCTGACCAAAAAAACGCGACAGGTAGTTTTGGCAGTCCTCTCTTGATGCTAACCTGACACTGCCTAAGGAATTCTGAAGAGACCGAAACAATTGGAAATCTGAAGGTGCAAGGTCAGGGCTATATGGCGAATACATTAACACCTCCCAGCCAAACTCTGCTGAGTGGCTAAAGATGTGTGTGATCTAGCGTTGTCGTGATGAAAGACCACACCCTTTCTATTGATCAATTCCGGCCCCTTTCTCTCATTGGCAGTAGAGAATAACATTATAGTACAGTGACGAATTTACATTATAGAATTATACACATTATAGAACTCAAATAAATAATAGGTAAGTAAATACAAGAGATAGTCCGCAATGCTCTAAAATGATATTATTCAACTTTTAGTTGATATCAAAATAAGTTTTATTTATATCTCCACAAATTACGGAGACATTACTGTCTAGACACACACTAATTTAACTAAATTTATGTGAAGAGGTTTCGTTAGTTGACGTCAGTTACCTATTATTAGTGTAGTCTATTTGGCGAATTATCTTATTTATTTAGTATCATTTTAGTTCACGTACTAACAATTGCTTGCTCATTTATCACAAACTTTATTGAGGAGAATCAGTCCAAGGTTATTATAAAAATAATCTTATAGTTTAAGACCATGTGACAGAAAATTTAACAATAAACACATTTTATTCTTACTTTCACTATAATAAAATCACATTAACATAATCTTACTGAAATATTTGACTTTTTATGATTCTCAAAGAGATAGGCTTCCTTTTGCTATTAAAACCAAAGGCGAATTGAAAATATTAATCCCTTCTATTAAGACTCCAAAAATATTTTGGACTAACTAAGTATATCTATCTATATATTATACTATCGACTAACTATGGAACGTTCTGGAAACAGCGTTCGCGCCAGCCGAAAGTCTCGAACGTCCCACCCTATCGATGGTAACCACGCGCCTTTCCGATTAGTGTCAATATGTTGTCCTTATGTTTGCAACATAGAGTTTACAATTTAACATGAATAGCATTCAATGGCTTGTTTATGATATTATTTATATTTTCTAGTAAATTCAAAATACATCGAGGCGTTTGGCGCCAATTATAAATAATTGGAGTTATAATAAATGGAATTGGAGTTATAAGCCAATTATAAATAAATGTGAGTCAATTTTGTGCAATACAGCGATTCGAAAGCGAATCTTCGGAATCATGACGACTTTTAGCAAAACTTGTCCGATGAAACATCGGACAAGTTTAGTGATTTTGGAAGTCATCTTGATTTGTGAAAATAAATATGTAGTTCGTTTCGCTCTGACACGGCAGTCGAAATATGTACATTCTTATGTAATGAATTTATTTAGCTTACCTATAGCTTATTTAGCTTACCAATTTGAAAACGTGTACAAGTCAAAGTTACTAAAGCCATTTTTTATTTAAGTAAATTACATAGTAGAATTTTATACAAAATCTCTTTGAAAATATTGTAGAATCACAATTTCAATTATAATAATAACACGTTTCCAATAACTGGGAACGATATCGAATTTAATAAGATAGCGCATTACCATGAAAAATGGCGCATTCCTTCAATTTGTAATTTCATTTATCGTGCGTGTGTTGCGGACAAAAAAATAATCGATCTCCTAACATTTGGTGTAGTTATTTTAATTAATTATTTTAATATAAATGGATCTTACTATTTTTCATTTAAAAAGTACGTTCACTGATAATTATATATTTATAATGTAGATATAAGTAAAAAAAAAGATACATGACTCACTATCCACGCGTGGTTCTTATAATCTTTATCTATTATTAATTAAACGTGTTCGATATTGGAATCGTAGCTTTGGGGAGTGTGTATTTACGCATAATATTATAGATGGATGTAGGCCATTTGTCGAAAACGCAATGTAAGCAAGAAAATCCCGTATCTTCCTCTTTTTTGCTTCTATCGTAAAATAGGCTAACTTTGTTTAGTGCACTTATATTTATGGAAAATCTGAAAGGTTTTATATGCTAATGAAATATTTTCAAACAAAGTACGCACTTTTAGAATTAACCCTGTTATTTGTTGTGTGTTGTGGAGAGTTACCTTGCAGGAGTATTGATTGAAAAAAACGGGACAAGTGCGAGTTGAACTCGCGTGAAGAGTGTTCCGTACGATATTGAGTGATTTACCATGTTATTTCAATATCATGGACTTCTTATAAGTTTTCCTATAATCTATAAGTAGAAAACTAATTTCTGTATTTTTTTTTAAATTTTAGGTTCAGTAGTTTCAGAGATAGGGGGGGGGGGGGTCGGACAGACGGACACAGGAGTGATCCTATAAAGGTTCCGTTTTTTTATTCGGACGTACGGAACCCTAAAAACGAGACTGTTTTAAGATTTTTTAAGTAATTTTTAATAACTGACAGTAGATTTCAATAGTTATATATGACGTTAAAATGTCTACCTACTTATTCTGCATCATATTTTATTTAACATGACCTGTAGGTGATTTAGTTGCATTCAACCATTGATAAGACCTTTTACGATTATTGTATACTAATGTCTAAATACCTCTTTATTTCCGAAGATTACCCTCCAAATAAACTCACAAAACGTTAAATTCAAAAATTTCACATTATTTTTAAAAGGATTAAAACAATTATTGCAATCAATTTATCGGATAAATTAATGGTTACTTTCCCAAAAGAAAATTTCTTTCGTAGATAGAACAGTCTCTAAAAGAATTACTTAATTAATAAGAGAGAAAAAAAAACATTAAGTATCTTTTTAACTAATTACTGAAGGAACAGATGCTGTTAATCTCGCGTAAACCTCAGCTGGCAGTAAACGTGTTTTCCGTTTTTTGTTTTACCCTGTTCCCTTATCTTTCCAATTGTGCTGCAGACTGTTGGGTTTTCTGTTGGTATATTTCGATTAACATCGGACAAAGAGATGTCTCGGACCGACTTGGTCGTAAACTCAGACTTTTGTGCTCCCATCACCGCTTAAAATATTTTATTGGCCTCCTGGCGGCAATTTATGACAAGCACCCTCGTAAAACAACGCCATCAATAGAGTACATAACTTTTCTGCGTAAACCGGGTGACCTTTCAAATAAAACATATCAAAAAAAAAAATTAATATTGCTTGTATGATGTAAATTAATAAATGTATGATATAGCGAATAATATCAGATTTAAGTTTACTTTGCTGTTCATTTTTACTTTGCCGAACTGAAACCAGTCACTGCGGGCGTTCACTAAAGCCGCGTTTTCACTATATGTTCCTTTACAGATTCTGGAGCGAGCAATCGTTCGTTCGTGCGTAAATGAAAACACTTGAGCGAGCGAACGTGTTTGTTCAGTGATGATCGGCTGGACGCGGCGAACGATTGCTCGCTCACTCATTCGTTCAGTGTAAACGACGCCTGTGGCGAGCGAGCTGTTGATCTGTGCATTCGCTCGGCGTTGTACGTGCTCGGTAGGTCTCCGATCTTTACCTGAATTATCGGATTCATACCATCACCACCGTCCATGAACTGTTCTATCGATTTTTTGTTCTGAACAATAGGGGATCGGACAGTAATCAGATTAAAATCTAAAATGTACTTAGAAAGAAAATATATAATTATTTATCGAATAATAATTTAATATAATTCATTTAAATATTTTTAAATGAAGAAATAAAATTTTATTATTTACAATATTTTTAATCTATACTGAAACACCAATCACAGTGCGTGATGTCATTTATGGGCAATCATTGTCTTATGCCAATGCAGCTGTTTTGTTATGATATGACCACAAATGACGTTACGCGCTCTCAGAAGAACTATAGTGGCGTTTTGGCGGCATTTTCAAACAAACAATATTAAAACATGATTTTGAGTACCTAAAAGGCTATAAATAAATAAAATAGTATTTTTTATGGGAATAAATATCCATGAAGATTAATTTAAAACACTTTCTGAAAATTTGTCCGATCCCCTATTGTTCGTTTCCTCCTTGAATGAAAACAGATGTTTTCTGTTTCGAGCGAGCTTCGACAGAACAGCAAACATTTTCTTCAAGCAAAATGTTTGCTCTGAGCACTAGGTGAAAACTGAGAACATTATTAACTTTTTTGTTAGGTGTACAATTACTTTGTTCTCTAACTGATTAGATAATCATTTTATTAAATCGAAGATGGAAAGCACTAAAATTTATATTACACTTTTGATATACTGAATTCTGAATATAGTGGAAATCAGGTAGCTGTTATTGAACTTTAGCATATCACAGTGCAGATGACCTAGATCAGAGTCCAATATTCCTCTCCATAATTGTACCTTCAAATAATAGCGATATATCTAATCAGAATAACTCACCCAATTTTCTTTTAAAAAGTTTCTTTTAAGTTCTTTTTAAGTATTCCTTTAAAAACTTGAGTACCTATGTTGTTTGTGCAGGTACTGTTCTCTCAAAACTAATTCATTTCTTATTGTTATACCTACACGTATTTATTTTCTTTTTTAATTTTTTTTTTTTTGGATAAAAGCTCACGGAAAATATGTCAAAAAAAATAAGTAATAATATTTAGAAGAATGGCTACTTTGTATCAAAACAGTTTTTTTTTATTTATTTAATCGTAGCGTCTACCGGCTGCTGGGCTTGAATAAATAGCTACTACAACTACAAACTACTACTACATGAAAAATATACTTTGCAACCGTAAAAGTTACCATCGACTAAATCAGATGGAACACACGAGACTATTACTATCCCAAGGCGCTTTGTTGGGATAGATAGTAAAAGTTAAGGGGGCGTACAAACCAACAAAAAATATCTAATTTCACCAGCGTGGCCAACAGAGTTCAACGAACACGATACCAACACAACAGAGTTCATTTTTTAACCATATTTATTTAAACAAGATTGTTAAAATAATATAACAATTTATAAACAGTCTATACACAACACACTTATTATAATTTACTCACAAATAAGTCTTATTAAAAAAATTACGTCTAAATATTTTTGCGCACAGAAACATAGTCTTCCCGTCTCAGTGGAGCGATTGTGACTAATCATGTGAAACAGTGCACATTGAAGTATGTATGATATGAGACGGAAGATAGTGCATTTCGCGGAATAAAAATTTCTAGCGTTGTTCGAAACATTTGTTATGTTGTTATGCTTGTTAAGTTGTTTATGCCATTTTATATGATAACTCGGGTTATCTCATCAGAATAAACTTATACTGATTACATTTTTTGATATTTTAACTAAGCCGGGGATCAGCCGTATTGTAGGTATTAATCCTCTCAAATTGAATCGCTCTGAAACGCGAGGGCGAGTGTGACCCCTCTTATATACTTTCTCTCGACCACCTTGACATAGATAAATGACACTTGTCTATTTGAGACAAGGACATTGACATTTAGTACAGGACATTTTACACAGACCACAGAAGATTCTCTCCAGATGGAGGTAACAGGGTGTACATATTTTATACTAGCTGAATCCGCAATTTCGGTATCGCAGTAATCGGTATAGCGTGTAACTTTTTTGTTTGTAAACCGATTGGAATGAAACAAACACTAAGTGTTACGGGAAGCTACAATACATAAGTGAAAATAGCATTCAAAGCGGTTAAGACATTTCAGAGATTAGCGTGCAAAAACGCACAGACAAACAGACAAACATTCTAAAAACTATTTTTTGACCTCTGTAATAGGGTATTACACCCATTTTTAAAAAGTGTCTCAATTAGATTCTGTAGTGCTAATGAACCACTAAAAAAAAAACACCAAATTTTTATTCAATCGATAAGTTTAATAAAAATGCATTTAAAATTTACATTTTCAAATTTCCCGCGTAATTTGACGAAAACGCTGGAAACCATTTTGCTCTGTGGTCATGACGTCAGTTGGCTGTGTAAACAAATGCGCCGGTAATTGACATGACACTGACTGACACTTTTTTGTTTACACAACCGTATGACGTAAACATGGCGGCTACTATTTCATTGTGAACAGACTAAAAATTCTGAAACTTTGAATTTAATTTTAAAATTTATTTTGTTATTTTACGAACTAAAACTAACATTTTCCGACTGCTTTTTGCCTAAGCTATCTCAATAATATACTTTTAGATTTTTTTCATATAGACTAAAATACCCTATTATTATAGACGTAATTATAAAATTATAAAATTTATAATTATTATAAACGTGTATAATTTTTTTTTTTTTTTGAAAAAAATGTTTAATGTACAGACATTGCCTGTTTACGATTTTATTATGTATAAATGTTACAACTTAATTTGCAATTTGAGGATTTGCTTATGAGGACTTCCTAAAACCTATGCAGTGTCAAACTGACGATAAGTACCGTCGTCTCTATAGACACAAGCAACGCCATAGCTGCTACAAATGTGCTGCCGACCTAAGTGGTATAAAAAATAAGGGATTAGGAGGTCCATAGGGAAATGGGCTCTGGCATCCTTAATTCTCACACCGAATATAACAGCACATATACTGTTATTTCAAGGTGATCTTTTGTAAGATGGTTACAGTAACAATCGTCCCGTCTGCACTACTAATTTGAATTCAGAAGCAATTTTTATATTGGAAGCAGTTAAATCATAACATCGAGCTCAAAATAAATCAGCTATGGCAAATAAATAGCCGGATATCAAAGGGTCGTAAATGGAAAAATAAATAGATCGTTTCGATTAGCGGGTTGAAGTCAGGTGAACCAGATTTAATCCCACGGGCGACGGTCTAATCAACAGCTCTCAATCGATTGTATGTGTCTGATCGCTCTGTACTACTTATAATTGCATTTTTTCTGTTGCTTTGAATCCCTGATTGACTTTTTTTTAGTTTTTCTAATATTGGCTAATACTTATTTTCGCTGTACCGCAGTGAAATATCAACCTCACTGCGAGCTCCGAACCCATTTTATAAAGAACGTACCTACATTTTTAAAAACAAATTCAAAAAAGAAAATCGTACTATCAGAGAGAAATACTTCGATCATAATGCTCTTTTCATTTTATTAAGTACTGGAGGATGTATATAGTTATATGAAGAAACACGATTCTAGTACAACCCTGGGAGCATGGAATTGTCTCTGGTGCCGAAAACCGTCAGTCACCTTTCCTTCTTCAGTCGCCGAAACATAGAAGTAGTAGTAAATTAATTCAGTAACCGAAACACAGCAGTCTTAGTAAATTACTGCCGCCAGACGGGCTGCCTAAATGAGTACGAAACTCAGCGTGCCATGCCGCTACTTGCAAGAGCCAGCTTCCGCCAAGTGTGTGCCTACCCTAGTCAGTAGGCAGCTTTGGCGTTGCTTGTGTTATAGGCCACGGTAGCCACCTACCATCAAGTGGACCGTCAGCCTGTCTGCCGACCTTAACATAAAAAAAACTTTATTTCCAAAGTTTGTCGCCAACTGTGAAGGAAATCGAACCCGTGACTACTAAGACAGAGTAGTAGTACAAGCATAATATTAACCACTCGACCAATGGGCTCGTCAATATAGTCTTTTCCTCTATTATATATTTTATATATGTGTATTATCAGTGATGATTGCCCTATCTCTATGCTATTCCCTATCCCCTTCTTATCCTTAATCCTAGTTTGGTCGGTTAAGCGACGGTAGCCTCCTAATCATCCTAACATTCTACTTCAACTTGGTACTTCGACCTGTCTGTCGACCTTAACATAAAAAATATATAATAAACATAAAAAACAAGAAAATAATTTTTAATTTTTTGAGAATAATGCAAAGCAACTTAGATAATATTTAGATTTAAATAATCTCTATCTATCTATATAAAAATGAATCCCCATTTCCCTTGGTCACGGCATCACGCGTGAACGGGTAGACCGATTTTAATTCGGTTTTCACTAATGGAAAGAGGGATAAACGAGGAATGTTTATATATATAAAAACTGCACCCGGGCGAAGCCGGGGGCGGAATGCTAGTATTAAATAAAACAGACAGTTTGTTGAATACAACAGCAAAACTCTAAAACTACGAAATAACCTTTTAACAACTATTTTTAACTAAATATTTAGGTTGTTTCTCAATCAAACTAATCCTTTATCATACGTCAATCCCTCTCAATTTCATCCCACGCGAAAACTTTCGAAATACCCCGAAACGCCTACGCTCCGTTAGATTGAGCTCAGAATTCGTTTATTTTAGAAAAATATCAAAATTTTTTTGACACTGGTCGTTCTTGTCTGACTGTGATAAAAGTGATTAAGTGAAAAGTTAATTGAGCTCGAAAAAACCCTCGTTTGTGTGACACGAAGAACAGTGCTTACTATAGACTGGTGGATTTCACATGCGCCTTAGAATTACTTCTTTGGCGTAACCTGCATGTTACCAATCTCGCCATGTTTTCCTTCGCCGTTTGAGAGCGGTCAGTAAATGCACTTACGTGGTTTTAGAATAAAATCGAACTCGGACCTCTCGACATGATAGACCGCGTCTTTTCCACTGCGCCACCTGTTTAACTTTTAAACTTTTAAATAAAAAAAAATGTACCTTTCATATTTCAATTGGAAATTTCTAGTACTTCTTATATTACCGCACCAACGCGACGCGACGACGGGACTCGCTTGATGCAGACGCAGGCGTTATATTACTCATATACAATATACATATTATATTAAAATCGTAAACGAGCCGTATTTATTCAGATTGTATTTTTTGTACACGTTGTACTTGTTACCGAGGCCAAAATAGTTTTTAGAATTTTTGTTTGTTTGTCTGTACGTTTGTGCACGCTAATCTCTGAAACGACTTAACCGATTTGAATACGGTTTTCAACAATGTATTGTAGCATGCTTCCCGTAATATTTAGTGTTTGTTTCATTCCAATCTGTTTACAAACAAAAAAGTTACACGCTATACCGTATACCACGCGTATGAAGTTGCAAGATCAGCTAGTTCTCATTTTTCAGCACGGACGAGTCGCTGGCGCCAGCTAGTAGGGAATTAAAAAAAAACTTTCCGCTATTTCGTTTTTGCAAGCTATACGCATTTCTTTATTTTGTTATTACGCTTTATTTTAGGAATTTATGCGAAATGAAAAATTATTCTGTGTAATACATACTACATTTGTTTACAAAGGGAAATGTTCGCGAGTCACGTCACGTTTTTGTCCAGTCTGTAAATGTAACTTGGGGTCCGGTTCGGATATGACAAGGATAAGCCCAATTGTCGACACGCTGTGCCCTCCATTTTGACAGAATCGCTGAGTGGGCACATCTATTCCTTTTAATAAATAAGTTTTTATTATTATTAACATATTTTATTGCACAATCTTAAATCAATATTTTTTATATATTAAACAATAAAGACAATACAGTTGGTTAGGGTCAAAGGGTGAGGAACTCACCCTTTGACAATCAGCCTGAAATTTGGTATGGTATTATTTAACAGATGACAGTACACGTCAGTATTGCCAACTTCTCTCAGTAATGCCATTATCAAACACGGGTACTTATTAATAGACAATTTAATCCAATCACCTAGCAAAAGCTTTTAAAATCGTAGACAATATAAGTTAATAGATTGCATACAGCTTGCTCCAATTTTTAATTAAATGTATTATATTGTCACGTGTGGGGTGAGTGAAAATGCCGTCTAAGGGCCGAAACGAACGATTTATTTTCATAAACCAAGATGTCTTCCAAAATCACCAAACTGGTCCGACGAAACCGATAAACTTACTAAAAGTCGTCAATTAACGTGTCACCGATTCACTTCGCAAAAGCTCCAAAGAGTCGCTTTCGTATTGCTGATTGTCGTACCACTCTCTTATCTCGCCCGCCTGCTCTCGTATTTAAACTTGGCGCCAAATGCCTCGATGTATTTCGAATTTTCAAGAAAATCTAAACAAGATCGTAAACAAACCATTGAAAGTTCGGGAATCCTATTTCTGTTGAAATGTAAACTCTATGTTGTAAACATAAGGACAATTTCCTTTGACACTAATCTATCATCGATAGTGTGGGACGCTTTTTCCAGAACATTCCATAGTTAGTCGTAACAATATTTAATTTTTTTTATTTTAATAAAACCTTTTTTTATTATTATTATTAATTTGTTACTATTATTTTGAGTTTTTATTGTTTCCAAAATGTTTCAAATATTTCCAAAATGTTTCCATGAAGTTCCTTCGTATTCCATATCTCTTTTCGGTTCTCGCTATTATTTATCTACTAACTGACCCGACATACTTCGTTCCGTCAAAAGCTATTAGTGAATTATAAGATTGAATATGGGTAATGAGATTTTTACCTTATTTTTCAATTTATAATTCTCAGATTATTAAGTCGATTTTGTCCAGCCGTCCTCGACTTTTGCGAGAAAGAAAATTAATTTCTTTACAAAAAGAAAATTCACTCAAATACGTATAGAATTATTGGTATATCTACCGACACACATTCTGATAGATCCCTGCTTCAGCGATTTCATTAGAATGGATCACATTGATTTTACATTAAGTAACGGGCGAAGACCCACTTTTTATAGCTCATTAAAGTTCGGGTTTTCCATTTCATTCGTAATTGAATTCTTTTGAGGATAAATTAATACTGATCAATCATTACCTGGTCCATTTGTTTTCTTGTTACACAACTAAAGTGACTATTACTAAGTAGTTTTTTTTTATGTTAAGGTCGGCAGACAGGCTGACGGTCAACTTGATGGTAGGTGGCTACCATCGCCTACAACACAAGTGCGCTGCCGACTGCAGTAGGTTTAAGGATAAGGGATTAGGAGTGGATAGGGAAATGGGCTTTGGCATCCCTTACTCACTCACCGAAACACAAGCATACGTGCTGTTATTTCACGTAGTAATGCAATTGAGGATTGATCATTTCGAATTTCAAAATTTAGAAACTTTAGGTAATTTACGTTTCAGGTATGTATTGAAGGCATTACCTATTTTTAATTGTTTGTGAACCGATTGGAATGAGACAAACATTAAATATTACGGGAAACTTGCTACAAGAGATCAGTGAAAACCGCATTCAAATCGGTTAGTCCGTTTCTGAGATTAGCGTGCACAAACGCACAGACTCGGGTACATAAGTACAACGTGTACAATTTTTTTAATTTTTAATATGCAATGTATTACAACCGTGTTTGTTTACGGCTCGTTTACGATTTTATTATACAAATAGCTTTTAATTATTCAATACTAACTAGCTCTGCCTAACGAATTTGCCCGCCGTATTTAAGACCAAATAATCCTTCGGCATGGAAAAATTCACTTATGTGCCAACTTTGATGGTTTTTGTTCAAATTAAACCCAAACTAAATAATTACAATCAAATGAAGGCTTTTATTTAAAACTTTCAATTTAACATTAGCTTTATAAGCCAAAACAAATAAATAAAAATATATGTTTAAAATAATCTTTAAAATATTATGTTACCGGCCAAACACGAGTTCAGGCACAACTAGTTAAGTCTAAATTGGTATATCCGAACACTTTGGCCTAGGAACCTGGAATTAGGTTTGGCCCGTAACATATACATGTATTGTGTGTTAATATTATTAAAATTAATAAACCTTAAGGTTCGCTTAAACGAAAATTAATAAAATTTTAACCAAAGTATTAAGACTTTTAGTAGAATGTAGGTTTTCTCGGCCGGTATCCATATAAGTTGTGGGTTTCCGGGATGATGGCCCAGGTCTGTTCAACAGACCTGGAAGAATTTCCAACCTGGGCCATCTTTCCGGAAACCCACAATTCATATTAAGACTTTTGTTATAATTTCATGTAGTTAAATTTTATTTAATATTTTTTTATACCAAAGAACTAATAACATTTTAGCTGGACATAGCAATATTGTACAGCCGGTATAAAACACAAAGAGAGCCTACATCTCTTCTTAAACTAAGTGATTCTAATCGTTGCTGTATCGTCAACGATTCGAACAATTCGACGCTGCAAGGTGTCAATTGAATCCAGCTGGTACTTAGGCGCGCCAGCCCAGAGGTGAGAGCAGTACTATATGTGGGACGACTTTTCTTCCAAATGACCTCTAAACTCGACCTTGCTCGAAATGTTCACACCCAGGATACCAATCTTCTTTGATATTTCGAGGGGAGTGCCCTGAAAGTAAGATGTCGCTACAAATAGGACCTTTTTGCGGTGAAAGCACACACTTGTGTCTTACAGGGATTATAAGAAGGCGTCTCATAATTTTGCATATTTGATTTAGAAATATAGCATGTGTGCCGATGATTCGGTCGGCCGGTTTTGCATCCTTTAAATTGAGTTAATTGATTTAATTGATTTATAGTGTAATGTTGTATTGGCGTGAAGTAAATGTCTAGACAAACCAATAATGGTTTACAGACATTGTAAACATTGTATATTAAATTATGTATGAGATAATAAATAAATAAATAAAATAAATGAATAAATAGGTTGGAATAGTAAAAATAGTATCCAAGATTATTTTATGTTGTAATTTTTAAATCCAAACACACGTGCAATATTTTATTCAATTGAATAATGCAACGACTTTCTTCTCAACAACATAGTCGTACAAACGCCCGCAGGGAATAGTACCACTTACTTTGAGGTATATAATAATATATACGTAAACTTAGCAACATCTAGAATCTAGATTAAGAGTGGGCACAAAGCTAACAAATTATTCACTCGCGCGTCCCGCAACTGCCATATTTTCACAATTTTTTGTTTCATTAACATGTAAGCAATTTATCTACAGGCGAAACACACATACACACTTATAATAAGTCTTCTACGGCCAAACATTCTCGATTAGGTGCAAGCGTACAGAAAAACATAATCTTCCTGTCTCAATGGAGCTGTTGTGACTGATTTGGTGAAACTACGCCAATGAAGTATTTATGACATGAGATGGAATATAGCACATTTCGCGGAATAAAAATGTTGTAAGTGCCAAAAGTATAAAATTTTAATTATTTGTAAATAGTCATCAATGTCAGCCTAGATAATGTATGGAGTGATACTATTTATTCAATTTTAACTTTATAATATGTACCATTTACAAAATAAATCAATAACAACAAGTAAAGCTAACTTTGTGATTTTTTTCTATCGAGAAAATATCATTGTATTATGTTTTAGCCAATGTCAGCACTTTTAATTATAGTGTGTTTATCTAAGTATTTTTTTTTATTTGGACTTTGTTTACTTAGATAAAACTTGATAAGACTTTGTTTAATTAGCAACATGACTATAATCTATACCAGAGGTTCCCAGACTTTTTTCTCATAGAGCACTTTCAAAATTTAGTTGGTTCCGGTGGACCCCCTGCAGCTACATTTCTACCATATTCCCAAACCTCAACAAAAAAAGTGAAACTTAGATCTAACTATGGAAATTTGGGTTGCGGCTGAGTTCCAACCACGAATGGGGAGTTTTCTAAATGAAATAAGTGAGAACTGATTGGTTCATTAATTAATTAATTGTGCTGTGAGTGGACGTTGTACTCGTTGGAATATGCCAGTTTTTACAAGTAACAGTCGCTGAGCGTCTTAAAATATTAGCTGCCTACATTGATAGCTAAAGTCAAGCCAACATTTTAGTTCTTCACTATCGAAAGCAGATAAATTTTCGTGGATCCCCGCTTACGAATGGTAAACCCCCATTTTTTTTTTGCTACGCCAACGTAGACCCCCGTAGAGTCTCCCGTGGACCCCTGGAAGTTTACCTGGAGCACTTTGGGAACTAAGGATCTATTCATGAAGCGAAAAATTTTGGTATTGAAATTTTGGGGGAGTGTGAAATTTGGTATTCTTAAAGATGTATACCATATGTAAAAGGACCGGGGAAAGTTAGTATTTTAATTAAAATAAACTTATAAATTAATTTGAATAAACATTACACCACATTACACTCACTACCGTGTGTTTAACTCACGCACAGATTACGTAATATGTTTGACACTACCTGTGACACTACGTACATACGTAGGTATACTCTTTTGTTAATTTAAGTCGAATTTCGTCTACTGGGCGACCACCAGTAGGTATATATAAAAATAATAAAATTCAAATATATATTATGTATATTATAGTAATGTTATTATATATTTTGCCTACGACTAGTCTTAAAAGTTCACGTAATAATATAAATATACTTCAGTGTGACAAATGGAAAAATATATACGCATGAGTGGTTACTATATTTATAGCAATGCTTATCGTAAATGCATTGCTATAATATATGGTAACTATTAACTATTAAACTATTACCCAATATTACCTATTAGCTTAATAGTTGAGACTTAAAACAGTTTATAGTTCAAACTAAAAATACTTAAATGTTGCGAATGTTTGAAAGAGAAACGCAAACATTAGATCGTTTTAATAATGAAACACAAAGCTCTGCCATTCCATTTCCATTTTGTTCTCAACAAAGTGTATAATGAAAAAAGGATGACTTTACGAAACGATCGCGGTCTTTTCACTTTTAGGGCTCAACAATGGATGGAATAATAGGAATATAAAAGAAAGAATAGATATTCCGTACAGCATTAGTGCGATACTTTATCAACTAATAAATTTTAGAACACAGAACATCATATATGTATTCACAAATATAGCAATCATAACTAATACATAATCCATACCAATATTATAAATGTGAAAGTAACTCTGTCTGTCTCTTACCTTTTAACAGACTTTTAACAGATCATCTAAGGCCTGGCAAAGCTATAACTGCAATAAAGATGTTAGGCGTTATCTTATCTTATCTTGTCTTAGTGGCTATTTCTGTCTGCTAGAGTACCAGTATCACTTCGTCCATTGCTGAAATATTGCGATCGCCACGTGAACTAAAGCTCTCTACCTATATCTACCACGTTAAGGAACTGTAGTACTTTTTTGATAGAGGCATTCTTCACATCTTCACAAGCCATTGTGTGGCTTCCTAGGATGTGACTGCGCTTGTGCATCAGGGGGCCACACTCGCACAGGATATGCATTGGTGTTTCTCCCGTACTAGTGAGCCCCATTACTTTAAGGTGCCTATTGAGGCGGCAGTGCCCCGTTAGCGCTCTAGATAGCATACACAGATTGCTCCTGCTAAGCGAAATAGCCTGATTTGTTACATTTCGACTATAGGCTTTAATGAGCGCTTTGGAATGGTTCAACCCTGGCAAGTCGTCCAGCGTTTGTAAGATTTAATAAAGCACTGGTTCCATATGGTCCAGCGAGCTAGGCTATTTGGTAGTCCGCACATAGGTTCAGGACCTATTAGCCTACCTTTTGCGCCTACACGAGCCAGTTCGTCGGCAAGTTCATTGCCTTCGATCCCCATATGGCCAGGTACCCATCTTAGGACCACTTTGTCTAAGGTATTTAAGTAGTCTACACAGTTTCGCACCAGCTTTGAGACTGTAGCGTCTGAGTCCAGTGCCTGAAGTGCAGCCTGACTATCTGAGTGAATGTGAATTACACGGTTGACGTAGTTTCTTTGCAGGTTGATTTCCGCGCATTCTAAGATGGCGAAGACCTCTGCTTGTTAGGCGTTACATTGCTCATATATTATTTTTTATTTTCAACGCGGACGAAGCCACGGTCACCAGCTAGTGTGTTATAAATGTGAAAGTGAGTTTTTTGTTGGTTTGTTACTGTTTCACTCCTTAAGCGCAGGCCACACTGAAAGCGAAGCGAAACGAAGCTAAGTTCGTTTCGCTTCGCTCTTGTTGCCTAACCAAAAGCTAAGCTAAGCGAAGTGGCTTCATGATGTAGTCATGGGACGGGTTGCCAGTAAAGCGAATCGAACTTAGCTTCGTTTCGCTTCGCTCCCAGTGTGTTGGGCCTTAGTGATATATCAATGTATGCATTTCATTCTTGCTAACTTCGTTATCGTTTTTAAAATGTTACTTTGTCTAAGTCCCCTGTGCTTTCTATTCAACCGATATAACAGTAGGTATGTTATACAAATTTCATTTTTGACATATTAAAAACAAGTATATTACCGTAGTATCCCATTTACTATTAGGGATTCGTCGCTATATATGAGATTGCAGAATGTATTCTTGGAAACAATTTTGATGCGTTTTAACGAACCAAATTGAATATAAGAAAATTTGTATACAATTTCTGTACCCGAAGAAAGCACACATTCAATGACGAATAAATTATGCATCTAATACAAACCACGTAGCGTTATTGGAATTCGAGTTCCAAGAACGTGATGAGAATTTTGCTAACGGAATAAACAAAGGACAAACCTGTGCGCAAGAAGATACGCAGGGATATAATTTGTATCATACGAATGCATGATGAAAGGTTTTGATTTTGATGAGCCCGTTGGATGAGTGGTTAGGGTGTTTGCCTTAACGCTCTGATCCAGGATTTCCGGGTTCGATTGAACGTTAAAAATTGACTTTTCAAAGTTGGCTCTGGTCTGAATCTAGAAAGTATTGACAGGTCACAGTGCGTTTTGCAGTCATTTGGGCTGCCCGTCTGGCGGCAGTAACCACCCCCTTACAGAAGACCACCGTGAAATAACAGCACGTGTGCTGTTGTGTTTCGGTGAGTGAGTAAGGGATGCCAGAGCCAATTTCCCTATCCCCTCCTAATCGCTTATCCTTAATCCGCATTTGCAGCACCGCACGCGAACCTAAGCAGATGATTGCTTTTTTTTAAAGAAACGTCGTAAAACGCTTTTTTTAAAGAAGCGTTTTTTAAGAAACGCCTTTGCTTTAGAGAAACGTCGTACCGTGAATAGTGATTGGTACACAACCATTTGTTTGCCGAAAATTATTGACGAATTCCGTCAAAATAACCGTAAATGCCGTATCATATTGCACCATGATAATGCCAGTTACGACCAAACAGACCAACGAATATTTGAAGATGAAAAACGTGGTACTTATAAATCATCCTGCATACAGTCCCGACTTTTTTTGTTCCCATGAATTAAGAACCAGTTACGCGGTCAACGATTTTCATCACCAGAAGAGGCTGTCGAAGAGTATGAAAAACATGTTTCCAAGGTCACCACGGAGGAGTAGCATATTTTTTATTATGTTAAGACAGGCAGACAGGCTGACGGTCCGCTTGATGGTAGGTGGCTACCGTCGCCTATAACACAAGCAACGCCAAAGCTTCTGCAAGTGCGCTGCCGACTACAGTAGGATTAAAGATAAGTGATTGGGAGGTGATAGGGAAATGGGCTCTGGCATCCCTTACTCACTCACCGAAACACAACAGCACACGTGCTGTTATTTCACGGTGGTCTTCTGTAAGGGGGTGATTACTGCCGCCAGACGGGCCGGCCAAAATGACTGCGAAACGCCCCTGCCAATACTAAATTTAATTTACTTTTTAATTGGCTCCTGCGATACGAAAAAATGCTTAACGGAGAGGCCACTGAATAATTCGCTACATGTTCAACTATATGTAATCTTAAATTAATTAATAAAAAAATATATAAACAGAAAATAAATTTCCAGTTATTTCGTTTATCCACCCCAAAAAATCCACCCTTAGGGGGGGGTTGCATATCTCGGAATTTTACATATCCGAGAATCCTGGGTGGATCAACGATTTTTTTTAATTTTTATTTCGCTTTTTTTAATTATTTAAACGTTATTTGTTTTGTTTGTTGAAGCAATAATGGGACCTGTTAGTATATGGTATTAATAACAAATATGTGTATGGAACCGAGCTGCTAATTCGCAAAGGACCTGCAGCTCGAAATCTGTTGTAATAAATACACAAAGCTCTGGCGGCGACGTGATAAAAAAGCGCTAGTAGGCTCCAATTTAACGAAAAAGAAAATCAATGTTGCGAGAAAAGAATACTGTGATTGCTCAGTTGTTATTTCCTTCAAATTTTTTTTTCTGTTTGAGTAATCGCGAGATGGAATTTCTTCGGGTGTAAACGCAAAAGACTTTTAAGATCTTGCAATGATAAAAAGCCACATTCGATTTATCGACAAAAATTACGTACAAAATTGTATTTGACTTTTATGGAGTTAAAGGGTTCAATCAGGTTTTAATTTCATTATCTTAAAATCATCATATTATGATTATATCATATTGTACATTTATTCACTACTGGTATGCAATGGTATTTTTATAAAAAAAATTAAATTACAACGTCATAAAATTACAATATCATATTTTGACGAATATGTTAGAAAAATGCTTGCGTTAACGCTCTATCTTAGTGAACTTTAGAAATGAACTGGATTTAGAAAGCAGTGGCAGGGCACGCTGCATTTCGCATTCATTTGGGCAGCCCGTTTGGCGGCATTAACCACCCCCTTACAGAAGACCACTGTGAAATAATAGCATGTGTGCTGTTGTGTTTTGGGGAGTGAGTAAGAGCCCATTTCCCTATCCCTTTTTCGCGGTGATAACCGTGGTTATTCCCCACGGTTATTTATTTTTTCCAATTCTATAAATTATTACTATAATATTATGCTATAATTCGCTTGTTATTACAAATATATCGTTTTCATATTACTGAACAAACCATGAAACTAAGGTCACAAAACTATTATGAGTAATTTATTTTAGGGAGTTGTCACTCTGTGGACAAAGTACGCGTTACCTACAGAAATTATATTGTATCATATAAAAATGCATTGAACTTAGAATTTGCATTGAAATTCATTTTTCATTTTGAGACACAAACAAACAACATTATTGTATTTATTTATTCAGCTAGAACCTGGCCACGCTGTGCGGGATACGCGTGGATAGCTCGCGGTACTGGACACTGCCTATTATAATGAAAGTCCCGTCAAAATCGGTCCAGCCCTTTCGCAGATTAGCCAGAGCAAACAGACATTTTTTACTTAATTTTTTTGTAGGTTTGTTTTTGTAGTTAGGTACATTTAGTATGAAGCCGTTAATTTTGACAATACTGTTACGTGCGGGGTGTGTCAAACTGCCGTGTAACGGCGAAAATGAACTATTTATTTCCACAAACTAAGATGACTTCCAAAAGGGCTAAACTTGTCCGATAAAACCCTTAATGAGTCGCTAGTTTACTGTCGCAGGTAACTTCCAAAAATTCCGAAAAATTGCTTTCAAAACGCATGCTATTCCCATAACTGTTTCGCTCCCGCCCACCACTCTCCTATTAAAATATATTTGCCGCCAAACGTCTCGATCTATTTCGAATTTACTAGAAGTAAACAAATATTGTAAACACGGAATTGTTTTTCTTCTCCATGATTGTAAACAAGTCCATTGAAAGTTCGGGAATGCTCTTTCTGTTGAGTGTGAACTCTGTGTTGTGAACATAAGGACCAATTTCCTTTGACACTAACCGGGAAGTGGCGTGACTACTATCGATAGTGGGGAGCCTTCGAGATTTTCGACCGGCGCGAGTGCTTTTACCAGACTGTTCCATGGTTAGTCGTAACAATACAAACAGATATTCCAATTTTATTTATTTGTATAGAAGTGAAATAACAAAAAAATGTCACTTGGTAAAAAAAAATGGATAAATTATATTTTAGTTCAAACAATAACTAAGACTTGTTCCATTCGTTTAAGTAATTGAAAATTTAAACGCTAACATTTGGGAGATATTTTCCAGAGCGCGACAATCGCTTGTGAAGTACCTAGAGCTAGAGTAGGAGCCACTCGAGAGCAACTGGAGTGGTGGCAAGCGATGTCAGCGCAAACTCAAGCAGCCACATTCACATGTAAAATCATAATTTGCTAATTAATATGGACCTTCTCTTTTGGGGGTAAAATTTAGAAGTTTTCTTTTCGGTATACCATACTATTTCTCGCTATTCATCCGTCTCGGCTTCTGAGAGTGATGGCAAATAATCTTCTTTCCTTCCTCTATAATTGGACTATCAAATCAAAAAAGAATTTTTAAAAAACGACTGATAATTGCAGAATTTAACGTATTCTACCAAACAAACAAACATACTCTATATATTATTATATTAGTATAGATAATGCACATATACCGGTCCACTTTATTCCTACCTAAAGAATCTTTTGAGACTGCTTAATTCATCTCCTGCACTTTTACATACTAGAAATATGAGAAAAATAAGATAATTTTAAACAAATATTCACAATGTTGTAAAGTTGTTCCGGGATAAGAACTAATACTTGGAAAATATCAGTAAGGGTATAAGAAAGGTTTTTAATCAAACCCCAACATCTAGGAAAACAATTGATCTGTGTGAAAAAAAAAACAGCTTTTAAGAGTTTTTTTTTTTCACTTCACAGTAAATTCATTTTCTCATTGTGAAGAACCCCTTTACTCACTTTACACAAATAAGTTGTAAGTAGGTATTCGCGAAACGAATAAAATGGGCCTTAGTATACAACAATTTTATTGTTGTTATTAACAAAACAAAAACAAAGTGTGTTGTGTTTGTAAAAAAAAAGACTAGCCATATAAGCAGGACACGTGCAGTCATAAGAATCTACAATCTGCTAGCAGCTAGCAGTGATGCTAGCGTGATGGACTAAACTTCATATCTTCTCTTCACATTAGAGAGACATTACCTCCATCTGGCTGCAGTAACCACCCCTTACAGAATAACAGCAAGTGTGCTGCTGTTTGAGTGAGTAAGAGATGCAAAAGCTTAGTTTCTCATCTCTTTCTAATCCCTTGACCTTAATCCCACTAATATCTAGCGCACTAGCAGCACCTGTGGAATTACTTTTGTTAATAGGCGACGGTGGCCACTTACCATCAAGTGGCTGTGCAGCCTGTCTGTCGACCTTAACATAAAAAAAGAGAAAGAAAGCTTTGTGACCAGCAGTGAGTATATAATATGTATCCAAAAGTGCTGATATAATGTAAATAGTATGATTTTTGGAAGGTGCATAAAATATGTTAACCTAATAAAATATTGTAAAATCCATATTTGAAGCCACGTACATTTATGTCTTACTTAGATAAAGATTTTACTTTTATTTTTAACGAGCCCATTAGTCGAGTAGTTAAGGTTGGAAATAATTTTTTCAACGTTGGCTTTGTTGTGTATCCGTCTAGTAATTGCAGAGCATCCTGAGATTCGCGTCACTTGGGCAGCCCGTCTGACAGCAATATCCACCCCCGCACAGAACACCGTGAAATAACAGAATGTGTTTCGGTGAGTGAGTAAGGGATGCCAGAGTCCAGTTCCCTATCTCTTCCATTAGGGATCCTTAACTCCTTATCCTTAATCCTGCTACGATCGGCAGCGCACTTGCAGCACCTGTGGTGTTGCTTGTGTTAAAGGCGATGGTGGCCATGGCCATCTACCGTCAAGTGGAACGTCAGCTTGTTTGACGACCTTTAAATTAAAAAAAAGTGTTACAATTTTAAGATCCATTTAAAAAGCCTTAAAATTGGTCATTTAAGCTAATTTACCAGATAAAGTGATATTTAAAAAAATGTATTTTTCTTTTATAACAATGTGTGTATAACAATCTAACAATATAATGTATTTAAACCTTTTTAAAAGCTTGCTATAATACATTATTGTGCCTTTTGTTTTGAGAATTACACACAGGAATATCTCAAATATAATTTGATCAATAATTTATATTTGAGATAATAAAATTATCTCAAATATAATTTGACTAACAACATCGAGGGATCCAGGGAATCGGGAATTGTAAAATAAATTTTACAAAGACGTCTAAAACAAAGGTTAATATTCGTGGTCGAACTGCAAATGGCAATACGAGCCCTTTTTAATTGCTTTCCTTGCTTTCTCACTTTCCTTTTTGGTTATGTAAAAAAATCTACGGAAATTAAATCAAATGCAGCTTTCTGAAAAAAAGCTTGGGGATCTCTTTCACTAATGGAAAGAGGGATAAACAGGGAATGTTTAAATATATAAAAAAATTACACCCCGGGTGAAGCCGGGGGCAGTTCGCTAGTTTCATATAAAAATACCATTCAAATTTCCTAGTTTACCATGGATTTTCTAAAAATATTTTTTCATACAAACCTTGTCCTGACCAACACAAGTAAAAACGGGACAAGTGCGAGTTGAACTCGCGTGAAGAGGGTTCCGTACGATGTTACCTATCATGTTTTTTTTTAAATCTACGCACAATATTGAGTGATTTACCATGTTATTTTAATTTCATTGACTTCTTATAGGTTTTCCTATAATCTATAAGTAGAAAACTAATTTTTGTATTTTTTTTTTTCAAAATTTTAGGTTCAGTAGTTTCGTCTATTTTCTTGAATAACTTGAAAATTATTTATTTTAAAATTACACAAAAATACATTTAAGATTCCATTTGATATGTCACACGATGCAGTTTTCAATTTTTTATTTTTTTTTATTTTCCACCTTCCCCTCAAAAATGACCTCGCATTTAAAAGATTCCATCTATTCACGTCACACCTCTGCGTTTGGGTCACAGAAATTGATATATGTACCTTTCAACTTAATCGGTCTAGTAGATTCGGAGATAATTGACTGTGACCGACGACGGACTGACGGACACACGAGTGATCCTATAAGGGTTCCGTTTTTTTATTCGGACGTACATCTAGTATTTATTTATCTATTTTTTATTCGTAGTGTGCATCTATACTGTACGATTTAATCCAACCGGAACCGTTCCACTTGCGGACCACTAGACGTGGGCAGGGGTTTCATCCCTTCGTGGTCGATGTACCTCGATCACGAACAAAGCGTTTCAGTTCCACCTTCCTTGTTCGAACTGCTAAGGAGTGGAACTCATTGCCTGCGTCTGTGTTCCCACAGAACTAGGTAAGCGGCATTTACTAGGTAAGCGTGGTCCACCTTCGGCCACATCTGCACCTCACATCAGGTGAGATAGTGGTCAAGCGCTACCTCGATTTCATAAAAAAAAAAAAAATAAACGTACGGAACCCTAAAAAAACAATAAATGCCTATTCATACCCAAGCGATATCCTGCCCGGTATCTGGTATGGCATTTCCGCTACTGTCGCGAAACCGGAACTGCATACCAGAATGATACGCGACATGTACCCCGTGTTCGTCGAAACTTCTTGTTACCAGAGAACTGGTAGCCATCTTCTTCTCTTTCAATTTATCTAATAATTTATGATACACTGAAAATCTACAAGCGCGACAAAAACAAAAGTTTACAGAGCGTCAGCCAGTGTTGCTAACGGTTCTGAGTGTGTCACGTTATTACGTCACCAAAATGGCGTCCAGATACATTAGCAATTTGCATCTATAACAGAATACCAGAACTTTATATATTATACTAGCTGAACTCGGCCACGCTTCGCTGCGGCCCATACGGCGGTGGAGTGCGCGTGGAGCGCGCGGTACTGGACACTGCTTATATATACTATTGGTCGTAGCGTGATTTTATATAGCCTATAGCCTTCCTCCATAAATGGAATATTAAAAACAAAAAGAATTTTTCAATTCGAACCAGCAGTTCCTGAGATTAGCGCGTTCAAACAAACAAACTCTTCAGCTTTATAATATTAGTATAGATATGTCTGCAGCGTATTCTTACGTATTTCGGACACATTGTAAGAAGTGGTGACGACAATCTCGAAAAGCTGGTCGTTATTTGAAATGTCGAAGGCAAATGATTGCGAGGTCGATCGCCAACGAGGTGGACGGGTCAACTGAAGGACGCCAACTCTTCTGATACACTTTGCTAGGCAGTGAGGGCGACCATGGACAGGGACCGATGGAGGCGAGTGGTACAGTCGAGACTGGTACTTTGTAACCACGAGAGAGAGAGTTATCAGAAATACAAAAAAGAAGAAGTCGCATGCAAATGTTAGCAGCTAATCTATTAATATTGTAAATAATAACCGAGCAAATAAGGCAAAGAACAATGGCGAGCCCCAAGTTTTTGTTGACTTTTCATTATTAAACTAAGTGATTTTTTTTTATTTTTCATAATTAAACTAAATTACTAAACTAAGTGATCTTAGATTTATTACTATATAAATATTATAGATAATAACTAAATCTTTTATTCTGGAATTAAAGATTTAGTTATTAAGATTAAGATTTGGATTAAAATATATATTTAGCGTATTTTTAGATTAAAATAAACTGTAAGTACTTAAAACTGAGTTCAGAATAATATATTTTTAGGTAAATTGTGGTTAACGTCATGCTACGAGTATATAGTGTTCTGTGGTTTTATAATTTTTGTACATAGAATAATAAAGCATTAGTATTCAATGTTTTTGTACCTTATTTGTTATATTAAATTTTCATTTACTCAATTAAAGGAAGATGTCACAGAACACTATACTACTATACTACACAAGATGTTCAGTCAATTGTGTTTCTTTAAAAATTGATATTTATATCCGGACTTAGACAGACCTTAGTATAATTTGGAAAACCTTGGAAAATTTAGTTATTTCTCTTTATAATGATCACATTCAAAGACGCTTCAAAATTCTTTGAACAAAAATTTCGCCATTGTTTTTTAAGAGCAATCAAAATAATTTAACCGATCGTCTCCGTATTTAATATTCGAAGGATTAAAAGTTAAAGCGGCTGCGAGTCTGTTTAGGAAACTTTTAATTAAATCTTGTAACAGTGTCAACGTCTCAATTTCAACATAGAAAACGCAGGCGAACAAAGCGGTGACACGTTGTCAGCGTCAAAGAAAAGCTAAATCTTCGTGATATATTTGCAGTGAAAATATTTGCTGGAACAAAGGCAGAAATCGTCTTATCGGAATTCTCGGGACGACTGTTCATTAAACTCACATTCTTACTGATCGACGCTTGCTCTTTTAAAAATAGAATGCGGAACATTCGTTTGTCTGATGTCACGTTCTACAATTCTGAATTTCTTTACATTTGTGTATCTTTTTTTCTTTCTTTTTTTTTTTGTTAACGTGATTGATTTTTTAATGCTACGTAAAAAAGATATTTTAGCATTTTATAAACTTTCGCATTTACTACTAGCTTCTTTATATACAGATTGGAATGAAATATACGCTAAATATTACCGGAAGCTTGCTACAATACATCAGTGGAAACCACATGAAAATCGGTTAAGCCGTTTCTGAGATTAGCGTGCACAAACACACGGACAAACAGACAAAAATTCAAAAAAATATTCTTTTGACTTCGGTAACATAAGTACAACGTGTTTACATGGTTTCTTTTTTTTTATATTTAATGTACAGAGACGGCTCCCTTACGATTTTATTATAATTGTGTACATTTTAGAGATACACAGACGATTCCATTATAATAAGATGGTGGGTAATGTCTTGAAACCTTTATAGGGTTGCCTAGACAGGACACTTATATAAACATAAATTGTAGACAATAAGTTATATAAATAGAAATAATTAATAGATCGCATACAGTTCGCTCTAATTTTTAATTTAAATGGAATGAGATTAATTAATTACCTTTTTTATTATTATTATTAATACGTTATCATTGTTTTGTTTTAATTATTTACAAATGTGTTTTTAGTATCTTTTTAATATTTTTGTGTGATTTTATTTTTTTATTTCTATTATTTTTTTTAGAATATTAGGTACATTATTCATTTCCATTCATAATGTATTTTTGTATGTTTATAATGAATAAACTTTAAAACTACTGGACCGATTTTAAAAAATTTTTCACCCATAGACAGCTACATTATCAGCGAGTAATATTTTATAAAGAGACGCGGACGAAGTCACTTGTAACTACTAGTACATTATATAGCAAATTGTTAACAATTGTAGACACACCTCAATCTATTCGCAAATGACACAGTTAAATCGACATATTTAACAAAGAGAGTCGTTTAGTGATTGTAATTAGATGGCGTTAACACATACCTAAATTTCCATTCATCGAGTCATTGTAAACACAAGAAATATTTATTCAATAAAAGATTTACCTATCTACCCTACTCTTCCCGGTGTTTCATTTTTGATAAAATGAAACACCGGGAACAGTTTGGGTTGAATTTGTACAGGGTCCTTCGAGCCGAATGTATCTTATAACAGTTACTTTGGATGAAAGGTTATCTTATAGAAACATACATAACATACACGATTAAAGTCTTATTCATTTCATAAATTTAAAATAACGTTAAAATAAAAATAATTTTAAACAACTTTTATTCCTATACTAAATAAATATTTTTTCTGATATAGCCACCATAATTATTTGTGTCATATTTTTAAGCTTATTGACTAATCTTGACTAGATATTAAAATATGAAGAACAAAATTTCACAAAAAACATTGTTAAAAGGTAATCTACCTACTTCTGACCATTTCCAAGTGATTAATGTAATCAATTATACTGCAATGGTTTTCAGTCCAGGGTGTGATTAATAGCCTTTTTATGAAAGGGCTGGCCTTCCGCCAAATCCACATTGAGACTAACGGCTTGAGAAGCCTTTGTAGACCAATCTCTAGGTGCCGAAACTGAAATCAATCTTTAAAGCAATTCTTTTCCAGTACCCTAGTTCTTATTATATGTATGACAAACTTCTGAGGCAGTTTAAATATTCAATC
Organism: Bembecia ichneumoniformis; assembly: GCA_910589475.2. Classification (NCBI taxonomy): domain Eukaryota; kingdom Metazoa; phylum Arthropoda; class Insecta; order Lepidoptera; family Sesiidae; genus Bembecia; species Bembecia ichneumoniformis. The sequence continues at coordinate 14,952,490 of OU342536.1, read as the reverse complement.
AAATCTTCTTGAAATAGCTTGAAATTTAACTTTGATATGCACTTATAAATGGATGTAAACATATTTTTATTTTAAAGTCAATATATAGTTATTAAATTAAATTTTCAAAGAAGGGCTGGATGGAGATCGGGCCATCAGTGTATAGTAATTTCGTTTTAACTGTTGAAACTGGCACTATTAGATAAAAAAAATATATCGCGTAATTGGTAATGGGGTATCATAGATATTTAAATGAGTATTAAAAAATCTAATTGTTCCAATAGGGGATCGGACAAATTTTCAGAAAGTGTTTTAAATTAATCTTCATGGATATTTATTCCCATAAAAAATATTATTTTATTTATTTATAGCCTTAAAGGTACTCAAAATCATGTTTTAATATTGTTTGTTTGAAAATGCCGCCAAAACGCCACGATAGTTCATCTGAGAGCGCGTAACGTCATTTGTGGTCATATCATAACAAAACAGCTGCATTGGCATAAGACAATGATTGCCCACAAATGACGTCACGCACTGTGATTGGTGTTTCAGTATAGATTAAAAATATTGTAAATAATAACATTTTATTTCTTCATTTAAAAATATTTAAATGATTAAATTTAAAATTATATTAAATTATTATTCGATAAATAATCGTAAAAAAATATATATATTCTTTCTAAGTACATTTTAGATTTTAATCTGATTACTGTCCGATCCCCTATTAAGTAGATAATAAGTTTTTTAATTTTCCAATGTTATCACCATTTACAAAATCTGAAATATTCTCAAGAAATTACTGAAATTAAGAAAGACTTTTACTACCAAAATCTCTAAAATGTAATTTAAAAATCAGGATGGTCTGGTTTTTTTTTTTTTTTTTTTTTTTGGGACTGGACAACACCCCTAGTAGCCTGGGGTGTTGGGGGGTGCACTGTATCCCCCGACATATTTCGAGGGGGTGCAATTATCGCATCCCCAGGAGGTGTCCCTCGTAATCAAGAGGGACAAAGCGGGGGCGGGACTTGGTGCGCTAATGCGATCCCAGGACCCACCCTGACCGCCGAGGAAGACCGCCGCGGGGTTTTAGTGGGTATACCTACCTCACTATGAGGAAGGGGAGTCCCACATAACCGCACGTTATGTGGGACTCCATGAAATGTCGTTACGCATACGTGTGTATGCGTAACGACATTTCCCCGCGTCAAAAAAAAAAAAAAAAAAAAGGATGGCCTGGTTTTGAACGATGTCCTTTGATAGTAGCAGGGCACACACTCCGTTTCGCGCAGTTCTTTGAACGGCCCTTCCGGCGACATTCAACCACCCCTTTACAAAAGACCACCGTGAAATAACAGCACTTGTGCTTTTGTCTTTCGGTGAGTGAGTAAGGAATGCCAGAGCCCATCCGTTATCCTTTCCTGAACTTTTATCTTTAAACCCAATCATGGTTTGCAACACACTGCGGCGTTGCTTATAACCGCGGTAGCCACCTGTAGCCTGTCTGACGATTATTATTTATATTTACAAATATACCAAGCTAAGAAATACCAACAATTAATAATAACAAACAAATGCCCGGATTTAAAAGAGAATTTCAATTAGCAGTGAACACTGGACTGGACCATCTAATTATGTCGTGAAAGAAAGAACAATTTTATATCGGACTTCCTTCCGTCCCTCAGAATTATTCTCAAAATTAGTATTCGGAAAGCGTACTGCGTAGACAGCGAGGGTATCTACACGCTCCTTCTTAATGCCTTCTGCAGGAAGCTATCATTTAACCGAAACTTTGTGTCGGTCAGGGTGTTAATAAAATATTAGTAAGCAGATTTGTATTTTCATTTAGGCACATGGAAATAAATGTCTGTTTTACACATGTTTTACACAAGAGCCTCAGCAATTATAAGTAAAAATGCACATGACTGTATACATCGTTTTGTATGGAGAGGGTAAAGGAGGTGAGAAGAGGGTGAGTAGCCTATGTTACTCGCTGTTAATGTAGCTTCCTATAGGTGAAAGAATTTTTAAAATCGGTCTAGCCGTCTTTGAGTTTATTCATTACAAACATATAAATAAAATAAATAAAAATAAAAATAAAAATAAAAAAGCCTTTTATTTCATGCACAATCCTTTTCTACATAAGTAACCTCGTTAGGTTTTTTTCTTTTTTTTTCTTTGTTTAATATTGATAAAAGTTTATTTGCTATATTTATTTCAACATATATACAAATCTTTCTTCTTTATAATATTAAGTACCTATAGATGAAGTGATTTTAAGATTCGTTCGACTAAACCAAATATTCTGTGGCGAGAAGCATCAAAACCATTTCTAGAATCTCCACAAATTTTTTGTTTGTTTATAGCATGTTTTTTTTTATGTTATGATCGGCAGACAGGCTGACGGTCCACTTGATGGTAGGTGACTACCGTCGCCTATAACACAAGCAACGCCAAAGCTGCTGCAAGTGCACTGCCGACTACAGTAGGATTAAGAATAAGGGATTAGGCGGGGATAGGGAAATGGACTCTGGCATCCCCTCACCGAAACACAACAGCTCACGTGCTGTTATTTCACGATGGTCTTCTGTAAGGTGGTGGTTACTGCCGCCAGACGGGCTGCCCAAATGACTGCGAAACGCAGTGTGCCCTGCCACTACTTTCCACATCTAGACCAGAGCCAAATTTGAAAAGTTCATTTTTCAAAGTTGACCCAGGCGGGAATCGAACCCGGGAACCCTAGAACAGAGCGTTAAGGCAGGCACCCTAACCACTCATCCAACGGGCTTACTTATAAAGTTACTATACTTATATAGTCACTCGTTACTTATAAAGTGTTACAGGCTATACCTATAGATATCCTATAGAACATAAACATTCACATAAATTACGAACAGATTTCCTATCTAATGACATTTATGAAACCTTGCAAAATTAAACAGTTAAATCTCGGAGGTTTCCCCGTGTCTCTTAAGACCATATTATTCAAATTAAAACGAGCATTAATGCTATAAAGTCAATTTTGGTAAAGGCTAAAACTTTATGGCGTATTTTTCGGGTCGCCCTTGTTTTAATCTCCAAGGTAGTGATTAAAAATGAAGGGAGATGACTTTTACGTTTTCCTATTATTGAACTCGATAAAAGCTTTGACAGGCCTTCACTTAATTAACATGATAATCTAGAGTCTAGACTAGACAGCATAAAGCATAAAAAAGTTTGTTGTGTAAACTTGTTCCGAGACGAAAATTTGTACTTGGAAAAGCTTTTTAATCAAACATTAACATCTAAGAATAGGAGATCGGACAAATTTTCAGAAAGTGTTTTAAATTAATCTTCATGGATATTTATTCCCATAAAAAATACTATTTTATTTATTTATAGCCTTTTAGGTATTCAAAATCATGTTTTAATATTGTTTGTTTGAAAATGCCGCCAAAACGCCACGATAGTTCATCTGAGAGCGCGTAACGTCATTTGTGGTCATATCATAACAAAACAGCTGCATTGTCATAAGACAATGATTGCCCACAAATGACGTCACGCCCTGTGATTGGTGTTTCAGTATAGATTAAAAATATTATAAATAATAAAATTTTATTTCTTCATTTAAAAATATTTAAATGAATTATAAGTATTAAATTATTATTGGATAAATAATCGTAAAAAAATTATATATTTTCTTTCTAAGTACATTTTAGATTTTAATCTGATTGCTGTCCGATCCCCTATAGCCCATTTTTATAAACAATTTATTTGAGTAACAAAAAACAGACTTTTTTAATGGTGAAAAACATTTATTTTCTCAGATTGCAGCAAGGTTATAGGTATTCGTGAGGCAATTCAAATGAAATGTGTTAAATTTGGTTAACAACAATAGGGAATATGCACACTTTTTTTAAGTATTTTCAAACAATAGGTTTTATAAAATTATTGAAATATTGTAAAGATTTAAATAATTCAGTAATTATTAAAATTAATGTTATCAATTATTCCATCAATTAATTTCGCTCAGTCCCACATCAGAGCGACTAGCAAACAAGCTGGCGCTGCTGCTGACCGGGCCCAGATTCTCAAGCGCCGCAAATATTCACCCTTACTCAAGGACTACGTGCTGGCGGTGCTCGCGGTAGAGACACTGGACCCCTGGTCGACAGACATGAAGGCATTTGTAAGGGCACTGTCGGCACGGCTGGTCGACTCTACAGGGGACCCCAAGGCTGGCACATACTTCTCTCAACGTATCGCCCTAGAGAGGTAAAGAGGTAATGTTGCCAGTATAATAGGGTCAATGCCGCAGACGGGGTTTTCCTTCTATAATCTGTATATGTATATATAAATAAATATATATATTTTAGTATATAATAATACATTAAGTTTTTATATATTACGTTTTAATGTTGTATTAAAATTTGCAACAGTTGAATTTGCAAATTTCTAATAATAAAGAGATTTCAACGATAGGTTATATGGTTATATAACCGTAAAAAATATTCAGCGCCAAAAAAAAACAGAAATTTAGTAACCAAAAGAAATGTTAAAATTAACTAATAGCTACGAACACTTAAAAACACCCGCAATTTTGGAGCGTTTGTCGTGACGTCACAGTGTACAAATTAAATGTTAAAAATCACAAACATGCTTATTGACATTACGTCACATTCGAACTAACCGTTTCAGAACGTTTCGATGGTTTCAAATATTTTGAATTTCCCACAATTTTTTTGCACTTTTTAATAATTATTATCTTAACGAAAAGTATAGAATTCAGTACTAAACATAACATTAAATTGGAACATTTTTCCCATCGAATAGCATTGTAATACATTTATTAATATATTGTTACGACGCACTATGGAACGTTCTGGAAAAAGCGTTCGCGCCGTGCGAAAGTCTCGAACGTCCCACCCTATCGATGGTAGCCTCGCCCCTTCCCGGCTAGTGTCAAAGGAAATTGGTCCTTATGTTTACAACATAGAAATTACATTTCAACAGAAATAGCATTCCCGAATTTCAATGGCTTGTTTACGACGCCAAGTATAAATAAGAGAGCCGGCGGGCGAGATGAGTCATTTTCTGCGATAACAAGCGATTCGAGAGCGACTCTTCGGAGCTTTTGCGAAGTTACCTACGACAGTGAACCGGCGACACATTAAGGGAATCATTGACGACTTTTGGCAAGTTTAACGGTTTCATCGGATTAGTTTAGTCGTTCGGATCGTTCGTTTCGCCCTTACACTGCATTTTGACTCGCCCCGCACGTAACAATATTTGTAAATGACGACATATAATGTAAATTAAGATTAAAGTGTTTATTGTCCATTGCTGGGTTAAAAAAAATGTTATATGTAAGTCCATTTACATTATCTACAAATTTCATCTAAATTATTGTACATTAACTTATACTTCAATAAACAGTTTTAAAAGAAATTAAAAATGTGATAAAAAAAATTGCTTTCAAATTTTTTTTTAATCTTTACTAACACTCTGGAACTATCAGTCGAATTTAAAAAATCTTTTAGCATTTGAAAGACCAATTCTTGACGATGATAAAATAAATGAGAAATGAAACCACGGGACACAGCTAGTCTCGTAAAAAGCTAAGTACGTTATCGCTTATAAAACGTTAAATTAAATCAAAATTTATTCAAAACTTACTTTCGCTCATTACAAAATTGTACCACGTGAACGACGCTTTATCTCGACGGTTTTCCTCTTCATCAGAAATTAGCATAAATTCCTAATTAAAATTTTCACAATATCAACTTTGCTTTATGCAAGGTTTCCTCATCATCCACAGTATTATGAATAACTCTGAGGTATTAAGGTGAACCGAGTCTTTGTTTATTACGGTGAGCCTCGGCACAATTGGGTTAGCTTTTTTCGGATGTATCTTGTGCTATGTGGCGCCCCTCGTCCGTAGGAGTGTGGTCGCAATGAAATTAAAACTTCGTACAGTAATGAACCGTCGACCGCCTCGGCTAACTTTCCCGAAAGCTCAATATTGAGCCCGTGAAACATACGTTTACACACATGCTGAAAGTAGGCAACTTTGCTTTGATCCCTTCACAAGTTTGAGCACTTTTATAATTGACAAAATTTCGCTCTTTCAACAGACTTGGTATTTAATTCGAAGTATTTTATAATACGAATTAATATTTGACATACTCATATTTTGATTTCCAGAAGCAAAAAAATCCCTATTTTCATCTAAACCTTATTTAAATAGATAAATAAATTATTATTATTAGGTTCATTATTACTATTATTATTATTTTAAACTATTATTATTATTTATTTATTTTAATTCATAATTCTAAGTTTTTTACAATATGTATCTATCAAAAAATATATATGACAAAAAACTTAAAACTAGTTTGCTGCAGGTAGCGGGTCAGGGTCAAAGCTACCGGTGGTTAGAGCTGAGTGAGGAACCTCCTAACAATTCGTGCAGTGTCAAGAAGTACCGCCTTTTGTATCTCCCCCTTGATCCAGCCATCTAGTGAGAGCCTCTTGAGGTGTTGGTCGAGGCTCTTCGCTATAAGACCGTTCGCCGAGAAGACTATCGGGACGATAATTGTCGATTCGACGTCTCACATGGCGTTCACCTCGTGAGCTAAATCAATGTACTTGGTAAGCTTATCTTTTCGGCTTTCACGAGGTTTTCTTCATGCGGGACAGTGATGTCAACAAGCATCGTCCGGCACTGGGATCGATCGATAACGATGATATCAGGCTTATTGGTGACTATCATCCTGTCTGTGATTATGGAACGATCCCAGTAGCGCGTAGCATGACCATTTTCGAGAACGGACGTAGGCACCTCGGATTCGATAAGCCCATATCGAAGGGCAAGTTACTGATGAAGCATCCTGGCTACATGGTTATATATTATTATTATTATTACAAAAGAAAAATATTCTCATACTGTCATGATTCATTTTAGCACTTCAAAATCACTATTTAGAGGTAAGTGTCCGGACACAATATTTTTAAATATCTTGGACACTGGGTAACCTCTGACTTGAGGGACGATGCAGATATAGAGAGAGAGAGCGCAGGGCGCTGTCTGTCAGGGCTAATATGATTGCTCGCAGGTTCGTCAAATATTCGTAAGCTCTTTTTAGAGCATTTTGTACGTCCTTCTACACGAGCAGCCTGTGGACTGATGCTTTTAGGGTGCTGATGTGACTTCCACGATTTTATAGTGCATCGGGAATAGCCGAGTAGTGAAATTATGGAAAACACATCAATATTTCTTTAAAATAAACTTTATTCAACGCCATTTACTAGCATTTGTGTCATTAAAACCTCTATTAGTTGTATTATATTACTTCGATAAATATGATAATAAATAATATCTTGTTCTGTATCAGATAATATTAATAATTTAAAGACAAATATAGCCGAATATAGTCCTTATTGAAAATACATTTAATGTATCCATAGATATGCTTTGTGACATCAAAAGTCTCCAAAGACACTTTTGGTTTATAAAAACATAAAGCCATATTTGTTTGAGATTCATTACAAAAAAGGCTTATGTCGAGCCCGTTGGATGAGTGGTTAGGGTGTTTTTTTTTTTTTTTTTTTTTTTTTTTTTTTTTTTTTTTTTTTTTTTTTTCCGCGAAGCCCTCCAACATAATTGGAGCCTATATTAACAATCCTCTTCCATACCAGTTCTCGCAATCGCTTCTCCTCGTACTTTCATGCTGCATACTTTATCTTTCTCGCATTCATCATCATTCATTCCTTGTCTAACTATTCTGCCTACTCTTAATGTCTAATTATAGGATTTCATGTTCGATCACATTACCATTACCTTTTAACCTTTACCTTTTATTTGGGTTTCTTTATTTCTTTATTTTTCAAAATTCCAAAATACAATTAAAAACTTTATACATAATTTCCTTATTCTAAACTAATTATTTATAATTAAATATTGCACATTTTTTTTTTTTTTTTTTTTTTTTTTTTTTAAAATACATTAATTTACATGAAAGGTATACCTATAATTTATATTTATATCTTATTTCTTTCGATTACTTTCCTAACTACATCCTTACAATACCTTAAAAATCTCTCTCTATTATCTCCCTTTATTAATTCCTCTAAATTTTCTAAACTTATATCTACTCCCATCTCGTACTCTGTCTCCAGCCTTTGCCTGGCGAAGACAGGGCAATCCAGCAGAATGTGGGTTACATTTTCTGGTTCCGTTGAGCAGATGCACGATGGGCTCCCCTTGCACTTGAAACGATGCAAGTACTCGGAGAACCCACCGTGCCCCGTCAAGACTTGGGTCAACACATTGCAAGGCACGATTTTCCTAAGGGTACTATAAGCTGTTATGGCTCTAGGAAAGAACAGCTTCGTGACCGCCGCCGAAGTGCCCTCCCTGTATCTTTGGTCCCATTCGTCAAGCGATCGCATTCGAATGCTCCGCTTGACGAATGACACCGGACACAGGTCATACTTCGGCTTGGTCTTAGACTTAAGCGCGGCCTCCCTAGCGAGGTAGTCCGCCCGCTCATTCCCCTCTAGGCCAGCGTGGGCTTTAATCCAAAATAATTTAATTATTTTGCCATTCTTTGAGCCAGATGTTATGTTGCTCCTTGTCTCAGCTGCCAGAGGGTGCAGACATTTATTCGCCGTGATGGACTGGAGAGCGGATCTTGAATCGCTGTATATTGCAAAAGAAGTTTCGCTACGGCGGAGGATCATCCTCGTCGCTTCGCACACAGCCAAGAGTTCCGCCTGGTAGACGGTGCAATACGACGACAGACCAAGCTTGACGGCCCTGGTTTCGGCGTCGCGATTCCATAAAGATAGCGCCGCCCCAACCCGACCGTCAATCTTGCTGCCGTCTGTATAAATGCGAAGTTGGTAGTCGCTATTTTGGTTTACATCATCCTCGTCCACCAGACTGCCGAACTCGAGGCTGATAAGCTCAGCGGGATGGGGAGCCCCCGTCGCAAGGGCCATCCGCTCGACGACTCTATCCGCCAACCACAGCTGCGGTACTCCCCTCTTAGCCTCATATAGCGAGGCCGCTTCGCGGACTCGCAGGTCAAGGGGGAGCAGCCCAGCCAGTAATAGGGCTGAGTTAAGAGACACCGTGCGGTAGGCCCTACAGAGTTTCTGTGCGAAACCCCTTTGCACAGCGTTCAATTTCCTAATAATACCTACTCTGCGAGTCGCGGGTACCCACACACTCGCAGAGTAGGTAATTATTGGTTCCACCGCGGCGACATAAATGGAGCGGATCACCTCGGGATGGAGGCCCCAGCTGACTTTGGCCGCCCTCCCGAGCTGCTTATAGACCCTGATGGCCTTCTTCGTGACATTCGTCACGTGCTCCTTGAACGTGAGACCCTTGTCAATAGTAACCCCTAACAATTTTATGCTATCTTTCATTGCAATGTCAACCCCGCCCATATTGAGGCGTGGCGTGTCAAATTTGAGTTTCTTGGTCAGCACCATGGCATTTGTTTTGCCTGGTGCAAACCTCAGCTTGTTTCTGACACCCCACTCCAAAACATGCGCGAGAGTGACATTAGCAACTTCTTCTATCTGGATTGCCCTGTCCCCATCAAAGGCGAGGACCACATCGTCCGCGAAAGCCTGGCAGTAGACGCCTCTACTCTCCAGGCTCCGCAGCAACGGATCGAGGGTCAGGTTCCAGAGCAAAGGGCCAGCAATAGACCCCTGGATGCAGCCCCTGCTCGTCTCAGTACTATGTACCTCACCGCAGTATCTGACGTTAACCGTCCTGTCGGTGAGGTAGCTGTCAAAGACTCGCCTCAGATTCACCGGGCATCCCGCTTCCGCCAGTCTGACTCTGACCATAGGCCACCAGACACTGTCGAAGGCTCCCTCTATGTCCAAAGACACCAGTACCACAATCTTCTTCTTATCAAGCTTTTTGTTTACGTGCGACATAAGGTCATAGAGGGAGTCCTCTGTGCTTTTCTGGGGCACAAAGCCATACTGACGGGCGCTTATACCCGGCAATATATGATATCTGAGACGAGCCACCAGCATTTTTTCATAGACCTTGCCGAGCACGGGCAACAGTCCAATGGGTCTGAATGACTTAGGGGTGGTGTAGCTGTCCCTCCCCGGTTTCCGAAGAACTATCACCGCCGCTTCCTTCCATATCTTTGGAAAGATGTGGTGGGCCATACAGCTGTTTATGAGCCCTAAGAACAACTTAGGGTTACTGCCGATGGCCCTACCACATATGTCGGCAGTGAGCCCGTCGGAGCCGGGGGCCTTCTTCGGATTGAAGGAGCTCACCGCCATCTCAAGCTCGGTCAGGGTGAACGGAGGGTCGCAAGGTGAGTCTTGTTCCCCAACATTCACCCGGTCCGCAGTCTCCCTGATCTGGCGGTGAGCTTCTCCATCCGAAGTTGCGTGGTCTACCGGGTAGAACACCTCCGCAAGCCACTCTACCGATCCCTTCGCGTCGAGAACCCTTCCTTCTCTCTCCAACGGTGGGTCCTCGTCCCTGATTGCCGTTCTACCTATAACCCTGTAAATTCCATCCCAGACGCTCTCGCCGTCCTGCCGCTCACAGAAGAGTTTCCAGGAGTCCGTTTGAGCCCGCCTCAACGCCTGCTCGTACTCCTCTTTCTTGGAGAGGTACTGCTCAACGACCCACGACCTCCGGACGGGTGCAGCGTTCCTGATCCTGTTTTTCCTGGTGGCGACCTCTCTCTTCATGACCGACAGGTCTTCGGACCACCACGGCAACGCCAGTTTCTCCTTCGACCCTCTCTTCGGAATGGAGTAGTCAGACGCCTCAATTATTAATTTTGTGTAATTTTGAACCGCCAAATTTGTTTCTTCTTTACTCAGTACAACACCCTCCTTAAAATCATATTTTTCAATAAGTTCCTTAATTTTGAAGCCAAATTTTTGCCAATCTGCTTTTTTGGTGTGGTACTTTCTGGTCGTTCTGACCACTTCCATTCCTCGAGAGGGCTTCAGCCTCAACTTTAGCGAAATGCCGTTGTGGTCCGAGCCCGTCAAATCAGTGACGACTTTCCAGTCGTCCACCAGGTCCACCAGGTCATGTGAACAAGCTGTTACGTCCACATGACTACAGAAACGCTGCCCCCCTCGGATTGTGTCGAAGGTCGGAGTATCTCCAAGATTCAGCACGTGGAGGCCGAGTTCCTCCAGACTGCCCGAAAACTCCTCACCTCTATTGTCGATCTTGCTACTGCCCCACCATGGACTCTTTGCGTTTGCATCGCCGCCGATCAACCACCTCCCAGCTCCCAGTTTGGCCTCGACTCGCTTCAGGCGCCCCACGTAGGGTTCGAGTGGCTGGTTCGGCTCGAAGTAGAAGGAGGTAAGCGTCGTGCTCCAGGCCCCGGTCCGGATCCCCACCACCACGATGTTGTTGGTGGTGAGTTCTGGGTACTGTATAACTTTAAGGCTGCTATCAAAAACTAATATAGCAGCCTTTACAGCACCCTCTCTCGGAGCGGAGTTTTGGAACACTCGCACCCCCCTGCAACCCCGAACCGCCCCAGTCGCCCCCACATAAGGCTCCTGAAGGAGCGCTATCGCCACTCCTCTCTTCTCGGCCTCAACTAAGAGCTCGGAGGTAGCTAATTTGCTTCGTTGCAAATTTGCTTGCAAGAGCCCGTAAGCTGGGCAAGTCTCAAGAACGCCCTTAGCAGTATTGAGTGGCAGAACGAGCGATAGCGTCCCATTTTCCTCTCACGGGACACACAGTGCTCAGAGCGTTATGCTCGTGACCCCCCAGCTTGGCCACCGCACAGTTTCGGCAAGAGGGCGGCGCTCCCGCCCGCCATTTGAGGCATTCCGCCTTCAGGTGGGTGTCCCCGCAATGGCTGCATAGGTCCGCAGCCTCCTCGCAGAACCTCCTGCTGTGGCCGTAGCCCAGGCATCGCGAGCACTGGACCAGAGGTGACTGGTCCGCGACCCTGACACGTTGCAAATCAACGTGCAGAGTCCCGAGCCCAATCGCCCTCTTCCACACCTCAGGGGAGGTACTGAGGACTATGTGCCCAGTGAGTGGATTCCTCGCCCTCTTCCTATACTTGATCTTAATTCTGCTTTCCTTTTCGTTGAGGCCGTCAAACAGGGACCCATTCTGGTTTCTGATAGCCTCTAGGACGTCTCCGTCGCTATGAATCGACAGGACGTCCCAGAGGATCAGCAACGGATCCCTGTTTTCGACCTCATCACATTTCAATTTTCTTCCGGCCCTTTCTATCCTTTCTTTTACTGCTTTTCTATCTTCCTCTGTCCTACAACTCATTATTATCTTTCTGTCTTTCGCTTTCCTCACCTTCTCCACTTTGATCCAACCCTCCTTTGCCTTCACTGCTTCCCTAATTTTTCCCAACACCTCCTCTCCGGTGTCGTTGACGTCCTCAGACGTCACGACAACGGAGTGGAGTGTGGGTCTTCCTATAGTTTTCTCTCTACATCCTACGGCCTCCGCGTATGAGAGTTTGGGGCCAGCAGAGTTTAATTCTACTAAACAATCATGCAATTTACTAATGTTTTCTGAATTCTTCTTCAATAATTTTAAATTTTCAATCTCCAGGTCTTTATTTGCCAAATTGATTTTTAAGTTCTCCATAAATTTTGAATTTTGTTTTAATAATCTTGTGTTTTCTTCCAACGCTTCTAATAATTTTTTACTTTCACTCCCTGCTGGCACCTTCTCTTCCACCTTACTGTCCTCCCCTCTTCCTTTCCTATTATCAGCTTCCGCCTCTTTAACTATATTATATAGTCGGTCGAGGGCCTGCACGACTCCTTCTTTTATTTCTATCTTAAGGTTTCTTGACCCACTGAGGTGGAGCTTTGCCTTGTTTAGGCAGGCTCTCGCCTCAGCGACTCTACTTGCATACTGTACTTTGTGCGTGGCCCTCTCCGATTCAAATTTACCTTTCGCTGTCGAAGTCAGGGGAGAGAGGGAGACTTTCCCAGTCTCCCACTCCCCTATACTTTTCCTGACCTTCGACAGTGGGGGCGGAGTATTGTTCGTTTGTTGGGGTTTGGACTTCCCGGGTTCAACCTGCGCTTTCGGAGACCGTAGCATGGTGTTGAAGGGATTCTTGTCGATAGTTATTAAAAAGTTTGTATAAGTTATATAAAATATAGGCTGTAAAAGGGCCTTGTATGAGACTTAACCTAATTAAGCTGTATAGAGGCTTGTCAATATTTACCATTAAAAGCTTAAAGTTATGTCAATAATTAATAAAAATAAAAAAGGGATAAAATTTAAGTACAATTCAATTAAAATTAGGGCTAGGTTGGTACTAGTTTAACAACTAGCCCAACCAGTCCTATAGAATATTTAAAATCAGTTAAAACAATTTAAAATAATTAAATTAATAATTTACAATTTTTAAAATAATATATTTTTTTTTTTTTTTTTTTTTTTTTTTTTTTTTTTTTTTTTAAATACAATTATAATGTTTAAATAATTAAAAATGGTAAAATATCCCTTAGTCTATACGTTTAAAATTCTTATACTAACTTAAGCTAACTTAATCCAATAATTCAAGTTTTTTCAGTTTTTGTATGGGACCGGGAAAATCTGTTGGGGCCAAAAGATAGGTCGGCCCCTAGTTCCCGAGATATTCCAGAGGGGGGGTGGGGGATGGTGGTGATCACCAGAGGGGGAGGGGGAGGGGACTCGGGGTGCGGGGGTGCGGGATGAGGTGGGATGGGACTACGATGACCACGACACCGACCAGTACCAGTACAACTTGACCTGTTTTGAAAATTGAAAATCTTCAATCAGGGCTCAAGCTATACCGGACTTTCACACTATGCTCTGGAATATCTCGGTTACTTACGGTTCCCCAATCCCAAAGATTCTTCGTAGGGTGACAGTGTTTCTTCTACTCTATCCTTCAGTGGAAGTCCCGTTCTTTTCGGACTATCCTGGACGTCAGGGTATTCTTCCACACCTTTATTATTGACCAGTTAGCTAGACCCCTTAGTTTGATAATTTATTTTGGTTACTTGCAGTGGTCCAAAAATTTTCAAATTTTTTGCAAGTCTATTTTTATTACAAGCACTTTCTAACACAATTTTTTAATTTTCAAAATTTTGAATTTTCGGGGGTGTCAAATTTGGTTTCAAATTACGATTTTAGAATTTGTTACAATTTTAGATATTAGTTTTTTAATTATATCTCCGGAACCACTTCACCTAAAAATCTAGTTCTTTGTTTGTGAGATAGACGAAGAAACGCACTTTCACTTTTTATGAGGTCCAATTTCCCGCGACTTTTTGTGGGGAAGTATAGGAGTCTGGAATTTGGGAAATATTTTTCCCAAAAACAAAATTTACAATTTCTCGGGATCCACTAGTCCGATTTGGACGATCCTTAGTTCGGACAACTCCCCCACTTTATCCGCTTCCGATGGGCGTGGCGGCTTCCTTCCGGAAGACCACTAGTGGGATTCCACTTTTTTGGGTTACAAACTTTCGTTCTTCCCACGGGAACGATTGATCCCAAGAAGCCGGAAAAATATTCGGGGCACTAAGTAAAATACCCCGGACAGACGTGCACTTGTTGTCACACAGCTTTTCACGTTATTTTTGTGGCGTTCACCACTAAAGGTGAAAAATCCAAAATTCGGCGCTTGTTTCGCTTGCGGCGGTTTCAATTTTTGTCCAAAATTTATGCGGTTTTCACCATTAGATTCCTTGCACCGAGCCGCGTCGTTTGATATGTCACGCTACATATAACTGTGCTTTATAACACTTAAAAATATTTTAAAATATTATTTGGAAATTTTCCCGTGTGGAGAGCGCTTATATTGCACGTTATCGGCGTCTGCCGTAGTCGACGGTCTTACGTAGTATCGGTTAGGGTGTTTGCCTTAACGCTTAAGGGTTGTATTCCCAGCGGAGTCAATTATTCAAATTAACTTTTCAAAGTTGGCTTTGGTTGGGTTTGGAAAGTAGTAAGAGTGCATTTCGCAGTAATTTTGGCAGCCGGTCTGGCGGCAGAACCACCTCCGTACAGAAGACCAACGTGAAATAACAGCATATGTGATGTTGTGTTTCGGTGAGTGAGTAAGGGTTGCCAGAGCCCTTTAGCCTGACTCTTCCTAACCCTTATCTGTAATCCTACTATTGTCTGCAGCGCATTCGCAGCACCTGTGTCGTTGTTTATGTTATAGGCGACGGTATTACCTACCAACTACCATCGATATGGCTGTCGATATTTACCATAAAAAAAACGGGACAAGTGCGAGCTGAACTCGCGTGAAGAGGGTTTCGTACGATGTCACCTATCCGCACAATATTGAGTGATTTACCATGTTATTTTAATATCATGGACTTCTTATAGGTTTTCCTATAATCTATAAGTAGAAAACTAATTTCTGTATTTTTTTTCAAAATTTTAGGTTCAGTAGTTCCGGAAATAAGGGGGAAGGAATGGTCGGACAGACGGACACACGGGTGATCCTATAAGGGTTCCGTTTTTTTATTCGGACGCACGGAACCCTAAAAAGGCTTAAAAATTGTTACATAAAAATTAAGTTTCAGTTAAACAAAAATTTATTCAAAATAATAAATTAATGAAAACCATCTCATTAATTTTTACATCGCCGTTTGCTTCAACTCGTCTAATTGCTGCTGCGGCAAACTTCTACTACTTAGAGAGGTATATCGTTTGTCCGAGTTCAACGAAACAGCTCAATTTAAACTCGCTAACAGTTATAAGCTTTGCAAAGTAAATACCCGTGAAGAAATTGAAAGAGCCTCAGCCAACTAAACTTTTTTATAAATTTTATAACAACTGTAACTGTAATCTACATATATAAGAGGGATAGGGTGCGATGTTATTTTGGTGATGGGATTGATTTGTGTTAAACGGAACTTATTGTGTAGAAAATGAATGGAGTGAATGGGGTAAAGGAGGGAGTGAGATAGTAACAAGACGGATGGCGAAAAATGAAGAAGTGTGACGTGTTGTATAATGTAATTTTAAAATTTAAATAAAAACGCAATTTAAATCGAGCCAATGACTGATTTTTATCTAAAATAAGACCCCCCCATATTATACACTAGCTGAACTCGGCCACGCTTCGCTGCGGCCCGTACGGCGGCGGCGTGCGCATGGGGCGCGCGTTACTGGAAACTGCTTATATATAATACTATTTATCGTAGCGTGATGTTATATAGCCTAAAGCCTTCATCGATAAATGGAATATTCAAAACAAAAATAATTTCTCAATTCTAACCAGTAGTTCCTGAGATTAGCGCGTTCAAACAAACAAACAAACTCTTCAGCTTTATAATATTAATATAGATATAAAGTTTTTGAGTCCTTGAGGTCGGGAGTCAATATGTGACCGAAATATTTTATTTTTTGGGATTAAATTATTAACGTCGAATTGTTCGAATTGTTGACGATCCAATGATTAGAATTCATACAGCAACGATTAGAACCACTTAGTTCAAGAAGAGATGTAGCCTCTCTTTGTGTGTTCTACCGTCTGTACAATGGCGAGTGCTCGGATGAGTTGTTCCAATTAATGCCTACCTCAAACTTTTACCACCGCACTGCGCGCCATAGATGCGAAGTTCATCTGCATTACTTGGATAAAGTGCCGCTGCGCACAGTTCGGATGAGTAGAAACTTTAACCTACGGACGCGCGATCTTTGGAATAGTCTCCCTTCTAAGGTGTTTCCATCTAGCTACAATATGGGCTTCTTCAAGCGAGCAGTAAACAAATTCCTGCAAGGTCGGCAGCGGACACGTACCCCCCCTGGTGTTGGTTGTGTCCATAGGCGTCGGTAGCCACCTACCATCAAGTGGACCGTCAGCATGTCTGCCACCTTTAATAATATAAAAAAAAAAAATTTATAAACACAGGTGGAGCTTCACAGATAGCTTTCAACTGTTGGACGTTGAGAGAAGGCAAAAATATCATCAAACGTGACATACATACATAAGTGTAAACACATAAATTGTAATATTTTTTTTTCTGGAAATTTATTTGGAGTCT
The DNA here is from genome assembly GCA_910589475.2 of Bembecia ichneumoniformis. Taxonomy (NCBI): domain Eukaryota; kingdom Metazoa; phylum Arthropoda; class Insecta; order Lepidoptera; family Sesiidae; genus Bembecia; species Bembecia ichneumoniformis. The sequence goes on along the minus strand of OU342536.1, from coordinate 14,935,489 downwards.
TTTATTTTAATTTTCTGACAAAATGATAACCCTTACACACATGGGCGGAACGTGAATTTGTGGGGCCCTGGGCTGAAACAATTTAGGGACCTACCAAATTACTCAACTGATAGCCATATTGCCAAAAATCTGTTTTCGATGTAGATGATGTAGATATGACCTATTGTTTTTAGTGGAGTCTGGGGGCCCTTTGTATCCACGGGGCCCTGGGCTACAGCCCAAAAAGCCCTTAAGTAGATCCGTCCCTGCTTACACACATCAGGCGGCGTGGGTATTTTCGGAACAAAAGGCAACACAAAATATGACTCGCGCACGTGGCGTTAGGTTGCGATTTAAATTGAACGCGTTGCCTACTTAATTCTGTAGGTAGGCTGTTAAAATGGCGGCTTTCTTCAAGATCAAAAGAGTGCAACTTCTGTATTATTTATTTTGTGTTATAATTTGCTAATGATATGTCATTGATATATAAAGTGGTCATCCAGAGAAACAAGATTAATGAAGGCAACGAAGTACGAGAAATAAGGAATCTGAGCGGAATGTGTGGGTGTAAGCTTTGGCGGTATTGATCTGACCCCCAACATGTAAGCGTGAGGCTACAACACGAAGATTCATCGTAAAACGCCTCCACACCAGCGATACATTAACCGGTGATTACACTCTTAATTCAACTGTCCATAGTTTCGCTGAGCGAACGTCAACGTATTGATTGTCAATGAACTTTTCTACCTCCAATAATCAGTGTAATTCAAATCGCATTCGCCTTATTTACTCTTTGAATTTGCAACATGACTTCATCACACACATTAACAAAACAGACGTAGTCTTAACACCTTTGTTAAGACTAGGTACGTCTTCAAGGTTTTAGATTATACTAGCTTTTGCCCACAACTTGATCCGTACCCCTTTTTAATATGTGTTAAAATATCAGATTTTTATCAGACATTTTGTAGTGTTATTTTTAGAGATATTTATTTTTTACATATTATGTACATTAATTTATTTCTAAAGTAACTCTATATTTAAAGCAGAAATTAATATTGATGTAGAGATTGTATTGTCGTCTTTATTTCCGAGCTCATATAACCCAAATCTTTTCAAGGTTCGAGTGAATAGGCATCTTCTGGGTGAGCTCGCTCCATCTTCGGCCTGATCCTTCCTATATGGATAGATGCTGGTCAAGAGCAAACCCATCTATAATAAAAAAAAAAAAAAAAAAAAAGAGACTTAAAACTAACCTAATAAGTAATAAAAAAATCTATTGTAGTAAAATTGTAAACGAGCCGTGTCTGTACATTTTAAATACTAGCTGAACTCGGCCACGCTTTGCTGCGGCCCATACGGCGGCGCGGAGGCGCGGCGTGCGCATGGGACGCGCGGTACTGGACACTGCTTATATATGCTATTTGTCGTAACGTGATATTATATAGCCTATAGCCTTCCTCGATAAATGGACTATTCAAAACAAAAAGATTTTTTCAATTCGAACCAGTAGTTCCTGAGATTAGCGCGTTCAAACAAACAAACAAAACTCTTCGGCTTTATAATATTAGTATAGATTTAAAAAAAAAAGAGTTTTTAGAATTTTTGTCTGTTTGTCTGTGCGTTTGTGAACGCTAATCTTAGAAACGGCTTAACCAATTTTCACCGGTGTATTGTGGCAAGCTTCCCGTAACATTTAGGTATTGTTTGTTTCATTTCAATAGGTTCACAAACAAAAAAGTTACGCGCCATACCGAATACTACTTGTACGAAGTTGCGGACTCAGCTAGATTTCTTAATGCAATTTAATTTGAATCCAGGTGGTCAGGTGGACAACATCCTGGCTGCATTACCTCTGCGGATTGCTATTCTTAACTGACAGAAGTAATGCCCAGCCCTGTCATCGCCAGTTTGTTCGATCAATCGCTTGGTGAAGCGATGTCTATGATGAGGTGCAGCGCGTTGGGACCTCATGGGTCCAGCTTCTCAAAGCCAAGAAGAACGAAAGAGTAAGTAATACTTATATTTTTACACTTATTATTCTTTCGCTCCTCTGCATTCTCTGCCGCGGAACCAGCTTTAACTGTGGTACTGGGATAGGAAGAAGCCATGTGAATTTGTCTACACATGTGAAGTCCCACACTAACAGTCTGCCCAACTACCAAGGAATCAACAACATTCCTCAGGTCTTTTCCCATCATCGCGTATGATGCCGTTTGGTTCTAAAGCTGCAGGTACTTTAATGGGGGCAAGAGATCGACGAAGGGCGTGTCGGGAAAAGCGTCCGGCACTAGAGACGCAAGAGTCCTAACTGTTCGACATCATTCCCACAAGTTCCTCTGGGTTCCTCCCACACCTGTGAGGAACACATACATCGATGCCTAGACGAAGATTGATCGCAAGGCGAAAGATGTAATCCAGGAAAGTGCCAAGTTCGGAGAAGGCAGAGCCTGTAACCAGTAACCGGCTTCTTGCCGGACTACGGCCTTTAGCCTTGCAAGATCAGTTACCATACTGCGATTAACGATTTCTTAATAAGTTGCAGCACAATGTAGGTTATCCCAACTTTTTTTAGTTCAGATGGTGCAGAATGTTTGGGAATTTTGTTTTCCAGGCATGTCTAGCCTTAGTAAGATACGCAATCTCATAGTTTGCAGATAGGGTTGCCAGGTGTCCGGCCAAATATATACAAGTCCGGCCCGTCCGGCTTTTGTTAGGATTTGGTCAACCCCGCAGCGGCCAGAATCACACGGACATGCATGATTCGCGATCTTACAAATTACTTTAAGAAAACAATATGTGATACATAATAAAGAGTAGAGCAAGTCTTAAAGTAATAAATGCACAAATAAAAAGAACTATTTCTTTTAAAAACCCGTGTGTCAGGCTTTTGTGGCAAAATGTCCAGCTAAATATGAGTCTGTGTCCGGATTTTCGATTTTGAGGCCTGGCAACCCTATTTGCAGAAGTTTATCTCAGAATCTTTTCTATGAGAGCGTGTTGTAATGGATATGTATCCCTGACAACGTGTATCAAAATTTCATGATGATCTATTAAGCAGTTAAGGCGTAAAAGAGTCACAAACAAACTCACTTTCGCATTTACAATATGTGAATATTTTTATATGAAAATCGTCAGACAGGTTGACATTCCACTTGAGGCTACAATCGCAACCTTCCATCAAAGTGTTATGCAAAGTAACTATACATTAATTAACCTTAACTTTAATAATTAATTAACTGAACGTTTATTGAATACATTGTCGGTTGAAGCCTGACTAAACAATGCATCTTCTCACAATCCAGCGTAATTGAATGTCAAACACAACATAAGATTACGATAGCGGTGACACACTGCTGCTCCGCAACTAGCTAACACCTGTCTCTGTCTACTTGATTGAAAATGCATTTATATTTACTCGTAGTAGCGTAATGGCACACCGCGTTTTGCAGTCAGACGGCAGTAATTTTCGGGATGAGACGATTCTTCGCCAAGCCATTTCAGCGCCGGCCGATTCATCGCCGGTCATTTCATCGCCGTTCGTTGTAGTCTATTGTTTATCATGCACAGTATTATAAAAAGCAAAAGAATTACTACCAGATCTTTTTCGTCAGAATTATTTTATAAAATGTGATGTATTATTTTATTTTAGCAAATCAATATATAATAAAATTTAAGTCACTTAAAATTGTCATATTTTAACAATGTTTACAATAAAATTTTAATTCATTTATTAATAATAGTTTAAATATCAATCTAAGTAAACATTAACATAATAATATTATAAATTATAAAGTTTAGCAAATTACATACTCAATTTGAAATCACATTAATTTTAATAAATGTGATTTCGGAATAAACCGTATACTTACTGGTTTTAGCAAAAAAATGTCTATTACAAAATGTGTTACAAGACTTATTGTACTGGAAACGTGATTTTTAAGTGATGCTGATATTTTAACTAAACGACGATGAAATGGCCGACGTCGAATTGGCCGGCGATGAAACGGCCAGCAATGAAATGGCGACGGTGAAAGGGTAGCGATGAAACGGCGGCGATGAATTGATGTTATAGAAACCTGCCAACCCGCAGTCGTCTAGCGTGCTGCCAAATAGCACATTTATCTTCTCACTAGAACTAAATTCTATGCCTGCAGTTGCATATTTTATGTAATATTTGTGATTTGAATATAGCGTTTTTAATAGAAAAAATATATATTTATTTATTAATATTCAGAATTTCTATTTTTGAGGCGAAAATTTCCTACAAGAGAGTAGTTGGCTGAAATTAGTTTAGTTAAGCTTAGCGGTAAATGTGTTTTTTTTTTTTGCACCTGCACATCGGTCACGAAGCGTCACAATCCGTCTTCGTTACAGAGCCCTACGCATTCTGCCCGCAAACTGTCGACATTCATCAAAAGGAAACTGTTCCTACTCCACATCTGTTGGTACTTAAACTTACCTCCACGAGCGTTATGAAAAATGGCACTCCGAAATATTGCTGAGCTTTGACAACCGGCGACTACATTATTTACGTTGAATTTTGCCCTTAATTTCGTCTTGACATTGAATGATAGCTTCAAAATTTATCAAAGGATGATGCTGAATTTGTGTTTCATTATTCGCCTGGTGAACGGCAACTAAGACGGTATTAAGAAGGGGGCGATTACAGATATTTGTCTACTATATAAATCTTCGCAGGAGCATTATTGATAAAAAAAAATGTGTAATCTTCCTTCCTTATCCTTACACAGTATAAACTTAGCTGTGCCCGAGACTTCGTACGCGTGGTAGTCGGTATAGCGCGTAACTTTTTTGTTTGTAAACCGATTGGAATGAAACAAATACTAAATGTTACGGAAGCTTGCTATATCAGAGAAAACCGCATTCAAATCGGTTAAGCCGTTCCTGAGATTATCGTGCACAAATTCACAGACAAACAGATAAAAATTCTATAAACTATATTTTTGACCTCGAGTAACAATAAGTGTACAATGTGTACAAATTGTTTCTCCTTTTTTTTTTAAATATAATACATATACGGCTCGTTTACTATTTTATTATATGTATAGACTAAGTCTCCCATCTATATGTCTGTCTGTCTGTATGTTCTCCAACTCGTCCTAATCCACGTAATCAATTTTGATGCGATTTTCACTAATAGAATGGAAAGAACGTTAAACGAGGAAGGTTTTTATATACATGTATAATTTTCAGAACAAAATTGCATACGTCGGTCGACTGACGGTCGACTTGATGGTAGGTGGTTACCATCGCCTATTAACACAAGCAACGCAATAGATTTTAATAAGATAATGGATTTATCATTCTTTACTCACTCACTGAAACACAGTTATTACACGTTGGTTTTTTGTAATGTGGTGGTTACTGACAATTTATTGATTATTGCCAGACCGGCTGCCGAATTTTTGACTGCGAAGCGCAGTATTCTCTCCACTACTAGAGTGGCCCATATAATAAACACATTTATATAATACATAAACCTTCCTTAAAAAAATATCTTGATAGTGAAAATCGCATCAAAATGGGTTGCGTATTTCATGAGGATAGACAGACAGACGCGTGCAGAGACTTCAATTTATACTATATAAGGATAAGGATGTGTCTTCCAACCACACTTTGAATAAAACAAAAAATTTGAGTAATTCTTGGGGTGCAGCAACCTAAAAATTAAACACACATAATGTCTTAGATAACTATCCTGATGTAAAATATTTTGTTTTGTAGTTTTTTTTTATGTTAAGATCGGCAGATAGGCTGACTGTCCACTTGACGGTAAGTGGCTACCGTCGCCTATAACACAAGCAACACCAAAGCTGTTTGTTGCAAGTGCGCTGCCGACTACAGTAGGATTAAGGATAAGGTACTAAGAGGAGATAGATATATTAAATACAATTATTATATAATATATTATACACTACATATAAATATTTACAAAAGCTAACATAAACGAATTGACAGTTCGAGTGTCAATTTAATATATATTTTTTAATAAATAATAAATTTTTAATGACAATTAAGTCAGTTTTTTAATAAAATGAAAGAGAGTTGCCACAAATTAAATTTTTGTGTTAGTAATTGGACCCTTATCTGTACAATTTTTTTTTATGTTGTGGCAATGTTGGCAATCAATGTCGAGACTTGATGGTATGTGGCTTCCATCGCCTATAACACAAGCAACGCCACAAGTGTTACAAGAGCACTACCGACTACTGTAATATTAAGGATATGGAATGTAAAAGGGTTAAGGAAATGGGCTCTGGCATCCCTTACTCACTCACCGAAACACAACTGCACACCTGCTTCTGTATGGGGGTGGTTACTGCCGCCAGACGGGCTGCCAAATGACTGCCAAATGTAGTTTTTTGTTCTGTTTTTTTTTTACATTTTCGTGTTGGTGTTTAATTTCTATTTTTCCTCAATTTATTTGTTTGTTTCGAGAATGTTTTGTACGCGTAGGTCTTAATCCTAACTCTAATAAATCAAATTCTTCGTGCAGCTGTCTCCGAGAGAGATAAGCGCTACAATTGTAATTGGACTTTTATCTCTCCTTAAAACAGGCTCAACCAAAATTTGTTAACAATCTCTTAATTAATAATTATTTCTTACTAAACATTTTGCCATTTAATACCTATCTGTGTTTAATGAATAAATTAACAATGACGCGTTTATTAAAAAGGGTCAACTTGTTATATAATCACTGGCGCTACTAAAGTAAGTGACTGCAAGCAAGTCCATTGCTGGACAAAGGCCTCCAGCCTAATTTTCGAAAAGAACCGGTCAGAAGCAGCCTGGATCCACCGTCGACTCGCGGCCCTCATGAAATCGTCTGTCCACTTTGTGGGTGGACGTCCCCTGCACATGCCGATCTTTGACCTCCACTCGAGAACCTTCCGACCCCAGCGGCCGTCGGCTCTCCGTACTCTGTGTCCTGTCTGCTATAGGCCGGAGCTATGGAGAGGACTGTGCTAGGAGCACAGTCCTCTCCATAGCTCGTAGAGCTTTCTTACGAGGCCCATAGTTAGAGGCCACGTTACAGCCACGTTTTGCGCCATATGTCATCACTGGCAACACATTCGTTGAAAACTTTTGTTTGAAAACACTGAGGAATTTTGGACGAGAAGATGTCTCGGAGCTTCCCGAGTGCTGCCCATCCGAGCTGGATTCGACGATTGAACTCCTTCTCGAAGTTAGTTCTGGACTGTTTGTCCCAAGTAGAGGTACCTACTCGTCAACAATTTCGAGAGCTGAATTTCCAACTATTACTGGGGTGGACACAACATGGACATAACTTTCGTCTTGTCCATATTAAGGCCCCACCCTTTGGGAAAATCGGTTGAGCATGTTAATTTATACTAATTCATATTAATGCTCAAATCAAATCAAATCGTTTATTTCTCAAAAATAGGATAACAAGATCACTTTTTTGAAATCGATTATATATTTTACAAAGGTTTCGGGAAAAAAATAATTCTGAGAAGAAACTCAGGATATCATTCTTTTTGTCATCTCTAAAATAATATATATAACTATATACTGATCGCTATATTAAAAAAATTGAGGACAAAAAATCTATTTTTAATTCACTGTTTTTTTTAAAGCAATTTTAGGCGTCCTAGATGCTTAATAAAAGACATAAGTGACACCAACATAGCTCATAGAATTAAAAAACTTAAGCGGCAGCTGGCAATATGCAGTTCACATACCCTAACAGTTCACATATGCAGTTCCCTAACAACCGTTAGGGAAAAAAGTCTCGAGTGGCGTTCACGTACCGAGAGACGTTACGCTGGACAGCCCTCACTGTCGGACGACATAGTAAAGTGGCGAGATATCAGTGTATGCTGGCTGCTGCTTATCGGTCATTTTGGTGATCTACAGAAAGGTATACGACCAGTAGTGGTCGCTGTCGCTTTTAATGATTATGTAAAAACTTTGTAAAAGTGATTTAAGGCGACTCCAGCCGCAAAACTCGTCCCGCACTGAATTGCTAAGGGCCGTACCCGCCGTACTTGCAAATCTCGGAAATATCTATTTAAAAATTAAATAAAGTATAATTCAAATTTTTCTTTTGACGAGACTTCAGATAATGGATCTTATAATTTATCTTAAGAATTAGCTATTTAAAATATTGATTATTAGGCAAATCGCAACGTCACAACGTCGATATTAGACCGCAACTTAGTAATTTTTTTGTATATATATATAATTAAATATAATTTAAAAAATAATTATGATGATCCCCTTTCATATATCCTGCAGATGATTTGAGTATTTATAGTTATTATGATAATTTAAAAGGAAAACGGTTACAAATAAGTGGATTTTTTATCATTAGGGGCTGGCGTCGCCTTAACAAATAAAAATTCTGTTTGTCTTTCATTTACATTTAAGAAATAATGTGAATGAAAAGACAAACAGAACCGAATCATAACAACACACACAACTCGTCGCATCGTTGGAATCAAGTACAAATTATATTAAATGACTTTGTTTGTCTACGCAAAATACGATAATTCATGCACTTACTGTACTATTTCTGTCCACCCGAGAATATTTTCATATGAGATTCTGTCTAAAGGAGCTTTTTACTTACTGTAGAAGCACCTCTATTTGTTTATAATTAACAGCGGCGTCAAGCTAGGGTTGCCAGATGTAAATTTGATAAAGGAGGACTGATAGTCCTAAAAAGGAGGATTTTCTCTAAAAAAGAAGGACATTCATAATAAAACAATTTTTTATATAATTTACTTTAATCGTATTACTTTATATAATTTATTTTAATCATCATATATAGCTGAGCTGCCAATTTTTGTAAGAAGTTTTTGATTTTTTAACAAATAATTATAAAGATCTTCACAAGACATGTTTTTAAAGTTATATTGAGTTACAATTAAAGATTTAACTGATTTAACGCTTAACGTTTCTCTCTTTAGTCCACTGAGTATTAATCAATGAGAAAACTCTTTCTACGTTTGCGTTACTTGTATGTGCGCTTATCGAGAAATAGAAGCACGATCGTGCATTTTCAGCACGAACTAACGACTATATAGCAAAGGGAGGACATACGGTAGGTAAAGGAGGACGGGAGGACAAAATGTGGAAAAGGAGGACATGTCCTCCTTTTGGATACCATCTGGCAACCCAAGCATTATAATATATAACCATGTTTCTCAACCGACATTATTAGGAAAAACGGAGGACAAAGAAATGGGCCTTTTTTGGTGTTGTTAACTGTATTTTTTTTTATATAAAAAAAACGTTTTTAGTAATGACATAAGTTTATTTCAATGGCGGTGACCACCACATAAGTCTACCTTGAAACAACAGCCTAGTGCAGCTTGGAGACGCCGAAGCCCATTCATCTATTAAGTATTTAATACAGAACGCATCCATTATTCTCACACTGAAGGAATAGAGTGCCCAACTTTTGCGTACTTTCCGAAGTGTGCCCCGTGAAGTTATCATTTGTGACAAATGACCGTCTAGCGTGACGTTTAATTTCCTAAACTTTGAGCTTTTGCCAACAATATGATGAAAAGCTTACGCGTGCAAAATATATCTATCGGTAAAAGCTCGCGTGAGCGTGAATGCGTAACTCATTATACGTTGTAGAATTTTGGTTAACGTTATTACAATTATATAGTTTTTAATTTGACGAGACCGTTGGATGAGTGGTTAGGGTGCTTGCCTTAACGCTCTCTTCTAAGGTCCCCGGGTTCGGTTCCCGGCAGGGTCAAACTTGAAAAATGAACTTTTCAAATTTGGCTCTGTCTGGAAAGTAGTGAAAGGGCACACTGCGTTTCGCACACACAACAGCACACGTGCTGTTATTTCACGGTGGTCTTCTGTAAGGAGATGGTTACTGCCACCAGTCGAGCTACGCAAATGAATGCTAAATGCAGTATACCCTACTTCTACTTTTCAGACAATTACCAGACCAGAGCCTACTCTGAAAAGTTCATTTCCAAAGTTGGCCCTGCCAAGTACCGAACCCAGGACCCGAGACAACGCGTTAAAGCTAGAACCTTAAACTCAACCAAAAGCTCGTCAATTGGGCTCATTCAATTATATGTTTTTAATTTTAATTTGAATAGTTAGTAACGTTTTTAATTTGAAAAAAAAAAAACTAAAATGAGCTATTTTTAACTTACTGGCAAAAAACTCAAACGAATATATTTTACACCTTACCATTTTAATTACCTCCTTGGGCTCTGATTACAGCTTCGAGCCGGTTTGGCAAACTGAAGACGAAATTTCGGAGGCTATGTTGGAGAATATTCTGAATATTCTCCCATTGTTCCTTGAGGATGGTAGGAGGAGGACTACTGCTTCTGACCAGCTTCCCGAGCTCATCCCAGGCTTGCTAGATCAGATTGAGATCGGGTTGGCCGGGCGTTATCCTGCATCACCATTGATCCATTACACATATTTACTAAATATGACTCTGATACTCATTAAGGATCTCTTGAGCATATCTTTCCCCAGTCAGGATGCAATTTTCTATGGCCACTACCTCTGTGCGATCTTTTGAAGAGACGAGCCCATACGTGTACAGAACCTCCACCGTGTGGGTCTCTTTCTGCAAAGCAACGTATCTTATATTTTCTAACATTCTCAATACGATTATGTTGCTTTACTTATTAGATTTAGTAAAATGTATATATTTACAGAATTAACTATGACGTTCTACAAGTATCACAAAAAGAATTTCACAAACATACCTTTAAAGAAATAGCATTATTCAAATTACATCATTTATGACACTGCTGGTCCCACGGAATTTCTCAAGGGTTTAATTGGGTTAGCCTAAGCTGACATTGGTTGCCCGCCCGGACTGTCAGCTAGTTTAGTTGCCTCCATTTACATTCGGCCTGAACTGAACGCGAAAATAAATATATATTAAACTCCATAACATTCTGTCTAAATTACCTATATAACATTCTGTAACAACTCATAACATTTTAATCGCGAGAAAATATATATATATACAGTGTTTGTAAAAAAAACTCCTCCGAAACGGCTCGACCGATTTTTATCAATTTTTTTATATATTTGGTAGGTATGAGAATAGGTCGTAAAGTATTTTTCACCCTCCTAACCCCCATCCCCATTTTTTAATCGCGATTTTAGTATTTTTGTATCAAGAATAATTTAAGCGTCGTCGTTCATTGACGTAGTGACACGTCTTTGAAAACCCTTCTTCTTTTAAACTACCCAAAAGATTTTAATAGAGTTTTCACTATAGTAAAGAGATAAACTAGGTATTATTAAGCAAATAAGCAAAGCAAAGCAAAGCAAATAAGCAAGCAAGGTACCTACGCGTCTTGTTATGTTATGATGTTAAAGAATTTTATAATAAGAAACATTAATTCCTTTATTAATATAGTTTACAAACAATTAAACACAAATATTTGCAAGCCCTTGGCGGGTAGAACATACTTTGTACCGTAACTGCTGTATACAAATTAAAATCCTGTAAACATGTTCGCGCAAATAAAGATTTATTTTATTTATTTATTTATTTTATTTGACTTCTCACTGCCTCTGTGGTTTCACGGCGCGATCGAGCTTTACATATTTCTATAACCATATGCCCAAAACATCTGCAGTAAAAAGCAATAAATCACGCGTATTAAATACTTACTTGTGACGATAAACTTGCTGACTTTTATAAGGATTCATAATTTTGTTGATAATATGACAAATAAACATCAATTAACGATTTATTTATTTTTTAATACAAAAAATAGTTTTTTTATACAAAAATAAATTATAATCATTTGGTATGTAAGAATTAGAATGTTCGTGACCATTTCTTGTTGAAGTGACTGAATCGAGTTATTAGACTACTTGTAATTAAACTCGCGAGAGTCCGCGAGTTATCATGTTTGTTTTTTACCTATTATATGTACAAAATATTTAGTTATATACAGAGTTGTGTAGCTAGTTTCTATATAATTAAATAACATAAGCCCTAGAAATAGAAAGCCTTTCGGTTTCGGCATTAATATAAGTCGGGGTCTTTGTATATAGTTAGCAGAAAAAAAGTCGCTAGTTAATACCATTAATGAAGAATAGCTTAATTGAAGAATCAGTAGCTATGTTCTTCTTCATGGAGCTGTACCCGATTACTATGATATCACTATGTACCTGTTTTAAGGCTTCATGCGTTCTTAGTATCGCTTAGGGCTTTCAATCCGGAGTTCCGGAGCTTCGTAACTCCGGAGTTTCGGAGCGATTTTTGGTATTTTTCAAATCCGGATTTGAAACGCAACTCCGGATTTGAAACCGGTTTTTAAAAAAATACTCATTTTTTAAACTGATAAATTTTATTAGATAATAATGTACCTTTAAATTATAAAAAACGCATTTAGTGCATTTTGAGTCGTAGCGCGGCACTTCGGTTTTATTCGGAAGACTAAACAATGTCGATTTTTTATAATTATATTTTCTTAATGTCTTCGATTATTTCTATCTGAGAGTTATTTCATTTAATTTGCTACGATTATTGATTGTTAGTTACTAATTCTACATTTATATAGATCGTTTACTTACATAAGTAACTGATATTTTCTTAATAATGATGCCACGATCTCACGAAACAAGAAGATTTTTAAGTTAAGGTCATTACAAGACTAAACAATGTTGATTTTTTATATATTTTCTTAATGTCTTCTATTATTTCTATCTGAGAGTTATTTCATTTAATTTGCTACGATTGTTGATTGTTAGTTACCTACTAATTCTACATTTATATAGATCGTTTACTTACATATAAGTAACTGATATTTTCTAAATAACGATGCCATGATAAAAAAGAATATGTGAAAATCAATTCTTAAGAAATAAACTCCAAAATCTTCGAAGACATTATAATAGAAAAGAAAAAAGGTTGAATGATAGAAAAATAAAATCGAAAGGAATTTCCCTTTCAGTTTAACACGTAAGGCCTCGTTATATCTAATTTCATCTCGAACGTGACTCAACGAACTATTACCTCTCTCCCGTAATTGTTTAACCTTTTTAGTATAGTTACTTACTTCTTTTGGAGGGAATTTCTCAAGTATTTTACGTTACATAAAAGACGTTATTCCTCTCTGTAACAATGGATTCTTTGAAGATGTTTTTTAGTTACTCCCTCAACAACGAAGCTTTTAAGAATAGATATTTTTTTCTTGTACGCCAAGAAAGTTGGATTGATAATCTTATGACCTGACTATGCGTTTCGTAGACTGTAAGTATTCATTGCCTACATTAGTCCCTAAAATTCCGGAGCTAATTTTTAGAATTTCATTGCTAAGTTGTAACGCCTATTCACAGGTGAATCGGCTCTGTGCGAGACAGGTAAAAAAGTAACTGCAATTTATTTGTCTTTAATCACCAGTGGTGTCGGTGAGCCTTTTGGAAATTTCTTTTAGAAGTTGGCGAGCGCTGGGACCCCACGGACCAAGGGTCTCGACTCCGAACGGCATAAAAGTGTATCCGGAACCGAGACCCCGGTATTTGGCCGTCTTTAATTTTTCGGCCGCTTTAGCACGTTGACGGTGGCAAGAGACCGGCGGATAATATCATTGAGTGCGGCGTGTCTTATATATATATATAAGATTTTGATAACTTATCGCCCAAAATATGATACAACTGTGAATGCTTCTATTAGAACTGTTACTATGTAATATTAGTACCTGTAAATTTCCCTAAAATAAAATAAATAAATAAACTCTGTTTTGAGTAGAGCGCAATTATATTTGTGCCAATATGTTGATCTAATTGATGTCCATAATGATTGAAATGATTATGTTCCAGAAACTTTAATTAGACCCAAAAGAGAGAAGGATTGTAATTAATCCGAAATTACTTTTCAGTGAATCCGTAAATACATAAATATCAGTCCATCGATCAAACGGGGAGTGTCGGCCGCTGAACCGCTCCCAATATTCGCAGGGATTGCTTCGTGATGATTTATTGTCCCTGCGATTATATATTGTGGGGAACGCCTTTATTACAAAACCCTTTGTCGGCTGCCAGGAACAAATTGAATTTAATATGGTGTACTTGTCAGTTGCCACACAAAAGGGTACATTAAATAGATGTAGAAAGAGAAACTCTGCTAATATTAAAATGAATTGGAAGTATTTAATCTGCATAAATATGTTTTTGCTGGCACACACACACACATACACACAGAGAGAGAGAGAGAGAGTGAGAGAAACCCAAATCTCCTTTTCTTTTAATGACTATTTTTAATTCTGAAATTTCATATCTTGTTAAATTCTGACCTTTACAATTCAAGCTATGCTTAGTGTAAAGGTCACCGAAAACTATCTGTAAATTTTAAAATAAATAATAAATAAATAAATAAATGTTTATTGTATGTTTTTTTTTTTTTTATGAAATCGAGGTAGCGCTTGACCACTATCTCACCTGATGTGAGGTGCAGATGGTGGACCACGCTTACCTAGTAAATGCCCATTTACCCTAGTTTTGAAGAACCCGAGGTTGTAGTTCTGTGGGAACACAGACGCAGGCAATGAGTTCCACTCCTTAGCAGTCCGAACAAGGAAGGTGGAACTGAAACGCTTTGTTCGTGATCGAGGTACATCGACCACGAAGGGATGAAACCCCTGCCCACGTCTAGTGGTCCGCAAGTGGAACGGTTCCGGTTGGATTAAATCGTACAACATAGATGCACAAAATGATTAAAAAATTTAAGCAGATTTTTTTTTTAATAAGCCTTCGCGGCGCGGTGGGAGAGTTATAGTCCTATTCTATAGATAGAGAGAAGTTCAGGTCTTCTTCTAGGACAGGATAAACACTACATAGGTTAAGATAACATAACTCAAAACAAAACAACTGGAAAACTAATATATGTGTATTTATTTCGGCTCAGTATTGATAACTTTTTTAAATTGAAGATATATAATAAGATATGTAACTAGAAGTTTCATATACTTAAATGGGAACGCCATGTTGATGTATAACGTGCGAAACAGCACGAAGGTCAAATCCGGAGTTTCCGTGAGTGCAAGCAATGTTCGTGCGGTGCTTCTGGTTGATTTATCTGAAATACAAAAAGATTCTGAAACAATCTTAATTCTACATATTATATACTACCTACTGGAATAAAATTAAGGGATCAAAAAAATTCTTTAATTTTTTTTAGTGATTTCTGAAATGATCTCAGTGAAAAATGGTCTTATCGAGTTAAAGAAAAGTATTTTGAAGTTCTAAGATTCTAGTTTTCAGATCTTTTGGCCAAAAAATCAACTAACTCAGCTATCAACACTCAATCCTCAAAAATAGCATGAAGAAAGAAATTGCAAATGTTTTTCATCGTTTTTTTTTAAGTTCACAAGCTTGAATAAAATTTTCCCGGTTAAACCAATCTAAGTACCTGCCGCATAGCTTGTTTATTTAACTTTAATTTGCTTTTTTTTACCTTTCTGTGTTCATTTTATGCTGAGATATCCGACTTTTAATGAAAAAGGAAGCTTTTAACTTTGATCATCGATATCTCCACTACCAATGATCGCACAGAAAATGGAAGGGCAGTTTCAAAAACTGGAATAAATTCTCTACAAGGATCTTTTATGGCTTTGTGAGTTTTTTTATTTTATTTTAGATGTATTTCATTATCCCTTAATTTTTTCAAAATTATCACTCATCATCATGTTCAGTCCACGAGCATCCATTGTTGAACATAGAGCTTTTTAATTGAGCCCCAACCACACTCGGTCCTCGCATCTGCCTTCGCATCCAGCCACTTTGGTTCTCCGACGTTTCTACATATTTCTGCATTCCTTTAGAGAAATGCAATTCCTAGTGCAACGTCAGGCTACTTGGTAATCTATACTAATATTATAAAGCTGAAGAGTTTGTTTGTTTGAACGCGCTAATCTCAGGAACTACTGGTTTGAATTGAAAAATTCTTTTTGTTTTGAATAGTCCATTTATCGAGAAAGGCTATAGGCTATATAACATCACGCTACGATAAATAGTATTATATATAAGCAGGATCCAGTACCGCGCGCCCGATGCGCACGCCGCCGCCGCCGCCTTATAGGCCGCAGCAAAACGTGGCTAGTCTCTATATAAGAAGTCTGCTATAGCCAACAAATATTTTTTTAGCCTCACAGTTTGGATAAAACACAAATATTGCAGTTTCCAACAAGTTGACGAGCCTGTTGGATGAGTGGTTAGAGTGCTTGCCTTAACGCTCTGTTCTAGGGTTCTCGGGTTCGATTCCCGGCAGGGTCAACTTTGAAAAATGAACTTTTCAAATTTGGCTCTGGATTTGGAAAGTAGTGCAGATCCCATTTCCCTATCTCCTTTCCCTTAATCCTGCTGCAGTCGGCAGCGCACTTGCAGCAGCTTTATCGTTGCTTGTGTTATAGGCGACGGTAACCATCTACCATCAAGTGGACCGTCAGCCTGTCTGCCTATCTTAACATAAAAAAGAAAAGTTCAGCTTTTTGTTCTTGTCTACAAATCATTTAGATGTATACAACATAACTATTAATTAAGAATAAAATAAGAGTAACCTGAGATATTGTTACCTAGATTTTCATAGTAAAATCTGCTTGATAAATTTTCTCTAAGACGCTTTACTTCGTTGTGAACTTGTTCGCAGATCAGACACGGTGAGAACAATGACGTTAGCTCGGCAATTGCCAACACGCAAACCAATATAATATTGAAAGGTAACTTCTAAAAACAGGGTTTAATTTCAATTCTTATCAATAACAAAATAAATTAAAGAAATTGAAAATATAATTAACTAGCGACCCACCCCCGGCTTCCCCCGGGGTGCGATTTTGATATATATATAAACATTCCCCGTTTATCCCTCTTTCCATTAGTGAAAACCAAATTAAAATCGGTCTACCCGTTCACGCGTGATGCCGTGACCAAGGCTGTTATTTCAGTATTCATAAGTTTTTACGAAAGCACTTATCACTTATATTTGATTGATTGTAAAAATGACAAGTACGCAAATACGTATAAAATTTATTTCAGTATAATTCCTTACGTACTTACCATTTATCTAAATATATTTTTTCGGCATACAGGCTGACGATCAACTTGATGGTGGCTACCGTCACCTATAATACAAGCAACGCCACAGATGCTGCAAGTGCGCTACTGACTACAGTAGGATTAAGGATAAAGAATTGGAAAGAGTTAGGGAAATGGGCTCTAGCATCCCTTACTCATTCACCGAAATACAACAGCACACGTGCTGTTATTTCACGGTGGTCTTCTGTAAGGAGGTGGCTATTGCCGCCAGACGGGCTACCCAAATGACTGCGAAAGCCACTTCTTTCCAGATAAAGACTAGTTTTTTTTTTTTAATTTTAAGATAAAAAAAAAAAAAAAAAAAAAAAAAAAAAAAAAAGATCGGCACACAGGCTGACGGTACAGGTGCTGCAAGTGCGCCACCGACTACAGTAGGATTAAGTATGAGGGATTAGGATGGGATAGGGAAATGGGCTCTGGCATCCCTTACTCACTCATTGAAACACAACAGCACACGTGCTGTTATTTCACGATGGTTATTACTGTAAGGTTACGATGGTTATTACGATGCTGTTATTTGTGTAAAGTGGTGGTTACCGCCGCCAGACGGCTGCTATTTCACGGTGGTCATCTGTAAGAGGATGGTTACTGCAACCCAAATGACTGCGAGTGCCTGCCACTACTTTCACTAAGCAGTATAAGTATTTCAGTATAAGTACTTACGTATTTATCATTTATATTTTATTGATTGTAAAACTGACAAGTAAGCAAAAACGTAAAAATTTTATTTCAATGCATCAATACGTCTTAATAAAATATAAATGATTTATTAATATTTTTTTATGTTAAGATCGGCAGACAGGCTGACGGTAAGATTAATAATAAGTAGTTGCGTACTTATCATTTATATTTTATTGGTTGTATAATTGATAATTACGTCAATACTAATCAATTTGTTTTAGTAAAAGTGCTTGCGTAATGATCACTTACATTTTTCACTTGATGGCGTAAGCGAATGAAAGTTCTTTAGTATATAGGTCAACGATAAGTGTATATTAATACTAACTCTTAACTAATAAGTCAACGAACATACAACATCTGACTTTATATCGAGTTAGTAAACTTGAAGGTATAGCAGATGATAGAAATTCCTATCGTCATGATAGAAATTCCTATCATGACGAAAACAAGTGCATCGAAATTAATACATTAAAGTTATAATAAAAAATATTGTCGTTATTGTACATACATCACTCTAACAGAGAACGATTATTTCTTGTTTTAAATTTTAAAACGGCGCTAACCATCCCTTTATTACAAAATATTGAACTTACATTATCATTTAGAATGTCCCATATTATGCTATAAGATAGACTGATGATGAAGAGAAACGACATTGTGATCATTATCACGAACTGAAAAGAAAAAATACTGTAAGTCCAAACACAACCGCCAATGTTGGTGAGTTAAATGAAGATTATTCTTAAATAATTATTCTAAATCGATTTATTAAGTCTACACACACACGTGAAAAGACATTATAAGAGAAATAATGGTTTTGAAATATAAGAAATGGTAGAGAATATAGAATCAGACTCAGATCAATAGCAATTGCTAAGCCAGCGACTTAGTGCCAGGGAATAAATAAGCATTTATTTATGGTTGTAAAACATAATTTAAAAATAAATATAATTAGAATAATTCTACCACTAATGTCACAAATCTCTATTTTTCTAGACTTGCCATAGGAGGTTCCTCACTCTGCAGCCCTAACCGCAGGTAGCGGGGCAATGCTACCGGTGGTTAGGGCTGCAGAGTGAGGAAAATTATATTATTATATATATATATATATATATATACAATTATTTATATTGTAAAAGAATTAAATTTAAGAAAATAAATAAATATGTTAATATTAATAATATCATTAATAATATTTACCTGCCAATTTATAGAATCACTGAGTAAATTATACGCGTCAATTAAAATGTGATACAGTCTCGTTTGCTTCTTCAATTCTGTTTCAGCATTGTGTACCACCGATTTATCAAAAGACGTTTTTATATTCAGATTGATCACTTGAATCCTTTGTAGAAGTAAATGGAATAGATGGCCATAGTAAGAAAACTCTGCGGCGTAAATTAAATATACAGAAATCCTCGCTATTTTAGTAACAATATTCCCCTTGACTCCATTTGGAATAAGAATCAAAGTAAAAATTGCCAAATTTATAACAACAAGTGATAAGAGATTTAAAGAAAAATATTTCTTTTTCGGATGCCAACCGTACACATAATCAAATCTATTCAATTCGATGTAATAAGATCTCAATCGTTTACAAGTTGCAGCTCCAACAACGGTACACGATAAATATCCCAACTGAAGAGTTAAAATTTGCGTATCACTTAGTACACTGCTGTACAAGAAAACATAAATTACAAAACCATTTATTACTACCGTGTAAATGAACCCTAACACTGTTAAAAATCTTCTTGTTACACCAAACAAAGCTAATCTATTGAGGCCAAGTACCAACTCTAGTAAAACGATTACTCTTGTTAGTAAATCTAAATGTGGCTTTCCTATATCTTTTACGAAAGTGTCGCGTAATGCTTTAGGCGGCGGCATCGCGTCTGCAGTAATTTTCTTAATGGGACTTGTCAGTAACTATAATTGTGTTATTGATATGAGACATGAATTCGTCAATTAATTGAAAATAAGCTTTAATTCGAGTGAATTCGATTGAAATTTATTAATCAAAGAATATTTGTTTGCATTCACTTCACTAATTAGGTATTTATCAAATTTGAGGGAAATTTCTTGGATATACTTACTAATAACCTATTTGATCATAGACTCTTAATGACTGCTGGAATAATTCACAAAATATTTTCAGACATTTTTTCGAGCAAGTAAAATAATATCACGTTTAAAAGATGAAATCTCAAAGCAATCTCTTAAATTGTCATACAGAATTGGAACAGGTAATCAATAATTTAATTATTTAATAGTACATTACTTACTGTCCAGGCCGGAAATAGAGCCGTGTCGGCCATATAGTATTGAAAGTACGAGGAGTACTTTCGAAGTGGATTTAAAAGACCGAGGCGTAAGCCGAGGCCCTTTTAAACCAACGAGGCCGTTAATTGCTACTTCGGCGGAGACTTGCACAGTACTTTTCTCTAAGTTGCAAGGAAATAACTGACAAAAACATGCAAGAAAAGAACATTTTGTGAAGATTCATCGCAGCCGATTCACCGCCAAGCCATTTCAATGCAGGCCGATTCGACGCCGGTCATTTCGTCCCCGTTGGTTGTGGTCTCTCCAAAGACGCAAAAGAATTACTACCAGTTGTTTATCGTCAGAAAAGTTCTTCATAAGTTAAAGTAGGTATCATATTAAGGACTTTTTAATTTTTATCAACCACCACCTGACTGTCAATTATTAAAATTGTTACGTGTTGAGAAATCCGATCTATCGAGTAGTAATCTTAATAAATGATGAAAACCCCTAGAGTCTAGAGAAATGGTATTGGATTCAAAGCAACGCGCCTTGCACCTTGTTGGATTTAAAAATAATATCATGTTCTCCATTTTCCTTCATTTAAATCAAACTATAGTTTAAAATATTATAATAAATGTAAAACTGTGTTTGTGAGTTTGTCTGATCTGATTCTTTGTAAATATGGGTTACTTTTTCTACCAGCAAAGTTCATGATTCATCTTTACATAATGTGTAATGAAACTATATTTTAATTCATAATTTGTATTGTTGTCAAAATAAAAAACTAAACGGCGATGAAATGGCCGGCGCGAATGGCCCGGGGATGAAATAGCGGCGGTGAAAGGGCGGCGATGAATTTGCGGCAGTGAATTGTCCTAAACCATATTAATAATACTCACATCTAGTATTATTAGGTATAAATCGTAATAATAATACCTAGGTACCTCCATAATACCTAGTGTGGTAGAAAAGTAAACAATTATATAGCCCACCTTATGATTTGAGCAAAATAAAACAATACGAAAACTAAAATATTTTATTGCGAAACATTGTTGAATACTTTTTGAAACTGAAGAACTATAATGAGATATGTGACCAAAAGTCGCATGAACCTGAAGGGAAACGCCATATTGACGTCTAAAGTGCGGATCAAAACGAAGGACAGGCTCCGACTTTCCGTTAGCTGAAGTAGAGTTCGTGTGTTGCTTCGGGTCGATTTATCTGAAAGGTTAAAAAATATTCTAGTATATTATATTTTTAGAATATAAAGGTAATTATAATTTAATTTAATTTAATTTAATTTAATTTAATTTAATTTAATTTAATTTGATTTGTTTTAATTTAATTTAATTTGATTTGATTTGATTTGATTTGATTTGATTTGATTTGATTTAATTTAATTTAATTTAATTTAATTTAATTTAATTTAATTTAATTTAATTTAATTTAATTTAATTTAATTTAATTTAATTTAATTTAATTTAATTTAATTTAATTTAATTTAATTTAATTTAATTTAATTTAATTTAATTTAATTTAATTTAATTTAATTTAATTTAATTAAACCGATAGGTCAACCTTGAAAATTAACTTTTCGTCGTTGGCTCTATTCTGGATCGTGAAAGTAATGACAGGGCACACTTTGCAGTCATTTAAACAGCCCGTTTGGCGGCAGAAGACCACCGTGAAATAATAAGATGTGCTGTTGTGTTCCGGTGAGTGAGTAAGGGATGCCAGAGCCCATTTCTGCAGCACCTGTGTTGTAGGCGACGGTAATCACCTACCATCAACTGGACCGGCAGCCTGTCTGACGACCTTCACATAAAAAAATATATAAGTATTTTACCTAGCTGAAATAGACGTAACGATCGCTGTTAGGAAACTGGTACCAGTTCTTGATTCTTCCGTGCGATTGTATTGTCGACAATGGATACTAAGACGATATCGCATATCTATTGTCCCCATAATCCCATATCGCTATTTTATCCCCTTCTCCAGGCGAAAGTAGCTGCGTACTATCAAGTGGACTTCATTATAGAAAACTAACAAATTTTATCAAAACCCATGTTAATATAAACATTAATATGCTTGTTATTTTTTTTTATCTCCTTTGGCACAATTCTTTATCTAAAGTAAGAACTTTGAAGACAGAATCAAAGTTAAAATAAAATTTCTTCAGATCTCTCCGCTCTATTGTTGAGTCCGTAATTTGTTCGCAATTTCTTGGGCGCTCTTGCTACGCCTACTTATAGTTATATATAGTACTATAATGGTTTATATTACCTAACTTGTTATCGTACAGTCTGCTTGCTAAAAGCTCTTTAAGGCGCGTCACTTCGTTGTGAACTTGTTCGCTGAGCACGCAAAGTAAGAACAGTGATGTCAGCTCGGCAACAGCCACAGCGGCAGGCAATAATGTATCGAAGGAAATTTCCTACAACAGTTTATTTGTTATAATCATTGATATCGAGCATCGAGCAAGACTATTCATTGTTAATATTAAATTAAACCTATTTATTTCATTAAAAAAAAGCATCTACACTTACATTACCACTTAATACGTCCAATGCAACATCACAAGACAGACCCAGTATGAACACAAACGACATTGTGATCATAATTCCAAACTGAAAAAATTAATAAGAATATTTAGTGTAGATTCTCTTCCTGGCCAAGTCACTCTTGGCAGATTGGTCGTCCTCCGGTGACGGTTCCGAAGACCCCTGTGGACTAGAACAGAGGTTCCCAGACTTTTTGTCTCATAGAAAACTTTCAAAATTTAGCTGGTTCCGGTGGACCCCCTTATGAAGTTATGGAAATTTGCGTTGCGGCTGAGTTCCAACCACGAATGTGGAGTTTTCTAAATGAAATAAGTGAGAATTTATTGGTTTTTTGTCACCTCCATTTTTTGTCACGCCAATGTAGACCCCCGTCGTGTCAATGCTACCGTGAACCCTTGGGGGACCAAGGGGTCTAAGACTTAGAACTAAGACTAAGACCACTTTGGGAACTAAGGGACTGTTTTAATGCCGTAAAAGTCCCACATAACCTCCATGAACATTTGCATTGCATCAATTGCATTGCGACATTTGTTCATGAGGTATCTTTTGAAGATTTCTTCCCTCGTAAAAAAAATTGCTCGTGACCATCTCTTTCGAGTGGCACATCGCACCACACTCCTCCCTGTCCGTGTCTTCCTGGTCGGTCCACCTCATAGGCGACCTTCCACGCGATCTTGCGCTTTCGACTTTACCCTGCGCGACCAGGCGCTCAATTGCCGAGACATGAGACGTTTTGTATGGCAACAAAATTGAAATAAATTTTTTTTAATTCAAATAAAAATTGAAATACAAAAAAAAGTTATATTTAATAATAATACACACTAATATTACACTGTATTTGCCAAAATTTTTGAAAAATGTATGACAAAACGCCTAACAGAACAATACAAATGAACGTTTACTTACCTGCCATTTTATTGAAGCACTTAATAAATCATAGGCGTCGATTACAATGTGATATAATTTCATTTGCTTTTTTAATTCCGTGTCACCAACGTACATTTGTTTTTCATCAAGAGACACTTTCACGTCAAAGTTGATCATTTGAATCCTTTGTAGAAGTAAATAAAAAAGATGACCGTAGTACGACAACTCTCCGGCGTCGATTAAATAAACCGGTACTTCGCATATATCAGCATCAGTTTCAATTGAAATAACGATTAAACTGAAAATAGTCGCATTGAGAACGATAAAAGATATAAAATTTAAAGAAAAATATTCAGTTTTTGGATGACAACCGTAAACATTATCAAATCTGTTCAACTCGACGTAGTATGTCCTTATACGTCTACAAGTTAAAGCACCAAGAAGCGTACACGATAAATATTTAAATGTTAAGGTCGATTTATAAATATCACTATACATTTTTCTATAGAAGTAAACGTAAATAACAAAACCATTTACGACAAGCGAATAACTAAGCCCTAAAGCTGTAAAAAATCTTCTTGTTACTCCGAGCAAGGGTAATCTGTTGATACCGACTATGAACCCCACTGATACGATAACTTTAGTTAGAGAATCCAGATACAATTTACCTATATAAGAGTCGCGTAATACTTTTGGAGACGGCATCGCGTCTGTCTGACAAAACAACACCCCAGAGTCATTCATTACTTTAATGGTAGTGATCAATAAAATATGTGTTATATATGACGTACATTCGTCAGTTGATAGTTTTAAAAGGCTCTTTTAATTCTATTAAAAGTCAATACGCAATGAATACATAATGAAACAGCACCTAATTTACCCAATTTTATTACCTTTCGGCAAAAAGTCTGACGACCTTTTGCCCAGATACAGATGAAATTATCGCATATTGTTACATTCTGCACATTACTGCATATTGTACTAAGGTTTGGTGTCATCTTCTTGGTAATTTTAAGTTTTTAAGATTTTAAGTTAAAAATACGAACTATCATCGTCTCATTTCAGCCGTAGGTCAAAATTTAAAAAAAATATATTCACGGTAATTATAAATAAGTAATTATTATTATATTTATTTCTTTGTTCTTTCTTAACATGTTGGTAGTTTTTCAATATCAATAAATCAAGCTTCATATCATCAATACATATAAGTAATATAATCATAAACGTGCCGTGTCTGACATTAAATATTAAAAAAAAAAAATTTGGACATGTACTTAGGTATGTTACCGAGGTCAAAATTTTTTTTAGAATTTTTTTTCTATTTATCTGTTTGTCTGTGTATTTGTGCATGCTAATATCTGCAATGGCTTAACCGATTTTAATGCGATTTTCACTGATGTATTGCAGCAAGCTTCCCGTAACATAGCGTAACATAGGTACCTATATATAACATAGGTATATAGGTTTTCTTTTTCATTCCAACCGGTTTAGAAAGTTACGACCTATACCAAATATCACGCGTACAAAGTTGCGGGCTCAGCTAGTATACAATACACGTGTACTGCTAGTTCTGACTAAATTCCATGACAAACCTATGCGTTTATTTCTTGCCATGAAAAATAATACCTATGTTCTTATCAGAGAGCGATCAAGTGACTGATTATCGTGATGAGAAAGTATTAGAACGACACAAAGAACAAAATTTTAAAATACTATTTCATCCATCTCCAGATAAAGATGTTTAAATACTTTCAGTAATTTTAGTAAAAAAAAAAGTTGATTAAAATATATCTATTAACTAGCACGCCCTAGCTTTTTTGGAGTTTACACCTTAAGAGGACGCTTTCCAATTCGAACAGCTTACTTATTCCATACTACGTAATTCCATGATTACTCATTAATTATAGGTCGTAGCAATACATAAAAAAACATGACATTTCTAGGACATAATATAAAGGTTTGTATCGCAACAAAAAACTGAAATTAATTTTATATCTAGTATAATTAATTTCTAAAATGTGCAGAATTTGTGACATTTTCGCGGGTTGAATTCTTGTAATTACTGACTAAAATCGAAAAATGTTTTTCGATGGAAACATCCTACCTATAATGTACATTTGAAATTGGGATGTCAATAGCTACCATCTATAAAGGTTTTTTAAAATATTGGAATTGCTGGCGTATGTTTTATTATTTTCCCGAGTTGAATAAGTGGCGCGAATGTGTTGCGTCGCATTCTGTCTTCCGTTATTCGCACTATAATAAGTTGAGACAACAAATTCTCCGAAATACCTATTACTGAGTTCCCACACTCGTACAGCGCCACCTTAAAAATCGATTTTCATATGAAGCCCCCGGTATAGAAATTTTATGAGAAGTAAAATTAATACAAGTATTAACTAAAAAGAGTTGCGTTGCGTTATATGTGGTTATGTCACTTTGACTTTTGTGCGATAACTGACGCATGTATTTATGTTCCCTAATTTTCTCTGGGCTTATAAAAACAAACGTCGAAACATTGTATGAAAAGTACTAGTCCCCATTGAGGAACGAAACGATAGCGCGTTATAACCTGCAGGCGCAACGACATCTGTACTTGAAAAATTGAACTATTTGAACTTATAAAACGTAGTGACATCTGTGCATTACCGAACGTAAGTAACATAACTTTCGTTGGAACACGTGACATCTGAATATGCAGAATGTAATTAAATAAAATAAAGTAATTAGGTATCCAGTTATCTATTGACCCGAGAAAAATTTTATACGTTCAAAGGAATAAACTCCAGGCGCGCGTCGGAGCTGACAAAATCTTATTTTTGCTGCAAATTATAAAGAAAAACCTTCCTCTTTATCGCTCTTTCTATTAGTGTAAAGAGATTAGATCTAGGGTAGGGATTTGAACTTGATTTAGAAAAAGATATTATTATATTTTTTTTTATGTTAAGGTCGACAGACAGGCTGACGGTCCACTTGATGGTAGGTGGCTACCGTCGCCTATAACACAAGCAACGCCAGAGCTGCTGCAAGTGCACTAACGACTACAGTAGGATTGGACAAGGGATTAGGAGAGGATAAGGAAATGGGCTCTGGCATCCCTTACTCACTCACCGAAACACAACAGCACGTATATGCTGTTATTTCACGGTGGTATTCTGTAAGGTGGTAGTTACTGCCGCCAAGTGGGCTGCCCAAATGACTGCGAAACGCAGTGTGCCCTACCACTACTTTTCAAATCCAGACCAGAGTCAATTTTTGAAAATTACATTAAAATTTCCAAAGTTGACCCCGCCGGGATCGAACCCGGGGCCCCTGAGACGTTAGGCAAGCACCCTTGCCACTCATCCAAATTTATGATAAAACTACTCATTGTAAGACAACAATTTATTTAAATAGCTTATTGTACTTAATATATGACACTTCGTATATCTAGATTCATATATAATTGAATCATAAAGGTTTAGTAGGTTTTAGTGAGTCAATAAAGTTTAATGGGACCATTATAATTCGACTATTGTTTTTGAAACACTTTTTCACATTCATAACACAACACAACTTAAAACCAATTTACTTTAAATTCAATAAAACATCCGAGTAGTTGACGCTTTATTGACAGAGGGCTTTTATTCGAGAGATAAAAGGACTAAGGCGAACTCATGAATTATCCATTGGCCGGCTCAGAATAGATTTCGTTACATTACGTTATTGACCTTAAGTAATCTCACGGAGTACTGTACTCGACACAGAACAACCAAATTACTTTTTTTCCTTTTATTAATTTTCCGTATAAACATGACAAGAACATTTTGCCAATTGTATTATTCATCGTCTCGCGTGTGGTAATTTTACATTCGGGACAATGCCATTATTCTCTCCTCCCTTATACGTATATATTACCTATAGAGAAAGAATGTGCCCGATCCCTGGATCAAAACTGTTACAACTCAAAAAAGTTCACTTTTGAAATAAATTTATTTCCTCATGTCCCAAATCTATTTCTACTATCTATACTAATATTATAAAGAGATAAGATTTGTATGTATGTATGTATGTTTGTAATGAATAACTAGGCTACTCACCCTCCCCATCTTATCCTTACACCCCCCCCATCTTATCTTTACAACACCCCCCCCCCCTCCTCCATACAAATGTATGTATGTAATGAATAAACTCAAAGGCTACTGGACCGATTTTAAAAATTCTTTCACCTATAAAAAGCTAATCAACGAGTAATATTTTATAAAGAGACTCGGACGAAGTACAACAGCTAGTTTTTTTATATGGCAATGATTTTGATTGTATTTTCTAGAGGACAAACTCTAGTATCTCTGTTAGAAACTAGTTTCCTTGAATGAAGCTTAATATTTTCGAGTGTATTGTCTTGAACAGAAGCAGTTTCATTTAAAAGAGAAAATTATTTAGAGTTGGTTCCATTTTTTGTATTGTAGAATAGCTAACCAATTCAAATTTTAATTGTAAAAGTTTTAATTCGTTTAGTCTTCTTCTTCTTGCGGTGCCTCTCCATTCTCCAACTAGTGAAGGTTGGCGATCAGCCAGGAACAGTCCTCCTTGTCTTTTGTCCATCGGAACAGCTCTACAGCGATAGCTATCCGGTTCTCCGGTTCACTCCCTGATGTTCTTCAGACACGATTTCTTCCTGCGCCCAACTTTGCTCCTTCCAGTGAAAACGTTTAGTGGTACTTTACTAAAAAAAAACACTGTAGAACGTCCCTCTACTGCTAGACATAGGTATTTCCCGTAATTTTCCAGTAACACCTTATTAGGTCCATCTTATCCTACGTTGCGTTTGCGAGATATATTTTCTGTAATGGTTTATATGAGGGGGATAATGGCTGGCACAAATTTAAAATAAAATCACTATTTAAAAAGCACATCATCCCACCTAGACATAGACTGTAATATTGATATATATTATATCCTTTAAGTGCATCTGTATAAAGGCGAGACGCGTTGGTCTTGTAACTTGTATAAATGATAATTATCGATACATATAATAAAATCATAATGATAATGATAATGATAATGATAATGATAATGATAATGATAATGATAATGATAATGATAATGATAATGATAATGATGATGATAATGATAATGATAATGATAATGATAATGATAATGATAATGATAATGATTATAATGATACATATAATAAAATCGTAAACGAGCCGTGTATGGCATTAAATATTTTTTCAAAAAAAAAAAAAAAAACAATTTGTACACATTTTACTTATGTTACCGAGATCAAAAACTAATATAAAATAGTTTTTAGAATTTTCGTCTGTTTGTCTGTGCGTTTGTGCACGCTAATCTCAGAAACGGCTTAACCGATTTGAATACGGTTTTCACCGATTTATTGTAGCAAGCTTCCCATCATTCATTCTCATTCCAATCCAATTGGAATGAAAGAACTTTTTTTTACAAACAAAAAAGTTACGCGCTATACCGAATACCACGCGTACAAAGTTGCGGGCGCAGCTTAGTATCTTATTTATATAAATGTATAAGAAACAGTTTTACTTCATTTCAGATAAAACTGTTTTTATCGAGTTCAAACAGTTTTGATATCGGGTGCAAGAATCTCAATGCTCCTCCGACATCATATTCTCGAGGAAATCGTATCCAATCTCTCCGAGGAGGATCGTATTGGGAGAAAACGCGTGTATTTACGGGAAACGAGGCCTGATTGGGGTGTCCGACGCAAACACGCATCCCTGATCCTCCCTTGCTTTCAACGTCTCTAACATTCTGTTAGTTATACTTAACTACTGTGAGTATACAAGTGAGTAATCAGTTTTTACATATAAATTATGTCAATTATTTATTTATTTATTTTTAAGGAAAACTTACAGTGACATATTTTACACAAAATGTACTTAATAACTAAATGACACATTAATTTAACACCATTTACAAGTTTCCGCATATTGAATCTATATAAAATAAAGCAGATACTTACCAATTTTGAGCTTAATAAAAAAAAAACAAAAAGAAAAGAAAAAAGAAAGTAAGTAAAAAAGAAGAAAAAATCTGTAAGGAAGAAGATTCCTTTCAGAACATATTGCATTTTGAGAAAATTCTCTCTTTTTCAAAGCGAATGCTTTATTTTTTAAGAGATAAATACGAGATTATATTATACTAGCGACTATTCTCAAATTATATACACAAACTTTCCGCGTTTAACACTCTTTCCATTAGTACACACCGTATCAAAAAAGTTAGTGGAGAAACAGACAGAGGCGGACGGTGACTTTTTTTAAACTAGCTGTGCCCGTGACTTCGTACGTCGTACGCGTGGTAGTTTGTAAACCGATTGGAATGAAACAAACACTAAATGATTTTATTGTATGAATAGATATAATATATAAATATATATCTTGATGACACTTTTTTGATACTTATGATAAAAAAAAACAATTGCAAAAACAAGGCAATAAATTAGAAGGACAAAATCAGTTACTAGTTAAGTAAA
This sequence comes from Bembecia ichneumoniformis, assembly GCA_910589475.2. NCBI lineage: Eukaryota > Metazoa > Arthropoda > Insecta > Lepidoptera > Sesiidae > Bembecia > Bembecia ichneumoniformis. Next base: position 14,905,549 of record OU342536.1, on the reverse strand, counting down.
CCTAAAATATTTAGGCCAAACTATATTGTCGTGGGTCAAACTATGTAATATAACCTGGCCTTAAATTGGGTTTAGCCGATTTTATTTTATTGCTATTTATTAGCAAGCTCTTTTACTTTCCAACACAAACAGTAAATGTCAAGAACGTAGAAAATTTAGAAGAATTACAGTCAGCAATTGACGTAAACACCTCAACAATTCTTCAAGTCTAAAAACGACCATTGTAATTTGGTACATAATAAGATTTGAAGCTCGTTTCCGTGGGTAGGTAAGTTTTCTCATTTGTCTGAGTGCTGAGATCCCGTGCAATTTATATTTAAAGAAGCGCTATTTATTCTGCGGCTTTCCCTTCATATTTCTGCCGTAACTTGGTCGGAGGAAATGCTGCCGTAACTCCACCCACGTTTGCCGTAACAATGCGAATAAAAGAAACCTTAACTGGTCCACACGCTTTGGTGCCTTCCCTCAAATTAACCGCACAAAAGTTACAACAGTCCCTCGTTACATGTGCCGCCCCGCCAACATATTTTAAATGTTTGTCCAAAAATTAAATGTTACTGGGTTACGCAAAATGTAATTCACATTTTCCTCTTAGTCCTAATATTTTAATGTGAGTTTGTTCGTTTGTTTGTTAGCTTTCACACATTAATTACTAAACTGATCATCATGAAAGTTTGCATACACGTTGTCAAGGATTCAGAAAAAACAGAGGGTACTGGTCACGCCAAGCAATTATTTGAGTGGACTGTATTTATTTCAATGGACTGGAAAACGAAGAAGATCTATAACATACCTCGAGTCGCCAAGTCCTTGGTCCTTCAGCGGTGAAAACTGCAACTAGCCCGTCACACTCAGAGTCCAGAAGCTCTAACACTTCACCACTTTAACGATTGCACTCGCGAAGCGGGAAGCGTGACCAAATAGATAATTTAAAGGCATAATTGACTGATAACGTAGGCAGGTGAAAATAAGTATTCTCGCGGCCGAGATCGGCGGCGTGGCGCGTGTTTATCGCGAAGTTTTTTCTAGACCGACGCGGTATAATAAATATGGCCGGTCGGTCGGTCTGCGATGCGGTAGTAGTGACAGATATGAAAAAGTATATGGTGGGAGCGAGACAGCACATACCACAGCGAACTATTATTTATCAATCTAAATTGACAATTGGCGTCAACAGGTACCTTTTATCCAGAACAAAATACAGAGTTATCCAGAACAAGTTCGAACGAAAAACTAAAAATAATTTCCCGAATAAATCGTGCACGAATACGTCCTCACCTATGTGTAATTTGCGATTCATTTCCTCTAACAAATATACTTTTCGTTTCCCCAACGAGACTACAAAGAAGACAAGGGACGATGGGTATTGGGTAGCCCAATCAATCATTTAGCGATGCACGCACCTACCTCAACATAGACACAAGAGCACAGTAGATAAATGAAATATGTTTTCAATAGATATTGTTGACACTTTTTCATTAAAGTTCTGCAGGCAAGCTGACGATCCACTTGAAGGTTCGCTGCCATCGCCTATCGACACAAGGATTGAAAGTCTGCTACCGACGTTAGGTAGGATCTGGAAGTCCCTTTCTCACTTAACGAACAAAAATTGTATTACAATGGTCTGAAAGGAGGTGGCTACTGCCGCCAAACTTGTAGAACCCGGTGTACCCCGTTACTACTAAATGTAAACTTGTATAGCAAGTTTACATTTAGTCTTTAAATTTAATACAATAGTTTAGTATCCATGTTTTTTATATGTTAAGGTCGACAGACAGGCTGACTGTCCTCTTGATGGTAGGTGGGTACCGTCGCCTACATCACAAGCAACGCCACAGGTGCTGCAAGTAGGATTAGGGAGGGATAGGGAAATGGGCTCTGGCATTCCATACTCATTCACCGAAACACAACAGCACATATACTGTTATTATATGGTGGTGTTATGTAAGGGGGTGGTTACTGCCGCCAAACGGGCTGACCGGATGTCTGCGAAACGCAGTGTGCTCTACCACTACTTTTCCGATCCAGACCAGAGCCAACTTGGAAAAGTTCATTTCCAAAGTTGACCTTGCTGGAAATCGAACCTGGGACCCCTAGAAGAGAGCGTTACGACAAGCACCCTAACCACTCATCCAACGGGCTCGTCAAATATTAGGAAGTTATAATGTTTTGACGTATGATATAACTGCTAGGAGTAGGTATTCACATTATTCTTCTTTTTAACGCCTGACGCAAAAACGAACTGTTATAAGTTTTTCCTGTACGATTATGTGTATGTGTGTATCTATGTATCTGTTTATCTGTGTGTCTGTTTATGGCATCGTAGCTTACAAACGGATGGACCAATTTTGATCCGGTTTGTTTAAAAGCTGACATGATGGAAATGGTTTAGAGCTATAGTCAATGAAGATCTGTTTAGGCGTTTCAAGATCATCGGCCCATTTCCCAGTTGACGAAGGTATTTCACTAACTTCCACAGGTTCGATTGATGTGAAATTTGGTATGCCGCTACTTCAATGGTATTTAGAAAGAAGAAAGAAAGAAGAAAGAAAGACTTTTATTCACTGCACGGAAGACACATTATGTACAAGGACAGGGAAGAAATTAATAATAATAAAAAAACGTGTGTGTGTCCTCGCGGCAGCGAATCGGATACTGGCTCAGCATTGTGCTGAGGTGCTGACAAACACCTACAGCGCTGATTTTCAGCCAGCACCGTATGTGACTCATTGGACACCATACAAACTTACTTTATAAATTACTATATACACACATACACACATACATATATATATATACATATAAAATTACTTATTTATACATAATGCACTGCTTCTATTGACAGAAAAGGCGCGAAAAAAAGGAAATTCTACAGTAATCAATAATAAATTTAGTAATTGCTAAATGTTAAAACTTACATACATATTATGTTGGTGTATTAATGCGGTGATAAATGCTGGAATTTTGGAATTTATGAATTTTGGAGCGCCAACAAATAACCCCTAAGCTCACGCCTAAAGGTGTACCTATTAGACGCTCCTTGGACAGGAGGAGGGAGATCATTCCAGCACTTGGACGCCGCAAACCTGAAACTTCCTCGGAAGGCCGCTGTCCTGTGAACAGGCACGATAGCCGTGGACCTTATTCTGCGCACGCGTTTGGGCCATTGGAGCTTCCTGTATAGGTAGGACGGCGTTTCATAACGCACCACCCCAAACAGCAGAGTGGCGAGGTGGAGGCGTCGGCGTGCAGACATATTCAGCAGGCCAGCGGCGCTCAAGTACGGAGTGACATGGGAACGAGGAGGGATGTGAAAGCAAAAACGAGTGCATGCGTTTTGCACTCGTTGTATCAACCTCTTAGAGCGGCCAGTAATGCAGCCATCATACACGACATCACAATAATTTAATCTAGATAATATAAGCGACTCACAAAGCGTGACACGCAAATCGACACTAAGGTAATCACGTATATTATATAGAACTTTAAGGCGATAGAAGCAGTTGCTCACAACTTTAATAATGTGACTCTCAAAGCGTAACTTGCCGTCCATGAGGAGGCCGAGATTGTTTGCTTCCATCACTCGTTCTATTGGTTCGCCCATGATGGCTACATCACTTTCGATCAGAGCTTCCAGACTATTACGAATCTGATGCTCAGACCCAAAAACCACATATCTCGACTTGCCCGGATTAAGAACCAAACAGTTCCTTTCCGACCAAGAAGAGACACGGTCGAGGTCCGCATTGATGCTGTCCACTGCAGCAGACATGTCCGACGGCGAGCTGGAGAAGTAGAGCTGCAGATCGTCCGCGTACAGATGGTATCCGCTGCTCTCTATACTGTTGACAATGTCAGCGCTATACAATATAAACAGTAGGGGACCCAGGATTGAACCCTGCGGAACCCCCCTCGTCACAGGACGAAAGCAGGACCGCAGAGTAACTCCATCCATTCTACGCAACGCAACCATCTGCGCACGGCCAGACAAGTAACTGTCGAACCACCTCAACGCAGTGACATCAAACCCGTAATAGGACATCTTGGATAACAGCAAGGGCACGCTAATGCAGTCGAAAGCCCTGGAGAAGTCTAAAAGTACCAGTAAAGTACTCTCACCAGCATCCCGAGCCTGTAAAATGTTATCGACTACATCTAGTAACGCAGTGACTGTCGACCGACCTTTGCGAAAACCCGACTGCATTTCAGGTAGGATGCCGTTTTTCTCCAGGTATTCCGACAGCTGATCGCACACTACCCTTTCTAATATCTTTGATGCACAAGGAAGGATACTAATGGGACGAAGATCGGTTAGATTTATAGGATTTGGTTTTTTAGGTAACGGAATCACTTGAGTTATTTTCCAGTCAGTTGGGAACGTCATAGTCTCTATGCTTGTGTTTATTATGTACGTCAATATATCAGAAATTTTCGGAAGAGTCATAATTATCATGTCAATATCAATCAAGTCGAGCCCCTTTGCGGTTGTTCTAATTGAGGTAATAATCTTTGTAACTGTCTTAACATTCGTGGGTGAAAGAGTAAATTTATTGTCACCGTATCTGTCAAATTCATAACGCGTCAGGTCAGATATTTCCATCCATCAAGGTTACCAACCTTGATCTGATGCTGCAGCATCAAGTATTCCGCGGGACACCCAACTCTTCAGCATCTTACAGCAGATATAGCGTGTTTTGGCTCTATAGAAAGTCGGGGGTTAGTTTATAATTTTAATTATAGGTACTTTATTTATAGATTTGAATTGACTTTATTACAAAAATAACTCGGTCTTGCATCCTAAAAATCGTCATTATTTATCATCGTTTGATTACTTTCAAATTACTTGTAGATCCAGAGAAGATTATCTACTTTAAATTACATATGTTAGGAACTAACATATGTTATCCACGGAACTGGGATCCATAGTTACCCCATTATAACAAAATTTCCTTAATCTTACTCACTTCAAGAGATCATCAACAATAGGTCATCATAATATGTTGTTGTTTTTGATTGTCATCAAAAACAACTATCATCAGTATTGTGGTCTGCTCCACAACTGTATACTGAGCCAGGGTTCCTTTTCCTCTTGTTATTTGTTTATGTATTTGTTAGTTTCTTTTGTTTGTAATTATTATTTGTTCATATAGTGTTTGTATTTGGCTGATATCTGTAGAGATTATTATTGTTATTATATAAATCAAAATTTATTAATGAGTATGGCAAAAGAACCTCGTAATATATAATCCCCAATCTAATTAACAATTTACCTATCAATATAAAAAATGGAATAACACAAAGAAACATAAAGTATAGATTTAAAAAAATATTACCTAAATTAAAATAATAAGATTATATTTATTTATCTCGGCCGGCCGCACTCTTATTTATACTTGGCGCCAAACGCCTCGATGTATTCCAGAAAATGTAAACAAGCCATTGAAAGTTCGGAAATGCTTTTTCTGTTGAAATGTTTTACTCTATGTTGTAAACATAAGGACCAATTTCCTTTGACACTAGTCGGGAAGGGGTGTGGCTACCATCGCTAGGGTAGAACGTTCGAGACTTTCTGCCGGCGCGAACGCTTTTTTCTTAACGTTCTATAGTTAGTCGTAACAATATTTTTTTAAAAACGTTTATAATAAATATACACATTTATTAATATGTCCCGTCTATTTTTGGGACATATCATTGCTCGTGTTATCCTACTAATATTATAAATCCGAAAGTCTGTATGTTTGTGTGTTTGTTACTCAATCACTCCAAAACGGCTAAACGGATTTGGATAAAACTTGGCACATAGATAGTTTATTACTAGGATTAACATATAGGATACGTTTTATCCTGGAAAAATGTTAGGTTCCGAGGGATCATCTAAAAACATAAAAAAATCGGCACCTCCGTCGTCACAGCGATAAAGATGTCAGGCATTATATTTACTAATATGTTTTCTCAGGTGTTATATTTTCCATTTATCAACGCGGAACAAGTCGTGGACACCAGCTGGTTGTTAAAAAATTTTTGGAACATTTGCGAAGACATAATTAATGATAAGAAAAATATTGTATAATTTCGTGATTCCTTACAATTTGTATTTGTATTAAATATTGTACGCGACGAAATATAGAATTGTAAATAATAATAATAAAAAAAAAAGAAGACAACAGGTTAGAGCGAGACGGCAACAGGGGGACCCTAAACTTTACCTTTGCCGTCTCGCTACACGTCCTTAGAACAGATATTTCTTGTAAATAAATTGTAAATATGTAGAATAAGATAGGGGAAATATCCTGTAGAAATTTCATTAGGATAAGATAAAAAATGAAACGCACAGATGTAAATAATGAATAAAGACACAGAGCGGGCTTAGGAAGAGTGGGGATAATTCCGCGAATTGAGAGAATCTTGGTGGGGATACGCTCTATATAAACGCGCCGACTTCCTAGCCAAAATCACTTCCACTTCCACGATCGCAAAGGAGTCACCGACCTGGCCGTATGAAGAGGCCCGAAGAATAGCCGCGAAAAGGCTGAAGAAAAGGTGTGTGTGAATTCCTGGCCGTATGAAGAGGCCTGAACAACGCGGTCGTATGAAGAGACCGGGAAGAATAGTGTAGTGCGCGTAGTAGGCAACCAGTCGGGGTATAGGACGCGAAGTGGCACGAACAGACCGCTCCCGCTGAGACTCTGAGCCTAAGCCCGCTCTGAATACATTGATCTAGTTACGTGGTGTTTTCCTCCAATCCCAGCAAACGGTGCCGGTAACGTGTCCGGTACAAATATATTTTATAAAATTATTGAAATAGTTATAGTTGTATACTAATATAAATCTATACTATTATAAATAAGTCTATACTATTGTCTATACTAATATAAATAAGTAAAATTTGTATGTTTAAATATGATTCCTTCAGTGCGTACATGTATGGTAATTGTAATAGTTTAGTAGGTACATATTTTTACACTTCGCACGAAGTCGAAATATTCTTTTTTTTTTTTTTTTCCCCGCGGGTTACACCACCCTCGTGGGCCATTTATTACATAAGATATCATTGCTACATAATTATTATTTAAAGTATATAAAATATGAGCGTTTACAAAAATGTATAACAACGTTAATAAAATCAGTAATTTAATCTCGACCAATGCTCGTAGGGTGGAGAGGGGGGGTGGTCCGGTACCCCTAACTAAATCAGGGTCTTCATTTATCTAAATTTTTGTAAATTATATTGTTTTATTTTGCTGTGTTACTATATCTACGATTTTTGTAATATATTTAATAAATTTATTTCTGGTGTTCTTATCCATCATTATTTTACTTATTTTTTTATATTTGTCTAATTTGCTATCAATGTCAAGCTCCAACTCCATACGTGCCAGCGCAAACCTAGGGCATTGGAGTAGCAGGTGCTCCACCGTCTCCCGCACCCCAGGCTCACACAGGCAGTCCGGAGATGGTTTCTTTTTATATTTATATAGATAATCTGAGAACCCACCGTGGCCCGTTAGCGCCTGTGTCAGGATCTGCGACATTCGGATTTTTTGAACTACACTGTACGCCGCCTCCGCGTCAGGAAAAAACAATTTTGTAACTCCGGCCGTCTCGCCGTCGGCATACATTTGCTTCCATTTGGCGACAGTCTCGCCTCTTACCAGGCGCTTTATATATGAGATGGGGCATTTATCATAGCTTAATTTTAGCTTTGATCTTAGTGCCCCATCTTTAGCTAGGAGGTCAGCTCTCTCGTTACCCCGTATCCCCACATGAGCCTTAACCCAAAAGAGCCGCACAGTCCTCCCCTCTGACTTGATGTCGCGTAAGTTTGCTTTTATCGCACAAGCCAGAGGGTGGTATGTATTGCGACTCCTTAGCAACTCAAGTGAGGACCGTGAGTCACACAAGATGCTGACCAAACAGTCCCTGGCATTTTTAGCGATGACCGTCGCCTCATGGAGCGCATATAGCTCGGCCTGAAATACCGTACAGAAGGGCTCCAGTCGGTACTTTTTCGCTTGGGTCTCCAAACCGTCCCTCCAGCAGGAAAGGGCTGCGCCGACGCTGCCGTCGATCTTGCTACCATCGGTATAGATTTTAAGGCCGACGTGGTCTATTTCCGATTCTTTTTCAATCTTTCCAAAATCGACGGCAACCTCGGTCGCTGGGTGAGGAGTGTCCCTAATGGGCACCCTCCCCTCCATTTCCCTGCCCTTTAAATCCCGCCGCAGTTTACCTCTCTTTGCCTTATAGATTTGCGCCGCTTCCACGACGCGCATATCCAGTGGCAAGAGGCCAGATAAAAGCAAAGCGGCATTTAGGGAGACGGTCCGGTAGGCCTTGCAAATTTTCTGAGCGAAGCCCCTCTGCACGGCATACAGCTGTTTTTTAATATATAATTTTTCGGCCGAAGGAGACCAAACACTTGCGGCATACAGCATGATCGGTTCAATTACCGATATGTACATCGTCCTGATAATCTCCGGACTCAACCCCCATGTCACCTTAGCAGCTCTTGCTAATTGGTTGTAAATTTTTACTGCTTTTTTTGAAACTTTTTGGACATGGGAGTTAAACGTCAACTTCTTATCTATAGTTAGACCCAGAATCTTTATTTCATTAACAATTTTTATTATAGTTCGACCCATGCGTATGAGTGGTTCGTCATATTTAAGTTTACGTGTTATTACTACAGCCTGAGTCTTTGCAGGCGCAAACTTCAATTTATTTTTTATTCCCCACTCATACACATAGGTGAGAGCTTCATTTGCTTTTTCTTCTGGGCCCACAATATTTGCTCCGGAGAATACCAGGACGATATCATCGGCAAATGCCTGACAATAGACTCCTAGGGAGTCCAGGCTCCATAACAACGGGTCCAGCAGTAGGTTCCAGAATGTGGGGCCAGCTATTGACCCTTGCACACACCCTTTAGTAGTTTTTGTTGTAACTTCCCTACCGGCATATACAATGCTGGCCGTTCTTCCAGTAAAGTAGTCAGCCACAAGATCCTGCAAATTCGCTGGACAGCATTTGGCGGCCAGTTGGCATTTTATGGCCGGCCACCAAGCATTGTCGAAAGCACCCTCTATGTCCAATGAAACTACTATGTTGATCAGTTTCTTATCAATATTCTTTTTAATGTGTTCCACTAGGTCATAGAGGGCGTCCTCCGTGCAACGTTGGGGCACAAATCCATATTGCCGCCGGCTGGCCTTGGGCAAGGTATGCCAATTTATTCGGCTCACCAACAACTTTTCCAGGATCTTGCCCAAGATTGATAAGAGTCCAATAGGCCTGTAAGACCTTACAGACCTGTAGTCATCCTTCCCGGGCTTCCGGAGAACAACTATCGCCGCGCGTTTCCAAGTGTCGGGGAAGCAGGATAGCTCTAAGCATTTATTTAGAATCCCGAGAAAGATATCCTCACTCCCCGCCACCGCAGCGGCGCAGATGTCTGCCGTGAAGCCGTCTGGGCCTGGAGCCTTCCTAGGGGCGAAGCTTCGAACCACCCTTCGCAGCTCATCGCTAGTGAAAGGCGGATCGTTCTTACTCGACAGCACCCGATGGGGTCTTTCCGCGAGGGCACGCATTGCTGTGTGATCCTCGCTGTCCGTGCTCGGATCATCGAACGGGAAGAAGGACTCAGCCAGGAGTTGGACGGACTCTTCAGGGCCCAGAGAAACACCGTCCCTTGACAGGAGTTTGTCCTGTGTTCGTTTCGACGTACCCCTGATCACCCTGAAGACCCCGTCCCACAGGCTTTCCCTGTCTTGTCTTGTACAAAACTCCTTCCAACTGGTTGACTGAGCCCTCCTCACTGCTTTCTCATACCTGTCCTTAGCAACGAGGAAGTCGCCCACCACGTACGGGCGGCGTTTAGCCGCAGCATAAACTATGCGCCTTTTCTTCCTCATCATGTCCAGCTTCAGATCACTCAGCTCATCATTCCACCACGGTAACCTAAATTTAGAATTTTGTTTAAACCTCGGCATCGAAGCGTTGCATGCGCTGTCGATGCACAGGATATATTTACCAATTATATTTTCCAGATTCGATTTAGAGCTAATTGCATTAATTTCGTCAATGTCGACATTATTTTCCAATATTAACTTTTAAAGTGTTGTCCGAACGACGACCAGTCAGCCTTCTTTGTATTAAAGATCCTGGTTGTACCTCGGACACCACTATTGTTACTTTTTTCTACGTTAAGGTGTAGAACGATGGCGTTATGATCCGAGCTCGTCATGTTGTCGTCGACCCTCCAGGAGTGGACTCTATGGAGCATAGTTATGCTGCAAGCTGTGACATCCACGCGACTCTGGTATGTCTTGTCACCTCGTACTGTAAAGAAGGTGGGCGTGTTCCCCTCGTTAAGGACCTCTAGCTCCATTTCATTTAACGCTGCATTAAATGCCTCGCCTCGATGATCTGTGTGCTTAGAACCCCACCAGGTGCTCCAAGCGTTGCTATCGCCCCCCAGAAGAATCCAGGGGACTCTTATTTTATTGCGTATTATTTTGATTTGGTCCAGGTACGGCTCAATGTCCCGGGTGTCCTCGAAGTAGTACGAGATCACTCCCATTGACCATTGGTCAGTTTTGAGGACGGCGGTGGCAATGTTCTCGATCGTCAATGTGGGACATTCAATAATGTCCACATTGTTCCCGAAAACAACCACCGCAGCTTTCACTGGTCCCGTCCTACTTCCGTCCACCTGGACTATGCGGGATCCGGCAAAATATCCCATTTCACCTTGGACTCCCACATACGGTTCCTGGACCAAAGCAAAGCTTACGCCTCTTTTTTGACATTCCATTATCAATTCTTGGGTTGCCAATTTCTTTCGCTGGAGATTGGCCTGGACTATTATGTAGTTACGCCGGTTGGGATCCACCTTGTTAGATCGACTTCGGTCTGCTAGGACGCCTTTAGCAGTATGTAACTGCGGATCTTGCTATCGCCTCCCACTTCTGCCGGACGGGACACACGTTATCAAAGGCGTTATGTCTCTTCCCGCCCAACCCCGAGTGGGCGCAGTTTTTACATGTAGGATCCTCGCCCTCCTTCCAAACTTCGCAGTTGGTTTTCAGGTGAGGACCTCCGCAGTGCGAGCAGGCGTCTTCTTTCTCCTTACACCAGCGACGTCCGTGACCGTACCCCAAACAGCGGGAGCACTGAATCAGGGGCGAGTGGTCCTCTACGGTCACCCGTTGCAGGTCTATGTGAAGCTGACCCGCTCCTGTCAGGCGCCGCCACAGGACTGGTGAAACCTTAAGAATTACGTGATTCAAGTGTTGATTCCTTGTCCTGCGGCGGTACCTGACCTCCGCTCGAATATCAGCCTCATCCATTCCTCTTAACAGATGCCCGTTCTGGGTCCTTAGGGCTTTGACAATGTCCTCGTCGGTATTAAACGTTAAGACCCACTTCAAAATGACTAGTGGGTCCTTGCTCCCAATATCATTTACCACGAGGACGCTGTCCGTCCCAATTTTATTTTTAACCCTCTCTAGTTCTTCCCGCGTTGAGAAGCCCATGACCACTTTTTGATCCTTTACTTTCTTTATCCTCTCAACGCGGGCGCCACTAGTTCTAGCATCAACCGCGACCCGAATACGGTCAATGACCGTTCCGCTGGTGTCTTTGTCGTCGGTGGAGGATACTATTAAAGAGTGGGCGGGGCTACCCTGTGTGATAAAGGGGCTACCCTTTGTCGTTTGAGCTACTACTTCTGCATAAGTTTTGCTTTGTACCCGAGGGGAGTGAGAGGTCATACTTTCCTGGATTTTGCTTATTTTATCATTGATAGAATCGAGCTTGCTTCTTTGTTCTTTTATTTCCTTTATTAACTCGTCCGATCGATGATACAATTTCCCTTGATCCGGCAATTCTGTCTTATCTATTTTTTCCTCTTGATCTTTTTGATTGAATGCAGCCAGAGCTGTCTCAGACTCCTTAACAAGGTGATACAGGCGCTCCAGGACCTGTATCACTTCGGTTTTTATCTCAATTTTTAAGGTTCGAGCCGCATTTAAGTTTAATTTACCTTTCTGAAGGCATGCTCTGGCTTCCATAAGTCTGTTTGCGTATTTTGATTCTGGCAGTGTTATAGTTTTGTTTTTGTTGGCCTCCCACTCCCCTATACTACGTCTCACTTTAGAGGTCTGGGCCTGTATAGGGGACCCAGCTCTCTCTGTTGTGTTTGGCGATTTCCGGGTTTCATCCTCCTGTCTTTTAGTTGGGGTCCGGATGCCAATCATTTTATTATTTAAAAAAAAAAGTAGGTAAAAAAAAAATTCGGTAAGGGAAATTATAAAATTGAAATAAAAGTTTAAATTAAAATTATCAAATCATATAAGGACAATTGGTCGAGATTATTAGAGTCCTTGATTAACAAAAAGAAAAAAAAATTTACTGTTATTTGTGCTAGATCCCTGTAGCAAGTGTAAAGGGCTTAACTACATGGATTAAGTCAGTTGAAGACACGACAAATTAATTAATAATAAAAAATAAAAATAAAATTATAGAATTAAAATTAAAATCACAATAAAATTATACAATAATTAATAATAAAAAAAAATTTACAATCCAAATTTTAGAAATAAAACTAAAATCACAATAAAATTATACAATAATTAATAATAAAAAAAATTTACAATCCAAATTATAGAAATAATATTAAAATCACAATAAAATTACATAATTAAGGTCAAGATTTAAATTAAAATGATAGGGTCAAAATTAAAATTAAACTTAAAACTATAAAAGATTGTAAATGGACCTAGTCTGTAAACAATAAAATTATAGCGTCTCGATAATTAACTAAATGTCATTGGGTTAAAATCAAATAAGCCTAATATAATTAACAGTTACTGACACAGCTATTATCTATCGTTGAATATAGATATTATAACTGTGCCGTTCCGACGTCAATTGTATTCAGTGTCACTTAGATAAAATGTATAGAAGAAAAGAAAATACCAAACAAAAGATAAAATTGGTAAATTTTGAATAAATATTACAAAAATGTTAGGTATACAATTTTTATAAAATCTATTTATTGTCAATTTCTAAAACACAATTATAATTAAATTTAACAAACTCTTAAATTTAATCCTTTTATGGACACGCAGTAGTCCTACTAAAAATTTTGACGGATGTTTTTCGTTTTACCCCCTTTTTCGATATTACTTTTTTAGGTGTGCTTTGTCGGCACTAAAGACTGTCATGAGGTTGAGGTATCATCCAGATGAGTATGACACACCACGTTTAAGCCACAATTCCACAAGCTCCAGCGGTGGGCGTGGCACTCCAATTGTGTAGAAACAGGGGCGTACGCGCTTGTTTGTAGTTCCCAACTCGGTGAAAATGAACACTTTTTATTTTATTTAATAAAAAACTTCTCACTGAATGATCTGACTTCCACTCGAGGGGCACCAATCGCTTCGTCGCGATGAACTGATTCCAGCAGTGTATAGCACCAGTATATATGCACTTTATTGAAGCTTGGAATGATTTTTAACTGTTTTTACTGAATCGAGCGGCTTTGCGCGCGTCTGATTCCGATAGCGGATCTGTTTGTCCAGAGTCGAAATATTCAAAAAATCTTTTCTTAGCAGTTATAAAATTCCAAATATCAGCTAATCGTTTTTAATAAGTCCTGACTGACTATCAACGGACAGCCAAACCTTTTATTTTACAGCGTAGGTAAGCTTCGGTTTAAGAAAAGAATTTTGAAAATTTCAACTCGGTTGCTAGCCTCGAAATCAATCACTAAGTCAATCGATTTATTTGTAACTTATAAAACATACGAATAAAAAACTTTGTATGAAAATGAAAATATGATCCAACAAATAGATAAATAAATAATAAATTTATTTATTACGCTCTTGTATTCCTTAAAGCAGTATAAACGACATTTGTTATATAATCAATGTAATCGTATGTTTTTGTAATCAATGTAATATATTAATCAAATTAAGTTAGTACATAAAAGGAAAATTAGTAATTAATGCTTTTAACTTTGTGACATACATATTTAATTGAGATTTTTTTTATTTTACATTATTTTGCATACCGACAACGGTTAAACATGTAAACTTATCATGAATTATGTTATATTGGTAATGTTTAATGCAAATAAAGTATTTGATTTGATTTGAAATAAAAACGCACTAAAATCCTAACCAAGCCAATGCTTCCAAAAAACTATGGCGTAAAAATATTTTTTCTGTAATTTCAAGTCGCGTCACTCATTCGCCTCAATTAATGTTAATACAATACAATGGCGTTGTATACTGTTTCGCAAATTTCCGTAAAGATATTGGTAAATCGGAGGAAAATAATATTTGTCTCGGTAAACAAATATTGTTTCCCAAACAGGCTGTCTCTGGACACATGACACCGCAAAAACACATCAACAACTTACCCACTTTTACTTATACGTTGTTACAAAAGAAACCTCGTAAAAAATCGCGTGCAAAGGTAACAGACAAACAGACAGAATACTTTCACATTTATAATATTAGTATGGATGCAGTATTATATATATAATAAAATCGTTGTATTTGAATTTGCGTGCGCTAATCTCAGAAACGGCTTAACCGATTTGAATGCGGTTTTCACCGATGTAAGTATTGTAGCAAGCTTTCCGTAAAATTAAGTCTCTGTTTCCTTCCAATCGATTTACAAAAAAAAACAAATTACGCCATATCCCAGATATCACGAGTACGAAGTCGCGGCCACAGCTAATTTTCAATATAATCGGGAAGACTTGTACATAAAGTGCTTATTATTTTAAAAAAAAGATTTCAGTGATTGCTCTACACAGAGTGGGTACGGAGCCGTCGGTCATATTCAAGACACTACAAAAGCTTGGTATCAGTCATATGTTCGTATATCGTACTATTGGAACTACATTACATTTAGAACTACAATACATTTAGAACTACAAAGGCTGTTAATGCTGTGAAAGCCAGAATTCGCCTAAACCCCCATAAGGAAACAAAAAATCTTATCGCGAGAAAGGAAGATTCCCGCTAGGACACTCTGTCGCGTATATTAATAAAGGACCTGAAGCTCGGTGCTTATCGTCGATTTACAGGACATGCCCTAAATCAATCCCTACAAATAAAGAGAGTGGATCGATCAAAACGCTTTCTGTCCCTATATGTATAGGGACAGAAAGCGTTTAGGGACAGAAAGAGGAGGACCCCCCGCCTGGGGGTCCTCCTCTCGGGACCGCTCCCTGGCCTCTTTGCCACTCATGGCTGCTTCACAAAATGTCTTGACAGCATTCCAGCCGTCAAGGCTGTCAATCATTGCTCTGACGACAGCTGGTAGGGACAAGTCCCGTCCCACGACTGCCGTCAGAGCTGTTCTCTCTTGGGCCCACCCTGGGCACTCCTCCAACACATGTTGGGTTCCGCACTCGTGACAGGCGGTGGTTAACTCCCTCTTCGCGACGTTACACAGGTACCGTCCGAAGCAACCATGCCCCGTAAGTACCTGCACAAGCCGGAAGGAGAGCGTTCCGGTCCGCCTAGTCACCCACTCCTTAAGGACCGGGGCGATCGCGGTGGCGGTGCGTTCGCCTGCAGTCGGCCGCGACAGCTGGTCGCGCCATACCTCCATTGCCTTTTCTTTGGCCTCGTTTCTCCAGCGTGACACCTCTTCTGGGAGAGGGCTCACGCCACGGGCCCTTGCTTCCGCGGTCCTATAGTAAACCACTGCAAGGACCTTGGCCTCCAGCTCCCAGGGAGGTACGAATTAACCAAGCCTGGCTCGAAACCAACCTTTATAAGAGCTGAAGACTGACCCTCGTCTAGCCCAGATCTGAACCCTTTGGACTACAAATTATGGTCAGTTTTAAAGGACATGGCCTGCTCTAAACGACACGCCGACATTGAATCTCTTAAGAAATCTCTGAAGCAAGCAGTGGCTAAATATCCCATGGAAACAGTGGGTAAATCCATAGATCAACAGATTAAAGGCCTGCTAATCAAAGGTGAAGGCCATTTTGAATAGAATATTTTTTTCATTTTTTTGCTGAGACTTCAGTAAATGTATATATAAGTTTTATTAAGATTACTTCATAAAAAAATAAATGCATTTTTATTTGTATGGCTGGACTAGGTAATTCCTACTTTTTCTTGGGTAAGTACTTATAGTGCTACATAATATATTTCTAAATTTAATATTAATTTACTAGCAATAGTGAATCAGCAATGTCTCTCACGTTTTTTCGCACATGACGACATCAAGCTTTTGATTACGTGGAGAGGAGGAATTCAAATTGGCGTGGAGGAAAACTCTTTAAACAAACTGCCACGGGTCCCCTTCGATGTCAACGTTTAAACGGAAGTATCAATTCATAATAAAGCAAAATACAACAATTTCGATCGAACAATAAATGTCGCCGCGAACTTTGATTAATGAATTATTAATAGCCATTACAAAGGAGTTTTCAGAAAATATTTTTGCAACGTAACACCAAATTTACTTAAAATTTTCTCTTAAGATTTATTACCTTTTATGAAGTAATGTATAATGAGATATACAGTTGTATAACAGCAATTGATTACAAAACTTAATAGAACATAATAAGAGGTTGGGAGAAAGTTTCTTCGCTTTTTATATGAAAACTCAAGACACTGCCTAAAGAATCCTGAAGAGGCCGAAATTGGTGGAAATTTGAAGGTGCAAGGTCAGGGCTATATGGCGGATGCATTAACATCTCCCAGTCAAACTCTCTTAATTTTTGCTAAAAATGTGTGTGGTCTATCGTTGTCGCGATGAAAGACCACACCCGGCAGGTGTGGTTGATTGATTGATTGATGGTTGTTGGCAGTAGAGATCTGACTCGATTGTTCTCGATGAACAATGCCGTTCCAATCCCACCATACACACAGCATCACCTTATTGTGAGTTAACCCAGGTTTTGGGACAGTCTGTGAAGCCTGACCGACTTTTGACCACGACATCCACTTTTCATCACCAGTTATAAATCTCTTCAAAAACGGTTCGGTTTCATCACGTCTCAATAAAGAATCGCAAATGAATACACGATTCATAAGGTTTCTTTTAGTGAGCTCGTGTGGCACCCAAATATCGTCAAAACTGTTTTGTGGTCAATTCCCAGTTCTTCAGCTATGTCGTCACTACTGATAGGTATGCCGATCTTGCTCCACTTTTTCAAAAATGGCGCTCCTTTTATCCTTAAATCTAAATATAACCCAAAAAAGAGTTATTGTATATGCTAATACCTGTTATGCTTAATAATAACATACTGAAACGAGTATACAAATTAAAATATTTAGGTCGACTTAGACCGGGAGCGCAGGACATTCTAACATGCTGGCCGGCAGATTTGCTCGTTGTAATAATCAAATTAAAATTACTTTTTCTAAGGCATTCTGCCAAGTCTTTTATACGTACCAGTCTGTGGGTGATTTTTACACAAAGAGCGTACAGTGCTCTGCGCATCCAGAATAACAATGCCTTCAGGGTGCTATTGAGACTGCCACGCTATTGTAGTTCATCAGAAATGTTTACCCAAAATCATACTGATATTTTAATGCCATAAGAAAAAAGAGGGTACCAAAAGAATTGTAAAAACAATTAGGGATAAGGTTTATTGTCCCATTCAAATATTTTGGATGGAGTTGAATACGACAAAATAATGAAGCTGAAAAAATAATATAATTAAAAATTAATTTATTTAAGTTATTCTCGTTTTTTTATGTATAACTCTTGATAGTATATGACCACCGTTACCTATTTTTACGGGCAACGCCACTGGTGGTTGCAAGTGTGCAGTCAACCTGCTGAGCTTTGAGGACCACGGATTAGGAAGGGATAGGGAAAATAGAGCGAGGGTGGTTATTGCCGCCAGAGGAGATGCCAAATTTATGATTGCAAAATGCAGTATGCACTATTAAAAACAAAATTTAATGGTATTTTTTTATCCCCCTCCTTAATTGCTTATCCTTAATCCTAGTGCAGTTGCATTTTTTTTATGTTAAGGTCGGCAGATAGGCTGACGTCGCCTATAACACAAGCAACGCCACAGGTGCTGCAAGTGCGCTGCCGACTACAGTAGGATTAAGGATAAGGGATTGCGAAGAGATAGGTAAATGGGCTCTGGGCTCTGGCATCCCTTACTCACTCACGGAAACACAACAGCACACGTGCTGTTATTTCACGGTGGTCTTCTGTAAGGGGGTGGTTACTGCCGCCAGACGGGCTGCCCAAATGACTGCGAAATGCAGTGTGCCCTGCCACTACTTTCCAAATCCAGACCAGAGCCAAATTTGAAAAGTTTCAAAGTTGACCCAGCCGGGAATCGAACCCGGGAGCGTTAAGGCAAGCACCCTAACCACTCATCCAATGGGCTCTTGCAACTTGCAGCAGCTTTGGCGTTGCTTGTGTTATAGACGACGGTAGTCACCTACCATCAAGTGGACCGACAGCCTGTATGCCGATCTTAACATAAAAAAAAAGTATACAGAAAATATCATGTCACTTGCAACATCAAAAGAATGATTTTGTGTTTATTTTTAAATCTGTACTGACACGATAAACCCTGTTTAAAGCAGCAAACGAACCGGAACGGTCTTGAATGGTGCCCGTTGGCCAGTTCCAAGGTTTTAACTGCTGACCCCTCTAATTATGCGACCGTTGAATAGATACACACATTTCGGAACTCCACGTTTGTGCCGTGTAACGCGAAACATTGTTAAATGAGCGAGCCACGCTTAGTCCGAAATTCAATTACAACTAGTTACATAAACTCTGTGGCTTTCAATGGAATTTGCTTGCTTTGCAATAGTTCATACCTAATACAAACATTTATAGTCCGTGAACATTTAGAATAGATTAGAGCTCTTAGCATTTAGAATAAAGATGGGTTTTCTCTTGACCAGCATCTATCCATGTAGGAAGAATGAGACCGACGATGGAGCGAGCTCACCCAGAAGATGCCTATTCACTTGAACCTTGAAAAGATTTGGGTCGTATGAGCTCGGAAATACAGACGTCGATTATATAATAAAACTGAATTGCTTTGGGTACACTTTTTGCTTATTCTCAGTCGTGTACTTCAAGCTAAAAAGTGTTCATAGCTCTGTGCACATTTGCCTCCAATCTGTCGCATTTACATCTTCTTTTAAGGCGAGTGCACGGACCAGTGAGAGCAGTTACTTGGTCACACCAACGGCTAGGCTACCTGACCAATGGCTAGGCTAGGTGTTCTACGGTTGCGGAGTCCCTTTCGCTAGACCTAATTATTATTATTGTCCATAATAACTAATTTATCAATATCGTCTGGCAGAAGAATTCTTTGATAGCACATCAATGAGAGTCTCGTCTTAATATTCAAAGTTAAACATCAATGCAAAAAAGCCTTACTTAATTGCATTATAAACCTTTTCTGATTATTGACGTTTGTTACTTTAGTATTGTTAACTAGCTTTTGGTACGAAAAAAGTTGTAGGTATCACTATCGTGATCAAAGATAATTGTATACAACATCTTTGATCGTGATCGATTGATATCATGCATTGCAGTGGCAACAGCTACGCCTGACATCATTGTCGCTGTGACGACGTTGGCGCGCCGCCCCTGTTGACGAAAGTGGGGCCGAATATTTTATCTAATATATAAAATTCTCGTGTCACAGTGTTTGTAACAAAACTCCTCCGAAACGGCTGGACCGATTTTTATAAAATTTCGTGTGTATATTCAGTAGGTCTGAGAATAGGTCGAAAGTATTTTTCACCCTCCTACCCGCACCCGCCATTTTTTAATGGGGATTTTAGTATTTTTGTAAGAAGAATATTCAAATAATTCTGTCATTGATTGACGTGAATTATGTCGCGTCACTTTGACATATGGTTCGAAAATGAAATTGGACAAGATAGGTGGCGCCACAGTCGGCTTAGAAAATTATTTTCGGGTTCGGGCAGGACAACGTCTGCTGGGTCTGCTAGTATTTTTATATATATGATTCCTCGGGAACCTAAAAATTTTCCCGGATATATAGTATACTAAATTTTAATCCAAGTAATAAATTATCTGTGTACCAAATTTAATTTTCTCTAGACATTTCTTGGTAGATCAACTGGCCATATAGGTAGTTCTTGTATGAACAGCTGGCTTTCCCGAAGTTGTACTTCAGCATTTCAGGAAAACGCTTTTCACTTCCTTATGAATGTCACTAAGTCTTGTTGTTTTTGGTGTTTGCGGTTCAACATAATGCTGTTTTTTCTTTGATTTTGCAATGTAGGCACGAAGTTGCTCACTTCCTCTTTAAAAGTGTCCTCGTTCAAGTCCATTGTTGATTGCTAACTATTGTTTTTTTTTTATGGGCCCGTATGGGCAGTCCAATTTAAATGTCCAGAATTTAAAAGTTTTGTTTTCTTTTTTCTTTCTTTTCTCCTTTTTCTTTTTCATATTGTCTTCTGTGGAAGGGAAATTCATATGTTCTATAGAAAGTTTAAAAAAGTCTATCCGACCTTCCGACGTTATTAGTCAAATAAACCAATTTACATAGTAGGCCAACCAATTTACAAAAGCGAAAGCGAAAATTACTATAAAAATCAGCTCTGTCAGATCGGTACGAGTACAACTTCATATTGAGTTGTTTACCATGAAGTGAACTCATTCTTCATACGGTCTTCACATTCGTTTAACTCGAGTGAGGTTGAAAAAAAATTTAATTAAAAATGTCGGCATTCATACAAGCGTAATAAATACGGTTAGGGGGTATGCGTACGTGCGCTAACTACGCAAATAGAATGTGCAGGAAGCCTTTCTCTTGATCCGGTTACGAGATTCCTATATACGAAACACGAAACATACTTACACATAATACTGTGATCCTGATTTCATGAAGCTTATGAACTAAAAAAATAATCCAGTAAATATCACTGATATATACAGACTGACGGTCTAGTATTGTAACGAAGATGTTTTAGTGGGTATTCCCAGTGACAGGTTACTTCTCACCGGGCGAGTTCTACACTCCCCCTCGTCGACTGTCCGGGGGATAATGCGTAAACGTCATTTCCACTCCTAAAAAAAGGTACACAATGGTCTTCTTTAAGGGGTTGGTTACTGCCGCCAGGCGAGCCCATAAATGGCTGTCAAACTCATGTACGTCGATTATACAAATTCATTGTACCGATTCTATGAATTTATGTTGATTTTGTTCGAGTATTTTTGATTATTCCTTGTAGTGGCGCCCTGCCACTACACTGCGTTTCGCACTCATTTGGGCGGCCCGTCTGATGGCGGTAACCACCCCTTTACCGGGAAATATTTCGATGAGTGAGTAAGGGATGCCAGAGCTCATTTCCCTATCCCCTCCTGATCCCTTATCCTTCATCCTACTGTAGCAGCGCACTTGCAGCACCTGTGGCCAACAAATCGATCTCTGGAGACAGCGAAGTCGATCGCAAGAGACATAACAAAAAGTGTTTTGCGCATGGTAGCAAAGCAAGTAGCAACAGATTCGTTACATCTCTGGGATGCTTTAAAAAACGACTTCGCTCATCATTGATGGTTGTGCAGAGAAACGCTTAGACGAAACAGTTTATGGGGGCGGCCGGTCCGTTTCTTGTACATTCTCGTGTGCTATTGTATATTTACAGTGACGTTGCCATATAGATAACTCGCTAGTGGAAAGCCTTCAATAGTTTTTAAGAAAATTTGCAATAATTTCAGCCATGGATTGTAATCGTATTATGAATTGTCCGGCGTAAATGTTTTTTGTTTTCTTTTTCTCTGAATTTCTGGTCCCTGGCAGAATATCAGTGTTGTGGTCCGCACCACAACTGTATACTGAGTCAGGGTTCCTTTTCCTCTTCTTACTTGTTCATATATTTGTTTGTTTATAATTATTATTTGTTCATATATGTATATTGTATTTATTTAGAGGAATAAAATATGCTTTCTTTCTTTCTTTCTTTCTTTCTTTATGAGGACGAGTGGCGGGCGCGTTATGATTAATCCATTTAAGGACAACATGGATATTCCGTTAATTGCGGACATATTGATAAAACTGCCGTCGAAAATCAAATAATCACCATGCGGTGCGTCATAACATTGAAGGCCATAGGAAAAGATTTTTGCAAATATATTTGCAGTGAAAAATACGGCATTACCTATAAGGAAATGCTGTGAACGTTTATATTCCTGTTTTGGGCCAACATACTTGTGCGAGTCAGCATTTTCCTACATGAAAATGATAAAATGATAATCGATAAATGATAAATAAATGATAAATGATAAATGATAAATGATAAATGATAATGATAAATGATAAACACACGGAAGACTCTTTGAGGATGGGGCTGTCTAATTATGCTCCTGATTTTGTTAAATCGGCCGAAGAAAATGAAAGCACAAACATCCCATTCACTTAACTTAATTTTAATAATAAATAATACTAATATATTTTTTATTGTTTCATTCACGGAAGACAACTAACCCTATTTATTACTAGTCTTCTTATATATAAAAATGAATCCCCATTTCCCTTGATCACGGCATCACGCGTGAACGGGTAGACCGATTTTAATTCGGTTTTCACTAATGGAAAGAGGGATGTCAGGGATAGCTAACTATGTACAAGACAAGGGATAAACGGGGAATGTTCTTATATATAAAAATTGCACCCCGGGCGAAGCCGGTGGCGGGTCGCTAGTATAATATGTAAGTGCACTTTAATTGATCTTGATCGCGCATTAGCAGGAACCTGCACGGAGTCGTGGTTTTCGTACATTTTTGGGTGTGAGGTCCGAAATGCCAACGCATGTTGCGTTGGCATTTCGGTTCAGAAGGTCTAAAATGAAAATGCTTTAAGTCGATCCCAATAGGCCAGAAAAATTTAAAGTAGATCGCAGCCATATACAAGGCTCTACAATGGCGACTGCTCTCATAAGTTAGTCTGTGGGGATGCTCTAACTTTTATAATATTGAAAAAAAAAACTTTTTTTTATCTTAAATGGAAAGCATTGCATGGATAAAAGCTAATCCAAGACATAATCTATTAATTGTGATAAGTTTTAATCAAATAAGTTCATGTAACGGTTTCATTCAAGGGATGATTTCCTAACAATTATCCAAACATCTTCACACATTTTTACACTTACATGACCAGTGAATCATGTTTACTATTGAATAAATTATTATCTCTATTTACTATGAAACGGTTAACTATGAACTTCAAGTTCATTTCAACACCGAAAACCATTACTGTAATGAAATCAATAAAATCAAGTTAGTACTTGTTGAACAAGCCCCGCCCATCGTCTATAAATTTAATTACTTACATAGGTATGTAAAAAGAATATAATGCACATAAGTGATCTTTTTCAAATAATGGATTCATTATAATGAACTGATATGAATTTTTGTATCTTATTTGTACAATGTTCTATAGATTAAGGTCATATTAAGGTCGACAGACAGGCTGACGGTCTACTTGATGGTAGGTGGCTACCGTCGCCTATAACACAAGCAACACCACACTAGGTGCTGCAAATGCGCTGCCGATTACATAGGATTAAGGATAAGGGATTGGGTAGGGTCACCGAAACACAACAGCACATATGCTGTTATTTCACGCCAGACGGGGTAATCAAAATAACTGCGAAATGCAGTATGCTCTACCACTACTTTCAAAATCCAGACCAGACAAGTTCATCTCCATAGTTAACCCCGCCTGAAATCGAACCCGGGACCCCTGAGACAGAGCGTTAAAGCACCCTAATCACTAGTCCAACGGGCTTGGTTTCCTTATGACCCACACGCAATGTACTCGTGAGGTAATAAAAATAATTGCTATTTTTTTTACAGAAATTTGACCGAGTTTCATTCTTGGTTACATATGGGCGTAATTTAAGAATGAAAGTTTTTCCCAAGAATAAAAAATCGTATATCTTATAGTTTCAGATTTGGCCTCACTATCGAACTACGAATTGATCATCCCTGTATTAGGTACATGTTTTGGCGGAAGACAATATGAATAAAAAAAGAGAAAGGAAATACAGTGAAAATCGGTTAATGCGACCTTCAAGGGACCATAAAAACCGGTCGTAATAAACGGATAGTCGTCATAAGCAATATTAATTCGTTATAGGGTATCGGCAGGGAACATATTATTATATATAAAAATCAGGCTTTAGAAAATAATGCTTAGTCTTTAGAAAAATAAGGCTTTAGTCGTATTTTTACTTACCTTTCTCACCTGATAGCTCTAAATTGGCTGTCTACCCAACTTAGCAGATACGATAAGTTCAAAGCACTTAGGTTGCTACTTAGGTATACTATATTGAATCTTAGCAACACTGGGCGCTTAAGGCACCAACAGGCATTACTATTAAAACGTTTTGACTTCTTTTAACGTAACCTCAGTTATAACATTTATAATTTGAACGCGATTAGTGAGGTTTCCAGTAACTTGAAAAAAAAAACTCAGCGAGTAAATGGAATTTTTGTGATCCCTGGTGAAATTTTTCGTGCAATGATTTTCTACGACCTTTGTCTTGGATTATCAAAAGAAGAATGCTTTGATCAACTTACTTCGACTTTTGGCTATGAAGCTCCATCCTAAGCCACTGTAAAAAGCTGGTATAATGAGTTTGATCGTGGTCGGCGTTCTCTCCAGGTTGTTTTTTTTACGTTAAGATTGGCAGACAGGCTGACGGTCCACTTGGTGGTAGGTGCCTATAACACAAGCAACGCCAAAGCTGTTGTAAGTGCGCTGCCGACTACAATAGAATTAAGAATAAGGGATTGAGATGGGATAGGGAAATGGGCTCTGGCATCCCTTACTTCACTCACCGAAACACAACAGCACACGTGCTGTTATTTCACGGTGGTCTTCTGTAAGGTCTTCTTCTTCTTCTTTTTATATATAAATGGCGATTTGGCTCATTTTTAAAAATGGACATTGTCCGCCAATGTCAAGTGGTTTGATTTTACGAGTTCCGTTGAACTCCGCCACGAGCTCCGTTGAACGGAGCCCGCTCGGAGCCCACGTCGTGTGGGCCTTCTTTGTCCCCTAAACCAATCCGGCGGGACGAGCAAAGGCCGATGCGGGTAATAAGCACCGACCCCTGCGATCCGCTGGATTGCCAAGGTTAAGCCCCCCCACCACGACAAGGTCATGGCCCACCTAGGGGGGGTAAGGTCTTCTCCAGGTTGTTGCTAAAGAAGGTTGTCAAAAATCAGTTGTGCCAGAAAACATCGATGCTCATAAACGACATGTGACAAACCGCGAGATAGAAGCAACTCTGGTCGTTAGTATGACTAGAATCAATAAGATATTGTATGAACATTCGTCCGTTATCATTTCACGTCATAACAACTCATCTTGAAATTTTGTAAACATGTTGTCGAGGATACAGATGAGGAAGTAGGATACCATTCAACCAGAAAAAAAGTACTGTTCCCCAGGGATCAACTAAAAATGAAAATGCTGGTATCACAAATAAAGATGTCTGACTATATTTTAATTTTCCTTACCTTAAGGTTGCCTGGAAGAAATCGCTATAAAGCGATAGGGCCGCCATTTGTGCTATTACTTGTTGTTTTTTCTTTTTTTTTATTCTTTTTTATGTATTATAGTACAAATAAAGAGTTTTAATAATAATAATAATATATCACTCATAGGTATATGTTATTTTGTTAGGCATTTTTTTTTTTCAACGCGAACGAAGTCGCGGACACCATCTTTATATATGTATCTTGTAACGCACGCTTTGTCCACAGAGTAAAAATACGTGCTAGTTAAATTCTCTACTCTAGGGTATGAGTAATCCAATTTAGCTTTAAATAAGATTTCATTTTGAAATCACATTTTGAGTTCATCTATACTAATATTATAAAGCTGAAGATTTGTTTGTTTGTTTGAAGGCGCTAATCTCAGGAACTACTGGTTCGAATTGAAAAATTCTTTTTGTGTTGGATAGTCCATTTATCGAGGATGGCTATAGGCTATATAACATCATGATACGACCAATAGGAGCGGAGCTTCAATGAGAAATGTTACAAAATCGGGAACATTTATCCCTTTTGAGAACTTCCGTGGCGTTCGTTACGTAAACGGAAAAATTATGTACGACGGAATTGTTCCCCTTTAAAAGTTCTAAAAAAAGTCTGCGACAGCATATGTCTATTTTTTAAGATTGACTCACTGTAACCTTTTTTATGGTAATCAAATTTGTTCTAAAATAATGCAATATTAGCGAAGGTGTTTTTATAAACATAATATAATATAAGAGTGGTAGGGCACCACTGCGTTTCGCAGTCATTTGGGCAGCCCGCCTGGCGGCAGTAACCACCTTCTTACAGAATACCGCCGTGAAATAACAGCATATACGTGCTGTTGTGTTTCGGTGAGTGAGTAAGGGATGCCAGAGCCCATTTCCTTATCCTCCCCCTCCTAATCCCTTATCAAATCCTACTGTAGTCGGCAGCGCACTTGCAGCAGCTGTGGCGTTGCTTGTGTTATAGGCGACGGTAGCCATCTACCATCAAGTGGACCGTCAGCCTGTCTGTCGACCTTAACATAAAAAAAAAATATTAATTCTTATCCAAATAAATACGTTATTCATCAAAAGTATTTCACTTTGAACAATATTGCCCTTGACATGATTTGATTTCAATGAATCTCTTTCTTAGGAGATATCTTAAATTAAAAAGTGCGCGGGAGAAAATAAATTGAAGCGGTCTCGCACCAACGCGACGCGAACGACGGGACTCGCTTGATGCGGACGCAAGCGTTATGTTACACATATACTCTTTTTTCAACGCAGACGAAGTCGCAGCCACCAGCTAGTTTTTTAATATAGATAAGCAAACAACTTCTTTGAATCTCGAAACTGAGTAATGACGTAAAAATTTTCGCCCCCTTCGTCCGTGAAAAAGTTCAAGTAAAAGTACGAACAACCATTTTGTCGTTTATGTTCGCTTCGCAAGAGAAGCGAAGCAAGTTTCTGTGTGGGCGCAAATTGAAAATTTTCCTTACGGCAAACCTAGTATCCGTTGAATGCGGACACTTTTCTTTTCTTTTTAAGTTACGACACAAACGAGCGCCGCAACCAACACTTCTTCATTCTTTTACTGCGGAAATATAAAGACAACAAAGACATTTTTCTTTTATACTTCCACACAAGTTAGGCAACGGAACAAACGACTCTTACTGCAGTCCTAGCTCTTCGGCGCTTACGAAGTTACAGGCGAAAATATTTATAACTTATTTAGGGTTCCGTACGTCCAAATAAAAAAACGGAACCCTTATAGGATCACTCGTGTGTCCGTCTGTCCGTCGCTCACACTCATTAATCTCGGAATCTACTAGACCGATTAAGTTGAAATTTGGTACACATATCAATTTCTGTAACCCAAACGCAGAGGTGTGACCTGAATAGATGAAATCTGTATATGGGAAGTCATTTTTGGGGGGAAGGTGGAAAATTTAAAAAAAAATTTTTTTTGAAAACTGCATCGTATGACATATCAAATGGAAGGTCTTGTTGTGAAGATCTTAATCGTATTTTTTTGTAGTTTTAAAATAAATAGTTTCCAAGTTATTCAAGAAATTGACCATTCCCCTCCCCCTATCACCGAAACTACTGAACCTAAAATTTTGAAAAAAAAATTTAGAAATTAGTTTTCTTCTTACAGATTATAGGAAAACCTATAAGAAGTCCATGATATTAAAATAACATGGTAAATCACTCAATATTGTGCGAATAGATAACATCGTACGGAACCCTCTTCGCGCGAGTTCAGCTCGCACTTGCCCCGTGTTAAGAGTTTATTTCTAAAATACTCTATATTAAAACTAAAAATTAAAAACTTAAGACTTAAAAACTAATCTATAACAAATATACAATAAAAATAAAATTGCTATTTTTAAATTGGCAAGATAGCCAACATGCTGACTTTTACCTCTCTGGATTGCTAAACTTAATCCCTGAGAGCCTGTCATCGCCAGTTTTGTCTATCAAGCTCCTGAACATGTGGTGAGACGGGCCAGACGTCTCAAAGCCAAGAGGAACCAAAGAGTACGATGTGCTTATGTTTTTATACTTATTATATCTTTCGTTCCAAATTAAAAACTAAATTAAATCTAAAGGAAAGATAAATGTGATACGAATGTTTGGATGTCGACTTAAAAAACGCAGGTTTAAATTCCGGACAAGCCTCCACGTTTGAGTCTAAACAAATAACAACAACAATTAAATTACCACTTAAAACTACATATAAACTTTAATTGCAGGTGTTTTGCTCTCAATCGCTCTACTCAAGTAGAACACGGTGAAAAAAAACACATTTTCTTTGATTACAGAAAACCTTTAAGGGGGAGACAAACGCTAAATACTAAAAATATCCATTGTTTAATGAAGATGTTACAAGAAATAGACAACACAATTACTTTGAAAAAAATATATATAATACTTAAACATGTAAAGAACCAATTGTATTAATTAGAATTTTCGTTAAAGTAATAGAAACTCCACAAAAAAAGTTAGAACACAAGAAGAATTTGAATTTTATTGAAAATTCTCTCGAAAACGGCTTATTGCGCGCATATGAATCCTGTACCTATTAATAAGTTAATTTCAGTTTAAAAAATTGTATTAATATTTTTTTTATTTTGCGCTGTGTTCTAATGGTAAAAACAAAAAAAACACCATTTCTAGGCCTTTTGAATTGTCTCCGCCGCCAGCGAGTTCTATTGTAAATGTCATTTGCCTCAGTGAAGCCCTTAAGACATGTAAACTCTACCTAAAACGCTGTGGTACAAATGAGTTTCGTTGGTTGGTTCCTTTCACACGAATAAACATGAATTTCACATGTAACCCAAGTAGACTATTACCACAGTCTATTACTGTAAGATGGAGATGCGAAAGAAACGTGACTAAACTACAGAACTTTATTTTTTTTATATACCATGGCTATAGTTTCTATGGCTTGGAAGCTATTTTGTTGCAATTTTAATGGGGTTTCTTTTAAACGGCTAAAGCCTCGAATATTTATTTACTTTGTCGCGAAAATGAGCTAGTTAAATCGTTCACTACACATTTTCTTACAAAATCGCGTTGGCGTCGACACTGCGACGTTTGAAAAATGTTTATCAATTTATAATAAGTACATCAATATTTTAACAGTAATGTCTGAAACTATCGACAAATTGCATAGCATGTTTCTAAGAAAGAAGTCAGTACACTTCGAAGAAGACAGTTTAAATGTCGAACAACAATCACATTTGGAAAGTATTCAATGCGAGCAGTTGGAGAGAGAACAAGTCAACGAAGACGGTACTTAAAGATTATTTATTTCAATTTTTCTTATTACACCCAAATAGGATCCACTTGATGGTAGATGGTACCTAAGGGAACAAAGTAATACTAAGAGGTTAGCGAATGCCCACTAAAAACTAATAGTATAAGTACAAGTTGCGGATAGAGAGAAGAGATTCTGGCACCCAAACAACATGCACATATACATTTTATAATACATAAGTTTCAATACCCTAAGTTTTAACTAGAAAAAACGCGTTATAACTAAAAACTGGTTTTAATTGTAACATATACATAATTATATGATTATATGTATTATGTTTTAATGTATAGAATATGTAAATAATAATATTGTTATATGTATGGTTTATAGAATTCCTTCCGATACACACTATAATTTCAGTTGAAACTCGATTTTAGACTTGTTGAGGGTTTTCTCCAGAAACGGTCTACGTGAGATGGCAGCACTGTAGCGTCAGGTCCAATGAACTGTCAAAATACATACTCAATTGCAATTTTCTATGTATTTTTTGGTTTAAGTCAAAGATGTTGCATTAGGCTGTACCTAGTTTAAGTGCTATCTGACAGCTGTTTAGACCTGACGCCTACGAAGCGCCGCCTGGTGGCAGAAAAAGTATCGAAAATCCTCAAAGAGGCTGCCATAAAAGAGGTTGGTGAAACAAATTATTGGAAAAGACAATTTTGTGTAATGGAGTCAACAAAAAAGTTTTTTTGTTGACTCTATTACACAAAATTACTTATGGTCACTTATATAGTTAATCCTAATTGAATATCAATTAGATATTTTCTTTTCAAGAGATGGTGGTATGCAGGTTGACGGTCCTCGTGATGGTAAGTGGTTACCGGTTTCGTTTCGTATGCGAACGAACGATTTGTGCGGTTTCGTATGGGCTGAGTTTGCGTTCGTACATGAAAAACTGATAAATAACGACTGCTCTGCAGTGTCGTTGAGAAATCGTCGCTCGTGGAAAAGCATATAACGACCGACAGGCTGTGTCGCGTGGTGTCGGATAACGCTCTAAAGTGAGTTTGTATCTTTGTTCGTTACGCTCTCACATCTTAAGTCCTCAAGCGATTATCATGAAATTTAGTATACACTTTGTTAAGGATGCAGAAAAAGGACCTTTCATCCAGAAAAAAAGTACTGCTCCAGGGGGATCATCTTCTAAAAATAAAACACCTGACAAAAATATGTGAACAATAATCTTCTCTATATATAAAAATGAATCCCCATTTTCCTTGGTCACGGCATCACGCGTGAACGGGTAGACCGATTTTAATTCAGTTTTCACTAATGGAAAGAGGGATAAACGGGGAATGTTCTTATATATAAAAATTGCACCCCGGGCGAAGCCGGGGGCGGGTCGCTAGTCTCTATATATAAAAATGAATCCCTATTTCCCTTGGTCACGGCATCACGCGTGAACGGGTAGACCGATTTTAATTCGGTTTTCACTAATGGAAAGAGATATAAACGGGGAATGTCCATATATAAAAAAATTGCACCCTGGGCGAAGCCGGGGGCGGGCCGCTAGTGATTGAATAAATGTTTTAAAACATAACAAAAAGAGGCGTGGAAGAAGTTAGTATTCAATAAAATAAATTGTATGAACGCCCTTTGTTTAACAGTTAGACCGACAGCGATAAATGTTTTCGAATATAGAGTTCGAAGTTTATATCCCAGAGAAGCCCCGAAGGATTGCTACATCGTTAATGCAACTGTTTTAAGTTACTCGGGACAAATACTATAAACTTTTAAATCGATTTGATTCAGTTCTCAACTATATGTAGTTGCAACCTTTCTACTATAAAATAAATAACCCTTTAGTAACTGTTTCATTTCGAGTGCAACAATTATTTTATATTAAATTTTAACGTCTTTGTAATTGTATCAACATTAACTTCTGTTTTGATTGCCAGACAATCAAGGCTGACGTCCACAGACAGGCTGGTGGGTAGATCCATTTCAGAGGTAGATTCAGACATCAAGATTTCTTATTCAATTTAGGTCAAATGCATTTTTCACTTTACATTGATCGTTGTTGAGATATCGGACGAGAAAGTTTAAAATTAATAGGTTTTAAATTTATTTACTTTTCTCACACAAAAATTTAGATTTTGAAATCGCAATTTCTTTGTCTTCTTCCGCACATAATGACTGAACTAGTTTACGAATACATGACAAAATATATTCATGTGAGACAAGGGTCGTGCAATGAGGCTTTCACGTGGAAAAGTGGCGAAGCGTAGTTAAGATCCTTCCCGATGTAACTCAGCACAATGTAGGGCATTATTCTTACACCCGAACAAGCTTGTGAAAATTTAAACATCCACTCGCAATTCTGAGATAGACTTTCACAGTTCATGGACTAAGAGGATATGTGCTTAAACCGTATCCGCCACGTGTAAAACACTGTAAATGCATTTAAAAAAAGTATATTTAATACAATTTAACAAAAAAAAAACGGAACAAGTGCGAGTTGAACTCGCGTGAAGAGGGTTCCGTACGATATTGAGTGATTTACCATGTTATTTTAATATCATGGACTCCTTATAGGTTTTCCTATAATCTATAAGTAGAGAACTAATTTCTGTATTTTTTTTTTCAAAATAGAAAACTAATGGTCGGACAGACGGACACACGAGTGATCCTATAAGGGTTCCGTTTTTTATTCGGACGTACGGAACCATAAAAATAAAAAACCATAAAAACACTGCGTTTCGCAGACATATGGTGGCGGCAGTAACCAACGCCTAAAAGAATATCACAGGTATAGTTATTGTATTCTTTTGTGTTTCGGTGAGTGAGTAAGAGTAAGGTTGGGTTCACACGGCATTGTCCTGCACGTTTTTTTGCAGTATACGTCTTAACGAATAAACAGTGGCACATTCATTGTACATAAAACCATTCACACGTCGTTTGTACTGCAAAAAATCGTACACTGGTTATACGTTTAAACGAAATACCACCGGACTTGTCAAGCAAATCGAATGAAGTTTAACCATGGAAGTAATAAGTACTATATACAAGTTTAACGTATTCGGTTTACAGTGGCACATAGTATAGCTCTGTCACCTTTCACACGACACGATGTCAATACGTTTTTTGTCGAATAGCAACCGAAGAAGCATTTAGTATAGTGTTCTGTGATATATTGGAGTGATCGCACGTAGTTTATCTTTGACATTTCAAAATGGCTGATGAATCTTCAATAGACAACGAATTATTAATTTCTTTAGTGGAACAAAAGCCCGTTTTGTGGGATCCATCACTGACGTCTATTCTCTGTAACAACTGTGTGAAAACTGCGGCTATTCGTTTTTACACGAATGAAAATCTGCCGTATGAACACCCGGCTGATTGTACGTTAAAAAACGAACACAAAAAAAACGTGCAGGACAATGCCGTGTGAACCCAGCCTGAGGGCGCGTTTATACGACACGAATTATTTCGTCAGCCAGCCGCGCGGCTGCCGCGGTTGTTATGAAAAATTGACTTTTTTTTTATTTATAACGAATTTTTCTTCGTCTGTGTAACGAAAAAAAAATGGTATAATTTGCTCGAGCAATGTTTAACAGTGTATTTATCGCCAATCTGTAGCTAAACTAGCTAAATAAAACTAGCTGACACGAAAACTGTCACAGTTTCATATAAAAATACCAATTTCTGACTTTTACCGTGATTTTTCCAAAATATTTTCCTTCATGTCCTGTCGAACAAAACAAAAAAAAACAGCAAAATCGGTCGTGTTGCTCTCAAGTGATGCTCCATCATACATGTGGAAATTGATTTTTATTTCATATAAAAATACCATCCAAATTTTCGATTTTATCCCCCGACGTCACAACGTTTTGTCCCGACGTTTTGTCCCGACGAACACAACAAAGTAAAAAATCAGGAAAATCTGTTGTGCCGTTCTAAGTGCCGTTTCTAATTCCGTTCTAAGTTTCTGATCAAACCAGAAATGGTCATATCCAGAAGAGAACATTTTAAGAAGTGGTCACAGAACGCCTAAACGTCAACTGTAACGTCGCGTTACATAAACAAACAAACCCCTGTCTGTTTCTCCGCTAATTTCTTCTAAAACACCCAAGCAATATTTTGATGCGGTTTTCACTAATTGAAAGAGCGATAAACTAAATTAATAGCTTATAAAAATATCATCATCGTCATCAGCTTGTGTAGGTTATCCAAGGCATCCAGCCCTTTAGGTCGTCCGTCCACCTAGCCACAGGGCGTTCCAAGCTACGCTTTCCAATTTGTGGCCTCCATTCGAGAACTATTTACGTATTTTTTTTATATTTTATTATTATTAATTTTAGCTTAAACTTTATAATTCAGTAGCAATGTGAACGTTCGGTAAAATAACAACAGCGTTGAAGGTATTTCTACAAATAACAATTCAAAATACCCATAATCTCGGTATAATTGTAATGTACCTACTTCGAGCTTTTTCTTTTAAGATAATTACATTCCGTCTTCTTGGAAGCTCCCGAAAAGGGAGCGTCCGCGTCGTCGTAATTGGATTTTGCTCTTTATGAAAAGTGTTTTGTGCTAATATTACTGAGTTAAACGCAATTAATTTTTACACTCGCTCCGGATGCATAAATAACATTAAGTTGCCTAACATTTCAAAAAGAAGGAACTTCCTAATAATAAAAAGGCTACGGAAAATGAATTGTGAAAAATAAGTATTTATCAAGGCTCCAAGACCCCATATGGTCTTGGATTGCTCTCATCTCTGGGCCAGTGCAACAAAATACCAACTAAATGCAGCGAGTCTTATTGTGTTCACTTCTTCGGATTACTTCATTTTCTTAAATTTTATTGGATGTAATTAAAATTACTTATTTGGATGGTGCACACATCTTGTTTATTTCTCAATTACTTCAAAACATCTAAAATGACTTGTATATAAAATATTTCACAATTATCTATCTAGATGTATAAAAATACACCATTTTTTTCACGTCAAAACATAAAATTATGCTTTTTCTTTTTCCCTGTTTGATATACCTTTTTAAGTCAGCCAGTATATAAATAAAAAATTCATTAACAGCGAGTAGCTCGATTTGTACATAATCCAAACACCGCACCGCTTAGATATTTAGTAGCTTATTTAGCTTTACTAACTGAGCCCGCAAGTTCGTACGCTTGGTATTTAGTGTAGCGCGTAACTTTTTTATTTGTAAATCGATTACACTGAAACAAACACTAAATGTTACGGGAATCTTGCTACAATACATCAGTGAAAACCGAATTAAAATCGGTTAAGTCGTTTCTGAGATTAGCGGCACAAACGAAACTACGCGTACGAAGTTGAGGGCTCAGCTGGTTGATAATAAATTAATTAGATGCCTGCTCCTAAACAATGTTGCCATGTTTATTTGTCTATTATGTAAGCAATTAATTTTTAACAAGTGTTCAATCTTGTAGTTTTCTTTAAGATTTTCTTCTATTTCTTAACTCGCTTGTGATTTTATTAAAATAACTGATCTAGATGGTGCACACATCTTGTTTATTTCTACAACACATTAAAACATCCTAAATAACTTATATAAATATTTTACAAACATTTCTTCAGATGTACAAAAACAAAATCTATATTTTCACGTCAAATCATAAATTCTCTTCTTTTTCTTTTTTTTCGTATGTTTGAAAATCAAACCTATTTACCCTACAGCCAGTATTTTTAAGTTCAAATTCATTAACATTCAAGTATTGGATTATTATTGTTATTTTACTTTAAATATTTTAATATTTATAATATTGAATATACTTATTCTGTTATCTATCATATTATCTCGTTTTGTTTCTCATTTGCTTTGTATGAATAAGACTTTTTAATAATAAATAGTAGTGTCAAAAGTTTGACAGACATTGTGGTACTCGAAATGTACCTATTCTTCAAGAATTAAATAGCCGGCGAAAATAAAAATGACCTCGGAAATCGCTAGGGATCCCAAGAAACATGATTTAAACCAGAGCAATATAGACATCGATTCAGGCTGCGAATTGAAATCGTCGCGACAATCGGATGTTTCCTACAGCGCACTGAAATTTGGTTCTCTTCTGAGAACTTGGGCGGAGCTTTCAAAGATCAACTATTTATCATCTCATCTCTTCGATGTGATTAAATCAGGTTCTATTGCTTATTTTCTCTTTAGCCGTATTATTTCAGCATTTGAGATGCTGAAACACTTCAATGAGACGTAACTTTTTGATTTGTAAATAATTATTTGTAAATTGATTACTGAAATTTAATTTTGTTTCAGGAATAATTTATGAATTGTCCCGCGTAAATGTTTTTTTGTTATCTTTTTCTTTGAATTTCTGGTCCCTGGCAGAATATCAGTGTTGTGGTCCGTACCACAACTGTATACTGAGTCAGGGTTCCTTTTCCTCTTCTTACTTGTTTATATATTTGTTTGTTTGTAATTATTATTTGTTCATATATGTATATTGTGTTTATTAGAGGAATAACAGTTGCTTTCTTTCTTTCTTTCTTTCAATTTTAGGCTGTTAAAACAGGGCCGTCTTTACCCGGGGGTGCAAGGGGTGCGGTGCACCCGGGCGCGGAGCGCCCGGGGGCGCCTGCCGAGCGCTGAGTATTTAGATATTTCATTGAACTTAACGCCATTGCATAGTTTCATATGCTTGTTAAATATAAAAAAATAGTCATCAACAATAATCATTGTTTTACTTTTATTAAAGCGCCTACACACGGCGCTAAAATTGGTGGCAATATCGGGAAGTGGTGGGGAGCGCCCTAGATCGCTCCCTTGATCGCATCATGTGTAGGCAAATCGTAATCAGTTTCGTCCTAACTCTGAAATCGGGTCGGTCGAACCCACGATTTAGGGGCGATTATCGTCTAGGGAGCGTTGTCGCATCGTGTGTAGCGAAATCGATGCCGATTTCACCGCAGTGTGTCTGCGAGGGCAGCGGCGACAAGACGTATTTTTGTGTTTTTAACTTGTATTCCGTGCGAAGACATGGCTAAGGAAAAGAAGTGAGAAGCCTGAACGAAAGTCAATGATCTCTTCAAGGAGTTCCTCAACACATTCTATATCCATTCTTAAAAAGTTTTCAGCTGCTTCCAAATGTCTCTCTCCCTTCTAAGGTGTTTCCATCTAGCTACAATATGGGCTTCTTCAAACTAGCAGTAAACAAATTCTTGCAAGGTCGGCAGCGCATATGCACCTCCCCTGATGTTGCTTGTGTCCTTAGGCGACGGTAGGCACCTACCATCAAGTGGACCGTCAGCCTGTCTGTCACCTTTAATAATAATATTAAAAAAAATATCATGGCGTTTCATCAACCAGTTCTTCCTTTTTCGTCTTTGACTAGGTTGCACTGTAGAAAGTGCCAGAGTGATGCCTATTCTCTGATGTTTTGAGAGTGTCGGCGGCATCTTGATAAACGAGCGCTTTGTTGCACGGTCGGTTTCACACTTAGTGGCAGGGACGTGTGTAGAGTAGCGCCCGATTTCATCCCCACTACCACTCTCCCGACATTGCCACCGATTTTAGGGCCGTGTGGAGGCGCTTTAACAATTTTATTAAATGCAACACGCGCGCGGCAAAATCTCTAATCCAAAGATAGTGATAACCTTTGACAAATTGCCGCCCGGTCGCCCGCACTTGAAGCAAAATGATCTCTAAGTCAATAAAGTGTAAGTTCATTTGAAATGGGCGCGAGGCGGGGCGCGGCACCTGTGCGTCTGGCATAGGCGAGTAATAGGGGATCGGACAGTAATCAGATTAAAATCTAAAATGTACTTAGAAAGAAAATATATAATTTTTTACGATTATTTATCGAATAAAAATTAAATATAATTCATTTAAATATTTTTAAACGAAGAAATAAAATTTTATTATTTACAATATTTTTAATCTATACTGAAACACCAATCACAGTGCGTGACGTCATTTGTGGGCAATCATTGTCTTATGCCAATGCAGCTGTTTTGTTATGATATGACCACAAATGACGTTACGCGCTCTCAGGTGAATTATCGTGGCGTTTTGGCGGCATTTTCAAACAAACAATATTAAAACATGATTTTGAGTACCTAAAAGGCTATAAATAAATAAAATTGTATTTTTTTATTTCTGAAAATTTGTCCGATCCCCTATTGCGCCCTTTGACATAGACGTCCGGGTGGCTGAGGGCGCAGGCTGAGCCCCGCACCCCGGCGTTGAATAGACGGCACTGTTAAAAACAAAAAAAAAAAAACAACCTAACCTAACCAATAAGTGATTTTTTTTTATGTCAAGGTCCGCACACAGGTTCACTTGATGGTAGGTGGCTACTGTCGCCAATAACACAAGCAACGCCACAGGTGCTGAAAGTGCGCTATTGACTACAGTAGGATTAAGGATAAGGGATTAGGAGGGGATAGGAAACAGATAGGAAACAGCACACGTGCTGTTATTTCACGGTGATCTTCTGTAAGGGGGTGGTTTACTGTCGCCTGACGGGCTGCCCAAATGAGGTCAACTTCGAAAAATGAACTTTTCAAATTTGGCTCTGGTCTGGATCTGGAAAATATTGGCAGGGCACACTGCGTTTTGCAGTCATTTGGGCAGTCCGTCTGGCGGTAATAACCACCCCCTTACAGAAGATCACCGTGAAATAACAGCACGTGTGCTGTTATTTCGGTGAGTGAGTAAGGGATGCCAGAGCCCATTTACCTATCCCTTCTCAATACCTTATCCTTAATCCTACAGTAGTCGGCAGCGCACTTGCAGCACATGTGGCGTTGCTTGTGTTATAGGCGACGGTAGCCACCTACCATCAAGTGGACCGTCAGCCTGTGTGCTGATCTTAACATTAAGAAAAAACACGATATTTCCCAGTCAAATCTATAATTCCTTCTTACCTTCGTACAAGTTTCAACTGTTAAAATGAAAATAAAAATAAACTGATGGCCTGATCTCCATACAAAGCTAATTGATATCCTTAAGATTAAAAAGTTGTATGGTAATTTTAAGTGTGACATTCTGTTGGTGTACCTGTTAATAAATAAATAAAAATAAGCAATAAATATATAAATATTTATTGTATATAAATAAGTATAGGTATATAAATAAGCAAATAAATAAACAATCTTGAACATAAAGAGAGACCCGCGAGGGCGTCTCTATGTCATCTTGTCATAGTTTTAGGGGAATGTATTGCCATCCCATGCCTTCCTCTTGACATTTTATGGAATCCTCGTCGTGTTTTTTGCACATCAAAGACAAAACTATAATATATTTGTGGCATTTAATATACTTATATGTTCAATTCAATTTGTTCCACTTGAGTTTTCTCGACTAGGTGTTTTTAATGTATTATTTGAATAGCGATTCAATTTTTTCAGCAAGTTATTATGGTCCCTTCATTAGTGAAAACCTTATCAAAGACGTTGGGTCGTTTAGAAAAACGGACAAAGTGACTTTATTTTATAACATGTATAAATAGATTATAGATTTTATCTTAACTTTTCTGTTCCAGGACAGAGTATACGCCGGAGAAGTATTGGTATATCGCCAGAACAACTTTCTATACAATGTTTCGTGCCTTCGGAGCTACGCAATAAAACTGAAGAGGATTTATTTGAAGAACAGGTGCGTAGCAAAATATCGCTAACCTTGTGGCTATTTTAAATTGTTGTCTTGACAACAAAGCTTATTGACAGTAACAGGCTAGCACAATAATTTAAATTTAAATATCAGGATTTGGTTTCTATTTCTAGCAACATAAGATATTAAAATGTGATAGCCCAGTTGATATATCGAAGGGTCCTTTGTCTTTACAAGAGAGGCTCCCAAAGTTTAAATCTGGTATGTTTTTAAGATGGTAAATTAATGAAACTTTGCCTATCTACTATGATAATTACACACACACACACAGAGAGAGAGAGAGAGAGAGTTTTTAGAGATCAATTAATAAATTACACCAAAAAATAGCGCTTAGCATGACTGAACTATGTAAGGCGTTGGTTTTACTCGCGGTAATTAGTTTTGGAGAGGCGACTTCTTGGATGATGAAGAAATAAAAAACAATATAGCTTTTAACGAACGACGTGTTATATTGTCTTAGATACAAGTTATTGTATTGTGGGTAGAAAAATTACATGATCAATGCATATGCATTGCCTCGGCTCGGTCCGTAAATGTCGCTATAAGCAACGATATTATAATATATTAAAACATCATTGGCTGTAAGTATCATACTGAACAATGACTAAATTTTTAATTTGGCCCTTATAAATAGGACACATTGATATATATAGGCTAACAGATGGAGACAATCATCTTCTTGGCTGGCTGGCTGATTTTTCATGTTAAATTATTGCGAATTGACAGCCTATCAATGCAAGATTGGTAGTCTTTGAGAAAAAAAAGGAATGTGGAGTGGGCTTTCGGACCGCTTACCGCCCGCCCTGATGTTTGGAGAAGAAAATACAGTATTTTCAAAAATTAGAATCAGAACTTAGTTTAAAATTAGAATTAGTTAGAAGTCTGTAGTTTCGTATAGAACTTAGAAAATACGAAACTTTTCCAGTCTAGAAAATAAGAAACATTGATTATCTTTGATACAGTAGTGACAATTGTTTATTTTTTATGGGAATGTGTAACTGTAGTATATTTAAGCGTCTTGTTTGTATATGCGAACCCCTAGTGATATATCGAAGAGATAAACCTTATAACACTATTGTATATGTTACACGTATCTGGTTATGAAAAGTTTTTGTCAACATGCCACCCGAGCAGGTAAGCTTCCCAAGGAAAATAAACGAAGGACATGTATGGGTTGACGTAGGCCCTAAAAGTGGGTCGGTGGACCGCGTCTCAACCAATTTGATGAACGTCCCCTTGAGTGAGGTCACAATTCATCAGTTCCTCGCAGTCAGTATTTCCCGAGAGGTAAACGTACTTTGCCGAATTATATCGCTTTTTTATGTTGACTGTAAAAAGCGGTGATTTTCAAGTGCGTGCAACGAATTCACGCCACATGTGGCCTTCCCAGATGTCGTACGGTTATTGTAATGAGAAATAATAAACCTTAAATGTCAATAATGGAAAATATTATTTTAATGGCTCCTTTGTTTTATTAAACGAAGATGTAAAACGTAGCATCTTCTTAATAGTCTATGGTTTTTTTATAGTTAAGATCGGCAGACAGACTGACGACCCAATTGATGGTAGGTGGCTACCGTCGCCTATAACACAAGCAACACCACAGGTGCTGCAAGTGCGCTACCGACTACAGTAGGATTAAGGATAAGGGAATAGGAGGGGATAGGGAAATGAACTCTGGCATCCCTTACTCACTCACCGAAACACAACAGCACACGTGCTGTTATTTCACTGTGGTCTTCTGTAAGGAGATGAATACTGCCGCTATGCCCAAACGACAGCGAAACGCAGTGTACGCTTCCACTACTTTCTACATCCACACCAGATTCAAATTTGAAAAGTTCATTTTCATGTTGACCCTGCCAAAAATCGAACCCGGGCACCCTAGAACAGAGCATTGAGGCAAGCACCCTAACTACTCATCCAATGGGCTCATCAAGAGGCTCGTCCTATGTGTTATTCTGATGTTAAAACTATGTTAACATTTCATTAAAAACCGTTTGTTATTATTTTGTGAATAATAATTATAATAAACTTTCGCCCTTACACCTGATATAATCTGTAATATTAGTATGAAGTGCATGATATTGGAATGATGTGCGTTATTCTACAAAACCTATATAATGGAGAAACAGTTTTAAATCCCCATGGAAACAATGGGAATTTTATTTTCATAGAATATATTGCCACTATCACCATTGGAACTAATTATATCTACTACTTAGCTTTTACACGCAACTTATATACGCGTATCTATATACAAATTGTAGCATATTTGTTATTCTGAAAAGTTACTTACTTACTGCAAAGTTTAATCGAAAACTGTTCAGTAATTTTTGAGGGAAATATTCACCAACTTTCTTATAACATTATAGCAGGATTTTAAAAACATATTAAAGCGACTAGCTGAGCCTAACTAACTTCGTACGCGTGTTATTCGGTATAACGCGTAACTTTTTGTTTGTAAACCGATTGGAGTGATGTAAACACTAAATGTTACGGGAAGCTTGGTACAATACATCAGTGAAAACCGCATTCAAATCGATTAAGCCGTTTCTGAGATTAGCGTAACAGACAAAAATTCTAACAACTATTCTTTTGACCTCGCTCTCCACCCCCTTTAACCCCCCCTCCATACAAATGTTTGTTTGTAATGAATAAACTAAAAGACTACTGGACCGATTTTAAAAATTCTTTCACCTATAGAAAGCTACATTATCAGCGAGCAATAATTTCTAAAGATAGACGAAGTCGCGAGCAAAAGCTAGTACACATATGGAGATTTTTTGCGGCAAATATAAATAACCATAGAACACTTTAAAGCTGATTACAGCATATTTTAATTTTATATTTAATTTGTAAAATATTAATAATACAATATATTAGAATCACACTTATTAGTAAACTTCGAAGAAATGTGAAATCCTGCAAATGTTTTTATATTATAACAACGACACGATCTCAACATTTTTCCTTGAACTTTTAGCGAAAAGATTCTCAGTAAGAAGAAGTAAGAAAACATAGTTGAGACATCACAGCTAGAGGCACTTTGATTTCAAATCTGATATTCTGACCTTTGATTTAAATTAACTTATCGATCTCTAGAATATCTATCGATCTCTAGAACATTGTATTTTTTAGCAGTTTATCAGTACACATTCGGCTGATGGCTACTGTACTGACCTACCAATAGTGCCGTAAATTTTGACGTGCGAAAAGCTGGAAAAGTTCCCGGAAAAGAAGAAATTCGTCTTTATTCGATTCATTTAGTGAAATTGGATTTGTTGGAAAATCTCACACCCAGTATCATAAATGAAATTTCGTATGAATTACCGTCAGATCACTAGAGCTATTTTGACATACCTACCATACACGGCCATCTCTAATCTTGCAGCAACTTATTACTTAGTACTGGCACACTTCGTCGCGCAGTTATAAACTGAGTTTCCGACAGGAGGGGTTCCATTACAGAAGACCACCAGGAAAAAAAAACATGTGTTTTTCAGTTTTTTTTTAATGTTAAGGTCCGCAGACAGGCTGACGGTCCACTTGATGGTAGGTGGCTACCGTCGCCTATAACACAAGCAACGCCTAAGCTGTTGCAAGTGCGCCGCCGACTGCAGTAGGATTAAGGATAAGGGATTAGGAGTAGACAGGGAAATGGGCTCTGGCATCCCTTACTCACTCACCGAAACACAACAGCACACGTGCTGTTATTTCACTGTGGTCTTCTGTAAGGGGGTGGTTACTGCCGCCAGACGGGCTGCCCAAATGACTGCGAAACGTAGTGTGCCCTGCCAATACTTAGTTACTTACTTTCATATAACTTTTTTTTAGTTTCCCAACAACGTAACACCATTGATGAATGAAGACCAGCACTGGGGCTGTTTCTACACGTTTCCAGAGCTTTACGACGAAGTATACTCGCCCGTGGTTCGTGTGCGGGACGCTAATGATGTACCACCACTCGTGGAAGGCATACTCACTAGAGATATGGTGACGCCCCACCTAACATATCTGAAGAGAAACCCCATTCTTGGCGATTTCGTTTATATAAAATTGGACTTGTCATCTAAGGTTAGTTTCTTGTCAAATAGCTATAGTGGGTGTTGCAGAGTGTTGTAACCATTCCTTTACGAAAGACTGCCATGATATACGGGATTTAAGACAATTCATCGCCGCATATTCATCGCCGTCCTTTTATCGCCGCCGTTTCATCGCTGGTCATTTCAATGCCGACCGATTCAACACCAGCAATTTCATCGTTGATTGTGTCTACACCTAATCTAGAAAAAAAAATACAAACCTAATTTTTGTGAGCTTAATTTTAAATTCAGGCACTTTAAAACCTGTTACGTTTTTGTTCTACAATACCGGGCATGATAAACAAAACACCACAACGAACGGCGATGAAATGGCTTGGCGATGAATCGGAGGCGATAAATCGTTCCATTCCGTGATTCGGTGAGTAACTAATAAGTAAAAAAAAAATCTGTTTAAAATAAATCCTTGCGTAGCACCAAAATAAAAAAGGCCAGGCCAAAATAAATCCTTGGCCCAGGCAGGTGATTTTAGGGTTTCGTACGTTCGAATAAAAAAACGGAACCCTTATAGGATCAGCCGTGTGTCCGTCTGTCCGGACCATTCCCCCCCCCCCCTTATCTCCGAAACTACTGAACATAAAATTTTGAAAAAAATACAGAAATTAGTTTTCTAATTATAGATTATAGGAAAACTTATAAGAAGTCCATAATATTAAAATAACATGGTAAATCATTCAATATTGTGCGGATAGGTAACATCGTATGGAACCCTCTTCATGCGAGTTCAACTCGCACTTGTCCCTTTTTTTTTAATTTATTTTAAACTAGCCGAACCCAGCCACGCTTCACTGCGACGCGCGGTACTAGATACTGCTTATATATGCGTGTGTGTGTGTGCGTTTGTGTGTGTATATGTATATTCTATAATAAAAGTAGCCTAAGTTATTGCTTATAACCGACAATAAAAGTCTCGTCAAAATAGGTCCACCCGTTTCGAAGACTGCTGGAACATTATTATTTATTGTTATCTATAGAATAGTTAAAATCATTGATTTAATTTCTCAATGTCACGTGTTCAATATTGAATTTGTTTTGTTTATTAATAAGGGGTGCCGGCCTTCATTGAAAAATAAAAGATATAACGCCATACAAAATGTTTAACTATACTAAGAACAGTACGGAAGCTACACCACGATTAATTGCTCATAATTCATCACAGTACGAGACTGTATTTTCATCGTATGTTCATCGTAGTTTTCATCGTAGTTCTAGACGTTCGCTGTTAATGGCATCGGTTGGCTCCTATGAAAGCTTATGATAACACCCTGTATATCCGGCCTCCCGGTTACCGGAAAGTGTCAAAAGGCACTATCACTTCTGTAGCTTTAAATATTCCATTGTTATTTATATGAAATATGTCTTATAATTTTTTTTTTCTTAATTACGTATAGTTTAAATTACGTAAAACAAATAATTTGCTTATCAAGAAAAAGTATTTACATTTTAAGAGAGTATTTTATGAGAAATGTACGAAAAAAATTGTAGACAAACATATTACATACCCACCCAACAACAATCTACATAATTAAATTAATAAGCTATGCCCATTAAGTGAGTCAATC
Organism: Bembecia ichneumoniformis; assembly: GCA_910589475.2. Lineage (NCBI taxonomy): Eukaryota > Metazoa > Arthropoda > Insecta > Lepidoptera > Sesiidae > Bembecia > Bembecia ichneumoniformis. Next base: position 14,860,921 of record OU342536.1, on the reverse strand, counting down.
TTTAACAATCTATCTTCTATATAAATTTAAAATGAATCGCTAGGTAAATGTCGCTAAGCGCAAAACTTGAGAACCGCTTGACCAATCTGTCTATTTTTCGTTTTTTTTAACTCTTTTTTCTTTTTCTTTTGTCTTTTTTCTTATGAAAAAAAAATAAATAGAATGTTTATTGCATAACACAAGCCTGAAAGCCTTATGGTAAAAATATAAACCTGAGAAAATATATGAACGTCCGACATCTTTTATCGCTGTGAAGACGGAGGCGACAGTGGCGCCGATTTTTTCATTTTTCAGACGATTCCTCGGGAAGCTAAAATTATTCCAGGATAACCTATATATTAATCCAAGTAGTAAACTATCGGTGTGCAAAATTTCATCCAAATTCGTTGAGCCGTTCTTGCGTGAAAGAGTAAACAAATATCCATCCCCTCAAACTTTCGCATTTATTTAGTAGGATTAGAAAATTAATAAATTCTCAACTTACAGAATCTAAGAAACATCGAAGTCTTGCAACACTACAAATACTTGGTGTATTTGAACCTCGCATCCAATTTCCTGAAGGACCTCTACGTACTTTCGCATTTGCTGTACTTACAATACCTTTCGGTATCGTTCAATAAATTAACCAGTGTACTGGAATATGATACGGGTAATTATTCTTTAAACACTTAACCTATATATCTATTTATTATTTTTATTTTTTAGGGTTCCGTACGTCCGAATAAAAAAACGGAACCCTTATAGGATCACCCGTGTGTCCGCCTGTCTGACCCCTTGTTATCTGTTCCCCCCCCCCCCCTCTTATCTCCGAAACTAGTGGACCTAAAATTTTGAAAAAAATACAGAAATTAGTTTTCTACTTATAGATTATAGAAAAACCTATAAGAAGTCCATGATATTAAAATAACATGGTAAATCACTCAATATTGTGCGGATAGGTAACATCGTACGGAACCCTCTTCACGCGAGTTCAACTCGCACTTATTAAGTTTTTTTATTAAATACTGGGTATCCTAAATAGGGTGAAGCGATGCTTCACACCTGGATAGCTTAAGTCCGATCTTGCATTGAGTATTGCTGTCACCTTTGGGATGGCTCTGCAAAATACCAACTAGCCGCACTCGACTCAGTGGATCGCAGAGCTAGGAGGCTCATTGGCAACAGTACACTATTAAGAACTAAGCTGCAGAGCCTGGCACATAGACGCAAAATTGCCTGACTGTGTGTAATTCCATAAGATGTTCTTCGGAGAGTGTGCTCGGGAGCTGCATGATATCATACCGCTTTCCCCTTTCTTCTATCGGACATGCAGACGTACGGCTGGTCACCATCCTCGCCTTGTCGAAATCCCTCTAATTCGGACAAAGGGCTTTAAAACATCTTTTGTGATGCGCACTGCGCACTGAAACTCCCTGCCGGCGTCAGATTTCCGAGCTCATATTTACAACCCAAATATTTCCAATGTTCGAGTGAATAGGCATCTTCTGGGTGAGCTCGCTCCATGGTCGGCCTCATCCTTCCTACATGGATAGATGCTGGTCAAGAGCAACTCATCTTTAAAAAAAAAAATTTAAAAAAAAAGTACAGTCAAAACCGATACAACTGCGAGTTCAATAGGGCATATGATTTCCCGAAAACTGTTTACCAACGCGTTAGAGATGTTTTCAAGACGCTGGACTGGGAAATGCAAGAAATAAATATATCTTTCCCACATGGTGTTACGTCGATAGAAGGCAGTTACCACACCCTTATAAAAGACCATTATGAAATAACTGCAAGTGTGATGATGTTTCGATGAGTGAGTAAGGGATTCAAGCAGAGGCGACTCTAGCTCATGTAGTGCCCTTGTGCAATCAATATCCTGGCGCCCTCAGTATGTTGAAACTCATTTAATATGTCTTATTTTTGGTTTTATAACATTTTAAATGCTTTAAACTGTTGGCCGCTCGTGGCGCGCCTTGCTTTGCTACCACGCCCGGCGTTGGTCATAACATGAGGACAGAGTCTTTGAGAGCGTTGTTACCGCGAGCGACACAAGCTCTTTGGAGGTGTTGCGAAGAAATATTCGCTAAATGGCAGATTCTTGCGAGCGGGAGCGGCGCTTGCTCGGCGCCCTCTAAGACCCTGCGCCCGCACTATAGGTAAAGCCGACCCTGGATGCAAGAGCTCTCTATCCCGTCCTTATTGTTACTTTACGGATATAAACAAATAATATGAATAATAATAATAAATTAATTAATAATAAAACAAATTAAATGAAACTTTTAAATGTATTAAAAGTAAATACATCGCAATATCCGCTTAATATTTTTTTTTAATTTGTGCATAGTTTTTTTTTATAAATCTTTAGGATGCGATTACGATCCCTTATTCTATAATATTTGTATCTCTATCTATATAATTGGGTGAACTGTGACTCTTAAATAAGTTACTATTTACTGTGTATGCTTCTAAAATATGAAGTTTATGTTAAAACATAATCTCACCAAATTAATAAAACATCAAAGCAAACAATTTTCTCGAATATTTTCTTTCGAAAATTCGAAAATTTTCTCGAAACTTGCCGCAAGCAATTCCGATAACGGGAGCGGTAAAAAAAGTTCTAAAAAAATAAATGTATCTTAAGACTGAAAGTTTTCAGCCGAACAGCTTTCTCTTTTGACTTAAATCGTTACTGTTTCGTGAATTTTTCAGCCCAATGGTTCTTAACCGAAGTGCACTACAAGTACAACGCAGTCAAAGTGATCAGAGATTTGACTATGTTCTGGTCAATCACGATATTGGATTTGTCACATAATAACATCAAACGCATTAACGGACTTGAAAACTTGATGTAAGCATCTATCTGTCGATTCGATTAATTTTTTTGATTATAACTTTACTATAATTTGAAGTTTTATTTTTAAGTATCAATCGATATTTTAGAAGCACTAAACTCAGTCGTAAAATCCCCTTCAAATTGCTAAAGTGCTGGATTGACAATAGCAAAATTAAATTAATATTAAAAACTAGCTGTGCCCGCTACTTCGTCCGCGTGGTATAGCGCGTAACTTTTTTGTTTGTAACTACAATCAAGTGGACTGTCAGGCAGGCTGACGGTCCACTTGATGGTAGGTGGCTACCGTCGCCTATCTAAAAATGAAAATAAATATTCAACGCAATTGAATAAATGTTTTAATACCCGAAAAAAGGGCTGCATACGAAGTCGCGAGCAAAAACTAGTATTAAATAATATTCGTATACGATAACTAAATAAATATTTTACAATATTATTGGCCTATTCTAATTACTCGGCCGTTATATAAATTTTGTTCTACTACCAGGTATCTACGCCGTCTGGATCTCTCCTTTAATCACATACAACGACTGGAAAATTTGAACAACCTGCGATTACTTTGGCTCGATTTGTCATCCAACAACATCTCTTCCTTCGATTCCGGTCCAACAGCTGGACTATGGACACTCTATCACCTGGAATATCTTAATATAAGTGAAAACAAATTGACCTCGATGAAAATATTTCATAAATGCACTAGGTACAGTAAGGTTATGTTGATTTATATTATACTTTATTTGCTAGGCGTTAGGATTATATTCAGTGATTCTGATCTAACATGCCACAAAACATTTTTTTAACCCACTCACTTTACATTACCCGAGCACACAGTAAACATAAAAATGGTAGGAAATCGTAGATAAAAGCATAAAAGAAATACTAGATAGAGCATACTGCACGTCCTTACATTTAAAAATCGGCAAAAGGGGCTACAAATAACTATACAAACACTTAAGTACTCACCTCCACAGCTACAATTCCATGTCAAATACGTGTAATAATAGAGAGAGATAGGCAAATTTATTCAAATGGTAGGGTGAATAAGATAACAATATGATTCACTGCCACGCATCCACATCCAAACTGAAGCTGTTATGCCCCGTTCGAGTGTTTGAGCGACTGTATGAAACTGAGACCATTGGACCCAGTTTACAAGAACCACGCACGGATAGTATGTCATGTATCTTCCTTTTTTGCTTCTATCTACGACGGAAATATGTAAAGAGTTATAGAATTAGAGTTATAGTTATAGAATCAGTTATAGAATTAGAGCGCACTGTGTTTACCCTCTAAATCAAGCGATAATTATATCCAAATAATCCATATATCCAATACAATAGGTTGGGGAAAAAGTTTCTTCGCATTTTATATGAAAAATCAAGACACTTTTTTTTTTTTTTCAAAGTTTAGTTACAATTAATTACAATACTATTTATATGTGCCATTTTGTTCGATGACTTTTTGCCATCTTGTAAGTAGTGACATGATCCCGTTGCTGTAGAAATTTTGGGACTTCTGATCCAAAAAACACGACAAGTAATTTTGGCAGTCTTCTCTTCGTGTTAACCTGACACTGTTGCGCTTTTAACATATACATATAACAACATATGCAGTCTTGTTTTATGTCGCAAATTTACACAACAAAGTTATATAATATGTTCTTTAATCTGGACGCACCTTTACGTAAAGGTGTATTCATATAGGTTTATTACATAGCTATATTAAATACCTATATTTTTCAGACTTCGTGAACTCCATGCACGAAATAATCGATTTAACCTCCTTCTGGAGTTGGCGGTTTATATGCGACAGTTGCGCCGGTTGATCGTGCTTGACCTCCGCGAAAACCCTGTCTGTTCAGTGCCCAGTTATAAAGACGTTGTGTTCAATACATTCCCCGTGTTGCTTTCTTTGGACAGTGTGGAGATTGATCCGGAAGATTTGGTATTATTTCAAAAGTTTTAAGTCATTTTTGTCATATTAGATGACATTCACATTTAATGTATTTAGTCATATTAGATGAAAGTTACTTTTAATGTATTTTTGTCACATTAGATGAAATTTACATTTAATGTATTTTAGTCATATTAGATGAAATTTACATTTAATGTATTTTAGTCATATTAGATGAAATTTTCATTTAATGTATTTTCGTCATATTAGATGACAGTTACATATTATTATTTACTCCTGCACTGCGAAAGACTCCATGTTTTTTTTAAATTTCACTATTGTGAGAGACTGGAATTTATAGTCCATCCTATACAATAAAGAATTTTATTTTGCCGAATAAAACCGTACAAAAACCCGTCGCGTAATTAATTAGAGTTCTGGAATTCAGGGATCAAATAAAATTTATATTTAAATGGAATGAGAAGCGCTAACAGTTTCGTCTAAAATGTTGATGGAACTGTCTCGCTTCTCCAGTGGATCTTGGATATTTTTCTCTGAAAAATATCCCGCCATTTTTCTCTGTAGTGTTCCAGTTTTAACTGCTTATAGCCGGGAGGTAAAAGTAGGTACCTAATATATTAGTGAGTCACTGTTCCCCTAAATAAGTAAAAGTTTTGCCACGTCCGGTTCGTAATGTCTGATTTATTACTTTATAGCGAACAACATAAAAATCACTTAATACAAAATTTTATTGATTTTACTATTCAATCCTATAAAAACCGGAAGCGAATGCGTTTCGAAGTCATAGATTTGGCCGCCCGTCTGAGAGCATATTTACCAAACCCTTAATAGAAAATCACAGTGAAATAACAGCAGAATCACAGTGAACCTGTATGTGGTGCTGTTTCTATTAATATGCGAAAATATCCCCCTACCATCAGATAGACCGTCATTCTGTCTTTCATCAGATATACCTTTATATAAATAAAAAGAATATATATTCAATTGAAAAGTCAGTCTTGTTCAAAATTACTAATATATCGCCTGCTTTCAAGTTTCAACCGTCAGTTTGTCTGACGACCTTAAGAGGGGGTATAAAGCGGAACAGCCAATCGTAGATTTGAATTTTATCTAAATAAACTAAGTACAAATTTTTTTTAATGCAATTTTTTTTTAAAAGTGCTGACATCAGCTAAAAACATAATTTTAGTTTTTATCGACAGAAAAAGCCTCAAAGCTCTATTTTTTATTTACTTTCAAAATGGCACATAGCTAAAATTGAATAAATAGTGTCACTCCACACATTATCTAGGGCTGACATTAATGATTTTTTTTAAATTGTAGTTTACGAATAAAGAATATTTAATACTTTTGGCACTTACAACATTATTATTCCCCGATATGGCTATCTTCCGTCTCGTGTCATGCGTACTTCAATCTGCTCTGTTTCACCAAACCAATCAGTCACGATCGCTCCGCTGAGACGGGAAGACTATGTTTCTGTGCGCATAAATATGTTGTGTAACGACTGTAGATAAATTGTTCTATATTAATTAAACAAATTAGTAAAAATATGGCTAATAAAAATATTATGCTGTTCATATAGACAGAATAGAGCAAAGTAAGTTCTTAAAATCACTGGACTTTAAAGCGGGATACACTCATTCCAATTATAAAGAGAGACTGACTGGATTCAATATGCACTCTTTACACGATAGACGTAAATTTTTGAATTGTATGTTCTTGTTTAGGATTCTTCATAATCATATTAACTCTGCGCCCCTTTTGGAAAAACTACTATTTAGAGCTCCATATTGTCCCTCATCGCGTTTGAAGGGTACCTTTCATATAGGGTTGCCAACTATACTGTTTTAAACAGTATTAAACTGTTTTTCACAGAATTATACTTTTTACTGTTGAAAAGTATACAAAATACTGTTTTCAGCATCAAAATGCAAACACATTATTATGTGTTAAACTTAGACGCTCACACAAATTTGTTTTTATTTAGTCAGAGGGCGCTCACTGCTCAGTGTAGCGCAGCTAACAAATACACTGAGTTTCTGAACGACGAGTTTTTGTCTTTGAAGTCTTCGGTTACATCATTTTGAGAAAATTATAGATAATCTAAATTTGTATAGACTCAATATACCAATATGGATACCAATACGGATGATTTATATTCAGAATTAAGAAATTTCAAAGTAATTTATGAAAAAAGTATCAGAAGACAAAGATTTTCTTGAAATGAGTACTGGCCAAAAGTGGAGCCATTTATTAGTAAACACTTCATAAGAATTTAAAAACATAACTAAAATTGTCTCATATCTACTTTCTGTTCTCGCCAACTCTGCATTTACTGAAAGAGTTTTTTCAGTAATGAATGCTAAGTGGCGCGAGGATAGAAATAGAGCATCTATTAATTTAATAAAAAATGAGCTCCTCATTTATTTTAATTTCAGTTTTAATTGTGATGAGACCTATGAAGTTTTTAAAAAAGATTGTAAATTAGTAAGTTGTGCGAGAAGCTCTAAAAAATATGTATTTAAAACAATAAATAAATAAAATACTGTTAATTTTCCTAAAATACTGTTTAATATTCTTCATAGAACTGAATATACTTTATTTCTTGTAAAAGAAGTTCGCAACCCTACTTTCATTTCCCTCCGTTTCGCACTAACTACGCAAAGAATATTTTTTTCAGGCGGACATGCACGTGTTATGATGAAACATTAAAATATTTAGATATTGTTATCGATAGCTGAAGAATTGCTGATTAAAAATTATGGGAAAGACGGGAAATCGAGAAAAACCAGAGGCCGGTCCAAGCTCAATGACAACTATATTTTTCTTTTTTTCTTTACAATCGAATCAATCTTAAAAAATACAAAAAGTCTAATAAAAAGAGTATAAATAAAAAATAGGATGAATGTGTAACAGATATATTTTCCATTTCAGGAAGTTCAGGAAGAGCTTGGAAAGTTTGCTGTTGCGTTTTTAATTTGTGTCTACTTGTAACACTTTACACTATTAATGCTATTGTTGCATTCTTTTTGAAATGTCCATTTGTACCACTATTTGTAAATAATTGTATTAATCCATGATAATATAGGACCATATATTTTTTGTAAGATATGTTGTATGCGACTGTTTTTGCCTGAATGAATAAATAAATAAATAACTAATACGAAACTTGAAAAACGAGACCTGAGACGAGAAATTTTGTTATCTTGGTGTCAAGTCCTCACGTTAAAAAAACATTATACCTGTATTTTGGCGTCAAATAAATGCTTTCTTTCTATTTAATGTGGTCTCGTCTGTAGCCACAAATTGACAAAGCTGTTTGAATTTCAGAGTAGTGCCAAAACGGCGATGGCTCCAGACATCAACACTTTTGCATCCCGTCGTCTGCTGCGATTGCTTTACGTGGAGCAGCTGAGAAAAGCACGCGTTTCACCTTACACCCCGCCAGCTGATAGCACCGATGTCCCTATTGTGGTTATCGTCGGATACGAAGCTGTAGGAAAAGGTTTCCATCTAACTAACGGAATTCACAAATTCTAAACATTCTACATCAAATCTCGTCTCAAAACATGATATTTGTATGCTAATTTAGGTATTGCAAAGAAATTACTTCAATCTCATGAGTACTAACAAAGCAAATATATGTAAATTTAAGAAACTCTTCGTTTTAAGAGTTAAAACTTGTAAAATCATATAAAAATGACGAGCCCATTGGTCGAGTTATTTAGATGATTGCGTTAGTGATATGACTCAAGGATTCAATTCCCGCTTTACCAACTATGGAAATGAACTTTTGAAAGTTGCTTCACCTCCTTTCCGTTGTTATCCCATAACACAAACCTATTATTTTGAGGCGCCATAGAATTGATAGGTATGTTTAGTCTTGGAAATTTATTATTTATTTATTTACATAACAAAGTAATAGTAGGTAATGTTGCTGGCTGAATTTCTGATAATCTATGCTAATAGTTGTGCAAAGAAACCGCTACATACTACTTTTTTTTAAGCATAGATCTAGACCATGTTAGCCAGATTGTTAAACCTTATAGTCTAGGAAAATTTACTAACACATCAAAATTTGAGTCCCTCAGTCAATTTGAGTTTTTTTTGCCTTCTACAGCGTGGAATCAAACAACTGTTTATCAATTGTTTACTAAAGAAGCCATAATGAGTAGGCGTGGGAGCTCGTCCACTGCTGGACCTGGGTCTCTTCCATAATTTCTCAGTAGGGCCGGCCAGAAGCAGCCTGGATCCAACTTCGACCCGGGGTCGCTTTTCCACCTCTTAGGTGGAACTTTTAGGAGAACTTTCCGCCCTTAGCGACCATCAGCCCTCCGTGTACGTGTTCTGACCATTGCCACTTCAGCTTACTAATTCGCCAGGTTATGTCGGTAACTTTCGTTCGATCACGGACATCCTTATTCAAGATTCTATCTCGCAAAGTAACCCGAGCATAGCCCTCTCCATAGCTCGTCGTGTGAAATTGAGCTTACGAGCCCCATAGTTAGAGACCAAATTTGGTGGTTCATAGCGAAAATTGTAAACCACCAAAACGCGTGTAGAAAACGTTTCAGTCGCACAATATGTTTGCACTTATTAAAAATACCAAGAAAAGGTTGAGCTTGCTACAGGTATTTCCTCCTCGCGCACTTATTGCATATTTTTCCTGGGGTAATTCAGAAAATCATTTCAGGCACGCTTGTACGCCGTCTAGCGTCTGAATGCAGCTCGCATATACAACTAGCACTCCAGCATACAACTGCTAACCACCACTTTAGCGACCATTACAAACAAATTAACAGAAAAACTTTTGACGATATGGTGCTCAGTGGTGATATGCTGACGTACAGCGAAATGTATGGAGAGTCCTACGGTCTTAGTATGTTTATTTATTCATTCATAACTGTAGAGGGTAAAAGGGGTAAAACCCTTAGTAGACGAACAATTTCAACATGTCTTAGACTATGACGTGTTTATGCTCTCATAGGCAGGATTTACACTAAAATTGTATTATTCCAGCCAGTATTAAAATAACATTTTTTTAGGTTAAGGTCGACAGAGAGGCTGACGGTCCACTTGATGATAGGTGGCTACCATCGCCTATAACACAAGATAGGTCAGATTGAGGATAAGGGATTAGGAAGAGATAGGGCATGGGCTCTGACATCCCTTACCTGAAACACATCAGCACACATACTGTTATTCACTCTTCTGTACAAGGGCGGTTCTGCCAATGGCTGCGAAACGCAATGTCCCTGCCACTACTTTCCAAATCTAGACAATAGCCAACTTCGAAAGTTGGGCCTGCCGGGAATTGCACCCAGGACCGCGTATTATTATTTTATTTACTTCATAAAACTCCTTATTTATTAGGTATGTTACCACAACTCACATACGTATGTACCAATTATAATAATAATTGTAACATTATACTTACCTAATTATTAGCAATAATCATGTTATCGTGACCTGCGTTATGTTGGATACAACAAATATAAGGCTCTTAAAACAGGTAGTTGGCTATTTCATTTAGTATTGCGACCGTTATGACTTTAGTTTCTTCTTCAGGTCGGCAACGCTCTTTGTTCCCGTTGGTTCTTGTATTTATAGGACATCTACCGTGAGGAAACTTTTAGCTAGTCTAGCCCGCTAACCATTAGCATGAAAAATAGCTAATTTATATCTGAATGGAATACAAATTCATTTATAATATTCGATATTTCCCAAATTTTGGATCAATCACACTGCTGTAAAATTTGTGGGTATAATTCAATTGCTTATGGTGGGCTAAAAATAAAAATTCAAATGAAATTTAGTTTTAAGGATCTAGATCGTCGTCTCAGCTGTAGGACGTCCACAGCTGGACATAAGGTTTTCAATAGAACCGGTCAGAAGCAGCCTTCCTCAGCGGTCAAGGAAGGGGCCTGGGATTACGTTAGCGCACCAGGGCCCCTGTCCGCTGTGCCCCCCCGTTAATTACGGTGGGGCGTCCCCCAGCACCCGACAATAACCCCGAACGCTCGAATTGTTGTTCCGTCCCGGGCCGCCTGATTTAACTGCACATCTCCCCATTATGTACGCCCGCGACCCGTACGCGGCGTTTGAGTTACCTGCTCTGATTGTTGGCACTGTTGACACTGCCACTGCCAGAAGGAGACCGCGGTCTTCCAGCCGTCCTCATTGCTGGCGTCCTCATGCAGACTACTGCTGGCGGAGACACATCTTTCCCGATCTGATTGACCAAGACTCGGCGCTCGGACGCTCAGGCAGGGCAGTTCTCCAGCGTATCCTGTGCGGAGTCACAGTTGGAAGCGCAATAATTGTGCCGTCTCTTCCCGTCCGGGTCAGAAGCAGCCTAGATCCACCGTCAACATGTGGCCCTTATCTGTCCACCGTGTGGTGGACGTCTAAGGTTGCGCTTGCCGGTCCGTCGCCTCCACTCGAGAACCTTCCGGCCGAATATAAATACAAAAAAAAAATTTGGCTCATATTTTCAAAAAAAGCCAAATTCCAAAAAAATTGCGAAGGTTATGTGATCTCCTCTATGTTTTATGAGTACGTATATGAATTCATAATGCCTCATCATCAGCCTATGTCTCTCCACAGCAGGATGCAGGCCTCTCCCAAGAGTCGCCACCATCGGTCTTCTGTCCATCGCATACAGCCGCTTCCCGCGAAGCCTTTCTAGTCGTCTTTCCACCTTGCTTCAGGGTGCCCTGCGCTGCGCATTCTAATTCGTGGCCTCCATTCGAGAACTCTCCTACCCCATCGGCCATCGGTTATCCATGTTTATTAGGACCCGAAGAATACAAAATAGTGAATATGAACAAACAAAGGAGACCAAAGTCCGTTATTTGCACACAACGAACAGGAATGAAATGGGCGACAACTCGCTTTAAATCATTTCCTAAGTGTTCTTCACAAACAGAATGTCCGCCGTACCGTATAACATCTAAGTTGAGTCCCTAGTCAACGTTTCTGCTGACAACTACCTACTCAGAAACACGGATATTTCTGTCCGGCGGATGAGTTGTCCGCCTCCTGCTATATCCCTAGCCCCCTCGTCTGTACAAAATTTCTTAGACCGTGACGTGAGACCGTCACCGAACAAAGAAAAGGTTAACTTTGATAGAAGTATTGACATTAATAAAATACATCTTAGTTTGTATACGTCCACTTGTAGGTCGTGCAGAGGCTGTTGTCAAAGATGCGAAAGTTAAAATTGTTTCAATGGATCTGCTCGGTGCTTTAATGCTAAAACACCGAGGCCTTAAGCCGTACCTTATTTTAGCATATTGGTCTGATCGTGTCGCGTTATTAAAGAGACAGCAAGAACGTAAACTGTGAGTGTTACAATTTGAACATTTCAAATGTTTTAAGTCTGAAATTACCAAGTAATTAATGAGTTTTTTCTAAAGGTTTCGTTTGAGAACGTACGAGAAAAAGGAAGTTTCACACATATATGGTTCCGAGAAAACGATACTGCAGACGATACTCTCGGGAAGACTATTGGTGTCTGGTATAATTAACGACATAATTTTGGTGAGATATTTCAATTGTTCAAACTCGCTTACAATACTCTAGATTTGGATGTTACAACGAAGAGACCAGAGACAAATATAGCAATACTATATCCAGTACATATCGTGCGTACCTTTTTTTATTTTATCGTGTTGTCTTTAATTTACTTTAATGAGAATTACAAAAATAATGGTGTCCTGAGATTCTTTTGAAATTTCTTGTCAGGATCGCCATCACACTAGGTAGATATTTAGGTAGATCATCTAAAAATGCTGTAAAATTGGTGACTGCGACTTCGTCTGCGTTGAAAAATAAAAAATGTGATACCTAAAATAACGCCTGACATCTTTATCGCTGTGACGACGGTGGCGCCGCCACTGCGATAGTGGTGCCGTTTTTTTTTTTAATATTTTTAGACGATCCCACGTAAACCAGGATAAAAGTATCCTATATATTAATTCAGGTAATAACTATAATCTATCTGAGGGCCAAATTTCATCCGAATTCGTTGAGCCTTTTCTGCGTGAAAGAGTAACCAACATCCATCCATCCTCAAAATAGCATTTATAATTTTAGTAAGATAGGATTTTGCAGTTTCATTTCATTCGATATTCAGACAGACAGACAGACAAACTCTTTATTACTCACACAACATAAATAAAAATAACAAATAAATACTACAAATAAGTGAGTACAGGCGGCCTTATCGGTAAGATAAGGTACAATGATACCTCAGTTTACAATGATACCTCTGAGACTTGATAACCTATAATAAATATCATTTTTAAATGCAGGAAGGAAGGTTGTACAAATAATTATATTTGATTCTAGAGTCTAGAAGATGAAGAATACAACAGTCGATTCGTTTTCGATTCGGAATGTTCTTTAGTAATGGAGGACATTCCTCGTTCTTTTGCTCGCACGAAAGGTTGCAACGTAAATCAAATGGAATCGGTAAGTAACTTTTAAATTTATTTTTACTTGTAGTATTATTACCTGGGTAAGCCTTTTTTTTTTATGTTAAGTCGACAGACAGGCTGACGGTCCACTTGATGGTAGGTGGCTACCGTCGCCTATAACACAAGCAACGCTACAGGTGCTGCAAGTGCGCTGCCGACTACAGTAGGATTAAGGATAAGGGATTAGGAGGGGATAAGGAAATGGGCTCTGGCATCCCTTACTCACTCACCGAAACACAACAGCACGTATATGCTGTTATTTCACGGTGGTCTTCTGTAAGGGGGTGGTCACTGCCGCCATGCGGGCTGCCCAAATGACTGCGAAACGCAGTGTGCCCCTACCACTACTTTTCAAATCCAGACCAGAGTCAATTTTGACCACCTGACAGTGACCTGTCACACAGTGACTATCTCTGCCGTTAATTTGCTTTAAAAGTTAAAAAAAATAATTCATCACATGAGTGTTTCGAAATGGATAATGCCGTTTCGGGATTTAAATCTCAACAAAAAGAAGACAAAAATAATATGAAAATGTCAAGTTTGTTTTGATATTTTAAAATACCGCTTCAAACTTAAGCACCTTAACAGATTCAAAACATCATCAAAGTAAGTTCAACCGTAGGACGTCCACTGCTGAACCCCTACTTTTCGAAAGAAACCGAAGCCCTAACCTACCCTAACCGGTAAGAAGCAGCCTGGATCCGTTTTCGACCCGGAGCCCTTATCAGGTCGTCTGTCCACCTTATGGCGGACGTCCTACCCTGCGCTTGTCGGTCCAGTCCTTAACAGATTACCAGATCAAAAATAATAATTTATTATCTTCACTGAAATTGATTTTAGAAATATATAATTTATATATGTATATGTTAACAGAAACATTGACCTGCTTTTGCAGACACTGAAATTCGCTTTTTTTATGCTAAACGCTGGCAAGGAGGCTGAAGCCTGCTTGGTCACCGAACCCTATAAATTCAACACCAAGGGGGTGATAATGTACTAACTGCTAACCCTGGTGAAATGATTGACGAAGTGAGAATATGAAAATGTACTCTATATACCTTCCATAACTAAACACAAAAGTACAGGTGGCATCACTGTGTAATCAACCTCAAATTGTTGCCAGACGAGATGATCAGTTTATGTGTCCAGATTACCGCATGCCTTATCACTATTAAAAAATTATACAAGTTCTAATTTTTAGTTCAAATTTATTGCTCTAATTATTAAATTTCTGACTCAGTATGACTCTAGTATTCAGCATCATCATCTCAGCCTTAGGGCGTCTACTGGAGGACATAGGTCTCCCCCATAATTTTCCAATAGTACTGGTCAGAAGAAATCTGGATCCAGCGTCGACCCGCGGCTATTATTAGGTCATCTGTCCACCTTGTAGACATCCTACGCTGCGCTTGTCGGTCCGTTGTGTCCATCCCAGAAACTTCCGGCCCCAGCGGCCGTCAGCTCTCCGTACTATGTGTACTACCATTTGAACTTACTTATCCGCAGGATTATATCAGTAACTTTCGTTTGTCTACGGATCTCCTCATTCCTCCATAGCTCGTAGAGCGAACAAGAAGATGTCTCAGAGTTTCCTGAATGCTGTCCTGCAGTTATTGTGTATGTCAAAGTCTACAAATTATCTTCTAGAGTTCAACGTCTATTGGAGTATCGAAACTAAGTCATAACAATCAAATGGACGAAAGCATGTGTTCATTATTCAAGGAATCTCAATTCACTAATCTGACATGCGAACCGAACGAACCGGGGGTCTCCATTCTAGACACTAGTGCTTCTAAAAGGTAATTTAATATTATTTTGTTTATATTAACTGTGTTTTAAGTTTTACAGTAAACGTAAATTGAACGAACAAGAGAGAAATAAGCAATTGATAGTCGTCTTTTATGTAGGTGCATAAACAAAAATTACTATTTACATTTACATACAATAGTTATTTGTTCAACTAGAGAGCAAAATTGTTTTTTCCTGCGAGTGCCGTCTTTAAATCACGAACTAGCGAAGTAGTCTATAGAATTGAATCACGAGCGTAGCGAGTGATTCTAATATAGACTACTGAGCGAAGTGAGTGATTTAAAGGCACGAGACATAAAAAAATTTGCTCTCGTGTTAAACATACAACTTTTCACCTCAACAGCGAGTTAGGCCATCACCACTGGTATCTTCACAGCTGTAAAACTATCTTCACAGCTGGGCCAACTCTAGTTGGCTATGGTCGGCCGACTCTAGTCGGCTATGACTGGACACACTAATAAAATCCTAATAATGTTATTCCAGGGAGTTAAATCGCGTGTTCGAAATTTGAATCATTTTTCCTCACGCTCGCAGCAAAAATCGATTTTCCTGCGAGTTTTTAGGCACCAAAAGCACCCTTTTCGTGCTGGAGAGGTGAAAAAACAATTAATCACTACATACGATATACACAGAAAAAGTAGGTATCATGGCGATTGATTTTTGATAAATTTTAAATTAAAAATGGCTTTCACTTTTATTTACATTTAAACTCCAGTGATGTCATATATCCATTGAGTAACGCCATCGCATTTACGTCTCAATATTGATATCCTCAAAAAATAGGTACTCCATTTTGAATTACATTTTCTATAACATCAAATAATCAGGCTAATATTTTATTATTTTACCTTACCGGGGGTAAAACAGCAGCAGATTTCGCAAAAGTCTGGCTGGCTGTGTCCGCGACTTTTTGAAAATTCCACAGGAACCTCTAATTTTTTAGGATAAAAAGTATCTTATATTATGTTAATCCAGGTAATAAGCTATTTCATCCTAATCCAATCATCCGTTTTTGCATGATTGAGTAATCAATCAACCGTCAATCAAAGACGGTTAAATTATTTCGATATTGTTTCATACAAAAATACTAAAATTGCGATTTTTTTAAAGGGGTGGGGGTAGGAGGGTGAAAAATACTTTACTACCTATTCTCATACCTACCAAATATACAAAAAAAATTCATAAAAATCAGTCCAACCGGAGTTTCGGAGCAGTTTTGTTAGAGACACTGTGACACGAGAATTTTATATAGGTATTAGATAATAATCTTTTTTAACGTTTTAGATTCTCTGTTCACAATCCACAATCCTATAAACAAATGAAGGCGTCCATCAAAAGCATCAAGAGCGCTCGCCACAGTATACCATCGGTAACTTTTAAAGGTAACCAATTAATCTTACCATTTCTTATAATCACAAATACAGAAGAGTAGGTAACGCTCTCTTTTTACTAATAGGGAATATGCACATTTTTTTATATATTTTCATACGATAGGTTATATCGTTATATCACCGTAAAAAAATATTCAGCGCCAAAAAAACAGAAATTTGGTAACAAAAAGAAATGTTAAAATTAACTAACAGCTACGGGCACTTTAAACACCCGCCCTTTTGGCGCGCTTGTCGTGACGTCAAAGTCTACAAAACAATCAAATGTTAAAAATCACAAACATCTACACGCTTGTTGACATTTCATAGACGTTGACGTCACATTCCATAGTATCCGTTCCAAGTATTTTGAATTTCCCACATTTTTATGCACTTTTTAATAATTATTTTCTTAACGAAAAAGAGATAATATTAAAAAATATTTACATAGACATAATTCTAAAGCAAAAATGTTGATAAAAAATATATTTAAACCTTTTTTGAATTAGACGCATATTCCCTATTGCTGACATTATCTGTGCACCATGGCTCTGATATGGCTAAGTGTAACCTTGAGCATAGGCATTTCTATAACTCGTTGAACGACATCGAGCTTTCTTATCACACCCATAGATACCACGTTTCAGCGCCATAGGTCATCACTGGAAACACACATTGGTCGAAAATTTTTGTTTTGAGGCACTGAGGAATTATGGACAAGAAGATGTCTCGGACTTTTCCGAACGCTGTCCATACGAGCTGGATTCAACGATTGACCTCCTCCTCGAAGTTGGTTCTACCTAATTGGACAGTTTGTCTCAAGTAGTTGTACTCGTCAACAACTTCGATAGTTAAATTCCCAACTGTAAGTGGGGTGGGCACACATGGACATTCAAAACTTTCGTCTTAAACATATTGATCTTAAGGCCCACCCTTTGAAAAACTCAGTTGAGCCCTTTGATAACCTTATCAATTTGGTATTCAATAATAACGCTTAAGCTGAGTTGGAGTCGGTTTGTGGCAGAAAATATATTTTCTTTGTATTATTCAAATTGTCCTTTGTTACAAATAAAATTTATTCTATTCCAAGTCTCAATAGTTCAATCAATTGAACTCCTAATTGAACTAATACCTCTAATAGAGCGTTATGCTAATGTCTACTGAGGCAAGAAAAATTGTGTTATGATAACACTCCAACACAAGATTAGTTTTTAAGCATAAGTTTAAAATTAAGCTCTTTCAAAACTATGGCATAAAATGCAACTTTATTAAAAAAGTTTGAGGAACTTATAAAGCCGCTACGATTACGCGGAAACTGTCTAAGTTTACAAATTTTAACATGTTCGTGACAGTCTACAGGGTTTATAACAACAAATACAATTATTTTAAACCCATATGTTTAATTGTGCACAGTTACTATACACATATTAAATAACAAAAAGAAGTGAAAATCAAATTAAGAAGTCTAAATAAATTACATTTATCTTTACTTATAAATGTATGTACCAAATTCCCACGGCTGAGAGTGATTGATGTAAAAATATCTCTGTAAATTTGAGTTTTTCGGTTATGGTGAGGAAATAATCATTCTACCATGAGACATTAGTGGTGATAATGTACACTGCGTTTTGCAGTGATGAATTGCGTAGCCCGTTTGCCGTCTGTAACCATCCACTTACAGAAGAACAGAATGTGTTGTGTTTCGAGAAGTGAAAAGGGATGTCTTGCATCTCTATAAGAGATATATATCCCCTTCCTATCCTAGGCCGCCTTCGCACTAAGCAACCAGGCCGCGGCGGCCACATTGCGGCTTGGTCGCATAGTGCGTATCTAGCCGCGATATGTCGAGCGGCCAAAACTTGCAGTCGACTTCTAAGGGTGTGGCAAGATGGACGTGGGTGGAGAAGATAATCATATCTGTGCTTGTGTATTTACTACTAAAACGAAAACCGCGGCCTATGCGGTTGCACTGATGAATTTTAATACAGAAGTGATGATCTCGACGGCCACCGCTGATCGCCGGTCGCGCGGTATTCTATTGGACGCCACGGCCAATGTTGGCCACTGGTCGCTGGCCGCTAAGTGGCTCAAAGCGATCGCTTATTAAAATCCAAAACTCACTGGCCGCCGCGACCTGGTCGCCGCGGCCATGGTCGCCAGTGCGTAAGAGGCCTTATAGTCCTTTATCCTACCAAGGTCGACAGCGCACTTGCAGCACCTATGGCATTGCTAATGTCAGACGATGGTCACCCTTTTTTTTACGTTGGGAAATCCATCATGGATACCCAGCAGCGAAAGGGGGACGCTGCGGGTTATGCCGGACTCCTACCGGCTAAAACCCAACGACGTTCTAGCGCGGCCGTAGATGGGCGGGGTCGCAGGAACGTTGTTACACAACTTCGGCGACCCACCACGGCTGTTCAGTGCGGGGAGGACTACGCTCCCAGACAATGGTCACCTGCAGTTTGCATAAGAAAAAACATATAAGCGAATGGCATACTTGATGTGATCTCATTTTTTGTATTATCTACAAAGAATACCTATCTAAATAAAGATATTATAAATCTGTTTCAGGAAACCAATACGCTACGAAGTCTGTGACTTTCGTTTCCAATGAAACAACTGATGTTGTTGGTGAATTTAAAGACGATATATCTGGGTTGATCCTTGAGACGAATATAGAAAAAGGAGGTACGAGTATGCCACTTAACAAGCAATCCTAATAATGCGAGTCTATAATATTTGTTCCTCAATAACACAAAATCGGCTGAACTTATTTGGATGAAATTTAGCCACACAGATTGTATATTACACGGATAGTTTAAAAATATAAAAAAATTCCACGCCACCGTCTTCGCAGCGATAAAGATGTCAGGCGTTTTAACTCATATATTTACATTTTTTAACGCATACGAATTCGCAGGCACAGCTAGTAGTGAATAAAATATAGTCCTGGATTAACAGTAGATAGCGCAAATTTTAATGCTAAAACTAGTAAGTAATTTTAGTTAATCGAATTATCCATAATTAGGCCATTTAGGCAACTGCCTATAGGGGTCCGCATCGGCTAGGGGCCCTCGAGCTCAGTGAAAAAATAAATATTTTGAATGAAAATTAAATTAGAAGATTTGTACGTAACAAATTCTTAATAACAATATTATTATTCTATTTTTAAGGTTCCGTACGTCGGAATAAAAAAACGGAACCCTTATAGGATCACTCGTGTGTCCGTCTTTCCGGCCATTCCCTTATCTCCGAAACTACTGAACCTAAAATTTTGAAAAAAATACAGAAATTAGTTTTCTACCTAATAGATTATAGGAAAACCTATAAGAAGTCCATGATATAACATGGTAAATCACTCAATATTGTACGGATAGGTAACATCGTACGGAACCCTCTCCACGCGAGTTCAACTTGCACTTGTCCCGTTTTTTATACTACTTTCGTCATAATTCAGTACATTTCGGAACGTTTTCAAGTTATTGAAGAATAATATGATGCATATTTACCGCGACGATTTTAACAGATTGAGACTAAGATGCTTTAAAGTGCTTTGAAGTGTAGTAAAATCAGGGTAATTATAAATAGAATTGCATAGTTGAAGAAGTTAGAAAGCGATTAAGGAATTAGCGATTAAGACGCCCTGCCTACGACTGGTTGTGTTGTGGAGTAGCAACGTTTAACTCCCTCCCGCATCCCTAACTCACAACAGCAGACATGCTATTATTTCACGGTAGTCTTGCATAAGAGGGTGGTTACTGCCGCCAGACGAGCAGCCCAAATGACTACGAAATGCAGCATGTCCTGATTTGATGCTAAGTAGGTACTAAAGCCCACTTTTTAAACATAATTATAATTGTTCCCTGCTTGTCTAGAATTTTTTTGTGATACGAAAAGTGATTATTACAGATGAAGAAGCAACAAGCAAGTCGAAAGATTTTCCAAGATCTGTCAGCGCGAAGTTCGTGTGGCCAACATGGCCGTCCCAATCAAGCCCTTGCGGTTCAGACCTCGACTTGTGGCTCACATTTCTGGTTGATACTGGTCTCCTTCAGGCTAGCGAAGCGACGTTGAATACAGGTACCTTCCTACTTTAATTAATAATCGGTAAATCATTTCAAAATTTTATAGGTATTAAAAGGGCCCACTAAACCCATTGAGACCTAAGCCAATTTGATGAGTGGTTAGGGTGCTTGTCTTCTGCCATATGTCCGCTACCTTCCCTCTTGACTGGAACGTAGGGTAGTCTTAAGGGAGATTACTGCCCGTCGTGAGGTCCCCCGAGATGGCCGGCGTACGGGTAAGCCGAGGTACCGCGACAGGGAGCAGTCCCGTCCGCGCTGGACAGCCGTTACGAGTTGCGAATTTCACATCGTTCCCGCTATCTCGTCCACCTACTTGTCTTAACGCTCCGTCTCAGGGGTCCCGAGTTCGATTCCCGGCAGGGCAAATTTTGGAAATGAATATTTCAAAGTTTACTCTGGTCTGGATCTGGAAAGTAGTGGCAGGACACGTTGCGTTTCGCAGTTATTTGGGCAGCACATCTGGCGGCAGTAACCACCACCTTACAGAAGACCACCACAAAATAAAAGCAAGTATGTCGTTGTGTTTCGGTTAGTAAGTAAGGGATCCCATTTCCCTGCCCCTTCCTAATCCCTTAACCATAATCCTACCACGGTCGGCAGCGCCCTTATAGAACCTGCGGTGTTATGGTGGATGACTATAGCCACTTACCATCAAGTGAACACTCGGTATGTCTGTCGACATTAACATTAACATAAAAATAAAAATAAATACTCATTAGCGACGGGGGTTCCAAAAGTTTTTAGAAACCCTTACAACTTTAAAAAATTTATTTTAATCTCCCTCGCTCCTGAATCAATCTAAAGTTTCACTGGAAG
The DNA here is from genome assembly GCA_910589475.2 of Bembecia ichneumoniformis. Classification (NCBI taxonomy): domain Eukaryota; kingdom Metazoa; phylum Arthropoda; class Insecta; order Lepidoptera; family Sesiidae; genus Bembecia; species Bembecia ichneumoniformis. The sequence goes on along the minus strand of OU342536.1, from coordinate 14,839,608 downwards.
TCTCCAGCGGCCAAAATGAGTGCGTTTTCACTAATTTTAAGTTAACATAAATAAGCTAATATTACAATTAATAAAAACTCATTGATATTTTTTTTTGTATTACACAGTTGATTATAGGTCCCGATCCGAACTTAGAATGGAAGATCCTGACTCTATAATCAAAGAATTGGATCTCTACCTCCGGGTAAGTGTATGTGTGAGATAAGTATATAAAATAAGTACCTAATAATTCTGCTATTTCACACTGGCTTGACATGTGACTTGTGATCATATACGTAAATTAAGAATAGAGGTCATCTCATTACTTCGAAAAGTGACAAGTTCCCTCGGTAGTCTTTTACGGAATCAACAGGTAAAGGGGTTCTTTAAAAGATAACCAAAGAGGTCTCGAATGAGAGCCAAGTATACCTACTGGTAGATATCTATGGAAGTATAACTATGGACTGATATAGTCAAAGTAGCACATGTCGACCCACAAATGAGTTTTATAGCGGACATTCGGTATTCACATTATCATTTCTATTATAAAAAAAGGGACAAGTGCGAGTTGAACTCGCGTGAAGAGGGTTCCGTACAATGTTACCTGTCCGCACTATATTGAGAGATTTACTATGTTATTTTAATATCATGGACTTCTTATAGGTTTTCCTATAATGTATAGTAGAAAACTAATTTCTGTATTTTTTTCAAAATTTTAGGTTTAGTTTCGGAGATGGGGGGGGGGGGGGTAATGTTCGGACAGACGGACACGAGTGATCCTATAAGGATTCCGTTTTTTTATTCGGACGTACGGAACCCTAAGAAGGTCACAGAGACACGTTCCAGTATCGAGTACAGTTGTTTTTAGGTATGTTCCCTTTATGATGTCGAATCTTATGTCAAGTCGTGAGCCTGGTCTCGCTTTTATTCCCTTTAATATAGTGAGAAATAAAAGTCAAATGCATCTTGAAAAAAAACCCTAACCTAACAATCTACTTCAATGCAGGTTCCCTATGAAACTGACACAACAAACATACGAGACGATTACGAGGAAATACATCTCAAATGCCCGGGATTGTTTTGGGATACCGTAAGTTATTTTTATATTTTTAGTTGAAGAAAGAAAGAAAGAAAGAAACATTTATTGGCGTTTAAAACAAAAAGAAATATATAAACACGAAAACATTATAAATAAATAGGCTGCAACATTGTTACATCGCTGATTTTCAGTTGTGCCCTTGCCAATGTCTCATGACGCGCACTAGGGCCACGCCAGCAGTGCGGTGCTGGCGTATTTATTACAAATATATTTATATTATGAAATTATTAAATAATAAAATAGTAACACTATACGACAAATAAGAGTTGCAGGCAAACAGGCAGCACGCTTGATGGTGTGTCGCCTGAAAATATAAGCAACACTAGGGCGGATGCAGGTGCGATTTTCCAAGGATTTGTTTACAACACGCTTGAATGTTAAAACGGATAAAGTTTCTACCCATGTGGACTGTGCGCAGTTAAACATCTTATCTAAATAATGCGCTACAGAACACACTAAAGTAATCTCTCCTACTTTCTACTAATATTAGGTTTTTGAGAAGAGGTGTATGTATATTTTTACTCAATCAGTCTCAATTACTTGTTTTTATGATTCCCCGTGAATTTATTGATAAGTAAATAATTCATAATTCATTAATTCGTATAGGTAACAGAGAGGCTCTATAAAAATATTATATTGATTAAAAATACGTCGTAGTTCCAATTTATGTGCAGTTTAACTCTGGTCGGCACAACTACCACACGACGCAACCACTAATTGATTATTATAAAACACTAGATGGCGTCTGCAACTTCGTGAGCGCTTAAAATAAAAAATATAATTGACAAAATATACGAGAAATATAACGCCTGACATATTCATTGCTGTTATACTTTTGGCAGGCGTGGAAATTTCAGAGGCTCTAGTATGAGTTTACGATACTACACCAATACTACACGTAAAACTTTTGTATGGAAAATTGTGAACTGTCAATGTCAAATTATCAATTTTCCATATAAATGTTTTACGCTCTCGCTAGCGAGTGTAGTATCGTAAACTCATGCTAGAGCCACTGTTTTTAGATTATCCGTTTCCATGAAGTAAATTGCCGTTTTCAGGCGTGATAAGGTACTTTCATTCACATTCATAATATCTATTAGTATGGATAAATAAAAAAATACTAGGTATTTTTTTATTTATCCATACGTTTTTATATGCTAAATAACTCAAATTATAAATTTACGGTCCATCTTTACAGGTTGCCATGGACGACCCAGAGAAAGCATTTCAAAAAACAAAACTAATTATACGCAACATTGTAAACACGCAGAAGTCTATAAAACCTATGTTCGACATTGACTTTATGAACACTAATCTACCGACTGTTCAACAAAGAATGGACGATATCTGCAAACAAATAGCTCCCCAGAGACTATTCTACTGAAATAAATTGTCTACATATAAAAAGAATGTTTTATTTGCAGTTAGACACAATTAAGAGAATACATAATTATCAAACATACATCGGTTGGAATAAGACATTATGGGGTAGCTGGGGTTGGTCCATTCATCCACTCGTTCACCACTTTTTTGTCCTAATACTAGAGATACTCGGATATAGATCATTTGAATACCATAGTATCAAGCATTGCCCCTAAGCACTGGACTATATTGTTCGACATAAGTACATCAACCTTCTCTTCTAAATGCCTCTTGGGATCCTGTTTCCCAACATTCTTGATGGCCAGTTGTTCCGGTGTCATCTTCTCCTCATCCTCCAAAGCCTTATTGTAATTCTTGGCTAATTCTAGCATATCCGTAACTGTGGTCTCATTAATTGAACAATGCTCCTTATAGTCCGACAAAGTAAGACCATCCATCCACGATTTTTTGTGGAGATTCAAAAGCATTTTTTGTTCCAATTCATTTTTCCTGTAGTTTATACTAATCGAATAGTAGTGACGGTTGAGGCCATGGATGAGGGCTTGGACTGAAGGTTTCTGGAGGTGACCGAGATTTGACGTGGTCTGTCTCGGCTCCTGTCCAAGGACCATCATGTTGGGGTTTATGAGACGGAATGCGTCTATAACCACTTTTCCCTTCACAGATTGTATGGGGTCAACAACCACAGCGACAGCTCTCTCCGACAAAGCCTCGAATGACTGCTGAGTGTTAATGTCAACACCTGACAGCCAGCAACCGAATCCGGGATGTGAATGATACCTGAAATATTAGACAAATTATTTAAAAAATAATATAAAGACAAAAAATCCCAGGAGTTTTCTGCCATTTAACTATTCTTTTGATGTACTTACTTCATCAAATTTTTATATTTCTGATATCTAAATCTCAATTGACAATATTTATAAAATCTCTACTTAATATATTATTATTATTATTAAAACTCTTTATTTGTACTATAAACATAAAAAAGAATAAAAAAAAAGAAAGAAACCACAAGTAATAGTACAAAAGGCGGCCTTATCGTTTTATAGCGATTTCTTCCAGGCAACCTTAGGGTAAGGAAAATCAAATATTAAAAAATAAAACAATGTGGGTGGTAAAAATCATAGTAAGGACATCATAAACTTATTCTAATAAGTAAATACTAGTACATAAATTGAATATAAACAAATATTAATAACACAGATTAATAAGATAGATTAATAGATATATTAGAAGATAAACCTACATATAAAAATTAAACAAATAAAGTAGTCTTCATTTTGACAGAAAATGTGTCTTGAGTGCTTTTTTGAATATACCCTATATTCATAATTACACTATAAATAATACAAAAATATATATTATCTTAATATAAGCAATAAAACTGTGTTAAAATCAATTTAAAAAAACCAATTGCTCTATCCGTTCCTAATCCCTTACCCTTAACCCCACTATGGTTGGCAGCGCTCTTGTTTATGTTACAGGCGACAGTAGACACCTACCTTTAAAGTTGACTGGCAATATTTGGTTAAATATATTGTTTTTGAGCTAATTTTCCTACAATATATGTGTATTGTGTAGTAGTTAGTAGATTTCCGAAGTTAAAATTTGAACCAATCTGTGAGCCAGTTCATAGCTCCGGTTCAAGCTTCAACGGTGAGCTAATCTGCAGGTCATGTTTATTTGTCGTGCATCACAACCTTAGTAATATCTTTTTTTTTTTAATATAAAGGTCCTTCAGACAGGCTAACGTTTCATTTGATGTAGTTGGCTACAGTGCGTTGCCAACTTTAATACCAAAGGAAAGATATAGGAAAATGGGCTTTGGCATCACTTACAGCAAAACTCAAAAGCACACATGCTGTTTTTAGTGGTCTTCTGTAAGGGGTGTGCCCTGTCCCTACTAAAACCTATGACCTTGCACCCTCAGATTTCTACTTTTTAGGGACTCGTAGAACACTCATAAGTAATCATGATAAGTAATCTCATCAAGCAACACTATAACAAGTTATCTAACAAAATCAAAATATTTTAAATTAATTTATGAAATAAAAAGAAACTTTTGCCCTGACCTAATATTAATATGTATAAAAATATTACCATCCAACAACCATCTCAGGACGGCCAGTCTGCTTAAGCATGTCTAACATCTTAGCTTGAAAGACAGGATCTACAGCTTCTACTGATACTCCAGTGCCAGTTTGAGGCATTGCAAACACATCGATTACACGCACTGTGTAGTCATCCACAAATTCACCTGCAATTAAAGAAAAAAACCTTTGAACACTTCATTTTGTTATGAATGGAATGGTGGATGTGATTTGAATGTATAATGAACAGCATTTTTCATTATACAGTGGCACATAGAAATAAATGGGAATTGAAAAAAAAAATTAGACTTAATTAGAATAAAACCTTTTTTGTTAAATTGATGACCCATCCTCCGTACAGTACTGATCTGTAAGTTCCCTATAATTAAAGATTTATTGTGTGTTCAGTGGTTTGAAGGCCTAGGAGATGCCGCAGAAACCTACAAATTGGCCATTTTGGAAACATCTACTTCAGACTGAAATTATTGCTTCAATGAATAGTTTGAAAGAATGCAAAAATAGGCACATTGATTGCAAGGGATTCTTCGAAAAACAATAAAATATAATTTATGTGTAATTTGCAAATATTTTTTTTTTACTCCCAATTTGATGTAGTTTGAAAGTATTTTATATTGAAAGTATTTTGAAAGTAGTGGCAGAGCACACTGCGTTTCACAGTCATTTTGGGCAGCCCGTCTGGCGGCAGTAACCACCCCCTTCCGTGAAATAACAGCATGTGTGCTGTTGTGTTTCGGTGAGTGAGTAAGGGATGCCAGAGCCCATTTTCTTATCCCCTCCTAATCCCTTACCCTTAATCCTACTGTAGTCGGTAGCGCACTTGCAGCAGGCGAAGGTAGCCACCTACCATCAAGTAGGCCGTCAGCCTGTCTGCCAATCTTAACATTAAAAAAAATGTGCCCCTCCGGTAATTAATCAATCCGGTAATCTCAAATATTGCCTATAACACAGGTGCTGCAAGTGAGCTGCCAACCATAGTAAGATTAAGTATAAAGGTCTAGGAAGGGATAGGGAAATGGGCTCTTGCATCCCTTACTATGATAGCACTCATTCCATTATTTCACAGTGGTCTTCTGTAAGGGGGTGGTTACTGCCACCAAAGGAGTTGCCCGTTTCATCATTACATTGTATCCATAAATAATGTTCATCCACGTAAATACTGTTTACCGTTATACACTAGGAAAAGTGTGTCATAATTATATACAAAATAACATAACAAATTCTTATGTCATTGAAAGCAAATGTTGAATTTGCTGTTAAACTGTTTATGTTGAAAATTATGTAAAGGATCAGGGGCTTATTTTAGAAGGTCTAATAACGAATAAACAAGACGGAAGAAACAAATATAAATACAAAGATGGGAGAACTACTTTCACTTATAAGCCATTTACCTAACATTAAACCCATAACTTCCATGGGTACACCAGCTCGTCCGTGTTTCAACATCTTCAGGAGTGCTAGCGATGATATATACACCTGCTCCGCTGTATCCACGACAGGGGCATCGGTAGGCGGCGGTGCTTGAGAAAGACCCGCCATCCCTCCGCCGAGACGCAAAAGACGATCCATTATTCACTCCAAACACGATTTTCTAAAAGAAAACAATTAAAAATGCTAATCATACAAGACGTGTCAAGAACTACAAATCTCAATTACAATTTTGATTTTGCATACCTACAACAAATTATATATAAACACTTCACTCACATTTCAGTAAGAGGTCCAGCTTCATATATTTTATGCTAAGTATTTGCTATGCTATTTTATTTAAACCTTTTTTGGTTATTTATTCTTTATTCAGAAACCGAAAGACAGGTTGTTGAATGAAGGAATGAATGATTATGATTTTTATAAATTTATAAGGATAAGGATGACATTCCGTTTCACTAAATACGTCGAAAATGCAAGCTCACGATCACAGAACAGACAACTCTGAACCACTGCTCTGAACTTTGTGACACCATAGACATATTTTTGTTAAACGTTGAAAACTTAAGCAGTATGCAACTGAAGTGTTATTTTCATTTTGATTTGTAGTTATTTAACCATTTTAATTAATTGTTATTGTGCTATTGAAATAAATAAAAATTATACATTTATCGTTATTGCTATAGTCTACTTTACTTCTAAAAGACATAAATATTTGAGACATAAATTGAAAATAAATTTTATATGACAAACAAAAGAGAATAGCAGACAAAAAGATTAAATATAAATATATAGAATATATACCTAGAGCGAGCATTGGGAAAATTTTCCTAAAAAATGTTGATTCTGATCGCCGTAATCAGGATGGTCATAATGTAGCTAAATAACCTTGTAAAGTTGGTGATGGACTGAGCGCTTTTGTACCACATGGTTCTAAATGTCACATTACGGATTTTTTCATCTTGCCCGATCTATACATACAATTGAAAATCTTTGATAGCAGCTCGATAGCAGAAAATAAATTTTAAGATGGAAATCTCTAACCGAAATTGGATTCTGTCACTCGTATTAGATTTATATCAAAGCTTCTTGCCAACGATGGAATCAACGATGGAATTACTGTAATATTAATGTCACTCAGCTAACTTCTATCTAAATGAATCTCTCCGGTTTTTAAAAATACAACAATGTTATCGCAAGAAACTACATTTATCACTAATTAGTGGGTCTTACAAGAACTAAATTCGCTGAATGAGCTGTGAATGAGTATAATTTTCATATCAAATTAAATTAATGTAAAGTAAAATAAGATAAAATTCAATCATAAAATTCATTTAAGTATAAACTTAATCAATATTATGTTAATACCTACTTCTTACTTTTTTATAGTAGTTAATATTTTAACAACCGTCAATAAATATTTGGTTCATTTGTTTAAATTATTTTTAATCTTTTTTGGTTAACTTCCAATTTGTATTTATTACGATAAACAGTCGTTAAATTTATTACTAGTCTTGTATGAATACAAGATTATTACTAAATTTTTTACTAGTTACCTTGAGATTTTTAGCTACCGGACAAAGACTTGAAATTTACTTCAATAATATCATTACTATCAAAAAATATTCCGGAGACGTGTTGGGCTATTTATAAAGGCCTGCATATCTCATATTTTCGTTTAAATAATTGCTGTTTCTTTTGTACCATAAATGTGGTAAATCTTAAAAGTCTTACAATTTAATCTATACTTTTGTCATTATTGTTCTTTTTTAAAATATATTTAGCAACGATATGACGTACGAACAGACATAAGACAAGGAACGCTTCCGATGCGCAAATGACACCGAAACTAAATCTATTTACTATTCAATGCGCATTCAATCTGTTGATTCGACTTGTCAATTGCTAGGACGGACAACTCAACATTTAACGTGTTGAAAGTAATGGTCAATTTGCCTACTCACATCGCAATTTGTTGAATCGACTTAAATTGAATCAACAGATTGGATATGAAATTGCATTGTGAGTAGGTTCTTTGATGCTGATCGTCTTCCAACTAGTGGCAAATTACAACGGCGTAAAGAGAAATAGAAGTGAATATAAACTCATTGCTTTAGTTACTTACTCACTAATTACAGCGCACTACCAGTATATACTTAGGTGCTTATACGTCTGTGGTAGGTAACATCTACTATTTACCAGTTTGTGCTTGGAACTTGGAACTCAGATAAATATTTTTATTTATGGCAACCTTTAAACTTTAAAGACGCCAGTGACAAAACTTTGATGGCGGGAATGCTTTAGTTATTTTTCTATGGGCGGGATGGATTTTGTGCACAAATTAATGTGGGATTTTGATAACTCAACTGTCAAAATCACTTGTCATTGTCAGTTGTCACTACCTAGTAATCTATAACAAAATAATGGAAATTGGAAAAATGTTCAACAAATATTAAATTTTAATCAATAAGTTTACATATATAGTTTATATCAATATAATTATTTGCTAATTCGAACGTTCATTTAATTCCAATATGACCGCTGAAAAAACAGTTTTACCAAATAAATATTCAGGAGGTCCACACGGTTTAGGTAAATTATTGCAAAATGTACCTATGTTTTATGTAATATTTCCTTATTATATATTTCATGTGAATATTTTTAGGTGATCCTGCTGATAGATCGTTACGAAAAGTAGAAACAGAAGTTTTAATACCAAAACTTATAAGGGATAAAGCTAAAGAAAAATGTGCACCAGTGGTTAAAGAATTCGAAAAATGTTGTAAAGATTCATCATTGTTAATGGTAGTTACTTGTAGAAAGGAGAATTCAGCTCTTAAGGAGTGCCTTTCAAATTGGTATCGAGATGACGAATTTCGGCAACTCTGCACCGAAGAATATTTAAAACAAAGGAGTCAGTACCGAAGTACTGGAATAAGAAAACCAATAAAACGAGCATAGTATTGTAATTTGCATTTAGTGTTAGTGTAAATAATCAAATAAATACAATTCATTCATCATCCTCATTTACTTCAACAGGTATCCTCCTTGTTAATAGTATTTCCCTTACTTCATATTTCCTCAAAGCTTCGAGTGTTTCTTGTTGACCAGATTGATTTAAATTAATAATTTCTGCTATAATCACCTCCTAAAATTTACAAAATTATTTTATAACTATTATAAAATTATTTTATCACTTTCCTTATGTTAAGGACGATAGACAAGCTTGACAGTCCACTTAATAGTAAGTGACTACTGTTGCCTAAACACAAGCAATGCCACAGGTGCTGCCATAGTAAGATTAAGGAAAGGATAGGGCAATGGGCTCTGGCATCCCTTACTCACTTGCCAAAACACAACAGCACACATGCTGTTATTTCATGGTGGTCTTTTGTAAGGGGGTGGTTACTGCCGCCAGACAAAATGACTGCAAAACGCAGTGTGCACTACTAAATGTACCAAAAGTTATAAGTTATAGTGCTGAAATAGTAACATCCTTTTAATAAGCTTAAAATAAAACTCTTATTTATTGTGGTGACCAAATATGTTTGAACACTGAGTTCATATTTTTTAATTAAGAGGCAGATAGTTAAGAGAGGGCACAAAGCTAACAAAATTTCTAATTTAACCTGAACATTTCACAACTGCACGATTAGACTGATTAAACACAGTACCAGCACAATGTAACTTGGCTGTTGTTAAAATGATATGGAAAAAATTATCTACACACAACACACTATATGTTATAATAATATATACACAAACAAGTATTTTATTTAAAATCCTACATCCAAATATTCCTGGTTAGATGCAAGTGCATAGAAACATAGTCTTGCCGTCTCAGTGGAATAAATGAAACTTCATTTGGCGAAACAACGAAGTACGCATGACATGAGACCGAAGATTATTTGACAAAAGTATTAAATATTGATTATTCATAAACTTCAATGTCAGCCCTAGGCCCTAGATATTGTGTGGAGTAACATTATTGATAAATTTTTAGCTTTCTAATATGTGCCATTTTGAAAATCAATAAAAATTTGATTATGATTTTTTTTTCTATTGAGAAAATATTACCTATATTGTCTTTTTAGCTGTTTTTTTATATTGACTTTATTTACTTGGATAAAATTCAAATCTAGAATATGCTATTCAGCTTTAACCTCATCTTAAATTCAAATACTTAAATATCATCACCATTATTACTGTGTTGGTTACTAAAACCTCTTTTCCTGTAATGAAAAGGAAACTTTTACATTTGGTGTAACATCAGCATATCTATCCTGTTTCTATCCTGTTAATATAGGTATCTCCTTTAGTATTATAAAAGGAGTTTGTTGGTCTATTTTATTATTCTACATGAGCCTCTGTAAGTAAAAAATGCATTATTAGCGTTAAAAATAATACCTTAGCTGTAGTTGTAGCCATGCGAACTTGACAAATTATTGATGTCCAATTTCTGGCTTCTCCTTCTTTTCTTATGATGACAACATAGTCTGCATGACTTATCTCTGGACCTTCTTTGTATAGTACTAAAAAAATACAAAACCATATACTTATTCTTTGAGAATATATTCACAGCTGATTGAACTCTGTGAAATAGGCAGAATGTACTAATATTTGTGAAATTTCATGAATATTTATTATACTTCATTTCACCTAACAATAAGGAGAGCTAATAGAGAAGTGGTATTTGAAATATTGAATAGAAAATTTAAAAAACATTTTGTTACAATTACTAATTAACACCACAATAATTCCACTTGGACAGATAAATTTGTGCCTCGCAGACCACACACTGTGTTGGTAGAACAGGCAAATCAGTTTTATAAGGCTACCATTCAGCAAATTATAAAGAAACTGGGAGGGTGATAGTAGATCTGTGGTCATGAAATGGACAAATTCAACAGGCCATACAGTTAGGCTGATTAGTCATGCTGTCATGCCAGGGTTGATTGGCGGTAAGCAAATTATCAATGTCAACTGTCAACAATTTTTTTTCGGTATTATGCCGATCATATGCCAACGCTCAACAGTTAACGACCGCAGAACCGTGTAGGCACTCTTACATCAGCAGCGACAATAAACCAATAGTACTGGCTTTAGCTCTGTTGCTGACCTTCGGCACTGCTGGTCAGTGCGACTAAAGTTAGCTAGCATTTCATGTTGTGCAAGTAAGAAAAGTAACAAAAAGCAACTATTTTCTATTAGCAAAAGGCCAACAGAGAGATATATTTGTTTATTGCTCCATTCCCCTCAATTATAAAGGAGACAAAAATGGTTTCTTCTTGTTGCTCCTTTATTGATTTGCTAGTCTACAGTGAGACTATGTGTCATTTGTCCCAATCTTCATTTTATACTTTCCTATTTTGTCATACATCAGCTTAATCGCTCTGTCTTTAGTTCTCATTAGTGTTAATTTACACTGAAATGTGACGAGACTCAAAGTTGCTTAACGATGCATATAGTGATATCACAAGGTGCACTGCATCTCGGGACACTGCAAAGTCGCGAGATACATCACTGTGCAGCCTGAAGCCATCGACAACACTATCGCATGCTCACACAAGTGCATACATTTTTGTGTCTAGCAAATAAGTTCCATATTGTACAACTACAGTGTCACGTTTCAGTGTAAACTAAAGCTTAAGACCTAAATAGCCACTACATATAATCTCAATAAAAATTAGCAAATTTATAATATTAAACCATTTCATATGCTTACAATAATCACCACCGAACTTGATTCCAGGTTTGACAACATATCCCTTAGACCTAAAATAATGATAAACAACATATCTTGAAACAAAATTATTATCAGTTTGTCTAAATAAATCCCAACATTGTTCCGTGTTCAAAACACTATCATTAACAACTTGCAAACAACCCAAACCATATGTTAAAAAAAACGCTTCTTGTAATGTCAGCATCAGCTTTTCTTGTAACCTTATCTTATTTACACAACATTTGGGTTTCAAGTTAGCAAAGTAGTTATCCTCTTCAGAGTCACTGTTAGGGACTACAATTGCTATATCTTGGTTGCTACTAGATGGATTTGTGTACACATTGCTAGCTTCATCATTGTAATCATTATCCTCGCTGTTTTCATCATCACTTGATACAAGATCAATAACATCCTTATTCAACTGTTTCTCACCGTCACTTACCACCTTTGCTGTAAGCGACTCTACTTCTTTTAAAAACAAATCTAATTCTGATATTTCTTTTGGACCACAAAACTTTTTATACCAATAATTTCTTTTAAGAAATTGTCTCTTTCTCATTATGTTTGGGCTGCAATCGTTATTCGTTATTTTTGGCTTCGAACGTGACGCGGAACCTTTTCCAAAACAGCCCATATGATAGAGCAGGGCCATTTCATCCACTGATTTCACTTCCACACTATAACCATTAAAATATCCAGTGAATATAATACGCATTGAATTATCTAATGGGAAACGCAACGATTCAATTGCTGAGGGAAAGGAGTTAACCGAATTGGTCATTTGACAATTCTCTCCAATTTCCGAATTAGACATAATTGTGACTAAAACTGGCAGTTAATATAAATTATAATCAATTCTGTCACAGCTACAACATAATAAGACTGACGATTCTGTAACAAAGCGAACCAATAATTATTTTCTTAATATATTGTTTCAACAAATATAATTTTTGAAATAAATTTAAACAAAGCAAGCTTCTAAAAATGGATATAAAGGAAGTCAAAACAGAAAACTTTAACCGTAAGTTTAGGCTCTTACTATTTAATGCATACCTGACAGACTATTTAAGCAGTTGAATTAATTACATATAAAGAAGTTAAATAATAGCTGTAAAATCCGAATTCCGAAAGCAAATAACCTGAAAACTGAATGAATACCGACAAAATAAATATAAACAAAGGTCTGCTACTGTACTGCTATGCTATCTATTGATAATTTTATTTATTTACCATAAAATATAACCCACAGCATCGCAAGTCTGTGCTGTGTTCTGTGCTCTGTCTGTACTCAACTCCACAGAATATTTTAGAGCTTATTAATTATGTCGGCAACGGTCGTCACACGACAAGGACGGGAGTATACAAAATCATATTTACACTTCTTGAAAAGTTGATGCCCTCGTGGTTATCACGTTATATAAAACTAATTCAGGTAGATTTCTCAATAGACCAAATCTAGATACATACCGTGACAGCCGTTTAATAAAGATGCCGAAAAGTTCAATTTTATGGTGTAAAAAAACAATCTGAATTGAAACATCAAGTTACAAAATGATGGTGTGAACTTCCATAATTTAGTAAATATAAATGCATTGTTATTGTATTAACCTTTTTTTTTTCATTTAATAATTAATTACACATAATCCTCATGGTCATGCCTTCTCCCATCCTCGTCAAGTGACGACCGCGTAGCTCTATGTAATAGAACAACTTCTGACTGAAGTCTATACACAGAACAAAGAATATGGTTTTAAAATTTTAATTATAATAGCAGGTCTTCCAACCCTTTCAATTACTTTTTACAGGTGGAAAGTCAAAATAAAAACAAATACATTCATATTTTTGTAAAGTAGAAATAATTTTCTTCATAATATCCCTTTTATTGATTTTTCTGTCAAGACAAGACTTTTATGGGTTTCATCTAGCACTAGTTCATGTATGAAATACGACAGTATTGACAACTTGACAGAATTAACTGTGATGATTTTTTGTCTTTTTCTTTTTAGCCCGAACAGTGTATGTTAAAGAAGGTAAGATAATAATTATCACTCATATGTAGTGAAGTCATCGTTGTTTAAAAAGTCACAAGACCTCTCATCAGCTGAGTTAGCTGAGCCTTGTCTTCGTTTGTAGAATTTTGGGTATATTATAATTTTCTTAAATTATATCCCATTTAGTAGGTATATTATTGTAATTTCGAAGCCACCATGGCTAATATAAACGAAGAAAATGTTACTAAACTCATGGACGATAAAATTGGTGAGTGGTATAATGCGTATATTGCCATTTAGAAAACAATCTAATCCAATTTTGCCAAAATTAATGATTCCATAAATGAATATTTACAGATATGATAGCAGCGACTAGCGTTTTGCAAATACGAGCTAGTGAAATCCGCCAAACCCAGATCAACTGGCAATCTTATCTTCAGTGAGTAGTAAATTGTACTTTTAATTACAATACTTATGCGACTGTCTTCAGTATAAATAATACTTAAAAACCTCTATGTTACCATCTCAAATATGGCATAAACATAATTATTTCTATGCGTTCGCGACTATTATTAAGTGTAAAAATAATCCGTTATGTGTCTGAAGTTTTTAGGTATTAAGACACATATTATATACTGTTTGCCCAAGGCAGACAATCTGTGTTGAGAAGACGGACTTTTATGCTATCTATAAAATAAAAATCAATTGCAACATCTATGATGAGATTTTGTGTTGTGTTTGTAATAGACAGGACAATGTTTCTATGAAATATTTTAGAATGTCCATGGGAAAAGTGACATTTAGATGGTATTTTTATATGAAATTAGCGACCCGCCCCGCGATATAGGGGTGCGATTTTTATATATATGAACATTCCCCGTTTATCCCTCTTTCTATTAGTGAAAACCGAATCAAAATCGGTCTACCCGTTCATGCCGTGACCAAGGGAAATAGGGATTTATTTTTATATATAGAAGATTAACAGGCAACTATTGGGTCAGCTAGTTATATAATATTAAATGCCTTTACTATAAGCACAAAAATTTATTCATTATTAAAAAAATACCTACATGCATTATGTTGGAAATGATGAGCAATTTTGTGACTTAAGAAGAGTTGAGTTATAATAAATCATGATTAGTGTAAAAAGGACACTATTCTGTTGTTTTGTGATAATAGAAGACTTAAAGACTCACAAAAAGAAAAATACAATAGATAGGTACTTGTAATTAATAAATAGATATGTGTGAATATGAACTTCAAAACACATACTTAATTATGATAATGAAGGAATGCAAGTGTTTGCAAAACATCACTTGCAGGCGCACATATAACCACAAGGTGCAGTAATGAAACTATGTTTTTCTCTTCACAAGTACACAAGAGAATAAATGTAAGATGCTAAAGTAGACATAGTATTTAAACAACTGTTTTCCAATCACCAGTCGGAAAGTCCTAATGTCCTATACTGTTTAGTGTGTTTTTTAAAACACTGACCATGTTTTTTAGACTAAAGTCTGTTTTTATATCTTGCATCTAACTGGTTTTATTTTTGTAGATCCCAGATGATAACTCAGAGAGATCACGACTACATTGTGAATCTAGATACTCGCGGCCAAAAGGACTTGCCGGACAAGAACCCTGAACAATGTGCTACTGTTTTCCTGAACCTTCTTACTCACATCAGCAAAGATCATACTATTCAATATATCCTGGTGTTGATTGATGATATTCTTTCGGTGAGAATTGTTTTTATTGTACTTTAAGACCTTTATTATGTTTTGAGTAGGTACCTGTATTCAGTTTTATTTTAAAAATACTTTTTGACAGGAATAGAATAAGTGAAGTAATTATATTTATTTCTTGTTATTATTTCATTTAACAATTTTTTTTTTAAATTTTATACTCTATGCTAAAAACCTGAATTACTTTAGTCACCCACACACAGTTAAATAAAGCTGCATAAATCTAGACTTGCATAAAGAATATACAGTGTGATTGAGTTTGTTATAAAAATTTCTTTTATGTTTCTGCCTGAACCTTATTCTAAATCTTTTTCCATTAATCAGTCTATTGTTATCAATAAATCTATACATATAATATAATATAATTGTAAATGAGCCATGTCTGTACATTAAATATTTTTTCAAAGAAACAATTTGTACACATTGTACATACTTATGTGACCGAGGTCAAAAAAATAGGTTTTAGAATTTTTGTCTGTGCGTTTGTGCACGCTAATCTCAGAAACAGCATAACCAATTTGAAAGCGGTTTCACTGATTTATTGTAGCAAGCTTCCCGTAACATTTAGTGTTTGTTTCATTCCAATCGGTTAACGAACAAAAAAGTTACTCGCTTTACCAAATACCATGCATACAAAGTTGCAGGCTCAGCTAGTTTAGCAATAAAATTGGTAGAGGCATAACACTCTGCATCATACAGTCCTAAATTGGGTAATCTGTCTCACAAAAATAACCACTTTTAACAGAAGACAGCCATAATATATTTTGTATGTATAAATAAAGTATGTCAGAATCCATTTCAATATCTCCTCACATTATGTCGTGATCTATGAGCTTAGTTGTTGTTAGCTTTATTCAGCCTGCTTCCATTTTACATTAAAAAAAATGTTTGCTACATGTGGTCATAATTGATATTCTGTATTTATATGTGTACTTAATTGATTTTAATTTCGTTTTTATTAAACTAATCTAATAAAAACTGTTATTTATGAATGTAATAAATATATATTGTTATATTAAATTCATTTAATATGTTAAATTATTTCCCACATTTTATAAAATGGTATATAAAAATGTATGTATCAAATTCACAATACTGCTGTGAGCAATTTTTTAATGTCAAGCTCTCTTGATGGTAGGTGGCTATCATCAAGTGGATGGTCGCCTGTAACATAAGCACAGCCACAGGTGCTGCACTTGACCTGCCGACCATAGTATATAGATAGGGACATAGGCTATAGCATTCCTTACACACTCACTGAAACACAACAGCACATCTGAACTAGATTCGACGATTGACCTCCTTCTCAAAGTTGGCTCTAACTAATTGGACCTTCTGACCTATAAGTTACTAATTTAAATTTATTATTAAAATTAAATATTATTTTTTATAGGAGGACAAAGCGAGAGTGAAGATATTCCGCGAATCTAAATCTGGTAATGTTTGGCAGTCATTTTTGAACTTGCTGAATCGTCAGGATGAATTCGTGCAGCATATGACTGCTCGCATCATTGCCAAGCTCGCCTGTTGGCATCCCCAGCTTATGGACAAGAGTGATTTGCACTTCTATCTCTCTTGGCTCAAGGATCAGCTTAAGTTGAATGTAAGTTTCTATTGATTTCTTTTTTAATATTTTACATTTTAACATTGAATCAATTAAAAATGCTAACATTTCTTTTATGGGTATTGGTTTTCAATTTACACATGTTTTGTTGAAGCTTTCTTTTAATAAAAAATCACACTATAGAAAATCTATGTGATGGCTGGTATGTAGACTTTATGTGCTTTATTTTTTATAAATTTTACTTCAGTAATGGGGGAAATGTCAAGCACTAGTATTATCCTCACGGTTTCCGTCACCTTAATTATTAACAATTTTCCTCTTCAGACAAACTATATCAGTGTTGATACCGCTGATACGGCAGTATAGCTACATTCCTGGTACCTACAGGAAAAACAATAATCTATAGTCGCCTCACAAGAAACTATAAACTTCAAACATTCAGGGGTTCACAACATATGGATCGAATAATAAAATTATATATATAATTAAAATATAAAAGCGACACATATTCGTGTTGTATTTAATTTTTTTTAATCACTAATATGCAATAAACATTAAAAATAATAAATTTTATGTTTGAGGTTCAAATTATAGCTAAAAAAATAAATAATATTTATGCATCCAATCTCCAGTTACTAACATACATTTTTTTAATAAATTTACTTAATAACATTTATTCGCTTTTTTGCTTTTTTCATTTCTGCAGAAGAAACTAACTTATTCTCTAAAGATTTATCCAAAGAGGCTATTTGTCTACGATGTTTCATTTCTAGTTAATTGCTGCAATTCGCATTGAACAAACAAGAAAATCATGTAATTTCTATTCTTATAAATTATGTTAACATAGGTTCTTATAACCTATGTTACCATATATTATTACCAAATCTATTGTTTCATTAACTTAGTAGGACGAAACGAAATTATAGGTATAAACAAGTATCTCCCTACCAGTGCCAGCGACGTCACAGGTGTATACCGATGGTGATGTATCTGCATAGTTAACAATAATAACACCAATGAATATGGTAAAAAGCAATTTAAACGTTAGTGACAAGTAATTTAGGATGTAAATTTTAAAAAATATGCTTGTTTTCTTACAAAAGCTAGTATTAAATATGATACAATGGCGCGGTTATATTATTTATAACCGGTATGTAGAGCATTACTTATGGAACACTCAAAACACAAATCAATATTTTTTGATTATTTAAAACATTTGTGCTAAGGTGAGTCCAAACTATATAGCAAATATATTATAAAACATATTTTATATAGCATCCTTACATATTATAAAACAAAGTCCTCCGCCGCGTCTGTATGTATGTTCGCGATATTCTCAAAAAGTACTGAACGGATTTACACGTGGTTTTCATCTATCAACAGAGCGATTCCTGAGGAATCTATAGGTGTTAATTCGTTAAAGTTTTATCCGTAGGTTCCCGAGGGTTTGCAAATTGGTGCACAGGTATATCACCAAGCAGTTCTACGTAAATCTGATAGATGTCGCCGCTTCAACCAATTATATTGTAATATAATAGATGGCGCCATCAAATAGTGTAATATTTTTTTATTTTTCAACGCGGACGAAGTTGCAGTCACCAGCTGTTGTTTTGTGGGAAGTTAAATACTAACTGTGGCCGGGACATCGCCCGCGTGAAATTCACATTGTTTCTCGGTATCGGGTACCTACCTCGCAGTCGTAGCGTACGCGTTTTGGCCTACTTGCACCGCCTCTGTGGCTTCACGGCGCGGTCGCATTTTACTTATATAGTATTATCTCTTTAATCATACATCCAAAATATATGCAGCAAAAAGCAAAAATCACTAGCATTAATTACTTGTGACGATACACTTGCTCTGATTTTGATAAGGATACATAATTGTTGATAAAATGGTGGCCAATAAACATCACCTAACGACTTTAATTATTAAAAATACATACAAACTTTACCTCTTTATAATTTTTCATTATAAACAATATATAGTTTTGATAACACTGTTATACAATGATATACATAGGTATAAAATGTTATTTAATTAGGACGCACCTTTAGTCGATATATACAGCTCGCAAAGAGCCCCCGCATACTGCTTATCGACATAGTCATCTTTCATTATTTTTTTATGTTAAGATCGGCAGATAGGCTAACGGTCCACTTGATGGTAACCTATAACACAATCAACGTCACAGCTGCTGTAAGTGCGCTGCCTACTACAGTAGGATTAAGGATAAGGGATTGGATAGGAAAATGGGGCTCTGGCATCCCTTACTCAGTCACCGAAACACAACAGCATACATGCTGTTATTTCATGGTGATATTCTGTACGGGGGTGGTCACTGCCGCCAGAAGAGCTGCCCAATCATTTGGGCGTTTCGCAATGTGCCCTGCCACTACTTTCCAGATCCAGACCAGAGATAAATTTGAAAAGCTCATTTTTAAATTTGACCCTGCAGGGAATCGAACCCGGGAACCCCAGAATAGAGCGTTAAGGCAAGCACTCTAACCACTCATCCAACGGGCTCGTCAGTTAGTACATACCGTGATTTCTAGTTACATGGGAACCCGTTACTTCCCGTTTAGAGCGAATTTTCTAGGTTATTGTCTAAACACAGGGACTTTTGGGAAACTTAATTTAAGACAAATTGCCTGTTTGTTGGACATAATATTAACAGTCGCTGATAACACTGTGGCATAAGGGTTTTTATAATGTGTGTGGCGCACTGATCGGAGCACGGTCGCAAGAATCACAAACATCATGGGACACTATTATGTGACGTTTAGCCAGTGTGATTGAGAGGTTTGTTTTCTGGTAAGGCGGAGGCAATGTCTGCCGAGTTAGCGCATGCCGAGCAGGTTATGTTGGCGCATGAGAAACACCACGGCGATAAACACAAACATCATCACAAGGACGCGGACGCCGTACAAGAGAAATACCAGACACTTTACAGCTCGTTTGACCAACTAAAACCGCATGAGGAGATATCGCTTGGCCCAAAGAAGGTACCCGCCACGAAACGCCTAATCGCGTCAATAACAACACTGGAACCAAGTTATATGTTTTAAATTGTTGTGTCGATTAACTCGTTCGCGATGTTTCGCGATGCAATTGCGAACAGATATTTCTGACTAACACTTTCTGCTAACCACGAATTAATGGAGCTATTTAAACATTAACCCCCTATATTTTTTAAATATCTTCTCAACATTTAAGAATAATTTCAATTTGTCATAATAATATTTAAAATGTTGAAATTTGCTAATATTATTAAAGTTTTGATTAGCCTACTTTCGTTTTGTTCGAAGTTTTAAATGTTTAGGCTGCGTTTTCACTAGGGGATACATATCGAATTCGGTTCGAAATTGACGTGGTATGTCTCTGCGACTGCTGCACAATTACGCTCGAGATTTGCCTTGTTCACACTGCTCAGTAGTGATCAGTATGTTTACCCGACTAGGAACACAAAGCGACTCGCGTCTTCGCCGTTCAAAGTTTGTCGGGCAACTGTCAAGGGACACGAAGGTCGCGCTCGCAGAGCATCGACTAGCGACATGTTTCGCGACACATACATAGATGTCGGGTGACATTGCGGGAAAAGTATATCTCGTGTCGAGCGACAAGGTCGCGGGACAAATGTCCCCCTAGTGAAAACGCGGCTTCAATGTTAGTAGAAGATTTTTCTAGAGAAATGTCTTTATCGCGACTCTATAAAATAACAAAAAAAAAAACACTATAAAATATGTTTCATTAGAAAATCGAACATTAAAGTCTAAAGTTTATTAGTTCATACTTTTTTCATTCATTTTTCTGTGTGTATATACATATATTTTATTTTCATTGAAAACACATGTGCATTATTTTCAATATACAATTCTAATAGAAGATATTATTTAAGTTATTATTCGATTTTTGTGCTCACATTGAAGATGCTGTTGCATGTTTGTGCTTTATCTGCTTAAAATTGTGTTACTGTAGCTGTCCTCTCTCTTTTTATGTATCTTCGGCAATTTTTTCAAGAAAACATATCATTGTCAATGTTTGAACATAATTAAGTTAGGTTTTAAAATAATTATAAAATTGTGACTCTTATCTAACTTTAAATGGTTTGGGTGTAAAAGTGAAATGACAATATATATATTAATTAATTAATTTGTTTCTAGAACAATGATTACATCCAGTCGGTGGCGCGCTGTCTTCAGATGATGCTTCGCGTCGATGAATACCGCTTCGCTTTCCTCTCCGTAGATGGCATCTCTACTTTGCTTGCTATTCTCGCTTCCAGGGTAAACTTCCAAGTAAGTTCAAATTCAGTTAAATCACATATTTAACCATCATCATGGTAAATGTCTTTTAAGTTATTGACGTTTCATGATGATATTGTTGCGAAAATATGACACGTTTCTTTTTTCGTTAGCAAAACTATGTACAATGTACACAGTGGAAATTTTGGACATACACTGTGTAAGTTACATTGCGACCCCATTGTTGAATACACACATATCATAAATTATACATACGATACAATGGAGCTATTTGTTCAGCGCCATCTACTTGGCCATCCCTTCCTAATCCTTATCCTTAATCTTAGTCCCGGTGGCGTTGTGATGTCTTCATAAATGATACACTCATTAACTTTTAAATAGAGTTTTATTTAGATAAACGCAAAGCATTTTAATTTTACACAAAAGTAACCGAAATGCCATTACAACAAAAAAACTATTTTATATCCGAACCTTTTAGCTTACCACAAACTATAAGAATGACAAACTAAACGTCTCACAGACGTTACTTGTGTTATAGGCGACGGAAGTCCCCTACCATCAAGTGGACCGTTATCCTGACTGACGAGCTTAACATACATCCCTGCAAATAATACATATATGATTTAACTCTTTAGAGGGAGGGCGAATTTGAACACATTCTACCATTTCACTAATAGTAGGGGAGCCCACAATGCTAAATGTGGAGTTACTCGGCGTCGTTGGACCTATTGGATTTTGAAAATTAGATAGTAGAAAAAAGGTTATATCATGTATGCCTTTTCACCAGTGGGGGAACGTCAACAGGCTTTCAAAAATGTTAAAAAAAGGACAGTCACGTGGATATACTCGAGCGCATCAGATATTGGTAATATGTATACTCCACGTGTCTCTGACGACGAATCCATTTTAATTTGCCAGTTTGGATGGTGGAGGCGCGCCCATACTGAAGGGTTAAAAATGAGAAAAAAAAAATTTACTTGTCAGATATTCAGAACTAAGCTAAGCTAGCTGTTAAGTGAACCCAAACTAAGCTCCCAGTTAAAAAACTGACGATTCGGATGTGACGCAAGCTCGTGGCAGTTTCTTCAAAATGCATTTTGAAATACTTGACCGCATCAGATTTGCATACATACAGTTATACTTTTTTTTCTTTTTCTTTTTTCAACTTTGTGACCCTCCAGCTCTCTTACGTCACGCTCAAGTCGTCAGATTATTAAAAAGAAAACTTTTCATGTAATTAATCCTACATACTTTAATCTGCCGCATTTGAGTAAATCTCAAAATCCCCTCTGGGGCTCCCCTACTATAACAGAGTAGTTACATACATATATATCGTGGAACGGGCTACTCAGACGTGATATCAGAGTAGCCTTTGAACTAGTCCAAGAACAAGCTAGATAGACATCTAGAAGCTCAAATGCAAATGAAGACTCGTCAGCTCAAGCTACTCGTATAAGTCAATCTTGTTTCTGTTAGGTCAATAGTGAGTAGTAGAAGTAATGGTAATGAAACGTCAGCATTTCTGCTTTTTTTACCTTAGGCATTACAGTATGCATTCCATAGAGCCAAACTTTCAATATTAACTATAAATTATTGTTTTGTTATTCATATTACATCAATAATTCTTATTTCCTGATTTTTTTTTAGGTTCAATATCAACTGGTGTTCTGCTTGTGGGTGCTCACATTCAACCCTCTGTTGGCTGAAAAGATGAATAAATTCAATGCCATCCCAATCCTGGCAGATATACTCAGCGACTCCGTCAAGGAAAAAGTCACCCGCATTGTCCTGGCTGTATTCAGAAACTTGATCGAGAAACCTGAAGATTCACAAGTGAGAATACTTGTGTATTAATTTTTAATTATGTTAATTTGAATATTAATAAATTATCAATTAACTCTTGATTCTCGCTTAATTAATTAAGCGATCTCGATTCTACTACCCTCTTTGTTTGAATCTTTGTTGAATTATCGATATCTTAATATGAAATGTCATTTCAAAAGAACAAAAGGCTGATTAGTAGACCCGAATTTTAAATTTTAATTAAAAGTCATAATGGAAAGTTTTATTTTACTTGGTGAAAGGTGATATCTACACAAATAAATAAAATTTAAATTGAAGTAGAAATTTTGTTTGTCTGACTGTGCCGGCTAAACTCCGAAACGGCTGGGCCGATTTTGATGGGATTTTCACTGGCAAATAGCCGATGCAGATGGCTGCTTTTATTTTAGAAAAATAAAAAATAATATATGTAAGCAGTGTCCACAAGCCGGTAGCCGGAGTTTAAAAATATGATTATTACAGGTAGCCAAGGAGCATTGTATCGCTATGGTCCAATGTAAAGTGCTAAAGCAACTGTCCATTCTCGAGCAAAAGCGCTCTGATGACGAGGATATCATGAATGACGTGGAATATTTGAATGAGCGCTTGCAAGCCTCCGTACAAGACCTGAGCTCTTTCGATCAATACGCCACCGAAGTTAAAAGCGGACGGTATGTTTTCATTATTTTAATCAATCAACTCCAATTTTTTGTGGTAATAAATTGTATACACCTCGACATTCTCAATAATACCGTGTAAATAATTTGATTAATTCATTATCTTTATATATTACCCAAGGGTAATATTGGTACAGAAGAGACTGGCTTTTTCGCAGGCCTGATACGTTTACTATTTTACTTTTTGTTTAAAAAAATTATAAGACCTCAGCCTACATTATATTCACAGCCAAAAACCTCCATTGTGCAATTAACTATCGATACTAAATTAAAAAGTGGTATTTTTCTGTGACAATGACATAAAGCCTTACATTTTCAAAATTATAAGATTCGATCAGATTTTTAATTAAACAATATATGGGAAGATAGTCAGTTGAACAATTTCGTTTGCAATTTTAATAATATTTTGGTAGAATTAGTATTTATTAAATTAAATCGAAAATTTAAAAACTTGTAGGAGTGTACTTATATAAAAATTATTTGAAAAATGCCGTTCTCATCCGTGCAGTCTGGAGTGGTCGCCCGTACACAAGTCGGCGAAGTTCTGGCGCGAGAACGCCGCCCGATTGAACGAGCGCGGACAGGAACTTTTGCGCACGCTTGTACACCTGTTGGAGAAGTCCAGGGACCCCGTCGTGCTGGCCGTCGCCTGCTACGACGTCGGCGAGTACGTGCGACACTACCCGCGCGGAAAACAGTATGCGTCTTTATTCTATCATTCAATCATTCACTAGATTTTATCTTTTAGGAAGATTTTAAAGCCATACATTATCCAAATTATCTTGTTCCTAAGTGGTTTCTATTTATTCTAGTCAAGAACGGTCGCACTTTTTAAGGTAGCAATAGAATATAGAACTTATTGACTATAGTAAAAGGTATACATAGTAGAATGTAGATTTTCTCGGCCGGTATCCATATGAGTTGCAGGTTTCCGGGATGATGGCCCGGGGGCCTTAGACAAAGTAACGATATGAAACGATAACGAAGTTCGAAAACAATAAAATGTATGGGATTGACGTGCCGTCGCTAAATCACGTGGTACATCCCATATATTTTATTCTTGCGAACTTCGTTGTCGTTTTTAAAATGTTACTTTGTCTAAGGCCCCAAGTCTGTTGGAGTCTGTTGACATCCTCAGTGGTGTAGTCCGTATTAGAAGAAAAAGTACATCACATCACTGCACCGCAATGCACGAAACTGTGACACACTGCACTACACTTCACTTCTGCACTTTTCGACTTCTCGAGCGAGACTGATTCGTCGACTGGAATGTTTCTATATTTATATCGAACCACAGGGTGGTTGTATTAATGGGGTGTGGTCACTAGGAGAGGGGTTATAATGCCCTCTCTTTCTTTCATTATTATTATTCTTGCGTAGTGCCGGATACCAAAATACACAATATTTGGTATCCGGCACTACACAGTGTAGCCTTATACAGTTCAGTGAGCAGCGTGACTTCGCGAGATGCATCGTGTACTCATTATTATTTGTGTAGTAAATTAGTCCTATATTAATAAATAATAATAAATAAAATATTTTTATTCACTGAAAACTCGTTTACAAATTACGACATTTTTAGTACACAAACTGCAAATACTCACACATACTCACAACTACATTCGCCATCTACACTATATTGCACTACATATTTGCACAATATGCACTCGTATGCCAATCAATGACTCTGACACCCGAACCAGGCAAATCCCTGTATCTCGGGTGCCAGCAACCTATTTCGATATTACAAATCTATTTCAAAGAATCCAGCACCTATATAATTCCAAATTCCTAAATTCCTTAGAATCCAATTTAAAACTCCAAGTCTCCAATTCCAAACTTTAAATTTTATGTGATGCAAGAGTATAAATATTATAAATAAATATATTTAAATATAATTAAGTGGTGTGTGTGTGTGTGTGTGTGTGTGTGTGTGTATAATGCACGTGTTTGTGAATGTGTAAGTTACTATTTTATTGCTTTAAATAGAGCTTCAGTATTGTCATAGTCTAGTGTGAATAACCATTCTTTTAGTATTGTTTTACATTTATGTTTCAATAATGGATAAAAATTTAGGATCTTATTTATTTTATTATATAAGAGAGGTGTTATATATGCACGTTGATTCCTTGCAAACGCTGTACGGCAGGCAGTAACTTTTAGGATGTTGGGGGTTACTCGTTTGTTACGATATATTTCCGGATCGTAGGGAGTACGTGATTGTTGGTCTGTGATTAATTTTAATATATATAATTTTCTGACCGTTAGCACCTTACATTTTTCATAGAGTAACGCAGTTGAATATCTGTATGGTTTGAAAATAATAGTTTTCAGAAGAACTCGTTGAGCTCTGTCTAGGAGAATTAAATGAGTTTTACAAGCACTGCCCCAAACACCTATGCAGTAACCAATAATAGACTGCGCTAATGCAACGTAAATTTTGCGCAACATTGCTAAGTCAGCCACATATCTTAATTTTCTAAAAGTCCAGATGAGAATCCTAGTACGTTCCGAGATTAATTTAATGTGAGGCAGCCAACTTAAGTTGCTATCTAGTATAATACCAAGGTATTTTACCGTCTTCGATTTGCTAATACTTGGACAGGAACAGTGATTAGCTTGGTGTCCATCACAAGTATGAACTCTAATACCCATATCAGCTACGTTAGGATTACTAGTTATGGTAAATTGCATGAACGTCGTTTTAGATAAATTTAAGGTTAGTAGATTTAACTCAAGCCATTCAGCAACACTTCGAAGCCCAGATTCTGCAACATTCTTAACCTCAGACCACGTTTTACCCTGGAATACAAGAGCTGTGTCATCTGCATAAGTAAAGATTTTTCCACCAGGGAGAGATAAAGAACAGAGATCGTTCAGGTATATAATAAAGAAAGAGGCTGGGTCCAAGTATGCTTCCTTGCGGAACTCCATAGGTAACATTAACATCAGAGCTTATATGATTATTGATTTTTACTCTTTGTAGACGTCCAGTTAGGAAGTTGCTAAAAATTTTAAGAGCTGTATCTCTAACACCAATATTTTCCAACTTGTTCACAAGAATGGGTATCGAAACAGTGTCGAAGGCTTTGGCTAAGTCAAGAAAAATCCCGATACATTTCTGTTTTTTGTCGAGATTCTCCACCACATACTCAGTCAAATCACCAACAGCATGTTCCGTGCTAACACCAGTTCTAAAACCGTACTGAGCATTTGATAAAATATTAAATTTATCTAAAAATTTTACAAGTCTATTGTTCAACGTTTTCTCCAGAATCTTAGAAAGAGCGGGAAGCACAGAGATGGGCCTGTAGTTTTCAACTCTGTCTCGGGCCCCATACTTGTGAACAGGTGTAATAAGAGACCTTTTAAATACACTTGGAAAACAGCCTTGATCGAAGCACGCCGTAAAAAGAGTGGTAAGTGGAGTTATAATACTGGTCTTGATCATTTTAAGAAATTGGGCAGGGATAAGATCCCAGCCGACAGCACAATTGTTATTAAGGCCAAGGAGAATTGATTCAATTTCTTTTTCATCCGGAGGGATAAGCACAAAGGAGTTAAGACTTTTATTTATTTTAGTCATGTTACTTGCAGATTGCTTACTTTTACCAATTATTTTACCAGCTAAGTCGCTACCAATTTTAGAGAAAAAAGAATTTACCTTGTCAACAGAGTGTAAGGGGCCGTCTCTGATCAGCTCTGTCGCATGATATTTGGTTTTATTACGACCAGAAATAGCGTTTATAGCAGCCCACGTTTCCTTGCTGTTTTTTGCAGCATCCAAAAGAAGCTTTTCGTGTTGGCGTTTAAGCTTTCTCAAAAGTGAGTTGCAGAAGTTCCTATATCGTTTATAGGAAATTTCCAGGATCTCATTCTGCCGATTTATTTTTAGTTTTTGATGTAGTTTATCTCGGTGGCGAATACACCTAATCAAACCAGGGGTGACCACGGCTTAAGTGGACGTTTACGCCTGGGTAAGTGCATTTTATGTGTGTTATTACTAATAGCAGATGACAACAAGCCTACAAACTTTTCCGCCGCATCCCCAGCCTCACAAGCCGGATGAATGAAAGAGAAATCAGCAGTTGCTATTAATTTCGCTGCCTCAGTAAAATTGGTTTTGTTAATAAATGTGTTTTTAATTATATTTTTAGTATGAGTAAGGGTCAAATTTATTAATATTGATGCGTGGTCAGTAATAGCAGTGTCCAAAACCAGCACTTTAGTTGGGATTGAAGTTTTGACTAAAACATGGTCAAGACACGTTTGCAGTCTTGTTGGGTATGTGTGACCTGGCAAAAGGCCGAGTCCAGCGCAAAGATCTAAGTATGAGTGACTGTGAATTGTCCATGTTTCCGGGTTTAATATAAATATTCATATCTCCAACGTAAAAAAGATGTTTAGTTTTAATAGACTGAGTTATACTTTCAAGAGAATTTAAGAAACTGTCAATATTTTTGTACGAGGGCGATCTGTACATGGCCAGTATCGCGACATCAGGTTTAATTTTTATTAAAAGAAAATTAGCTCCCACTGGTTCCGGCTCAGTAATTATGCAATCAATGTCATATTTAATGTATATAACAATTCCATCATTCTGATTTAAACATTTCTTAGAAAAATGACATTTATAACCTTCGAGGCATGGCGGATGCTTATATTCATTTATCCAGCATTCGGTTAGAATGATTAAGTCCGGTTCAAAGGAAAGTTGTGATATATGAGCCGTAAATCCATCCAGGTTTTTATACACGCTACGAATGTTTTGAATTATTATATTTAAGGATTTATCAGAAGCTTGTATTATATTATTACAATCAGTTATGTCCGTGATAAAACAGGCTGACGCCACCGAGGTATTATCAATGTCAGATATGATTTGTTCATTTAATACCGGCATTTTTAAGAACATAAATATACGTACTGATTAATTTACTTCTGGGAAGACTCATGGCTCCCTTTCCTTCCTTTGCAATTTTGAGATTATTAAATATATGGATATCAATAGTAGAATGAAAACTAATGACAATACTGAGTGTGATAGTAGCTATAAAGTACATAAAAATTAACTGAATATTTGTATGTATATTGGTTGCATAATATGTATGTATGAATATGTAGTATGTATGAATATAATATATATATCTTATAAATCTAATACTATAGTAAATTATAAGCGAAGGGTCGACCAGCATAGAAATCGTGATCAGCACAGCCGTACAGTTAAAGTTATTAGAACCATTTGACATTATTCGTAGCTGTAGTCATTCCTGCGCTCTGAGTTTGGCTAGATCTGTTTCACCGTCGATTTTGACATGTGGTTGTCCTTCTCCTTTGCGGAGATACGTTTTTCCGAACGTCGTCCAGCAGAACTTATATTTATACTCTTGGGCAAATTTTCGGGCAAGATAGTTCAGTCGTCTTGCTCTTTGAGTTAGGCATTCAGAGATAAAAACGGGTTTGGATGGTCCTTCCAAGGACAAATGAGATGTGTTAAGCTTGTTGCCCAGGTTTCTCAGGTTGAATTTTCGAGCATTTTTTATGAAGCTTTCTTTTTTTAATGTGCTGCACAGGTCAGCAACAATTATTCCATTTCCTGATTTATTCCTTAAACGGTAGATATTATTTATTTCACTGAGTTGTAGGGGGACTTCGAGGACCTTTGCAGTACCCGTTACGATTTCACATAAACTTGCTTTTGTTTCATTCTTACCCATGGGAATGTTGTGTAATTCAAGCTTCGACGACAAAAAAGATTGTTCTAGATTTTCAATTTTTTCTTCTAGCCTATATATATATAATCTATCTTCTTTTCTTTGTTTCTCGAGGGAATCACATTTAGTCTTCATCTCATCATATTTCTCAGATATCAGAGTAATTGATTCTTTGATTTCCTTATTTTGGTTCAGAATTTCATTTATAGTTGCCTGAAGAGACGAAAATTTATTGTTGTATTGGTCAGCAAATTTAGTCAGCATACCTTTTATTTCTTCCTTAAAACTGTTCAGACCAGAGCTGTCCTCTCGCTTACGTCTTAATGTTATATGTATATTGAATCGTTACCTTAAATTGTGCACCCAGCGTCGCGTCTCAGTGTGGTGTGAACTAATCCTAAGTGTTCTTTTATGTATTTACTAGCTAGCGCCCGCGAATTCGTCTGCGTTGAAAAATGAAATAACGCCTACATCTTTATAGCTGTGACGACTGTGGCGCCGAGTTTTTAATATTTTTAGACGATCCCTCAGGAATCTAACATTTTTTTCAGGATAAAAAGTATCCTATATGTTAAACTAGATATTGAACTATCTGTGTGGCAAATTACATCCGAATCCGTTAAGCCGTTTTTCAATGAAAGAGTATCACATATTCATACATCTACCCATCCTCACAAACTTTCGCGTTTATAATATTTTTAGGATTATTTGATTAGTAAGAATAATTGTTTGATTAATTTGTGGCACAGCATTATAGAGCAATTGGGCGGTAAGCAACGCGTGATGTACCTTCTGAGCCACGAAGACCCCAACGTTCGCTATGAGGCTCTACTCGCAGTGCAGAAGCTTATGGTCCACAACTGGTATGTTTCACTTAACACTGCATTGAATGCTTTGACCCAACTAATTTCAAAATATTTTAATTATTGGAATAATATAAAATAAAATGACGCCTCACAATATGCAAACAGCATTTTTTCTTATGTTAAGGTCGTCAGATAGGCTGATGGTCCACTTAATGGTAAGTCGCTACCGTCGCCTATAACACAGCAACGCCACAGGTGCTGCAAATGCGCTGCCTATCATAGTAAAATTAAGAAAAAGCGATAGGGTAATGGGCTCTGGCGTCCCTTACTCAATCACTGAAATACAACAGCATATATGCTGTTATTTCACGGTGGTCTTCTGTAAGGGAGTGGTTACTGCTGCCAGACGGGCTGCCACTACTAAAATAACACATACTAACTGTAAAAATTTGTGGAACAACACATAGTATAACTTTAAAATATATTTATTTCAGGGAATACCTCGGCAAGCAACTCGAGAAGGAGCAAATTGACAAGCAAACCGGAGGCACCGCGGTGGGTGCGAAGGCCTAAAATGTTATTAATATGTTAATTCTTGTTATTGTTGTGAAATGTGGGCTTAGTTTTGATTCCCTAAAGCCCAGTAATGATATTTGCCATAACGTGCAATCAGATATTAAAAATATTGTATACTTATATTTGTAGCACAGATTGTTTCGTGTAAATAAATATTTTGCCTTATATTATATATAACAGAATTTACTCTTTTCAATAAACACTAAATTTTACAAATTGTCAATCACATTCCTATTATATTATAATTATCTAAAATTAAAGAAATAATATTTGGCAATGTGTAAGCAATGTTGATACGCCATAATTATGTATTCTTATTATTTGGTAGAGACTATTATATAGATATTTAATGTTGGTACATAAAGCAGTATTGTGAATTAAATTCCTAATTAGTTTGTCATTGTTTTATTTTTAGTATGCCACCAACAGATTACTAATCATCGATCTGTTTTGGAGACTATTCCTTACAAATAAATTTTCATATAAGGCCCCCGGTATGGAACCTTTATGAGGAGTAAAATTAATTCAAGCGTTAACTAAAATGCGTTACGTTATCTGTCACTGACATTTGTGCGACAGCTGACGCATGTCTGTGTCTGTTTCTCCGCTAACTTCTTCTAAACCACCTAAAAGATTGATACGGTTTTCGCCAGTAAAAGATCGATAAACGACAAAGGTTTGTGTTGATAATAATTTACAGAAAAAATTGCATCCTTGCAAAACCGCGATGGGTCGTTAGTTTACCAGTAATGGAATCTAGGCTTTTAAAGTACCTCTTATGGAATTATTCACCTCATAAGGCACTTATGAAAAATGTTCGCTTTTATTCCTATCCCCTTTTTAATAACCCAATTAGTGTTTGCTAATAGAAACTTGGGTAAAGTTGTATTTGTGATGATGATAAATTGTTAGCATCGATAATAATATAACGTTTTATGTTATGATCATACACCAACCAACACGAACATTAAAATGGTTATGAACACTTCTTAATATCGATACCAAAGAGAATGTAATCACTGATCGATACCGATAGTGATAACAGAAAAACATTGATGTATTGATCTATTTCATTCATACATATATCGATATTTTCAGATGATGTTAAATTTTTTCGATTTCGATATTATCGAGTCATCTAAAAGTATCATTTATAGGTGAAATGTAAAAGTAAGACTATAGTAGACGCATTTATCAACTAAATCGTCGAGCAATAAACTTCAATGGCGATAGGAATGTGTAACGGAATGCAGATTGCTAACGATAAGTGATACGAAAACCGGCCGTAGTAGACAGATTCGATAAAACCGACTAGCAAATTTTAGAAAACTAATTATGTAGGTACTCGAACTTTACTGCCTAATGCTATCCTTTTTTGCTAGTTTTTACAAAGTTGTGACCATTTGAATTGTTTTTTGTATGGGAAAAATAATACATATCGTCGCCTTGGTGGTGAAAAGACCCACACTTTTGAGTAAATTGAGTTATGAACATCATACTCAGCGTTAAACGGAGATTCTAGTGGTGAAGAGATCTAAGAGATAGCTCAAGTGGAGGTTTTTTTCCTTCAGAAAATAAAATAAAAAACATTTTTTGTGGGTGCTTATTTATTTCAAATGTCATTATCGTGAAACCAATTTAGTGTGGAATTGCTCACTTCACCACTAATACGACGATATGCTCTAATTTTTTCCTTCAAAAATACAAATTTTATAATTTGAACATCTAATTTATTTTTTCTTATTATTTTATTAATTGGATTATATTATGAATGAAATAAAAATAAGTATACTTTTTTTTTATTTTTTTTTATTTTATATTTCTACAAATCATAAAGATATTGGAACTTTATATTTTATTTTTGGAATTTTAGTGTAGGTATGTACTTTCATTAATAAATTGAAATAAGTCGTAACAAAGTAGAGATACTGGAAAGTGTTTCTAGAAAGACAAATTAGAGCTTGAAAATAAGTATTCCATTTACATTGGAAAGATATTAATATATTAATTAATTTGAGGGGTAAAATTAATAAAAGAGTTCAGTTGGCATTGGCAGTTCGAGTTCAATTAGCATCACAAACTAAATAGTAGATACTAACGTATGTTAGCATCTACTTAATAGTCTGTGGCATTTGGCAATCATTTGGTCTGGGCATCCAAACAAATATAAAATAGTACAACCACAGTTTTACAAGTACAAGTACAGTACAACCCAAAGAGCAAGGAACATAGTACTCTGTAGCGAGAGCCAAAGAGTATTTAATCAATCACTACGTTTGTATTTTACAACCTAAATAAATTGATTTGTTTTCAATTTTTCACAGTTCGGAGTTCGCTCACACATCACAAGGTTTTATGAAATAAATAATGGATAATAACAATATATTGATACTAAAAGATTACAAAACAGTTCCCGATATCGTCCACCAATATGAACCCACTATAAAATATGGACACATCCCGTTAGTTATTGATAACGGTCAGTACATCAGTATAACATACCGGTATAACATGTAGTTTGTATTTTAAATAAATAAAATGGATTTAATTTATTAATAGGTTCGTATCAGTGCAGAGTTGGTTGGTCAATACAGGATGAGCCTAATTTAATATTTAAAAACCTGATTGCTAGGCCACGGAAAGACCGATGTAAAAAAGATGCCGAACCTCCAATTACACCACCGATTCAAATAGGAAACGACATCGTAAATATAGAAGCAGTTAGGTAAGCAGGCGTTCATAACGTAGTCGTAGATACACTTTTTTTAATATTAGGGACTTTGCTACCATCGCCTATAACACAATCAACTCCACAGGTGCTACCTGAAAGGGAAAGGCAAGGCTACCTTGATAAAGTTTCATATTGATTCTGGTCTGGTTAAGGCAAGTATTGGCAGGGTACACTGTGATTCAAAGTGATTTGCAGCCCATCTAGTGGTAGTAACCACCCCCTTACAGAAGACCACCGTGAAATAAAACAAGTTGTGTGTTGTTTTGGTGAGTTAGTTAGGGATACCAGGGCTGGCTAGCCGTGCACTTGTAGCACATGTGTTGTTGCTTTTGTTATAGGCGACGGTAGCCACCTACCATCAAGTGGACTGTCGGCCTGTGTGTCGACTCTAACATTAAAAAAATATTTATTTCAGATTTCAACTAAAGACACAATTTGATAAAAATGTCGTTACACACTTTGAGGTACAAGAGCAAGTTTGTGACTATATATTTACACATTTAGGCATAGACAGTGAAGGCAGTGTTCAACATCCAATTGTGATGACTGAGGCTTTTGTCACTCCTAATTACTGCAGACAATGTATGAAATTATTTTATTTTTTTCTTTTTCTGATATTAGGCTAATGCTTTTCGGCAAGTGTGAATCATTTAGCCTTAAAAACTTAGAAATTTAACCCATACCTATATGTAAATTAAACCTAAGCGGCAAAAACTAGTTTTATCATTACATCAATTCAGCAAACTACAGGAGGCAAAAAGGTCCTCCAGTAAGGATTTGCTGGAAGTAGTGATCAAAAGATAATCAAAAGACAAAATATGTAAATAATCAACATACATATTTCGTCGGATAAGGATAAATATCAATATGAATGTCATTTTTTATCAATATGAATCACCTTTCCATGATTTATTTATAGGAATCTCTAAAATACAGCCCATGTTACTCGCTGATAACATAGCTTTCTATGGGTGAAAGAATTTTTAAAATCAATTAAGTAGTTTCTGAGTATATCCATTACAAACAGACAATCAAAAAATCTAATCTTTTCGCATCATAATATTAATGTATATAATGTAATATATCACAAATGAGTTTGTCTAGACAGGTATAGAGGGAATTCTTCTTTGGGGAGCATTTTTTAATGTAAATTTCTTTATAATGTTACAGTGATGTCCGAACTATTATTTGAGGGTTATGGAGTTCCAGCGGTCAGTTACGGAGTTGATTCTCTTTTCAGTCTCTACAAGAATGACATTGGAGATACTGCTCTCATTGTAAATTGTGGGTATCACACCATACACATTATACCAGTTTTAAGAGGAAAAGTAATAGACAAACATGCTAGAAGGATCAATTTAGGTGAGTGCTTTGTATAACTATATACTACCAATCAATATCCTAATCCTAATAATATAAATACAAAAG
Source organism: Bembecia ichneumoniformis (assembly GCA_910589475.2). Classification (NCBI taxonomy): domain Eukaryota; kingdom Metazoa; phylum Arthropoda; class Insecta; order Lepidoptera; family Sesiidae; genus Bembecia; species Bembecia ichneumoniformis. Next base: position 14,804,565 of record OU342536.1, on the reverse strand, counting down.
TTTTTATGTTTGGATGTTTGTTTGTCAATAATGCAAAAACAGCCGAACAGATTTGCGGTTAAGCTGCTTGCCTTTTAATTGATAACTTAACACTCTATGTTAGATGCCTCAGGTTTCTAACTATGAAATTGGACTTTCCAAAGTTATCTCTGGTCTGGATCTGGCAAGAAGTGGCAGAGCACACAGTCATTTGGGCAGCCCCATCTAGAGGCAGTAGCCATTTCGTTACAGAAGACCACCATGAAATAACAGTATTTGTGCTGTTTCGGTGAGTGAGTAAGGGATGCCAGAACCAATTTCCCTATCCCTTTCTTAATACTACTAAGGTCAGCAGAACACTTACAGCTCCTGTGGCATTGCTATTTGTTAATAGGTGACCGTAGGCACAATCCATCAAATGGACCATCAGCCTGTCTGATGACCTTTTATGTCATTAAAAAAATAAATATACAAATCACTAAAATAATATTATAAAAAACGGTTTAAAAATCGTGACCTAATTTTATTATTGAAGTATTTTTATTATCATTATTATTATTTTTTCTTGAAAGCTGTGTTTATACTTCATCTTCTGGTTCAGTTGTTACATTTTTACTGTTGCACAATTAAATTAATGTTAACAACTACATTAGTTAATGGTATTTAGTTAATGGTTCATTTGGACAGGTGGCAGTGAAATGGTGTCCTATTTGCACAAACTATTACAACTGAAGTATCCGGTTCACGTGAACGCAATAACAATGTCGAGAGCAGAGGAAATCCTACAGGAACACTGTTCAATAGCGCTCGACTATCAGGAGGAAATAAGGAAATGGGCCAGCGCTGACTATTATGAGGCAAACGTGAAGAAAATACAGTTGCCATATGTTCAGCCAGCTAGTTCATCTGGATTAACAGGTTTATTAAAATAAAACATTATTTTAACAAAGTTCAACAAAGAAAACATACAAAAACACAACTAAAATAATGAGTGGGGGAGGTGGGTGAGGAGCGCGGGGTTGGGTCCCGAGCCCCGCGCATAAGAATAAGTACAAACCAAGTAGAAGGGAAACTCCCGCTCCGGACGCGCTCAAGGTCACGATTTTAGCCTACATCTTAAACGAAATATTCTAACATCTTAACGAATATCTAAGTACCAGCTAGATCCATTTGACACCTTACAGCGTCGAATTGTTCGAATTGTTGACGATCCAATGCTCATACAGCAACGATTAGAACCACTTAGTTTAAGAAGAGATGTAGCCTCTCTTTGTGTGTTCTACCGATTGTACAATGGCGAGTGCTCGGATGAATTGTTCCAATTAATGCCTACCTCAAACTTTTACCACCGCACTGCGCGCCATAGATGCGAAGTTCATCCGCATTACTTGGATAAAGTGCCGCTGCGCACAGTTCGGTTGAGTAGAAACTTTATTCCACGGACGCGCGATCTTTGGAACAGTCTTCCTTCTAAGGTGTTTCCATCTAGCTACAATATGGGCTTCTTCAAGCGAGCAGTAAACAAATTCCTGCAAGGTCGGCAGCGCACATGTGACCCCCCTGGTGTTGCTTGTGTCCTTAGGCGACGGTAGCCACCTACCATCAAGTGGACCGTCAGCCTGTCTGCTACCTTTAATAATATAAAAAAAAAAAAAAAAAATCAGTTGGGCTGTCACGTCTTCGCACGCGCGTTTGTTTGTGCGTAATGTAGGATCTTGGAAACAAATTACAATGGCATCCAGTTATTGTGGTGTGTTTGGTTGTACAAACAAATAAAAAATGATGCCACACTTAAGTTTTTTTAGTTTGCCCAAAGATAATGAGAGGTAAGTAAGTAAATATTTTCTAAATATTATTTTCTTTCCGTACCTACTTAATTAAAAGGACATGAACAGTTCTTTTTGTGTAGACAATTGTTTCACCCAAAGGTAAAATTTAGTTAAAGTAAGTACCTACAGAATTTTTTTTACTTGTAAAAAAAATTCTTTAAAAAAAGTTCTAACTTAATAGTTTTACGTGAGCCTGTGTGTTGCTATTTGATATTTGTAGGTAAGTAATACTTATTTAATATGGCTTCTTTTGGTATAGTACTGTCTTATAATAACTTATTATTTATAAATACATTTAATGTACGTACGTAAGATAATAATGTATTTATAAATCTCATATTTTATAAAACTAGAATAAAATAATCGTTAGAAAGTAAAGAAAAACATATATTTTAGCGATATTATCTTTATTCGTAAGCAATATATAAATAGTAAGCAACCCTAGCAACAAGCCTGGGCGACAGAGGGGCGTAACGACGTGAAGGGGGAAGTAGTTATATAAATGGCGGCGTTTGGGACTCGGATAAAGAAGATTCAGTTCTACTTGGTTTGTACTTATTCTTATGCCCCGCGCAGCGCAGGAGTGGACGCTTGAATGAAATTTGTTGGCGCCCCTACGATCGCCAAACGTAAGTCGCGAGTGGCAGCCCTGGATTTGTCAATAGGCCGTATGGGCCGCGGCCTATGGGCGGCAGCGGCCTAGAGGCGCGGATTTTAGATGATTTTTACACGCTTTCGGAAGCCATCAAATTTTTGTGCGATAATAAATGCAATAATAATAATAATTGCCTAATAAAGGCCTAGGTCTACCTAGGCCACGAGGAAGAGGCGGCACAAAGTGAAGGGGCCTATACTCAAGAAAAGTATAAATCCGGCACTGGCGAGTGGTATGATTGTTTGTTTAGCGTATAAACTCTATTTATATACATAAAATAATTTAATTATTCTTGCTCGGCGCGGCGGCGATTCTTTGCTCTGTAGTATAACATCAACATTTTTTACCTGTCCATATGTGATTTATGTGTAAATTTCAGCGGAACAACAAAAGGAGCGTAAAAAGGAATTGGCCAAGCGTCTGTTGGAAATAAATGCTAGGAAACGAGAGGAGAGGCTCGCAGAAGATGAGGAGCAACTTAATCAGCTGCTTGCCATACAAGTTTGTATCAAAATAAAGTGGGTAGTTTATTGTACGACATAATAGTATAATTAGCTTTGTAATAAATTACTTTGCCTAGTTATTTTGGACCCTATTCTGGGCTATTTTTGGCATATACTAAAACATTTTAAATAGCGGTACACAACTCTGCATAAAGCCCACGCCACATATTGCTCTGATAAATTTTTTGGGCCCTACACGAAACGAACAGCTATGATGAATATTAAAAATATTTTAACGATTCTTACAGGACATGATAGAAGACGGAGATACAGATGAATTTAACGAAGCAATCAAAGGGTTCGACATCAAAAGCTACGAGGATCTTCAGGTAAAAAATGCTATTCTTTTACATCCTCTTTCTTCTCTTACATATTAATTACAAGCTATAATTAAAATCATAAACTAACCCCCGACATTCTATTGAGCCGAAACACGCTAGAGGTGTCCCTGAGACTATTTGATGTTGCAGCATCAGATCAAGGTTACTATTTCATGGTAATAACACCGAAGTGACAGTATACAAAATTTCACATCAATCCGAACCTGTGGAAGTTAGTGAGATCCCATCGTCAACTAAGAAATGAACTGATGATCTTCAAACGTCTGAACAGCTCCTCATAAACTATAGCTAAGAACCTTCTCAATCACGTCAGCTTTCAAATAAAAAAATTGTATCAAAATTGGTCCATCCGTTTGGGAGCTACGTCAAACTTTTTGTGTCGGTCGGGGTTTAAAAATATATACAGTGTGACAATAATTTTCAATAATAACGCTATCAGGGTTGGCACGATTAAATCATTTTGATTTAAATCATGATTTAAATAACGATTTAAATCAAAAGATTTTTTCAATATAAATCTATGATTTAATCAAATGTGTTTAATTTTACTTCTTTCATAGAAATCAAGAATATACAAATCACTATGTTGTCTATGTTAAATACTAGGGTCTTTTACACCTGAGAAATCAATATCATTATTATAATGCTTGAATCCTTTTCAATTCCCAGTCGGTTTCTTAGTTTACTGTGAACAATTCCAAAGGTGGAAAACACTCTTTCCACAGCAGCTGAAGAAACTATCGCCCCAAACAATTGTTTAATTATTGGAAAAATCTTTGATTGTTCCTCTTCACTAAATATATTTTTCTGTGACATCCACCACTCTAGTGGTGTAAAATTTTTTACCACTTCTTCTGCGAATATCACACTTTTAAATGGTTTTGATTTGGACTTATTTCACTATCAATGGTAGCAAAACTGAACCATCATAGTGATTTCGTGCTTCCTCCAATGCACTTTCTTCTTCTTCGTCTGTCAACGTGAATTCTATTTGGGTTGGGTCTAATAAAAATGCCAAAAAGTGACTTGGGTTCATTGCTAGTTTATATCGCTTTTGAAACTTTAACATTTGGCGAATATTTAAATCAGTTTCTTCGAAACTAGCTTCAAGTTTCTTCCACGCCATTACAGCAGTAGACAGATTTGCGTTATTTCTTTGTACAGTATCCAGTGTAACTGATATTGGCTTCAAATTTTTTAGAAAATCTTCCACTGATCTCTTTATGACCATGTTTTCAACTTTTGCTCTAATAACAGGATCTACGACGTCTCTATTCTCTTCACATACTTTCAGTAGCTTTTGCCACTCAGACAGAAAGGCTTCGAAACAGTCCGTTACAGTATTCCAACGAACTTCTTGTGGCAGTACTAATGCTTTCCCTCCTTCTGCTTTGTACAATGTGTTAGCTGCATGATTGTTTCGAAAATATTTTACTATTTGCACTACATGCTCCTTTATATTGCCGATTTCTAAATCTTTGGAAAGTAAGTTCAACAAGTGTGCTGAACAGCCGTATGTGATTATTGTATCACTTTTTTTTAATTCTCTCCGCTTTGTAGTCATATTCGCATCGTTGTCGGTGACAAAACTTGCAACATTACAATTGTATTGAGTCTTTAATCTTTCAATTAAAACCTTAGCAAGTTTGGTTAGATATTCACCGGTGTGCGGCTTTCCTGTGGTATCTATCGAGTCAAAAAGAATTACTTCACTTTGCTCCGTCGTAATAGTAGCGCAAATAACCGGTTCATTATGAACGTTTGACCACCCATCAATAGACATATTGACATAACTACCAGACAGATTAGAGAAACACTGTTCTTTTTCTTCCAGGTATATTTCATCCAATAATTTACCTGATATATCCTTTCGAGATGGTGGTATATAACCTGGACGCAATAATGAAATGGCTTTTTTCACTTGCTGATGCTCGATAGATCTGAAACTACAGTTGGTAGCAAACATAGCCCTTGCTATTTGTCGGTCTATTATTTCTTTTGTAGATTTTGGCGTTGTTATAACAAAGGAGCTTAAATTTCCACATAGTTTCTTTCTTTTAAGAGACGGTGCCGCGCATTCGTCGTGTTTTGCCGAAGAACTTGCAGAAGAGCCAGGTTCGGAAAGTGAGCCCAATTCTGAAAAATAAATAAATATGTTTATCTTACGAAGTTTATATGGACGCGTCTCAGTGTACGATCACCAAAATATTAATATATTAAAGAATTACTTATTGATAAATGTTAGTATAATTAGAAAGATTACAGTTAAGTCTGATAACTTAATTAGTGTTGTTAAATGTTATGTATGTTCTCAAATTATTTACACACCCCAAAAAGTGTAGCGAGCCTTATTCATTATAAAACCATTGTAATTAACTATATTCAGCAAATAAATTGTTAATTATAAAAAAATTAAATACAAAACTAGTTAGGTTCTAAGTTTGTTTTATAAAAATTAATGATTTTTAATTTACTTACCTACAACTTTAACGTCGTCGCTAGATTCTGGTTCTGGAATATTATTTTTGGATTTTCATTCTCGCAACCAGACCTTGAATTTCTTTTTTACATTTGTTGCATATAGCTCGACAGCCAGTTTAGGTAGTGTTTTTTTCTGTAAAATGTTCCCAAATCCCATCTCTTTGGCGAGGCATTTTTGTTTATAATTAATTAGCTACGCACGCAACACAGCAATAGCAATATTAAACAAAACTGATCGAATGAATGTTTATTAGAACTACGTTTGAAATAATGTAAGACCGCAAGGCGTAATTGCAAGCGAAGTTTACAAAACACAGCGCGGGGATTCACTTTTCTCTGACATTTCTGACACCCAAGTGCGCGTTCCGTTTTACGCAAAAATATAGTTAAATTGTATAGTAAGATAAAAAAATCAAAAAAATCGTAATTAATTATGATTTTTTCAAAAAGTCGCGCTTTATTCGATTTTTTAAAAAAATTATGATTTTTTCCAACCCTGCGCTATAATACATAAAATTTTAATTATCGATATCTGGGTTCTTAAATTTTTCTGTTGCTTCTACCATTCTTTTGGAATTTCTTTCAATTTGGCTTTAAACCCATGCAAACTTTAAATTGCGAATAGGTGGTGGTATATTGCTTCAGACTAACAAGATAGTCAATATTTACGGTATGATCTGCAAGTATGCTTATTAGGTTATTAGTAGGATTTATAAATGAGTTAAGAACTGAGAGTTAGCGTATTGCTATAGAGATAGTATATACTCTGTAGTAATATTTAATGATGTGCTAATATGATGACAGAGGCAGATAGCGACCGTGACCGGGCGCATAGAGCGAATCAAGCAGCGTATCGCAACGGCGGCTTCGGGAGGAGTGGCAAGCGAGGAAGCGGCGAGTGGGGTCAGCGCGGGAGGGGCCCCCGCGTCGCCAGAGGCGTTGGCGGCCTGGCTCACGGCCACCAGGGCGCAGTACCGTGAGGTGGCAGCCAGGCGCGACGCGAGGAGGTATACCACACTACAAACAAAGAGCCAAGCCACTCGCTTAATGACAAATCCTATACTAGCGGCACGCTATTTATTATTGAAAAAATATAATCATGTGTAAGTCTTTGGAGTATTATAGTACTGTAAGTAGTAGCTCATTGAAAAGTTATTGCAATTACTAGTAGACAAAACAGCCATCATAGTATACAGATGTATTGCATACTATCTCGTGCCAAGCTAGGTGCCTAGTTGGTCACCAAGCGAGTCGCTTATCGAACGGACGTGTTGGTAAAGTGACTTTACAATTGAACAAGTTCTAATTTCTGTTATAGTCATTTCATAGAGAGTGACATAATGATTTGTTCTGCGAAAGTGAATTTTGTGTCACTAAGCTAGGCGCCTTGTGAGTGAGCATTGTTATCTTGTACACAAGCGTAGCTCCTACCCATGGAAAATAGATGTAGGAGGATCAACATTATTATAATGTGCATATGTGCATGGGTTTTAAACTGAAAAACCATTAAATAGTCGTTCATAAATTGCGTAGTTCATGAAACCACCGTAAAATAATAATTGGTCCTCTTCTATTCTCCATATTCCTAGCTTTGCTTGGGACGTATACTGTGGCCTTAGCCTGAGTGCCAATGAAAGCTCGTGTGCTTGTCGGTGGCAGGGCGCGGCGCGCGGCCATGGTGCGACGACGCACGGCCGCGGCGGCCGAGCGCATGCGCGTCATCTCTCGTTTGGCGGCCGCCGGCGACGAGTTCGGCGCGCAGGACTCGGACTGGGACGCGTACAAGACGATCAGTCGCGATGCCGACTCCGACTCGGACGCGGACGGCGAGCGTCTGCTCGAATTGGAGGAGGCGCTAAGGGAGCACGAGCCTCCGCCCGATTGCGACCAGCGACACCAGTTACACGCCGCCATCGAACCCTACAGGTAATCTAACGATAATGACGGCGTCCATAAACTAATCGCCAGAAAAAAAAATCGAGATATCTAAAATTTAACTTTATCTCATCACTATGAAACAACATGCATAACACAAAAGAAAACAAAACTCATCAATAAAATATATATAAAAAATGAAACATATTTTATTCCATAAGGGTTGAAATCTTTTCCTGCTTCTCAAAAACAAGCCAATACCGTAAAAACATATTAAACTTTTGAAATGATATAATGATCTTCCAAGAGTTTAATATGAATTGGTTAATATGCCCAAAACAACCGGACCAATTCGACTTTTTTTTTAATATTCACAGAAAAAATTTGGAAAAATTATACATCTGTTCAAAGCCGGGGGCGGTACCCTAGTCTACACTAATAATAACGAAAAGGAAAGATTTGACAAAAGAGATCCCTACGCAAATTAAAACAATGTAACCCAAGGTACCAAAAGTTCGCTTATAGAAGTCATTACTCGGTGTGCGCTGGGAAAATCTTTGCTGATATACTTATGTTGATTGATGCTACATGTTCATAGTACTCATCATTAACCACAAAAAAAATCGCAAGGCTATATGTGTAGCTATTATAGTTAATTTACAATAATCGTTTTTTTGTTTAAATTAATCAATCAAAACACGGGTAGAATCGAAAGATTATGACATTCGTATCGTGTTATTAATCCTTAGCCAATTAAATAGTTTCATAATCAATGTTTATATATACATGTATGTATATTCCTTTTTAAATTATTCTATTTGGACCTTTGGTTTATAAGTGACGACGGGTATAAAAATGTTAAAAGTAAATAAAAAAAATGGCGCGGTATGAGGTAACAGCCCTTGCTTAGTTAGTCTATTCGTTACTATTTATTTATTTAAATTTCATTATTATATTTTTAATATTGGTTTTTCATATCTTGAGATGAAGTCTACGCGAACAATGTCGCGGGTATCGGCTAGTCTTAAATAAAAATTAAGTATAATATATTATATACAAATATAATAAAAAATAATAAACGGGTTTCCCTGGATTTGTCCTAGTTTGATGGTGTCTAAGTGGGTTTTAACGATGTTATAAAATTCTCCCTAATGGCAAATTTTTTGACCTAATCGTAGAATTACAAATTGAAAATGAAATTATACACTTGATTGGTGAAACATTTGATTTGCAGAGCGCCTGAGCTTATGTTCCAACCTTCGCTGTTGGGCAACTTGGAAGCGGGTTTGGCGGAAACGATGGAATATGTCTTCAAACACTTCAGCCCCGAAGACCAGCTGTTATTGGCCAATAATGTATTCCTTACTGGAGGTTGCTCTCAGTTTCCAGGTATTTGTTAGAGGCAATGTGTGACGTTATCAGTACAGAAGTCCAGCAGAGGTGCTCGAATTTTTGAGTTGATCTTGCAATATATTGACTAATATCGGTCGATTCACAGTTTTTGTATGAAACGATTCACATTTAAGCCAGAATACTTTTTTATATCGGAATAACCCTCGCTAGCAGCGAAATGCGGCTTTATCAAAGAAACGCGCTGTATTCGTCAAAGAGAAACCGTGGCGCGCGACGTATTTCATACTCGCCGATTTTTTTAGAAACTTAAGACAGTTACCTACACCTATGACTTACTTACGCCATGATGCACTTTTTTTTTGTTTATTTTTTATGTCAAGGTCGGCACACAGGTTGACGGTTCACTTGATGGTAGGTGGCTACTGTCGCCTATAACACAAGCAACGCCACTGCTGCTGAAAGTGTGCTATTGACTACAGTAGGATTAAGGATAAGGGAATAGAAAAGGGATGCGAAAATGGGCTCTGGCAGTCCTTACTCACTCATCGAAACACAAAAGCACCCATGCTGTTATTTCACGGTGATCTTCTGTCCTTCCAGATCTAGACCAAATCACTGAGAAAAGAAATAATATGTTCTCTAAGTATTCATGTGTACTTGTGGTATTTTTTTTGTGGTTGAAAAATTTACACTTTCATTAATGCATAAGTAGAAAAGTAGTTTTATTCTTAATAATTAATTTAAACAAGACAGAATTTCGATGGTACTAACTGTATTTGTTATATTTTAAATTAAAGTCGTGTTGGCTATTCTCAAGAAATATGTGTAGATTAAATTTCATTTTGTTAACCACTGTTCAGTAATCGGGTGATTCAAATTGGCGAAGATGTTTAAACGTCCTAATACAATCTTTTTTCTGAAAGCTGACTATAGATTCTAAAGGAATTATTTCATACTTCATGAGATAAGTATGGGATATTTGAGAAGTAGCAATATTAAAACACGGAACATATCAAAGCGATGCATTATTTACGCAAGTAGAATTGTGGCAAAAACATTAATTGTCTGTGGCTGGAAACACGTCTGGTTTCTGTTATGCTTTTTGGCCATCAACACTGAAATGTTGCAGGTTTGAAAGAGAGGTTGGAAAGGGAGCTCTTGGAGATGAGACCGTTCCAATCGACCCACAGAGTGGTTCTGGCGAAGAATCCGAGCCTGGACGCGTGGTATGGAGCCAGAGACTTTGCGGGCTCCGACCAGTTCCAGGAGTGGTGCATTTCCAAGGAGGACTACTACGAGATGGGAGCGGAGTACCTGAAGGAACACCACGCGAGCAACAAGTACTACAGAAGTCCGGCGCCGATTATAGATAACTCGCTCGCGCCGGCTGGTGACGCGAATGTGGTCAAAGAAGAAATTGTTGTTGATTGCTAGTGTAAAGACGAAATTTTCAAATAAACTCAATTTTTATTAATATTTTTTATTTTATTTCTTATATTTAGTAACAGTGTAAATAGAAAATACAAAATTACAGTCCCATAAATATTCACAAGGACTTCTAACGCCCCCACTATCCATGCTTACTAATATTATAAACTAGCTGAACTCGACCACGCTTCGCTGCGGCCCATACGGCGGTGGAGTACGCGTGGGGCGCGCGGTACTGGACACTGCTTATATATAATACTATTGATCGTAGCGTAATGTTATATAGCCTATAGCCACAGTTCTATAGCCTTCCTCGAAAAATGGACTATTCAATACAAAAAGAATTATTCAATTCGAACTAGTAGTTCCTGAGATCAACGCGTTCAAACAAACTTCAGCTTTATATATTAGTAAGTATACATGTGAGAGTAACTCTGTTACCTTTTCACGCCTTAATTACTCAACCGATCATTATGAAATTTTGCATACACATTGTCAGGGATACAGAAAAGGACATGGGGTACCTTTCATCCAGAAAAAGTACCTACTGTCTCTCGACATAGTATACTATGTCAGTCGTTATATTGCTATTTTTTTTTTATTTTTCAACGCGGACGATGTCGCGGGCACCAGCTAGCACTTTATAGTTAAAAAAATCGTTCGTCTTATCGGCACGACGCCTGTGCACAGCCAAAACTACTAAAATTTGGAACAGAGCTTTATTTTATAACGTAAGCATACGCTAAGAAAGGTTTTTTGAACATTTCAACTCCGTGCGAAGATGGGGTGGTATAAAGAGAAAAGATTTGTATGTATGTAGACTACTGGACCGATTTTTAAAATTCTTTCAACTATAGAAAGCTACATTATCAGCGAGTATGGCGCGGGGAGGCTACTTACCCTCCCCCTTTTATCGCCCTCCATACAAAACTGCCATTTTCCATGAATATTATATAAAGAGACACGGACGAAGTCGCGTGCAATAGCTAGTACTAAATAAAATGGCTTAAAGTACTAATACCTAATCACCTCATTTTATTGTTCTAAAAATATTTTTTCAAAAGTATAGTATAATATAAATTTTGTTGAGGTAGTTTGTATAACATAGGTAAAACTACTCATCCGATTTAAAAGCATCTCACCAATAGTTAGAATAGAATTTCAAATTAGGATGGACATAGGCTAAATATCCAACGCTTAGCAAAAGTATGTCAGGCTTTTATTACTTTTCATATTTCGTCAGGCGTAATCAAAAAGATTAAATATATAGTTGAAAGTTATATACATATATACACACCAACATACAGTTGAAAATCTTTGGGTGTAATATATTTTGTCAATGCGGCACCAGCTAGTTTCATAAGACGCTGCATTAAACCCTTTTGCAAGTCTATCACTGTAAAAAGGCTTTTAATCTATAATTACGCTAATACAGGATTTTTTAATATCATGATTCAGTATTGTTTCGCGACCTCCAGGTTGAGAAACGATGCCGTCGAGTTTGCTTTAATAAAAATAAAACTCCAAAACGCTTATTAAATTTGTTTACTTAGATTACTTTTTGCTGTTCAAGATGATACCATCGTATTTCTGTTGGAACCACTTCATGGCATCTTCTTTTGTCAAGCGGTGGGCGAACCCAACCTTCCCCGTCTTGCGTCGTCTGTGCGCCACATTGAAACCTGCGTTAACATACCAAAATTCATGAGTAAGGAAAAACACTTAAAACTAGCAAATCAAAATTAGAGCCATGACATGAGGGTTCAACAAACATGTGGCAAGATATGACACTTTTGTTTATTTATAGAAAGCTTATTGTGCTTATAAAAAAAAAAAGATCAAGTCTTGTCCCAGAAGCCTTTCTTAGAAGCCCATATAAGCCTATAAGAGGCAAGATATGAGACCTCGGGCATTTAAGATTACTTTGCGATTAATTGCGTTACGCCATATATATTGTTAAACGAAGGTACAAAAGGTTTGAACCATATCTATGCTGTGCTATGCTAGATATGGTTCCATAAAAATGGAACCATATCTAGCACAGCACGAATAAAGGAAAGCCTCACAAAAAACACTAGTATAAATTATATTGGGAAATATCAGCCAACATTTATATTGGTTAGAGCTAAAGTGGGCAACTAAAACACGCATTTGTGCAGTCTCTCAAGAGGTCGCTACAACTATGCATAAGGCAAGGCCCCAGTGGCGTAGCTACCGTAGGGTTACACGGTGCCGTGCGCCGAAGCCCCCAAGCTCAGGGGGTCCTCGGACCCTGACCAGCAAACCTCAAATTTAACTAACAAAAATTCTTCCACCTTCATGTAACACAACTTTATTACAAAAATGTGACCAATTCTAAAGCCAATATTCTGATATAATAGGCCCCAACGTTTCCCTTCAATTTCTTAATATTTACCACCTACTTCTGCCTGAATTAACCAAGGCGTGGACTATTCACTATTCACCAATCTTTTATAGAAATAACGATAAAATATAGGGTACTAGAATGTGACCTAACAGAAGTATTTACAGCAATGTTTCTGTACAATACAATTCCTGTTACTTCATTTATCACTTTCAGAAGCTGAAAGATCATTTAGCAAATTAAAATAAAAAAAACATTTAATAACTACAATAGGCAAGCTCGACTCTACATTATCGCTTATAGCATTCGAAAATAAAGGGCTTAGGCTCATAAAACTCACTTTCCCGAAATGTGCACCTTTCTAAAAGTACTCTTTGGGAAAGTGCACCTTCTGAGATAAAGTGCTCTATTTGAAAGTGTTCCTATTGAGAAGTGCACTTTTTGAGACTTTTTGCACCTTCCGAGAAAGTGATCCTTCTAAACAATTGTACCTTTAGAAAAAGTGCACAATTCGGGAAAGTGAGTTTTACGAGCCTAAGCCAAATAAAGCGGCATCAAGCCCAGATTTAACCGAAGTCATTGATACTAAGGAAAGATTATAGACTAGATTTTTAGAATACACATCAATATAGTATGTAGGTCCAACTGTCATATAATAACTGGAAGAGATCCCTTAAACCAAGTATACATTCCTAAACTCTTCACTTGTAGAACCTAGACGATCACTAAAGCTCAAGAAGACACATACAAAAGTTAGCTTTGATGTGCCCTGGAGAGTATATGTATATTTATAATTACCTAAACCTCAACAGTTCAGTTAGGGCTCATTTTTTTTTGCTCCTGGGCCTTTTGACCTAGCTAAGCCTCTGGAAGGCCCTTATGCATAGTTGTAGCAAATTATTCAACAGATTCTTACTATAGTATATATATAGATCGAATCAAGAACGAAGCCACAGGCAGTAAGCTAGTAGATTATGTTTGTTACATGTTCAAATAATATATGAATTGAAACATGAGTTCTACTAACAAAGAACACATGTATTCCCATTGCATTTATTTGGCGCTAAGACTATAAACTTGACAAGGTATTATGTTCAGTCTCAAATTGTGCCTTAACTTGAATAAAGAACTATTTAAAACATACATATAATTCTTGCAAGTCAAGTTTAATATGGCACATACTTTACAGAATGTCAGTCAGCTCAAAACAACAAACATCCTTGAACAAAATGTGCAAGTTTTTCGTTTTATCAAATCAATTGATATCTTACCTGGCCGCCCGAGAACAACGTAGAAGTCTAGACCGTAGATACCGATTGCAGGGTCATATTTGATACCCAAATCAATGTGTTCTTGAATACCAAAACCGAAATTACCCGTAGCCGAGAAGTTATCACGCCTCAACTCGTATTCTCTCACCTGTAATCAAATCAAAATTCATTATTTAAAAATAACTTTACATTTAAGGATAACTTTGCAGACATTTCAGCTGGGAACTTTAATCAATTTAACATTTGAAAGTATTGCAATTTATAATTTACAGAACAATGATAAAAATAGCAAAAAATTAATAAATGTTTTTGCGCAAAAATTGAACCTATTTTACGAAATGGTTACTTAAAAATCTAAATTAAAACTCACTTTAAGACCTCTCTCAAGAATCTCTTCAGCCTTAGCGCCACGGACGGTGCAGTGGACTGCAATCTTTTCATTACGGCGAATACCAAAAGACCGCACAGTGTAACGAGCCTTAGAGAATACTGGTTGCTGACCAGTAAGCTGTTCCAACACCTGAAACATACATTAAAACTTATATTATGTCTTATTCAAAATTAAAATGTCTTATTCAAACTATCATGACGTAGGTTTGAATTCTGGGTGTTATTCGATTCCAAGTATGAATTAAATATAATGATCAATTGTTCTACCAGTGAAGAAAATGAGGAAGTAGCAATCTTTGAGGACATGTGAAGTCCTGCTAATGTAGGCTGACCAAGTACAGATTACTTAAAATAGACTATTAAATATAAATAGATATTTGCAATGTCATTTGATGACACACATACATTTTTAAAATGGCAAATCCAGTTGACCTACCCTAGCATAAAATAAGTCAATCATATATTGTGCCAGGCAACTATAAAAATCAGTTCTGAAGGTTTTCTTTCTATCTACACTAATGGTAGAGTATTTTGATATTAAAACAAATGAATTGGTGTTCAGAAACTATGTTATATATTATAAGTTATTTATTTATTGTAAACACATTT
The DNA here is from genome assembly GCA_910589475.2 of Bembecia ichneumoniformis. Classification (NCBI taxonomy): domain Eukaryota; kingdom Metazoa; phylum Arthropoda; class Insecta; order Lepidoptera; family Sesiidae; genus Bembecia; species Bembecia ichneumoniformis. The sequence continues at coordinate 14,789,486 of OU342536.1, read as the reverse complement.
TAAAAAAATTCATTTTTAAATATACACAAATAAATATTAGATAAACTTTCTAAAAAAATAAATCATGATCCTCCATTCACTATTCAAAGATAATGTAAAAATTCTGAATAAGGTTAATATGAATAAGCTTATAATTGCAACTAAACATGTCAACAACTTCAATATTTTAATGAAAAATAACTTTATTTTTATTTTTATTAAAGATGGGTTTGCTCTTGACCAGCATCTATCCATGCAGGAAGGATGAGGCCGACGATGGAGCGAGCTCACCCAGAAGATGCCTATTCACTCGAGCCTTGAAAAGATTTGGGTTATATGAGCTCGGAAATACAGACGCCGGCAGGGAATTCCAATCCTTAGCAGTGCGCATCACAAAAGATGTTTTAAAGCGCTTGGTCCGAATTAGAGGGATTTTGACAAGGTGAGGATGGTAACCAGCCGTACGTCTGCATGTCCGATAGAAGAAAGGGGAAGTCTGTATGATCTCATGTAGCTCTCGAGCACACTCTCCGAAGTACATCTTATAGAAAACACACAGACAGGCAACTTTGCGTCTATGTGCATGTATCTGCAGCTTAGTTCTTATTAGTGTATCATCGCCAATGAGCCTCCTAGTTCAGCGATCCACCGAGTCGAGTGCAGCAAGTTGGTATTTTGCTGAGCCATCCCAATATGGCTAACTAATAACTATGTATGTTTATATGTATAACTAATCTATACATATAAAATTGTATAATATAAAAATCTATAGATATAAAGCCGTGTCTGTACATTAAATATTTTTTCATAAAAACAATTTGTACATGTTGGAGTTAATTTATGTTACCGAGATCAAAAAACAGAATTTTTGTCTGTGCATTTTTGTAAGCTAATCTCAGAAACGGCTTAACCAATTTGAATCGGTTTTCACTGGTGTATTGTAGCAAGCTTTCCGTAACATTTAGTGTTTGTTTCATTCCAATCGGTTTAAAAACAAAAAAGTTCACGCAATACCGAATACCACGCATATGTAGTTGTGAGATCAGCTAGTTCTAAATAAACTTTATTATTTTATTATTATATAGATATAGCTACTGTAGCACTTAAAATTATATTATTCAGTGTGTACCAGTGTTGTGAATAAATAAATGTCATTTCTTGTAGTATTCCAAGCAGTAAGTGTGATAGTACTCAGAAGTTGCAAATAAGAAATTTTACTGTTGCATGAATTTACAAAGAATCACACATTGCAGTGTGAATCTTGAACAATTTCATGCCAAGAAAAAATATTAGTACGGTATAATTCTACTTATTTCAAGATTTGGTACAACTACATTTGAACATAGTCCCATTTGTGATGGAATAAGCATTGCACCGGTAATGTAAAAGATAAAAATAATTATGTAGGTACCTTGGCAGCCCGGGTCAACCTATCACCAGATTCACCAACACAGATGTTCAGACAGAGCTTTCTGATATGAAGATTTCGCATAACATTTTTGGAGTTATCTTTAGGAGCCTTCTTCTCCTTCTTTTCTTTTTTCAGAGCGGGTGGTGGAACACGCTGCAAACAAAGTTTTCACTCCTCATAATATACTAATAATTTTATGTAAAATATCCATTATTCTCTTTAGACATGGCAAATTATAGGTTATAATAAATAGTATTTTGTATGAACACAAATGAAAAAATGACAAAAATAAATAACTACAACGAAACACGATAAATGTGTATAAAACTTATTGCAATACATATTTTAAAAAATGGCATAATTTCACTGATTCAATAAGATAAATTTGTACAAATTTAAATAACACCTACCGCCATGGTCACAAACAACTTTGGAAAGAGACCATAAACAAAATTTGTCTGACAGACTGACACTACTGACATAGAGTAAATTGTAGGTACACAGAGCAATGTAAATCATTTATAATAATTGTATTTTTATATATATAAATGGAACGAAACTATTTTTATAAATGTGACAGAAATATTTATTTAATTAATGGTCTCAGTCAAAGATAATTGTATTAGTGTATAGATGGATCACAAAATGCAGCAATATTTTATTCTTTCTAACACCTTCAAATTGTCATAAGATTGAAAGAGACATACATATATAATCTGTCGGGTCGAAGTTGAGTGAATGTCTCCATTTTGACTATACAATGCAAGCTAAAGTTATAGCGTATAATAGTGCTGTGCATTTTTATTGATAACTAGATATCGTTGATATAGATTTTAAATATATGACGGATAAAAAGTATGGCTAAATGCGTTTCGGTGTACTGTTTGGTTATTCAATATAAATAAAATGTGGGTGCGTACTGGTACTCGCCGCATTGCTAATCGGTTGTATGAGATTGTATGCAACCTCTCGCATTTATTTCACCAAAATATTTCAAAAGAATAGTTATTTTTTGAGTAGAAATATTTAGAATCCATCCTTAAGGGGTAGAACGGGAGTAGGTTTTTATTACGAGAGAAAAAAAACTCGATAATCTTAAAGTTTTATTTTTAGAAACGATATCTGTCAGATTGGATAATCTGTGATATCGTTTCATTTTAATCTGTGATATCATTCATCTGTGATTCGTCAACATTTTAATTTAAAGACTTGCAGTTAATGTTGACGCTTGGGTATCAACGTATTTATTAGTAAGTTTTCTTTTTCTGGGTCAATTCTGAAAAGAAATAGTTTTTGGTTATTAATGATTCAAAAGATTTTCATAATTTTCATAGATTGAAGCATAACTTCTTTATAACTTATAGATATTACTTACTGGTTTACACGATGGTGGTAATTTTGGGAATATTGTCGGCACTGCATACGAGTGTAGAATTTTACGCTGATATCCTTGGCGAAAGCAAGAATCTTCAAAGTTCATCGAGCATATTCTTGTAGGTATATTGCGAAGCTCTCCAATCGTCGGCTTTTCTTACATTTTTTTGTCCACGTTTTTTTTAAATCGATGTCGGTGGGAAATCTGTTATAAATTGATAAAAATTACTTTCAACCTGCAGTGAATGCTAGAAATTGTCGACACTCTACTAAAAATAAATTAGTTATCGATATCGATAAACTTATCAAGATCAGACTACAGCACTATAAAGCAAGACAAATGTCAAATATTCCGATTAACTTTGGTTTTTGTAAATTTTAGTTATAAACACCAGCTTTTCTTTAAATAAATCAACCTTAGAGCTGTGTATGCATGTGCAACGATTCATTTTTAGTAAACAATTATAAAAATTTGTTTACAAAACACCAAAATTAATGAGTGCGAGCTGTGCGACTTACCGGTGAAATGATATGTTTCCATTATTCTCCTTCAAAACACCCACTCTACTTGGACAAACGGGAACAGTACAAGCCATTCTTGGCAAGCAACAGATTTATGAAATTACACTTTCAGATTTTTAAGTATTTTAAATCACATAAAGCTAAACGGACTTGTTAACCAGCATGATATAAACAAATATGACGTTGCCTCTTTTATGGCGCGCAGCGTTTTAAGACGTCATATTCGGCTATTGTTATCTCTTTTTAACATACGACATGCAGCCATTAGAAAGACGGGTATCGAGTATCGAAGGAATCTTCAATTTTTATTGTTCCATCTATAGGTACAGACTAATTCAAAATCTTTGGTCTCAGTAGTTCGGTAGAATAAATAAACCCAACTATTTAGCTCTTCACATCGTAACACACTTCCGTAACACTTCAGTGCCGACGAAGCCGATAGCTGACGTAAAATAAACTGAAATCAAAATAATTTTATAATTACTTATTTTATATATTTTGTTATGAAGAAAATTAAATATTTATAACACTGAGTCTCAATCTCAAGACGCTAACTTTTTGAACAAAATCGTAGAGAGAATAGATGTGGACGACGTACTGACAGACTGGATACGAGGAATATTTCTTATTGAACAATTGAAATTAATATGTAATTAATTGAATTAATATTGTATTGAACACAGTGTACACATGTTTCGCAGCGATCATCATAAAATAAAATGATGATGAAGTATTATAGAAATTGACGTTTAGAGAAAAACTGTAATTATTTTAGCATTGCTAATGTGTTCCAAACTTTGCTTTCTCTTCAACCAGGCTGTAAAAAACTCCAATAACAATCAAGCTCTCATGCGAACGTGGCTTTAAAGGGACAGACCGTTTAACAATTTATATAAGCATGGAGAATATTCTCCATAGGTTCCAACAAACTATGTCATATGGGTGTTAAACTGTGAAACTGGCAAACTACAACCATTAAATAGATGTTCATAAATTGGCCAGTATGGCGCTTGTGTAGCATTGGTGAATGTTATGAAAGTATAACGTTATATAGTTCAGAAATCACAGTAAATAATATGCTACTACAGCTACAGTGCCATATCCCAATTCTACTACAGCGCCTCATATTTAATTGTGGCCGACGGACACTTTCACATGTATATAGAGTTGGTCCTCATATCTCTATTCCATTTAATTATTTTTCTACGATTCCATGGAAGTATTATATACTACCATAGAAAAATAACTAATATACATATAATACTTCCAAGCTTTTCAGCCGAAAACAGACTACATTCTATAAATAGTTTTCCAATTTAGATCTTTAACAATTGTCTATGGTATTGTTATCCTATTTATAATAATAATAAATACATAATTTTAGAGTTTGTATACATATACTTGTAGGTGAACTAACACCTAATAGCACACTAATAGTTTATCATATTGTTTATATGTACATTATTGTAGAAATATTCAACATCAAACGTATTTAAGTGAAATAAGCGAACATAAAAATAAAAATAATAAAAATAATAAAAACTAATAAAAATAATTTCGATTATCAGGAGGGTAGATATATAAAAAAATATTGGTTCTATGTATTATAACAGTGCTTAATTATTTTTTTTAATGATTTCGAAGCTGGTGAGTGAAAGACATTGTATTATTATCGCCTTCAAGTACACATTCTTTTAATAATATGTTTTGATATGATTTTTTGTAACCAGTTATTCTATTATACTATATAAAAAAAATAGTCGCTTTAAGAATTGAGCACTATTTGTAACACAATATAGGGATCCAAAATAGACTGTCTAGTTTCCTGTAAGGTAATATAATTGAAACCGCATAATTACTGCGGTATATTACTTGTGTAAGTGAATAGAGAGTTTGATTTTGTAATAGTTAGTGCTGACCTACCTCAACCTTAGAGAGCTGTCCTAAGTGCGTATTTTTCAATCATCAATATTTTTTAGGAATAGAAGTTATTAACAATGGAAAATATTCAATTAAATAAAACCTCCAAGAAGTACAGAAGATATCACTGTGCAATTTGTGATATATATACGAATTCTGATAATCAACTTCTCCAGCATTTAGAAGGTATTCGTCATCGAGAAAAAATTTTAGTACATAAGGAGAATAATAAATACAATACTTGCAAATGTGAGGATTATAAATGTAATTCAAAAATCTACGCCATAGTCTTCTTTTTTGTCGTTGTTACAGTTTATATATTTTGCACTATTATTGTAAAAGTAAATAAAACATATTTTGAATAAAGTAAATTTTCAGATTTAACGACTTCTTAAATTTGGCGCCATAATTTTAATTGGAGGAGAAATCGTCCCCAAGCGTTCACGGCTTCTATGCGCACGAACGAACGCGCAGAACAATGAGGTAGCAGCCATTTTATGTCGGTGTCTAAGAAAAACATAATTCGAATGGCCAATCTTAACGAAATTGTGTAATTAGTGCTTTTAATTTATGAGTTTTTGTTTACGCCGCTACCGATAGGTGTTTCTTACTTATGTGAGTAAAACAATGATTCCACTTTATTATGAAACTAATGATAAATTAACATAAGCGCAATGAAACCCTAACATTATGCATTAAAAGGAAATAATAATAAAATCCCACTCCCTCCTAGGAATGTTACAAAAAAAACCCGCCTTTACATTACTCGATATATTTTACGTATTGTGTAAACAATAAATATGTTTACAGAACGCAAACTAATGATGTAGTTCGTTATGTGTATTTAGTTATTAAAATATGACATAACTTGAACTATTAAAGTGACGATAAAATGTTTCAAACGTTATTGTTTACATTAGAGTACGTAGTGGCGGTCATTGTATTGTTTCCTAGCCGCTTAACAACCGGCATCGCGCAGCTTCGACTCGAAACTTGGGGACAAAATTCAATAACGAATTGGCCATTTTATTGATGGCCGGGGGGGAGGTTGGGCGGAGACAGTCGGTGAGCTTCCGTCATATAACTATATTTTCTACAAATGTAGTGTATAAATATTTATTTTGTTTACACTTTCAATGTATGTAAACTATTGATACAGATATGTAAAGCTTCCTACTAGGCTTTTAGAAAGATAAGAATGCTTAGGTACTAATTAGCAGTTACTTATATACCTATCTATATATATATTATAAGTATAGATTCTGTGCTTTCTTTATGTTCCTTCCTATTTTGTTGCTTGTGTGTTGTATACTGTTAAAAATAATATATACGTGAATAATATTGCCTAGATAGAAATTAATTTTGCTATTGTAAGATTTTATTTATCCTATTTGAACCCAAGTAATGAGGTTTTTTACTCAAAGAAATATCTTATAATGAGTTTTCTTCACCAATTGTAATCACGTACATATTTATATGCATATGTGTGTTAAAAATTTTGTAGTTTAGATATTATGATACATTTATGTATGGGAATTGATTTTTGTGCTAATATTTACTTGTTTTCCTTTTAATTTGCTGTGCCCTAACTAGATACATGTAATTAATTAAAAAATAATACGTAGTCTTAAGTAGACAAATAAAAAACAATTATTTTTTATGCTTATGTGATTTAATAGTTTTGGTTACATACTGATTGATCAACCTGATATCGACATACCTACTGATATAAAAAAATATGTCCTTTATAAGTGTTTAAATTGTTCATTGTTATGATTTGATAAAAATGCATAATATTCATAAGTATCACTAAGTAATAGTTACATTGACTTATTAAACTTGACTTTATTAAACTATACCTCTGAAATTTATACATTTACAAATACAAACTACACACATTTCTTAAAAATGACAAATTGTTTTTTTATTTTATATATTGTTACCCATTTCTTGTTAGCTGGTTCCCGCAACTTAGTCAGCGTTGAAAAATAAAAAATGTAACATCTGAGAAAATATATGAGTAATATAGTTGGATTGACTTAGTTCTGCAGCGTTCACAGTTAAAAAAATCCTTACCTCACCGACGGAAACAAATTCCATGGTGTTATGTCTTACGGTATTTTACTGTGGGGACAAGTAAAAGACTGCTGATGTTCAAATAGTTTTCGTGCTGCAGAAGAGGGCTGTTCGATCAATTTGTATTTTATCTAATAGACAGTCTTCAGACATAAATTTCAGACATATTAACAGTGCCGTGTCAATACATATTTGATAATATAATTTTTGTTCATAAAAAATTGATCGTTTTAAAAAAACAGTGATATTCATAATTGTAATACCAGAAATAAACATGATCTTCCTTTAATCCACACAAAGCTAACGAAAATAGATAAATCATTTAAAAGACAAAGTGTATGTTTTTACAATAAATTACGTTTAAAACATTTGTGAAAGGGAAATTTGTTAAAGCATATTATACTATTAAAGTTTATTTAGCAGATAAAAATGAATTTAATTTCATTATTAATAATTCTAGAAATAATTATTAAGGCTGTACACTTGCATATTCCTGATGTTACTTAGGTGATGACAGCCCCTACCAGTATGTTGAATGTAAGGACATGAAATAACTAAAAACTTATTTTTATACAAAACAGTTTGTACTTTTGGCTTTTTTTCTACTGCATTGAAGTATGTAAATAGTTGAAAATTAAATCTCTATACAAGGTGTCCGGAAAGTCAAAGTCAAGCCGTAAATGGGTGATAGGCCAGGTATTGCCAGTTATCAGAAAAATAAAATAAAAAATCTTAGTTACGTATTTTTCAAGTTATGTGCATTAGAAAAAAAAAACAAAAAACTGACACCCTGTCATGGTCTTTCAACTACTGTGACTACAACTCTTCACTTTTTTGAAATATTTTTATCGTGAGGTAACCCTGAATAACTCTTCTGTAACTTAGAGTAAAAAATGAAAACACATCTGCCTCCATTTTTAAGAAAATGACACTTTTTAGCCCAATCATGTACTCAAAATTATTGCAACGCCCAACTTCAACTGCCCGTACTGAAAAAAAAATGCACTGTACCATTTCGGCAAGTTACTCTAAAAGATGGCGCATTTGATCCAAATTCCAAAATGATATAACACTTGCTAAAATAATCTACAAAAAGAGGTAAAAAATTTATTAAAATTCAATTATAGCAAATGTTCAAAATGTTTGCCTTCAACACGGATACAAGCCCAACATCTTCTTAAAAATGATCTGTTTATTAAACGGGCATAATTTCGAGAGTTTATCTCCTCAGCTGCCTCCGCTATTTTTTGGCGTAGTTCAGCTAAGTTTTGTGGTGGTTTTGAGTACACTTTTTCTTTTAGTGTTCCCCAGTAAAAGAAGTCTATCCCCATTTCCCTTGGTCACGGCATCACGCGTGAACGGGTAGACTGATTTTAATTCGGTTTTCACTAATGGAAAGAGGGATAAACGGGGAATGTTCATATATATAAATATTGCACCCCAGGCGAAGCCGGGGGCGGGTCGATAGTACGAAATAAATATATGATAAGTAAAAATAAAACAAAGTTGTTCACCTGTATAAATAAGTATTTGAAATAAAAATAAGTTTTTTTTACTGAGCTCTTTAAAAGATATTCATAATTACCCCAGATTTGTCTGTGCCAGCGCAAATGTGTGCAAAAAAACCATGTATCAGAACTGATATAACCGCCCTACAAGCCTCGAGCATTCGACATTTAGTTTCAGATTTTTTATTTTAAGGGTTCCGTACGTCCGAATAAAAAAACGGAACCTTTATAGGATCACTGGTGTCCGTCCGACCGTCCCCCCCCCCCCCCCATCTCCGAAACTACTGAACCTAACATTTTGAAAAAAAATACAGAAATTAGTTTTCTACTTACAGATTATAGGAAAACCTGAAGTCCATGATATTAAAATAACATGGTAAATCACTCAATATTGTGCGGACATCGTACGGAACCCTCTTTACGCGAGTTCAACTCGCACTTGTCCCCCTTTTTATTATACATTGGCCTGGGACAAAAACATTAGAAAAAACTAAAAATAACTCTTTCAGCTTATGTAGGCCCACATAATTCGTTAGATGTAGCTTTGTGTTGCTTTATTTCGTTGTATGAATTGAAGAATGACATGTGTAGCAAACGCTTGACTTGAACCCATACCTTACGCCTCAACACATTGTATACACATAGCAATTGAACTTGTCATCAAACGAGGAAAAGCAATGTAAACCTAGACCGGTTGGGCCTCCCGAGACCCGGGACGCCTGAGACAGAACGCTAAGGTAACCACTCCTCAAATGGGCTCGTTAAAATTCAAAAAACATTGGTCTGGACGGATAAGATACTTGTAAGTTAACAAGAATACCGAATGATTATTTATTATTATTATTTTAAAATTATATTTTTATATGACAATTAGCCGGTGCCTACGCCTTCGTCCGCTATAAAAAATGAGAAAATAGGTATGTAAGTAATATAAAGCCTGCGTCTGCATCAAGCGAGTCCCGTCGTCGTTGGTTCGGTGCGAGTTCCCTTCAATTTATTTCTCGCGGGTAGTTTTTAATTTACGATAACTCTTAAGATTGAATGGTGTAAAGGACTATTATAATATGTAGGAACTGCTAAAGGTAATTAAATTATTTAGTTTAGTAATAATCAATACTGTATCCGTCTAAATAGCTTTTTAAATACCACATTATACCAATGTGATCTTTTTTTTAGAAGTTAGAATGGGTATAGTAAGGTATCCTTAAAAGATAGACATAAGTCATCGCGGACTTTTTATAGACCTATAAAAGAGAAACAATCCCACCATACATTGTTTTGTTATATCTCTAACGGATTAGGCAGCGTTTTCGATTAAAACGCATACGGCTTGACATCTTCAAAATCATCGTCTTAATTCAACCAATTTACACAAAAACTTAACGAATTGTACACTTAAACCCCAGGAATCACTCTGTTGATAGATGAAAACCACATGAAAATCTGTTCAGTAGTTTTTGAGATTATCGCGAACATTAAACGCGGCGGGGTACTGTTTTGTAATACTTATGTAAGTAGGTATACATAATAGCGAATGGCGTGTTGTCCGACGTCAAAATGTCGAAAAATACACCGGGATTCTTACTATCTTATTTAATTATCGGACTGCAATTCGCGTTCGGTTCGCTTTATTCTCTGTTTGCTAGAGACGAAAACAGCCTCTAAAAGAGTCGAGACGGCGTTGCGTCGAGCAAGAGGCGCGCTTCTTTTATATTTTTTATTTAATCATATAGGCGTCCGCTCACTGCAAGAGTCGAGGCTAGTGTTGAGTAGGACATACAAGAGGCGGTACATTCGTCCCGTACATTACGTCAAAATGTAAGAGCGGCTCAACATTTCAAAGTGTACTACTTCAAATTTTATGTCGCGGCAGTCGCGTAAGTCGCGTTACTCACTCTCCGGTAAATAAACTATGCTACTATAATAAGGTGAGAGAGAAAGTGAAAGGGAACAAGGCAGTCAAGGCACACACATGCTACAAACAAATTAAGAAAGGTATACGTGATTATTATTGCATTGTAATTAATTTGTAATTTTTTCAATAGCTTTTTTATTATCTATTTACTTTAAAATATATTTCTTTATTTTTTGTTTGTTTACCTATTTACAAACAATATTTACTGTGTTTTTAATTTCATATTACTTTGCGATACTGGATTAATAATATGTCATCAACCAGGACAATCAGAATTCATATGCACTGCATAACATCAAATGTCATATTTGTATTGTAGCCGTAACTTCAAACGTATCACCTTCAGTACGCCTCGCCTCATTTGAAGTAGGACATTGTACTGGCTCAGTACAAAAAAGAGGCTACTCTTACAAACTCTTTTTGAAGTCGTGTCCTACCCAACACTAGTCGAGGCGAAAGGGCGGGGGCGCGCGATGCGCTTCCTACTCATCGCCTTTGTAATCATATGGGAATCTGCTCACTGCAAGATTTGAGGCGGAAAGGCGACGGCGCGAGGCGGGGGCGCGCGACGCGCCTCCTATTCGTCGCCAAGGCAACTTGCCTATGTTTTCCATATATGGGCGTCCACTCACTGAAAAAGTAGAGTCGGACTTGGATCGCGTATATACACACTTTGTGTAGTGGATTGGCTCTATATTGAATTGCTTGCCTTGAACAATGCGCGTGCGCATCTCGGCGTGAATTTACCCTTAATGCTCGTTTTAAATAATTATGCTCTGGTATTGTGGTATAAATCTGTAACACATTTTAAACGCAAAGTGGGACGTCAATTCCATTCATTGTGCATTAATGATTTCAAAGACCATGGAAATTTTTTAGTCATAACCAACTCAGACTCCAGACGGACTGGTCGTCTGGAGTAAGAAAACAACCGAATGCTTGTGTATACTATTTTAGGAGCATAGCCCATTCTCCAATTCTCATTTTTTTATAACCCTTTTATTCCCTTTTGATTTTTGTCAGACATCTTCGACAATATCGTCATATTTCAACTAATATACTTACAAAAAAGCACGTATGACTTCTACAGCAATCAACCTGTTTTTAAGATAATTGCGAACTACATACGCGGCGGGGTACTTTGTTTTATAATATGTAAGGATAGTCTTAACCACTGATTGTATAATCTTGTTCTGAATTGTCCTGCGAAAACGTTTTTTCTTTGAATATCTGGTCCCTAGCAGAACATCAGTGTTGTGGTCTGCACTGCACCACAACTGTACACTGAGCCAGGGCTCCTTTTCCTCTTGTTATTTCTTTTGTTTGTAATTACAGTTTATTTGTTTATGTGCCTACTTACTTGAGGAATATCTGTATATGTGCCTACTTGAGGAATAAAAGTTGCTTTCTTTCTAACACATCTTTTGTGACGGGAGACAGTAGCAATATGATGCCCGGTGTGTATAAAGCTATATATGTATAAGCGACAACCCACCTGATGGCCGTCTGTTTAACTGTCACACATTATTATTAAAAAGAAACGAGATTGAAGCAGTGTCACAATATTTAAAATTGTGATTTGTGACACTAATCTGAACCTTCAAAGTGCTATTCTGAAGACAACTACCGTAGGATTCTAATAGGCTTCGAACTTAGTTAGTTTAGATATGACATTTCTTCACAGTTAACTTATTACTAAGTTATTACAGATTCTTATCAATGGTACAAATGGTGTCGTTGACTTTAGCGAAAATGTTCACAAATGTTCTCTGGGCGTGCCAGGCTGAGTAATTTTAAATAAGTAAGTGTTTACAGAATCGCATGCAAAAAAAAATGCGATTGAATTCGTTTCGTCGTCTGGTGCACTCAAATATTTACGACTTATGTAATTGTAGAAGTAACTGGTGCTTCTTGTTTCAGGAGGCAGCAGTTAAGCATGGAGGAGAGCAATTCTGTGAGCCATTAGTTTCCCGGCACACTGGGGCGTGGGCGTCGGGGGAGTGGCCCGGGGCGTGGGAGTCCCGGTGCCACCCCCCGGCGACCTACTCGCCACTATATCCATGTTCGAACAGCAGATTAAAGCTGAACCTATGAGGTAAGCACATATCCTTATAACCACCACTGCCCTCATACAAACTTCATTACTCAAATTCACCAGGAGTCTTATTCAAACCACTATACTTATAAATTGTTGCTTTATGCTATAGATCGCGTTGAATAGATTTCTAAAGAAATCTCCGCCCTCCCCCAAATGCAAAACAATCAGTCAATGCTAGACTGATCATTTTTGCGCGTCGAAACTTTTTAAATGTTAATGTCGACAGACAGGCTGACGGTCCACTTGATGCTAGTTGGCTAACCGTCGCCTATAAAACAAGCAACGCCACAAGTACTGCGAATGCATTGCAGACCATTGTACGATTAAGGATAAGGTTTAAGGTAATTGGCTCTGGCATCCCTTACTTGCTCACTGAAACACAACAGCACATATGCTGTTATTTCACGGTGGTCTTCTGTAAGGGGGTAGTTATTGCCGCCAGACGGGCGAATTAATTCAACATGGATTAATTCGCCCGTCATTCATCATTCATCATAGACAAAGCTTTTGTTTAAGGCAATATTTAGGCCCACATTCTTTTTAGTCTATTTTTCTAATTAATAATTTTATTCACAAGTTTTATTTATTGTACAGTCAAGAGCTCACAGAGCTTTAGACATTGCACTTTGTGCAGTTCTTACTTCAATACATTATTATCAGCTTGCCCCCTTGGGCCATTGGACACTTGCTTTCCATAATGTGAAATTCCACTTGCTTTCCAATTCACTTTTGTTACAAACTAGCTGAGCCGTTATATAAAATATATTATAAATTTAAATCACCATTTTGATTGTGGCTTTGCTTATTTTCAGTTTCTATTCATCACATGCCCACTTTCACCCTGGTCCACCCACAATAGCCCGGTCAGAGTCTGCCCATGGCATCATTAGTATGAACCAGCACCATCCGCAGGAAGATTCAAAGGACAGTCTAATAGTACAGCAGCAAGTGCAGCACCAACAGGATCTAATGGAACAACATCAACAGCAGGATATGAGAAATGATTTACAAGACGATGAGGTAAACAATATCGAATAATCACATTTTTTACATAAATTTTTCATAGTTCCTAAAACTATGCTATAATTTTTAATTTAAGTCTCCTACAAAACGACACGACTTATCGCCCGATATTATCTGACCATTATTCATCGGTCTCTGTTTTTAAGACTTTTTGTATTAGTTCGAACCAACAACAACGTGTGATCAGCAATATTTCGAATTTAAAAAAAAAAATATTTTTAATGAAATCTTCCAATCCAACTCGTTTAATTTATTTATTTGGTCTTTCTTTACCTTTACAAAAACCCAGTCAGTAAATTATGACTCCCCCCCACACTAAGCTACCCAACTTATTTACTTGATAAAATTTTTATTTTGAACTAATGGAATATTCTAATCAAATGGTTTTTCTTTTAATCAACAGGATCTAATGGAACAACATCAGCAGCGGGACATGAGAAATGATTTACAACAAGATGACGAGGTAAAGAATGTCACATGAAACTGTGGAATATTTTGATTTTTGGTGCTTCTTGTCCAAGCATCTTTTTATTCTAAATATAATCGCAATTTAAATTGCATTTATTTTTGCCACTATTAGTGCCCTCTAGATGTTATTTCGATATTGATATTGAAAAAAATTTCTATTATTTTTCGCTAAGTGATTAAACAAGTGTTTACAAAGATAGAAATAGCTAGCTACAAAGATACAAATTCAGAAATCGTGATGGAGAAGCGAGCCGTCCGTGCTATGTCTATATATTACTAATATTAAAAAGTATTTGTATATTGAGGTAACTCAAACTACTCATCCGATTTGAAAAAAATCTTTCACTAATAGCTTGAATAGAAGCTAAATTTTCCACTCGGTGGAAGCCGCAGGCATCTAAAAAAAGAGGTAATCATGAACTGGACAGCACTTTTCAGAATACCACCATGAATTATTAGCATGTCTGTTGTTGCGTTTCGGTACGCGAATAAAGGATGCCACAGCCCAAACTCGATCTTTTATCTTTCTATCACTTCTCCTTTATTTACAAAGAAGTATAATTGTAATATTGAAATTGTAAGAAGTATAAAAGAAAGCTTTGTATTAGAGAGCAAAGGAAAAAAAAGAACAAAAATAAATATTAATACCAAATATTGGTTATAAAATAATACAAAACCTTAGACCTAATGTACACGTGCAGAGACCTTGAGTGATTTTTTTAAATCTAGCAAAGCTAAGAGAAACAATACAAACATACAAGCTAGAATTAAGTTTATGGGCTAACTACATTAAAAACAAAATAAATAATCGAAAATTGCCTGAAAACTACTCGACCGATCATCGTGAATTTTTGCACACCACTGTCATAGATACAGGAAATAAACCTTTCGTCCAGACTATCCCCAAAATAGTACTATTCCCGAGGGATCATTTATATAATAAAAATAAAACATAAATGTTTGACAAAAATATATGAATCATGTTTTCACATCTAAGAAAAAGTTAGTCTATTGTAGGGCTGACGGTCCACTTGATGGTAGGTGGCTACCGTCGCCTATAACACAAGCAACGCCAAAGCTGCTGCAAGTGCGCTGTCGCCTACAGTAGGATTACGGATAAGGGAATAGGGAATTGGGCTCTGGCATCCCTTACTCACTCACCGAAACACAACAGCACACGTGCTGTTATTTCACGGTGTTCTTCTGTAAGGGGGTGGTTACTGCCGCCAGACGGGCTGCCCAAATGACTGCGAAACGCAGTGTGCCCTGCCACCACTTTCCAGACCAGAGCCAAATTTGAAAAGTTCATTTTTTAAATTTGACCCATCCGGGAATCGAACCCGGGAACCCTAGAACAGAGCGTTAAGGCAAGCACCCTAACCACTCATCCAACGGGCTCGTCAAACTCTGACTCTGAACTAAATCTATTGTTGATTAGAGCTGCTCAGTTAGAACCTCCTGACTGCTCCATCTTTTATGCCTTTACAACTCTGAAAATTATATCAAAATTTGTACACATCCTTATATCAATTTGTGTCTTCTCTCAGTGTTAATATCTTCCTAGTAGTAGTAGTAACACAAGTTCCTATTTTGTTTGCAGCTTAGCTTTAAAGGGATGGACGATGAGGGTGTTGAATTGGAAATGGACAGTCGACAGTGTTCTCAGGTACCATATTTGTTTTATTTGACGTCTAGTTGAAGTTGTGGCACTGGCTAATTTTCCTTCTCACTCAATTGACATATGAATGTCTAATAACTTAATATTTACTTACTACAAACATTTATTTTTGTTTCCTTTTATTAAGGTAATGCTAATCTGATATTAACTGAAACTTAAATGGGTATGATCGAGAGTAATGATATGTTGAGAGATCTTAATTTTATGGACCCCGTTTATGCTTTATTGTTGGTCGGAAGCCATTTCTAGATTACTAATCATACACTCGATTGCATTCGATTAGACATTTTTTTTTTTAAATGCCGCGAGGACACACGTTTTTTATTAATTTCTGCCCTGTTCTTGTACATAATGTGTCTTTCGTGCAGTGAATAAAAGTCTTTCTTTCTTTCTTTCTTTCTTTTAAAAACCCAGATATTTATGACCGCACTTAATTCGGCTCGCATAACGAATAAATGTTAAACCTCTGTGTATCTGTTGTTATCTATATTCTGTCCAACAATTTATTTTACTTTTGACATTTACACGCGGTAAAATTTCTTGACGGTGAAATCTCGCAATAGGCATGTTGACTATTTTTGGGGTAGCCCAAAATATTTAAATTTTTTTTTACAACTATTACTTTAAAAATCTTGTGTTTTGAATTCCGTTTCAAATTTAGCTCCAAAACGCCAACACTTATCACGTGACTGTTGTGACGTCACTTGTTCCCAAATCCCAACTCTTACTGTCAAGGCGATGTAAACTAAGACAGCGGCGATGTTTGAGAACAAGTGACGTCATGCACTTTGATTGGTGTTCGTTGTCACGTGACTTGAGAATGGTTTTATTACAATTTGATTATTAAATAAAAATTAAATTCCTTAAAAATAAAAAAAATATTGCACATTTCAAACATCTATCACAGTGCCACAAATAATTTCTTCAATAACAGAGTTATTTTGTTTCGGCACATGAGTAGGAACAGTCGAGTGTACCTATGTACAAGCGATGCTATGTATCAGCGCTGTTTTATAGGTCTTTAAGCTACATTTCGTCTAATTACACGATAACTCGTCACTATTATATCCAGGCAGGCGTAGGCGTATTGAAAGCCAGTCGAATGAGTACAAAAGCATTCTAACTTCCCCTTGCAATGTTTCAAGATTTCTCTCGGGTCGGGAGTCATATTATTCGTTGCCTAGTTAACAAGCGATTTTGTAACAGGGGATGGGTGTGGATATGGGATCAGTGCAAACTAAGATGGAGGTGTTGAACGGTGGCCAAGGCGCGCCACGTTCAAAACCACAGGCTTGTAAGGTGAGCCACAACATTCCAGCAACCTAAATCTGAACATCTATTTTTATAATTACAGTAACCCAATCGTTTATGTCTATTCTGAATAATTGTATATTCACATAATGGCATTCTAAAGATTATGTTGTTTGCTCTTTAAGAATTGATTTTCTTATGGCCCCCGGAATGAAAGCGTTAACTAAAATGCGTCAAGTTAACTGTCACTGACATTTGTGCGACAGCTGACGCATTTCCCTATCCCCTCCTAATCCCTTATCCTTAATCCTACTGTAGTCGGCAGCGCACTTGCAGCAGATTTGGCGTTGCTTGTGTTATAAGCGACGTAGCCACCTACGATCAAGTAGACCGTCAGCCAGTCTGCCGATCTTAACATAAAAAATAAAATAAAAAATGCATTTATGTTCCCTAATTCTATTCTCTGGGCTTATGAAAGCAAACGTCGATGGCCTCGTTATAAACTGCCGGCGCAGCGACATCTGTCGTCGAAAAAATGAAATGAAATAAAACGTAGTGGCATCTGTGTATATCGAACGTAACTAATATAACTTTTGTTGCAACACGTGACATCTGAGTATGCAGAATGTAACTAAATAATATAAAGTAATTAGGTATCGAGTTATCTAATGACACGAGGAAAATTTTATACGTTTAAAGGAGTAAACTCCAGTCGTGCGTCGGAGCTGACACGCACACTTTTTTCTTATCATTCTATGGTTTTTTCCAAATGGGTTTATGATGATAATTAAAATATTTCAGGGCTTGTTTCACAATGTGCTAATAAAGTCCCGAATAGTAATTCGACGAATAAAATACTTGTCAGATAAATCCTTCCATTAACTTGCATTGCGTTTCACAATCATCCAACTCATAATTAAATCTGCTGATTTGGTAGTCAACAAGTGCGAGTTGTTGTACGAATTATTATGCCATAATTTTATTACAAATTAAATAACTGTATTTTTTCTGATAAAATAATTATTAATGTTACCGGTTTCATCGTTTCAATCTATAGGTATAAAGAATATTTTTGCTGCATAAACACTAAAAGAATACTTTGGTGCGAAGCATATTTTGCAGGTAACGAAACGTTTCTTCTATATTCTGTGTTATTGAACGTCCTTTATGTTTTGTTATTAGGATTCGAAATTTTTAAGGTAATGAAGTATTGAAGACGTTATTATAAAACGTAGTGTATATATATATATAATTAATGGTATTATATAAATATAATGACAGTGATTATATTACCAAATATTATAAAAATATTCCAGAAATGTGAAAGCGTGAAAGGAGATAAAAAAATATCGTTTTCATCTTCCATCGCCTCGTAAACATCCATTTTAATTGAAAACTTATTGTATAATAGCAAAATGTCAACTGTCAGTGCTATTCGTCGGTTAAGTATCATAGTGGCCACATGACCTAACCTATAACTTATTCGGCAGTTTAACAGCGGAATAGCGCTAATCCTAATTGTAACTTTATTCGGACATTGTGAAATAAGCCCTTAGTGAATTAGATTGATTACCACTCTCTTCGACGTTGTCTTTGTGCATCATTTAGTTGTGATGAAATAGAAAATAGAATGATAGTTAAAGATAATAGAAAAACTGTTTCTCAATTGAGCATAAGATCTCTAATTTTATTAAGAGTGAAAACCACTTGATCACATTATTCTATGACGATAGGAAACTTAAAGGAGATCCAACTTCTTTGATGCCAATCACGGAGAACAGAGGTAAGGAGGACTGACTTATGTGGGTGTTACTGAAAAACTGTTAAGCTACAAACCATTAAATAGTGGTTCATAAATTGGCCAGAATGGCGCTTGTGTAGAGCATCGGTGTTGGTATGATTGGTTCAACCAATGTTAGTGTGAACCAATCGACGTAGTAAACGGAATGCTACTACAGCGCCTCCTATTTAATGATTGCCGACCGATATAGAGTTAGTTGGCCCTCCTTACCTCTATTCTCCATGGTACCAAGCAAGCGGTCTGACAGTTGTAAGACTGGGATAGTCATTATGATAGCAAAGGAAAAAAAAACATACATGATTCCTGAAAAAAAAAAGGAAAAAGATTTCTAGCCGTCGATTTCTAGCTCATATTATAGTGATGTTCTTATAATAACGAGTATTATTGTCATCTTGTCACAATGTGAACAATTCAATATTATTACTATTTGATTTGCACTTACGACTCCAGACGGTCTAATAACTGTTGTTAAATTGAAAAGGATTTATTTTTTATTTATGAAAATGAAAATTATATTAAAACAAGTAAATGTGTTGTTTTCAGGTTTGTGGTAAAGTATTGTCGTCCGCGTCTTCGTATTACGTCCACATGAAACTTCATTCCGGAAACAAGCCCTTTCAGTGTACTGTAAGTAACAAACCTGTTCCTATGGTCATATAATACATGATAAGGGACCTTTTTAAATATTGAATAGTGAAAATTTTCTTAAAATGAAATTTGTTTTTATGGAATCACACATTAAAGTTCAAACCTGTCTATTAAATTCATTCTTTAATTTTATCACATGATAATGACAATATGGAGATAGGGGAACAGACTTGTCGAATCTTGATTTAAAAAAAAACCTGTTGTTTTGTTTTGTGTTTTGGTGACGAGATATCTCGTTCGAAAACGGCTCATTCTAACGGCTGATGTGGACAAATTGTTATTATTAAAGTGTAGTTTTTAAGGGTAGAAAAAGGATTACAAATAATATAGATTGTCTTATTTTTGCCTAGTTATTGCATCTTAGCGATTTAAATAAATTGCTAATTTTTTAAGATTATCAATCGTAAACTAGCCGACATTTGCCTCATGTTGCCCAGACAAAAAAATAGCTTTTAGAATTTTTGTCTGTTTGTTCGTGCATTTGTGCTCGCTAATCTCAGAAACGGCTTAACCGATTTAAATGCGGTTTTCACTGATGTATTATAGCAAGTTTCCCGTAACATTTAGTGTTTGTTTCATTCCAATCGGTTTACAAACAAAAAAATTACGCGTTATATTGAATAAATCCGCGTTCGAAGTTGCGGGCTCAGCTAGTAGTGAAAATAAGTACAAGACTTATTGACTTGAGTTGACCGAAAATATTCTCGTTTGTACTCATTCCTAGTTGTATTTCTTAAGCGCAAAACGCACTGGACGGTAAAGCGGTCCGGGAGCGGGAATACGGGAAGCGAATGTTTTCCTTCTAGTGTGTTTCACAAAGAATACCTCGCTTATCTCGCTGCGGGAAAGCGGCGCTGTAGCGGCCAGTGTGATTGAAAACACTATAGATAGACGCCCGTCGCCCGCACATTTCTCGGTCCCCTTTGTCATCATACCCTCTGCGCCCCCTGTATACGCGGGCGAAGACTCGTGTACAAACACAGTGGGAGAGGCGCGGTGGTCACTGGTTTTTTTTCAAAAACCAGTGACCTAAATAAAGATAGATTACAAAAAGAAGAATTTATACATTATATCAAAGGTTGAGAAATTATGACGATAAATTTTTTGAGTACACACGAATGTCAATAAGTACTTTCGACTACATATTGGAAAACATACGAGGGAAATTATTGACAACTTCACTAATTCCTCTGTTGAAAAAGCCATGTCCGTACGCGACGAGCGGGAAAGGGAAACGCAAACTGGTTTGCGTTCTCCCGCCCCACCGGCACCGCTCGCTCGTCCCGCGACGGATTCCGCGCACCCGCTCCGCTGACACTGTGTTCACACACAAAAGGAATTATGTGTTTACGACACCCGCACGCGGATTCCGCTACCCGCGCCTCTCCCACTGTGTTTGTACACTGTCCGGTAAAATCCCGCCTCCGGCTCCGGACTGCGTGGCACCGCTACCGCTCTGTATAGCTCAATGCATTGAGCGAGTACAATGGAACACAGCTCCCGCCTCGAAACGCGTCCGCCCGTTTGATGTATTGCGTTTTTAGGCTCAGTTCACACAGGAAAGTGACGCGGCGCGCACTTTTTAAGATAGCAATAGAATATAAAACTTATCCTACTATCCCACTAATATTATAAATGCGAAAGTTTGTATGTTTGGATGTTTGTGTGTTCAACCACGCCAAAACGGATTTGGATGAAATTTGGCACACAGATACTTTATTACCAGGATTAACATATAGGATACTTTTTGTCCTGGAAAAATTATTTTAGGTCTAAAAATATAAAAAAATCGAAACCATCGCGTCACTGCGAGAAAGATGTCAAAAATTATATAACTCATATGTTTTCTCATGTGTTATATTTTTAATTTTTCGACTCGGACGAAGTCGCGGGCACCAGCTAGTTTTTTATAAAAAGGTAAAAAGTGCGAGCTGCGTCGCGTTCCGGTGTGAACTGGCCTTTATTAACGCGTTCGTTTATAACTAACTTAGGTGTGCGATGCGGCATTTTGTCGCAAACCGTACCTAGAAGTGCATATGCGAACTCACACCGGCGAGAGGCCTTTCCAGTGCGACCTATGCCTCAAGCGGTTCACCCAAAAGTCCAGCCTCAACACGCACAAACGAGTGCACACAGGTCAGTGCAAATATCAAGCTAGAAGTATTGTGCTATATTTTTTATATTTTTTTTGTAAACTATCGCCAATTTAGGGTAATCTGTTGCTACAGGCTACTGTCATGTCAGTCCGCAAAGAATGTGTGGCGAAAGTGTCAAATTGCGGTTGGTATTGCATATTGCTCTCTCTTACATACTCATAAGTCTTATATTTTAACATTTTATATTAAACAATCAATCGGTACCCATAGGAAAAACACTTTGTAATAAATGATTATTTTTTTCCTAATTGTACAAAACATGATGAATTTAATAACAAAAGAGATCTACATGTTAAGACTGTTTCTAAGATTATAAAATTTAATCAGTCTAATGTGGTCACTCTAAAACTTACAACCTAACTCTTGCATCCTTGAAAAATGCGTCCCACTGTATTCCTTGCTGGCGTTGCCCGGTTGTGCCGTCATTCATTCATTCACTCGCTCGCGGCTATATTATAGTCTGTCCGCGTTAGGAAAATAGTATGTTATCACTTATCATTGGTCGGCTAAGTCACGCCCTCCGATGAAAATTGTAAAGTTAAATTCACGTAGCCTAGTTTTTTGTGCATTTTGTGCTCTAAACATCTTGACATAAACACAAAAAATAAACGCATTAGAATAAAAGTGATTTGATATCGCCCTAGAGGAACTTGGTCACGAAATCTGTCAATGGCTCGCGCTCCAATATACGACCAATTCTCACGAAGCGTTTTGCGTCTTCTTTTTTTATGGAATTCTTTCCCTTCCCCAGTATTCCCTAAAACTTCCCTTTCCCTTCCCCCTACTCCCTAAACTTGGGACCCTTCAAGAACATAGTGAATTAGGCTACTAACGGGCAACTGAACTTCATCTTCAACCTAATCTTCACTTACCATCAGGTGAGACTGAGGTCAATCCCTATCCCTTATACGAATTCATCAGAATCTCAGCCGTAGGACGTCCAATACTGGACAAAGGCCAAAGGTCGCCCGCCTAATTTTCCAAAAGGATCGGTAAAAAGCAGCCTGGATCCACCGTCGACCCGCGGCCCTTATCGGGTCGTCTGTCTACCTTGTTTGGCCGTCCTACCCTGCGCTTACCGATCCATGGCCTCCACTCGACAACCTTCCGCCCCCAGCGGCCGTCGGCTCTCCGTACTATGTATGTGTCCTGCCCACTGCCCTGCCACTTCAACTCACTGATCCGCCGGGTTAACTTTCGTTCGTTTCGTGTACGGATCTTCTCATTCCTGATTCCATCTCGCAGTGTAACCCCGAGCATAGCCCTCTCCATTCTCCATAGCTCGTTGAGCTTTCTCACAAGGCCCATAGTTATTAGCGCCCCATGTCACCACTGGCAACACAAGTTTTAAAAAAGTTATTTGAAAATGGAATTACCACTTAAAGATTACAGTAAAACTTTCCCAGTATATTGACAAAATTTGCCAAAGGTAATATTGAAACTTTCCGGCTGACGCCGTACCATTGCAAATTTGAGCTGTATTACGCAATGACGTTAGTTAAAAAATTGGAATGTGAAATTTAGTTTATATTAAATGCAATCAGTTCTCAACCATAAGCAGATCATATGCGCATTTAAGTGACTTGTAAGGCCAAGTTCTTCCAGTGAAGGGCTCAGGGCTCAGCTCTTTGTTTTATTCAATTATTAATTGTATGATATTAAAGACAAGTTTTTTTAGGGGCAACTCCATCCTACCATAAGACTACACTTCTTATTTGACTCTGACATTGTTAATTTCTCTTTATATATTTTTTTCTTCCTATAGGTATATTTAATTTTAAATTTTAAACAAGTTTACAACTCCTAGCTGTACACAAATTTTAATCGAATTCCTTGTTTAATTTTGTTAATTTATTCATTTTATAAAGATTTTTTTTATATTATATCACCACATATAAATGGTTAGTGTTTATCTTAAATTGAAAGTTTTTCTTTAAAACATTAAATATGGCAGTATTTCTGATCAATTGACCCGCTCGGATGATAATATAATGGATTGGCCAAACGCAACAGATTATCCAAACTACGACTATTATAAATTATATTTTGATTAAAAATATTAGAATCACTATGTTCTGTTAATTATAATTATAGAATTTAAGGACTCTATGATAAAAATGATTTTTGATACTATTTTAAGCTTTAAAGTAGTGTGAAAATGTGTAAATGGAAGTGTCATAATTGGCTTTAATATAAAATAAAACATAGTGATTCTCCACTCTGGTTTTCACAGAACTGTTATAATTTTTTTTATCATCTTCGGGAATTGCAATTAAATTACGTTTTGTTATAAAACTAGTTTCTGTGTTAACAAACTATTAATAATATTTTCAATATTTTATTTCAATTTTGATATTTTTGTTGTTGGTTTTTACTATTTGAATAAATTTTTTAATACAGTACAATTATAATTAATTTATTGAAAATATTTTTTTCTTTTTAAATGAAAGTGTAAAATATTTTAACTAAATGTTGTTGATTTTTAGTAACTTCCATACGTCGTTATAAATATTCCATTTTGAATTTTTAAAATGAAAAAGGTTACAATTTTTAATAACATTGCGTTGTATTAACGACGATTATGGAATTTACCATCACTTGAAACCCAAAATAATCCTGACATAAATAGTTGTGAGTGCAGGTGTGAACTTAGGGTCCCAAATACCATGAGGGGATGTCATAACCAACAACATGATAGGGTGTTCTTGTAATAATTATAATCAAGTCAACCTCCTCCTGTTTCCATGACAACAAAATATGTAGAAATGTTTTGCTATTAATTTTTCTATTAAATTTTGCATTAACTTATTTCACATATTTTGCTTCCGCCCGTTTTTGACGCCCTGATATTATCTATTTTTTTTTTTTTTATAAGTATGTATTGTCTTGTTTTTATTTACTTTTTAATTTATTGTATCATTAATTCGTTGTTATAAAGTTTACGTAGAAACTATATATAAATATACATAACTATTTATAGCGGGTGTCCTTTCTTTCTCACCTTGTTACGTAATCTATCTTCTTTTTCTCTCTACCAAGAAGAAGGGAGGTAGAGTTACAAAGTACGTTTTGGGATGTTTACCACATAAAGGCTTTTTGTTATAATATGTAGAAAGAATCGTCAGAGTTTATTGTAAAAGAATATACAAGCACGCCGCCTCATGGAGTTTTCTTTATTTAAACTCTTCTTATATTATAGTATATCCATAATACACAATAATATATGTAATGATAATGTAGTTGTATTATTTATTATCGTACGTTAAGTGAAGACGACGATCGCGACACTGGTGCGACACACACAGTTCGACAAATGACAATACATATGCTTAACTAAAATTGTGAATAGTTTTTGAGTAGTAGTGAGTAAAGTAGAAATCAGGGCGTGAGGAAGGCTCGGGTCGCGAGTGGTAAACAGGGGGAGGTACCGGGCGCCTATGTCGGCGATTAGCCGGCCTATGGTGGTAGTAGCTCTGTGGCCTGCGTTCTAGATGAGCACATGCGAGCGTTGATGGTGAAGGAGCGCCCCTACAAGTGCGATCTGTGTCAGATGCGGTTCACGCAGAGCTCCAGCCTCAACCGGCACAGGAAAATTCATACGGGTGGGTTTTTCCCCTTGTGCCCAGTTCACGTTTTACTAGCGCTTCCGACGCCTCACAACACTCCAATCCAATCCCGACGTAAGCCCTGTTCTCACTTGTTGAATGGTTTCGTTCAGAGGAGCACAAGCGCGCGCTGCTGGCCAAGGAACGGCCGTACCAATGCAACGTGTGCTTTATGAGATTCACCCAGAGGTCGAGTCTGGGCCGCCACGGGAACGTACACACCGGTGGGTCCCTTGTACTAACGAACGTTTCAGCCCCACCTCCCCCTGTATGAGAGCGAATGAGTGTCGATCAATTTCTATGTTTACGATTGAGAGAGTGCAGAGTTGCTATATCGAAACTCGTGTAACTTATAGAGGAGCACAGACGAGCCCTGTTAGAGAAAGTGCGGCCGTACCAGTGCCACATCTGTTTTATGCGCTTCACCCAGAAGTCCAGCCTGGGCCGACATGGGAAAATACACACCGGTAGGCAATTTGCCCTAACATCCTATAATGTAGACAATGAATTTGTATTTAAGCGAGGACGTACCGTCACTAGGTGTAACTGTGTCGAGTGGCAGTGCGTCGAGCGGGATACACTGTTGTAGCTGAATTCTGTTGGTATTTCTAGAGGAGCACATCCAATCGCTGATCAACAAAGTGCGCCCCTATCAATGCGACATCTGTGACAAGCGGTTCACTCAGAAGTCCAGCCTTGGCACTCATAAACGCATACACACCGGTGGGTCCCTCGATATTTCATTTTTATTTACCGCCTGGTCTCTAAGCCAGTTCAGTCCTACCGCTGTTGTGGCTTCGACACCTACGTTTTGTGAATAGTTTTAGGGGCTCCCACCTACCTCGGCCTCCGCTCGGCGATTCGGAAGTGTAGTCGTTCTCGTTCAATCGATGTGTGTTCGGTGTCGTGTGTCTCAAGGTAGAGTGCGCTCGAAAACTATTCACAAACAATTCAGTAAAGCATGTGTACGTTACGAGGATATTCGTTTAAGTTAAGTAGGAGAGAGAATGTGAGTCTGATGGACAAATAACGCGACGCTAGTGAAGTTCCCTCATGGTAGTCGTTCCGTGAGTGTGTAATTATTTGTCCATCGTGGTTTTGTTCTGTTTCTCTGTCCCCCCGTGTCCGTTGGCGGCGCAGGGGAGCGGCCGTTCCAGTGCACCGTCTGCCTCAAGTCCTTCACGCAGAAGTGCGCGCTCAATTTGCACGAAAAAATACATACGGGTTAGTAGCCCACAATTTTATATCAGCAGTATTCCTCTCCGTACGACTAGCGACATCCTAATGACGGCTCGTCACGCATACATTAGAGCATCATGCTTCATCCCTTTTCCGTTGCCCGCCTGCCCCGTTCTTTTCACTTCCCCTTGACAGCTTTTCGATTCGTTGCTTTCGACTAACCACTCGACATTAACTCATTTTATTGCGAGCTTTACGTACTTCTGCCGAACGACCACTCTCTATCACCCGCATACTGTGTTTACTGTACCATTTTTGTATTTCATTTCTTCATGAATATTAATCGTTTCACAAAAGCGGTAATGCAATCGCCGCAACGACGCACTCGTTGGCGCCTCGGTGTTCCGCCGAATCAAAATTGGGCATTGTCGTATCGGGGGTAGATTTCGCGAAATGGCGGTAGATTGACTGCGCGCGAATTGGCTCTGTGGCCTGATTGCGTCGGCGAGATGCGTTACTCGCTTTTGTGTGTGCACTGGGCGCAGTGCAAGGGCGTCCCTTCACGTGCGGGCAATGCCCGGCGGCGTTCGCCCGTCGCCCCTACCTGGACATTCACATGCGCACGCATACAGGCGAGCGGCCCTATCAGTGCGACGCGTGTCTGAAGCGCTTCACGCAGAAGTCCAGCCTCAATATTCATAAGCGGACACACACAGGTGGGTGACAGCCGCCGGCCGGACTGGCCTTCCGCCACCGGCCTCTCCACTCACATCGCCTCCGCTCCGAATCCCCCGATTCGGAGCGGAGCAAGCGGCGGGCGGCGACCAGTCCGCGCCGCGAACTCCCTACTGGGCGCCTACTGGCCGCCGCTATAATGTTTCTCTTGGGCACCAGTCCAGGGCAGACCGTTCCAGTGCCTGTCGTGTCCGGCCGCCTTCACGTGCAAGCAATACCTGGAGATACACACGCGCACGCACACCGGCGAGCGGCCGTATCAGTGCGACATCTGCCTCAAGCGGTTCACGCAGAAGTCCAGTCTCAACATCCACAAGCGGACGCACTCAGGTACGTGTCGGGGCTCGGTCGACGCCGCTCGGCGCTGTGTATGGTGTGAAAGAGGATGCCTGAGAGGGGGAGGCGGCCCGTAGGCCTTGGCTCATCGTTTGCTCGTCCGCAGTGCAAGGCCGCCCGTTCCAGTGTCTGCAGTGCCCGGCCGCCTTCACCTGCAAGCAGTACCTCGAGATTCACAATCGCACGCACACCGGCGAGCGGCCCTACCAGTGCGACGTCTGCCTCAAGCGGTTCGCCCAGAAGTCCACCCTCAACATTCATAAGCGGACGCACACAGGTCAGTCCTCTATTCCAACACATTCTTATTTTCACAATAAGTGTAGATATTTTGCAACAACCTTCCAAGCAGTAATTTTGTTTTAAAAATTTCATGATATTTTTTACCTGGCCTAGTGTGGTAGTTCCGTGTCGGCTAGTATTAAGTGCCAAGCGGGCTAGTGCATGCTTATCACTCTATTGCCGCAACATTAATTACTTCAAATGAACATTTTATTGTCATAATTAATGTTTTGTTTCGTGAATCCAACGTTTAATTTAACAGAATGAATTTCCAAAGTGGGTGACCAGATTTTAAACTAGAATAGTGAAAAATATTGAAAGAATTTTTTTTTCGTTACAATTTAAGATTAACATGATTTTATTTCACGTTTCAATTATATAATTCCGGCTATGTCATAATAATACATTATATTTTATTTAAACCATTGTTTTATAATTCTTGGATACCAAGTAGCTTGCAGCTTCTTGAGTTTTATTCCATTTCATGTGTTTAGTTTATTTCCGATTGCTAAAACTACGAAAGAAAACATTGTACGAAAGAACTTCCGGATTTAAAATTACAGACAGGAGAATTTACTATTAAAAACTCTGATAATGCAATTTTAATTCCACTGGGCACTTTTTAATTTTTTTTTTCTTTCTTTATTTTTAAAATTTTGGTTTGATCCAGTGTGAACATTTAAATAATTAATAAAGTTTATAAATCTAGATTAGGCCTTGGGACAAGCCTCGTTCAGAATGGACGTTTACCATTATTATTCGTTTGGAAGTGACTGTATTTATTCAGCTCCATTCGCGTTACGCTGGACGATTTTGGTTACACTTATACATACAGTGGGTCTAGCATGACGTTATAATGACCGCACTCTCTAGCGAGAGCGTAAAACATTTGTGTATGTCGTCGTTGTCAAACCAAAATCTGCGATGTGCTAAAAGTATACCTTTGCGATATTGACAAAAAAAGTTTTTCTGATAATTTTTACGTGAAGGTTTATTAAAAAAAAAAAGAAATATTTTATTTGAAACTTAGGGTTGTTATACGTTAACTTATCGTTAATTTAATAGTTTATTTATTATTTTGATAATAGAATAAATTATGAACATAATAATCAGATTCTAGCTCATAAGGACTTAGCAGTTTTTTATACACTTATATATGGCACTGAACTATTCACTAAGGTTAAAATATTGGTATCTCAAATTGTCAGTTGTCAATGTCAAATTTACGCTCTCGATAGCGAGTGCAGTCATTATAATCTCATTCTAGACCCACATCATGATGAGTTGAATGAGTGAGAATCAATGCAAGTCGTAACTTGTCGACGAGGAGTTGGAGACGATCGACGAAGATTCGCGTACAGCCAAGAACGCGGCGGTTAGCATGCGAATGATGAAAACACTTCATTTTCGGCTGTTTGGCGCGAAAGCTGAAATAGATTCGGAAAAGATTCGGACTGAATTGAGCCGAATAAATGTAGCTACTCCCTCATTCGTTTTGGAATCAATACATTTTAATACTACTTCTTTATTATTAGCCTTGTTTTTTTTTCGTATGAATGTGAAATTGTCGGTGCCACTCATTATAATGTTGAGTCGTTGTTGCCGCGGACTAATGTTGGGTTGGTGGTTAGTGCAAGGGCGGCCGTATCAATGCATGGAGTGTCCCGCCGCGTTCACATGCAAGCCGTACCTCGAGATACACATGCGAACGCACACGGGCGAACGACCCTTCGAGTGCGATGTCTGTTACAAACGCTTCACCCAGAAATCGACGCTCAACATTCACAAGCGAATACATACTGGTATGGTGATAAGACCTAACTTAAAAAACACAGTGAGACGCACTTCAATTTTCGTTGCATTTCTAAGGCGCAAGCAACGGCGAAAGCTTACAGAACGAACGCAGTAACGCACATTTAAACTTAATAGGTTCATAAAGCGTCAAACGAAATGAATATTTCATTAGTTTTTTTTTTATCTTGATAGGCAAAATTTGCTTTGCTTAGAAAAATTCATTAAATATAATTAGTATGCGAGTCCTTATAGGGCAGATTTTAATGTATACTATGGAAACCCGTTTTATGTAGAAAGCGTTTTGACTATTTATTGTGTGTTCTATAGTATTGAAACAGTGCTGATAAAATAATTGTATACTCGCCAAATGAAAAAATAATTAGTATTTGTATTTTTTTCAATAATTTTTTGAGTGGCCCAAAAATTACATCTTGACAAACATATTTTAATGATGTAATTTTGAGTGCTTTTGGATAAATTATTTTGGAAGCTACAAACACATAATATTTAATACGCTGTTTCATTTGTAATTGATGTCTTTTTTTTTTTGTGTATTTTTGTTTTGTTTTTATCAGCACTTATTATCACTATATTCATCGAATCAATTGAAGTTAGTCACTCTGTGCCTTTGAATTTTATATAGAATAAAAAAATACGTAACAGTACTGATTAATTTTCAAATAGGGCTTTTGTAAATGTGTCCAAAATAAATATAAAATACTGAAAAAGCGGATTTCTTTAAGCTTTGTGTCGTTGCTGAGTTACTCAATGTAGTTAAAAATAAGTTTCTTCTTCGCGCAAGTGCTTCGCGCAGTTTTCGCGCAAGTGCTTAAAATACAAATAGCTTCTGGGAGATTAAGATTGCGCAGTTACGAAGACGGCAAAGTGCTTAAACGTTCGTACTTTTGGACCTATGATGTGGCACCGACAACTTTTTTTTTACAATTTGTACGATTCAATTCATTCATCGCTACATCATCAACAGTTTTAATGTTTAATTTTTTTACTTCCCGCCTTACGTTCATTAATTTTTAGATTTCATCATACTGTACAATTGCATATTGCCGTCTTTCTAACACCATTTGCTTTTCGCTTTGAATTTTTCACATTTTTCATTTTTATTTCATTCCCAATCATCGATGTTGTGCCTTTTTTTGTCCTCTTTTGTCTCGTTCTAGTTGATCTCTTTTAAAAGTTGGCGTTGATTGTTTTCTGCTATTGTCAAAGCAAAAAATGTGTTTAAAATTGCAGGTGAACGTCCATACGCATGTGATATTTGTCAGAAACGTTTCGCTGTGAAAAGTTATGTGACGGCACACAGGTAAAAATCTCCACACAACTATTGTTAAATAGTATAACTGATTAATGTATCTGTTTTTATCTTACCGTTTTTTTTTTTCACTAAGACCCCGCTACCCCCATGTAAGAGTACATAAGATTTCTCGGACTCCCCCTCCCCTTCTTACATAAGATTTTATCTGGTTTTAGAATATTAGTGTAGATATTATAAAGAGAAAATATTACTTTGTTACTATAGCATAAAGATAAATTATTTGTTAAGCGCCATCTACTGTTGATGAAACATTTGTTAAAGGCTTGTATCCTTATTTTTTATGGTGTTGAGTATAAACGAAGGGACGTGTCCCCGCAGATGGTCTCACGTAGCGGACAAGCCGTTGAACTGCGACCGCTGCTCGATGACTTTCACGAGCAAGTCTCAGTTTGCTCTGCATATCCGCACCCACTCGGCCACGTCCTGCTACGAGTGCAGCGTATGCGGACGCACCTTTGTCCGGGACAGCTATCTCATCAGGTATCAACTCACTTACTGTAGGAACTAGGAATGATTGTCCTTTTCTAAGAAAGCTATCTTGACAACACTAGGTCACCTTTTTGTGAACTACTAGAGACAAAAAAAATAACGGTTTAGACAAAAAAATTTTTAGGAATCCCTGAAAGTTTGTTTACATTCTTTGCGTTTTTTCGCTGGCCGTGCTTTAGCTCATAGAATGTAAATGTTGACAAAATTACAAAAGGAATTTGACAAAATTCCTTTTTTTTGTGCCATATATGATAATGAAAATATGATAAATTTTTAATATTAATTATGTATTAAAAAAGATAATTACCAAACCCAAATATCTAGTGTCTGTATATAAAATTTTGTGTGTTTCAAATTAATGAGTGATCATATTAATTATTTAATATTATGATGTTCTTGTACTCGGCCATAGTCTGTTTTGTATGGTGTTTGTTGACGGTGCACTTCTGCTTCCCAGCCGCTGTTTTCCCACTACCAGAAGTAAACGATGAACTGTTGAATTACAGACACCACAATCGCGTCCACCGCGAGAACCACAGCAACATGTCAGCCGACAGTATCGGCACCATTAGCAGCGCCAATAATGCCAACAATTCCAACAACGCCAGTTACGACTCACCGGCTGTCTGTGATCTCAGGTATAACCATACAATAGAAAATGTATTTTGAAGCATTGGGTTTCATACAATATGATTTAATTTAAGCATTGGTTCATGCTTTATTTAATTTAAGCATGATTGACATATTTGTACTTTTCACAATAAAAGACGGCGCGAAAGTGAATCGTGTGTCACCAAGCTAAGCGCCTTGCATATGACCATTTGTATCTTGTATGCAAACATATTTCCTAGCTTAGTTCTAAGTGTGGCCTTAGATTTTTTTGTCTGTTTGTCTGTCCGTTTGTGCACGCTAATCTCTGAAACAGCTTAACCGACTTGAATCTGGTTTTAACTGATGCATTGTAGAAAGTTTCCCGTAAAATTTAGTGTTTGTTTCATTCCAATCGGTTCACAAACAAAAAAGTTACTCGTACAAAGTGGCGGGCTCAGCTAGTTATAAAATAAAGTCCCTGTCCGCCTCTGTCTGTTTCTCCGCTAACTTCCATTAAACCGCCCAACCGATTTTTATACCATTTTCACTAATGGAAGGAGCTATAAACAGGAAGGTTTGTGTATATAAAGCGCAGAAAAAGTTGCATCCGTTCGAAGTCAGGAGCGAATCGCTAGAACTTAATAAATGACCTTAATTACAGTTTCGTACCGATGGTGAATCGGTATATGACGTCACAAGGAACGCAGGTGTCGATGCTGGACACGCAAACCAAGATGATGTTGGACACCCAGAGCAAGATGATGCAGGACACGCAAAGCAAGATGTCTGCTATGTCGCCACAGTCGATAACGTCTATATGTAAGTATTTATACTGTTTGTACAACATCAGTATTCGCATATTATACCAGTGTACTTCTTATCATAGGCCAAAGTATGATTTAAAACAACTGACTGATTGGTTTTTTGATGCAATGATTACGGTTGTCAAATTGTCAAAAGCGGTCGCCTAGCAGCTTCAAAATTATTACCTACAAGCTTTTATTCGCGACTTCGTCCCTGTATCTTTATAAGTCATAAATTACGTTACTGTTGAAGTAGGTTAGCATAAGCTATATTACTGTAAAAACTCGTTTAGTAGTTTTTTCGTGATAGAGTAACAAACATCTATACAATCGCATTTGTAATTTAATCAGATATGCATGGCAAAATGTATAAGGAACTTAAGTACATACCTATACTTATTCAAGCTTTTAAGACACCATCGATGATCATACAAGTCTGTTGTCTATAACATATTTTGAAAACCTATTTTGAGTGAGCTTTTTTCGTGTTTTTTAAACTCCAACTGGAGATTACGAATTTTGTGTGAGTGATGATTTCCTCGTATATGCTTATTTATTTCAATATATAATCTGTTAAAGAGTAAGAAAATGCTTAAATACATATGAGAGAATCAATTTTACATTTTACATGTAAATTTTACATATTATAAAACAAAATCCCCCGCCGCGCCTGACTGTATTTATTTTTTTATTTATTTATAATTTTAAAAATTTTAAAAAAATGTTCGCGATAACCTCAAAAACCACTGAAAGGATTTTTATGCGGTTTTCATCTATCGACAGAGGGATTTTTGAGAAATCTATAGTTTTTGTATAATTCGTTTTATCCTTAGGTTCCTGAGGATTTGCGAATTGGAGCATACCAAGTAGTTCTACCTAAATCCGATAGATGTCGTCGCTTTACCTAATTCTATTGTAATGTAATAGATGGCGCCATCAATAGTATTATATTTTTTATTTTTCAACGCGGAAAAAATCGAAACGATGTAAGATAAACGCGAAGTGGACATTTAACTGGCGGTTCTTAAAATCGCGTTTTGCTTGTAGCGTCACCGCCACCCCCGCATACGCCGACGCCGCAGCTGTCCGCGCAGATGCATCTAGCGGACTGATCGACGCCGGAGCCCTTCACAGGTACGCCGTCGGCAATTCTCTTCATTATGTTTGTCTGGTATCGTAATTTTTTTATTTCTGAGAGGATTATGCGCGTGCGTGTCGTCCTGCAGTTTAGTATGACTTCATGTGTGTTCAAACTGCCAAACACTCAGGTTTCTTACCCGGTTTTAGAGCCAGTTCCGACCGAAACGCGACGCGAAGATGAATCTTGAGCCAGCAAGATGCTTGACGATACGCTTAGCAACGTAGCGAGGCGCATCGTGAAGCTATGTAAAGTAATGTTCGCATTGCGTGTCGGGACGCTGCGACGCCTCGCTACGTTTCGGAGCGTCTCGGGTTTGCGTTTCGGTGTGAAATGGGTTGTAATTAGCTCAAACTTAAAGTTTATAGCATATTGCGTGGGTGATGTATTTAAATACAAATAGACCGAGGCATGTTTTTTGCGATTAATTCTAATAACGTTGAAAACTGTTTTAGATTTAGATATTAATTGTAGGCCATTAATACCTAAATCTAGTTGAGGTGTAACGTAATCCTGTTGCCATTGCAGGTGCTCGCGAGGACATGTGGCAGCCGCCGATGTGAGCAGTCGTGTAGTAGTAACGCTGGACACGTGACCATAGACTTAAACAGATAGAACGGATGTGTTTGTTCATTTCGACTTTGTATATTATATTTATTTAACCACTGTTAAGTTGGCCGGTAAGGTGAGTGAGGCTTGGAGAATGGAGGTGGCGGACATCACTGTAGGGAGGTAGAGTAGTCATGTAGCGGTACCGCCTATGATATGTGCATTGTGATTTATATAGCCGCAACTGTGATTTATTTTTACCATCACATTTTAATGTTTAAGCTTCGTGGTGGCATTGATAAATCGTTACTTAAAACGTCTCGGCGTCTCAATATATAGATTGTAGGCCTAAAATTTTGATCTCATATTCTAATTTGCTTAGTGATAAAAACTTCGGATCGTGGATGGTTGATCACCATTGTGAAATTCTAAATTTTGAACGTTACGACCGTTCGCTTGTACATGATACACGATAATTAGTGGTAGTGAGATGTAACAATATCTTATTGCGATGCTTTAAACTCGGGTCAAACAAACAAACCGTTACCAAACAGAGTATTTTGATCACTGTGAATTTTAAAGGACTCTTAGTAGTGAACTCCTCATACTTGTAATTCGTAAGAATGCTTTAAACTTTCCGGTTTTCATACATATTTAAAATAACAAAAGTGACAAGTACAAAGATAACCTCAAAACTGCGGAGTCCTCGAGAGGCAATATTTAAAAAAAGCTTCACAAAATTAATAACTTTAATATGATGTTTATTGGAGTATTCCAGAACAAGTGCCTGTTGCAACATAATATTGGCAATATTTTTTAATTGTATTATTACATGGAAAATGTGCGCGTTGCGGATTGTGGGCAAAGAGCTGCAGCGTTGGGAATATAAAGGGTCAAACGTCGTGAGGGGAAACACGCATGAACATAATGGTTATAAAAAAAATAGGATTGGTTATTAGGAACGATATAAAATAAAGCAATAAACATAAAACTATATTAGAAATTACTTACCTCCATTATTATTACCATATTATGACGGCTAATATGTTGTGTCCATTTAAACGGACAAGATTTTTCAAATTTTTCATGGAGTCTCTAAAATTTTATTTCAATTTTCTTAAGAATTTTTTTTAGAGTAGGGTTTTTGTCGGGTCTGTATTATTGAAGGAATAGATAGGTTGAAATGACAGTTTTTTTATTGTGGCAAATTTTCGTGTTTTCCCGTCGTCGTCGGTTGTAATTTTGAAAGAAAATATCTTCAATTGTAAAGATTAACCAATCAAATTTCCCCTCAGAAGGGATAGTATGAAATGGTAATAATAAAGAAATGAGTGTATTCGATTATGAGCGCAGTTGCAGGCAGCGTATATAATTTGTGAAGCTTCTTACTAAAACTTTTTGTGCCTTCTAGCGGATAGCGACATTAGGCAATATCAGTCATAACACCATAGTCTTGTTCCCACGTGATGTTCAATGTTCATGTTAGTGTTGTCGAAATGATACGTGCTTAGATATTCTGTCGTTTACCATTATATATAATATATATATGTGTGTGTACTTGGATGTCCGATGAGTTCACTTCTTGTGTTTCGAATAATAGTAATAAATGAATAGTGAATAGTTCAGTAGTCTTCCAGTACATGATACATCGTTTGATTTGCACCGCGGAGTGCGACTCGGTACGCCGCGAGGGTTCCTTATGGTTTGCCATTAATGATATCAAAGATAGATTGGTGCCATTTCTATGTAAATGAAGCGGGTAGGCTGTAAGTTTAGTTAAGTCTGCGGGTCAGGGTAGAGGGTAGTTTGGAAATAAAATACTGTAACGGAAAACGCCTACTCTATGATGTTTTATACACTTATAATTATTATGATATACCCTTATTATTTTATACCTTATTATATGACTATGTTCTATTTTTATCCAAAGTTTATGTTAGATTTTTTATACAATGTGCGTCGACTGGGTCGATGCTGTTATTTCGATAATACATTATTTTATTTCCAGTGTGTGTTTGTGTCCATGCGTGGCAAGATCGGGATGTGTAAATATCGGTAGGGTTTATTTATTGAGAAACGATACGAGAAAGAGAAATCAAAATTTTATAATAGCTAATAGGGACTAATGATATGTAGATATGATATATTATACTACGGTCATAATATCGAACTGAAAGTATAAAACGGAATTAATATTTAGAGTACTTAGCGCAGAACTATACTTTGGGGGTACTACTGAGTCAAAATTTCCTCGTAGATGTACATAAATACTATATACATATGGATGTTGTTTGATAGTACTCGATATTTTTTTATATTTTGATAGTTCTGTATTCAAAAGATAAAACAAGCCAATATCTCATTTATCATTTGAAGCAAATAACAAAATATGTACACAATATTTTAAGATAAAAATGAAATATAACGGATGCATTTAGTCGCCCAGAAAATGTATAAAAAATTTATTAGAAGTAACTCTATAAACTTTTGTTCTACGTTTTTCTTTATTCTTATTTTTCTCGTCGAATCTTGAAACAATCTAGTACGTTTCAAACCAAGCCATTGAGAACAGTATTATTTAGACAGAATAGATCTTGATTTTAACGAGTAGTATATTTTTAACTGTCTCTACCTTTAATAAAAGCATTAACTGAACCTTATTTTTTTTAAACCATAGTTTATCGATAAATAAATGGTTATCGCCGTTGTGCAGCACTATTTTTGTAGGTGCTCCTTAACGCCGATACTTGGTATTATCCAATAGATGTTATGAATGGAAATAGAAACACCAACATATTGAATTAGGAATATATATATATATATATATATAATACATAACTATATATAAAATGATAAATGTATATATAAAATCTTAACCTCCCAACGTAGACTCGGCGAGGGTGTTTGTTTCATTAATTCTAGAAATTAGTAATATATTTTGTTGTTATATTTTCTCTTTATCATTGTTTTTTTTTTTTTTTACTGATGTTTTATAACATTGATCTATCTATATCTATCGTTGGCGCACCCTAATCGAGTCTCTGCGGTGGGGTTAAGGACAAAGCGGACGCCTTTCGTTTACGAGATGTAGTGATGTGTGTGAGGCGATATGTTGATATATCTGGTAAGCGACGGGCTCGCCGCTAGATGGCAGCAGCGAAGGCACTGAGGCGCGTGCGCGACAGTGGAAGTCCAGCTTTATGTAACTTCCCTGTTCCAACTATTTTACATACCGATTGTTAGTTACTATACTTATACTTAGAGATGTAAAATCGATCCAATTTCTATTTACGTAATCACCTACAAGTCTTTTTAGGTTATAGGGTTTTCTTTCTCTTGTTTTTTTTTTATTATTATTTTCTACAGTAGAAAAGACTGAATTACTTTAAAGGGACGGTGTTCGCAACATTTGATGTTTTAAATACTCATCATTCGATTTGGCAGTTATTTGTTTTCGTTTGTCATTTGACGTCAGAGTGGTTTGTGGCGATGGACCAACCAGTTTTCGTAAGCTCTTTTCAAAAAAATTGTTTAAAGAAATCGTACATATCCTTACCGGTGAATGTGACGTAATGTGAGGTAGTCCGGCCGGCCGGGCGACGGTCGCGTCCAACCGCGGCCGAACATGACCGAAAGCGGCCGACCGTTGCCGACGGCAGCGGCCGAATAAACGGTGAGCCTTGTGTAATCATAATGTCTAAGGTACATAATTATTTAGTTGTATTGTATGGTTAGATTTACGCGAACTTCCGCTTTGCCAACATAATTGCGTTGCTTACATTGTAATCATACGAGAGTACAGCCTAAGGATTTTAACTTTTTTTATATACTGAGAGCTATTTCTAAGTCACTGATTTTTTTACTATTTTATAAGTAACCTACCTATGCTAATAAAATTATAATATTATATTAGAAGGCTTTAAGCCACACTTAACAAGTTTTGGAGTATTTTACATCCCTTCCAAATTTTTATTAAGAAAACACTATACAAACATCATGGCATGTAAAGATTTTTGGTATGTCATTTAGTTATAGCTCTTCAGAGTTTTTATGACCAATACTTTAACTAAACAGTTTTTCTTTTTTTTATTGTTAAAATTTTTAGGCTAGTTTATATTTTACATAAGTTAGATTTGTTAACTGTGGTGTATTAACTGCACGTGGATATGTGGCCGCCGAGATAGATGCGCACGCCGAGCGCTGTGTGACATCGCCGTAACATCGTCATTGCATTGGCAGACAGCGCGCGGAGCGGTCGCATCGTCCGGCGCCCGTTTATGTAGTCAGCATTATGTATATGCTTTAATGTGATTTTTTAAATGTACTCTTTTATTATATTATATAGTCCCATCATTCACTTGCAATTTTATTAGCGAACTAACAATGTTTTTCTTTATTAAAATTATTTAATAGTGATTTTATATCGAGATCAAAACAGATACAGAGTTTATTTAACTTTATTAAGAATATATGTTGTAAAATTATTCTTAGCTCGTTTGCAGAGCTATTCGAAAAAAAATATGTGGAAATTAAACGAGTCACGATTCTTTTAGAAGTCGCCATGTAGTGAAGAAAAATAAACGTGCCATGATATTTGTGGCTAAATTATTTTGTTTATTTTAACCCTTTCACATTTTAATTAGAGAATAATTCGTCATTGTATACAATTCCTAGGAAATGTGTACAATTCCTAAAATAGATAGAAAGAAATATATATTTTTTAATATGCACTTTTTCTAGAAAATCTACATTTGCTAAATATTCAACCCTATTTACAAAATGTGTTACGACTTATTTGTACTGAAAACAAAATTAGGTCAGGTTGTAGAATCTTCATGAAATTAAATGCGAGCTTAACTAGCATACATGGAATACTGGTTTTGGCAAAAATGCTGTCGAAATATGGATCTTTGAAACATTATTTTACACATTTTCTAATTAAGCTCTGAATTGTATCCATTTTACTAGGAATTATATACAATTCATAGGTATTCGAAGGTACTAGGAATTATACACATTTCTGGTAATGACATATACATATCTAAAGGTTGGTAGGCATAGTGACTGTACTTGGCTTAAAAATTTCGAATTTGAAATGGTTACTGTAAAGGATTACTATAGTCTAAAACTACATTTCCAAACATTATTTTGGACCACGCAAAAAATCGTCTCCATCCACCAACAGATTTCAAATGAATCTCAGTTAATACATTTTGGCTGATTACATCCTCCGTAGGTGTGTGTGGTGTTTCCATGCAAATCGAATTTGAAATTTTGAATTATTTTTTTTAATATAGATTTTTTTTTCATACAGTTAATTGTCTATGAATCTCATTCCCGATTCGATCTCGCAGTGTAACCCCCAGCATAGCCCTCTCCATAGCTCGTTGAGAGACGTTGAGCTTTCTTAAGACGTCCGTATAGTTATATAAAGTTTCCTTATGTCATACATATTATTATATTCGTATACCTTATAATAGTTACGACATCACGTTTCAGCGCCATATGTCATCACTGGCAAAATATTCCTATATTGGAATGCAAAAAAGACAAAATTAAAAAAGGAACTCAAGAATGTAGGCAAGTCATTAAAAGTAAATAATATCACACTACATAATATTTAGTAACTCACTAGTATATCACAGCTTCACAGCTTTCGCTTGTTTGAGTTTGGAGCTCTTGGAGTAATAGTGTTCTGTGGTTTGAGTTAAAGTGACAAACTCGTTTGAGTTAAAGTGTATGCCTCCTTAGAGGTAGTGGAGGTAGTATATTATTTGGTCTGTGGTAACGTGTTTTGGTTACCATGACTACAGCTTGTTGCTAAGCCAATTCAATTTTAATGTTTCGGTAATGTTCGCTAATCGATACCTATAAATATTTACTTAGTGCCATTATTTTTTTTAACCACTGAAAACGATGGCTGGTACCTTCGGGGGTTACGATGAAGAGGAGGAAAATGTGTTAATTCCGAAAGAACCACAAATTACATCTGAAGATCCTGAAGAACGAAAAGCCGCACGAGCGTTACGCATTAAACGTAGACAAGAAGCTCTGAAACGGTAACTGTATTTCTTTAAATATTTGCCTTCCAGTATCCGAAGGGATTCTTCTGTACTTATGCCCGTTGGAAATATTTTGGCATCTCGAAAAGATGCATACTGCTCGCTACCGTCGGCAGTGGAAAGACAGCATAAAAAAGTTTATTTATATAATAATAAAAATGGTTACACACAAAGCAATTGTTGCGAAGGGTCTGAAGTTATGTTTGCTTCTTGCAAGACCGATACGGCTTGCAGAAATTCTTGGGGCGTAGGTAAAAAGTTATTCTATCCGATCTAACGTGATGGAACCTCGCCTAACGTATTACTGACTGATGAAACTCGAGTATTTAAAAGGGTATGGGCTATGGCCTTTATTATAATACCAATAGGGGCTTTTTTACCAACCTACCATTAGGGACTTAAAATTTCTCATCTACGTCAATATAACTGAATCTCAATGCATCTTTATACCAATGCAAATGAGTTCCAAAATGAGTCTAACTTAGTTAATGCTAAAAAAGAAACAAGACCAAGTTAGGACTAGTACAATAAGAGAGAACTAAAATAGTTTATACAGAAGTGTAGATGGATCGATCACATGATTCGAAATAGCGCTGCCAGATCAATAATGGCATTTAGCCTAACAACACCGGAAAAAGCGCTAGATTCTAAATTATTTAAAATTCATGAAAGCGATGGATTCAGCGCTAAATTACCTGGTAATGACCCTGGAGACGCCATATTTGTTTACCTTTTTGTTCATTCTTTAATAAATGAACTATAGGGTCAGCTCATGCCGGAAAGCGCACTTTTTAAGACAGCTATAGAATATAGAACTTATTGACTACTCTAAAAGGTACACAGTTCAATGACTCGCGAATGATTCAAGTTACACTGTACTATTCGTGTCAAATAAGAATAGGACTGGAAATCCGCCATGTTGCTCCGCATTTCTCACGAACTTCAATAGTGATGTGTACGGTGTGCAAGAAAAAAAAAACAAACCAAGAATTTATTCTTTTTTAATATGAGAATTCCATTGTAATTTCAAATCTATAGTAATACCCAAAAATAATGCCGATTCTTTTTTTTTTTGGTATTTTTAATCGGTATTCAATTCCTCCACTCCACTAAGACTACGTCATCGCCTTCATCCCCTGGAGTCCGAATCGTCTTCGTCACTTTCACTGCTATCTCCTTCTAAAAAAAGAAACAAAATATTATAAATTTTGACGAGTCCGTTGGAATAGCGATTAGTATGCTTGGCTACTGTTAGGGTTCCCGGGTTCGATTCCCGGCGGAGTCAACTTGGAAAAAGAAAAAGGCAAGTAATTGTTTTATTTATGTAGGTAAGTACGTTTTGAGATATTCTTTATTGAAAGAATCTATTTTTTTTAACATTTATTTTAAAAAATCTGTTACCTAATTTCTTTTGTGATACGGTTTTTATATTTTGTGCATGTTTTTCAATTTCGTAACTTATATGGTTTGATCAAACGCCGCATATTCAAAAAAACTGTTAAGCGTCTCCAATGCCTTCAAAGCTTCTTATTTCTTTGTAATTTTAATTGCAAAAAAAAAAAAATTGAAAATTCCGCTGGCACATTTGTGTTTTTGAATAGAATATGATTTCCTCGAACTACGATAATAACAGTTACGTTGATATGTCGCTTAGAGGTGTAGGCAAGTACCATTCTCACTCACGTGTATTAGTGATGAAACTGAAATCGTCATCTTCGACCCGCTCAACTTCGGCATAATGGGCATCTAATCTTTTGACGTGGTTTTCTTCCTTCTTCCAGTCATTAATTGT
Source organism: Bembecia ichneumoniformis (assembly GCA_910589475.2). NCBI lineage: Eukaryota > Metazoa > Arthropoda > Insecta > Lepidoptera > Sesiidae > Bembecia > Bembecia ichneumoniformis. The sequence goes on along the minus strand of OU342536.1, from coordinate 14,746,973 downwards.
GATCGACTCCACGGCTCCAATAGTTAGACGCTCAATTTCGCTTGCCAACAGAGTTACATTTTTGTCAGCTATTCGTCTTTTTATTAAATGCCAAATATATTTTATGGGATTTAAATCGCAATTATATGGCGGTAACCGTAATACTTCGTGGCCGTGGCTGGAGAACAAGTTGTCCACACAAAATCCCCCGTTTTTGTGTGGGCCTTAAACATCAGAAATATTAAATTTTTAACCACAAATTTTTAACACGCTTGTATTTTTTAGAACCCCAACACTTCCGCTAGACTGCCAATATTTGCTAATTGTGTAGTGCGAGTGAATCCATGTCTCGTCCAAATATATACTCGTAACGGGCTTTTTGTCTGCATCCAATGCTTCATTTTGATGTAAAGCGTGGCGTGCAAGATATTCATTTTGATGTATATCTTGCACGCCACGCTTTAATATTCGGTCTTTGAATCAATTTTGTCCTATTATTAGCACAATTGAACAAACAATTCAACAGATAATGATATGTCACCGTTAGGAGTCTTTTGCATTCCTGCCAGCTTGAGATCCCGAAGAAGTTCATTGGCACGATGTTTCTCATTTTCAAAAAAAAAGTTCACATTATACACGATTTTTTGCTCTGCGATGAAGCACTACTCCTCTCTTAGAACTCATAATGAGTTAAAAGTTCACTCCACTCGCACTACAAACTATAAAATAAAACAAAATCAACAACTATAAAAAATCAACAAATAACTATAAAAAATGAACAAATAACTATAAAAAAATTAACAAATAACTATAACAAAGTCAACAAATAACTACAACAATTCAACAAGAGTAACAAAAACAGCAGAGATGTTCGAAAACAGGAATAACACAAGAGCGCATGTACGTACACGGAAGCGTAGTTAACGGCACATTGGTCAGTTGGGTTCAGTGTTGCCAACTTTATTTTCCAAGGGATCTTACAATACATTTTACAATAGTATTTCGCCTAGAATTCTAGAAAGAAAAGCCCAGGTTCGTATTTACAAATAAACCCGCAGACATAAATAATAGAACACGAGTTAAATCGAAATAAAACTCTTAAATGAACTTTGAACTTAATAGATATAGTTTAATTATTATTACTTATAGTTTGGTTATTTAATATATTATTAGATAAAAAAAATTTTTTTTTTTTTTCGAAATCTAAATAAAATTAATTTATATTTTCGTTATTCGGATTTTTTTGACGACGGTTCTATGATGTCTCGGATCATGTGAAGTTTGCAGTAAGTGCGATCCTATTCTTATTTGACACGCATAGTACTGTGTAACTTTAGTGTAGTAAATACCTAAGTTCTACATATATTTTCTATTGCTATCTTAAAAGTGAGCCTGACCGCTTTCCGGTGTGAGCTGACCCTAGGAGGTGCTTAAGGCGGGTTGCAGACCGAAAACTAAGCTAGTCCGAAGCTAGCCTAGTCGGCTTAGCTAAGCTAAGGTAAACACCGCACACCAAGAACGAAGCGTGAGCTCAGTCAGTGTTGCGAAGTTCAATTCGACGGACGTCGCTCACATGATTAATATGTTACAGATAGAAAAAGAAGATTAATTCTGACTTATTGTTATCTAAAAAGAAGACATTCCAGGACCTTTGATATGTCAACACACTCAATCTCGGCAAACAAGTGGAGACTTCAGAACTTCATTTTACGAGTTAAATGATTGAACATTTTTAGTTATATTAACGTGTTACAAAAGCTCAGTTTTACGATTTGTTATGATTGATTATTATCAGGGATAATACTAACTACCGGCTTAGCTTAGCTCGTGTAGCTGCGCATCGGCATACACAACTAAACTTAGCTTCGCATATTTTAGTTAGCTCACATAGCTATTAGTTTGCAATCTGCACATAAGTATGAGAAATTGCGTTAGCTATGTGAGCCAAACTAAATTATAGTTTAGCTCTTGTCTGCAACACACGTAAATGTATTAGAAGCTATACTAAAATGGCTAAAAGCGAAAGCGCTAAAATGGCAGCAATGTTCGAGATATACAAGATAAATGGAGTACAATTCTCTCTGACTAGTACCCCAGAGCAGAGACGGCAAACTCAAGAGAGAACCCCACCAGATGACTTAGACATAAATAGACGGCTAGACAATTGGAGAAGGGTAGCGGCGTATAGAACCTAGTGGAAATTGTTAGAGAAGGCCTATGCCAAAGGCAAAAAAAAAACCTGAACTTACGGAAGAAGTTGGATAAAAGGTAAAGGGTAAAATGAACATAGTGAATCGGCTCTGAAATCGATTACGTATCGAAATACAACAGTAAATGTGTTGTTTCACATTAGTCTGTTCTAAGGGGATGGTGACTGTCCCCACATGAGCTACTACATTTGAGGTTTTCCTCGTTCATCTTTCTAGAATAATTTGAGATCCTTGATTCAGAGCGTCAATATATATCCTACGATCAATCGCCTTGACAAAATCAGTAGAGAAATTTTGTAATCTTCGTTCGTGATTTGTGTTTTTAGGGCGGAACAGGCGACCGAAGAGAACGCTCCGGATGAAGCGCCTGGACTCATTGAACAGGCGACTACTAGCGCCGCAGAAGAACTTCAACGATTGGCACTCGATGGTGCCGCGAAGGTCACTAATGTAAGGGTTACGACCGATGAGAGGGAGGTCATTCGACGCTCACTTTTCTCCGATAAAATGACCAGTAAGTATATTGAATGTACTGGGACGGAAATATAATATGTTTCTGGGCATGATTTAATTTGGTATTATGTCACTGCAATCTCGAGGAAGATGTCAGATTTGCATAGGCGTTGCATAGATATATAGTAGACTAGCTGGTGCCCGCGACTACATCTGTGTGCCTTTTACAAAATATAACGCCTGACAAAATGTATGAGCAATTTATTTTTCAATATTTTTGGCAGGCGTTGGATTTTTATTTTTAGTTGATCCCTTGGCTTGGAAACAGTACTTTTTCTGGGTGAAAAGTACCTTATGTCCTTTCCTGCTTACTGCTGATCAATTCAACTAACTAATAATATTTTGCTGTGGTATACGTTTCGTTCCCCTCCATTCCTCTTAGCTTTTTCCACTGTCATTATGTAATGTAATGTTGCTGTATGTTGTGATGTTGCCACTCCGCCATTAGTCGCACGCGCGGCTAATGAAACTAAAACTAGTCGTAAAAGGACATTGTACCGAAACGTCTGAAACGTCGTGCGACTCACTGCCGATCTTGCCACGCGAGATTTGAATTATTCGCCCGCAAATCAAGCGTTGTGCTTATGTAATCCAACAAAATGATCGCGCCAATCCGCGTGTGCAATGGAAGTGTGCTAAACTACATCTAGATTCGTCTATGAAGGGCCCGTCGCAGTCTCCGTCGCTAGGAAGACCTATGACCTGGTGATTAACGAGGTAGGTGGCAGCGCTCTGACTTTCCTTTCCCCGACCCTTTGATTGCACGTACCCAGTCCACTTTTCTACATTGAAGATTCTCGAAAATGTATTTGACGTGATCAATGTGTATGCAAAATTTCATATCCTAACAAAAATATATGAGCAATAAACATCTAAGAAAAAGGGGTGCGGACGAAATCGCGAGCAAAAGCTACTATAAAACAAAAAATATATTAGAGAAAGTCTTCATTGAGAAAATTGGCGATAGTTGCCTTGTCAATAATAAACTTACGAAATAAATTATGAATAATACCTGCAAGAAATGGTATTAGATTATTAAATCTTGTGGCCCTTTTGGTTTTAAAACGTTCACGTCACCAGTCGTGCGTCATTCCTTTTAAGGGTCGATGGAGAAAATTGAAGAGGAAGCGAGTCTGGCTCAAATTCAATATGAAGCTATAAGTAAAAACTGGGATGTCATGTTGGCAACTAAGGATCCACTCGATATAGACGAGGCGATGAAAGAACAAAAAATGAGGTGCGATGAACTGCTCGAACAAAAAAATAAACTTATTGATGAACTGAAAAACGACCTTAAGCAGATGGATTTAGGATATTATGTGGATTTGGATAAACAGGTGAAAGTTTAAAATTATATTAGATACGGCATTTTGTTCCGAATCTTATAGGAACCTAAATAAAATATATTGTAGGTACTTTGAAATGTGGATCTTTGTGCATTTCTAGATAATGAACCGCTGGCCAGTGATAAGCTTATTAAATGCGTAATGACGATGCCACCTAGCAGCAAGGAACGTTGCGAAGATAAATTTTAACTTTTGGTCAACTCTTTCTCTTGACCCCCAGTGCCTCTTCAGTCCTACAGGTTGACAACTCCTTGAACCTGTCTCTGAATAGTTGAATGTTGAACTGGAATAGTTGCTCGACTGAGGCAATTCCAGTCCACTTGTAACCACGAACTTCCTCCTTCGCCCAGCACGTCTCTGCCCTTCCACCTTCATCATCATCTACAGCGTGAGTTTTCAAAGCGGGGGCACGCCCTCCAAGGAGGGCGCAGAGTCACTAATAAGAAGTCCACTTTTTTCCAGCTACATATGTGTGCGAAAGAGGATTTTCTGCAGCGGTAAAAACCAAGTACAGAATTGCTAGTGATTTGCGCTGTGCCATTTCTTCGGTTAAGCCGATAATCGAAAACCTCGTAAAAACATGCAAGCTCATCCATCTCATTCGAATAAGTAGATTTTTGTCTAAATTCAATAAGCAATAAAAATACTTTTTTTTATGTTAAGATCGCCAGCGACAGGCTGACGGTCCACTTGATGTTAGGTGGCTACCGTCGCCTATAACACAAGCAACTCCAAAGCTGCTGCAAGTGCGCTGCCGACAATAATAGGATTTAGGATAAGGGATTGGGAAGAGAATTTGATGTTTGAAGAGTTTTTTTTCTGTCTTTACATTCTGATAGTAACTACGATCAACAATACACCTAGATTAAAGGTCTCATACAAAATCAAAGCGAAAAACAGTCCGTGTTGATCTTGTGTTGATTATACTTAAAGCTATATCTGTTTATATCTGTTAAATTAACTTAAAATATACCTTAAGTCTAAACGCTTTTTAACAGTTTTTAAACGCACACTGTGGCATTTTAACGCGTCCGAACGTTGGCTTTGGTTGAACCGTACTGTCGCAAATAAGAGCACACGCTTATTTTGTGCTCTTATTTCTCGGGCCGTTTTCAGAGCTATCACCTTTAATCTAGTTGTATTGTTGATCGAAGGATAGTAACGTAAAAACATTATTATTATATGTAGGTATAATTGGACAAGGAGGGGGGGGGGGGGGGGGGGGAATTTTCATCTTTTAGTATATTGTCTTATTGCTTTAGCATTAATTTATGCTATATTTTTTCAGGACAACGATATAAAAGAACTGTCAGATAGAATAGAAAAACAAATGACAACGATGCAACGAGCATATGAGACACAGTTAACTCTAATCGAATGTGCGATAAATATAGAACGAGAAGCGATGATTGAACACAATAATAAAAGGTGGGAGGCGCTTTATAGACAACGCGACAGGGAGGAACTGGCTCACATGGATTACAAAGCTGAACAGGTTTGGCTTTTATTTTCAATGATAAATTATGGTAGATTTTAGACGGCCCTCTGATGGTGGATTGTTACAGCCGCCCCAAGTCCCGCCCAGTTCACCCTTTAAACAAATCCTCTTCAATTTGTGTAAATGCTTAACCTCTGACTAGGGTTTGGGTCCCGGGACTTCGAGGTACGAGTACAAAATTTTAAAAAAATTTGCTATCTCGCGTCTCGGGACTTTTGGTCTTTGATATACATACCTACATAACAGCAGTGTTTTACCTGTAAATTAAGACACTTATTACTTACCTTATTCGAAACCCAAAAACATGAGAGTAGCGATGTTCCCACTGAGCACGAATATGTTGCACAAACATTACGGAAACCATAAATCGGGTGGTTGTAAGTTACAAATGGAAAGGTGCAATCTTGTAGCAAGGTTACAAGAACGCAATTTTAATAGCCCTAACGGCAACCCCATAAACATTAGATGCAATATTGCTCACATAGGTCAAATAAAACTTTCGACAAGTATCATTTGCAACTTTTCGTGAACTTAACATTGGTAACATAGTAGAAAGTTTCCATTGCAAATTTCTGAAAGTTAATATATCAAAATTACTGCAACCATAAATTTGAAAGTTATTAGACATTTTGTAAATATAAATTACAGTAACGTCACATTCGTAAGTTATCTGAAAGTTTAAGTAGAAAAGTTGCATCGCCATTTTAATTGAAACTTACCGGTTACCTGCAAAGTCAATATCGCGTTAATATTGAACGTGTCACTTGCACGCAACATTCATTTAGATAGTCATAGCAATGTTACATTCGTAACACATAGGTGACTTCCATTCAGGTGGTCAAGACAACGTTACATTCGTAACATGTACGTGATTTGAGAATGTAGGGTTTAGGTAACTTGAATTTTTGTTGTTGCCATAACGTTGAAAAGAAAATCTGCATTTAAGTTGCCTAAATATACTTTCTTACAATTCTGTAAACTTAAACGCAAGGCAGGATAAGTTGCAGAATTGCGCCTAAGACGTTTTCTGTAAGTACTATTCTGCCACTTGATGCATTTAAGTTTACAAAACGAAAAGAAGTTTATTAGGCAAAACAAATGCAGTGTTTTATATAGGCAAAAGAAACAAAAATTGAATACAATAAAAAAAGAGAAAATGTATGTAACAAATAAAAACAAAACTTCAAGTTAGACGAAATCGTACCATATTTGTCCAATCATAATAAAAACATGTAGTCATTTTGAAATGTATTTTATTAAATCTAATAAAACTATTATAAGTATTTAAACTTATTTTTATGATAGATTTATAACTATATTTATAAACTACTGACTAATTACGTCGTCAGTAGAGAAGCTCCAGAAACAAAACGTAAACTACTGGCTAGGGGCACCTGTGCTCATACCAAATATTTTTGTGACAGTAATCATCCTGCAAATTACAAAGGTTGCACTGTCTAAAAGAGCTGCAGAAGATAGAATACCCACCTTTGAGGCAAAAGAAACCTTGGAATCCTAGTGCTCCAACAAAACAAAAAAGCCCCTGGTTTTGACCTAATAACGAATGCCGAAAAAAGCTATAGTGTTTCTAACAATGTTTTTCAATGGAATCCTTAGAATACATTATTATCCAAAAATGTGGAATTTTTTTTAATATGTTTCAAGTCTAAAGAACTTAGTTTTGCCTTTTCAGTCTTGTAACAGCATGCTGAAACCAGCTCATCACATGGCGTTCAAATCCATCGTCTGTTATATTGGGAAATGAGTGACGTACAGCAACTGTAACAATAAAAAAGCAATTTTAACTTGTAGTAATACAGTACATAACAAAACCGAAGTTATATCCTTGACAAATTAAAATTTTTTGAAGTGTAGTTGGGTCCATCTTGTGGGCTTCACCTAACTACATACATATATCTACATGCCAAATGTCATCTAAATCGTCCTTGCCGTTTAACTTTTTCACCGCCATCACCACTGTACGAGGTTACATCATAAAATATACTTTAGATCCTGTGCGCCATGTTGCGATTAGCGCTACGTTTGCAATTTGCGTGGCGGCAAAAGGACAGACAAAAAGCAAAAAGTGGACAGACACAGTTACTTATAAAATTAGTATGGATAATAAAACACTTTCATATTGATCATGAAACTTACGTTTTATTGTTGTCATAATTTTTAGCGATGACAGCTTGAAGTTGTTTTTCTTGCTGTTCCACGAGCAAAATTGTGCCAAATAATTGGTGAATATTTTCTCAAGACAACGATTCACGGAATCACGTTCTCGACATCCACCCGTATACTTGAGTACTAAAACAAAGAAATAAATATGATAACACTGGAATATAACAACTTCAGATTGACCTCGCATATAATATACCTACGCGAGTCAATCCCTTGAAGTTGTTTTAGTAGACTAGTAAAAAGAAAACTACATTACCAATTGTTTTTCAATTTGATCATTCGCCATCTGTTCCTCTAAGCTTTTTAAGTGGCATAATTCCGTCAATGGTAAATCAGAAAGGAGTGAGACTGTTCTCACATTGCGAAGGTACTTGAATTCTCTTAAGATTATCTTCAATGTTCTCCACTCGGTGCATAGTGAAGACAGCAATAGATTTGAGTTTTTTCAGCTCAGCCAAAATTTGATCTGTAATATTTTAAAGCGACTAATGTATTTAGTTAGTTAGAGAAATTAAATTACACAGTATATATTAGCATTTGATTAGTGTCTGAATGTCTGAATAGTAAATACACAATAAAAAGATTATAAATTGCGTAACTTACTTAAATGTTGTGATTCAGTACTAAGCGCAGATAAAGAAGAGGTTTCACTATTAATTCCTGTTAGTGATGATACATGAACATTTCGAAATATGATCTCTGCCCTTTGAATATCTTCTGGTGTCAATGTATGATCTTGTAATTCGACAGTATAGTAACTAGCAACATCTGAAACTGCAGCACCTGCAATGAAAGGATTGCATTATTAATATTACAAGGCCCAGATCTCAGCCGATAAACTAGAACTGAAGGAAAAATATATGAATAATTAATTAATAATAATAATATTAATAACAAAATACCATGGATAATTTCGAAGAAATACGAGAATAAACATACATGTGTATGTACTACAATATTCTGCATACCTACTTATTTGCTTGGTAGCCAAACTAGATCATATGTGAATATCGTGCAAAAATAGAACAATAAAGTAATATATAACATACAAAGCCTCTTCAAGTAAATACCTGGTTTGTCTTTATTATCATCCTCCTGCACTTCATGGTCATTACTAGCCAAGTCCTGATGTGCACCTTGTGTGGTCTGTCCAACAAAAGTTGGCGAGGGTGAAATAGAGTTGTCACGGTATTTCTTGTTTTTTATTCTCCGTCTTTTTTCAATTACCTCTAATGCAGCTGCTTCCGAGTCGCTAGTTGCTTTCGTTTTTCTTTTTTCTACTTCATTTGCTTCGGCAAGGGTTGCTGAAAATAATTAAAACATATATCAACTTTACATCCTTATGGATATTGAAATGGCAATCGTACATAAGAAAACAGTACAAAGGCGACCTTGTCACTATAAACAATCTTTTCCAAATAACCTTTGAGCAAAGTCTAGTCACAAAATATAATTGCTATACTTACCATAATGTCCCACTATAGTGATATTTTTTAGTATGTTCCAGTCTCCTTCTGGTTTCATACTTAAATTGATTGCCTTCCTTTCAATTTTCTTACTTTTTGGCCACATGCATATATTTGTTTCTTCATTTGTCCAATTTCTTGGAGCAGCAGACACATACTCGTCATTATTTACTGACCATGTTATTACAGAGTATGAAAAGGCAGCAGTGGGTAAAGTGTCACACTGGAACATAAGTAGAAAGTCAGTTGTGTTGTGATAGACCGCAGATAGTGGCAGCATGTTTTGACTCATTCCAAATTAAAGAGTAAATAAATTACTTGACTGCTAACTTGTACCAATAAGTACCAAGTCGTGTAAGTAGGAACACAGATATATGGCAAAGGCATATGAAAGGTTAAAATAAACTTTTTCTTACCAATCCTGAATCTTACCTATGTTTCTTTTCATTGTCATGCAATATACCAGACACCTTTAAAACTAAATATTCTAAAACTAAAAATAAATGGGCCCAGTATTTCATTAGGATGCTTGGATTTTTTATAACCATGCCAAATGCCTATAAGGAATGACTTTTTGCTCATACAGATACTACCTACCTAGTAATGGCAAAAATTGGCTACCAGAACTTTTTGTTAGTGGTAAACCATCAATATTTAAATCAAAGCAGACTACTTGATCAATCAATGTTCTTTCATTTCGCAATGTATAACGTATTCCTTCTGCTAATCCAAAATGATAATAGTTGCCTGAACTGGTACTAACAATATTGCTTGTTTTTTCAACTTTCAAAATTGTTCGGCAATCAGACAGAAGGTAGATTAATTAGAGTTCCTCTAATCATTTACTTTTTTAAAAACTGTTAAGAGGTTAAATGTATACACATAATTTAATTAAACGAATTAAAACACAAATGTAACTACTGTAAGGTGATTTCCAGAAGTTTCTTAGGCTCACATTTGTTACCTACGTATTATAATCATCTTTAAGAGATGATTAGCGTCATTAGCGTGTACCTCTATTCGTACTTCGTAGGTGCCACCATCTTGAAATTTTATTTCATCTAAATCTGAGATCTAAGCCAAATCTAACCTACAAATTACTAGAGAACTAATAGAGTGAATGGCGATGAGACAATTCTACAGAATTACAACATGCAGGATGAAAGTCAAATAGAATTACTTACCTCTTCCATTTTTTCGCGGCGATACATACAAATTGTATGATACAAATACAATACAATACACTACACTACACAAGTATACACATTACACCAAAGATGTTGTATTAGTCTGTCATTACACAACACAAGTCACAACCAGTGTTGCCAGCCAGCAGTCAAACGAGAAAAAGTCCGAAATCAAATAAAAAATTACCCGAAATTACCCGTTTTCTGTGGTAAAAAAAACAACGTACTACCGTTTTTTTTCATGTTATAATGGTTCATTGTATTGATTATTCACCTATTTTAACACTTATAGTGAGGTCACCTCACTAATAAGTGAGCATACGGATGTCAGGTACAAAAGAAATAACCTTGTACATAAAAGTACAAACAAGAAGGTAGGTATGTATGAGCAATATAGGTATTAGGTAGATAGTGAATTCTTTTCACAGACAACTGCATCATCATAACACACAAATCCTTAGGTTAACTAAGAAATTGCCCAAGCAAACAACTTGGACAGCATTGAAATTCCAATTTGTTTATATAGGCATATAAAACCAAATCTGCGCGCTCAAGGCCCAGATTTATTTATACCTAGACCAGATTAATTTGCAAACTAACAAAATATGTTTAACACCTACTCAAGTCAAGTGAATATAGCAAAGGCACCTAAACATCTCTGATCCCAAAGTTATGTTACGTTAGGTTACCAAGGGCGTACCTAGGTAGGGGCAGGGGGGGGGGGGAAGGCAACTTTTCTTCTGGATCGCTACGGTGTCTATGGAGGAAAGTTGCGTCTCGCCGAGCCCTTTATTTTGATAGGTTGAACGATATGGTTTTCACCATTCGTTTCCGAGATATCGATTTTAAGGTGTTTTCGGAAATTTTGGTTTTGACTAAATTTTCGGCTATTTTTGTTATTTTTATCTTGCAGTTGGCAAAGGCCCTTCTCAGGGCCACTGTAGGATTGTTGGTTGTTGTTGTTTCTGTTCGTTTCTTGTTGTTGTTATCGTTTATTGTTGGTTTTTCATTGATTATTGTTATTTGTTGTTTGTTGTTTGTGCGAGCCTAATCAGAGGTGGATTCTCCGACTGACTCAGTGATTGGAAGGGCCATTTACTGGTCAATGTCGGAGGAATCAGGGGCTGGTGGGTCCCGTCCACCGGAGAGTCAGGGGCGTAAGCTTTGGTACTCCTCGCTGTTGACAAAACCAGTTACACGGAAACAGGGTGCGGAGAGTGGCTTGGATGCCAAGAGCTCATCTCAGCCCGCCTCGGGACGCAGGCAGTCAGTTAGAATTGCTGGCCTCTGAGAGAGTAAGTCAAAGAAGGTGCCTCTCCATGAGGAGACAGCCGAAGAGCCGGTCCCTCGGGAGGTTCCAAAGGTAAAGACAGGCCGCGGCAAAGCCTATGGCCACAATGTCGGCCTCTCGCGGGCCAAACGCGAGCTAAGAGAGTTTGACAAGTTCGAGTCTGACTCGAACTTATCGGATACTGGAGCCCTGTCGGATGACTCTATGTCATACAAGGGGATAACAGATAGGATACTCTCAAAGTTTGACTTCGATGGGGAGTCAGACCAATCTGAGGCCAGTCATACGGACTTAGCGGAAGAAGTTAGAAGGCTGCGCGAGGAGAACGGGCGTCTCCGCAGCAAAAATGAAGAGCTACAAGCGGAGATGATGTCGCTGAAACAGGCTTCCCCAGGAAAGCCCTGCCCAGAAGCGATCACGGGTGATCCTCCACAGGCTGAAGAACTGCAGTCGACAATGGCAGCATCCCAACTGCTAACGAGGGCGGAATTCATGGAGACCATTGGATCTCTGCAGGAGGAGATTGCGGCGTACATTGACCATACGCTGGCCACCCGGTTCGCGAGTCGGAACCCGGAAGTGCAACCCTTCCCGGAGCGACGGCCCCCAAATCCAATGACGGGGAATAACAACGACACGGCGGAAAGAGCGCACACCCCTCAAAATGCGGTGGCCACTACACTTGCTCCCCAGGCTAATCTGCCTAAGGCAGCTAGGGTGGTTAAGGTAGCCGGGAAGGCTACTTCCAAAACAATGAAGCCTCCTAAGGAGAACACAGATGGCCCCTCCGGTGCTGAAGAGGAGTGGACTAAGGTGGAGAGGGGCAGGAGCAAACAGCCTGCCATGGCAGCGGGGCCTTCTCAAAAGGCAAAGGCGAATAAGCTCCCTAAAGAGCCCACGAAACTGGCGGTGGTACTTACTCTAAAACCAGAGGCGGCTGCCAAAGGCGCCACTTATGGAGAAGCTATCACTAAGGCAAAAGCCCTAGTGTCCTTAGATGCCCTTGGAATAGGCCCTCCAAGATTCCGCACGAGCTTCACGGGAGCCCGCATCATGGAGCTCCCAAAGGAGACCACCGCCACACAAGCGGACAAACTTGCTGAGCAAATCAGCGGTGCAATAGGTGACTTGGCAAAAGTCACCAGGCCGGTAAAATCAGCCGACATTCGAGTCAATGGACTCGATGACACGGTGTCGGCTGATGAACTCAAAGCCGCGCTGGTGAAAAGCTTGGGCTGCCCTCCTGAGCTCGTAAAGGTTGGCACCCCACACGTGGGAGTCAATTCGGCTTTCGCCTCTTGCCCCGTGGGGGCAGCTAGGAAATTGGCCAATGCCGGTCAACTTACAGTGGGATGGAGCTCTGCCTCCATCCAGTTATTGGAACAGCGCCCCATGCGCTGTTTTAAATGCATGGGGCTGGGGCATCCAGCAGTCCGATGTCCGTCCACCACAGATCGAAGCGGACTGTGTCACCGCTGCGGCTTGGACGGACATCTAGCTAGTGAATGCGAGGCAAAGGCTAGATGCGCCACCTGCTCAGATGCAGGCCTCCCGGCAAATCACAGGATGGGGGGACTTAGTTGCAACCCCCCACCTATAAGAGGTCGGAATAATGCGGCCCTACCCGCCGCCCGAGACCGGGCTCCTTCCGCGAGGGAGGAGTCCATGGACCTGGTTCATTAAGCCCGGGAAGGAGGGGGCGGGCGGACCTCCTCCAAACGCCCAGGACCTGCGTGCACGGCCTGGCCGCCGTGCACGCGTTTACAAGGTCCCATTGTCGTCTGGGGATTGTCTTGGTGCCCCGGGAAATCCCCCCACTTTTGGTGTTAGCTCGGCCAAACTGGCTGAACTGCCTAGAGTGGGATCGGAGTAGTTGGTTCGCCAGAACCCGGTCCCACTCATTCAAGGGCTACAAGGGGTCACCGGGGAGTTTTAGTGGGTAGGACCAGTCCCTTCAGGACTGGGTGAGTCCCACATACCCCTATCGCCTAGCCAGCGGTAAATGGATTTCTTCCGCGTAAAAAAAAAAATATATATCTTTTGTTATAAAACAATCAACAAAATAATAAAACAAAAAATCAAAATTAGTGTTGGAAACAAAATATCTTTTCAGTCAGATATTTTGATTTAATATTTTTCTATCTATAATTAAATATTCTACAACATTCGATATAGTATACTGTTAGCGACGCAATATAATTTAAATCTCCCGCGAAACCGTCGCATCTCGTAGTTTCCGCTCCCGACGAGACAATTAGAGCCATCTAGGATTAAAGCCGAATATAATTTGGAGAAAACAACATCTAGCGCTATCTAAATCCGAGAAGATTACTGTTAAATTAATATATATAGGTATATAATAAACACATCAAAAAAGTCTAAGCAACACATACTATTTCAAATTATTAATAAATTATTATATCATTTTTTGCAAAAATACCCGAAATTACCCGGCAGTCAACGTTACCCGAAAGAAACCCGCTGAAGTAAAAATACCCGTACCGGCAACGCTGGTCACAACAGACGAAGTGATTTCTCACTTTGCATTGTATTTGCAACTAACAGGGTTGCCAGATCTTAAAATCGGAGTTCCGTAATTTTAATTGCCAAATTCCGTATAAAATCCGTATGAAATCCGTATATAAAAAAATAAATCATCTTTGATTGATATAATTTATAGCACTTTTATGAACAATTTTGAGGGCAAATGTCACAAAAAGAAAAAATCAGACAAAAAAAAATAACAGTAAAAACACCTCAAAACAATATCGAAGTTAGAGACAAATAAAGATAATGATTAATTAAATTCATAAAATAAACAAATTATTTTCGACTATGTGCTCACTATTAACTTTCTCTCATGTTAAACGATCAGTCAAAAATCTTTCAAGGGGAATTCCCCAAAGCCATACCAGTATTGCCGCCAAAATTTTACAAAATTTGTTGAAAAAAAAAATACAATTTATGCAAGATAAAATAAAATGGTATATTTCATTTATTTAAAATTAGTTTCTTATGTTATGAATATGTTCTTACGAATAAAAAATAGTTATGAAACTATTTTGCAGATGCCTCAAAATTCCGTATAAAAATCCGTATACATTTACTGTCCAGTTGGAACGTTAAAATTTCGTATTGGAATCCGTATTGGAATTGGAATCCGATTAAGAATACAAAAAAAAAGAATCGGTAGTATTTTTGAGTATTACTATAGATTTGAAATTACAATGGGATACCTTACCTAAATAATAAAACATAAAAAAATAAAGATTTCGAGTCGACAACATATATCCGCAAAATTCGGATTGTCAAGTATTTTTTTAAATTCTACTGGTGCTGACAGGCAAATCGCAGTCGCCATATTGGCCACTCTAGCGAAACGTCACTCACTGACACCTTTGACATCTTGAGTGGTTAATGTTAATAAACGTTCCGTTTCATTCATACTAGCGCACATACGCCTCGCCACTCAATACGTCATCGCACCATTCATTTAAAAAAAAGTGTCCATTACAAAGAACTGTGACTCATGTGACTGTGTAAAACGAAACGTCTTGCCGCAAACATTGAGCGAAATCTATGCCGCTTGAGAAACGATAACTACAGAAATATCTACCTACATTTTGTGTACATATTATGAGTCACATTACACCCGAGCGAAGCCGGGTTTTCATTTAGTCTTTATAAAATATAGCCCAAATAGCCTATATGTTACTCGGGAATAACGTAGCAACGTAGCTTTATATTTCTGAAAGAATTTTTGAAATCGGTCCATAGTTTCTCAGTTTGTTCGTTACAAACATACAAATCTTTCCTCTTTATAGAATTCAGCAAATCTATATTTACCTACCAAGTTTCCGACTAATTTAGTAGATTTGCTGAATTTTAGAAAAATAATACATCCTTAAAAGGTTTAATCGCCGACCCGGCTAGTTTATTAGTACCGCAAAACGTCCTTGGTAGCAAATTTGGATTTTAACTATAATGAGGTTGCTTGATTCGCATATTAGCGGAAGTTATAGCAATATTGTAATGGTAACCTGTACCTACCTAATAAAAATATGTAAGAATAAAATTTACATTGCGGGAATGTTAATAAGTTACAATAATTTACCTTTGGAAAATAATAGCAGTGTTGTTTACGAATTTATAGCAATGTCGTAATGGTAACTTATACTATAGTTTAATAAAAATATGTTACAATATTTACATTGCAGGAATGTTACAATAATTTTCATTTTAAAATAACTGCAATGTTACAGAAGTTGCTATGGTGACATTGTATAAAGTTTAATAAATATATGTTGCAAAAGTGATATTGCAGGAATGTTAATATCGAACGTTTTCATAAGTTCAGTTTGCTAAGTACCTGCAATGTTTCATAGAGTATGTAACGAAAATTAGGTTGCTACAATGTTTCACCTGCAATGTTATATGAATGACATTGTAGGAATATCGCCAACGTAACATACAGTAAGTTTTTAAATATATGTTTCTGCAAAGTAGAAGTAACAACTTCTATATGTAATGTTGTCGCTACATCTGTTTTAACGTTTTAGTAAGTTTATACAAATATGTTAAATTAAAATAGCCGTAATGTTTATATGATATTTCTTTTTAAACGTTCGTATGGGGGGTCTATCAACGTTCTAGAAAGTTTCTGTAAGTTTCATGCTTAGTGGGTTCGTTTCCACTTCTGCTTACATAGTGCCGTCCCGTTCCGTCTAGTATAGCTCGTGTACAGCTATCTCTTTTACGCCCCTGGCTGTATTCTCCCACCTCCCGCGATGCGTAGGTGACTTGAGGAAGAAGTTAGAAGGGTAATTTTTCGTCATTGATGGTTTTGTTTCCCAAGCGAAGAGGTTGTCAGCTCAAGAGCCGAGCTCGATGACTTCTATTATAGTGCCGAAACTACCCCAGCTTGTGCGAACATTTTCTAACCGTTTACGACCTCCAAATTCCAAAGAGATTGGGTAAAGATTATTAACGCTTAATTGTGAAGTTATATGATTCTAAATTCTAAGTCTGTCTTATATTTAGAACATTTTAATAATAAATATAAATATGGATCTGTGATTCTTAATAAATAAGGATTATGAAAAATTCAATGTTGGTCGAGTTGTTTACCCTATGTTTTAGCTCAGAATTCATGGCCCCGGTTTGATTCCTGTCGTAGTCAAGGGTACATCCATTATATGGCTTCCACATCACAATCTTATTGTCATTAGTGTGTCTATTGTCTACCGTTATTATTACTCACACCTTCACGCAGTTATCATTGTATTTTAGTTGGATGATCACAAGAAGGAAATAGAAAAGATAATGTGGAACCATCATGCCAAATATCGTGAAGCCAGAATAGAATTGGAGACGTTGATTCAAGAATTACAAAAGGAGTTGGAAAAGCTGAAGGCGACTTGTATTATAAACACAGAGAAAATTGGCTACAACTATCAGGTACCTAAGCGTTAAAATAATTCAGGATCTAGTTAAATTAATTCAAGGAGGAGTTTTAAATTGACGTTACAATATTTGCTGGAGTAGGTAGACTCGTAAATTATATCTGAAGTGTCTTCTATGTTAAAAATTAAATGATACCATTTTTAACATACTGAAATTTTTAACATATTGAAATTTACTGAATCGAAAAAATCTAATGAGTCGTCATTCTAAACCTAGTAAATGCTGAAAAAATTGTGTAATAAATTGTCTTGATTAAGTATACTTAATTATACTAAAGGTAAACAATTTGAAGAAAAAAAAATTGGAAGGTTGATCCGATTGGATCTATATATCTAAATTACGCACTATTCCGAATACAACGCGTACGAAGTCGCGGCCTCAGCAAGTTATAAAATAAAGTCACCGCCTCTGTCTGTTTCTCCATTAACTTCTTCTAAACTAACCAACGGTTTTTGATACGGTTTTCACTAATGGAAAAATGACAAGCGAGAGAGGATAATAATATTGCGAAGCCGAGGCTTATTATATTAGGTAGATACTATATGCGATTAGCAACCCACTAGTTTACTATATGCGAATGTTAAAAGTTTTCCGATTCAGCTTCCAAGATTATGATAGCCATGATGGTCGTCAACCTTCGTAAAGAAGCGGCACGTTAAGAAAAGAAGAAGAAAGGTTTTCTGTTAACAGTTTTTATAAAATGATACAGGTTTTGAAAAAACGCGAAGAAGAAAATGTGTTCGTTAGGTCTCAACAGAAACGGAAGTTGAATAAAATGTCGGACGTCGCGAACGGGTTGCGTTCGAAGATACGCAAGGCTGCCGAAGACGGAGCTCAAGAGGAGATCAAAGCGGATGCGGAAATAGTGAAGTTGATGGAGGCCATGCGCGACATCGAGATCAAGTCGGGCCACTTCTCGCACGTGAACAATTACAAGTTCAGTCAGGTGTGGCGAATGTCTGCAGCCAAGTGTGCCGAGTTGTGCCGTGATTTGAGGCACGCGGAGGTAGCGTTGCATGCGCACGTACTGTCCGAGCCTCCGCCCCCGGCTCCGCCTGCGCCGCCCAAGAGTCCCCTCGTCAAATATGGTAAGGCCTGCACCTTTTGGCGCGTTTTGCTGAGGAGTGAACGTAAATGAACCGTCATGCACGGATCAACTTATTTACTCGGCTCCACTCGACATCGAGCGCGCTCGATGACGCATTAAATCTTGTATACTCGGCTTTATAATTCTATATATGTATTAGCACAGTCTAACCATACTTACGTCATACAGTCGGACAACGCTTAATGTTCGAGCCTTCAAACTGAAGCGAGTTCGCCGAATGTTGCTCTACGTAAGTACATTCGTTGCCTGACTGTATGACCTAAGTATGGTTAGACTGTGGTATTAGAATAGAAAAATTTGATGTTTTCCCTTCTATCGTGTGGGGTCATAAGCACACATCATTTTATTTTTCATTTCGTGTTTACATTATTATTAATTTGTGTAAAGGTCATCAGACAGGCTGACAGTTTTGATGGTAGGTGGCTACCGTCGCCTAAACAAAAGCAACGGCACAAATGCTGAAAGTGCACTGCCGACCATAGCGAGATTAATGGATAAGGGATAGGAAGGATTAATGTACTCTGGCATCCCTTACTCACTCACCGAAACACAACAGCACACATGCAGTTATTTCACGGTGACCTTCTGTAAGAGGCTGGCTACTGCAGCCAGACCCTAAAAATGTCTGATTTTGCCCGCATGCAAAATTATGACCTCACTTCCGGTTGTAGTTTCAGACATTATCATGACTTATAAAATACATGGAAAAAATTAACGGGAAAATAAAGTTTTTGATAATCAGAATCGAGATAATATATTTTGATAATATATGAGCATAGGCTATATAACTACTTAAAACTAGTCGACAATATTATTTGGGTAAAATAAAAGTGTCGACCATTATTTTTTATTAATTGTATCGATGTAGGACTGATTTAAAAAAAAATATTATTCATGCATCTAGAAATATATGTTAATATTGAAGATTATAAAGCTATTGTACGTATCTGTATATGCGCTCTGAATGATCAAATTAGGTCGACAGTCGAATCCGGGTAAATGAAAGGTGTCGACCATTTTTTTAAAGTAATTAAAGGGGTTTTAGTTTCAGAAACGCTTAAAAAATTCATGTATCTGATCACTTAAGAAAAATTACGTAAAAAAATACCTTTGATCGTGGTCGACTCACGGTTGCGAATGAATTGAGCTTTGTCGACCTTTGTTATCTCGATTCTGATTATCAAAAACTTTGTTTTCCCGTTAATTTTTTCCATGTATCTTATAAGTTATGATAATGTCTGAAATTACAACCGGAAGTGAGGTAATTTTGCATGCGGGCAAAATCAGACATTTTTAGGTGTGTCGACCTTTAGTCATATTGTTTTTTGGTCTATCTTAAAAAAAATATCCATGTATCTGATCCATAGGACTTTTATACGGCCGGCTCTCGGATTATTTGTGTAGATTTACTTGACATATTGTGGGAGTATAAATTATATATTACATATTTTACGAGTTATACAGTGTAAAGATTCAGTATAAATTGACTGAGTTAATTTAAATGACGTTGACTCTCAATTAAACTAAAATCAAGTTAGTTTTGTTATTACTGTTTTATATCATAATTTAATTCATAATGTTTTTTTTTATTCATATGAAAAATATAGAATTACTGGAGAAGTAACATTTAACAATATTTCAGAACATGAATTGGGAGACGCCAAACAATCTCAATCGGCTATAACGAATGGCACAGCGTTAGATCCATCTGGTGCGGTGGCAAACGATGCCAAAACTAAGTTGGTAAGTATCAAGAATGATGGCAAGACATATTTCTTGGGAAGAATAGCATTATTACTTTTATAACATTGTAATCCGCCTCCTACTTTTAGCAATTAATTGCTTTGAAAATATTTTCAGGTTTGCAGTTAACTGCCTGAATTATTGAATTTAGTACACATTCGTCAGATTCCATTTTCGTCAGGGAAAAAAATTCTAGAGCTAGTTCTATTATTTCTTATGATTTTTCTCGGAGTGTTCTCAGTTTTTTTTTTTATTATTACACTGACAATATTACTATTATAAGTTGTATATTTTAAGGTCCAACATATACTGCAGCTGGTTGCTGATAATACGGGATTTCTAGTTGAAGATCGTCTGCTGACCCTCATAGAAAAGTATCCGTTAACTTCTAGAAATCTTTGCACCCTCGACGCTATATTCATGGTGGGTTTTTTTTATGTACCTATGGCTTTCTTTGCTTACTCAAAAGGTACACTGTTTATCGCTGGAATGTCACGCGGCGATAGATGGCGCTGAATAAAATGTTGCTTTGATGTTTACAAAAAAATGTATTGTCAGAGTGTGGAATTGTAATGGAGCGAAGTGGTCTGTCTACTCGTAGTGTGGTCTAAAGGAACTGATAAATAATAATAATAATACTAATTTCTTTTTAAAATACGTAGAAGCCATTTTTAGTTACATGTTTTGTAATATCTTGTTTTCAGTTTTGACATAATTAAGCGTGTGTATGATATCGAAATTATTGCAATTCCTGAATTAGTGTTTTTTTTTATTTCATCAAATTGTGTTATGGGAATCTACACCTAATCTTAAACTTAAAAAAAATTAAAACCGTCTGGTACATAGTTCAAACAAACAAGTCTCCCTAGCCCTATTTTATCTTTATCTATATACCTAGTTAGGTCGTAAGTTCTGTCACATAATTATTAAAACTCGAATTTTATTGAATTCTGGCCACAAAATTATTTATGAAATATCAAATTGGCTCTAGTCTGGATCTGGAAAGTAGTGGCAGGACACACTGTGTTTCGCTGTGTTCACACAGGCACAGGCATACCGCACGTGTGCTGTTGTGTTTCGGTGAGTGAATAAGTAATGTCAGAGCTCATTTCCTTAACCCTTCCCATCCCTCATCCTTAACCCTACTATAGTCGGCAACGCACTTGAAGCACCTGTGGCATTGCATTGCATGTGTTATAGGCGACGGTAGCCACCTACCATCAAGTGGACCGTCAGTCTGTCCGCTGACCTTAATTTAAAAAAAAGGGGTACTATTCTCAATTTCTTAAATCCACAATATTTAGATATCTATCTATTAAATTACAGGCTTTGGAGATTCAGGCAGAGGAAGACATAGAACTGCTGTGTGAAACATTTTTGAATTACGCATTTTGTCCTTTCTGCATACAAGGAAGAGAAAGCGCGGACATAGGGGATATGATATCAACTGGTGGATTAGCGGTAATCTTTCTTCTTTCTGAAAATAACTGGATATTGAAAAGTAGTAAGGCTATATAAGTTATATTACTCTACGGATGTATAAATCCCGTGTATATGTCACACCTCCTAAAAATATAAAGAAAAAGGACTCAATTACGTGAAAAAACAGGACATGTATTACATTATAACCCTAATAGACTCTTCAACGGCATAATTATGGGTAATTATAGAAATGTTATCCCAAATATGTCCTTTTTAGATCACTTTTAATCAAATTATAGTAACATAAGAGAGCACGTAATGCTCTATTATGCAGAAATAAGCAATGAAAACGCTGTATGAGCAGTTTACATTCGACATAACCGTGTCGCCATTACATATCTTCTAATAAAATTATAAACGATACCAAACACTGCTTTTTATTAATAGAAACACTTTCAGAAAAGGTGGTTAATATTAGCCACGTTATTTTTGCACACTGAAATACTCAAAAGCGTTTAAAAAAATCGCTTATTCAAACCAGGCTATTAAAACCGTTGTATATACTTACTGATTAGTAGCTTAATTATGTGGCGCTTAAGAATTTTACGAAAAAGATATATAATATGTATATTCACATTAAAATTAAATACGCAATATTCCACAATTATACAGTGTGTAAAACAAAAGTGTACTTACCAAACTTCAAATCCCTTGCAGAATAATAATATGGCGACGCGATTTAATGCGAGAGAGTCATACGTGTAACAATTAGAATTGCACATTTTTTTAAAATATTATTTGCATATTGTCTCCAAAAAAGTACGAGAATAATCTAAATGCTGAATATTAAATGAATATTAACTGAACTTGAACGCTTTCAACTGGTTAAAATAGTTTTAGTTGCTGTTTAAAAGGTAGAACTGCATTTATACAGACGATATATTTAAGTTAAGGTCGGCAGACAGGCTGACGGTCCACTTGATGATAGGTGGCTACCGTCGCCTATAACACAAGCAACGCCAAAGCTGCTGCAAGTTCGCTGCTGACTACAGTAGGATTAAGGATAAGGGATTAGGAGTGGATAGGGAAATGTTATTCAGCTACTATGTTGCTACTATACAAATTAAAACTTTTTATTTTGTGCCCAAATTGCTTGAATAACGTCTGTATAAACCAGTTATACAGAGATTAAGCAGTCAGCTATATTGCTTGAAGTTTCCAAGCACTCATTTATTCAAAGATTATTCAGCCAATCTGTGTTGCTTGGGTAGTTTGTTATGACCTCCTATTAAGCAAGTTGTGACTAGATGTCGCCTTACATGATTTGAACAAATCGTTATTTATTGGTTGTTTGCCATATGTGCCAACAATTAGAAAATAAATTGAGGTCTGTTCCCAGATCTAAAAAGATTGAGGTTTTTTTTTAGTGATAGTCCCACAGGTGGTTTTCATGATATTATAAAGAGTAAAATTGTATGCTAAATATTCCACGCGATATTCCCGACTATGATTCCATAGGTAACATTATTCGAAATTCGGCTATGATCATTTCGAAGGTGAGGGGAAAATCAGCTAGCTGTGTCCAGTTATTTTTAACTAATATCACTAAAGCTCAACAATAGCTACTAAACAAAAAAAATGCTAAACTATATATCTATAGTAATAAAATAATATAAAGAGCTAAAGTTTGTATGTTTGTTTGTTTATTTGTATGTAGGAGGTAATCTCTATTATACGGTTCTTCCGATTTAATAAATCTTTCACTAATAGAATAGAATTTCAGGATGGACATAGACATGGACACCAGCTACTATTAATTTAATTCTAATTTTAATTATTTTTTGTGGGTCATTTGAGTGCCTGGATAGTTTAATATCACAGTTGGACTCGGTAGTTGGCGCTGCGCTCGGGTTAAACATCATTGGCTGAATCATCTTTTTTCTTTTTTTTAATTAAAGATGGGTTTGCTCTTGACCAGCATCTATCCATGTAGGAAGGATGAGGTCTTTGTGCAAGGCACAAGTCCGATCTTGCATAGAGTATTGCTGTCACCTTTGGGATGGATCAGCAAAATACCAACTTGCTGCACTCGACTCGGTGGATCTCAAAGCTAGGAGGCTTATTGGCGATGATACACTAATAAGAACTAAGCTGCAGAGCCTGGCACATAGACGCTTAAGTCTGTGTGTATTCTATAGGGTGTACTTCGAAGAGTGTGCTCGGGAGCTGCATGAGATCATACCGCCGCCGTTCCCTTTATTAGACATTCAGACGTAAAATTTTTACACTTTTTAACTTTTTTTTTCATAAATTTTAAACAAAAATCTACATTTACTCGTGTTATTTCAGGATCCGTCTCAGGATGGGTCTCAGGACGGCAAGACGTCTCGAGGTATGTGTTTTTAATCTCTTTTCACTTTCTTAATTTAAAATGCCTTTATTATTTGTTCATAATAAAGGTATTTTAAATTACATATAATAATATCGTAAACGAGCCGTGTTTGTACATAAAAAAAAAATGGGTTTTAGAATTTTTGTTTGTATGTCTGTTTTTCTGTACGTTTGTGAACGCTAATATCTGCAACGGCTTAACCGCTTTCAATACGGGTTTCACTGATGTATTATAGCAAACTTCCCGAACATTTAGCCTTGTTTTATTCCAATCGGTTTAAAAACAAAAAAGTTACGCGCTATACCGAATACCACGCGTACGAAGTTGCGGGCTCAGCCGGTAAAAAATATATACTTACTAGTACCTGCATGTGTTACAGTTGAAAGGATATCGATTCGTCCACGCATGAGTATTGCTGTAAGTCTGTCAGTAAGCACGTCGAGATCTGCTGCACAACTTGGACTGAGGTTAGTGTTTGAATTAACTGAAAAGTAGCCTCTAAGTTAGACACTATGCTTGTCTTAAGCACTTGACTCAGGGCTCCCGTGTTCGATTCCCGGCAGAAGCTATTACTTAAAGATTACTTGAAGCAGCTATTTTCTTAATTTCAAATACAATAGTAATTTTTTTTTAATGTCGAGAACGTCCGACAGGCTGACGGTCCACTTGATGATAGGTGACGCTGTAGATCTTAGTAGGATTAAGGATAAAGGATTAGGATAAGGGATAATTAAGTAGGCTCTGGCACTTCTTACTCAGCAGCACGCATGCGGTTAATTCAATGTGATTTTCTGTTATTGCCTTACAGAACATCATATCGAATAGCATGTTCTGGCCAATTTAAGACCGTGAAACGCAGTGTACTTTGCTTCTCCTTCTACTAGTTTTCACTGAGTTCTGCTAGTAGTTAGTATTTTCTAAATTATGTTGCAAACATTTTATTTTTATTTTTGTATTGGATCTTTTTGTTTATTATTATTTTATTGTTTATTATTTTTTATTACTGTTACTTTGTTTTTTTTTTTAATTTGTGTTTGCATCGTGAAAGGCATAATCATTGTAGAGGTTTCTTCTAAATTATATTTTTTTATGATAGATTGTGTGCTTTTTTGCAAACCAAATAAGAAAAAAATAAATAAAATAAAAACAAATATCTCCTGCAGATACTTTTAGTTTCGTTTCAGTGGGTGTAGTACGAATTCTTATTTATTATAGGTTCTTATTATAGGGTAGGAATTAAATTGAAAAATGTCGATTATTTAATTTTATGACAAATATAATGGCTAATAAGTTTTTATTAAACACTATCGGGCCCAACACTTGTTGCCTTGAACTTGATCACAGCGCCACCTAATATAGTTCAATTATAAATCTATACCATCCAGAAACCAACTCAATTAATACAAAAAAATCATCAGAATCGGTCCAGCAGTTTGGGAGAATTCTATTAATTCTCTCACAGGAAATAGGAGAATTCCAGTCTTAGCAAACATTATCTAGCACGAAAAAAATAAATTTGTTCACACAATATTTTATGTGTTTACTAAATAGCTAGACATCCCAATAAATACATTAAATGGCATTAAAATAAATACATTAAAATGAATACAATACTTTATTAGTCTAGACCTCTAGACCACGAGAGGTTCAAGCTGCCCCTGTGCTAAAGTGCCTTCGTCGCCCCATATAATGGGCGCAAATAATTAAATCCTATGTAAGCTATCGATGCAGTGAATTGACAGTTTTTACAATTTCAACGGTTTTTTTTTACCATAACAAAACTCAGTGGTAGGTGGACCCGGTAATTTACGACCATATAGCATTATCTCCACTTTGTATGAAATTTAACCTTTCAAGTGCTAAACCACGGGAAAACACACTCAAATAGGTACATTTACGGGAATATCTTACTGATATTATAAAATTTTCGAGAAACAATAGGAACGTATAATAATTAATTTTGATTTAACTAAACCACGGTCATAATTTTTTTTTAATCGGTAAGGATACATAATTAGTTTGTTTTTTTTTTTTATTTCATCACAGGCAACAACACCTATCGCCCTCGGACCAACTTCTGGTGACGGAAGCAGACGAAATTATGCAAAGATGCGCAGATGTTCAAGGTAATCCATCATATTGAAAGTTGGTATCAAGTTGGTATTTATTATCTACCTTTATTGATTTTTGTGTCGTCTACATACACAAGGTAGATTCACGTGCTTTGTTTATCGTGTTGGGATAAAGGATAAAGAACAAGATGGAGACAGGGAATAGGGTCTAACCTCATTTAGTTTCACTGGGGCTAGTTTTCATCCCATTATAAAATTAATCTTTCCACTCGAATTTGGGCAGTATTTAAAAAGTACACTATTCCAGACGGACTTGGGCTATTTTATGTATAAAAAGTAAGTAGGTAAGTAAGTAGTGGTGGCCGGGCACTCTGCGTTTCGCAGTCATTTGGGCAGCCCGTCTGGAGGCAGTAAACCCCCCCCCCCCCCCTAATAGAAGACCACCGTGAAATAACAGCACGTGTGCTGTTGTGTTTCGGTGAGTGAGTAAGGGATGCCAGAGCCCATTTCCGTATCAATTATCCTTAATCCTACTGTAGTCGGCAGCGCACTTACAGAATCTGTGGCGTTGTTTGCGTTATATGCAACGGTAGCCACCTACCATCAAGTAGACCGTCAGCCTGTCTGCCGATCGTAACATTAAAAAAAAATGCAACTAGGCGAAGTCGGGACGCGTCGATCTAGATACGATACTCACAAGCGTTGCGGCGCGGGGACACGCGACGCGGTGTTATTGAAGTTTGTTAAAAGTTTAAATATTATGAAATTATTTATTTAATTTACATGTATATTTAATTTGTTGATTTAAAATTATGAACCATTATTATTTCACAAAAATGGTCCTTTCTATCTTCTTTTTATCTGCTTGCCTATGCTAGTTTGCGTAACTTTCCTTGTTTTAATCGACAGACTCTAAGTAATTGCGACCTCTATGAGTTTCGTATTTGGCCCAAGATCCCAAGCATGCCAGACATAACTAATTTTCTAAAAGACAAAATGTAAGGAACCGAATAGTGTTCCTATGTAAATACTTGTAACGTAAGTTATCTTCTAAGTTGGGTAGACGGCCAATTTAGAGCTATCAGGTGAGAAAAATAGGACTAACTTCACCTAATAAAGGTTGATTTTTATATATGTTTTGTAGAATATTATTACAAAATAATATTCAGCACTGCCAGACACTTGCTGTGGGTCATAACTTCTGCCAGACGCTTTAAGACCCCTTTCATTCTGCAGCGTGTAGCCAGGCAGACGACCGGGAGCACGCAGCACAATAAAAGCCGTTATTGGTTTCATATAAATTGCGCCGGCCACGTGTTGTGCGCCCGTGCCGCGTGCCCGGCGGGGATCTAACTCTAACCGGCATGTTGTGTTGATGTTGATTACTGTATTGAAAATATCGGTCGAACCCTACTTGTAGGTATGCACGCAACCAGCGCTCCGACGGGCGCGACGTCGGACGGCGTGACGTCAGCGGTGACGCGTCGCCCAGGCGCACGCGGCGTCACCGTAGCTCCCGAACCAGCTGCGATTGCGCCGCACAAACAACGCAATCCGTTCGTGTGTCCATGTAAGGCATGGATTCAACCCACATGCTTAATAATATGATATCTACACCCTTTATTGATACAAATATAACACTAGCTAAGTGGCTTAACTATTGCTACTCAGCAAGTTTAAGGTACTAAGCGCTTGAGTAACGTTGATCGCTTGAGTGACTACCTAAATTGAGTAATGGCCATTACTCATATGACGCCTCATATGTACGATACTTGGCTCGTACGTACTGCAATAAATAATAATAATTATTATTATTATTTATGTCTTTACTGATAAAAGATTGTCGAGAAATGATAAATAATATAAAACACAAACACAAAATGTTAGATTCTTCTACCACGTATAGAAAATATTGATGTTTCAATACTTCAGACAATTTTTATAAAAAAATATAATTGTACATTTTACAACACACAGATACGGAACTACGACTACTGGCGATATCTAGGGACCCTTTCAACATACTCTTATTTACATAGTGTTGAATCGATAAATCGCCTGGACAATTATTTTTTTTATTTTTATAATGATAGATCAAGCATTTGACCGCAGTCTCACCTGATGGTAAGTGATGACGCGATCTAAGATGGAGCATGCTTGTCTATTAAGAACCGATTCACTCGCGACTTGAAAAGTCCAGGGTTGTAGGTTTGTGGAAACAAGGTTGCTGGAAGTTCGTTCCACACGCTAGCAGTTCGAATCAAAAAAGTTGACCCGAACCGCAACGTGTGGATTTTAGGTGTATCAACCATATAAGGGTGACATTTAAATGTACGCCTTGTTGTCCGATGGTAGAAGGGGCTAGGGGGGACTAGCTGGTGCAAGTCCAACGCACACTCTCCGAAGTAAATCCTGTAGAACACCGAAAGGCTGGCTACCATGCACCTATGCTCAAGACTCTGCAAGTCAGCCCCGGTAAGGGAGTCATCGCCAATGAGTCTTATGGCTCGCTTCTGGACAGCGTCCAAGGCCTCAAGCTGATACTTAGCGGAACCGCCCCACAAGTGGGAACAGTATTCCAAGCAAGAACGTATTTGAGCCTTATAAAGGTCAAGGAGCTGTTTAGGCGCGAAATACCGTCGTACCTTGCTCAGAATGCCAAGCTTATTTGCTGCAATTTTTGCTTTGGACTCAATGAAGGAGCGGAAGTTCAAGGTTGATGATAAGGTGACACCCAAGAGATCCAGATGGTCAGAAATTTCAACAGGATTACCCCGGAAAGTTGGAGTAAGATGAAAGGGACTCCTTTTTGCGGTGAATAGACACGCCTGAGTTTTTGAGGCATTAAATTTGACGAGGTTGGAATCGCCCCATTGGGACACCTCAAGTAGTTTAAAATTAATACGCTCTTAAATTAAAATTATTATTATTAATGTTTAATATTTATAAAAAATATTTGAAAGAAGAAAAAAATACCATACCTACTAAACTGAGTATATCAAAATTGTTAACAAAATAAAGGAGTAAAACTGAATATTGTGTGATGTGAAAAGTGTGTTAATTTTGATTACAGTGGGCCACGCATTAGAAATTGAGCCTGTACAAGTTTTGACGGCCCTGTCAGATTTCATCTCGGTTTTTGTACCCCCCGAGAAAAGAAGACTTTATGATGTATTGTAAGTATAATATACCAACTGCCTACTATCTCAGTTGTTACCATTGTATTGTAGGTGATCAATCACATGCTAATTTATATCCGGCTCGAAGTGCCATGAATCACATACAGAAGACAATTTTTGGAGTTTACTTCTTAAGAATCGAGTTTCCTATAAGGCCCCCGGTATGGAAATTTAATTTTATTATCATTTTATTTTATTTTTTCTTTTATTTTTATTTGAGGAGTAAAAGTGCTGCTGACGCATGTATTTATGTTCCCTAATTCTATTCTCTGGGCTTATAAAAGCAAACGTCGTATGAAATTCTTGTATGGAAAGTGTAGTCCGTATTGAGGAACGAAACGATAGCGCGTTATAACCGGTGCAGCGACATCTGTCGTCGAAAAAATGGACTAGTTGAACTTATAAAACGTAGTGACATCTGTGCATGCCGAACGTAACTAACATAACTTTTGTTGGAACATGTGACATCTGAGTATGTAGAATGTAACTAAATAATATAAAGTAATTAGGTATCCAATTATCTTATGGACACGAGAAAAATTTTATACATTTAACTTTATACGTTTAAAGGAGTAAACTCCTGTCGTGCGTCGAGGCTGACACGCACTTTTTTTTATTTTATTTTTAAGGTCTCTATCGCTTATCTTTATCTCTATCGCTGCCTTTGAGATTTTTGTGATTGAAGAAACATATTGTTTTGTGATCAGGGATGACTTGAAACCTCCCGATTTCACCACACCAAGTCGAAAACTTAAACAGGATGAGATTGAACAGTACTGGTCGCAATGGAAAAATGTTTTCTCACCCGAGAAAGACAAATTTTGGGATGGATTACTTGCTGGCCTCAACAATTACTTGCCGCTTTTACAAGGTAATTCATACAAAGTTACTGAGCAGTTATGCTGAACTGTTATGTACTAAACTGACCTCTATTATGTAGGTTTTATTTTATAAAATACTAATGACCCACCCCCGGTTTCTCACGGATACATACACAAACCGTACTTGACGTTTATCGTTTTCTCCATTAGTGAAAACCGCATCGAAATCTGTTACGTGGTTTAGGAGGAGTTAGCGGATATACAGACAGAAAGACTCGGGCAATTTATACTATGTAAGGATGTGTGCTATAGAAACTTTGTCGTAAATAAAATTTATTCTATTCGATATAGACGATATAAATTTAATAGACAAATGTCCGACATTATTAATTAGTGATTAAAAGGGATAGTCTTATAGAAGATGTAGCAATTAGTGACCATGTTTATCGTTTTAATAATTCGTTATTTGTTAAACTTCGTTTCGTAGTCATTTAGGCAGTTCACCTGGTGGCAGCAACCAACCCCTTACAGAGGACCATCATGAAATAACAGTATAAGTGTGTGTTATGTTGTGTTTTGATGAATGAGTAGCGGATACCAGAGCCCTTTTCCCTATCCCTTCCCAATCCTTTATCCTACTAT
Source organism: Bembecia ichneumoniformis (assembly GCA_910589475.2). Taxonomy (NCBI): domain Eukaryota; kingdom Metazoa; phylum Arthropoda; class Insecta; order Lepidoptera; family Sesiidae; genus Bembecia; species Bembecia ichneumoniformis. The sequence continues at coordinate 14,716,457 of OU342536.1, read as the reverse complement.
GGTCGGCAGCGTCTTGCAGCACATGTGGCGTTGCTTGTGTTATAGGCGACGGAAGCCACCAATCATCATGTGGACCGTCAGCCTGTTTGTTGACCTTGACATAAAAGAAAAACTAGTTCGTATATATTTTTTCTATACTTTTCTTTTTTATTCGACGCGGGACGGCTATGCGACCCTAACAATATCAATAAAATATTAATATTGTTGGATTCGCATAGCCGTTATCCGCGCCGGCGGACATGTGCCGAACCTTTAAACGTTTTTTCGTATTGGGTGGACTCATCTGTGCCAACTTTTCTATCTTGTGTCCTATTTCTCCAACGTTGCAGAACGCGAACGACTGCACGATGAAGTGGAGGTGCTTCGGCAGCGTAATGCGGCATTGCGCGGATTAGTACGCGGCACCCTGCCTTCGTTACCGGCCGCTCAGCGGTCTCACCAGTTGGTCGCCTCTCGCGCCTTCACCGCTCCCAGGCCTGATATCGCACCCGACCCCGTCGATCAAGCACGTGCCGCCTTCAATTTACCACCCATTTAAAAATGTTTTACAAGCACAATAAAAGCAAACTTAAGCATTTGATTTTTCTTTTACTGTTTTACTAGTTTGTGAGTGAAGTATATAATTTCGCACCTTGAACGTTGTAACGTGCAAAAATTAACCTTTTGGAAAATTCATTCCAATTAAAATCAGGCAACATACAGCTCAACTACCAAAGAAGCATAGCTGCGGTCCCTCGGTATAAGAATAACAACATCTAGCAAAGTTAATATTGAGAGGTGGAGTTTCGATCGATGCATGGACCTTATATGTATTAGGGATAGGGTCGATGTTACAAAGTGAATATTAAAAATAATAACATTAATAAGTGAATTAATAAAATAATAACACTTAACAATTACAATTGAAAATTAAATTTTCCTGTCTGCTTTTCATTGAGGCATGAAAACGTTTGACGAAAATAAATTGACGCCGTTTTAGAAAATGTCTCCAGAAAATTTTCGCTGTTTGTCTTCATGTAGCCGAAGGCTCCCGATTCGAGTTGCACAGCTAGGGGCTAGCTGTGCCTGTGACTTTGAGAGCGCGTAATTTTTTTTTCTTTGTAAATCGATTGGAATGAAATGTACAATAAATGTTACTGGGAGCTTGCTACAATATATAAATGAAAACCACATGAAAATAGGTTAAGCCGTTTTTGAGATTAGCGTGCACAAACATACGGATAAACAACAATTTTATTATATTTATTAAACGTGCTTCGCGTTCTTCAGGGTCTCCTGAAACCGAGCACTTGATGTCCGAACTTTCTGAGACATCAAGCGAGTTTCCCTGTCAGTAAAGATCTCAGACTCACGTGACAGTGCATGAGCCTTGCGATTGGCAGTTAAACATGCTTCCGTTCTTCAGGGCGTCTCCTGAGGCCGAGCACTTGCTGTCCGAACCGTCTGAGAGCTCAAGCGAGTTTCTCTGTCAAGTAAGAGCTCAGACTCATTCGAGAGGCCATCATTCGAAAACGATGTGAACTCAGTCGAGATTCTCGCTGAATCGAAGTTTCTGTATCACGTAACCTGGCCTGACGTTCCTGAGATGCAGTAAGTCTTATCTCACGATCTTTTAGCATTTTTGCTGCACTGGGAAGGTTCGATGTTTTTCGATACATTCTTGCAATGAATAATATCTACTAATATCTATTTATCATAAACGACTAAATTTTTTTTTTTTTTATGTAAACTAGAATTTTTTAATTATTAAATATAAATAACAATACAACAATTGCTAAATTAATGATAAAAATAATAAAAAATACAACGGTGATTTAGTGAGAACACGGCGAGGCTCCGGAATCTACACAAACTTAGGAGTTTGGGTAGAATATCTCCTCCAGAGTGACTGAATCGGGTATTGTGCCCATAACGCTCGCCGCGTTCCCTCTCTGTATAGCCAAACTAATGCGTTGCCTTAAATAATTACACAAAAATTTATTGCCGGATACTTTAATTAATTGTTTGCCAAGTGTTTTTAAGAATAATTTGGATTCTTCGCACCAAGGGCCGAAAGTTTCAACGGCGAAAGGGATGAAATTATAATTTTGAGATTTTATAAAGTTATATTTTTTTGTTTTTAAACGAGCTGCTGATTCAGCCGCCGAACCTGGTTCCTTGGCAGAGAAGGCAACATGTGAGGGAGCAAGGGTGTCGACGCATGTAGCATCCCAGACGAGAGCCTTTCCCTCAGACCAGGGTATTAAGGTCATCCCATCTGGACGCTTACCGTCGTCCCTGGACAGATTGGGCTCGAGGATGGCGGGGACGCCTGCTGTAGATAGTGCTTTTTTTATTATGTCATTTATCATTGAATGGCGTGGAATGCGACCGGCACTTCTTTTGCAATGTAAACCATGACGACCGTTTGAAAGAACGCGGTTTCCGCAGAGGCAGGTATGTGGCTGCACAACAGAACAGCCTAAGCGCAGAGCCACTGAAATACGCATGGTATTGTTATCCAGAAGAGTTGACATTTGTCTAGAAGGTAGAGTGTTAAGCCAAAGCACCAGATTCGTATGTGCACGCAGCTTTAAATCATGCCTCCTCGTCAACCGTGTCAAATGTTAAATTTGATATAATTCTATTTACGTTTTGTTGGTCCCAAAACTTCTGAAAAATTCTAGAATTTGGCATTGGCTCAACGCTATTTGGACAGAGGTCCTCCCATAATGCCTTGGCAGCTGGCAGATGGCTTATCTCAAGCTTGTCCCCAGAAGAGGGTAATATGATAGACACAAGCTCAGAAACACCATATGCTGATGCCAAGAAAGCAGGTAAGGTAAAGGGCCCCTGGTTCGTGCTAGTACGTTATTTCGTTAGTTTTGTTTGTGGCGCAAAAAATAAGCAATTTAAACATTATTTATTTAAATTATTGATTAGTACCAAATCTCTATCATTTAAACTGTCTAAAAAATCAAGTACCAACATTTTGGCGACTAAACTGAGAACAATACGACGCTTGAAACTCTCAATCGGCGACTAACAGCTGTGCGGCGTGCGTATATACCTTGTCACCATAAGGTTAGCGCTCTTATTTGTTAAGCTTACGGACAGGCAAAGGTAAGAGCATTTGACTAGAACTTTTAATTGTGTTTTTTTGTGTTCCATAACAATCGATTAGACTTTGAAAAAAGTTATAGCAAGCATAGAATTCCTTTAAAATTGCAATAAATCGACTCACGAAATAGCGGTCAATTTATTTTTCGTGTGTCCCTTAGTTCGTGTCACTACCGAATCAGAGATATTCTAGATACATTTTTGTTGCTTGTGCATTTATATAATAATTAAGATAATTTAAACGTAAATTTTTAAAAAAATAATGTATTTAATTAAGTTTCTTATGAGCTAAATTCGGTATATGTTTTATTTACTAGAATTCTTATAATACGGGTTTGAAGTTTACCTGAAATTCTAAGGTAAATTCGCATAGCTACTACTGGCATGATTTTGTTTTTTATTCTGTTTATTTTATTTATTATTATATATTTTTAATTATAAATCGGATAAATAATTTTTAAATTACATAATTTAAAAAAGATCTACAAATTTGAGTGCGAGAATTTCCAAAAATCAATAACACGAAACAAGGAACTCGATTCTGTTACTTTTCCTCAAGTTCGTGACATCGATACACTCATTTCTCTGTGTTTATTAAGTGGGTAGGTATCTTTTTTACTAGAAAACAAAGAAAAAAATCAATAAGTCATCGATTCCAATCGATGGATTACCAGCAACGCTTATGTTTTGTCTATAAAAGAGTTTTTTTAATGATTATTCTTCAAAGTTCAATCATTTAAATTTATTTAAGTTTATTTGAAATTATTTAAATATTTAAGTATTTAGATTTATTAAAATTCATTTAAGTTTATTTTTATTACTAAGTTCATAATTTTGGTTCTTAATCAAGCAAAGAGATAGCAGTAATATATATATATATATATATACACATTACTGTAATGTATGTACCTACATACCTAATATTAATGTGTATACTTTAGCAAACCAAAGGTTTAAACGAAAAACACATTTGAGTTTTGTTTTAAATTTTAATTTGTAAGTTATTTATTTATTGGTATTAAGCTGAATCTCATGCTCACACCTTTTTTATTTAAAAAAAATCTATCCTGTTTTTAACTATTAAACCCTTTAAATATTTATGTTTTTTATTAATAAATTATCATTACTGACTAAAAAATCTTTATCACGAAACAGGGGCCACGAGCTCACGAACTTAGAAGCAGAGCCAAATATTTATCACGAAATAGGGTTCAAACAAGAGGCTCACAAATAAATTAATATAAAAAACAATTCATATAATTCTAGGGTGAAATTACCGGCAAAGTACCAACATTCATCACACAAAAGCTTTCAAACTGGTATCATGTTTAGTAATATATTTAAAAAATCTTAAAATCTTAAGAGCCTTAACATGCCGAAATAGGGGACATTTACCTTAGTATTAAATCGGCAACACGTCGGATGCCAAGACCTCCATGGCGAATTGGAAGAGAGGCCTGTAAATATTGTGAATTATTAATTTTTATGTTGAATATTGACTCTAATATTTTTTTGATTCCATTGTCAAAATTAAACACGAAATCAGGAAAAAACCACAAAGGTGTTGTTCTAATAATATAGGTTAGTTTTGGAATTGAGAAACAATTTTTTAGAATTAAGTATGCTACGTGAGAATTAATAGTTTTCAATCTATCAAGTAGTAATTTTAAATTTTCTTCCTTTTTTTTTAAAAGTAAAGGACCAGCAGCTATGTTAACGGGAGCACCGAGCAGAGACAAGTCTGTTACAATGCGAATACTTGGCAAGGCTTTTTCGACTCTGGTAAAAGTGTCATTATCATAAGTGGAACAAAAATAAATTTCACATTTTTCTGCATTGACTTCAAGACCCATTTTATAAAGTTCTGTTTTTAAAGTTAATAGGTCTGAAATAACTGAATCGGCATCACCAGCTAGAGTGCCGTCATCAAGGTACCAAATATTTAGTTCAGATTTAAGATTTTCGATAGTTGAGTGGATTCCTAAGCTAAAAATTAATGGACCAAGAGGGTCTCCTTGTTGGGCGCCAACTCTTGACATGATAGTATGCTTCCCAAAAAATAAATACGAATCAGCTGAATAACACTGCCACATAAAAGCATAGATAGCGGGCATTTTCTCTTTAACAGCTGAAAGTAAAACATCCCTTTCGATGGAGTTGAAAGCGTTTTTAAGATCTATGTTTATAAGAATTTTGTTCGTGGAATTGTTTACATCAATAAAAGTCCGAACTGAGTGTATAGCAGCCTCACATCCACGAGGAGTGGCAAAGCCGACTTGTGTTGGTTGAAGGTATCTGGCAGCCGCTGAATCTCTCGTTATCGTGCAGACTAGTTTACCGACGAGTCGCCGAATTACATTACCAACAGCGATCGGGCGAATTCCGCCATCCTTCTTATAAAGCGCACAGAGTGATGCACCATAAAGATATTGGCATGCTTCGACGTGAACACTACCGGACAGCATAAAATTGCATAATTTAGTAATTTGGAATAAGAGCCGTCGGCCAGCGTCCCCACTGGAAAAACCAATCAAGTCTTTTAAATGTTGTGGTCGCATACCGTCCAATCCTGAAGCCGAACCCTGAGGAAAACTTGCAATTCCATTCAAAACTTTTTCTTCAGAGACTTCGAGACAGTCATTAGGAGATGAAGGTTCCTCTGGCAAGCATAAAGGACGAGAAGGTGATGGATGCTTATGTCTGAGCAAAGTTAAGACAGCATTGTCGCATGGCGCCAGATCAGCGGAAGACGACAGTAGACGAACAGCTCCCCGAATATCACCCTCGCCTACTTTTGCTTCTACTCTGGTGGAAATGCTTGATGAAGTTTTCTGTTGAACAATTGTAGGCTCATAAGAGTTTTTCTTCAAGTTTTCTCTAATATGTTGAACCAATGAAATATTTTTGGTCCTCGGTGGAATTTGTAAATTTATGTAAGCAAAGCATAATAAATCTTCCCAAGATTTTAAATCATTTTTTGAAATGCAGCGTATGATTATGTCACACAATTTGTCGGCTACTAAAATACGTACACCTTTGGGTATGCGGCGTAGCACGCGAACCTCTGTTTTTAAATAAGCTATTTTTTCCGATAACGACTAAATTGTAAGACTAAATCTAAATTGAACTTAGATTTTTTACACATAAAAATTAAGAAATAAAGTATAAGTAAAAAACCTATTTATAATTTAAATAACTATTAAGACGTGTTAACCTAACCTGTGTGATAGATAACAAAAAAAATGTTTTGATTTTAACTCCGTTAAATGTACAGTTTTTTTCTTAACTACTGACATAACAAAATATATTACAAAGGAATACCGACAGAATTTTGCAATAATTAATATTGCACTCTGCGTTACCGAATGTAGCGGTTACCAGGTAGCGTCGTGCGTCTCTTATGTTTAATAGAAAGAATATACTTAGGCAGGTACTGCTCTCTAGCGAGAGTTTAATATATCTATCTAAAATTAGACATTAAGGAGACAAAGTTATTTGTCATCTTTATATATAAAAATGAATCCCTATTTCTCCTGGTCACGGCATCACGCGTGAACGGGTAGACCGATTTTAATTCGGTTTTCACCAATGAAAAGAGGGATGAGCGGGGAATGTTTTAGGGTATATAAAAATTGCACCTCAGGTGAAGCCGGGGGCGGGTCGCTAGTTCGTAATAAAGGTTTCCATTCTTTATGGTATTTGTACCCTGATACGTGATAGGAAAAGCCGCAGTCTTTTGAAATATTCAAATTATTGAAATAAAAATCAAAAAACAAGATCTTAAATAAATCATGTCACAATTCCCATTGCCCATCAAAGAGGATATAATCAGAATCACTACTACTACTATACGTTTTATTGTTCATTAGGAAAAAAAAGGAGATCCACATTTCAGATTCTCAAACATTGATTTAATCATAATGGTCTCAGTATATAATAAGTTACTCTATGCATAATGGCATCCAACGGTTGGGTGTCATTATGATTAAATGGATAATCATAATATTCTGTGGTTGGAATCCAACCAACAGAACACTACATACTCATAGGAAGATAATAATGAGGGAGAATGAGGGAGTATGTGAAGTTGGCCCCCCCATTATCGTGATAAAAAAAAATGACGTGAGTTCTAGTTGCCCCCCACATAGTTCTGGAGTTCTCTATACTTTATATCAATAGTTCTATTTATTTTCCAAGAAAAATTGATTATTGAACTTGATGGGGGGCCAACTTCACAAATCGAAAAGTTTGCGTAGTCATACCAACTACAGCATTCGTCGGATCGAAAAAAGTTATAAGGATAAATTGTAGAACTCTTTGGGGGGCAAACAGAACTCCGTGAAAAAATTTCAAATTTTGAAAAAAAAAATTTTCTTTTTTTGAAAAATTTTTTTTTTGTTCCCATAGGTATAAAACGCGAATTCGAATTGCCTTTCATGCAGTTCTGAAGATATGCACACTTTTTATCAATAGTTCTGCTGATTTTTCACTCGAGATTTTTTTTTATTTAATGAGAGGTTAATTTTTACAAATCACAAACTTTGCGTCGTCGTACTAACCAAAGTATTGCTCCAATCAAAAAAGTTATTAAGATAAATTATAGAACTCTTCGGGGGGCAAACAGAACTCCGTGAAAAATTTTCAAATTTTGAAAAAAGAAAAATATTAATTAAATTTTTTTTTATCCCATATAACGCGAATTAGATTTTCCTACGATGAAGTTCTGATGTTCTGCTCACTTTTCATCAATAGTTCTGCTGATTTTTCACTCGAGAATTTTTTTTTAATTTAATGAGAGGTTAATTTTACAAATCATAAACTTTGCCTTTTCGTACTAACCAAGGTAATGCCCCTATCAAAAAAAGTTATTAAGATAAATTGTAGAACTCTTCGGGGGGCAAACAGAACTCCGTGAAAAATTTTCAAATTTTGAAAAAAGAAAAAATATTCCTTGAAAATTATTTTTATCCCATATAACGCGAATTAGATTTTCCTACGATGCAATTCTGATTTTCTGCACACTTTTCATCAATAGTTCTGCTGATTTTTCACTCGAGATTTTTTTTAAAAATTTAATAAGGTTAATTTTACAAATCACAAACTTTGCGTCGTCGTACTAACGAAAGTATTGCTCCTATCAAAAAAAGTTATAGAGATAAATTGTAGAACTCTTCGGGGGGCAAACAGAACTCCGTGAAAAATTTTCAAATTTTGAAAAAAGAAAAAATATTCCTTGAAAATTATTTTTATCCCATATAACGCGAATTAGATTTTCCTACGATGCAATTCTGATTTTCTGCACACTTTTCATCAATAGTTCTGCTGATTTTTCACTCGAGTTTTTTTTTATTTTATTTAATAAGGTTAATTTTACAAAACACAAACTTTGCGTCGTCGTACTAACGAAAGTATTGCTCCTATCAAAAAAGTTATAGAGATAAATTGTAGAACTCTTCGGGGGGCAAACAGAACTCCGTGAAAAATTTTCAAATTTTGAAAAAAGAAAAAAATATTCCTTGAATTTTTTTTTATCCCATATAACGCGAATTAGATTTTCCTACGATGCAGTTCTGATGTTCTGCACACTTTTCATCAATAGTTCTGCTGATTTTTCACTCGAGATTTTTTTTTAAATTTAATGAGAGGTTAATTTTACAAATCACAAACTTTGCGTTGTCGTACTAACCAAGGTATTGCCCCTATCATAAATAGTTATTAAGATAAATTGTAGAACTCTTCGGGGGGCAAACAGAACTCCGTGAAAAATTTTCAAATTTTGAAAAAAAAAAAAATATTCCTTGAAATTTTTTTTTATCCCATATAACGCGAATTAGATTTTCCTACGATGCAGTTCTGATGTTCTGCACACTTTTCATTCGCAAAACCTCTCATTAAATTAAAAAAAAAATTCTCGAGTGAAAAATCAGCAGAACTATTGATGAAAAGTGAGCAGAACATCAGAACTTCATCGTAGGAAAATCTAATTCGCGTTATATGGGATAAAAAAAAAATTAATTAATATTTTTTCTTTTTTCAAAATTTGAAAATTTTTCACGGAGTTCTGTTTGCCCCCCGAAGAGTTCTATAATTTATCTTAATAACTTTTTTTGATTGGAGCAATACTTTGGTTAGTACGACGACGCAAAGTTTGTGATTTGTAAAAATTAACCTCTCATTAAATAAAAAAAAATCTCGAGTGAAAAATCAGCAGAACTATTGATAAAAAGTGTGCATATCTTCAGAACTGCATGAAAGGCAATTCGAATTCGCGTTTTATACCTATGGGAACAAAAAAAAATTTTTTTTCAAAAAAAAAAAAAATTTTTTTTTTTTAAATTTGAAATTTTTTCACGGAGTTCTGTTTGCCCCCCAAAGAGTTCTACAATTTATCCTTATAACTTTTTTCGATCCGACGAATGCTGTAGTTGGTATGACTACGCAAACTTTTCGATTTGTGAAGTTGGCCCCCATCAAGTTCAATAATCAATTTTTCTTGGAAAATAAATAGAACTATTGATATAAAGTATAGAGAACTCCAGAACTATGTGGGGGGCAACTAGAACTCACGTCATTTTTTTTTTATCACGATAATGGGGGGCCAACTTCACATACTCAGAATGAGGGCATAATGAGGGAGATAGGGAGAGTGTTGTGCAAAGAATATACTACTCTCTAGCGGTGTGTAGTATATTAATGTCTATGGGTGTAATATATGTACATCACTGACAGTTGACATTGACATATTGGCAAATGGCATTTAAAATTTTCGAAAGTTTTTTCTTTCGTTCGCGTTTACCTACAGTAATATAGAAATTATAGAAATTGAGTTGAGTACCTACTTTTGAAAGGCCTAGTCGTACTTAATTGAATTTCTCTAAATTCTGATCGCATTAAATTATAATAAAAACCCCTGACTTATTAACGAAGATTTTGTAGTAATAATCCGTCGATACATTACTGTGGTTATCGTGTTACGGATTTAAACGAGTATTTCAGTACCTACTAATTGGAAAAAATAAAATGATTTGGAAGATTTTATTCCATTTACTCGGTGCTCTCCAATTTTGCTATGGATGTTACTATGATCACACTTACGTTCAACTGCCAAGTACCTCTACAAACGTTACCCCTTATGGTGGGAAATTGAAATATTTAACGTTCTTAAACGCGGTGAGTTCGGTCGTAAATTTGTATGCCTACCAAAGTGGAATGTACTATTAATAAATCCTAGACTTATTCACTTCCAAAGATACAACATAAATAGGTTTTTTTTGTCTTTTTTCCTATTATAGCTCTTACACTTAATTCCCCTGAATTTTCTTTATGTTAATGTCGATATCGATAGGCAGGCTGTCCACTTGATGGCGAGCTGACGGTCCTACCTATAACACAAGCAATGCCATAGGTGCTACAAACACAGTACACACTGTTGATTATAGTGGGATTAAGGATAAGAGATTGGGTAGGGATAGGGAAATGGAAATGAAATCCAACTAATGTTATTCTAAAGGTAATAAAAAAAAAACTAATAATTTGACAATACAAAAAGATGAAGAAAATGATTTATGAATTAATTACACTGTAAAATAAATAAAGTATAATTTCTGACATATTTTGGCTAACAGTTTTTTCTTTTGGGCAAGTTTAAATTATGACAGTATATGAACTTGTTTTTAAATGTTCTTTTTTTTTGCAGATGCTGCAAACAATTTATTTCACAGTAGCCCTGTGCAATGACCTTTTTGGGACAAATGAACCTTCTCCTGCACAGAAGCCATGGATTCGAAGGGTGAAAGACATACTCTTCAGTACTCTTGCATTTCCCATAAGCATATTTGTTGGTGTTACATTTTGGGGTATTTACGCCATAGACCGTGAATTGATTTTACCGAGACGCTTAGACCCTTACTTTCCAGTGTGGTTAAATCATGTAATGCATACAAACATTCTTATCTTCTCAATGATTGAACTCATCACGACGTTCAGAATGTATCCAAAGAGGAAATTGGGCCTAACTATTCTATCTATTTTCATGTTATGTTATACAATTTGGATACACGTGATTTATTATGAAACCGGTATTTGGGTATATCCAATATTGAACGTACTCAATTGGCCCATGAGAATAATATTTTATGTATTTAGCTTGGGTTGTGTGTGTACCATGTATTCTCTCGGTGAAAGAATGAACGAGTTGGTGTGGTCCAATGAGGTCCAAGAGACTGTTAGATCTGGTAAGAAGAGAGCTCAGTGAGAATGCTGGTTTTGTTGATAATAAGTTTCATTCTGAAGGGGTATATGTATATTGAAACTTCTTAAAGACATCTAGACCCACAGTAATCTTTTTTTGATTTTCAAGTACAAAATAACGGTACCGACTTAACCCTATTGGTACAATTGTTATGGTATTAGTTCTCTGATACAACAAATATCCTTTTCAAAATTGGGCTTCTGGCTAGGTACATATATTAAGTATGACCTCCAGCCTATTTAATTTCACAGTACAAATCTAGTGTAAATCAAATAATTGTGATTGTGTTCTGATTATTACTGTTATCTTAATTTATTCAATATAATAATTCATTATCTGCTATTTTTTATTGTTCATATCACAATGATAAATTCATTACATTATTGCTTCTAATCAACGATTTTATTGTCTGTTTTGTTAAATAAAAAACGAAAAATAAATTACACACAAATCTATACTTGAAATCGTCAAAATTACTTACTAAGTCTATATAACTGAAATTTGGAAAATTGGTTTATTTTATAATTTAAATATGCTGGAAAAGAATTTTTGATTATTTCAAAAAAAATTCTAGCATTTCCTATCAAAGAACAGCTATTATTAAATTCACAGTAAAATTAAATTATTCAAGAATAAAAAATGAAATGAAATTTTAAATATCTTTATAGCTATTACACGCCTCTAGCATAAATCCTGCGATATAGTCTAATGGAGATTATTTAGAAAGATAATTTGTAATTATTGTAAGGTGTAGAAAAAATAAAATAGTTTTAGGTGCGTTTTTATTAAAATGCTTATTATTTATTTGCTGCCTACATGTTCTTTCAGAAATGGATGACACACGTGTTTCTTACTATGTAATAATTACATTTACATGAGAATATATGCCAATTTGCTTTATTAAATGAATAAACTTAAAATGAAATGTGATTTGATTACAAAATAATTAATCTTTGGGAAGGTTTGTTTGATAAATTTAATTAATTTGTCTGTTACTGTGTTATGAACAATTTCTATGTCTGCGTGTATGATATTCTGTAGTCTAGTATATGCAACATATATTTCAGTAAGTACCAACAACCATAGGCTTTTTAGTTTTAAAAATATTATCTCTCTGTTATATAGAACGATTGCACATTCCAAAGAGCATTTATTGCTTATATATTAACTGGTTTTATATGAATGACATAAAGTCCACTGTGAGAACAAAGAATATGTTAACGGATGTTCATGTGTATAATCAATCATACATGAATCTCATTCTTTGATCATACATATTCGATAACGATGCTTGGGCCCATAATCTTATTACAATCGGCAGCGCATTTGCAGCAACTGTGGTGTTGCTTATGTTGTGTCTGATAAAAAAAAGACCTAAATATTTGAGCATTTAATATTTAGTATAATTTTTAAGAGGGACAGTCAAGGATTTGCTTATGATGTCCCAATAAAAAATACTATGCATAATATTACCTCAGACCGACATTACTGTATTCAAAAATGGTATTTTCATTCGTTACATACAAAACATATAAAATGTATTATAACAAGTTTCCCATTTTCGGTTACTTTTCACAATATAAGGCATAATTTCCTAGCGATTTATTTATTACTAGCTGAGCCCGCGACTTCGTACGCGTGGTATTCGGAATAGCGCGTAACTTGTTTGTAAACCGATTCGAATGAAACACAAAAAATGTTACGGGAAGCTTGCTACAATACATCAATGAAAACCGCATTCAAATCGGTTAAACCGTTTCAGAGATTAGCGTGCACAAACAGACGAAAATTCTAAAAACCATTTTTTTGATCTCTTGAACATTAAGTACGATTTGTTTTTATAAAAAGAATAATTAATGTCTGTACAATTTGCGATTTTATTATATTATGTATAAAATAGATTTAAAATATTTATTTCCAGAACTTGCCCTAGTTTTATTAATGTAATAAGATCACAAAAATATTTTTGAATAGAAATAGAAGCGGTGGCAAACGGGAATACTACTACACCTCAAATGTGACGTAGCCTTCGCTTGTTCGCTTAGCCTTAGATGCATTTAATGACGTACAATGACGCTGGCCTTTACTAATAAAAGAAAGTGCAATAATTTATGACTAAGATTAAAATTTGAATTAATCTGAATCATTGGTCTTCATGATATTAAAAGTGTTCATTAATGTAAATCATCCAGTGAATCGCTTAAATAGTTTAATTATGCAATATTGTGAGGGAAAATTTATAAGAATAAAAAAATTGGACAAATATTTGGGTTATTTAATTTAACCCTATTTCACTCTTTTATGCTATTGTAAACCAAAAGCAACCTTCTTTGAAGACTGTGTATATAGAGTAGGTGAACCAGCCAGAAACGCGGGTATGCTCTATGAAAAGAGAAAAAGATATCCGGAATGATTCGCTTCCTGTCTGATCACGCATGCACGATTCGCTCCGGTTTCCCGTAAAATAGTATGCAACCAATGTTTTCTTTTTACTCTATTAAGCTTTCTAAGATACCTCCACAATCCACAACAAAACACTTTCTCATCCATAGTGCGAAAAGGTTTGACGTCGACTGGGGTGAGGATATGAGTCTCTGGTTTTCTTTCCGGATCCGGCTTAATGTGATCATATCTGGCTCCCTTACTTGCCGAAACAAAACAGCATACATACTATGATTTCACGGTGGTCTTCTGTAAGGGGGTGGTTTCTGCCGTCAGACGGGCTACCCAAAATAACTGCGAAACGCAGTATGCCCTGCCACTACTTTTCAAATGCAGACAAGAGCTAACTTTGAAAAGTTCATTTCTAAAGTTGATCCTACCGGGAATCGAACCCGGACCCTGGAACAGATCGTTAAGGCAAGCACTCTAACCACACATCCAACGGGCTCGTCAACAGAGGTAAAGTTCATCTAACTTCAAACCAAAAGTGGTGTGGAATCAGAGTTATAACTACAATTTTCATTAGATTCGGAAGTAAAAGATTTATTGGCACTTGCATGCAAATTTGGTGTTACCCATATTCATATTATTATATACTTTATCTTTTATTCATTAAATCAAGGTAGCGCTTGACCACTATCTCACCTGATGTGAGGTGCAGATGCGGCCGAAGGTGGACCACGCTTACCCAGTAAATGCCCATTTACCCTGGTTTTGAAGACCCCGAGGTTGTAGTCCTGTGGGAACACCGACGCAGGCAATGAGTTCCACTCCTTAGCAGTCCCTGGCCTAAAAATGGGTTTGTTTCGTTATTTCTATTTCTGACTACTATTGGTGCTATTTTATTATTTCTCTTCCTGGCTGTTTGATGGCGCCAAACTTCCCATTTTAAATTTTGTTATTAAAAGTCATTAATTGCTATAACTTTTATGGTCATATTGCTCTTTGCACTCATACGTTGGATGAGTGGCTAGGGTGCTTGCCTTAACGCTCTTTTCTAGGGTTCCCGGATTCGATTCTCGGCAGGGTCAACTTTGGAAAGGAATTTTCAAAATTGGCTTTGGTCTGGATCTGGAAAATAGTGGCAGGGCACACTGCGTTTCACAGTCATTTGGGGAGCCCGTCTGGCGGCAATAATAACCCGCTTACAGAAGACCACTGTGAAATAACAGCACGTGTGCTGTTGTGTTTCGGGAGTGAGTAAGGGATATCAGAGCCCATTTCCCTAACCCTTCCCAATCCCCTATCCTTAATCCTACTATGGTCGGCAGCGCACTTGCAACACCTGTAGCGTTGCTTGTGTTATAGGCGACGGTAGCCATCTACCATCAAGTGGACCGTCAGTCAACCTTAACATAAAAAAAATCAGATACAGATTATATTAAAGATTATCAATTAGATATTGGCGAAATAAATGTAAAATGATCAAAAAAAGTGAAAAGGGATGAAGAAAAAAGTCAATACTTAAGTAGCAAATCACTTTTTATTTATGTATACTTTTATATGGTAAAACATCGAAATATAATATAACCTGATGTTAAATGACAAATTATTTCACTTTTTTAATAGCAATTATTCGAATAATAATAATATAAATATCATGTTTCCAGAAAAACTCTATACATATTAAAATTAGGCTTTAAGACAATTTAAAAGAAAAGATGGTAGGTACACAGAAATTAAATATATTGAAGGTTATTTATTATTTATTTATTGTCTAAAGATTGTCTTAAAGATTAATTTCTACTAGAGATAACGTTAGGTGAGGTTCTAAACAATTCAATAAAATAAAAAATAATAACTGTACTTTCAGTTGCACAGCCGAAGTAGCATTCTAAAGCTGATAGGCGTGGCATGTTTGTTCTTTTTTAGTTAAAATTCTAGAACTAACGCGCTCCAAGTTACCAGAATATTAGCCAAATGTTTTCAAAACATAAGTCACTATCTTAGGGGAGAGAACTTAACGTAAATCTGTTATGTGAATAGAATGCCAAAGAGCAGAATTTCTCAAGAACAAAATAGAAATTAATATAAAAATGGAAAATGGAAATTGCAATCGCAGTCATTGTTATTGTCTGCTTTACACAACTTGAGACCGACTGTTACACCGTAACATTTAATTTAATATTTTCAACATTTTTATTCTAGTTAATATTTTTATTATTTTCTTAAATTATTGTAGAAATAATATTAAAAACACAAGTAGGTAGAGGCAACATTCTTTTTAAATACGCCATTATGGCATAACTAAAAAGCGTATTGTTTGTTCGCTCCTTTTGTAATTAACTCAATAAAACGTTAGCAAACAGATTTATTCGAGTATTCTTCCATATAGCTCTCGCCAACAGGTTATGGGCCCAGTACCATAAGTCTGTTTCAGGGAACGTTTTTCGAGAATCAGAAGGATTGAGTTCAAAGTTGCGTCGTGGCGGATCAACCTGCAGTTCCCTTCGGCTTAAAACTGTCCGGAGGAGAAAATTGAGTAGTTTGGAAGTTTTAGTTTGAAGTAATCCTTAAAGGAAAAGGATATTTTGAGATTGTAAGTGGTGCTGCTGCTGAGAGTTTACCGACAGATTATGCCAAAAAGAAAGAGTGGTATTTGAAGAACGCTAAGGCTCAAGAGCTTATTGTGACAAGAATAGAAGCAGGGCCAATCACTCATTTGTTGTCGTGCACCACTTCTGCTGCGATGTGGACGAGGTTAAAGTCGGTATATAAAAAGGAATCAGTAGTGAACATTCATCTGTTACAACAATGTATTTACGTTTATGTGAAAGCTAGACGAGATTAGAGTTAAGTTAAAACAGACAGGAGAACCCATTTCTGATAAAATTATTATAACAAAGGTTCTTATGTTTGTTCCGGAGAAGTTTAAACATTTCCGATCAGCCTGGGAATCGGTCCCTATTGATAAGCAAAGTATAGAAGAGCAGATGTCAAGATTACTTACTGAAGAAGAGAGGTGTGACCCTGTTGATCATGAAGCTATAGCATTGGCTAGTGTAAATACATAAAGATAATATCATGAAATGTTACACTTGTGGAAAACAAGGCCATTTAGCAAGGGCCTATGGCAATATAAAAAAAAAAGGAAACCAGAAATTGTCGCTACTGTAAAAAAAGGATCATTTAATTGCTGACTGCAAAGTATTAAAATCAAAAGAAAAGAAAGTGAGTTCGGAAACTAATGCTTTCATGTGTATGAGCGAAGAAAGAAAGCAGTAGGAGTATCATGAGTGAAAAATCTTGGTTTATGGACCCTGGTGCTAGTGAGCATATGACGTGTGGAGATAAACAACTGTTTGAATATTTAGGTGAAAATAGGTGCCCAAGGAATGGAAAGCTTTTGGACGTTACGGGCCGTGGAACTGTAGAAGTTTATGCATGGAGTGGTCAACAGTTCATAAAAACCGTTTTGAGTAATGTTCTTTTTGTGCCAGAGCTGAAGTTTAACCTATTTTCTGTTTGTACTGTTTTGGACAAATGTTTTAGTTTGGTGTCAGACAAAGACAAATGTGAATTTGTAAATCAAAAAGGTGAAGTACGCGCAATCGGAAAACGTGTAAATAAACTCTGTCATATGTTGCTTTCATCAAAAATTAATTCACAAAATAGTTTGGTAAAAATATCTACAAAATGTGCAAACGGAACGCACCCTTTATGTAGTTCGAGTGAATTGCGTAGGGGACACCGGGTACAATTGTACCAGGGTATGGTAGTACCATTGCAAATATCTTTTTACAAACGCGTCGCTCGCCAGCGACCTTGAGTGAGGGGCCGCATAAAATGCTCGCCGAGTAACCGCCAGTCTCCCGCGAACCCCGCGCGACGCGGACGCTTGCGACTGGAACGATAAATTTTCGCGCGCTCACAGTAAGTTTTTACCTGATATTATTATTGATAATTACAGAAAATCTAAGACGTATTTTGTATTTAGAATCAGTTGAGTTGTTCCGTATTAATGTTAGTACTATAATCGTCATAGTCTGTGTAGCAAATAAAGTTAAATTAACGAATATTTCAACTTTTTCTAGAATATGTTCTGTGGGGGACAGTTGTAGTATTTTTTTGGGGATAGTTGTACCGGTACAACTAACCCCATGGTACAATTGACCCTTTGAATTTAAAACTAAGTAGAAAATATAAAAAAACAGACTTTTTATACTTATCATAATTTAATTCTGTCATTTTTCTACATCTGACATTTCATAATGTCATTTTTATTTTCACGTAGTTATATTTTTAATTAGGTACCTTAGTCGATAAGACATCAGATGTTTAACTTAACCGCAACTTAATTCCTCCCTATTGTTAAATGATTGCTAATTATCTACTTTTTTGTAGATGCCTCGATCCAGAAAGAAGACAACAGACCGGACTTCGAAAGCTACATTTTTGTATGAACAGGCATACGAAGAAATATTGTCTGGGAAGTCAATACGGTCAGCTGCTGACATGTTTGGTTTATGCCATGTCTCGCTTATCCGTTATAAAAAGAAAAGAGAAAATTGTGAAGATGGAGTTTTAGTGACAATGGGATATAAGTCTGCCAACAAAGTCTTCTCTGAAGATCAAGAAACCACAATCGGAAAATATCTTCAGAGATCGGCAGATATATACTTTGGTCTATCGCCCAAAGACGTAAGAAGACTGGCACTTGAACTAGCGATTTCGTTTAATTTAAATAGACCAACCACCTGGGACGAAAACTTTATGGCAGGACCGGATTGGTTTTCAGCTTATATGAAGCGCAATCCTGAGTTGTCAATAAGATGCGCACAGGCAACCAGTCTATCCAGAGCCACCAGTTTCAATGTGACGAACGTGACTGCCTTTTTTGATAACCTTGAACAAGTTCTGGATAGATATAACTTCACACCAAAAGACATATACAACATGGACGAAACAGGAGTCACTACGGTCCAAAAACCAGACAAGATTGTAACTCGAAAAGGAATGCGTCAAGTTGGCGCACTAACATCAGCGGAACGGGGAACGTTAGTTACAGTAACCGTTGCAGTAAATGCACTGGGAAATTCGATTCCTGCTATGTTTATATTTCCTAGATTAAGGTATAATCCACATTTCGTACGAGACGGTCCGGTAGGGTGTATTGGCGCAGGAAACTCATCTGGATGGATGCAAGAAAAAGAGTTTGTAATATTTTTACAACACTTTCAAACCCACACACGATCGTCAAAAGAAAATAAAGTATTACTGCTTCTGGACAATCATCCATCACACATAACAATTTCTGCGCTTGATTATTGTAAAGAACATGGCATAGTGATGTTGTCCATCCCACCGCACTGCTCACATAAGCTGCAACCGGTAGACCGGTCAGTGAATGGACCTTTAAAAAAAGCAATAAACTCAGCGTGCGATTCGTGGATGAGAACTCATCCTGGAAGCACAATGACAATTTATAACATCCCGTCAATTGTGGCAAAAGCGTATCCATTAGCGTTGACTCCTAATAATATACAGGCTGGATTTAAATGCACTGGAATATGCCCCTTCAATCGAGATATATTTACCGAACTGGATTTTGACCCCTCCTTTGTCACAGATAGACCTCTGCCCATTCAAACCGTTCAATCAACCAGTACTATTGATGAAGAGTCTAATTATGATTCAGATCCTTTGAGAAATGTAGAGTCACAACAAAAATCTCTGAAGGAATTAGATACCACAATACAGAAAGAATTTCTTGACAAAATTATTCCAGTGACACCTCCGACTCTGCAACACATGTGTTATCATTTTTTGTTAAATACTGTACTTTGTCCGGATAATAATTATTCAACTTTAGTTACTGCTCAAACTACTGACGCTAGAAACTTCGAAGATGAATTCATTTGTGATTATGGTCCTGACACTCCTGATGAAGACAAAGTGTCGGATCCTTTAGAAGAAACAGAGAGTCACAATGAAATGGTCTCAGCAACATCACATTCCAAGTCTTTATTGGGGACAGTTCCTGGCCCGTCGACGAGCAAAGCTACAAAAAAAGGCTTTTGTCCTGAAAAAGTAAGACCGCTTCCAAAAGCACCCCCGAGAAAAACAACAGATAATGGCCGAAAAAAAAGAAAGTCCGCTATATGGACTGATACACCAGAAAAAGAATCCATTAGAACAGAACAAGAAGAAATTATAAGAAAAAGAAACGCTAAAACAATAAAAAAAAATTTGAAGCAAATGAATGAATCTAAGCCAAAGTCCACCATTAAGAGTAAGAAATCCAACATTAAGAAAAAGAAAATGAATAAAGAAGAACTATCTAGCAAAATTCAAAACTCTCAAAAACCAAAAAAAAACACGACAAGAGAAGAAACTACAGACAGTGGCTCAACAAGCGAAGAAAAAATCCAGAAATCTACGAAAAAACAAAAAAAGACACAAAAAACAAAATATTGCAAAGAGATTAGCTCTAGTAGCGAAGAAGAAACCAATGAACTTAGAGAAAAGCAAAAAAAAATCAAGAAAAAGAAATATAGCAAAAATACAAGCTCCAGTAGTGAAGAAGAAACAGAAAAACTCAAAATAAAGAGGAAGAAGCCCAAGACTAAGGAAAAAAATTGCATAAAAACAAGTTCAAGCAGCGAAGAAGAAACAGAAAACCCCAAAATAAAGAAGAAGAAGCCCAAGACTAAGGAAAAAAAATACATAAAAACAAGTTCGAGCAGCGAAGAAGAAACAGAAAAACCTAAAATACAGAGAAAGAAGCCCAAGAGTAAGGAAAAATCTGCAAACATTAGTAGCAAAGAAAAAACTACAAAAATCATAAGAAAGCCACAGAATCGCAATACAAAAAAAAAATTGCAAATTTTAATAGCTCAAGTAGTGAAGAAGATGAGTGTTTCTGCCTTGTCTGTGTAGAGTCATTTAGTACTAGTAAACCCAACGAACAATGGGTACAATGCGTTATTTGTCGTCAATGGGCACACGAGCAATGTACGCCACAAGAAGAATTTTATATCTGTCACAATTGTGGATCAGATTAAAGTCATCCCTTCCAACTTTTAGGCCCGTATTACAGAAGGTGTCTCAAGACTTGATCTATAATTACTGATTGATTGTCTCTTTCAGTCACTGTCAAAATGACAAAGACGAAAGCTACGTAAGTGTAGATCAAGTCTTGAGACATCTAGACTCGCGGGATTATAAGAGAGTTCCTATGTAACTTGAAGACTGTTTACATGACTGATATTTATGAAAATAACTACTTAGTAGTTTATTCATAACATGGAGACTGATACTTAACTAATTTATTAGTTACCTAAAAAGAAAATTAATCATAAAACGCCGACATGGGTCAATTGTACCAGGGTATAGTTCTACCACAGGGACAATTGTTCCACGCCCGTCAGCATACAAAAAGTTATTAGCCTTATTTTCGTTTGTTTTTGATTATTATTTGAATATACCTAAGAGATTGTTACCTAAGAAGCATAAAGAGCTTGTTTTGTTGTCTTAAATTTAGATTTATATCTTCGGAGTAGAGAAACTCATTATTTTATTATTTTAAATTTTATGTTGATTTGGTGTGCAAGTTGCGCGATCTCATTATGTGATTAAGTAGTAAACTATTTCTTTTACCATTTGTTGTTTAACAAAATAAATTTTGATTCTTATAACAGTGTGTTTTAATGCTACAAACTTATGGTACAATTAACCCATAGTAGGGGGGACATTTGTACCAATTTACCCAATTTGCTAAAAAGGCAATTTTTTATTTTTCTAATGGCTCTATGGACATCAATGTACTGCAAACTTCTAGCCAAATATATATTTGATAACACGACATTTTCTTTACTACACTAATATTCGTAATTAACTTGCAATTGAAATCTAAGGTTGAAATGTTACAGTTGTCCCCGGTCTACCCTACGGAAAGTGAAATGTTGTTGAGAGGTATACACTCCTCAACAAAATGCGCGAGCTGAGAGGGAGATGAGAACTTTGATTGAAGCTGCTCGCTCTATGCTCGCCCGGACCATGAGGACGTTACCCTCTAAAAATATATAATTTTCAAATATATTTTCTTTTGCCATTTGCATATATTCATGCGACATATTTGGTGCAGAACTAGAAGGGCCATAATCGTGTTGTTTTTTGTTTGTTTGGCCTCTTTCAATATTCTTTTTTTCTTTACTGGTTGCTATACAAAATGTTTTCGCTTAAGTGCTCTCTTTTTTCCAGTTCCTCAATTCTTCCACTAGAATTTTTAGTTGTGAACGCTTTTCGAATTGAAGAAATAGCAGACGTAGAGTTAAACGAGACAACTGCAGCTGAGCATCTACCTTGATAGCCCCGTTTTAGGGCAAAATTTGCGGAAAACGAACAGCATTCGAGTTCAATTCAAGATTTGCAACAACCGGGTCCTAGCACACATTTAACGTGGGATACCACTAGGAAATCTCACATTGCAAACCAAGGAAAACGAACAGCCTTCGAGTTCAATTCATGATTTGCAACAACCGGGTCCGTAACGTAACACGTAAACAGGGCATGCTAAAAAGAGAAACCTCGTATTGCCAGCAGAGGAGAATGAACAGCCTTCAAGTCTAATACAAGATTTGCAGCAACCGGGTTCAATCACATGCGTAATTGATATTAGTGAATTTTGATATTTTGCGATGTGTATTTGTATTTTTAGCTTTTCTTTATAACAAGATTTGGTATGTCTTTATATATTTTAATTATCCAAGAAGATTATCCAATGTGTAATAGAATTCGCAAAAGTATGAACAGTTGTTTGTTTGTTCCAAGTTTCACAGATTTTAATGACGTCGAAGCCCACATATACCTTCACTGTGAATATATGTTGATTTTGTTCCCGATCCCAAATAATTAAAGTTATTCCAATCATGAAAAAAACCAAACATGTTTTTACTACATTTTTCGACTTCTCATTAGGTACTAAAGGTTACATCACATGTTACATTTTTGTATGACAATGCGATTAACGCTGAGCCTTCAGGATCGAAAACAAAACAAAAAAAGTAAAGTATAAATTGTATAAGTACAATTATTTATACTGTAGAGAGTTCATTTGATCTATGCGTCCGCGCGAGTCGCCGCGGAGGGAGTGAGGTAGTGCCGAATACCTAGAACGCTCGAATATCCTGGCCTTAACAGGCAAGCTCCACTTATATATGTTGAGCGATTATTGATTAAACGCAAACTGTATTTTTTATAGGTGGAAAGGCGGAAAGCGCGGCGATCGCCAGCGCCAACAATACTACGCCTCGCGATTTAAGATTCGGTGGGGTCTTACATGACCAGAGGTATGCGCTCACCAGTACAGTAGAACCTGAACAGGGTTCGAAGTCTTTAAGACCGGTCAACGAAGCCGAGACAATTGCAATCGATGCCCTTTTTTTGTTGGCCGGTTGCTAAATCATATCATTTGTCTCTCTGTGTATAATATAATCGGAATGGGTGGCGACTGCCAGCACCAACAACACTGCGCCTCGCGTTTGGGTTCTTGCATTTTGTTGAAGTTATTCATTCCTTTATTTTTTAATTATTACTTTATTAATATTATACATGTTTTTTTATTGTTCTTTAATTTTAGTATTTCCAAGCACGAACGCTTATGTTTTCTCTTGTTAAATTTGAATTCTATTAAATTTAAAGCACTGTCTCTATGTATAGAATAATATTGTTTTCGTAATACGAACTTTAGAATATTTATTCATAAGGTATCCATTCTAATAACTTTGACCTGTGATAATGAAACAAATAAATCACCAATACCTATACCCGTGATACTTACTCACTTAATATTGTGATATATAATTTATTTGGTTAATGAAATACCTCTATGTGCTGTGATACATAATCCACCACTCAGCTGTGATAATTAAATGTGACTGATCTCGCTGATTAAATTAATTAAGGCTTGTAATTAAGTAATCCGAGATATTTTTCAATATTACAATGTGTATATAGTATTAAGGTTTAGTATGTATTTTTCTGGACAGATGTATTTTATTTCCAACATTTATAAGATGTACGCTAAGATAATCTTAAAACGAATTGAAAGAATACTAGATAAACATCAACCCATCAAACAGGCTGGATTTCGCAGACTACTCGATGAAATTTGACGTAGGGGAGACAAGCCCAAGACGGGTAGCCCGCCCAAAACGGGTAAGCGTTTTAAATTTCGCGCCTTTAGTATTAGTTTCATAGTGTACATGTAAGAAGATAGCGCAGGTGTCGACCAATCACAGTCAGTCTCCTCGTACGTAAGGATCACGCGGTTGCAAGGTAATTTGTGATCAAATATTTTTGCTGTTTATGATAAAATTATTAGAGAATTTTGATTTGTGATTAGTCGATTTTAGTTTATTGGATGTTATTACTGGTTTGGTGATATTATTTTGTTGTATTTGAAGCGTCTTATCAGTGAAATGATTTGTAACTTAGTGATTTGGTTTTGTGGTTATAAATGTGCGAAACGAAAGTGTGACTTTGGGAAAATCGGGTATGGGTAAATCGGGAACCCGATTTGCCCTAATAGATTTTTCAAACATAACTTTTGTGTGACATTGTTTTTTCTTATTTTGTAGATGGTCAATAAGTATAAACGAAAACCTACAAACGCATCGTGGGACGAGAAAACGATGGAGCTTGCAATGAACGAAGCTAAAAAAACATCTGTCAATGCAGCTACCAAAAAATATGCTATTAATTTGTCAACGCTGCAGAGACACATAAAGAAGGGATCCTTGGAAGAACTGTACCAGTGTTCACTGAAGCTCAGGAATTAGATCTGGTCGAGTATATTTTGCATATGGATTGTCTATTTTTTGGATTGACAAAGAAAGAATTTTTGGACTTAGTCTTTCAATATGCCGAAAAATACAAAATAAAGCATCCATTCAAGGGTAATTCTGCAGGTGAAGACTGGTACATAGGTTTCAAGACACGATATCACTCTGCGCAAGCCAGAACCAACATCCATTGCAGTGCGAAAGGCTTTAACAGACCACAAGTAGAAAGGTTCTTTGTTATTCTTGAACAAGAAATCAACAAACACGACATCGATTCCACTCGAATCTATAACATGGACGAAACTGGCATCCAGACTACTAGCAACAAACCACCAAGAGTTCTAAGTGGACAGGTAAAAGACAAGTCGACATTATATCAAGCGTTGAACGAGGCAAACTAACAATGATGGTGTGCTGCTGTAATGCAGCAGGCTCTTTTATACCACCATTCTAGATCTTCGGTCGCAAACGAATGGTAGGCAGACTTCTAGATGGGGCTCCACCTGTACAAGAGCTACTTGCAGCAATAACGGCTGGGTAAATGGACCGGTATTTTTGGAGTGGTTGCGACATTTTGTTGAGATGACAAGACCAACTGCAGAGAAAAAAGTATTGTTAGTAATGGACAACTGCTGAGTCACATAAGTATCTCGAAGCATTAGAATATGCATCTCAGAATCATGTGATATTCGTCTCTCTTGCTCCACACACAACGCATAAAATGCAGCCGCTTGACACGTGTGTTTACGGACCCTTAAAGAACTATTTTGAGCAAGTGGTTTCTGTTTTTCAAAGAACACACGTTGGTCGCATCATTACTCAGTACGAAGTAGCTAAATTATTTGGTGAGGCCTATATGAAGGCAGCAAGTGCCCAAAATGCTATAAAGGGATTTTCGTGTACCGGAATATGGCCTACAAATAGGAACATATTCGAAGTTTATGACTATATGCCATCAACTGTGACTGATCGGCCAGAGCCAACCCATGATCCAGCCATTAATGAGGAAAGCCCAATATTAGATGTGCCTAATACATCAAATGCCCATATGGAACTTGAAAAGCGTCACTCTAGTGACTCAGATCGCACTGTGTCACCATGTATTCTGGAATGTTTTGATGGACTTAGTTTTAACAGCAAAACTCCAGAGCCCAGGGTAGATTGTGAACAAATTATTCAATATTCAATGGACAATGTGACTCCTGATAATAAACGAAATAAAAATGATGATGCGTTGCATATAACCTCGCTTGATATCCGGCCAATACTAAATGTAGCCCGAAATAAAATGAATCGTAAAAGGAAAATACAAAGAGCTGAAATACTTACAAGCACTCCTTGTAAGTATTTCAGCTAAAAGAACAACACACACAGAGAAAGAATCAAATAAACAAAAGAAAATAAAGATAGAAAATACAAAAAAAAATCTAAAAAACACTGAGCCTACGACAAGAATGCAGAGACACAAAAAAGAGACGAAAAAATTGAAAAGGGACCAACACCAAATAAGAATGATTGCAGTGAAATTTACGCAGTGCATGCAGTGAAATTTACGAAGATCTACCAACAGAAGACTGGATACAATGTGGAGATTGTGAAATGTGGGCTCATGAAGCTTGCACTTCTTACTCGGGCAGAGGTTCCTACTATTGTGAGTTGTGTCAAGAATAGTTCTAAGTAATATAATATATTAATATTATATTAATATAAGTAATATAATTGGATTTTAGTACGGTGTTGGAGAAACGGGGTTTTTGTACCACCTTTTTTTGTATATGAATAAATTAATTAAGTAATTATATTATGGTTGATTCAAAGATTGTGATAATCAAAAAACCAAACCTGTAATTTTAAGTTCTTATTAGTTGATTGATCTCATTATTTTTACTACTACCCGCTTTGCCCAACTTACCCGTTTTAGGCACCCTCCCAGGGCAAAACGGTTTGTTTAGTGTTTTAGTTTTTTGGTATTTTTCGTTTATAATGAAGATATTATTTTGAATTTTAGACTGATTTATTAAATTTCTATAAGTAGGGAACTATGATAATTAAAATAAAAGTGTGAATATTCATTAGTGGAACAAGGGATTGAATACAAGTACATTCGATTAAAAAGAACGTATATAGCCCTAGTACAGCCAGAATCCAATAAGAAATGAAAGGTGATCTATTTAAAGTAGAACAAGGGGTTAGACAGGGAGAACCCCGTTTCTCCAAAACTATTTTCGGCGGTACTGGAATCAATCTTTAGACGACTCAATTGGGAAATTTTTGGAATCAATGTGGATGGAACATTGCGCTGACGCATTTGAGATTCGCTGATGACATAGTTCTTTCCGACAAAACATCTGGGTTACCTGATTGCAGACCCCCTAAGCTCAAAGCCATGGAAACTCTACCGATTATCAATACTTCTACCAGCCAACAACGAGGACGTGGACGACAATCGAAAGGTCGTCAAGTTTACCAACGTGGACGTGTCAATCAGATGCGTCAAACGAAGGGAGCTGACACCATGAGAGAACTGCAGGATGAAATCCGCAGAAAGATGTTCGTCGGATCCAACGAAGAGGACACTCTAGCCCGCCTAAGTGAGCAGCAGACCCTGAAGGCGATCACCCTATCAATAACAACAAGAGGAATCGGCATTGGAATTTGCCATTTAACATTTATATCAATATCATATCATGACACAATTAGGATTCCAAATGTCTACGCGATGTACCGCGTATTCCTAGGGTTGATGGAGGTTAAATTAGAGGCCATTAAGACTGACTTGCCCGTAGTACCTCGCCTGACCGATCACATCAAGCAACCTCGGGTGAATAGTGATATGCTCCGTGTTGCACAATCCGTAACTATTGTGCCTGAGCCTATCAGGAAAATTATCAACGCTGTCGGCTATGTAAAGTATGAAGATAAGGTGTACGTTCCAGCTGTCGCAGCAGACCCCGTTGACAGACATGGAGTAATAACACCACGACCAGAGAACGTGCTACTTAGCACACTTAGAAGAACGGTCGTATCCCTAGCCGATGCGCAGACGCCCCAGAATATTAGGCGTCGCTTCCACGATAACTGTCCTTTCCCCGGAGCTATTTGGATTAACGATGTGCTGCAAAATCCTGATGAGATCATGCCGGATAACTACGACATGTACGAAGACTTTCGCCGCGAGTCCATGCTTATTGCGCCATACCTCGCCTCGTTACAGAAAAAAAAAAAAGAAAAACCAAATATAGTGAAACGCTTCTATATATTTGTACTCTTTAATTTAGGTCGACACGAACATGTAAGTATACAGTATAATTACAAATAATTAATATCACGATACGAATGATAAAAGTTATATGTGAGGTATTCACGACCGAATCGAGAGCGCAACCGACATGCATTCGCCGTTAGTGCCTTGGATCGAATAATAGACGAGCGCGCGCGATTTTTCAGACTGCCTCACGGCAACAATGCATCGTAATGCGCTTGCGACGAATAGGTACTTGGCGTTCGCGAAACAAGCGGTGCACGTCGGTTTTGCTTGGGTAATTAATATTTTTTTAATGTAATGTTTTAAATTGTAAACTAAAACTATTAATGTACCCTACAGAATGACAGAAAGACGTTGCTATAGAAAGTGAGAAAGTAGGGCTAAAACTGAATCCAGAAAAGATTAAAGGGATGACAAATGGCAACAAAACCACGATACTATTAGGTTAGGAAACGCCGAAATCGATTACACTGATGAATACATTTATCGGGGACAGCTCATAACTCAAAAAGTACCAATGCGCAAGGAAGTAGAGAGAAGAACTACGAACGGCTGAAGAAGATACTGGAACTTGAGAGAGGCTATGAAAGACAAAAAAAATTTCATATAAGCATCAAAGGTAAACTATTTAACACCTGCGTACTACCCGTCCTTATGAATGACTGCCAACTTGCCAAACTCGCAACTTGCCAATATGCTGTGGAAAGAAGTATGCTGAATGTCAAGAAATGAGACAGGCTGAAAAACAGTGTCATCAGAAACAAAACGAAAACTAGGCTCTGAAATTTAGGCGACTAAAATGGAGATGGGCAGGGCACATAAGAGACCCCCCCTTAGGTGGGCCATGACCTTGTCGTGGTGGGGGGGCTTACCCTAGGCAATCCGGGCGGTTGCAGGGGTCGGTGGGGTCACCGGCTTTTGCTCCACCGATCGGATTGGTTTTGGGGACAAAGAAGGCCCACACCGAGGCGGGCTCCGAGCGAGCTCCGCTCAGCGGAGCTCGTGGCGGAACTACAATTTGGAGGCTCCAACCTTCCTTTGGAGCTTCACCGGCCATCGCTCGCGCGGGCCGAGAATCCGTACTCGGCCCGCGCGGTTGGCGGCCGGTGAGAGAGAGGGCACCCGGTCCTTGTACGTCAGACCGAGGTATGGGACTCGGTACTGCGGATGAGGATCGGCGGGTGAGTCGCAGCGAGTCGATTCTCTCGGACGGCTCTGACGCTCAGTGGTAGTCAGGCAACTTACGCGAAGACGGAGCTCATACGGCTGGGAAGGCCCAACTGGCACAGTACCTGCAATCGTGGCATGCGGGGGGTGGCACATCCGGTGTCGGGGCACCGGCCTAGTAACCACCCTCGGCAGTCGTCCGGAAGAGTGAAGACCCGGCCTCGCCACCCGGCCTAGTAGCTCTTCCGCGAAGACAACAGGAGGTGGAGCCCGTCTCGGGCTGCCGCGATTGTTGGGAAATGTCAGGGGGACACCCCTATGGGCCGCCCACCCATAATGTCGTATGAGATGAGCGGCCACACGAGCGGGGGTCATCTGGGGGATGAAGGTAGAAGCGGCCTCTGACTCCGCGGATGGTTGTGCCGCGGAGAAGAGGTAAAGGGTTGATTCAATTACGAATCCCCTCGCTGACTGCTCGCTGCGACAGATAAGAGGAATATGGGCGGCTGGTGCCGCTTCGCTCGGGGGCGGTGGACATGGGGAAGTGCGCCGCCCGCACAACACCGGGCAGTGAAGGAGTGGTGGCCTGCAGATGTTCCAGCGGGTCACCACACGAGGAGTTTTTACACGGCTTGCCGTAACAGATGCGGGACCGCAAGGACATGGCGGTGCGTGGGGCCCGGGGATAAGGCCTCGCTGTGACTCCGGGTCTCACGATCACTGCCGATGGTGGAACATGGAGGCGGTTTTAGTGGGTAGGACCGGCGGGGCGATACGTTCCGTCGGGTGAGTCCCACACACCCCCTCGTCGACCGTCCCCGTCGGCGAGGGACAGTGTGGAAATGCATTTCCCCTCCTTAAAAAAAAAGGGCACATAAGAGATCAAATGGAGTAAGAGAGTGACAAAATGGTATCCCAAAAAAGGTAAAAGGAAGAGAGGTAGACCGCAGAAAAGGTGGGATGAATCAGATCTAGCGAAAAGAACACAATATCAGATCTTTTCGCTAGAAATGTCCTGTCTGTGATAATCACAGACAGGACATTTCTAGCTGCGTCCGCACGGTTATGTGCCCCAAAAAACCGACAAAACAGGGAGCGATGGGCATGACGAGAAGCATGACGTGCGGCATAACGAGTAACGTTGCCACGGTACGTCTCAGCCTCCTTTCCTCGCTACTTCCCATGCCACTCGACGAGTGCGTGGCAGGACTACCGTTACTCAACGAATGCCAAGGACAACCGTTACTCAATTGTTTCCGGAAGTCGGTGTTTGCCAGTGCCGGAAAAAGTAAGTACCTGCCCATTTGTTACACATACTTTTATTTTATATTGTATATTATATTTGTTGTGTTTGCGTGTAGAAGATATACGTAATAAAAATTAAATACTGGACAGGGCTGTTATTCGATACTTCTATAAAAGAACAGCAAGCCGTGAAAGGTTGAAATTTTTATAATAAAATTATTTATTTACCCGACTGTGATGATACCTTAGAAAAAAAAGTTTCGGCCAAATATTATAGATAATTTAATTTTAAACAAAAATGTTGAATTAACAGAATTAAGAATGTAAAAAGATAAGGGTTGATATGTAAATTTTTAAAAAAAGTGTTATTATTTTTTATTTTTTCCAATATTCTAAAAAAAATTACTCAATATACTAAAATAGTTTTAAATTATAAATAAAAAAATGACAAATGTATAATTAAAAAATTCGTCTGATCCACTAGAAAATCCTCTAGCCACTAAAAGCAATATTTCTCCATTAAAAGGCAGGTCGAAACAATCAGTTTTATTGGAGAATCCACTAAGTTGGCAGCACTGGCTCGTAAACAAATTCATACCTGTTCGGCACAGCGGCTATGTCATCGCTGCTAAAACATCGTCAACGATATATAGCGAACTGTCGTTTGAAAATTGTTGTGCTGGAGCAGTATCGTTGCGTATGAAAATGGTTCATACACGCTCTTACTTTCATTTGAATACAATTATGAAATGATTGTTCACGCAGGACGCCTTCTACAATATGCGAACAGGTGTTTCTTGGCTGGTGATTCACAGGATCTGCAAGTGCGATGTCGATTTTAGTAGGTTTAAGGATAAGAGATTTGGAGGGGATAGAAAAATGGGCTTCGGCATAGGGATGCCACATTAAGTATTCACTCACCAAAACACAACAGCACACATGCCTTTGTCACAGTTGTCTTTTCTAAAGCGGTGGTTATTGCCGCTAGACAACTGCCAAATTTACACAATATCAAGCCAACTCAGACCAAAGCTAACTGTGAAAGAATCATTTTCAAGGTGAGCCCTGCCGGGAATCAAACCTGGGACCCTGAGTCAGGTGGTTAAGACAACCACAATATCTTCCAAGGTTCAGCATTTCTATTGAAGTTAGTTATTATCAAGAAAACTTGTATTAAGTCGCACAATAGGTGTAACTATTTAAATTGCAATACACAATTTTCCATAAACCCGAAACCACATATTGCTCTCATGCATGTTTTTTGGGTCCACTTTTATTATCTCGACTGAGTTACTTCGTACCAATAAACCTTATGTGAAATGTAACCATGATATGCACCGATATTAGAAGAGATAGAAGATATGAAAACTAGCTTCAAACAACAAATAGAAGAGTTAGTGGAAAAACTTAATAAAAACATGTCTAAAACCATAGATGATGAACAGGCTATAATTAAAAATTATAAACTAACCCCTGACATTTTATTGAGACCATTCTAATGAGCCCAAACACGTTATATCCATTGTAAATGCTGACGAGTTGGGTATCCGGCAGACTACTTGATGCTGCAGCCTCGGGTCAAGGTTACCATGTCGTGGAAATACAATGGAGCAATCAAGTAGGCTCATCGAGTGCCAGCCCTATGTTGGCCTCTCTGAAGGCAGCTCCATTGTCTCCCTCGCGTAACAGACAGCATACCGTCTCAATTTGCCCAATGTGTGTCTGCAAATATGGAAAATACAGAACTACATAAATTTAATACATATTAATACCAACATTAGCAGAAGACCATGTAAACACATAACGAAATACTATATTTGTGATGAATGACGAATGAGGAGATTCATAGATGAACGAAAGTTACAGAGATAATCCAGCAGATTAGTAAGTCGAAGTGGTAGTGGGTAGTACTGAGAGATGACAGCCACTGTTGCCGGAAGGTTATCGAGTGGAGGCCACGAACCAGCAAGTCAACGTAGGACTCCTAGTCACATGGTGGACAGATGACATGATAAGTGCCGCGAGTCGATGGTGGATCCATGCTTAAGTCCTTTTGAAAAAGTTGTTAAGTCCTTGTCTAGCAGTGGACGTCCTACGGCTGAGATGATAATGTTGATTTGTGATGTCTAGGCTGGGGAATAAAAATGCATTTTGTTGAACGTATTTTTGGAGTAAACTATAAATATAATACTAATGACCCACCCCTGCTTCACATGGTAGCTATTTTATTTACATAAACCTTCCTCATTTATTATAGTTCTTCCCAAATTCCCATTGTTGCAAGTAAGCATGAGATATTTTGTTTTGTACTCTTTCATATTGGGGAGCGTTGAAGAATTTCTGATAACTTTGGAATATAGTATACAAATTGATGGATATATATTTACGCTTTATAGAAAAAAAATGCTATCATTCTATGGCTAAAAAATAAACAATGTTTTATAAATTTTCATATGTTATTTGTTGGAGTAAATACTTAACTCCTTGCTATTATAATATGTACCTCATTGGTAAAACAAAAAAAAAGAATCTTAGTAGTTGTCATTGTAAATTGTTTGATTTTAAGAAGTGTACAAAAATATAGTTAAAAATATATCATATATATTCTTGTTTTAATGTAAATAATAAATTACTTGATTTCACAACTTCCACACAATCTATGCGTTCAGCTCATGCAACTAGTGGTTATGGGCTTGTGTTAATCTTGTAATTTTTGTGTATATTATATGATATAATTGGAAGAGTCAGAATGAGCCAAGAATCTTCTACATCTGTACATCCTGTAAGTCCATCTTTTCACAAATTAAACGGACGTGAAAATTATGCAAATTGGGCGTTTTCTATGGAAATGTTGCTAATCGATTGTGATTTATGGGATAGTGTCTCATCTCCTTTATTAATAGATGCAGATACAGCAACAAAACGTCGTGATGCAAAAGCACGATCTAAGATTTGTTTGTGTTGCAACGAAAATGTTTTTCCGTTAATTGCAAATGCCAAGACGGCTTATGAAACGTGGCATAATTTAAAGAAGGCATATGCTGACAGTGGACTAGTTCGAAAACTAGCATTAATGAGAAAACTGCTCAGTATTAGATACAAGGAAAATATGGAGATGTATGTCAACGAAATAATGGCAACTAAGCAAGAGTTACAAAACATTAAATATATTATTGATGACAATTTTCTAGCAATTATATTGCTCTGTGGATTACCAGAACGATTCGATCCACTCGTTATGGCACTCGAACACACCAATGCCGACTTTACTTCAGAAGCTGTGGTTACTGCTCTATTAAAAGAAGACCATCGTGATTCTGCTAGATTAAGTTCAAATGACAACTGTGTTGGTGATTCCGCCTTAGTGTCGTCAAATAATAATAATAGAGACTTTAAGAAATTTGTATGTAACTATTGCCATAAACGTGGTCACATTAAATCTGAATGCAGATTACTAAAAGCTAAGTTCTCTAAAAATAAACCTAATAATAAAAGAACAGAAGCTGTTAATTCTTGTGAAGTTGTAATAACAGCTAAAGTTTGTAACAATAATGTAGATAATTTTAGTAGTAATTTAGATTTAGACCATGTCTTACTTGTAAAAAATGATGACTGGTATATTGATTCCGGTGCTACTAGGCACATGACAAACAGAAATGACTGGTTGGTAAATATAAAGCCTTTTGTAAAAAATGTTAAAGTTGCTAATAATGACACGATTATTTCAGAACAAATCGGCAATGTGAAACTACCGATACCATCCTATGATAAACAAATTAGTGACGTCCTTTACGTGCCCAAGCTATCTACGAATCTGCTATCTGTATATTCTTTAGTAAACGAAGGTCATGTTATTCTCTTCTCAAAATCTGGAGGGAAAATATTGGAAGGTGAATCATGTAAGGTATATGGAAAAGTGCTAGCTACAGCGTCAAACGACAATGGTATGTACAAACTTAATATACCTACTGCAATGGCTAACCTTTCTGATGACATTAAGAATTCAGCAGTTTTATGGCATAAACGGCTTGGACATCTGAATTTTAGGTCAATGGAAGTTCTTAGATTGCATTTAGCAATTGGAATTAAATATTCCAAACCAGATGTATCATTTAAGGATACTTGCGTGTCTTGTATGAAGGGAAAGCTTTCTAAGTTACCTTTTAAGCCTTCTCAATCTAGAGCAACAGAGTTATTGGGTATTATTCATAGTGATGTATGTGGGCCTATGAATGTTAAATCTTTAGGAGGTGCGTCATATTTTGTTACCTTTACTGATGATTTTTCCAGAAAAACTTTTACGTATTTTATGAAACAGAAGTCAGAAGTTAAATATAAGTTTACCGATTTTATGAACTTGGTTGAACGACAAACAGGTAAAAAAATTAAAATTTTGCGTTCTGACAATGGGGGTGAATATGTGAATGCTGATCTTCAAAAAATATTAAAAGCCAATGGAATTAAGCATGAAACTACTGTACCCTACAATCCTCAGCAAAATGGTGTAGCAGAAAGAGTAAATAGAACACTTCTTGAGAAAATGCGATCAATGTTAGAGGAATCTTATCTTCCGAAATCATTTTGGGGTGAAGCGATAAATACTGCTACTTATCTTAAAAATCGATCGCCAACAAAAGCTTTAAGAGGAAAGACTCCTGAAGAAGCATGGACTGGTAAGAAAGTTAATCTATCAGGTCTTCGTGTATTTGGTTGCAATGCATATGTATATATACCCAAACAACTTAGAAATAAATTAGATTCTAAGGTTAAACCTTGTATATTTGTGGGATATTGTACAGAAACGAAAGGGTATAGAGTTATAGATCCCAATAATATGAAAATGATTTGCAAAGCTAGAGACATAAAGTTCTGTGAAAGCGAATACTTTTATAAGCCACAATCTTTGCCATCTCTAGGAAAGAATGAGGAAACGTGTAATGATTTTGTGTCATACAATATCAACAGAGAACCTGTATCTAATGATAGTCCTCATCTTCAAAATGCAAACAGGGAACCTGTACATAGTGATAGTCCTCAACTGCAAAATGCAAAAGAAGAAACTCCTGGAAATAGCATGCCAAATAATGTTCCAGAAGAGTGTGATGATGAGTTTCATGATTCTTTAGATAATGTATCTAGTAACGGAAATGATATAGAAATTAATGAAGAGAGAAGATATCCACTTCGAAATAGAACTCCAAAAGTATGGCCTGATGATATACTTTTATACAAAGCAGCCATTAGTGAAGAACCTTCTACGTACAGAGAAGCTGTAAATAGCATTAATAAAACTAAATGGCTAGAGGCTTTACAAAAAGAATATAATTCACTTGTCAGTCACAAGACATGGATTCTTGTAGACAGACCGGACAAAGGCAATATAGTGAAAAGTAAATGGGTTTTTAAAATTAAGAAAAACGCAGACGGAGAAATTACTAAACATAAAGCTAGACTTGTGGCAAAGGGTTTCACTCAAACTTATGGAGTGGATTATGATGAAACTTTTTCTCCTGTGACAAGGCTATCTACTATTAGAATTTTGTTTGCCTTTGCTGCTCAATGGAATCTTAGTTTGGATCACATGGATGTTGAAACTGCCTTTCTTTATGGAAATTTAGATGAAAAGATATACATGGAACAACCACAAGGTTTTATCAAAGATAGCGACAAGGGGAAGGTGTGTTTGTTACAAAAAGCTATTTATGGTTTAAAACAAGCACCTAGACAATGGAATATAAAAGCAAATGAAGTAATGCAACAACTTCAGTTTAAAAGATCGGAAAATGATCATTGTCTGTTTTATAAAGCAGTTAAAAATAGTTTTGTGATTGTCGCCATCTTTGTTGATGATTTATGCATCCTTAGTAATGATATCGATTTAAAAAATAAATTTAAAGAAGACATTAAGAAATTCTTCTGTATTAAAGATTTGGGTCAGTTAACTCATTTCTTAGGAATGAAAGTGACACAAAAGGATTTTTATGTGTCTGTCGAACAAACAGAATACATAAATAAATTGTTGCAAGATTTTGGTATGGTTGATGCTAAACCATGCAGTACTCCGGCTGAACCTGGTCTACGTTTGATTTCTCCCACTCTGGATGAGAAGAAGGAAGCTGAAAAATTTCCTTACCAACAGCTCATAGGCTCCTTAATGTACTTAGCGATTGTTAGTAGGCCAGATATTGCTCATGCAGTGAGTGTATTGAGTCAGTTCAATAATAATTACGGAAGTATACACTTCATAGCTGCAAAAAGGGTATTGAAATATTTAAAAGGGACTAAACATCACAAATTAATATTTCAAAAGAAGTTAGACTATTCTCTCGTTGGATATGCCGATGCTGATTATGGTGGTTGCATAAATGATAGGAGATCGTATACTGGATATGTTTTCTATCTAAATGGACCAATCTCTTGGGAATCTAGAAAACAACGCACTGTTGCTCTCTCGACAACAGAAGCCGAGTATATGGCCTTAAGTAATTCCTGTAAGGAAGTAATATATCTCGATAATTTACTAAAGGAAGTTTTTAATTTACAAGTTAGGCCAATTATATTTAGTGACAACCAAGGAGCACAAATGCTTGTTAAAAATAATGTCTATCATTCCAGAACGAAACATATAGATATCAGGCATCATTTTATTAGGGACATAGTTAACAAAGAAATTGTTAATATTAAGTATATTTCTACAGATAAAATGATAGCAGATATTTTAACCAAGTTTTTATCTAAAAATAGACATTTATTGTTGATGCAGAAATTATGTATAGTTGGTCAATAGTATTCGTTTGTTGTTGTTAAAGTCTTAATGAGATACACATTAAGGGGGAATGTTGGAGTAAATACTTAACTCCTTGCTATTATAATATGTACCTCATTGGTAAAACAAAAAAAAAGAATCTTAGTAGTTGTCATTGTAAATTGTTTGATTTTAAGAAGTGTACAAAAATATAGTTAAAAATATATCATATATATTCTTGTTTTAATGTAAATAATAAATTACTTGATTTCACAACTTCCACACAATCTATGCGTTCAGCTCATGCAACTAGTTTATTTTATGGTGTCCGGTTTTAAACCTTTCTTTTCATATACATAAATATATATTAAACTATAATTTCTAACAATTAAAAAAAACTAGGTACTAGATTGGGAAACCGATTTGATTGATAATTCAATACAAGGTGCAAATGTTTGGAGGTGTATGTTGACGCTTAAGTTTGTTTACAATGGATTGGCTTGTTGCTTTGCTCTAAATGACAGCATTTCTGGTTTGCTTAAAAGTGACTTTCATAAATAGCACTCCATACTTGTTTAGGTTTTAGTACTGTGCTGGTTGTGTGTGAAGCCAGGTGGAAGTCTCATGTGCAGCAAATCGTTTTCTATCTGATACTGAAAAAAGAAGATAATTTATATTTAACCAATTTCCTCTGTGTATCTAAAGTAATTATATTGTAGCCATGAAGCGATGCACAAATAAGGGATGTCAGGACAATTCCACTAACATAATCCTCTTGACCCATATTCCCTATTAGGGTCTGCTACCCTCTAACATATTGCCCTGGTTTTGCTTATATTCCTTACCATAAAGTAGACTGTGAAAAAAGTACTTCTTTACCTATGCAATTTTAATCTAAAACTAGTTGATGCCCGCGGAAACAGTCACATGAAATACACAGCCTATGTATTTTTAGAGATGCACCAAAATACCAAAATATTCGGCCAAATGTTCAGTTTTAAATGTACTGAACTGAATATTCGGCCAAATTATTAGTTTAATTTTTGAGGGCTAAACAGGTTTATACTGGTCGCTGGCTTGAGTGCTGTGTATGTCTGACCTAAAGATGAGTGGAGGTAAACGATCACATGTGTGGACTTTCTTTAATGAAAATAAATTGTTAACCCACAGGGCAGAGAGTCTAGTTTTTTTACACCACAATTTGTGTCTATTAAATTTTAATTATTTATGAGTTATAAATAAAAATAACTTTTAAATTAAAGCAAAGTCTCAGAACTATCATATAATAAGCGGAACCTAACAAACTGTGTATTTAAGTACAATATTACACAGCACATATTTATAGCTTCGCTCAGATAACCGAAAGTAGCAGATTAAAATTTTAGTACAAAACTTAAGAATTAATATGCTTAAAAATAAAAGTAGTCACTGAAATTTCTTATTGATGGGAAAAGAAAGTTTTTCTTATAAACATACCCATTTTAAACTTTTTAAATATAATTTTGTATGCACTGTATTTGTTTTTAACTTTTAATTTTACTCTAAGAAGTCAAACTAGGTGACGAAAAGTAACACATTTCTACTCTTAGTTACAATTTAACTTAAGTCCTCGCCTTAAGTTAAATTGTAACTAAGATTTAAAATAGGTACTGTAAAATCTTATTGTAATCAATAGGCTTTGATTCAAGAAAATTATCTTTTTTCAAACATACCCACGTACATTTACGTCATTATGTTAATTTAATTTTATTAAATGATGATTACATAAGGCTATTTGTTTCTACATTATTATAAGTACAAATAAATCATAAAACACTGTTTAAGATTCGGTAAATTAACCGAATTTTCGGCCGAACATTCGGCGCATCTCTAATATTTTTTAAATTCGATGACTAGTTTTATTACCTCCTATATGCAAATTTTAACTCTTTATAATTGAATAAGCAATCAACACATAGTAAAAAATAAATACAAAACTCACGCCACATCCAGCACTAAAATATTAGTGAAGCGAGCCTTTTTATAAATTCAAATGTACCGATTGCTGTCATTGGGTTAACGCTAGCTTCCAAAATTCTGAAACTTATATTACTTAGAACTGGAACTAGAACCCTAATTTCTATTTTATTTTTTTAACATATTCATATTATACACGTAATTGTGCAGCATTTGTTGGTTGTATGTGGCAAACAAAGAGTATTTAATCACTACGTTTATGTGGACAACTTATTATTTTTAAAAAATAAGCTTAACAATTGGCAGGTTTGTCAATATGTCAAGTTGCATTGACATTTGACATTTTGACATTACAAACAAACTCTGTTACAAACTTTGCTGTATCCATGGATGTCGTAGCCAGATCAACGATAAGCCGGATTGTCATTGCGATACGTTCTACAATGCGGTGGCCAAAGTTTAGCCACAATGTACTCAATTCGCATTGTAGGGTGACCATACCAATGAAATAAAACAGTGTTTATTTGAAAATAAATTTTAATAAAGAAAAAGATACTAAAGGAAAAAATAATTAGACATTTTTTTAAGTTATCTATGACATTTAGCTTATTTCAAAAAAGTAAACGGTAAGGATATTTCTGATAAAACAGATAAATTTTCAAGAAATATTATTGGAATTCTTTAATAAAATGTATTCTTTTCTATGAAAATTCTTTTTCTTTTGAACCGATACTTGTGAGAGATATTCATATTATTGAGTTGAATTAACCCCTAAAAGAGAAACTTTTCAAAAAGTGTAAACTGTCTCAATTTTTTAAAACATATATAATGTCTTCTAAATAAAGAAAGAACAAGGTAGTTTGAAAGCAAGTCTCAACACAGTAAATGGAAAAAAAAAATTTTTTTTTTCATGACTTTCATGAATATTTTTTCATCAGCATGACACAATAATTATAAATCAGAAAAGTTTATGAGTACGCGTGTTTCTGCTTCACGCTCAAAAGGTTGAACAGATTTGGAAAAAGATCGCGTATAACTCTAATTAAAACATAGGCAATTTTTTATCCCGGAAATATCTTTGGTTCTTGAAGGATAGTCGATGAAATCGCGAGGCACTAATTGTTGTAAATGTAACTCTCGTTATATTACTAATTATCATATCATATCCTCTATCAGAAGCTAACTAGGATATTTGGCTTTAATTTTTTGGTAAAATTAACAAATTATAATATATTTTTAAATACTTAATATGATAAATCACAAATAACAGCCCTTCTGTTAATAAAATAAACACTTATAATTATTTGTTGTTTTACTAACTTTTACAAACTTTTGAGATCTATAGAAATTACATAATTGCACGTTAAACTTGTCCTTAAAGTCACTCTTTTCAGACACATCTGACCCGTTTTCTTTATTAATACCATTAATATTTTCCTTGTGTTACCTATTCCTATTATAAACTTCTTTTGTTTGTGCTGTTGGTGTACCTTTAGAAAATAAATAAATAAATAAATAAATACAATTTCTGTATTCGACGCCATTGTTGTTGGAATGACAGCCAGTACCGCGAGTGTTGAAAATTGGAACTAAAAACTGCCAAAGAGGCGGCTAATAAACCACTCAATTACATTACGGTTAGCCGTGTTGAAGAATGCGAGGTGTTGTATTCAATGCGGCGAACTTTGGTTCAGCCATAATGTATTCCGGCTTATCGCTGATTAGCCGTATTACAAAACGGCACCGTTTTTTAAAACAGCTAGCCGTAATGTAATACGTCGGATTCTACAATCTGACTGTGACATGTACATACCATCAAGCTGCAATAGACTATTACTTTACCTTGTCGTTTGTCAGGTGACAGTGACAGGTGTTAAAATAGAATGTCAATTGTCATGTCATATTCAATGCGTTTGTTTATTCGTTTTCATTTCATTTTTCAAACTTTTCAAAATGAGCCGAATTGCCATTTTTATGAAGAAGAAGAAGAAGAAGAACTTTTCAAAGTAAACAAAGTATTATTCGGGGCATTTCGGGATAATTAACATCCAGGTATTAATAATCGTCCAGGAGAATCATCCTAACTAATATTATAAATGCGAAAATGAATTTGTTTGTCACGCTTTCACGCCTTTAACTTACTCAAGCGATCATCACGAATTTTAGGAAACACGTTGTGAGGGATACAGAGGAGACAGGGTACCTTTCATCCAGAATAAAAGTACTTTTTCCAAGGGATCATCTAAAAAAGTGTGTCAGCTCCCTCACACGACTGGAGTTCACTCCTCGACATCGAAATGATTGAAAGTGTCGGCTAGATTTTTATCATGAAGTTCAAAACTGCTTGTGAAGCAGAACAAGATAATAACGTAAACAATCCTAAATTGTCGTTTTTGAAAATGGGAGCCCGCGTTACATGTTTTACAGGTGGGTTAAAAACATTGAAACTTTCCGCGATCTCAATGAGCTATATGGGACTTAAGTCTTAACGGACCTGTTTTGGAAAATTTAAAGAAAAAATTTGTACTTGACTGACTAGTTTCGGGATCTACTACCTTTGATTTTAATTAAAATTTTGAGCTTTTTATTTTGCTATTTTTATAAGTGACACTGGCAAAATCATCGGAAAAGATTAGATGGAGCCATAACCAAAATAAGAAGAAAAAGAAACTTTCCGTATTTAATCGATTCCTTATTTGTTAATTTGTAGTTTTTCATACTAATAAATAAAAATGGCCCTTTCATTTACATTTAATATTGATAAAAATTTATTTATTTATTTTACTTCAGACATAATTAATGTCCTCAATAACAAACATAAACTCATAAAAAATACATCCTAGGATACTATTAATAAATAAGGAAATTTGGAATATTTAAAATATGGGTTAGCTGCTTAGTGGCCTGTATAATATCAATGCTTCATTTTTTTTTACGTTAAGATTGGCAGACAGGCTGACGGTCCACTTGATGGTAGACGGCTACCATCGCCCATAACATAAGCAACGCCAAAGCTGCTGCAAGTTCGCTGCCGACTACAATAGGATTAAGGATAAGGGATTGGGAAGGGACAGGGAAATGGGATCTGGCATCCCTTACTTCACTCACCGAAACACAACAGCACACATGCTGTTATTATAATTTTATTTTATTATGTATATTATAATTACATAGTTACCCTCATAATGCCCTTGGGACTGCCACATACTCAACGCACCATTGAAAGAGCTTTCTTTCTTAGGATGGCATAAAAGTCATCAGTTCGTGCATCCGCAATCATGCCAGAGGTACAGCAGTACTGCGGTAGCCTTAACAGCATCCTAAATGCATTATTGTACTGAATTCGCAAAACGTTGATTGTCTTAGCATAGTTGACCCACTCATCGTACAAATCAAATGATTGGCAGTATGATTTGAAAAGAGTTATTTTCACGTCTATATTGCAATGTGCAAATCTGACAAATTGCAATATGACAGCCAGGGCCCTACATTCCCATTCAATATCATCACTATCTGAGAGTTTTAAGTACTACTCAAAGTTTTGACGCATGAGTTTTAAGTAAGAGGCATCATTTAGTCTGTGACCACCAGGCCCGGATCTAGGGGGGGGCAAGCCGGGGCCTATGCCCCGGGCGGCAAGTTTAGAGGGCGGCCAAATTCACACTTTACCGACGAATGGACAACTCATCATTTACTTAACTTTGACTTCAGAATAAATAATAGTACAAGTGCAGAAATTTCACTCTTGTTTTACTGCGGCCATATCAACTAGACCGATACTTGCCGATACCTAGGGGTACAGCACACAGAACAAGTGCCGGGGCGCGTAGAAAGCGCGGAGTGAGACGCACGAACATTATTATTTAAACATGTGTGTTGTTTGAGTTGTTTGTTTATGTTTAGTACTTGTGTTATATGACCCCCAACTCCAAGCGTAGAATCAGAGGAACAATGGCTACGTGCACATGTTCCACATGTTCATCCTTTGCTCATAGCCCATAAATCTTTAGCTTTTATCTACATTTTAGAAAGTGTCCTTTGACTAGCGAAATATAGACACATTTTAAGCATTCCATTCTCGGACCCCATCCCTTCAACATCGCATCCAATATTCGCTGTATAAATTTAGTTAAGCTTATTAAAATTGTATTCAATAAATAAATAATAAGTGCAACGAGTTTTGTTCACGACCACGTAACACTTGTCGATCAACCGAAAGTAAAATACTGATTACTGATTGTATTACTGCATCGATGTATTAGTGTCGCATCAATCGATAAATCTATCACTGCTCATCGATCGCCTTTCTTGGTAAGTATTTTATCATAACTATCTTAATGCTTTTTAAGTTACTAAATTTATTTTTTAAATTCAATGTAATACCTGCAATCACTTACGTCGTTTTTTTTTTTTTTTTTTTTTTCGGGCAATCTAGACAAGGAAATAATATATACTACTCAAAACAAAATAAGGGCCACTA
The DNA here is from genome assembly GCA_910589475.2 of Bembecia ichneumoniformis. Taxonomy (NCBI): domain Eukaryota; kingdom Metazoa; phylum Arthropoda; class Insecta; order Lepidoptera; family Sesiidae; genus Bembecia; species Bembecia ichneumoniformis. Next base: position 14,673,023 of record OU342536.1, on the reverse strand, counting down.
GTTTATTTACATTTAAGTGCACTTTAGTAAACTGAAAGTAACTGATAAGTAGCATTATATTGATATTACGAACTCTTAGGCGTTTGATCTCTTTTATGCTTCCTAATTTGAAAAATATTGGCCATCGTTTTAAGAAAAAAAAAAATTGGAAATTATTCTTATGTTTTTCTTCGATTGTCTTCTTAACTTGTTTCGGTTATTTTAGGAAAAAAAGTTTTACTTTTTCAATTTTAATTGATTCATTTATCATCTCGCGTTAATCATGCCACCAGTACGAAGGCACATGGATACAATTACAGCAACCAGAGCCATAACTATGATTCAAGAAGGACGTTCTCAGCGTTACGTGGGTTTGCAGTTGGGTTTTTCTCGAAGAGCTGTCCAAAATGTATGGAATCGCTTCCAAGAGACCGGCAGTGTTGCCAGGAGACCCGGTTCAGGTACAGTTCGTGTAACAACGGCGCACGAGAATCGGTACGTCCAACTAAGTGCTCGTCGTGATCGTACAGTAACGGCCCGTAAGTTACAACACCACCTACGGCTGACGACGGGTACCCGTGTCAGTGATCAAACTATACCTAATCGATTGCACGAAGACCAGCAAATGTCAAGAAGTCGAGTTGTTCAAATTCCTCTGACTAGGGTTCAACGTACAAACCGTTTAAGATTCTGCCGTCAGTATTTGAACTGGGGGATTAATCAGTGGGGCAATGTGCTTTTTACAGACGAGTGCAAAGTAAAATTTTTTAATGATGATCGGCGTGTTAGGGTGTGGAGACGACGCGGCGAGCGTTTTTCGGAGTCCTGCATCCACGAAGTTGACCGTTTCGGTGGTCCCAACATAATGGTTTGGGGTGGGATTAGTTTACACGGTAAAACCGAGCTCACCATTTTAAATGCGGATACCGTAACTGCAGAACGTTACATCGAAGACGTCATCAGGTCTCAAGTGATCCCATTTGCACAGCGAGTGGGGCCTGGATTCATCCTGATGTAAGACAATGCCCGTGCACACACAGCTCGATCGACCCAAACTGTCCTAGAAGGGTCTCATATTGAGGTATTACCATGGCCAGCTAACAGTCCGGATTTAAATCCAATCGAGCAATTGTGGGACCAATTGAAACGAAGGGTTAGAGAGAATGAGCAAGGGGTCTACAACCAACAGCAGCTGATTGAAGCTTTAAAACGTGTCTGGGAGGAGATTCCAGATGAAAACGTGAGGAATTTGATCCAGAGTATGCATACGAGGCTTCAGGAGTGTATTGTTAAGAGAGGAGGACATACTGTTACAGAACAGCCTGCCAGACTAAAAAATATATAAAATAAAAGACTGGGAAAAGAAATTAACAAATTTATTAAAAAAAAAGGAAGGGTGGAGTTGGTGAACGGGGGTGTAGGTGTAGGTGGTGTGGAGAGTTAGGGACTACAGTGGATGGAATAAGTAAATTAAGCTATGCTACCCCAAGAGGGTCTCCTGCTGGATGCTCTATTCCGTAGCGGCCCCGTAGGATAGCAGCCGGAACGGAGGTAGACCGGCAGGAACAGCAGCCAGGAACGGTGGTAGGCCGGCAGCGGCCCTGGAGGAACAGTGACTGCAGCTGTGGTAGGCCGGCAGCGGCCCCGGAGGAACAGTGACTGCAGCTGTGATAGACCGGCAGCGGCCCCGGAGGAACAGTGACTGCAGCTGTGATAGGCCGGCAGCGGCCCTGAAGGAACAGTGACTGCAGCTGTGATAGGCCGGCAGCGGCCCTGAAGGAACAGTGACTGTAGCTGTGGTAGGCCGGCAGCGGCCCTGGAGGAACTGTGACTGCAGCTGTGGTAGGCCGGCAGCGGCCCTGGAGGAACTGCAGCCGGAGCGGTGGTAGGCCGGCAGCGGTCCTAGTAGGGACAGCAGCCGGTACGGTGGTCGGCCGGCAGCAGCCCAGAAGCAACAGCAGCACCCGATGAATGAGAGTACAGAGGTACTCGAGGTCAGACACCGTAGGAGAGGAGCAGACACCGTAATAAATAAATATATGCTTTCAGCTTAGAGGCTGATTCTCCAATGACCTACTCATCGCCGATATCTATTAAGAAACCTCTGTAGAATGAATCCGTTCTTTTAAAATAAAATTTGGAATTTTGAATTTTTATATTCTAGCGGCCAGGTATTAGACCTCTTCTAAGGAGTTTATACCCGAAAATCTGACGTCATGGTCTGAAAACGGGTGCAAAGTTACTACGGCAACGATGTAAATAAACATAAAAGAAATGTCACAAAAATACATTTTTGTGAATATTTAACAATGTGCTTGGAAATATAACTAAATGTAATTAGTAATTTATAGAAAATGAAAAAGGGCATGTACTCACGTGGTACCCCTATGTCTAATACGTATATTTACAATAGAAAATGTAATTGAAGGTGAGCCATACAAACGAAAAACTCAAAGAAAAACCAGAAAATAATAAGTACTAATCCTGTAACTAATACAATAACTTCTTATAGGAATAAGCTTTCCTACGAAAGCATAGAAGGGTCAATTTTCAAAGAATTATGACATAATGAAGGTCAGAGAAAATGTTAATGAAAAACTCAAAGATCAATAACAACGGAAAGAGAAGAAGAAGGTGGATTATCAACCTATTATACTGTTAGTACCAATATTATAAGTGAACACAAAGTAGATATATAAATATTGATACGAATATTATAGTTAATATTACATATTCCACTACTGATAGAAATATTAATACTACAATACTCGTTACTAAAAAGAAGAAACAAAAGTGACAAGAACAGTATTTTGTCTTTTTTCGGTGATTTCTTTTGTTCATGTTTTTCATTCAAAATGGCCAATTTCATTATGAACTTAAAAAAAACAGTTCATGATCATTATTTTAAACAATTGTTAGCCTATATTATAACCAATAACATTATTTTGTAGTTACATAAGTTAAACAATTTAATGTCTTTATTGTTTTCATGGTACAGCAAAAAATCTTAGTGGCCCTTATTTTGTTTTGAGTAGTATATATTTCTTTGCAATGGCAAGATATTTTTGCTGCAATGGCCCAGTTTGTTTTATGCGAATATCTTTGTTTATAAGCCGGACCAATTTTTGCAAATCTATATTTAGATGGAGAAATTAATTTTACATCGATTTATGCTTTTACTTTCGCATTATTTAAACTTCATCCGGCCAGGGTTACGGCGGTGATAATCATTACTCCGCTCGGTAATTGTAGTGTTAGTGAAATTGTAGTCAGATCGTAGTACCTACCTACGTTGCGTTGAGTTGAAAATTTAATTGTTCCATGCAATGATCTTGTTTCCCCGGTCGATTTATTTACTAAAAATATTTATTAAATTGAAATGTTTTCAACAAGGAAATTGATTATTTTTGTTTACAGGTTGTAATTATGAGTGCGCCAAGAAAAAAGCTATCGGGAGCGGAATATAGGAAAAAGGCTAAATATAAGCAGTTGCAGGTAAAACATTGTGGAGATAATATGAAAAATTGGGTTCGCAGAGGGGGTGACCCGTCATTATCTGCTGCAACTTCCGAAGTTGATATTCAGTTAGAGGATGTTTCTTGCACTTTGCCCGATCAAAAGGATCAAGATTTTTCACAGTCTGATTTCACAGTGCAAACTTCACCATCTTTATCGATGTGCGAAGAGCAACCTGAACAACTTGAAAAAACAAAGCCAGAATACGAAGGATCTAAATCGAAGCACTCGGATTTGGATGAACTGCAAAAAATCGGATTTGATTTGACGGACCCAGGCAATTGGCCAGGGGTGGAAAAAATGACTGACCAACAACGGTCTTTTTTGAGCAATCAGGCTGTATTATTAGCAGAAAATCACCCCGAAAACGTTGAATTTAGATCTACTGAACGCTATGGCAGACATTTAACATCTTCTATGTGGTACAGGACGTTGGCTAATTGCGAAAGGGTTAAAAGATCTTGGTTTATATATTCTAAGACAAAAAATGCAATTTTTTGTGCGTGCTGCAAGATTTACTAGAAACTGTCTTCTACCGCCACATCTGCATTGTGTTCTACAGGGTTTATTAATTGGAAAAAAGTGTCAGAGAGAATGTCGTGGCCAATCTTATGATAATGGGTCCAATATGGCCGGCATCCATAAAGGAGTACAAGTCAGGATTGCAGAAAGGAATGAGTTGGCCGAGTTCGTACCGTGCTTGGCTCACTCCTTAAATCTTGTAGGTGTTCATTCTGCCTCATCATGCCAGGAAGCTATTAACCTATTTGGACTGATTCAAAAAGTATATTGCTTTTTTGGTGGCTCAACTACTAGGTGGGACATTATGAAAAAATACGTTAAAACAAATTTAAAAGGAAGTAGTCAGACGAGATGGTCGGCGAAACATGTTGCTGTGAATGCCCTATTAAATAATTTGCCAGAAATAGCGGAAGCCTTAGGAGAAGTTAAGCAAACTTCTCATGCTCCAGAAGCTAAGTACGAGGCAGGTCATCTCTTAACTGCTATAAAGAATTTTAAATTTATTCTTAATTTAACTATTTGGGCGAATATTCTCCGTGAAATCAATCGAGTGAATATAGAAATTCAGAAAGAAGATATCATCCTTGCCCGTTCCGTCGCACTAATGGATGGTCTGCTCAAAACTTTGCAAAAAATGAGACAAAATCCAATGGAATATTGGATAAAAGAGGCTGGAGAAGTTGCTGAAAAAAGTGGTGTTGACCCTATTTTACAAAACAAACGAATTCTGAAACGTAAAAAACATTTCGATGAGATGTGTGAAGATGAATTACAAACACTTCAACCTGTTCAACTATTTTCTAAACAAATAATGATGGTATTTGATCGAATCATATCAGAAATAAAAAAGAGGTTTGATTGTGCTACCATGCTGAATTTTGCTTTTCTTAATGGTACTAATATTTTGAAAATGTCAATTGAAGAACTGTAAAAGTATGGAGCAGATCTGGCTCGAAAATACGACCGAGATTTAAACGCCGTTGAATTCTGCCAGGAGCTCTACGTTTTTAAAGAGCAAGCTCCGCTTTTATTTGGTGACATAGAAAAGGCTAACGGTTTCTATCTCTTGCAACAGATCTATACGCATGATTTGCAGGATGCTTTTCCTAATATTTGTATTGCCCTGCAAATTAATCTACGCTTCCTACTACATCCGCAAGCTGTGAGCGAAGTTTTAGCAAACTAAAACTAATTAAGAATTATTTGCGATCTTCTATGAGCCAGGAACGCTTAGCAAGTCTTGCAATCTTAGCGATAGAAAATCGAATTGCTTACGAGATAAATTATGACAAGGCCATAGATTTATTTGTTGAACAAAAAGCTCGAAGAGTAAAATTGTAATTTCAATTAACTCATTTTATTATTATTATGTATTTATTTAGTTTTAGTTTTTAGATTAGTTTAGTTTTATTTAGAATTAATAATTGTATATCTTTTTTGTTACTATGTTATAAATAAATCCTATGCTGTGTATAAAATATATGTATGTCCTACACGTTCATGTCTATATATCTGTAAATAAATAGGCTTATCACAGAAAGAACAGCGATGGATGCATTATTTCCGGAAGCCCTATGTCGGAAGGACATCTGATAGCTGAAATTATAAAGATGATAAAGGTAAATATAAGTGGACGGGGGCGGCATTTTTCAGTTTTTGCCCCGCCTAAAAAAAATCGAAGATCCGGGGCTGGTGACCACGAGCTTGAAATATTATAGACTAGTCCCCAAAAGACATAAACTTCATTTCCGTGGGACTCATCTCCGCCATACGGACTACTGGTATGTACTTGTTTGGTATGTTTTCCTGAATACAAAAAGTGCGGTAGTCACTTCCTAGGGGTATGGAGGGGGGAGCTGTGACGTAGCAAAGATGGCGGGCCGGCCCATTCTTTTAAGCGGTATTTCTATATAACTACTGAACCGATTTACTTAAGTAAGGTGTGAAATGAAAGGCCATGAAATGCACTTTATTTTATTTCATATATGTGTTCGTGTAAAACTAATAGCGAATGAAATAATTAAAAAAAACACAATTTTGAAGAAAAAATAATTGTTTATTGTGTAAATAGCTCGGTAACCGTTAGGATTATGGAAATTTAGTTTATTATAAAACGTGTTGCTACTTTTATCAGCTTTTTAATGAACCCTAAATCATTACAATCGAGTAATAAACAAGGCAGCTACAGTCGTTTTAGTGAGCGGAGTCCTAGTACGAAGAATGTCAAATTGATGTAACTGGACTGGTTTTCTATTAAATTGCTAGCAAAAAGTTTGATAGTTATAAGCATTTACACGCATATAAATTTATAAATAAATAAATAATAATAAATTTATAAGAATAAGCATAATATTCAAAAAAAAATTTATCGTTAATCTTAACATAATATAAATCATAATAATTAAAACTATAATTTAAAATATCTTATTTTTCTAATCGGCGTCATCATTTTGATCAACATCGTCTACATAATTAAACTGGTTAAAACATTTAAATCCTACATGATATATCCCCTCTGTACATTTTTGTTTTTTGGCGCTACATCCTCAACGGGATGAACCATAACCAGCTTTGCATTGACATGATATCAGTTCAAGGTCTTTCAATGAGATCGAATTCACTGATAAAGTAACTGGCACTAGAACACCATTGTCAGCGACCTTCCAGCCATAGTTTATAGGCTCAGGTAATGTAGGGTTCGCCACGTCGGCATTCTGCCAACAAAATGCCTGGTAGTTTGCTCTTAGCGCATGCTGTCGAAATGCTTGTGGTATCGACGATAGTTTGTCAAGTTCCTTAATGTTCTGGAACAATGCTGCTCTCAAATCGTCCAGGTTATCTATTTCTTGAAGCCCTGGTTTCTTGTTTGTATACATGAGTATGACATACTTTTCAGCGTGTGAAAGTTGTAATCTGTGAGCTTATACCAAAATTGGATATAAGTTGATAATGTTTTTGGTAAATCGGCCAGCTTGATTTTTTTGTGTGCCCTGACAAGACCTTCACTAACAATCTTCAAAAAGATGAAGCTGACGTGCAAAAACTTGTATGTACAGTCATTCAAAAAAATAAAACTTTTCGACCAAACGAACACAACATTAAGTAACATCTTTACTCGAGAGATAGCTTTTAATGAGATTGCGAACGATCGACTCTCAGCCTGATCTCGTGGACTTAAACTATATGAAGATTTATTGACTGATCGTGTAATCAATAAACAAATATATTTTTACAGCCCCCTTAAAAAAAGTGAATTCCAAAACATTCAAGCAATTACACGTTGCAAATGTAGCTGGAAAATCTGGAAAAAACGGTAGATACAAATATCTTAGTCCATCATATGTTTTCTGCAATAAAGAGTGGGCGCCAAATTGATTTTAAAAATATAATGAAAAATAAGTTACGTGTCCACCTCCATCGCTTTTCGACATCAATGGTCACACACCAAAGGCGATTATTAGACATTAGACACACACCAAAGGCAGTTCTCCGTAATCTGATAGCAGATCAGTCCACATTTGAAATCATAACTAATGAAGCTAATATGAAGACAGCCACCCTGATTGATGGCCAAGCTCTGGTCCAAAGTATTAGAAAGCCAAAAGGTGCCAAAACATTCGGAGATTTAAGTTACGTTTTCGTGAAATATATTTATTCTAATTTTAAATCCAATGATTCTCAGAGCGTGCACGTTCTTTTCGACCGATATAACAAGAATTGCACCAAGTCTGGAACTCGTGAAAAACGACGACAGTCTCTCATTTCAATAGAGCATCAAATAGCAGGACGCGAAACACTTCTGCCTTTCAAATGGAATAGATTCATGCAGTCTACTGAAAACAAAGCCCATCTCTCCGATTTTCTGTCAAAAGAAATTTCCATTAGAGAATCAGAACTTCCAACTACACAGGAACTTCTTACTTCTGGTGGATATTCGGACACAGAACAAGTCAGTACTAATCTACAGAAAAACGTGGATCATTTGAAAAGTAATCAAGAGGAAGTTGATACCAGATTCATTCCACATGGGATTGACTGCAAGCAATCGGGTTTTGAGAGATTGGTAGTAAATTGTAACACTGATGTGCTATAGCTCAGTGCTCATTATACACTTTTATGAACAACTACCTAGTGTTGTGTGGATTAAATCAGGCACTACCAAAAACCCAAAATTATTTCTGTTAAAAATAATGAGAAAAGAAAATCGTTACTGGCTTATAAGAGTCTAACTGGATGTGACACTACTAGCGCAATGTCAGGGCACACAAAAAAATCAAGCTGGCTGATTATGAATTTATATCCAATTTTGGTATATGCCCACAGATTACGGAAGAACAACTTTCACACACTGAAAAGATAACCTGAACGATTTGAGAGCAGCATTGTTCCAGAACATTAAGGAACTTGACAAACTACCGCCGACACGACAAGCATTTCGACAGCATACGCTAAGAGCAAACTAGCAGGCATTTTGTTGGCAGAATGCCGACGTGGCGAAGCCTACATTACCTGAGCTTATAGACTGTGGCTGGAAGATCGCTGACAATGGAGTTCTAGTGCCAGTTACTTCATCAGTGAATTCGATCTCATTGAAAGACCCTGAACTGATATCATGTCAATGCAAAGCTATGTATGTATGTATGTACTATGTATAGAGGGGATATATCATGTAGGATTTAAATGTTTTAACCAGTCTAATTTAGTTAATTAACCAGTTATTAACCAGTCCAGTTTAATTAACCAGTTTAATTATTATGTTTATCAACATCGTGATCAAAATGATGACGCTGATTAGAAAAATAAGATATTTTTAATTATAGTTTTAATTTATTATAGTTTATATTATGTTATGATTAACTATAATTTTTTTTGAATACTATGCATATTCTTACAAATTTATTACCAGTTTATATGCCTGTATATACTTATAAATAACTGTTAACCTTTTTACTAGCAATTTAATAGAAAACCAGTCCAGTTACATCAATTTGAGATTCTTCGTACTAGGACTCCGCTCACTAAAACGACTGTAGCTGCCTTGTTTATTACTCAATTGTAATGATTTAGGGTTCATTAAAAAGCTGATAAAAGTAGCAATACGTTTTATAATAAACTAAATTTCCATAATCCTAACGGTTACCGAGCTATTTACACAATAAACAATTTTTTTTTTCTTCAAAATTGTATTTTTTTAAATTATTTCATTCGCTATTAGTTTTACACGAACATATATATGAAATCAAATAAAGTGCATTTCATGGTCTTTCATTCGACACCTTACTTAAGTAAATCGGTTCAGTAGTTATGTAGAAATACCGCTTAATAGAATGGGCCGGCCCGCCATCTTTGCTACGTCACAGCTCCCCCCTCCATACCCCTAGGAAGTGACTACCGCACTTTTTCTATTCAGAAAAACATACCAAATAAGTTCATACCAGTAGTCCGTATGACGGAGATGAGTCCCACGAAAATCGTTATTTGAAGACTTTTTTACAAATGGGGCTTGTACTATTAATAGTTTGCTCTTTTTTTCATTGTACCTAAGTCCATGAATTACAGAATACTTCATACATACCTTAAATTAATTTCACAATGTAATGTTACTTAATATGTTACAATATCTATGCATATAATAATCTGTGTCTTTACATTAAAGATTTTTTCAAAAAAAAAAAAAAACAATTTGTACCCTTTACTTACATTATTGAGGGCAAAAAATAGTTTTTAGAATTTTTGTCTGTTAGTCTGTTTGTCTGTGCGTTTGTGCACGCTAATCTCTGAAATGGCTTAACCGATTTCAGTGCGGTTTTCACTGATGTATTGTAGCAAGCTTCCCGTAACATTTAGTGTTTCTTTCATTCCAATCAGTTTACAAACAAAAAATTTACATGCTATACTTTATACCACGCATACGAAATTGCGGGATCAGCTAGTTATACATATACTTACCTAAATAATTACAAATTCATAATAAAATTGAGTATCTCTATACTAATATAATAAAGCTGAAGAGTTTGTTTGTTTGTTTGAATGGCTTAAACAATTGAACTACTAGTGAATTTCAAATAAAAAATATGCATTCGATAGCTTAATTATTGAGGAAGCCAATAATAATAATCATCAATCTATAACCCTTAGAAGTCAAGCGAAACTGAAGCAATAGAGAGTCTGGGGTAGAGAGAGACTGAAACTTGCACATGTTTGTCAATTTAAAATTAACATAGGATGAAAGTTAGGGAAACAGCTAGTTTTTGTATAATCTTTTTCCAATTATGTTGTTGCTTATGAAGTTTTTATAAAAATATTTTTCAATCAATATGTCATTATTGTGCCTCACACAGTGAACCAACATAATGGCCATTACTACCACTGCAACCTATGGAGATGACACTGCGCTGCTTTTGGTTCAGAAAATCCAACTACTGCTTCTGACAAACTACAGTCTTAATGAGGTAAAATTATGGTTGAACATCTGCCAAATTAGAGCTAATGAAAGCAAGTCAACTAAGTATGTACTGGCTAATAGGAAGAAGATCACAGTTATGTCATAGTAGTAAAATTGTGATCTATAAAAGTATCTTTAAACCAGTTTGGACATATGGCTTTCAATTTGTACTTTAAAATAAAATAAAATACATTATCTTTTACATTTTCAGGCAATCTTCAGATTAGCCCAGCGGGTGATTCTCTGAAATTTAGTAGAGATCGGATGTACAGATATTTTTTGGTAATTTTGTGTCATGTTTTCCCTACAAATTAACACAAGATTAGATTTTTTTCTATTTAAAAATATATGAGCAATAAAAACTGAATAAATGTTTTAACACCCAATAAAAAGGGGTGCGGACGAAGTCCTTATAAAAAAAGTTATTAGTGTACACACCCTCAAGGTTTCTTAGTCTTTTTAACAATATTCAGCGAAAAATTATTGAATTGGGAAAACTAATAAATAATTTTTAAGTTACTTTTAATTTTTTAATTATAGTTTACAATGATGATATTTACTTTTTACTTTATTTGATGGAGGCCGAGACTAGTTTCTTCAGAAACTGTTAACATTATAGGCGATTATATCCAACTCTGTAGTTTTTCTGTGTTTATTATAAATCTAGTGTAACATAAGTGTTGAATATCACCTCTATGCTTTGATACCTACTAGAGAGCTGGCTATACATAATATGTAGTACATATAAAAACAATTAGAAGTGTCAAGTCAAGCAAGTGTTGTAACAACTTCTAAGCTGTATACTCATATAATCCTTCTCATGTATATATTGTAAATATACTGTTACAAAGCATAACTGCTTCTTTCTTATTCCACTGCAACCAATAACCCCTACAATAAGGAGCCTAATAAAATAACTAATAATTAGCTTCAATAAAATAATTATAATTAGCTTCAATAAAATAATAAACATGGTCCCCTTTTTGTATTTTGTACTGGCTATATCTAAGATAGCAGATGATTATGTTAACCAAAATGGATAGTTTTATGCAAAATGGACATCATTTAATTTGAATTTCTTAAGGAGAACCTAATTTTTACAAGAAATAAATATATATATTTCAGAGTAAGTGCTGGTGTAGCGTGGCTGCACTGTGCCTGCCTACGTCGTGCCGAGTCGTGCGTGCTATGTGAGGGGTCCTCGCTGCCTGCTGCCATGATGCAACGTTACTTTACACGTTAGTTACTGTTTCTTGGACATCGACACATTAGTATTCTCCTATTGTCTCCTTGTTCTATAAGGATTATTATTGTCCTATATCCTATAGGACAATAATATAGAGATATTGTCCTATAGGATATATAGAGATAATTTATTAATATAATTATGATTTACACGTAGGCATATGGTAAACATAACAGGTAGATACGGTAACAGGAAAGGCGGTGCTATTGTCACCTGAACAATATTATATGAAATTTGTTAAAGTTGAAATCAGTGTGTTCACTGAGTTGACGGACTAGTTGCATACTACTAGCATACCAGTAGAGATAAACTGAGAAGATTTTGATCACGATTAACGACAATAATTGGTTAGAGAAAAAGTTTCTTCACATTTTATATGAAAATTGTCACCATTGCATAGACTAAACAAACAGCCAGCTATTGTTGGTGTTTTTTTTAAAATGATATCTGTCCTCTTTTTTGTTTAAATTACTAGCTGGTGTCTGCGGCTTCGCCCGCTTTTGAGAAATATGAAAATAACGCCTGATACTCAAGACATATTTTCTGTCAAACTAAAGATGACTTTATTTGTTTAATTTTTATGTGTACGTTTATCTTCTAATATATTATATTTATTAATCTATCTTATTAATATTTGTGTATATTCAATGTACGAGTATGTACTAGTATTTATTTATTAGAATGAAGTTTATGATGACCACTTTTACCACCCACTTTGTTTTATTTTTCATATAACTTTCCTTACCCTAAGATTGCCTGGAAGAAATCGCTATAAAGCGATAAGGCCACCTTTTGTACTATTGCTTGTGTTACTTTCTTTTTTTTACTTATTCTTTTCTATATGTTTATAATACAAATGAAAAGTTAATAATATTAATAGCTTACATTTGGCAGGCATGAAAACAAGCCTTAAAGTATTTTTCACCCTCCTACCCCCAACCCCATTTTTTAATCACGATTTTTGTATGAAGAATATTCAAATAATTTTCCTTGTACTTTGCCCGTAATATTAGTTAAAACAACTGTTATTTGTCATTAGGGACGACATGACTTACAGTTTCTTACAACAGTTACCCAATACGATTTCTCTGGAGAACTGCCCTTATATAATTTCGTTTTAGCCAAGAGAATCCACTTAGAATTCGGTAATCATCAACTCTAATCAAATTAAATCAAAATACGTATTGTATAGGATAGGATTTATTTATTGTTATATGACCAAATGTCGTCATTAGTGTTTGAACATCGATTTACAATTGCCGTCGTTTCTGTAATAATAATATTATTCTGTAATTTATTAGAATTGTACAATATATTCTATCGTAACGAACTGTTCTTACCTAAAAAGATTTATCAGTCAGATAATAATTAAATATATTTTTTTAACATATTTCTGTCCCCACCACTGTTTTAAAATTTGAAAGTGTGAAAATAGAAAACGAAGCGTAAACGTCCAGGGCCGTCTTTACCCGGGGGTGCAAGGGGTGCAGTGCACCCGGGCGCAGAGCGCCCGGGGGCGCCTGCCGAGCGCTGAGTATTTAGATATTTCATTGAACTTAACGCCATTGCATAGTTTTATATACTTGTTACGACAAATACGTATGCGCAAAATTAAATATAAAAAAAAAATAGTCATCAACAATAATCATTGTTTTACTTTTATTAAAGCGCCTACACACGGCCCTAAAATTGGTGACAATATCGGGGAAGTGGTGGGGAGCGCCCTAGATCGCTCCCTTGATCGCCTCATGTGTAGGCAAATCGTAATCAGTTTCCTCCTAACTCTGAAATCGGGTCGGTCGAACCCACGATTTAGGGGCGATTATCGTCTAGGGAGCGTTGTCGCATCGTGTGTAGCGAAGTCTGTGCCGATTTCACCGCAGTGTGTCTGCGAGGGCAGCAGCGACAAGACGTATTTTTGTGTTTTTAATTTGTATTCCGTGCGAAGACATGGCTAAGGAAAAGAAGTGAAAAGCCTGGACGAAAGTCAATGATCTCTTCAAGGAGTTCCTCAACACATTCTATGTCCATTCTTAAAAAGTTTTCAGCTTCTTCCAAAGGTTTCTCTCCTTTCTAAGGTGTTTCCATCTAGCTACAATATGGGCTTCTTCAAACTAGCAGTAAACGAATGGGGCAAGGGCGGCAGCGCACAATGTGTTTTTAATTTGTCGTCCATTAATCACGTGATCTTTTTTTAAGCAATTTTTAACTCCCCCCTCCCCCTTGGTGATGCGTAGTGAGGTTTAAGACTACCCCCCCCCCCCTCCCCCAACATCACGTGTATTTTTAGTACCTACAAAGAATCTTAAATTTTTTAGAATATTATCTTTAAATACAGGTATAAACCATAATCTTGTTTTAATCTGAAATTAAGGACCATGATAAAAATGTCTAGACTAGGTTGCAAGTTGTTTTTGATTGCCATAAAAATAATGATAAACGAAGGGTGTAATCATGCGAAAAATATGTATTGTACTAGTACATGAACATATTCAATGTATATTGTCCTCGGACCACGGATTAGCAGACCAGGATAGTTCGCCCACTTTTGTAGTATATTTTTGTTTCGCATTAGCCCACAACTCATTAAATTCTTTCTGAGCAATACTATAGTCCATTCGCGTTAAGAAAATAGTGAGTCATCTGTGCAACTACAGGATAAGGGTGTATTCACAGTGGAGTAAAAGTACAAATTTTTTTTTATATTTAATTATTTTTAATGGAACAAAAATGTCTTAAAATTACTTAAATCACTAATCAGTATCGGTAGATTCTTCAGTTACATTTATTATGAAAGAATTTTGTTCTGCGTGTTCCATGACGTCATCCAAATGCCACATGGTATTTTCTTCTCGTATCACGTGGTCGCAGCACTTCTTCCAACGATTAGCGTCTATTAATGCTATTGCGTCATATAATAATTTTTTTACATCACTCATTTTGAACGTGGAGTTATTGGCACCGACATAATTTTTTATTTGGGCCCACACCAATTCAATTGGGTTAAGTTTGCAATGGTAAGGCGGCAGGCGAAGAATTGTAATTCCATTACTTTTGGCAGTCTCATCTATTAAATATTTATTATATTGTGGGGCGATTTCGGCAACTTTCACTAATAATTCTTTTTTTAAATAAGTCATGTCCACGGTTTTTCCTTTGCTTTGAAGCCAATCTATTATTTGCTGTTTGTTCCAGCTGGTTGTTGGTATTTTTTCGACTCTTACCGAATGGTAGGGAGCGTTATCCATGACAACCACACATCCTGGTTCTAGCTTAGGCATTATATTAATGAACCAATGAAGGAATCTTTCACCATCCATCTCTTCATGATAGTCTTTTGTAGACTTGGATTCAAATACTAGTAAACCATCTTCCACGAACCCTTTGTCGCTGCCAATGTGCAATACAATTAACCTTTTACCTTTTCCTGTCGGAGCCTTTTGACCGGTTGATAAGCCATCTAGAAAGGCTTGTCTTTTATTTTTTACCGTTGTATCCAACCATGTTTTTGTCTTTACGTGTCCGGCGTTTACCCACGTTTCGTCAAGATAGTAAATGGTTTTATTAGCGTCTCTGTATTCTTTTATTTGCCGAAGATATTTACGCCTCCATAAAACAATATCTTCCCTTTCGACTAACAATGTTCTATTATCCTGTTTATTGAAATCGAAACCAAGCTCGTGCAATATTTTATGAAGTGTAGTACGTTTGAAAACAGGAATATCTTCGTCAGCTTCGCAAATTCTCATAATTTTGTCCAATGTCGGGTAGTCGTTATTTAAATATATTGAGTGAACTTTTCTTCTTATTGCACATTTGTCTAGCTCATCTAATTTATCGACTGTGGATAGTCGAGCTCTTTTTTTCACGGGTGATTTTAAAGTGTTAGTATCCTTTTGTTCTTTAATAATTTTATAAACAGTATTTTCGGACACACCGCATGCACTTGCTGTTTTTATGACTATGCTCTCCATAGTTGCATTTAAATCACACAGTTTAAAGTACTTATAAACATTATAAATTATGCGTCTCTCTCCGCTATGGATTATTGATCCACTTTTATTCTTTCGAATTGGTGAAGTATTCATTTTCAAATTTTATTGTTGAAGAGTCACGAAAAATACACAACCGTTTTGTTCGAAGCACAGACTTCAACTGGTCACTGTGAACTCAACTTTCTAATTTCTAGCATTTTAATTGGCTGGGGGGCGTGGCCAGGCCGGCGGACAACGATGACTCACTATTTTCTTAACGCGAATGGACTATAGGTTTTTTTTCCTTTTTTGTGACTTTGACTTGCAAGTTAAAGTCACAAAAAAGGACAAAAAAGGAAAAAACACTACACGCTGCTTTTCTGTTTAAAAATCGCGCGTTTGACAAAAAAATAAATACACGTGATATCTTACTACACCCCCCCTCCCCATTTGTGCTATTTTTGTGATTTTTGTCAAACCCCTCCCCCCCCTTTTAAGCCTCACGTGATTAATGGACAATTCCTAAGGTGTTTCCATCTAGCTACAATATGGGCTTCTTCAAACTAGCAATAAACAAATTCCTGCAAGGTCGGCAGCGCACATGCACCCCCCCTGATGTTGCTTGTGTACTTAGGCGACGGTAGCCACCTACCATCAAGTGGACCGTCAGCCTGTCTGCCACCTTTAATAATAATATTTAAAAAAAGTTCATGGCGTTTCATCAACCAGTTTTTCCTTTTTCGTGTTTGACTTGGTTGCACTGTAGAAAGTGCCAGAGTGATGCCTATTCTCTGATGTTTTGAGAGTGTCGGCGGCATCTTGATAGACGAGTGCTTTGTTGCACGGTCGGTTTCACACTTAGTGGCAGGGACGTGTGTAGAGTAGCGGCCGATTTCATCCCCACTACCACTCTCCCGACATTGCCACCGATTTTAGGGCCGTGTGTAGGCGCTTTAACAATTTTATTAAATGCAACACGCGCGCGGCAAAATCTCTAATCCAAAGATAGTGTATAACCTTTGACACATTGCCGCCCGGTCGTCCGCACTTGAAGCAAATTGATTTCTAAGTCAATAAAATGTAAGTTCATTTGAAATGGGCGCGCGGCGGGGCGCGGCACCTGTGCGTCTGTCATAGGCGAGTAATTGCGCCCTTTGACATAGACGTCCGGGTGGCTGAGGGCGCAGGCTGAGCCCCGCACCCCGGCGCCGAATAGACTTAAGACGGCACTGTAAACGTCTAAACTAAAAATGTATATTTTACAAAAAATGCAAATAATGTGTTTACAAAGCGTCTTTGTCTTGTTATTCATATAACAAGACGATATCTATTTTACGCAGCCATTTTTCCACGAATGTAGAAAGTCGATACCATGAAATGCTCAAAATTTTTTAACTTATTACAAAATGCTTTTTCTCCAAATAAGTTGATCAAAAATATATTAATATATTTGAGATTTAGGTATTTTCAAATTGGGCGAATGGTACTTTACTTGAGCGTGAAAAAGAGAATAAGTTCAGAGAGTTCAGAGGTATTTACAAACGCGCCTAAGGCTTCTTTGAGTCGACGAGTCACCGCTCCGTCGTCGGGCACGCACACGATCGCAAACTCACTATTATTATTATTATGAGTAAAATATGTAATAAATTTGTCCAATAGAGTGAGAGGGGTATACAACCCTTTTCACTCTGCCTCGCATCGTTGGCAAAGTCCAAAATCTATGCGCCCGGACTGAATAGCTATGGACTTACAAAAAATACACATAGTTTTATAACGTATATTTAAATTTAATTACTGTAAATTCTTATATATTTCGTACATTTATTTCGAAGCAATAACGTTGAAGAAAATTAATCTGCATTTTTAATTTCAATATTTACGAAACACCACTATTAAGACTATTGTGCGGCGGCGTTAGGAAATTTACATATGTATTTTTCTATCTGTAGTTGAGAATTAGCTGCCCACCTTGTACAGACATACATACTTGTTTTAAATTTACGAGATATGATTTTAGCAAATAAAAATTTGATAGAATATTAAATGCAAATGCAAGGACAACTTATGCACAAGTGACGTACTTCTTTAGTTGGGCGAATGACTATACCTCTGCATGGAGTGCACATATCTCAAGCTAATGAAACTAAATCCAACCTAGGACTCTACATAGACCATCGACTAACTTGGCAAAAACATATCTTGACAAAATGCAAGCCATTTGGAATCCAAATAAGAAAAAATTAAACTGAAAATTTCAGCTGTCGCTGAAAAATAAACTGTTTCCATATAAATGCGTCCTCCGAATTTTTTGGGCTTCTGGAACCCATTAGTTGTGGATTTCGCTTTTAATTATTATTTACAAATGGGGATAATAACACTATATTACACACCGTGCAAGGTTACTCACACCGAGATAATAGATTTCTAAAATTCAATAGTTTTTTTCAGCAAAAGCATTGAAATGTTTTTGAGTTTCTTTAATAAAATTTAATTATAGTTGACAACGATGAAATCTACTTTTAAGGGCCAATTTTTGGTGGAAGCCAAGACTAGAATAGTATTTTTTCAGTAGGCCCGGTTTATTGCAAACTCTCTTACAAAAATGCAACATTATTATTGCTAAACTTATACTTAGGTTATGTAAGGCATATTCATATGAATTGTACAAAAGACTGTACAAGCGCTGATTTATTTTGAAATGGAACGCAAAATATTATGAAAACCAGTACAGAAAATGAGCGGAAATAAGCAAAATAGTTTCAGTAGATGTGATGGAATTCAATTTAATAGTATGAATATTTGTTGGCTATTTTACGGGTAACGCAGGCTTTCCCTACGATTTCCTTCATATTAAAACAATTGATAATCATTTCTAATGTATACATTGCGGTAAATAAAAAGTTTGCAGTACTGATTGATCTTAATAAGATATTACTAATTTTTTCACACCAGATTCTACTAAGCCTGCTCTCAATTAAGTCCGCCTTTACATTCATTACCCGTCTCTTTCCCACACACCCCATGTATTGTTCGCACGCGCCAAGCCAAAGCATTGGGCTTTTCCTGAAATTCCTCGCCTATATTCTTATTCCAATGTATTATTATATTTTCAAAAATATTTTTCTTTGTACTCTGCCGACAATGTTTTTTTTTATTTATGACGTCCACATTACTCATGTTTCTTATAACTAAATGCAAAAGTGTCTTAAAAGCAGATACCGCATCCAAAAGCACCTACTTGAAGTACCTATTATAAATATATAATATAACTAAAGGAAAATTAAGTAAGAAAGATTTAAATAAACTTTGCGGTAGGTAATTATACTATAAAGAAACCAAATAACATTGTTGCTCTTAACCACAGATAAAGTCTATCCAAAAATGTCTACCAAGTACTGTTGGTCAAAGAGAAACTTCTAAAGGAGTTATTTCCTGTCTAGAAAATGTTTAAGGCATTCTAGGTTAACTCTTTTAATTGTCATTTTATATTTTACTTATTTTATAAGGGTTTTGGAAGAAAATAGTCCAGACGATTCTGAGAAGAAACTCCGAAAGAAAATCAGGATACCATTATTTTTGTCAATATTAAAATAAAATATATAACTATGTAGTCTAATTTTAAAATAACACAACCTTGATGAAAATGATTTAATATAAAATTAAAATCCTATAAAGATATCAAAATAAAATCTATGCCATCCTCAACAATAATAATTCGCTGAAAGGTGAATATTTCCTATAGGATAATGTAAGGATCATTTTGTAGTTTCAATTTCATTAGTTTTGTACAAAATCCACAGCTAGTCATTTTACATGTAAAAAAGTTGCAAATATGAGAGTGAACCAAAAGTAATTTTAACCGATATACCTATATCACAATATTCATACTGTAGTCTGTCCTAATAAAAATACTTCTCGCCCTTTATGCTTTGGTTAGCGTAGCACCCTGTAATAGTGGTCTCTTACCCGTAAATAGCGAGGGTTTAATGTCGCTATCCCGTATTTTAATGTTTCTGTAACCTCTGGAAATATTCGATTTTCATTATTTTTGAATCACTCTTAGTACTATAGGTCTAACTCTCCGATGCAAAATTGCTTATGAAGATTCTATTAATGTAGGGTTTGAATCTTGAGTATTTTTTAAAATTTTCACTTGTGAATTGGAATGATCAGATTAAGGATAGAATCGTAAGGGAATGTACGTCCAATCTCGGAAGACATATGTGTCGTTCAGCTATTGCTTGTGCGCCCAGCAGTAAGACGTACTTAATACCTAGTATGGGCATAAGTTTTATTTGAAGAACACATTGTTTTCTTCCTCTATAGTATTAAAAAGTTTTATTTTATCTGTACGCATTATTTAATATGTTAATATAATAATATTTCAAAAAATATTAGCAAAATGCTTTAAACGTTGTGGACAGTTGTATATATGAAAAATTAGAGACTCAATACATATCATATCATCGTAATGGTTGGGAAGGTTATTTAGGGATGCCTCGATACGCTTTTTTGCCGATACGATACCGATACCGATACTCTTATAAAAATATCGGCGATACCGATATGATGGTTGAATTGAAATCAAAAATAAAGGTAAAATAATAAAACACAAGTCAGGTTAATTTTTTATATTAGTTAAAAAATATAAACAGGTTTATATTAGGTAATAGTTTTAGTAATTATAATTAACATTAATAAGATTTTTGTTTAAAAAACAAAGTATTCTTAAGTTTTGCGGAGAAAGACGATTTCGCAAGTCTGTTTGAATAAGACCTGCGGTGGAAAATAGTCTCTCAGATGCGACAGAACTCATTTGGAAACTAAAGTACTTCTGCGCCATTTTTTTCAAGTTTGGGTATAAGACGTCATTGCGCCAGAAAACGAACGGATCTGCATCTCTCGACATATTAGGAGACCTTAGGTATCTCTCGACTTCTTCTTTGAGAGAACTACAGCTCAGAGTAGACAGGGGCTCATCTTCCTCGGACTCTCTAATAATATTTTCACAAACACTCCAAAGTCCGCCACTCGTAGGCATCTCAGAACTTACAGTTAAAGTACTAGATGTAGGTGTGACAGTGTCTGAAATAGTTTCGGAATGCAGTGCTGCATTAAGATCAAGTAACTCAACAAGACGCTTTTTTGCCGTAGAAATAGTAGACTGTAATTTAAATATTCGTGCTTTGTAACGAGGATCAAGCATTGTGGCTAAGCAATATGTTTCGTCAGTTTCCAAACCATTAAATTTTTCATTAAGAGCCAATAGCAAGTCAGCCGCTAATTTTTGCGATTGCGAAGAATTCTGCCTTTCTGACGACGGACTACTTATGTTTTCTAATAATTTTCGAAGACTATTAATTAACGGAATGGCGTCAGATAACGTAGCAGTTGCTTTGCTAATTGACTTTGTAGCCTCTTCGAAGTATCGCAAAATGTTCACCACCTCCTCCATCATTACCCATTCTTCAGTCGTAAGTTCTACTTTGCATTTTATACGAGGCAGACTAGCTTGTACTGCAACTCGTTGTTCTAGCAAACGCCTTAATGCCACTAGTGTCGAGTCCCAGCGTGTAGATACGTCCTGTATAAGGACATGATTGGGAATATTATGTGCATCCTGCATTCCTTTTAAAATCTTACTGCTGCTTGTGGAATGACTGAAATGTCCAATGATAGACCTTGCTTTGGTAATCATTTCATTGATTTTGTCATCTTTAAAGAGGCTGGCTTTGATTACCAGTTGCAATGAGTGAGCCAAACATTTGACAGGTACAACATCGTGGGTTTTTTGAATCTCTTTACTAGCGACACCCATATTTGCAGCGTTGTCGGTAACTACTGCTCGAACTCGGTCTTGTATACTCCAATCTTGAAAAGCCTTGCTAAGGTTACTTGCTATGTTGATACCTGAATGCTGAGCTCCATCGAATGGCATAACCTCAAGGCAGTAATTTTTGTATTCAAAATTTGCGTTGATTCCATGAGCTGTTAAGCTAATAAAATCATTAGATCGCGAAGAAGAGTCACTTGTCCATATGTCAGTGGTTATCACAATATGTGGCAGCTCTTAACAGTTCTAGTACTTTAGCTTTAACACGCTGATAAATTTCTGGTATGACTTTTTCAGTAATATGGGACCGCGAAACAATTTTATAATTTGGGCTTAGCTTTTTTAATAATCTTTGGAAACCTATTTTGTTCACTAGATCAAACGGCTCCATGTCCACACATATTTCCTCTGCAATAGTGCGAGTTATATCTTTTGCACGAATATCGTCGTCACTATAAAGTGATTTCTTATCAATAATCTCCTCCAGAGTTGCTTGTTTCTTAGGCTGTGGGCCGTTGTCATCGTCACATTTTGTTTTCTGGATAGTTGTTTTCGACGTTGAAGCGGTGTGCAATTCACTTGGATGGTGCCTCTTCATGTGGATCCACAAGTTTGATGTGTTATAACTTTTAGAATTAATGCCGCGGGACACTTTTTCTTTACAATACAAATATATTGCTTTGGAATTATCAATCGTCGAAATTTCAAAATGATTCCATATAGCACTTTTTTGTTTTGAAGTTGACATGATACTAGTTTACTTTATTACACAAACAAATTAATTACGATATGTAATTCTTAATTTTATTTAAATGAAACAATACTACGCACGACAACAGTCAACCTAGCGAAATGGGATAGATATGCAAGTGCGGGCGAAACAAGACACTGAATAAAACGCGGGGTTTCCCCGAGCATAGTTAGTTCGTGCCTCGTTTGCAACGAAATAGAAGAGACAACACGCGCGTTTACATTACATTTTTAAAGCGCGAAATTTGAAAAGTATCGTTGAATCGGCCATAAAAATATCGCCGATGCCGATATATCGGCAAACCCGAAGTATCGCCGATATATCGGTATCGGATGCATCCCTAGTTATTATTGACAAAATATATTTTTTTAGGATTCTATTATGAATCAGTTTATGAATATAATTTCACATTGGAAAAGTATGACCAGACCGTAGTTATGTAAACTTTCGCTAAAAATCTTAATTCATAGCTTATTTAAAAACTTTATTGAATGCGGGTTGACCCGAGTTGGTCTCGTTCAAGGACTATAATGTAAAATGTAATAAAACTAAGGAAAGTGGATTTTAATGAATAAAATTAAAATACACAAATTGTGAAAAATATGCAGTTGATGAATGTCGGTAGAACTCTGTTTACCATTGTGTAATATAAATCTATTGTGTGCTATCTCTTTGTTTGTTTAAGTCCGCACAAAGTAATTAACTTTGTTATTATATACAACGCTTTTAAAGCGTTATGTACACAAATTTTACAACGCTTTTAAAGCCTGCATTGTTTTTTTTTGTTGTTTTTACAAGTAATAATACAAAACCAAAATATTTGCATTCTAGAAAATGACTCGACTCATTGTGTTTTAATAGGGACTTACATGCAAATGAGAACACGATTGATATAGGTTCAAAAACGAGGACCTCATAGGATTTTTTTTCTGTTATTTCTACATGTATTATGTACTTGGACTTTTTCAAATCAGTCAGTGTGGTCAGTGCTTAGCTCTTCAGCAATGTTGTGACTACTAATATGCCGATACTATGTTATACTATTAACCAACCAAATCACGAACGATTTATCTGTAATACGACGAACTATTTGTAACAAGTTATAATTTCCAGTCTAAAAGCGCCTGAAACCAATTTTGTGATACTCACGCTTGCACTGCGTTAGATACCATATATACGGCCCTATGACTTTTATTGACTTCGGTTGCGTTTTCCCCTTTTTTGTAATTACAAAATGTACCGAATATCTACACCAAATTCACTCATTATCATACAAAAATAAATTGAGTAATGGCGGAAAACAGTTTCAATTCCTTGTGTAATATCACTTTTATAATAATATCGTAATCAGGCAGGAGCAAGCAATACAACTAAAGAGATTTGTTATTCTTTAAGCGTAAATATATATTTATTTATTTCGTTTGGAAAGAGTAAGGTCACTTTAAAACTAAAATATAATAATACACACTGTCGATATCTCCTTATAGGGTGTGTATCTTTAAAATACAAAGACGACATGAATGCACTGTATAACTTGTAATGTTGTTTATTAATTTATTCGAATAAAATAAAGATTGATACTGCGTTTCTCCAGGAGATACAAAAAAAAAGATAAATACTATTAGTTTTTTTATTTTTCAACTTAATTTGTTTCCGCTATAAATGAACGACATATGGTTCGCCAAAATTGATACATACTTACATTTTGCATACGTGTAGTACGTATACATAATCATTTAATAAATGGAATATTATATGATATATGTAGTAAATAGTTAGTTAGGATACACATCCTGCAAGGTTGCTTAGTCTTTTTAATAGTATTTAGCGAAAAATAATTGAATATCTATCTATTGAATAGTTTCTGAGTTTCTTTTAATATTTTTTGTTATAGTAGACAACGATGAAATCTATACGTACATTTTAGGGGCAATATTTTGATGGAGGCCAAAACTAGAATACTAAAAAAAGCTAAGTCCAACACCATTATTTTCTGTGGTTATTATAAATTTTGTGTAACATAAGGTAAAATTAGTTTCAACAAAAACGTAAACAACTTCGCCTGTTTGTATTTTGTACTGGCTATACCTAAGACAGCAGATGATTATGCGAACCAAAATGGATAATGATTAAATCACAAAGTTTTATGTTAAATCAACATTTAATTTGCTATGAAATTTCTTAGGATAACAATTTTTACAAGAAAATAATGTACAAAATTTCAGAATAAGTCCTGGTGTAGCGTGACTGCACTGCGCCCGCCCTGGCCTTGAAGAGTCGCGCGTGCGATGCAGAGGGGTCCTCGCTGCCTGCTGCCGTGATGCGATGTTAGTTTACACTTTACACTATTTCATGAACATCGACGCACTAGTATTCTCCTATCCTCACCTGCTTGCTAATTCCCTGATGTGGCTTGTTTATAGACGACGGTCGCCACTCTACCATCAAGTGGACCGTCAGCCGTCACTTCATTCACTTAAATTATAAAGTAGCTTCTCACTTACGTACCGAAACACACAAAAGCAAATATGTTAGTTATTCACTACCGCCAAAATGTCAGAATCATAATGGACTTAATTACGAAGGAATTAAATTTCATAAAATTTGTTTTGACTTAAATTTACGTCTGTACTTCTATTTTATGTTAGATCGGTGGTCGATTTGACGCTCCAAAAAGAAGAGAGCAGAAGTCAGCATTGTCAGTGCTGAATGCATGTGTTGCACAATCTGTCGACAGATTGGTGCAATGGTGTCATGGAGCACCTGGTTTTGTACCCTTGTGTACCCTTCAACGGCCAAGTCACACAACATTAACTATAATAATAAAGAAATCGCAGTAAGGAACCTTAGACTTGGCACGACTTTATCTAGATTTCATTACTTTTTAGAGATAAACAAGCAGCTCCATACAGACTTGGCTAGTTTTTTTACAGAATGTTTTTGGTGGGATAAGTTTTACAGTATAAATAATTAAATGTAGATAATTTTAGAGAATTATAGTTCAAGATTTAGTACAATTTATTATGATTTATTTTAATCGATTCGTAGCAAAAGATCTATTATAAAATAGGTACAACGTTTAAGTACGCGTAAGCATAGAGTAAACATAACAGGTACTGATGAAAAACCATTTGCCATCCAAACAATATTACATGAAATTTACGAGAAGTGAAATTGAGAACATTTCAATCGGGACTAACAACCAGAATAATTAGATCGCCCATTGAATACAATTTATATGCTCCAGGATCTCGAAACTGTTTTGGAAGCTCTCAGGCACTTTTTGTACTTATTATTGATGAGTATAAGTCACGTAGTCTCTTCAGAATCTTTCAAATTTCTGAGCGATAAACCGCTCCGTGTACGATACAAACTCACTAAACATAACAATTATGTCCACCCACAACCGTAATATGAATATGAAGTTAGGTAACATCGCATTTATTTAATGAGAGGTGTATGATTGTGGACAATATTATGAAAATAGTAATGTTATAAGAGATCCATAGAAACGCTGAAAAACTATCAATAGTATGCGATTATGAATGCGAGTATGCGATTTTCGATAAGGTTCTATGAGTATTTGACCGTAAGTTGCCTAAATAATTATTGCAATAACTAAAATAATATTAATAACTTACAAGTTAATATGAGATTTATAACAAACAAAAAAAGTAGTAAAGGATGCCAAATAAGTATTACAAATAAGTACTTACTTGGTAAAGTCACGTACACTTTTTCGCTTTTAATTATTATTCACAAATGGGACGAATCACACTATACTACAAACCCTGCAAGGTTTAAAATATGTTCACGGTTCACTACTTCAACTCGCACCGATCTCGGTAAATTTCTAAAATTGAATAGTTTTTTCAGCGATACATACGTAAGCATTGAAATGTATTTGAGTTTCTTTTAATAAACTTTAATTATAGTTGACAACGATGAAATCTACTTTTAAGGGCCAATTTTTGGTGGAAGCCAAGTTTAGAATAGTAATTTTTCAGTAGGCCAGGTTTATTGCAAACTCTGTTACAAAAATGCGAGATTATTATTTGCTAAACACTTAAGGTTATGTGAGGCATATTCATGTGAATTGTACAAGCGCTGATTTATTTTAAAATGGAACGCCAAAATATTATGAAAACCAGTACGAAAAATGAGAGGAAATAGGCAAAATAGTTTCAGTAGATGTGATGGGATTCAATTTAATAGTATGAATATTTGTTGGCTATTTTACGGGTAACGCAGGCTTTCCCTACGATTTCGTTCATATTAAAACGATTGATAATCATTTCTAACATATACATTGCGGTAAATAAAAAGTTTACAGTACTGATTGGTCTTAATAAGATATTACTAATTTTTCACACCAGGTTCTAAGCCTACTCTCAATTAAGTCCGCCTTTACATTCATTACCCGTCTCTTTCCCGCACCCCATGTATTGTTCGTACACGCCAAGTCAAAGCATTGCGTATTTCCTGAAATTCCTGGCCTATGTTCTTATTCCAATGTATTATTATATTTTAAAAAATGTTTTTCTTTGTACTCTGCCGACAATATATTTTTTATTTATGACGTCCACATAATTCATGTTTCTTATAACTAAATGAAAAAGTGTCTGAAAACCAGACACCGCATGCAAAAGCACTAAGTAAAAAGAAAGTTAATTAAATAAATAACTAAAGGAAAGTAAAGTAAGAAAGATTTGAATAAACTTTGCGATAGGTTTATATACGATAAAGATGCCAAATAACATTGTAGAACCAGGATGCCATTCTTTAAAAAAAATAAAATAAAGAGATTTGTTTAAAGCTATTTTATTTAAGAATAAGAAATTTCGAAAATTTATTAAATTTTAAATCAGTGTGTCAACTCGGTTGCAGGCTAGTTGCGTGCTAGCATACCAGGAGAAACATAAAATTAAGAAGATTTCGATTACGACTGCAACCAGAATAACTTGATCGCCTATCGAATATTATTTACATGGTCTGGGATCTCAAACTGTTTTGGAATAATTTGAATTATTGATGAGGTTTATTATTGGAATCATTTCTCGATTCAATTATATGTTCATTTCTACTAGCAACTGATCTGAAAATTCCATATATTTTTTCTAAAAATTATCTATCCACAGACCACACCTCACTTATATATGATATATAGATTGTTTTGCTTACTCTACGAGCCATAAGTAAGTATAAGCTACAGTATAAGCTCATACTAAAAGTAAAAATAACATTGAACTCTTTACTGGTTCAAGGAGATGGACAACTAATTACATATCTAATTTTATGACCTAAAATAAGAGTTATAAGATATGCCATGAAGCGCTGAAATCTCAAGGTTTTTACCGTGTGTCGTAAAGAAAAAAAGACGGGAAGATGTCCTATACACATTTCGCAATCAATAATGGCGTTCAAATATTATTTATTTATAAAAATTAACAATTTCTTTTTACATAACTAATATAGTAAGTCTTATCATTTCTAACAAGACAATAAGCTGCTGTAAAATAGTACATAAACCATTTTTCCAGGAATTCACTGAAGGCGTCACCGCATTACAATGTGTGAGTGAAAGGGGTATACTGCCCCTCTCACTCTGTTATTTTTTTCGCCATATTGTAGATATGATTAATTTAATTTATATTAATTTACGAGATATGATTTTATCAAATAAGTATTCGATAGAATATGAAATTCCCAAGTCACGTACCCTTTTTCGCTTTTAATTATTATTCACAAATTGGGCCAATGGTACTTTAATTTAACATAAAAAAAAGAATTAGTTCAATCGCAAAACCATACACTTATTACTTGTGGTTACAAGCAAACTATTATTAATTACCATTTGCCGTGCTATTGAGTTTAGGAAGTAACAAAAGTCCAAATGATATGAAATGACGTTTGTGAAATAAATAAATGCAATATAAGTTATGATTTAAAAACATTCTTTTAACTATTTTCTTTCTTTAATGTGTAATCTTTTACTTTGTTTTATCATTTTCCATTTTGGTTCGCAATTTTCCATTTTGTAGTCTTTGACTAAAATCTATTGAAGATTTGTTGAAGCTTGAGTTTTATGTTAAGACTAAAGAATTATAATTAAGAAATGATCTGCTATAGCCAGTACAAAATACAAACAGGAGACGTTGTTTATAATTTTGTTAAAACTAATTTCTCCTTATGTTGCGATTAATTGCTTCCTTAATTTCGATTTTCGAAATTTTATATCCGAACTCATTGGAACGCCTTGTGGTAATAATAAGAGTAGTTTTTTGTAACTACAATTAAGGTGTAAGTGGTGTAAGTATAATAATAGTGACGTTTGCGATTGTGTGCCTGTAAGACGGAGCAGCGAGTAATGCTTAGAATGCGGTGGCTCCCGGGTTGTATAGCTCTCTCACTCTAACTAACTGCGTCGCCAGCGTCGTTTCGTTCCTTAATAAGGGTAGCATCCCTCGTCTATTCTGTTAGTGTTGACGCGTCCGCGCAGGAGTGAAGACCTGTCCTCGTACATTAAAGGGTGTTTTTCTTTTAAATTACGTGTAGTTTGTTGCAAAATGGAAAACAGGACTTTCGAAATCTTTAGTGTATGCAGTACAGGCAGCGATGAGTAAGTTGATTTAATTTAATTTTTTTTTTATTCATAAGATAATTAAAATAAATTACATACTAGTTTACATTTAAATATTTGTTGTACACTTTTTCCGTTTCATTCCAATACATTTAAAATTAAAGAACTACATGTAATTGTTAGTATAGAGACCGTGTGCGGTCTAGACACCAATATACAATACATATAAATTATTACAAATAAATTATTTAAAATACTATTTATTGCATTGCAAATTCTAAGAGGAAGCTTTAGCCAGAGACCTGTCTATATCATAGTTGCTCTTTTCTACATCAATAAGTATACAATATATTTATATTCAGGCATCAATCCCAAGCATTTCGAGCAGAAAATAAGCCTTTTCCACGTAATTTCAGTACGTAATCTTACTTTCAGTAAGATTCGCTGAAGCCCGAGTTTAGACGCCAAAAAGTGCTATAATTAAGAACATACTATCTCTGTACCCAGTACAAAATGCAAACAGGCGATGCTTTTTAAAATTTTGTTAAAACCAATTTCTCCTTACGTTACATTAAGATTATAATATGCCTTCACAGAAAAATTACCTTGTTGGATTTGATTCACATAGTATGTTAAACAGTTTTAGGTATTTTTTAAGGTTTCTAGTCTTGGCTTCCATCAAAAAATTCCTTTCAAAATCAATTACTAAATACTCTAAACAGTCATTAATACTATTAGTCGAACAAAAACAAAACAATCAGCAAATAAAAGTTAACGTTACAATAATAAAATGTTTAAATATAAGAAAACAACAACAAAATCGAGTCTGCGTCCGCGCTAGCTTCGGCGATGGCGACGGTACAAACGGGGAACCGCTTTCTTTCGAAGTGCTGAGACATTTCCGACGGGTTGTTGTACCTACACAGATAAATTACCTTGTTGGATTTGAATCGCATATTATGTTAAAGAATTTTAGATATTATTTTTTTGAGGATTCTAGTTTTAGCTTTCCAAGGCCATAAAAAGTAGATTTCATTGCTGTCAGTTATAATTAAACATATATTCAAAGAAACTCAAAGACATTCCGATGTTGCTGTGTATCGCTGAAAAGTCTATTCCATTTTAAAAAAAATTTTCTTTGTATGAACTTAAGTAGTGAATATATTTAAAAAGGCTAGCTAGGAATAAAGCATTAGTTGAACAACGCCTGCCTTCCGCGATGGGCGAGTGGCACTCACGATCTTAGATCCTTCATCTTTAGAACAATTGATCTTTCAAACCCACATGTCAAAATGAAAAAAGACCTAGAAAGGTGCAAGCCTAACATTATTAGAATCTGCATAAGCCGTGATGGCATCGGAGCGTTGAATTATTGGAATTACAAAATTATCCTTATAATATCCGATAGGAAATATTCAGATTTAAAAGAACTAAAAAAAATAACATAAAATTTCAACTGTACTGTAGTTTAAAATAGTCAACCGTGCTTTTAACCCTGATCACCTTGGGTTAGTTTAGCGTTTCTCTCTGCAAAGTAATCTTTAATTTAAAAAAAGTGTAATTAATAATTACCGCTTTTAGTTGTGACAGAGTACAAAGAAAAACATTTTTGAATATAGCACAGAATTACTACTGTTCAATTATGAATTACAGTGTACCATCGAATATTTATTTACTAAAATCATTTCTCGTAAATAATATTACTAAATATTCTTTCGTTTTTTTCTATGTTTAGTTATCCTATAATAGAATATTATAATAGATTATGAAAATATGATTCTTTAGTCATATTTGTATATAATATATAACTTAGTTTATATATAATGGCTCTATGAAACTTAAACAAAATAAATAATAATAATTAATTTATAGCTCTATTTGCATATCTGTAGCATGTCTCCAAAGCGGGATGCCATAGTACATAATACTATGAAAGATGGCTAAAGTCTCACAGTGGCTATATTTATAAAATACCGCATCTTTCTTGCCATGAACGCTGCAGTGCTTAGTCTATTCGTCTACTTAGCGATGCGCTGACCCCACACAAATCTTACTAAACAATGTGAATCCCAAGAAACTACAAAGTCCGACCTTGTACTTATTGTTTTGTACCATTTGACACTAGACTTATTACTCTCTGAAAATTATCATGTTAGTGAAAACAGCTCATGAGACCGTGGATGTTTTAATTGGTATAGCGTTTTTCAAGCATTAAAGACCACCGTGAAATAGTAGTACTTGTTCTGTTGTTTCGGTGCTTGCGTAAGTGAACTCTAGAGCTCATGCCTCTGGTAAAGACAACGGAGCGACCTACCATTGAGTGGACCATCAGCCTGCTTTCTTTTATTTGTCATAAAATATCATAAATTAAATATTTTTCAGCGTATTCGAGACCGGTAGCGGCGATCGTACACGGACGGCCGACCCACAGATCAATACGCCTCGCAGCAAGCAGCTCTGTAACAAACGTAATGTCTCCAATGCTACTTCTACCTCCTCTTAACTCACTCTACAACCACTTACTACACATCCTATACATAGCGATTCTATTTTTTACTCCAGTTCACTTTGACTCCGGTCTACTGTACTTACATTTGACTTGACATATTGTCATTGGTAACAGTGATATAGTAACCGGCACATAACTTGGCAAGATTTTAACGTAGTGGGGGAATGTTTGCGCATCCTACACCCACAATAAAAGTGGTCACTGTTGTTTTCATAATATTTTGAATTAATGTTTAGGATGATGTATAAAAAACAATTAGTTAAACTTAATTAAGTAATTTGTTATAAAATGAAACACTTAAATTATTATTAGACATTAAATTTAATTAAATGATTTATTAAGCATACTGCCATATGGCGTCTTCATCACCTTCGCTTTGTAAAAGCGTTAAAAACGACTTCTGCGCATCTCGCCATTCTTGCCAACTTAGGTGCCGGGAATTATACATACTGAAGTTTGTTCGAATATAAACCATTTCTTTTCTAAATCGATTAACAATTCATTCTATAATAATACTGTTTCATTGAGTGTAATGGAAATGTTGGTTCACCCGTGAATTGTATTTTAGGCCCTCGCCGCGGGAGTAACGGTAACTATCGGCTCGTCCAACATGAGGTTCTCTATTCCTCATCCAACAGGTTAGTATAAAAGTTTAACTCAAGCTTCATTATGTCATTTATAATATTTATAACTCACCACAATCAACTTGGTCAGGTATGAGGTGTTGGAATTCGTTGGACGAGGCAGTTTCGGTCAAGTGGTCAAGTGCCGTAAGAAGGACACAAATGAAATCGTCGCCATCAAGATTCTCAAGAACCAGCCCTACTACGCGCGTCAAGGACAGATTGAGGTATATCTTTTTTAACGGGTGATTCGTTTATCCAACGAAACATTCTCAAAATAATTTGACTTTGTATAGATGTCAAAAGAAACTCAATAAATTGAAAATACATGTCTTTATGTAAAGAATAAGTATCATAAAATTAATGAAATTAATTTTGTCCCAGGCCTCAATCCTGTTGCGGTTGTCACAGGAGTCCACCGATGAGTTCAACTTCGTGCACTGGTACGAGAGTTTCACCCATCGTTCGCATATCTGTATTGTCTTTGAAATGCTGGAGCAGAGCCTCTACGACTTCCTAAAGCAGAACCAATTCTCACCGTTACCGCTCAAATACATCAGACCGATACTGCAGCAACTCCTCACCGCCCTGCTCAAACTCAAAGTTAGTATTCTACATTCTCATGACGAATCTTTTCATCATTGTATTTTATGTCACCGGTTCGTTAGTGAAAGATTAAAACAGTAATTTAATTAATGTCAGTCTATTTTTACAAGGGAAATTGAATCGTCAACATGATGACGATACTTATAAAAACCCCGGAAAAACTTAGGATACGTTTCAATCCAGGTTTCAATATGGCTTAAATAAATATAAATAAATAAAGTCTTTATTTGATCGAATGCATGTTTACAGAATTTATCTAGGTATGTTATAAAAAGTATGTTCCACCCGATGACGAGGGCTTGCAGATATTTTAATTTACTATAAGATAATAATTTTTTTAATCACTAATATATTTTAATCTAATAATCCGCGACCAAAATTTGGTTTTGATTTAATTTTCTTTATTAGTGGACCCTTGGAAGATTCTTACAAAATCGTCGTATACATTGAATCACAATAGAATCACTTATCTTACGGTGACGCGTTTTATGTGTAGCCATATTATGTTTAAATCTAGTATTGCATGTTAAATTTTCATGAATATACTGTCATAAGACATCCTGTGAAAGTAACTGAAATAGACAATTATAGTTGTTTTTAGTATGAGGCTTACAATGTATTTTCAATACGAGGATTTAATTGGAAACTACGTTTTATACAGCAACTCGGTTTGATCCACACTGATCTGAAACCGGATAACATAATGCTGGTGGACCCTGCAAGACAGCCGTACCGCGTCAAAGTCATCGACTTTGGCTGCGCAACTGATGTCAGCAAAACCGCCCACAATGCGTACTTGCAGAGTAGATATTACAGGTATATATATATTATGTACACAATACCATAACATTATATAGTGGCGTCGGGTCTCTTATGGAGACCACTGAAATGTGAAATATGTTTCAGCACGAGACTGATAAACGTCAAACCTTATTTGACGCAATTTTATAATTGCGTTTAGACAGTGTCGAGTATTGAAGATTATTCAGTTTCAACGTTTCGCTATCTTTGTACAAATGAATAATATATATGTTTGTTTGTGTGCAGGTCGCCAGAGATAATCCTCGGTCTGCCATTTTGCGAAGCCATAGACATGTGGTCTCTGGGTTGCGTGATCGCCGAGTTATTCCTTGGCCGGCCACTGTACCCTGGCTCTTCAGAGTACGACCAGATCCGGTACATCTTGCAAACCCAGGGTATGCCTTCGGAGCGCATGCTCAACAGGTAACGTCGTATTCAAGTGTTTATTAAAATATTCAAATTTTCAAATTGAAAACTAAAATGTATATTTTGTGCAGCGCTTCGAAAACGGAGAAATTCTTTTGCCGCGACGGAGATAGCCCATTCGCATTCTGGAGGCTTATGACTCCTCAGGAATATGAAGAAGTCAGTGGTATTAAGAGCAAGGAGACGCGGATATATATTTTCAAGTATCTCAATGATATCCAACAGGTATGTATCGTATCGGACACCAGCCAACCTTGAATCTTTCGGATATTGTCATAAATAGACCTTCTCAAAAGTCTTAAAACATATTGTATCGCTCCACATGGACTCGAGTTTTATTAATGACTAGTTGAGTCCGCAACTTCGTACGCGTGGTATTCGGTATAGCGTGTAAATTTGTTGTTTGTAAACCAATTGGAATGAAACAAACACTAAATGT
This sequence comes from Bembecia ichneumoniformis, assembly GCA_910589475.2. Taxonomy (NCBI): domain Eukaryota; kingdom Metazoa; phylum Arthropoda; class Insecta; order Lepidoptera; family Sesiidae; genus Bembecia; species Bembecia ichneumoniformis. Next base: position 14,638,773 of record OU342536.1, on the reverse strand, counting down.
TATGGAAAGCTTGCTACAATACATAAGTGAAAACCGTATTCAAATCGTTTAAGCTGTTTCAAATATTAGCGTCCACAAACGTACAGACAAACGGACAAAGATTTTAAAGAAAAATCTTTAATGTACAGACACAGCTTGTTTACGATAACTGAATATAAATTCAGAACTAGATTTTTTTTTTAATTCATTCCATAGCAAACATTCATAGGGCAATGTCAGATGTATATATTGTGTTATCGAAAATAAAACATTTTTATTATAATTCAGTTCCATCTGCCAACCAATCTGGAAGCCGGTCAGTTGATGGCCGAGAAAGCTGATCGAAGAGAGTTCGTCCTCTTGTTAGAGAAGATGCTGTCTATGGACCAAGTAAGTATTGTAATTACATAAACACCTCATACCTTTGCTATTCATTCAATATGAACATAGGTGTATAAATTTTTCTTGATATTTAGGTGAAACGTATCACTCCCGGCGAAGCTCTGAACCATGCGTTCGTAACTCTGGCGCATTTCAAGGACTCCGTGCAAATGATGGAGGTAACTATTTACACGTCTACCAATAATATCTACTCGTACACGTGTTTTAACATTACCGAGTATCTTCTCACACTTTGAACATACATTTCCCTGAATTTCATTATTTTTGTCCAGCACAAAGCAACATAATAGAACTGTTTTGGTTTCATCTCACATACAAATCTAATGTCGCGATCTTACTTTTTACGTATATTGAATGTTTTTAACATTTACAACTTTAAACTAAATTACAATAAATTAAGTTTCTTGTAGCAAATAAGTGTAGTGTTTTTAATCACCTCATACGGACGACATATTCGGCGTTACCGATATATACTGTATAGTATTCGTTGTTTATGTGACGTGAACCGTGAATGAAGTGATGGATTTCGTATGGACAAATAGGACAGTAAATACTAAGCAAAGGAAACTAAAATTCCAATATTTGTGAAGAATTTCATAGCAATTGTTTCTTTAAGCAAATTGAACTTTTAAACAATTTGTATTTTGTGTATTATTGCACTAACTTTATTAATCAAATATTCTTTTGTAATTATTTCACGTCATTAGTGTTAAAACACTTAGAATACATTAAATGCTTCATCAAATTTTAAGGAAACTCTGAACTTAGGAAAATTCACTTGAAAATTATGAGAAAATGCACAAAAGAAGAGAAAAGTACATTTGAATACATACAAATAAAATAACCGATGTATTAGAAACAAAATCAACTCGAAACGAACCTACATGAAATCCTTCTACTTCTCAAGAAACTTGATTGACCTGACCTATAAAGATTTCCTGATTGACTTTGATTCACAAAACTAACAGTTTCAGCTTACTTGAAAATGTATTACTTAACAACAAACAAAATAAATTTTAAATCAAGAGAATTATAGTAAACTCTATCCTTCGTCGTCGGGTAAACCGAAAGAAAATTTAAAGCCAAATAAATTAATAGTTTGTCTCAACAAGCTAGAAAGACAAGGTAGATACTACCATGGACAGTTTTCGTACTATTTCTTACTATACATTAAATATACCCAGAGAAACATAAAGAGTGGGGAAAAGAATTGAAACAACCGTCGAGAGCCACAGTTAAAAACCATTGAAAACATGACCATTTCAGAGTAGGGTCCACTAAGGGGGTCCTATCTCATTCGCACGTCTAGAACAAGGATTGTTCCAACTGTCAGTATATATTGCGGTCCATGTTGTATTATATGTATATTGTATTATGCTTGAGTATCAAAGCAGTCTACTTGGATATGGTGACAGATTTAACACCAGAAGCTTTGCATCAATTTTAAAAGTTCAAACAAGGATTTAGCGAGGATGTTAAAGGACACCCGTAAAACCTTTTCCAATGATGTCGTAGAAGCGTAGGAGGTAATTTTTTTAACAACCTACGCTTCATAAAAGTTATTAAAAATGTTAATAATGGTATTAATATGGTAACCTTGAACATAAATCACAATGAAGCCGCATCTTGAATTTTACACAGCTTAGGTCAAAATAAAAATTCTGTAAGACGAAGATATTCCTGGAAGTGTGTGAGTTGGGAAGGGTATTCAAGTAATAAGCTCAATTCATTGACTGGATATCTTCGTTCGTTCGTCTAGCAGTCAGCTTAAATGTAATGTCTGCCTTTTTCATAGGTATGCAGCGTAGGAACCGTGGGCGAAGTGGCATCCGTAAGTTTAGTGACCGGTGGAGGATACGTGGGAGACGTGGTCATCTCGGCTGAACCTTTTCCTCGTCCCTTTTCGTTACTCTGTCCGCCGCCATATCAGGTGAGTACTACCATTATTACATTTGCCATGAACAGTTGTACGTTCGGACACTAATTATCAGTTCAGAAGTATAAGAGTGTCTTGTTTATATCCGGGCAGGTCTAATTATACACGCGTGGATAGAATTGATAGCCATTTTGTTTTTGTCACAAGATCATATTGTTATATCTGGGTTATACAGGTCGAATATAATGTGGCGGGAGTGGCCGAGGTCGGCGGAGTGGGCGAATGGCGAGCCCCCCTTCCGGTCAACGGATTGCGCCACTATCAACCGCATCAGTACAGGTATATATATGTTAATAGATACATATACTGTATCGCCTAGACTTTGGAACTACAAAATGCATGTATTACAATTGAAAGTGTTTGTTTTAGTATGGGCAGCACTGGTGGCAAGAAGGCGCAGTTGCCTTCGAAGAAGCGCTTTAAAGTGGGCACTCCGCCATCAAGGCGTCGGCTTCTCTATCACGACAAGTCAGTATTATTTCATAATATTTAATTATCTAATTTTGTATTATATTCATAAGCATTTGTTTCGCGGGATCGATTTGAATCAATAACGGTGATTTTTCTACTTTCAAATTAGAGAATTATTAGCGCGCTGGAAAATATTATAATTTTTACTTTATTTGTTTAAAACAGTAAAAATTCATAAACAATTTTAATCTTTATACACGAGTGTCTGGGATCCGAAGAGAGGTCATCCTTCACCCATCTGTTTAGGTACCAGATGAAAAGTATATTTTATTAATAATGAATACGCACATTTTTAAAAAATATTATACGATGGGTTATATCGTTATATAACCATAAAAAAATATTCAGTCCGAAAAAGTAAAATTTATTCGTGAACTTGTCACACTCTTAAGAGAATTGGGATCAATTTCAACGGACGGCAGTCCTTGGCAGTAATGGTCGCTAACCTAAAAGTGACCCGGTTGCCATAAACAAAAGTATGTTATCATCGGTGGTAACATTGTGTGTTTGTTGTAGCGCCCCTCGAAGACCTTCCGTGCTAGCTGAATGCCCGCCTTCGCACACTACCACCATCTGCGACACGCCATCCCTGGCATACTCTGTCATTACCATTACTGATTCGGATGATGGTGGCGACGCACCAACGCCTAGGAAAAATAATAACAGAGGTGAGTCATCTTGAAGTGTCTGTTGTAATGTCTTATAACAAAACACAAATTTAAAAAAAAATTGTACAGCCGTTGCGGCTAATCTCCGAGACGGCTAGACCGATTTTTACAAAACTTTCATGGCTATGAAAAAACTTCATTTGAATTATAAGTAACTTAGTTTAGTTAGTTTTATTTTAAAAAAAATGTAAAATAAGCTGTATCCAGTAGTGTTAGGTTAGGTTCAGCTAGTAGCAAATATATGCACATAGAGGCAAAGTTGCCTGTCTATCTGTATTCTATAAGATATACTTCAGAGTGTGTGCTCGAGAGCTGCATGAGATCATACCGCCTTAACCTTTCTTCTATCGGACATGCAGACGTATGGCTGGTTACCATCCTCACTTTGTCGAAATCCCTCTAATTCGGACCAAGCGCTTTCAAACGTCTTTTGTGATGCGCACCGCTAAGGATTGGAACTCCCTGCCGGCATCTGTATTTCCGAGCTCATACAAACCAAATCTTTTCAAGGTTCGAGTGAATAGGCATCTTCTGGGTGAGCTCGTTCCATAGTCTGCCTCATCCTTCCTACATGGATAGATGCTGGACATGAGCAAACCCATCTTTAATAAATAAAAAAATCCCAAGAATGGCTAGACTGAGTAGAAAAAATAATCTAAAATAAGCTCGGAATTCATGCTAGCTGATTGTTAAACAGCTTTTTAACAAAATATTTCGTTAGGATTGCAACCAATAAAAACAATTCTAATGATGGTAAAATATCGTTAGTAGCTTTTGTATTCGCAAGAATATCTGATAAATCTTATTTAATAATCCTATCGACAAAAAGCGGCGGTCAGGCTGATTGGTAGTCCACTCGATTGTGGGTGTATCCACCTTGTTGTATCAAATGATTGTTGAATCGGACTGTGGCTGATGACTGCCCTAAGTTTAACGGGCAAACTCCACTTCATTTGTTTGTTAAACCAGCTGTTATTGATTAAACCTGTATTTTTTGTAGGTAGAAACGCGGAATGCGCGACGACCGGCAGCACCAAAAACGCTGTACCTCGCGTTTTAAGGTTCGGAGTCTTACATGAGCAGAGGAATGCGCCCACCACTACATTAGAACCGGAACAGGATTTAACATTTCTAAGACCGGTCAACGAAGCCGAGGCAATGGCAATCGATGCCCTTCTTTTGTTGGCCGGTTGCTAAATCATATAATTTGTCCCTCTGTGTATAATATATCTCTGTATATAATAATATTATTTTTGTATAGAATTATCTCTGTGTATAGAATATTATTTTTGTAATACGAACTTTAGATTTTAGCAATGTAACAAGACGTTCAAATCTCATTTAGGATTTTAATGCAAATGTTACGATTTAATTCATAAGCCAAATCATAATAACTTTCACCTGTGATAATTAAACAAATAAATCACCAGTGATAAAATTTATTCACTTAAAATTGTGATATATGATAATGTGACCTTTATGGGGTTAATGAAATAGCTCTATGTGCTGTGATAATGTAAGGCTGCTGTAATTAATTTGTAGGTAACAGTCATCTGAGATATTTTTCAATATTTCTGTGTGTATATAGTTTTAAGGTTTAGTATGTATTTTTTTAATTGTAATAATAAAGATGAGCTCAAGAGCTTCTTATCTTTTATTTACTAATTCTTCGTCTATTATTGGGATACAATATAAAATATAAAGAAGCCGAAATTTCTCTTGTAATGCTAATTCATTTTTACTCGTGTAATAATAGAATAACCTCGATACATTACTCCTAGGTACATATAAAGGCAAATCAATTACAATATCTAAAAATGAAATTTCGAAAATGTAAATCAGACTTCAACCAGGCCTCTTTCACTTCATGTACTTGCGCGCGCTAAGTGCCTACGCGCCGCTGTACTTTCCAAGGTACACATTCACGCGGTTGCCACCGACGCGAGCGCGCGCATTCACATTTATTTTTTTCTTCTTTGATCTCCGCCAGGAGTAATTGTGTTCCGTGTCTTTGATTTACATTTCGGAAAGAATAATAGGTATTATGCCTCGAAATACGTGTGCAGTGGAAGGATGTAAATCCGTGAAAACTAAAAAATATAATACAAATATATACTTATATTTTTATATAAAAATATATATAAAAATAAAAATATAAGTTTTATTTAGTAACATAACAAATACTTACTTTACTCAATACTTACATACTTTACGTAAATACTCTCCGCCGTTGTTCAAAATTTTTTTCACTATAGAACAATAATGTATCGCCAAATAATTTTATGTCGAGAACAATTTAGCAGCGAGCTCTCCGACTATTTCATCAAAACTCGATGTTTGGTCGACTTTGTGTTGTGTGGATTTGTGGACTAATGATATACACAATTTAAGCTTTTTTATTTGGTCTCGTCAGTGGAAATAGGAATAAGTACCTACCAATATGAAAACCTTTAGGTACCTACAAGGTTTTTTATCATTGCTCGTTACCTACTAGTACTTATTTACATCTTAAAAATCATGTTATTCTGATCAACTTGAACTGAGAAGTTGTAAGCTTATAGTTACTAGTTAATTACTTAATAAATAGTTACTAGCGGCTTAATTAGCTTTGTATTTTGGGACGGCCTAGAAAAACTCAGTAGTAGTAGCCCTGACTTTATTACTATTACTTCAATGTCACGCGGGCGCGTGCGGCTGCAGAGCAATAACAACTCAACGTTTGAACTATAAGGTATATTTTTCCGCTAAGCAGTTGGCGAGGCAAAACGGTAGGCATTTAAAAAAGTTGTGATGGTCTTTTCGTTAGGGAGTGATTTATCTGTTACGGTAGTAACTACTTATTAATCTGTGCTTCAACGCTGTTTTAGGCAATGGTTTTTTCCTAATATACACATACTTATCTATGGTTTTAGCGTACGAAGGGAGCTATTGAACATTTTGGAAGTCATAAGAATAAACAAGAACACGTAGAACGGAAACTCCCGCTCCGGACGCGCTCAAGGTCACGATATTAGCCTACACGTTAAACGGAATACTCAGTCGGGCTGTCGCGGCCGGCGTCTCCGCACGAATAAATTTAATAGTTTTACGTGAGCCTTTTTGTTTTTATTTTATATTTTTAGGTAAGTAATACTTAAATGGCTTCATTTGGTATGGTACTGTCTTATAATAACTTATTATTGATAAGTATATTTAATGTAGGTACGTAACATAATAAAGAAAGAAAGCATCTTTTATTCCTCTAATAAACACAATATACATATTAAATGAACAAATAATAATTACAAACAAACAAATATACATATAAACAAGTAAGAAGAGGAAAAGGAACCCTGGCTCAGTATACAGTTGTGGTGCGGACCACAACACTGATTGATATTCTGCCAGGGACCAGATATTCAAAGAAAAAGAAAACAAAAAAAAAACATTTACGCGGGACAATTCATAGCACGATTACAATCCATGGCTGAAATTATTGCAATTTTTTTTAAAACTATTGAAGGCTTTCACTAGCTAGTGATCTATATGGCAACGTCACTGTAAATATACAATAGCACACGAGAATGTACAAGAAACGGACCGGCCGCATAATGTAGGTAAGTATTTATAAATCTCATATTTTATAAAACTAGAATAAAATAATGGTTTCAAAGTAAAGAAAAAAATATATATTAGCGATATTATCTTAATTCGCAAGCAATATATAACAGTAAGCAACCCTGGCGACAATAACAAAAGGCATTGCCCATAGAGTAATGTAATATATATGGCATTGCCTTTAGTTATTGTTCTGAGCAGAGTAATACAACATCTTTGGTTCTGAGGGCTAATCATGGACGTAATATAGTATATACGTATTATATAGTATAATACGTCCATGGGGCTAAGCTATGGCTCTAGCATGAGAGCCTCTCATTGACCTAACTCTATACATACTCCGGCCCAACTCCAGCCATTATAAGAGTGCTGTTCTGACAGGTGTCAATTCCATACATTTTCTGTATCATTTATTCGGAAATGAACTTTATGCAATGGACACATAATGGACATAAAGAAATGTCAAAAACAATTTGACATTGACAATTCACGATTTTCCATTCAAAAGTTTTACGTTCTCGCTAGCGAGTGTAGTATCGTAAACTCATACTAGAGCCTCTGTATATAATTTAATTTTGTTCTTCTCTACTCTCTGGGCGAGAGCACAGAGATAACTAAAGCATATGAGTATTTGTGTACCTTTTGATTGACCAAGACCAAAGATAATTGTATTAGTGTATAGATGGAACAATAAAAATTGAAGATTCCTTCGATACTCGATACCCGTCTTTCTAATGGCTGCATGTCGTATGTTAAAAAGAGATAACAATAGCAGAATAAGACGTCTTAAAACGCTGCGCGCCATAAAAGAGGCAACGTCATATTTGTTTATATCATGCTGGTTAACAAGCGCGTTTAGCTTTATGTGCTTTAAAATACTTAAAAATCTGAAAGTGTGATTTCATAAATCTGTTGCTTGCCAAGAATGGCTTGTACTGTTCCCGTTTGTCCAAGTAGAGTGGGTGTTTTGAAGGAGAATAATGGAAACATATCATTTCACCAGTAAGTCGCACAGCTCGCACTCATTAATTTTGGTGTTTTGTAAACAAATTTTTATAATTATTTACTAAAAATGAATCATTGTATATGCATACACAGCTCTAAGGTTGATTTATTTAAAGAAAAGCTGGTGTTTATAACTAAATTTTACAAAAACCAAAGTTAATCGGAATTTTTGACATTTGTCTTGCTTTATAGTGCTGTAGTCTGATCTTGATAAGTTTATCGATATCGATAACTAATTTATTTTTAGTAGAGTGTTGACAATTTCTAGCATTCACTGCAGGTTGAAAGTAATTTTTATCAATTTATAACAGATTTCCCACCGACATCGATTTAAAAAAAAACGTGGACAAAAAATGTAAGAAAAGCCGACGATTGGAGAGCTTCGCAATATACAAGAATATGCTCGATGAACTTTGAAGATTCTTGCTTTCGCCAAGGATATCAGCGTAAAATTCTACACTCGTATGCAGTGCCGACAATATTCCCAAAATTACCACCATCGTGTAACCAGTAAGTAATATCTATAAGTTATAAAGAAGTTATGCTTCAATCTATGAAAATTATGAAAATCTTTTGAATCATTAATAACCAAAAATTATTTCTTTTCAGAAATTCCCAGAAAAAGAAAACTTACTAATAAATACGTGGATACACAAGCGTCAACATTAACCAAAGAATATACTACTGACATTAACTGCAAGTCTTTAAATTAAAATGTTGACGAATCACAGATGAACGATATCACAGATTAAAATGAAACGATATCACAGATTATCCAATCTGTGATATCGTTTCTAAAAATAAAACTTTAAGATTATCGAGTTTTTTTTCTCTCGTAATAAAATCCTACTCCCGTTCTACCCCTTAAGGATGGATTCTAAATATTTCTACTCAAAAAATAACTATTCTTTTGAAATATTTTGGTGAAATAAATGCGAGAGGTTGCATACAATCTCATACAACCGATTAGAAATGCGGCGAGTACCAGTACGCACCCACATTTTATTTATATTGAATAACCAAACAGTACACCGAAACGCATTTAGCCATACTTTTTATCCGTCATATATTTAAAATCTATATCAACGATATCTAGTTATCAATAAAAATGCACAGCACTATTATACGCTATAACTTTAACTTGCATTGTATAGTCAAAATGGAGACATTCACTCAACTTCGACCCGACAGATTATATATGTATGTCTCTTTCAATCTTATGGCAATTTGAAGGTGTTAGAAAGAAAAAATATTGCTGCATTTTGTGATCCATCTATAGGTACAGACTAATACAACATCTTTGACCAAGACCAAGTAAACAATGGCAGTACTTTTTATTATACTGTGACCAAGCCAACCAACAATTGCCACAGATCAGATCACTATTACTCCAACCAACCAAGATACAATAGAGTACTATTCTAATCTATTATTATTTTCCTTCTCGAAGTAAAGTTTCAAATTGCTACCAAACACTTATTTTTTATTTTCATAAATCTACTTGCTTCTAATCGTCACCGTGTAGTTAGTGTGATTAATTTTATAAAATAAGCATCTATCAGTTTCTGCGGAAAACTAACAAAATGTTAGAGGTTATAAATGGATTTCTTATAGTTTATTTCGTCTGTTTATGCACTATTAATGCTATTGTGCCTCAAATTGTTAAACCGGTGAGAACTTTATTTCTCATTTCTAAAATTATTCCTTTTTTACCTCGACATCTGTACTTGAACCTAATAAATTAAATCTTTGTTACAGATCGTTGCTTGTTTTCTCAGACCATCAAATGAAGAACGAAAAATTTGGAGAGAACTATTACGGCTAAAGTCTGAACAGAATAAGATATCAATGAAGGACGAGTTCGCAGCCTACTCGAAGTTACAGAGAAAAATCTATAGACTTGAAACACAATTAAAAGAAGATTCTCAGTCCAGAATGAGTAAAAGCCTAGCCATCAAAGGGTCCGTACGAATTGTCCTACAGGCCGTCATTACACTGTTAATTGTGATTTCAGTAATCTGGTTCAGAAGCGAGCCCGTTGTAGCCCTCAAAGGAGACCTCTTTCCACTTACTAAAGCTCTTCAATACCCGAGCGATGTCCCCAATGCAATCTCTCTTCATATTTGGGTGATAATTACTAACTTTTCAGTTAGGTGTCTATTAAAGCCTCTGACTTCTTAAGTAGGCGCTTACATTTTGTATTAAGTAAAAAATAAATTATTGCCATAATAATAAATATACGGGATTTACAAAAAAACGAAACAAATGTTTATATTTTTAATTTATTTATTCAATTAAAACAATACTACTATCTATACTCAGTCTGACAAATCTGCTGTCTAAAAATATTTTAACAGTTTCATTTACACTTTATTATGCTTACAAAACATTTCCTAAGACTTAATTGTAATCCATACCAAAGGATAAAATCAATACAAAATAGTTCAAAAGTACAGACATAGACTGATAAGTAAAATGAAGGAAAGCTTAATAAAATTACATAATCAAAGTTGTATGCTTATTCTGATATCCACTGACTAAAAGATGGTTAAAAGATATATTAGGGTTGAACCCAATTTTTCAGCACCGAATCGCATTGTGCTGTGCTGTCTAACACATCGACGCGATATCTTTCTCGTTCTAGAAAATGATGACGCGGTTCAACCCTGTTATATCTTAACAGAAGCCTCATGAAACTCCAATTATCTTATTTTTTACTTTTAAATTTTTTTGAAACTAAAGTTTAACACAATCAACAAGTAATATAAAAGGTAACCTACATTCTGAATCAATTTTACCGCTCCATTTTAATAGAAGGATAGATAGTAATAGAAGGATGAGAAACTATAAAATCTCTTTAAATCGTAAACATTTATAACCTTGATAGCTAATATTTACAAGCTCTATATCACAGCTAACAACATTGAACTATTAAAGTTCAAAGTGTATTTGTGCACTAATGGAATCCACTAACATTAGTGACATACAATCCAGCATAATTTGATCATAACTAAATCTACAAGAATGGCCACATTTTAAAGTATAGTACTGTTGCTCGAGTGCTTTTTGTTTATTTAAAAAAATATATTGAAAATTATTGTTAATTTACTGAATTTATCAAAACTATCTCTGTTATTTGGTTCAATGTTCCTGGGATTAATTCCCATTGGCCAAATACAGTTTTAACTATAAGTTAAAACAATTAAAGAGGTGCACCACTGCTATATTCACAACATTTTTTTTTTGTTATTCTCAAGATATTTTTTTTTTTTTTGGTATATACTAACTTCTGATTTTAAAACTTCAAAATGATAACTAGCCCAAGAGGGTTTTAACAGCATTGTTTCGTGTGAATGGTAAATTTTAAAAATAAAAAAAATTAACTCGAAAACACAATACTATAAGCACTATAAAAATAAAGCAATGCATATAATGTACTAATGCATTTTACATAATATATTTTCGAAACATTGCGCAGTTAACAGAACGCAATTTTTTTTTAACATTTTTTGTTTGCTTTAAAACAATTATATACAATTTTTATAAATTTAGTAACCTCCACACAATTATATTTAAGCAATAGTGTTTCCAAACATTTTATTAAGGAATTTTTATTTGCAGTTCTCTTGGCAACTACAGATACTTGAAATTTTCATTATTCATGCAGATAATTATCTCGTTTGTCTTCAATGACTCTCCCGAAATCCTAAGGGATGGCACAATTTTTAATGAACGTGGCTAAAATTCCACTTGCATACTTTTTAAAGGAAACTTCTCATTAATTCAGTCATAAAAAATTTTTTTTTATTAACTGATTCTAGAAAAAAATGACATCTATGTCATATTTGCAATAAAGTTGTTCATTTTTTTTTTCAATATCCATAAAAACATATTAATTTAATGTAACAATGACATAGGGTTTCATTTATTTTATATTTTATTTCAAATTTAAAACTTTCCTTATATATGTACATAAAGCATGTTATAAATATGGTATAAATTTATAATTTCTTTATATACTTAATCAAAATATTTTTTGGCTTCAAGTATTTAATTAAAACTGTATAAACATGCATAAACATTTGAGCCATTTTGATTACTTACTTTTACGTGTATATATCGACTTTGATAACATTGTGTCATAATTGCTGATTTTATGTGCCTTGACAGTTTATAGCGCATTATAGTCCATTCCATTATCATGGCTGCGCTTTTGACATTATAACGTGTTACTAATCTGCAATGATACACACCAATACTATTTCAAAGAGTAAATATGTTTTAAAAAAGAAAACGCAAATTTATTAGAAAAGAATGTTCTATTTAAATTATATACTTCCAAAAAAAATATTTTAGTAATTCAGTTTTTCTGATCGTAAAATGAAATGTATAACACGGTCACAGTATCTCTTCACCCGGCGTCGATGATTGCGTCCTTTCGGCGCCAGTTGATACTGACCAATCACATGATGGGATGGGGCTAGTGCGGAGGGCGGATAGGGTAGCGGGATGGGATCGCATTAAAGCGAGGTGCAGAGATAATGTGACCGAGTTGTACATGTTAGTGAAGATTCTCATAAATCACAACTGCAGAGTTGCGTTTGAACAAGAAATCAAAAATTTAACAAGAAACTAAAGAAGTCTCTAAAACACTATTTTAAAAGCGAAAGAAAAAGGGACATTAGAATGTCAATTTTAGTCGCTAAGATTATGGAATTAACTGTAGTCGTCAATGATTAATTATTTCTCAGTAAGCAACAAGGGTCGTGAAATTTAATAAAGACCCTTATAACAAATCTCTGAAGAACTCGACAGTACGAAACGAGTTATAAGCTCCACTTGGAATTTCTACTAGTGTGATGTTGGATATTAAAGTCTTATTTTTTTCTCAGTGCGCCTTAAACTAGTAATGTGTTCCATTTGGATAGAGAATACTAAATAAATTACTTTTTTAAACCTCTAATAAAGCTAAAACTGTAATCTTGACATTCAAAAGTACAACATTATTAGCAAATTCACATTGAGATAATTTAAGAGACGAAACTGCATGAACTGACAAAATTTGGGGAACATTCCACAATATTCAATTGGAATATTCTCCAAATTAGTTGTGGGTTTCTGGGATGATGGCCCAGGTCTGTTGGAAATTTTTCCAAACGTTTCGTCAACAACTGCGGTTGACATCCTCAGTGGTGTAGTCCGTGTTAGAAGAAAAAGTATCCCGGAACCATAATCCCGGAAACCCACAACTCATATGGATACCGGCCGAGAAAACCTACATTCTACTATTCTCCAAATTACTACCATTTTTTAGGTGCATTTTAGTTTTTAAACGAAAATAAATATATACATGTATGTTTTTTATTACATACATACATAAATTATAAATACATACATGTTGTTTTTATTGTTAAAAAATAAAGACAAAAACACTATTGGTTTATTTATCTAACACTGGGCGCAGCATTTAAAAAGCCCTTGCATTTAAGGGATTGCCCAAATGAGGACAGTCCTGGGTTCATCGAAAATAGATCGAAAACTTACAACTTCATCGAATGACGCACACGAGGGGCTAAAATAACGGACATGTAATGGCGAAAGTACGTGGGAGTCTTCTAAAAAATAGAAATTGATGTGCCAAGCAATTTTAGTTCACGTTGAGCGCTCGAAAAGTGACTCACCTATGCATGAATCGATGGTCCAATTTTAACAAACCAAGTTTTACACACTTAGGGGATTTTTGACTTTCGTGGACAAGTGTCTCATCTGCCCTAAATTTTGATTAATATTTTAAAATATCAGTTTTCATTATGTATTTTTTCGAAATGCCCACCTAATTAATCTCGTAATAGTATTGTTTTACAAGAACTGCTGCGCTAGCCTTTAACGAACATACATGAACAAGCAACAGCTGATGGAAGTGTGAATTTAAAAATAATACAATAGAATAGAATGCATAACTGTCCGTTTTCTTGCAACGTCTACTGAGGTCTGTGAACTTAATGCATGACTTTTTAAAGCCTCGTTTCTTACAAACATCCAACGCTTACCTAATACGTTTGGCGAATTTTACTTTTGGCATTTCGAACTCGATAACAGAAAAATGTTATTATTATTTCTGAATGTACATACAATCTTTACAAATTCAATGTGTCATTTATAATGGTTATGAAACGCACTTGAGGTGACGTCACGCGCCTACGGGAGCCATCGAGGCCTACGCTAGGGATACCGACGCTAAGCGTCCTAGGAAAAACACTTCACTGTCACTAGGTATTCTCATAGTAGGAATTGTTGAAGTGTGTCGTCAGTAAGTAAACCACAGCTTCATACGTGGACATCATGATTGCCGTGTTCGGTATTTGGCGCACCAGTTGCGTTCCCAAGCCCCTGTCAAATTAATACAAACATTAGTTCAAACTCAGACCGAAAAAAAAACTATAGACAGAACTCTTACGAGCAAAAACGTTTTAAAAAATGAAGCCGGTTCGCTGAAGATGTGTGCCACTACTTGTCGTCGTATAGAGGCCATGCGTTTGTGTATGCAGTTAAAAATGTTATACACTATAGCGAACGCCAAGGCTGCTGGCACACGGGGCCATAAAACGTTGGAGCAGCAGTGCCAATATCGCATGCTCTCTCGCACTTACTAGCCTTATGGCGAGGACTAGTGATGCGCCGTGTTACTATCGATTATGTAAATAAAACTTTTGTTTTGTTATGAATAATTAAAATCTTATTTATTCTATTGATTGATTTATTTATTAAACAAAATCCACAGCACTAAAATTATACACAATTTAAAATATGAAACATCATGTTTACAATATTTACAATATATACTAAGAACGAAGAAATATCAACATGATTACAGTCGATTCCAGCTTCAACAAATTTCAATTGCAACATTTTCAATTATTCTAGCAACTGATTGTAGATTAAATTGGAAAAAAAAAAAAAAAAAAAAAACTTAGCAATACTCAATGAGTAGGTACTCAAAGTATCGACAATGCATGCAGAACATGCGCAAACTTAGCGTATGAATGATTTATGGCCCCGTGTGCCAATAGCCTTGGCGCATACAATAACAACTTTTACTCCAATTAATTATTATACTTATTAAACAAAAACTATAGTTAGGTATTCAACTATTCGTGTCAGACTATAGAGCGGCCGTTATCCTATTGCAGAATCGTCTTTCTATTCCCTGCCTCACTTAAGGGCGTGTATTGTTGTCTATAATTTTTGTCGGTCTGAGAGTTCAAATAACACTTTATTTTTAAAGAATTAAAATTTGTTTTTCCTTACGGCGCATAATGTCACATAAGCACAATGTCCCGCAGTCGTTACTTGCCACACTTGTTAGGTCCATACAGGAAGTAATTTACTTCTAACTACTTTCTACTACTTAAGTGATGGCAGGCACATGTTTGCTGTTTGTTTCGGTGAGTGTATTATGGATACCAGAGCCCTTTTCCAAATTCCTTTCTAACGTCAGAGCACTTGCAGCACCCAGTGTCCTTACTTGTGTAGTAGTAGGTGACAGTAGTCAATTACCATCAATTGGACCGTCTGACGACCTTAACTAAATAAAATAACTACATAGATATGCTGACGAAATAAAATCCTCTAAATATTTTTAATAATATGCCAAGTGTGTGATAAAGGAAAATGTAAATACATTTTCCTTTTCCGATCCTTGACACTAACAAATTGACAATTGACGTTTTGCGGTGCCATGTTATGAGTGACCAGAAAATATTAGATCAGGTATAATGGGATTTTTTAGATATCACCGTGTGAGAAAGGTCCTATCAAAGCTAAAAAGTTATTGTAAATATTTATTATTTTGTAGCTAATCATAAAATCAGCTGTAATAACTCAGTGAGTTGAATAATGAAAAACTTGCTCTATTGACAAAGGAGCCTGGGTTCTTCAATCCAATGTGCTAGCAATCCACATCCCAGCCGTCAATAAATATTACATGTAGAAAAAAGAGGTATACCTGTACACCCCCCTATATCCCTCCTCCATCCAAACTGTGTGCAGCGTCTGCCAGAACTTGCGATACTTATCGCCCTCCTCGCGCAGCCGGGTCCGCGCCACTTCTACAGTCAAACAGTACACCTTCTGTTAGCCTCAATAAATTTTCGTTAATCCATTACACTAATAAAGAAAATAACTTAAAATGACCTAATTTTTTATTATTTAAAGGTCGTCAGACAAGGATGTCGGTCTACTTGATGGTAGCTGGCTACCATCATCTATGACACAAGCAACGCCACAGGTGCTGCAAGTGCGCTGCCGACCTTAGCAGGATTAAAAATAAGGGATTAGGAAGAGATAGGGAAATGGGATCTGGAATCCCTTACTCACGCAGTGAAATAGAACAGCAAACATGCTGTTATTTCACTGTGGTCTTATGTAAGGGGGTTGTTACTGCCGTTAGACGAGCTTCTCAAATGATAGCGAAACATACTAATTTGCTAAATCACAAATAATACATGTCAATAAAAGTTCAACTCGGTAACCTCTACCACTTTATGCGGAGTCTATCACTACATCGTTGCACAAATAAAATTGACGCGACAACATTAATTCTTAGTACTCAGTTGGCTGACAGAACATTAACTTCATTTCATGTCACTGGAGAGAGGGCACAGAAATACAACTCATGCTCATTTGTCGAAGGAGAAAGCTGACCTCTTGTGCCACATGTTCGCTTCTAGCTCGACTTTGGACGACGAGAACGCCATTCCGCCGACAATTCACGATGTGAAAGCTCCATGCCGGAAGTACGCTTCACTCAGCGTGAGGTTCGCCTTTGGCTTCCTTGACGTCCAAAAGTCGAGTGAGCCTGATGGGATACCAACAGTGGTTCTAAAGATTTGTGCACCTGCCTGAATTGTCTCACGTGCTCCGAACGTTGTTTTCAAGTTTGGAAGGTGGCTCACGTTCACCTTTTACCCAAAAGGACTCGGCCAATTATAGACTGATCGCTATTACCTCCCTCCTCACCAAATGAATGGAACGCATTATTAATAGACAGCTCCTGAGGTATCTGGAGGATCATCAGCTGATAAGCGTACCCCCAGTGTGGATTTTGGTGACCTTCACATTTATTTTACTCACCGCTGCTGGGACAAAATTGTTGCTATTACTTTGAAACAATCTCCTTTCTGAGGTTTTCTGACACAATATGGGCTTCTTCAAGCTTCAAGCGAGCCATAAATAAATTCCTGCAGAGTTGGCAGCGCACCAATACTACCAAGGTGTTGCTTGTATCCTCAGGCGACGGTAACCACCTACCATCAAGTGGACCTCCACTTGTCTGCCACCCTTCTTTCTGGCGATGTACTGACCATGTGGATAGGCGATACAGGAGGCGACAGTTTTGGAGAATGCCCCGGCGGCCATGAACTCGAGAAAGTCGCGCGGCGAACGCGTGTCGGACGGCGTCCCGTCCGCAAACCGCGCTGCCACCAGCCTCGCTTTCACTCCCTCGTACAGTACAAAGTGCACTACCGTCTCGCTGATGCCCATGTACGACGCCGTTATGCCCTTATAGAATCCGCGGATGCCCTGCAATAATAAAGCCACTATCAGTAAAAGGTAATTCGATTTTTTTTTCTATAAGTACTCTCACTTCAAATAATTTTGAAATCACCCTTAGGCAAGCACCCTAGCCACTCATTCAATGGGCTGGTCGTGTGGAAACGAATTAATAGCTCGTGTGGGAACGATTATGTTGACAATGCACTGGTGAGGATAGTACCTACTAATCGTACCATCGTACGTAACTCCATACGATGAAGTGGGATATGTCAGGGGCTAATCGATCATACCAAAAAATAATAGTCTAATAATGAATGTACTTTACTTTTGTTCCAACTACGCAGATAATGCCCAAGTGCTATAGATTTATTATATGCTAGCGACCCGCCCCTGGCTTTGCATTGAGTTGAAATTTTTAAAAATCCTTTCTTAGTGAATGCTTACTTTACAAAATAAACCTTTGTTCCCAATTTCAGCTGTCTACCACTTAGTGGTTTTGGTCGTGCGTTGATTAGTCAGTCAGAACAAACAAATACTTATTCGTACATAGTAAATGTAAATGTTACATAGTTGAATTGTATATCTTAATCTTAGAAGGTAATTCTAAGATATAATAATAATAATAATAATAATAATAAAATTTATTTGCTGAATATAGGTTACAGTGGTTTTACAATAAATAGATAAGTCTCACTACATTCTACCCTTCGAGGGTGTGCAAATGTTTAAAGTACACTACATAAAAGAGTAAAACTAATTAATATAACTAATTATTACAATGAATTATCAGACATATAATCTTTTATACTGTAATAGCATTTGTCGACTAGTAGTTTCTTCATTTTCTTCTTGAATAAATTTACATTAAGTTCTTTAATGGCATTTGGAATTTTATTATATATAACTGGCGCTTGACAAAAAACACTTTTGTGCATCAGGGCTGTGTGTGCTTTTCTAATGCATAATCTATTGGGATCTCTTTGTTCTCTTTTACTACCCTCAGAGACTCGCTTAAATAAGTTGGAGTTGGCTTTTACATATACAGCGACCTCATATATATAGAGCGATGGAAGTGTCAAGATTCTATGCTTTTTAAAGAAGGGCATACAACTGTCTATAACCTTTAATTTAAACATGGCTCTAATACACCTCTTCTGTGCCTTAAAAATCAAATTTATGTCTGTCGAGTTGCCCCAGAATAGAATTCCATATCTTAACACAGATTCGACAAGTCCATAATATGTTAATAGGAGCACATCAATGCTTAAAGTGTTAGTTAATTCGTGCAGTGCATATGCTTGTTTACTTAGACGTTTTCTAACACTTTCAATATGACATTTCCAATTTAATCTACTATCAATTTCTAATCCTAAAAATTTCGTTAAGTGTATTTCTTTTATAGTCTGGTCTTCATAATGTATTTCTTGGTAAGGTATGGCAGGTATCCTTTGACTGAAGTACATGATATTTGTTTTCAGCAAATTAATTCTTAAATTATTATTATTTAACCAATGTATAATACTTGCCAAAGCAATACTAATATCATTACTGTAGGTATCTTTGTCTTTACATTTTATTACCATGGTACTATCATCTGCAAAAAGACACATAGGATGCTCAACTGCCCTTGGTAGGTCATTAATGTAGGCTATAAACAATAAAGGTCCTAAAACACTGCCTTGTGGGACACCATAAGTCAAAGTACGTTCTCTAGATAAGAAATTTTCGTGTTTTTTGTTGTCTTTGTTTACTCGAGTAATCTCTGTAATTTGTTTCCTGTTGCATAAATAAGATTGCATTAGATTTAGTATGTTACCTCTTATTCCATAACCTTCGAGTTTTTTAAGAAGAATTTTATGGTCTACATGGTCGAATGCTTGTGTCATGTCCATGTACACAGCACATATAGAAGATTTTGTGTCTACATTTGTCATAATTAAATCTAAGAATTTAAAGAGCGCTCCATTTATTGTTTTATTTTTTCTGTATCCGTATTGTTCACTGGTTAAAATATTGTATTTTTCCATATAGCTACTTATTTCTTTATGTAAGTATTTTTCAAATATTTTTGAGAATACTGAGAGCCGTGCTATAGGTCTATAATTTATCAAAAGGTTCCTGTCCCCTTTATTTTTATATATTGGTGTTATAACGGCTTTCTTTAATTTTTCGGGATACAGACCTTCACTAATACTAAGATTTATAATGTGGCTAAGATGACCCGCTATATTATTTATCGTATATTTTACTACTTTCATATCGATGCCATCGCAACCAACACTATTTGTGTTTTTTAATGTCTTCACTATATTGTTTACATCTATTGGTGTACAAGGTTTTATAAACATAGAATTACTTCTCAAAGTTGTATTAAAGGTGGAATCTTTAATACAACTTACCTTCTAACTAACTAACTTAACTAACTTAACTACTTACCTTCTAAGATATTATATCTATAATATCTTAGAAGGTAAGTAATATTGCTGGAAAAGGCGTATAATTTACCATTTTATCGTATATCCTCTTTAT
Organism: Bembecia ichneumoniformis; assembly: GCA_910589475.2. Lineage (NCBI taxonomy): Eukaryota > Metazoa > Arthropoda > Insecta > Lepidoptera > Sesiidae > Bembecia > Bembecia ichneumoniformis. Next base: position 14,618,631 of record OU342536.1, on the reverse strand, counting down.
ACATTGGAGCGCTGTGACATTCTGTCCATCCAACTGCAGCCTTGTCTTGACGAACCAGATTGGATTTGTTACTGTGCACGATACGAACCCTGAAAATAATAATAAACACATAGTCAATATAGGATAAATTTGTCGTCACTATTAAATTTTTTAAGCTTTAAGTACTTATAACTTATTTAAGTATTCCAAATAATGGTAGAATGTAGGTTTTCTCGGCCGGTACCCATATGAGTTGTAGGTTTCCGGGATGATGGCCCAGGTCTGTTGGAAATTCTTTCAAACGTTTCGTCAACAACTGCGGTTGACATCCTCAGTGGTGTAGTCCGTATTAGAAGAAAAAGTACATCACATCACTGCACCGCAATGCACCAAACTGTGACACACTGCACTGCACTTCACTTCTGCACTTTTCTACTTCTCGAGCGAGACTGATTCGTTGACTGGAATGTTTCTATATTTATATCCCCACCCTGTGGTTGAATTAGTGGGGTGTGGTCCTACGCTTAATCTAATACTTACCTACATATTTTATTTTTTGTTTACTTTATAATAGTTTTTTAAAATGTAGTTCATTAAAAAATTATATAAGTCATATTTTAATATGAAGCCCATGCGAACGAACTCGCGGGTATCGGCTAGTTATGTATAAGGTAGTTATGTATAGTTATGTATAAGGGGGTGTTTAGACAAATGCAGAGTTATAATCTCAGGTTACAACAGATGAATTTAAATTGCGAATACCTTTACAATAACAAGACCTCAAAAGGCACACAAATAAAATTCCGCTCCGCAATGGTGTGAAATTCCTGATATGTAAATTATCATCTATATGCATTATTTACGATGACTTCACGAGTTATATTTATTCAACAATTACTATAGATATAACGTGATATGATAGTGTGCGAACGTTTCTATAGTAAACTAACTAAAGTAACAGAGAAACCATATGATGATGACATTAGAAGTAGCTTGACTTATGATTATGTACTTGCAATTGCCTTTAAACTAGTTTTTCTGCAATTTAGAAAACTAGTTTTCATAACTATTTACTATTTGCGCTCCGTCGCGGCTTCGCACAAGTGCTGTTGATATTTAAAAGCTTATTATGCTTTGCTTTAGCAACTTATTAAAAACAGATCAATTTCTGTTAATCTACTAATTTTCTAAATGGGGAAGTTTGTGATGATGGGTGTATGTTTTTCTTTCACGCAAAAACTACTGAACGGATTTGGATGAAATTTGGCACACGGATAGTTTATTACATGGATTAACATAACAAAAAGGAAAATTTGTTATGACGGAAAAATGTTAGGTTCCCGAAGGATCGTCTAAAAATATAAAAAAAATTAGACGCCATTGTCGTTACAGCGATAAAGTTGGCTGTGGTCTGAAATTAGGAAAGGGCATTACTGCGTTACACAGTCATTTGGGCAGTATGGCAGTCGCGGTGGCAGTAACCACCCCCCTACAGAAGACCACCGTGAAACAAGAGCATGTGTGTGTCATTGTGTTTCGGTGAGTGAACAAGGGATGCCAGAGCCCATTTTAATTATTCTTAATCCTACTATGATCGGCAGCGCATTTGCAGCACCTGTGGCATTGCTTGTCTTACAGGCGACGGTAGCCACCTACCATCATGTGGACTATCAGCCTGTCTGACGACCTTTATAAAATAAAAGATTAAACGTGTTCTCTCCATGTCTGACCGCCACAAAGTGGTCACTACAGTTTTTTGTGATTTATCTAAATTGTGTTAAGGACTCTTGTCTATTGATAAAACAGTCAAGCAAGCGTCTTATGTGCTCTCACTCTTAAGGCCCCAAATAAAAACTATTACAATTTCACAAATTTTAATATCACTTGCTTTAATAACAATATCTTCAAGTATTTCTGGAAAAGAGGACTTTCTATAGCGTCTATTGTTCCCAAATACAGTTAGGAGCTAATTATTTTCTACAGTTAAAACTGCATAATCAATAAATAAATTATATACACTAAGTGAGAAAATTTAAATAACAAAAAAATACCTGCAGCACTTGCAGCCGAAAGATGAACAATAGGTGTGTCCGGTGCCATGTTCTGGTTTAAAATTGCCTTCGCTTGAGAATATGTGCAGAAGTATATAGCCCTTGAAGGGGCCACACCGACTATGTTCGGACCTAATCCTTTGAAAAGTGCTTTTGTCCCTTCCGTCTGGACTATGTGCCTGAAAAGGGGGTAAAGTCACGTTTTAAATAAGTGTCAGTCAAAGGGTTGTAATTAAAAAAAAAAAACGCTGTTAAATCCATACTAATATAATAGATGTGATCTTTTCACGCCTAACAACTAAACCGATTATCGTGAAGTTTTGCATACACATTGTCGAGGATAAGAAAAGCACATAGGTTACCTTTCACCCAGGAAAAAGTACTGTTCCCGAGGGATCGTAGAAATAAAGATCCAACGCCTGTAAAAACTATAACAGCAATAAAGATTGAATAAATTGTTCCCATATTATTGCTCAAATATTTTGTGAGGCGTTATATTTTTTATTTTTCACCGCGGATGAAGTGGCGGGCACTGGCGGCAAATAATGTTGACATCAACGAGATAAAACTCGAGGAAAATGTCTTTTTAAGAAAAGTACACTCGTATTCTTTTTATGTTAAGATCAGCAGACAGGTTGACGGTCCACTTGATGGTAGGTGGCTACCGTCGCCTATAACACAAGCATCGCCACAGCTGCTAAAAGTGCGCTGTCGACTACAGTACGATTAAGGACAAGGGATTGGATAGAAAAATGGACTCTGGCATCCTTTACTCACTCACCGAAACACAACAGCACACGTGCTGTTATTTCACGGTGGTCTTCTGTAGGACGGAGGTGGTCTTCTGTAGGTGGTTTCTGCCGCCAGACGGACTGCCCAAATGTCTGCGAAACTCAGTGTGCCCTGCCACTACTTTCCAGATCCAGATCAGAGCCAAATTTGAAAAGTTCAAAGTTGACACTGCCGGGAAGCCCGGGAACCCTACTACTGTTTGAAAACAGTAATAAAAATAAGTGATTATTTGAATTTTTCATTTTACTATTTCAGTTCTTTCTAGTCCTACTTCATAAATGCGAAAGTTTGTCAATATGCATCTATAGAAAGACGTTTGAGTCTTTGATGTTATGAGACGAACCGTGTTCTAGATGCTTTTTATTTCGGTGATAAGTTTCTATTGGCTAACATTTTAAACTTTAGAGTTTAAAATAATGGGGAACTCATGAGTTCCCCATTATTAAACTAGATGTCGCTTTTCTGACATTAGATACATGCGTCGGAAGCAAGATAATGTTTCGCACTTCTATAGTATTTTCACTGTATGATGATATGCGTGACAGTTCTCACTTTTTCATGTCACGCATACTGTTCGATTCCATTTGCTTTGCCAACTGATTCGATATTTTTCAACAATCGATTAAATGTCGTTAGGTTGCATCACTAAAATTGTCAGTTACGAACTGTCACGCATATCATCGTGCAATAAAAATACTATAGCGACCCGCCCCGAGCTTCGCACGGGTGTAACTTTTTATTTTGTAAATTATACACATACACAAACCTTCCTCGTTTATCGCTCTTTCTTTCAGTGAAAACCGTAACAAAAGAATGATGTTGAAATACCGCATATATACCGGTTAACCTTTTTGCATTTTTTTACAATTTTTCCCATCATTAGAACCAATTATTAATTTTATTCCCTGATTTCCTTGCCGTTCGGTATTCTAATTAGACTACCGTATTAGGCCATTTTTAGTTTCTAGACAATGCGTGGGCTTCCACGGAGTTATCTTAATTAAATATAATTAAAAAAAAAACGAGTACATTTATCACCTGTTTGTTTACTTTAAAACCGCATTTTCGTACTGAAATTGACCTGTGTAACAGTTTCATTGACGCACGTAGATAATTCACTTGCCTCTGTGCAGATAAACTACGTTAGTGTCAATGTAAACTATAAATATCAGTACAAAAATAAGTGGGTCTTTTTTTGTAGGGCCCGGACTCTATTGAGCGTGGATTCGAGTTTCTGGCGCATGACTTGGGTGAATGATCGTTCTCGTATACAAGATAGTTGCTCCCGGCGCGATCACAAAAAAAAAATCAGATAAGGAAACTGTAAATATTAGTAAAAGCTTGTAATCTGAAAATATTTGGCTCGAGCGCAAATCCGACACACGCACGCCCCTCGTGACGACCGCCTGCCCATAGACATCTTATCTATTTAGCGTACTATCGATAACCAACCATGTCAGCTGTAAGCAGTTCGAGAGCTCCTTTTATTTGCTGGTGGTAACTGCGTGAGCGATATATGCGTATATTTTTAATATCGATAAATATTCGTGTAGTTTTCCACGCATCAGATAAACATTTAAATAACTCGTATTATGATACATCAATGTCATCGAGACTCTATGCGCTTATCAAGAACACGGTGGCGGCGAGCCAACATTTCTGTTCACCCCAACTTCATACCATGTCTGTTTACTTGTCTTGAGTCTTGACTAATAGTTTTCTCTACTATAGTTTTACCTACACTTACGAACAGTCATAAAGCGGGCAGCAACTAAGCAGGCAATAACCCACACTCCTATAAATATACACTAAAACAAACCATTATCAATATAAAAACCTTTAAAGATAAATTAATAACATTAGTTAATATTAATTAACACGGAGTTCAGTTAACAACATTTTTGTTTGTTTATCATAACTAATATTATAAAAAGTTTGAATATTAATCACACCAAAACGGATGAGCGGATTTGGATGAAATTTGGCACACAGATAGTTTATTACCAGGATTAACACATAGGATACTTTTATCTCGGAAAAATGTTAGGTTCCCGACGGATCGTCTAAAAACAGGCGGCGCCACCACCGTCGTCACAGCGATAAAAATGTCAGGCGTTATTTTAGTCATATGTTTTCTCAGGTGTTATATTATTAATTTTTCAATGCGGACGAAGTCGCGGGCACCAGTTAGTTTTAAATATTTATTCTTTTAAATCTATACTTATAACTTTCTTCTTATTTGTCTTTTTGCTAAATTTCTTTTATGCTTAGTCTATCTGCGGTTAAGCCTTTTGAATAAGTGTTATATTTTCTTATAACTTTTACCTATTTTCTAATATAACTTCTTTTGTATCTCAAATATAAATATAACAGAATATAATGATAAAATAGTATCGGAAACGGCAGGTCACTTGAATCCTCCCTCGTTTTGTGTTCTTTTAGTAAACCGTCAGCTTACCTACTACCGATAATAAAAAAAACTGCCAGATTAGAATCATATACATATTATATAGCTGAGCCCGCAACTTCGTGTGCGTGGTATTCTGTATAGCGCGTAACCTTTTTGCTTGTAAACCGATTGGAATGAAAGAAACACTAAATGTTACGGGAAGCTTGCTGCAATACATCAGTGAATACCGCATTCAAATCGGTTAAGCCGTTTATGAGATTAGCATGCACAAACGCACAGACAAATGGGCAAGAATTCTAAAAACTATTTTTTGTACAAATTTTTTTTTTGAAAAATATTTAATGCACAGACACCACTCGTTTACGATTTTATTATATGTATAGATATAGATAAAGTGGCTGTCTGCCTCTGTCTCTTTTCTCCGCTAACTTCTACATTCTAAACGACCCAACGGATTTTTAAAAGGATTTCACTAATGGAAAGAGCGAGTTCGCAGTCTATTGGGCAGCCCGTTTGGCGGCAGTAACCACCCCCTTACAGAAGACCACCGTGAAATAACAGCACGCATGCTGTTGTGTTTCGGTGAGTGAGTAAGGGATCCCCCTCCTAATCCTTTATCCTACTGCAGTCGGCGGCGCACTTGCAGCAGCTTTGGCGTTGCTTGTTATAAGCGACGGTAGCCACCTACCATCAAGTGGACCGTCAGCCTGTCTGCCGACCTTAACATAAAATATATATACATATAAATTGCAGAAAAAAAATTACATCCGTACAAAGATCACTAGTAGTTCAAAACTTTGACTAGATGTCTAAAACTAGACTCGAAAGAAACCAGAATCAATGTTACGCTTTTTCATTCAAAGCCTTTACATAACCTTATACGTAGGCACGCACATTTTATAAGATATTTACCGGTACACAATGAATGGATATGTTAATCGCGTTTAAAAATAGACTTGAAGACTTGTTTACGCAATTAACGTCTAGTATTCGTGCAATATTATTTAGTTACGCCGAATGTCGACGACAACTTAAGACGCTGCATATAAATTTATTATTAAACTCTGTAAATGTGGTCTAACAGGAGGACTGATCCACCAGTTCAAAGACGCTCAACGTGCTAAGGAGCGGGCTATGCTCTGAGTTTCTTTGGTGGATAAGATCAAAAATTGTGAAATTCGCCCAAAAACTAAAATTGTCGACGTAGCCGAAAGAATCGCTTAGCTGAAGTGGCAATGGGCCGGTCACATCTGTCGCAGAGAGGATAATAAATGGGGTAAACTAGTTCTCGAATGGAGGCCACGAATTGGAGAGCGCAGCTAGAATGGCAGGTGGACAGACCCGAATGGCATCGCGGGAAGCGGCTAGATGAAGCGCAGAGGACCGTGCGTGGTGGCGACCCTTGGGAGAGGCCTACATTTAGCTGTGTAGACACGGGCTGATGATGATGAAAAATATAAAATCTATACATATAATAAAATCGTAAAGGAGGTCAAAAAATAGTTTTTTTAGAATGTTTGTCTGTTTTTCTGTGCGTTTGGGCACGCTAATCTCAGAAACGGCTTAACCGATTTGAATACGATTTTCACTGATGTATTGTAGTGAGCTTCCCGTAATATTTATAGTGTTTGTTTCATTACAATCGCTTAACAAACAAAATAGTTACGCATTATACCGAATACCACGTGTACGAAATTGCGGACTCAGGTAGTAGTCAAATAACGCGTGACTATTATAGTATACGGTCATTCTACGAATGCGTTTTTGACATTTCTTTATGTCCATTGCATAAAATTCATTTCCGATAAACGATAATATAGAAAATGTATGGAACTGTCAAACCGGAAATATAACTAGCGACTCGCCCCCGGCTTGGCCCGGGGTGCAATTTTTATATATATGAACATTCCCCGTTTATCCCTCTTTCCATTAGTGAAAACCGAATTAAAATCGGTCTACCCGTTAAGGCGTGATGCCGTAACCAAGGGAAATGGGGATTCATTTTTATATATAGAGAAGATGGCCGGAGGTCGATCAACTTTTTATTACTGATTGTTTTGTTTACAATTTGTATAGGTTTGATTGGAATAAGTGAAATCAATACCCTACAAATTGAAATATATTATCTAATTTAGATAGTGAATAATGACATTTTCTAAATACATATGTCAATTGGAGTTTAAACTGAGTGCGATGGACTTTTATTTTATCATGAACTTGCGACCTGCCACCGACTTCGCAAGGATTTAATTTTATGGGATAAAGATTTCCAATTTTTATCGAAAATATTAAAAAAAATAGCCGAATTCGTCCAACTGTTGTCGAATTTTGAGCTTAGTAACACATTAGTAACGCTTAGTGTTTTATAATAACAATCGCTAAACAAACAAGACAATCACATGGCCTTAAAAATAATGGTTGTATAAGTATAAAAAGCCAAATAAAGATAACTTATAATTATTAATTATTATTGAGTTTCATGTTTAATGTATTCACTCTATTCAACAAGTGCTTAAACTAATTATTTAAGACAAGATTTGACAACTTGACAACTTTGCAAACCCTTGGAGACAACTCCAAGGGTTTGCAAGTTGTCAAGTTGCAAACCCTTGGAGACAACTCCAAGGGTTTGTAAGAGGACTATTTTTACAATAGAACACAAAAAAATCGAAGTAGATATTCACAGAAATGTATGATTTTTTTAATTACTTTTAAATAAAACAAAAACTTTTCCCCGTGTCCCTATCCCTTCCCAATCCCTTATCGGCAAGCGGCAGTCGGCAGCGCACTTGCAGCACCTGTGGCGTTGGCAAGTGAACCATCAGCCTGCCTGACGCCTTAACGAAAAAAAAAAACAACAAAAATCAAAACAAGTTTCTTTATTCTAAATGTTGTTTAGATAAACAAAAATATTCCTCACCTAATGCACTGTATGAGGCTCATCCTAGTGATTGTCCTCGCGTGACCGGTCCTCGCACACTGCTGCACCTGGCAATTGTACGACATCAGCATGCGATCAGCCTGCTGGCTGTATGCGAACATAGCTCCCATCGTTCGTCTGTAGCCCCATTTGGCCTCCTGCGTTATATGGCCACTATTATCATTTATTCTTTATTTTACTGCTGGCCGGAAAATTCAGTAAAACAACAGCGCCCCCTATTAACGTTACTTTCTCAAATGAAAAATCTATGAAATTAACAGTGTCATTTAAATTTTTTACAGAAACTATAAATAGCGTACATTTTTTGTTTAACGCTTGTGGTTTATTTTACCTACAGAAGAAGGGTCGATAACCAGAGGAGCTGTCGCAGATTGCTTTTTTTATGTGAATGTTGTCAGACAGGCCCACGGTCCACTTGATGGTTGGTGGCTACCGTCGCGTCATATATGCTAAGATATGATAAGATAGCAATAAGATCGCTTAATAAAGATATGCAATACGGACATCAATAATTTGTAAACATTTACATTATCGGGGCTAACAGGGTGGGCAGGGTATTTACAGTCAGCTGACGTCTCTTATGTTTGAAGATGTCGGCAGCCACCTACCATCAAGTAGACCCTCAGCCTTCTAGACCCTTTTATCATAAACTAGCTGTGCCCGCGACTTCGTGCGCGTGGTATTCGGTATAGCGCGTAACTTTTTTGTTTGAAAAGAGATCGGAATGAAATATACACTAAATATTACCGGAAGCTTGCTACATTATATCAGTGGAAACCACGTGAAAATCGGTTAAGCCGTTTCTGAGATTAGCGTGCACAAAGGCATAATAGGCAAATAACGACTTTTTATATAGATTATAAAAATACCTTCACAAATAATAATGCATTATTTTAGAACAAACAAAAATTTGATTATCATAAAAAAGGTTATAGAGAGTTAACCTTAAAAGATATGACATATGCTGTCACGGACTTTTTTTTAGAACTTTTAAAGAGGAACAATTCCGTCATACATGATTTTTGCGTAACTTTAACCGTTTACGCATCGCACGCAACGGAAGCTATCAAAAGGGATAATTTTCCCCGTTTTTGAAATTCCCCATTTTTCATTGAAGCTCCGCTCCTATTGGTCGTATGGTCGTATCGTGTTGTTATATAGCCTATAGCTATCTTCGATAAATGGACTAGCCAACACAAAAAGATTTTTTTTGTGTTGGACACAACACAGAAGACACAATTCGAACCAGTAGTTCCTGAGTTTAGCGCGTTCAACCAAAAAAACAAACTCTTCAGCTTTATAATTTTAGTATAGAAGTATAGATTGTAGTCGATAACTTAAATCTTGATAGACAATTTTACTACCATATCAGTCATGAGCATAATACTCTCATTCGAAATTAACTTCACGGTGTCTTACAGAGGCGCGCGCAAATTTTATTTTATTAAAATAATTAAAGCAATCAATCTACAGATAACACCCAAGCGTTTATTATAAACACAAGACCATGCTAATTGAAAAGAACTAGACTTGAAATTAAGTACAAAACCAGATCTAGGCCAATTTTGGAAAACTCATTTCCATAGACTAGACAACCATTCTAGAGGTATAGAACAGACACAGTTGCGTTTTTTTAAACACCTACATTTTTTTTAAATAATTTCACTACAAATATTAAAGAAATCGAACAATTTATGTTACCAATTAAATAAATGTCTTATTACACATTCTGCAATTAGTAAGGGTCTACAAATATTATTGGAGTTTAATTTTTCTTGGGAATCGATTTTCATATAAGGCTCCCGGTATGGAAATTTTATGAGGAATAAAATTAATACAAACATTAACTGAAAAGCGTTACGTTATCTGTCACTTGAACCTGTAGGCGCAGCGACGTCTGTCGTCGAAAAAGGTAGTGACATCTGAGTATGCAGAATTAACTAAATGATAAAAAGTAATTAGATAGGTATCCAATTATCTATTGACACGAGGAAAATTTTATACATTTATTTTAAATACGTTTAAATGAGTAAACACTAGTCGTGCATCGGACCTGACACAGACACTTTTTTTATAACAATTAACAAATTATATTAAACAAAAGTAATATAATATGTCACAAATCTTTGTTTTACTTGTTATTTTTGTATTAACAAAATAAAAATATTTCAAGTACTATTTGTAACGTACTATTTGTGGATTGGTTTTGTTTACGCGATCGACAGTAAAACATCTATGTTTGAACAAATGTATGCCAAGATTAAAATATTCATATTATTTCTTGTTTTACAAACACGTTTCAATACACTTTTCTTTCTACTCAGTTTATTTTAAACTTAAGTTTATTTTTAAAGTTTAAAACTCAGTTTTAACTTCAAAGTTGAAAAACAAAAAACTGCCTATATCCTTAGATATTATAAAACAAAGTCCCCGCCGCGTCTGTCTGTATGTATGTTCGTAATAATCTCAAATAAAATACAAATCTAAGCGGATTTGAGGTTTTACAGAATATACATATGGGTGTATAATTCGTTAAAGTTTTATCCATAGGTTCCCGAGGGTTTGCAAATTGGAGCATACTATGCACAAGTGTATCGCCAAGCCGTTCCAACCGAATCCGATAGATGTGGCGCCATTAATAGTGTTATATTTATAAATGCCTCATTGCGCATTGATTTGGTGTAATAATCAAAGAAAAAACCTGAATAAGCAAAATTCTGGTGTATCACATCACAAGGGGGTAATTTAATGCAATTTTTATCTTTTAAAAAATTTGAGTCGACATTGTCTTTGAACACAAAACCTAGAGCGCTTGAGCCGTGCTTGGATTTGTAAGGAAAGCGTTGAGCATGCCGTCTCTAATAGGGGACGGCGACGACGTGTAGCAATTCTTTGCTCTGTGTATGCTAGTATAGCATGTGCTTTCTCTGACAACGTGAAGCTGAATAAAGCCTGTGCCCTTTAACATACAGTAATATAAAAATATATTGCTTTGATTAAATGAATATAATTGAGATAAAGCTTTTTTCATAAGCCGACATTATGTTGAGATGCACTTGCAGTAAAAAATGTCTTCAGTAAAATATAACATTTCATAAAGTGTTATCTACGCGTAGAGTGTACATTTATTATCAACGGAAAAACAATGGAAAAGTACGCAGGGTATCAACGGAGAAGCCATTCCGTGAAAGCTAAATTAGGGCTGTTCCAGTTACTCCTCAATAAAAATGAACACAATTTAAAAAAAGGTTTAACCAATTATCTATTGGGAGAGATAAATAAGTATTATGATCCACATAAATGTGTAAATTATTCTTTTTATTTTAATTACATTTTTTATTTATTAACTGTTTTTTTTTTACGTTTAATATAATTTATATTAATCTATACATATAACAATAATAAAATCGTAAAGAGTCGTGTTTGTACATTAAATATATAAAAAAGTTGTACAAGTTGTAGGTACTTTATGTTATCGATGTTAAATTTTTTTTTTTTTTTTTTAGAATTTTTGTCTGTGCACGCTAATTTCAGACACCGCTTAACCGATTTGAATGTGCTTTTCATTGGTGTGATGTAGCAAGCTTCCAATAACATTTAGTGTTTGTTTCATTCCAATCGATTTACAAACAAAAAGTTACGTGCTATGCCGCGTACTACGCGTACGAAGCTGCGGGCTCAGCTAGTTTTAAATATGTATAGTAACTTATTTTAAATAAAAATGAAATTACAAGCTTCTTCGTCCGCGTATCTCAATAGATTAAAGCCTATGTGTATTATGATGTATAAACTACATTACTGTAGTCTCATTAAACTCTATCTTTCGAAGGCTAATTTTTAATTATCTATAAAGGTCCAATAAAAAAATTATAATAAATGAATTTTTTGTCACCCCTTTTTTGTGTAAAATTATTCGTAATATTGAAATTTAATTAGTTTTTATATTCAAAAATTTACCTAAATTGTTTAAAATGAAAATAAATAGGATTAAACTACAGAATTTCAAATTTAATAAACAAAAGTTGATTCTCGTTTAAAAAGAATATGGTTCACGTGTATGGGTACCCTAAAAATGATTCATGTGAATGGATTTTGAACAAGTAGTCCTATCTTAATCAAGATATTATTGAGATTGAGACTGAATAAACAAGGTTGTATCCATCTCGGCACCCTCGAATTGTTGACAATAATTTAAAATATCGTAGTTTTAAAGTACAATCCTGTTCATACATATTTGATTTCGGTTAGACTTTTCTTTATTAGAATTTTTTTTATTAGATATTTATAATTTGAAAACAAATGTTCAGAGAGAATTTGAGTTAGGATTTAAAATATAAAAAAAATCACAAAAAGTTGTCCTTTATTTTAAAACTGTTTGTTCACATTATTCATTAATAATATGTTTTTTATTTTTACCTCGATTATTTTTAACGTTTTTTTACACTCACTTCTCAACGACTACGAACAAATACTAGTTGAGCCCGCAACTTCGTACGAGTGGTATTCGGAATAACACGTAGCTTTTTTGTTTGTAAACAGATTGGAATTAAATATACACTAAGAATTACCGCAAGCTTGCTACAATACATCAGTGGAAACCACATGAAAATCGGTTTAACCGTTTCTGAGATTAGCGTGCACAAAAGCATAATAGGCAAACAACGATTGTATTATAGACAAAAGTCGCAGCCGTTTTGCTGTAGCAGACTACAGCAAAACGTAGTCTATACGTAGTTTTTTTCTAAGCATTTTATTAATGAAAATATTAATACGATGAGATATGGTAAAAAATATTTAAAAAAAGCAGTGCGCTGCACACGATCAAGCGTCTGAGCCGCGCGGCATGCAGGATGCAGGACCTCGCTCACGACCGCCTGCGTTGCACATCATATGAGCGCATGATACCTACTTGATCATTATTTTGTTGTGGAGTTATTTTAAAACTCTAAGATCTCCTAAGATATTCATAGAAATCAAATAATATCAAGGGCAATATTGTTCAAAATGAAATACTTGTGATGAATAACGTATTTATTTGGATAAGGATTAATATCATGTTTATAAAAACACCTTCGCAAATAATGCATTATTTTAGAACAAATTTGATTACCATAAAAAACGTTATAGTGAGTCAACCTTAAAAGATAGACATATGCTGTCGCGGACTTTTTTTAGAACTTTTAAAGGGGAACATACATTATTTTTGCGTAACTTTAACCGTTTACCGCACGCAACGGAAGCTCCCAAAAAGGATAATTTTTCATTGAAGCTCCGTTCCTATTGATTGTAGCTTGTAGCGTGATGTTTATATAGCCTTCCTCGATAAATGGACTAGCCAACACAAGAATTTTTCAATTCGAACCAGTAGTTCCTGAGATTAGCGCGATCAAACAAACAAACAAACTCTTCAGCTTTATAATATCAGTATAGATTATAATTCCTAAAATTTATTTTAAGTAAAGATGTTTATTATTCGCGAATCGTGACACGGAGTTTAGTTTAGTTCCCTATTATTGAACCAGATGGCGCACTTGCTGTATTTAGATGATTGATTAGCGTATTTTAGGTTAATATTTCAAAGATTCCACGTCGCGCAAACAGATAAGTTAACTAAATATTTTCTCGAAGAAAATGGACATCAATTTTAAATATTGCGCAAGTTAAATTTTATTTTTTCTATACATTTAGCTTACACTTAATTCACTGGTTGACTCGCTAAGATAATAGCGTGATGCAATTTTTTACAAGTAATTTTATCATTGGTTTTTTTTATTTTTTATTTCACTTGCATTGTACTAAGTTGTACAAGAAAATAAGTTTTGTATCTCAAGTATGAGGCCAATTCAACTTGCTATGCTATTTTGAGACACTTATAGAATGGCCTTGAATCAACATTAGCTTCAGATACGTTTTGGCATTGGGGAAGGTCGGCAAACACAGTACAGTAGGTATACTCGTAGATATGTATGTATAAAGGTAATTTCACAATGATAAGTTTAAGCTATCATATTCAGACCTTGAACGAATTATATAACATGTACTCTAGATATATCAGTTATCAATTGATAGCATTTACAAATTGAGTAAGAATTAGAATTATTGTTTGAAAATTTATTTTTATTGTATAGGACAATTTTTCTGGACTATTCAATTGCAATTCCTAATTGAAATCAGACAGTGGAATAACAGTAACCCCTTACAGAAGATTACCATGAAATAAAAGCAATAAAAGCTTTAGGTGAGTGAGTAAGGTATGCCAGAGCCCATTTCCCAGTCTCTTTCTAATTCCTCATCCCTAATCCTAATCACCATGAAATAAAAGCAATAAAAGCTTTAGGTGAGTGAGTAAGGTATGCCAGAGCCCATTTCCCAGTCTCTTCCTAAATCCTCATCCCTAATCCTACTGTGCTCGGCAGTGCACTTGCAGCACTTGTGACATTGCTTATGTTACAGACGACGGTAGTCACCTACCTACCATTAAGTCGACTATCAACTTGTCATGTTAAAAAAAATATATCCCCTTATTGCCCCAATTAACTAACGTCCAGGGGTGTCCATTGCTGATCTAGTTGATAAACTAGATCAGGCAATTTGGACAGTTAGTATACATAATAATTATAACCTATGTCCATCTCGAATAATGTACTTACTACTTACCTTTCAAATAGTTAGTGAATTTTTCAAATAGGATTAAGGCCAACGCTGACTGCCGACACGGCACGGCACAGCACTTTTCCTATATTATTTTCAACCTTATTGCCATGATTTTAGCAATCACACTCCACTATTGTCGCAACGTGTCGAAAGCATCATATGACATGACTCGGAACGCCTAGGCCATCGTGAAGGAGTGTGAGTGCTAAAATCATTGCAATAAGGTTGAAAATAATATGTTTATGAAAAAATCCTTTGCTGTGCCATGCCGAGCCTTGCCGGCAGTCAGCGCCGGCCATTACTCTCCACATACAAAAAACTTACAAAATCAGCCATCTCTCTTTTACATTATTGTTACAGAGACTGCTGTACCTAACTTTTATCATTATTAACTGTTGTTTGCTTTGTACATAAGATTAATAAACACGGAAGTTTCAGTTTCTTTTTCAGTGATTAGGTACATACTTAAATATTTTATACTTAACACACAATGAAACTCAGTACGTAATATCAAAGAATTTTTCAGTTACGTCTTGCTTTGGTGCAAATGCGCGAGTGATGGCTGGCAACAAAAAAAAGTTCAGAAGCCGTATGACTCGCGTGTTGTTTCTTACTACATTGACCAGTGTTAGACAAACATGAAACGTTTCAACCAACACAGTAAATGTAAAAAAAAATGCTACATGCAGCAGTATACAGTATAGCGCGTATTTTTTTTTTTTAATCTATTGAAATTAAACAAACACTAAATGTTACGGGGAGTTTGCTACAATACATCAGTGAAAACCTCATTCAAATCGGTTAGGCCGTTTCTGAGATTATCGTACACAAACGCATAGATAAATAGACAAAAATATAAAAAGTATAAAAGTATAAAATATATAATATAGCTTCAATTTGTTCTTGCGTATGATAATAAATGCTGTGTTCTCCTAAAATTGCGGCAGAATCTATTCCACTGCATTCATTTTTTTTATATATATTATTTTTTGGGCGTCTATCTCAATGGGGCTCTTAAAAAAAAACTCAATTTTGTTTGCGAGAAGCGCAGTCTTCACAATGTCTGTCTTAATTTTGCACTCTCTGTACAGAGACAACGATTGATTAATCGATCGATTAATGTGTGCACGCATCCTGCCATGAAGTTTCACCGCAACGTCTGTGAGAAGCCAAGATGTTATACTAACATGAAACTTAAAACTGTTTAATTCCACGCGAATCATATATCAAAGTACCACTTTGGGATGGGTACAAAGCGATCATAACCATCTTTTGTTTTGAATAAATAAAATGAATACCTAATAGAGATTTTTCAATTAAAACAAATCTAAAAAAAGGTAGTAAGAATTGAGAAAATATTAAACAGACTTATTTAAAACCTTTTTGGTAAACTTTTTTCGTAAATTATGTACATATTAGGTATACTATCAGGTGCCCGCGACGTTGAAAACGAAATAACTCCTGGATATCTTTAACGCTGTGAAGACAGACGGTGACGCCCGCCGCCGCCGCCATGGCGACCATTGAACCCAGATTTTTATATTTTTAGACGATACCTCGGGAACCTATTTTTCCAGAAAAAAGTATGTATCCTATGTTGTAATCCAGGCAATAAACTATCTATGTGCCAAATTTCACCTAAATCCGTTAAGCCGATTTTGCGTGAAAGAGTAAGAAACAAACAAACATCCTCACAAACTTTCGCTTTAATAATATTAGTAGAATGTGTCCGTGTCTGTACATTAAAAATTTTTTCAAAAAACAATTTGTAAACATTGTATTTAAGTTACCGAGGTCAAAAAAATTGTTTGTAAAATTTTTGTCTGTCTGTGCGTTTGTGCACGCTAATCTCAGAAACGGCTAAACCGATTTGAATCCGGTTTTCACTGATGTATTGTAGCAAGCTTCCCGTAACATTTAGTGTTTGTTCATTTCAATCGGTTTACAAACAAAAAAGTTACGCTCTATTCCGTATACCACGCGTACGAAGTCGAAGGCACAACTAGTAAGTAATACTTATATAACTACGTTTTTATTTAAATTGCTATCTGTTGCGAAACATTTATTTGCATAAATGTTACATAACTAAGATATTGTTATTAATAAATTCATACTTATACATGTGTGATCTTATGTGTGTCACATAAGTAACTTATGTATGTTTGTTTGTTACATTTGTCACACTTAAACATTATTTATTCTGTGCTTAAAACGCCGTGCTAATTTAGATAAATCTTGTTGTTGATATGACTAAATCGTTGGAAAAGGACTTAGGCTTTTCTCGAATAGGCTTCTTTTATTCTTAAATTTCTTGAGAAGAAAATAAAAAACAAAAAGAAATGTTAAGGTTTTTTCACATTAGTACCATAATTATTTATAGAAGTGAACTGTTGTAACTGCTGCCCGCTACTTCGTCCGCGTTGATGCTGAAGGAATTATTATGGTGGAATACCTAGAAAAGGGAGCCACTATTACGGGCTCTTACTACGCAGACCAAATAAGAAGATTGCGGGAAGCCATTAAAGAAAAAAGACGAGGCAAACTCCGAGCTGGAGTGTTGTTTCACCAAGACAACGCACCGGCTCACAAAGCCGCCGTCGCGATGGCTGCCATTCAAGAAACGGGATTTGAACAGCTCGAACACCCAGCGACTTCTATCTTTTTCCTCGACTCAAGGAACACCTCCGAGGCAAAAAATTTGAGGACGATAGCGAGGTGATGACTGCTGTAGAAGCGTTTTTGGAGGGTCAAGACAAAGAATTTTTTTCAAAAGGAATTATGGGTTTAGAGAAAAGATGGACTAAATGCATTGACTTACTAGGAGACTACGTAGAGAAATAATTTTTTTTTTAAATTAAAATACCCTTATTTTATATTGATTATCATTACTTTTGGATCACCCCTCGTACTTTGTACTTGTAACTGCTGAATTATGAAGTAATTATTTTCTGCAAATAAAGATTTATTTATTTGGAATTATCTTTCATTAATATGTACTTTTCATATTGGAACTATTCATTCTGGAAAAGCTAGTTATCTTTACAAACTTACAAATACGAATTAATTATGATTTTTCTCGATTAGGTAGAGATACAATTGATACAATGTAGGTATACGAAAAAAATATAGAAGTGCGAATAGCCTGAACTCACAAACTAAGCAAATATTACAATTTTGCATTCATTGTACATTACTCTCCAATAATACCTACCACATTGAGATCGTATAGTTGATATAAATGAAAATACTGTTCAGCCCTCTGCGTGATCAATTTTCATTCATCACATTCAAGGTCTGCGTACTGCTTGTTAGTGTATGCCACGTTCATATTGATACATTGAAACCACACAATCCAATGCTGTCAGAGAATTGTATTTTCGTAAACATTCGCTATATTTAGAACAAACACACTCGTTTAAGAGTTAACTATAGGTATTAAAATGTTGCAAATAATAATAGTCTTTACGAGACTTGACCTTCCTATTGCAAGAAGCTATATACAATTTCAATTTTAACTTTACACGTTATTCATTAAAATAACACGTTATTTGACTCCCTCGCCTCTCAAATAGAGGTTCTTTATTAAATAAAAATAAATAATGATAATCAGTTGGTTGAACGACTTATTAGTCAACTCGCCATATGAGAATTCCTCACAAATAGAAGCCCAGTTGTATATGTCGGCGACCGATCGTTATAATTATACAAGGGGCACACTGAAATGATTGGGAATAGAATATTTCGGATTGAGTTACAATAAAACCTTTTTTAGAATTTGAATACTGGCCTCTTAGAATCTTAATGACATTCAAACAATTTTTTTTTTTTATTAAAAACAAAAACTATGTTGGTTTAAAGTTGACACGTCTTTAACAGAAATGGAGCTCACACGTGAACATTTCCGTGCCATAATTTATCACAATTTTCGTCGCCGCTTATCTCAAGATAAATGTCTCAGCGAACTTGTTTCGATTTATGATATTGAAGCACCGAGTCAAACGACAATATACCGCTGGTATGCCGAGTTCCGACGCGGTCGTGTGTCGCTCAGCACTGTTTCCTGCAGGTCGACCAAGAACAGCGGTCACGCCTGAAAACATCGCAGCTGTGCAAACTATTATATTAGATGACCGTCATATGACATACGAGCAGACGGGCTGTTATCAATATCGGAATGACTGCAATTCAGTTCCCGCTGGGTTCCCCACAATTTGTCCGAAGAGCAAAAGGCGGCTCGTGTAGATTGGTGCCGGAATACTCTGCAACGCTTCAACGGAGGGAAGTCAAATGCCGTTTATAATATCGTCTCAGGTGACGAATCATGGATTTACTCATATGAACCTGAAAGAAAACATCAGTCAGCAGTTTGGGTCTTCGAAGACGAGGTCAAGCCAACGAAAGTGGTTCGCTCCCGCAGCGTGTCAAAGAAAATGGTCGCTACGTTTGTCTCGAAAAAGGGGCATGTTGCTACAATTCCTTTACAGGAACGCAGAACGGTTACCGCCGAGTGGTCACGGTTTGTTTGCCAGAAATGATAGCCGAACCCCGAAAAAATAACCCGAAACGTCGCATCATCTTACATCACGATAATGCGAGCTCCCATACGGCTCGGAAGACAAATGATTTTTTGAAGCAGGAAAACGTCGAGCTGATGAGCCATCCTCCGTACAGTCCTGACCTGAGCCCAAACGATTTCTTTACATTCCCTAGAATGAAAGATTTATTACGCGGTCAACGGTTTGAAGACCCCGAAGCAGCTGTGGAAGCGTACAAATCAACCATTTTGTAAACATCAACTTCAGACTGGAATTACTGTTTTAATGATTGGTTTGCACGAATGGAAAAGTGCATTAAGTTGAACGGAGAATACTTCGAAAAACAATAAAATACAATTTAGCTATACCGTGCATGTGGTTTTTCTTATTCCCGATCATTTCAGTGTGCCCCTCGTATGGTGCCGTTTCATGAAGTTTCTAATGAAATGTTTAATTAAAATTCAGGCAGATTGATCAACGAATGACGTTTGGCTAATTACAGTAATTTTGATATTCAATACAAAATCTGTTAGCTACATAATATTTTAAAATATAATTATACAGAAGTATAACAGAGTTAAAAAATTTAAAATTATAGTTTATGCTAGCTGAATCCGCAGCTTCGTACACGTGCCTATTCGGTATAGCGTGCAACTTTTTTGTTTGTAAACCGATTGAAATGAAAAAAACACCAAATGGTACGGAAAGCTTGCTACAGTACCTCAGTGAATTCAAATCGGTTTAAGCCGTTTCTGAGATTAGCGTGCACAAACGCACAGACAAACAGATAAACAGACAAAAACTCTAAAAACTATTTTTATGACCTCGGTACGTGTAAAAATAGTTTTTCTTTTTTTAAATATTTAATGTGTACAAGGCTAGTTTACGATTTCGTTATACCTATATTATGTATTGTATAGATTATAACTAGCTGAACTGGTGAACTTCGTAACATACAAAATGTATGAGAATTTTTATTTTTCACAAATATTTCAAATGTTTCAAATTATTCTGCTATTGAGGTTGACAAATTCAACAAATCAAAGATCATAACATAAGAATCGGTCCATCCTTCCCCGAGTTATGTATAAAAGGTGTAACTAACGCGACTTTCTTTTATATAACTTACACCTATAAAAGGATTAATTTCATAATATTGTACATTAATTAAAATTTGTTATTATAAACAAGAGTGTTAAAAACAAATCGATAAACTTGGCGAGCATTTGGTTTTGGACGCCAGCCAGCAACGGCTCACTAAGCTCAATTTCTTTCTCTTTCTTAAGACATCAATAAAATCGATTTGACATTTAATATTCTACTTGTATTGCGAATATATTGGTTCCTATATATGTAAGTAAGTATACGAAAATTGATGAGGGCGATTGTTATTCTTTCACGCAAAAACTACCTAATTTATTTTGATGAATTACTACAGTATTATAACGAGTATTAGGAAAACGCTCTCGAAAGCGAAGACACGATAATACCACATAATACTAATGACACCTCTGGTCATAAAAAAAAAGTTTTATTAATTTTTTTTTATTTGCATCGATTTTTTGTTCCTGACCAAAACTGTCATTTAGTACTATCATCTGTCTTCGTTTTCGGGAGCATTTCCCTAACAACCATAGTTTATATTATAATATTATAAAGAGTAAAAAATTGTAGGTGTGTTTGTAATGAATAAACTCAAAGTCTACTGGACTGATTTTAAAAACTCTTTCATCTATAGAAAGCTATATTATCAGCGAGTAATATTTTATAAAGAGACGGGGATGAAGTCGTGTGTAACAGTTAGTAATTCATAAAGATGCGCGCGGCCTATGTCGCGGGCAAAAAATAGTCGCATATTAAAGTTAAGTATTCTAAAGTTATGAGCTGAGAAATGTTATTCTTTCAAGACGAAAAGGTAGCCTAGCCTACTAATGGCTGTTTATATATTAATTAATTATTTTTAAACTTACATCAAATCTGTCTTTAAATATAATGAAATTAGTATTTGGTAATGACCATCAATGAAAGATTTAATTTGTAGTAAATGATATTATTTCATTAGTTCCAGTTTAGCAGAAAGGTGTGTTCATATTAACTACTAAGTAAGGGGCGCAGTTCGAACAGAACTGATTAACTAAATATATCACAAAGTCGAATGTATAAGGCTCTTTCTATGAAACAAAGAGCTATTGTAATAAAATATGTGTGAAGAAGACAGACTCTAAATCTACTTGTTAAAGTGAGACAGATTTATTTTTATATATTCCAACAATAAGTAATTAAACACTTAATTTAAATAATATAAATTAATAATTTATATGCATAATTATTTTTAAAGGAGTCTTAAGTAAGTTGTGATTGGAGAGAAACACATTATAATAGCAACTTAAATTAAACGCTCTTAAAATAATAATAGAATATTATTTAAATGGTACATTAACATTGCCATATTGTGCCATATTGTACACAAGGTAAAAAATTAAACTGTGTTATTATGACCTGCGTAAAAATATACCTTTCATAACAAGAGTTTTAAAACTAGTTTTGATACTTAAACGCTTTTATTTATTTTCACAAAAGTATTTACATAGAACTTAATTTTTGAGTCATTGGTTAACATATTAACTAGTGTAAGGGGCATGAGAAGATAGGCATACCAAACACATGGTAGGTACCTAAGTAACTACTACAACCAGACTACAACGCATCTAGGTTATCTAGGGTCCACCTATACTTAAATATAACATTTCGTACCAAGATGATTTTTGAGAGAAAAGGAAACAGTTTTTTTTTTTGTTAAGGTCAACATACAGGCTGACGGTCTACTTGTTGGTAGGTGGCTACCGTCACAGGTGCTACGAGTCTGCTGCAGACCATAGTAGGATTAAGGATTTGGGATAACATATTATGCTGCTATTTCACTATTACTAGTGCTGTTATTTCAGGGTGATCTTCTTGTCAAGGGGCAGTTACTGCCGTCAGACAGGCTGCCTGAATGACTGCGAAACGCAGTATGCCCTGTCACTACTTTCCAAATCCAGATCAGAGCCAAATTTAGAATTTTTGGAATCGCCAAAGATTCGAACCCGGAACCCCTGAGACAGAGTGTTAAAACAAACTCTATGCACTCATCCAACAGCCTCATTATATATTATATACATATATTATAGTTTTATAAAGTTGCGAAATATCTAAGTAATTTAACAAGCTCTTATTCTGATATTATTAATATTGGCATAACATGCATGGATGCCTCTAATGTATAAAAAACAATTTTCAAGAAAAGCCTGAAATAAACTAAACCAATAGGAATGCGTTAGTATGGAAAATTCTAAAACATTTTGGCATTCGCTTTGAAAGAATGGTAATAAGCGTATGCACCTACCGTAGATCAACAATGAATGTTATGTAGAGCAATGCTAACTATTGTGATTCAAACAACTGTTTGCGATTGCACCGAGTTGTGTTCGTTCCTGCACCCCGCATGCTATATATCAACTGAGTTATCGACCAATGAAAATGAACTCTAAGCAGGAAGCTCGAAATATTCAGTCTAATTTCAAGTAATTACAAAAACGCTGAATCCTTCATTCCCAATTGAATTAACTACACTAATAAGTAAAAGCAACCACCACCAACTCCGCTAATAGTAGGGATAGATATCTGCATAATAACAAATATATTATTAATTCTGAATTTGATTTTCTTAAAAACAAAGTTATTGCATTGCAGATATTAAATGTGATATGAAATTATTAATATCCGAACAACGTATGTTTAATACCTATCGCAATCAATATAAATAATCCAGTTGGAACTGGACTAGTTTGGTTTTTAATCTCATCTCAAACAAATTACACTTTAAGACTGATGATTCTTATCTAAAATTAAATATGTCAACACATAGACAGGCGTCAAGTTATATGTTATATTAACTATATCCCGCATAGGATATTATTCTTTGACAAAAAAAAGGATTTTACTTCCTTTTTTGTCAAATAATATGAAAAATATAAAATACCTGATGTTTGGAAATTTTGGAGCAAACTTTCTTTGCACCGGCGGCATTGTTGCCTGATGGTGGAGGCTGAGAAGGCGGTACACCGACTCCTTTGGAAGACTGTAGTCTGGTTTTTACAACTTCAAGTGGACATGTCACTACTGCCCCTGCAGTCCCTGCCACTCTGAAAATTATTATTAAATATTAGAATAGAAGGATGTTATAGTTATAAAGTAATAATAATAAAAGTCTTTATTTATCTAACCAAAAAACGAAAGTTAAAATATATAGTTTATTTTAATTTGGCTATTTTGCCTCGGAGGCAAAGGCCTGCCCCATCTTTAACCACTCATGTCTGTTTTTGCTACCCTTCTCAATGTGACTCCTATCTTTTTCCTAAATCATTCCATCTTTTCCATGGTCTGCCTTTCGACCTCTTCTTATCTCTGGGTACCCATTCTCCCACCACCTTTGTCCATCTGTTATAAATGTAAGTCAGGCTTGGTGTCCAGCCCATTTCCATTTGAGAATCCTATTTCTTTTAACAATATCACTATTTTAGTTTTAAGTAAAACATTTTATAAGGATATAAAAGGAATTTGTAAATAAAAAATTTAAAAAAGAATAAAACTTCAGCCTTCCGCTTCACACGGTATTCAAACTTTCAAAAATCCTTTCTTAGCATCTTAAGTTACAAAATGTTAGACATTTCAGCTCTAGAGATAGCAGTTATGGCTGTGTATTGATAGTCAGGACAAACAATTTCATAAGTATAGAAGATTAATAAGTTACTATTAATTAAGTATAAAATGATAAAATGTACAATGTTCTATTATTACATAATACTTATTATGGAATATAGAGTACTTATCAGAAAAGTATGTTACGTTATCAGAAGAGAAAAATAATATTTTTTAATGAATAAAAAAATGAATGGTTCTCCCTAACAACTTTCTTTAAAAACCTAATTGGAAGGAATTTAAAAAATCCATGTCAGTAATCTTGATCCATGTAATAATTAAGTAATCTTGAGTATACAATCTACCATTCAGAAGTCTTAGTTCATATCTCTTCCCTCTGTTAACAATAAAACCTCACAATAAATGTTTACTTTTAAAAAAGTAAACTGTATATGATGTCAAAGTAAAAATAATATTTTCATAATAAATAATTAAATTAATATTTAAATAATGTGAGTAAATTTCGTGAAACGTAACAAATTATTTTTCTAAATAACTAACTAATGCCACATGTGAGCCTGTAGTATGAATATCTGAATGATACAGCTAACCAGTTAGATATGTAATAATGCCATGTTTATTCTTCCAAATTTGCAAAGTTGTATTCAAAATGTAATAGTAATATTAGCACATAGGAATGGAATTGCCTAAGAATTTCATCATTACCTACTTTTTTATTTTTATATGGATCAATGAAATAGTCATAAATAAGTTACGAAAATAAAGAAATAACGGTTGATTGAACGATGCCGAAATTTTGGTGCATTGTAATGTACCAAATAATATTGCAGTTCAAAGTGAAGTTATAAACTTTTTGTCAAGTGCAATGCAGACTTTTATAGTTCAATAAAAATAGCAACAGTCAAATCTAAAAAGAAAATACATTGTATTGTATGCGTAAATAGATATTAATAAGATTTGTGTAAGAACATACTCCTATTTTATTTGGTATGCCTCAAACTTTTCTTATCAGTGTCACTTACCCTCCAGCTACTAAATGTATTGCCGTATCCCTCTGAGACATTTTAGCGCCACCACAATAATTACATGACTGCAGATTGTGTCCATCTATAAATAAACAAATGCACCTTCACTCACATACAGTAATAAATGTCCACACACGGATTCCCTACAACTCAACAAGTATGCAAAATAGAACGATGGTAAACTTGTAATTAAAGTCAAATTAAGATCAATAGTAACAGTCAAAACAACATTTATAATTCAACAACGCAATTGCGATTTAAATCTGCAAAATCTTTGTAATTTCACGCACACCGTATTCCTTCGATCAACACGGCAACATAACTATATTTTATTTTTATATTATTTTTTTACACACACGCGCGCATGTATTGCATAAGAAACACACCAACCCAGTTCATGTCATAGAAAAAGAAAAGGCATTAGAAGGAACCTCAGAGTAATAGTAGTACGCAATATTATAACTCTGAGATTCTAAAGCAAAAGAGCTGCCACGGAGCCGACAGTAATTCGTCATCCGGAGTAGACTGAAATATATTGAGCTACATGAAATTATTGTCTTAAAAGTGGTTTTATTATAATGAATTTAATTCTCTAAATACAGTCGATAAAATTTTAATATAGCTAATTAAGAATTTTACTAAACAAAAATTATATATTCTTTATTGTTTATGGCAACAATGGAAGCTGTTGCACTCAAACTGTAAGAACTCCTTAAAGCTTTTATTAGCCATAAAACTAATATTTTTAAGTTCATCGAACCTTCATCAAGTTCCACAACGTTCAGGGACAAAAAATTCTGTAACAAAAAAATATGGCACATAGTCATTAGGTAAGTGAATACAAATCTGGGGCCACAGGAGTGCCCCCACCAAGTTGAGCAAAACAAAAACAGCGGCACGGCCGTTACCATCTTTTTCTCGAAACAGTTCAGGCCATTTTCAACCCCCTATAACTTCGTTAGCGATAAAACTAGAAGCCTGAATTTTCAGTAACGAAGTAGGCATTGTATAAACTCGGTATATTTCATTGAATTTGAGCCAGTAGTTTAAGAATTATTAAGAATATAACTAGTCATTCATGGACTGACTGACTGACCGATCATCAAAACTCTAAGGCACTTCTAGCAGACATAGAAGCTTCAAATTTAGAATACAGTTAGTGTTTAGTGTATAAATCAAGAAAAAACTAAAATATGTTGCAATTTCGGTCCAGTTTTCTAGATATACTAACTGCATAAATAACTTTGTAATCTCATATAAATAGTATAGGAATACAAAGTTACATTTACAGTTAATGAATCAGTGTGTGTTATTAATATTTTTAAACTATATTATAAGATAGGTGTAGATAAGTATCTAGATAATCAATTTGAATTAAAAATACAATAATACTTTTGATTAGGTACCTAGGTACTTTAAAGTCATGAATATCTATAATCGTATTCCTGCACAAAAACAACTCTTGTGTGACAGTACTAGTATAGTCGCAAGTACTAGTATAGTGACAGTACTGTATGTGAATGAGCATCCTTGCCCGCACTGGGTTGTCCCAATACCTGGCGATGGTTCGTATTTATTTCATTCCTTGTCTTTCTCTATGTATGGGAATATTGAGTCGTCGACAGGGAGTGGGCTTTGAGAAAAGCTGTAGCTGAAGCTCAGGAAGTAGTACCGGAAAAGAAAAAGAGGAAGAAATAAAATTGGACTATCTACAAAAAGAAGTGAGATGCCATCAAAAACATAACTTGTAAAAAAAAACAAGTCTCGCAACTCAGTTCTACTTCTTCTACCGTCAAAAGTTGTGAGATCCATGTTATGCCAAGTCGGTTAATTTATTCAGTCCCTACTTAAGTAACCTTCTATCTTGAGTTATTACGAAATTAGCTCACCTAACAACATCTTATACTGATCATATCAATATTAAAAATCTTGTATGATTTAAATAAATAAATTGACTTGGCAATCGCACTCAACAATCTAATTTAATATAATATATTAGATACAATGGGTTTTCATAATTTAAATTAAATTATGTTTTTAAAACATAATGTTAAATTTTGATTACTATATTAAAATATCTACTAACCATTATTATAACAATGGATTTAAAACTAAGAAATTAAAAAACTACTCACTAGAAAATGTTATAAATTAAAAAAAAGTCCCAGGCCATCTCCATCTGGCAAAGTACCTAGCAGGCTAAGGGCATTGCCTCGCTGGATAGTGAGGCTTATTCTTTGTGCCAAATAGTTGCCGGCTCTGGGGTCGCGGGTGGTTTCCGTTAGTTTTTTTGAAATTTCTCTAAAAAGTTTATGTGCACCCGGGCCCCATGTGCCTAAGGTTTCAACCCCAAACGGAACAAAAATGAAATCTCCGCTGAGGTTCTCGTACTTGTGCCGCTTGAGGTTCTCCGCATGGTCGCGCAATGTTAAATTATGTTATATTAAATTAGAATATGTGAGATACATTGTGTTTTCATGCGATTTTAATGATATTTTATATTTTACTTTCCTATTATTTACGACGTTTGAGAACCACTGTCATGAACCAATGTTTAAGTGACTTTACTCACGTCACATTGTTGGTCATTGTCACAGAAGAAAATAATGTTAGCAAATGACTGCTCACATTATAAAATATTTAGTGTCTAAAAACCTTACTAATTAACTATTTCTGTTATATACTTCGAAATAAAATTATTAAGACTGAATAAAAAAACAATCTAGCTCTATGTAAAAGATGTCCAAATATGTAAGGTCATACCTACTAGAAAGTTGAAAATCTTGATTACTTGGGTGGTGAAAATAACAGATGATAAACTAATTGATACGGCTAGGAAACCACAACTGAACTTGCAAAATTTCTTATAAAAAATCTAGAAATTACAAAATTTTATAGTTATCAAAGATTTGTAACAACATGCGTTAGCATCTACTTCATAGTCTGTGGTAAAAATAGACAGATCAATATGACATTATACAGATTACAGACAGACTAATACAACATCTTTGGATTACAGACAGAGATGTCTTGCAACATTTTAACTGGCATGTCATTGTCAACTCAAAGTCAATATATTTTCTGGCGTGGTCGTCGTGGTTTTGAATTGAATGAAATGAATTGATTTGATTTTCAACTCTGTACCATATACAATTTGTTGCATAATTTTGCAGTTGATTGATACTAGATATTTGTTTATCGCTGCGAACGATTTCGCCGGGGTCTTCGCATTTATCTGTTTTTATATTATTCATTTTTCCTACACTTTGCGATGTTCGCTTCACGTGGTATCGGATCAATTATGTGCGTAAATTGATTTTTGCTCAAATTTTTTTTTTGCCTGATTCCCAGTTTAAATAATATTTTCCCAGTTTAGAAATTTTTATTTGTCTTATATTATGATAGCTGTAATGATGAAATAAATAATAAAATAAACTATTTATTACAGACGCGCAGTAGGTGCCTCTCGTCAAAAGCACTCATTGCCAGAACTTCCATATGAATACAATGCCTTAGAGCCAGTGATCAGCCGTGATATTATGAATCTCCATCACACTAAGCATCACGCTACATACGTAAATAACTTGAATGCAGCTGAAGAGAAGCTGGGACAAGCACAGTCTAAAGGTTGTACCATATTAATGTCAATAATATAATATAGATCTATTGCTACGTCTTTCGATAATTGTTTTTGTATTTAATTTAAAAACATTGTTTAAATAACAACAGCTCCTAAAGTATATTCTAATAAAATTTTTGAATGGTAGAAAGAAATCAGTGTTTTGTAACCAATACTTAAAAAGGATTAAAGTTTGAAAACCTTACAATTTAATTTTAAACAATATTTAAATTAAAAATACAATATAGCCCACAACGAAACTATTACACAAGGTATTATAATGTGGATGCAAATTGTATACCATGGACTATTTATAGCCAAATTATGTCCTTGTCATGCAAAAGTTATTTTAGGACTCATTTGAAATCATAATGCCCATGCAAACACCGCTAAATCTCTCTGTGTGTACTTGACCAGTTATTGTTATATTTTTTTCTAACAAATCATAAACAAAAATGTAATTATGGTTTATGATGTTTATAAATTATCTCATTAGATAGGCTCTATTATTTATTTTGTTATTTTGTTCTACCCTAAACAAAACGTTATTATTCTTTAATTATTCAGATTCTATTAAATGTACCAGCTAGATTGTTTTTAGATGTTGTTTTATCAGAAAATGGTAAAAAACTGTGAAATAACAACTTTATTTTTTACATTAGCATTTAGGTACAATTTGTCAAATATTTGGATTATTTTGAAAACTTATGTTATTTAAATAATAAATAAGTTTTTACCTTTAGATATATACAACTTAAAATACTCTTAAATAGTATAAACTTCAGCCCTTTCGCTCTTTGTATCCCGCTTCCAAAACACTAAACATAACAATATTGTTCTATTCAATTGACAGCAGCTGACACAAACACCATTGTGAGTTTACTCACTACTATAAAATTTAATGGAGGCGGACACATAAATCATTCCATTTTCTGGTTGAATCTGTGCCCGTGCCATACTCAGCCTTCCTGTTGCTTCATTCAAGCCATTGAACAGTAATTTATTACTTTTTCCAGTAACAGTATGATTTAAATAAAAAGTATTTATGAGAAAACAATTTGTTGTAGAGAGAATTGTATGAGATAACTGCCATGTATCATATAACTTCTTAGTTTCGTGATTTTAAAAGAAAAACATTGAAAAATAGTTACACAAAAATAGTCAAATAGTTTTATTGTGTATGCCTCAAAAGTAAATACAACAAAAACGGAAACTCAGTCTTACAAGCAGTTGGAGACATAGGAGAAAAGAAGCAATCCTCTGCTTCTCACAGACACTTTCTATTACGTTAATGTTCTTTTTCCAAGTTCACATAAGAATGTGATTTTGTTTTTACTTTCATGGCATGGATTATATTAGTGAGAGAGTTGTTTGAAAATTTAATTATATGTAAAATATTTGTGTAGAAGTAATTTATTTAATTATAACTTTTTTGTATATTACTATTTATTAATTTAAATTTGGTGACTTTTTAAATTTAGTGTATGTCTTGCAATAGAAACAAAAAAAAACTACATTATGTTTTTAAAACCTAGAAGTTTTAAAAGAGTTTTAGCATTTTAATACTAACTGGGCGAGCTCGGTGGACTTAATTTTCGTCACAATAATTGTATTGCAACCAACGCCGCTTAACACAATAATTGCATTGTTACTATTGGATGTAAACCAAACATAAATGTGTAATCATATAGCGCCATCTCACAAAATTTTGTGGTAACAGTTGATTTGTCAACAATTCAAGTAGGTCTTGAAGTAAATACCACTTTACTTTAAGAGATGACGTTTTAATAAATAGTTATAAAAATGCTTTTTTACATATAAGGGGTATTTTTGAACTAATATCCTAATGGATTTCAGACGATTTAGTGTTTTTAGTACTTTTTCTTATATTTAATGCAATATGTATGTTTTGCAGGCGACATACAGACTGTCATTTCTTTAGCACCAGGACTCAAATTCAATGGAGGTGGTCACATCAACCACTCCATTTTCTGGCAGAACCTCTCTCCCAATGGTGGAAAACCTTCAGCCATTTTCCTCAAAGCCATTGCACAGTAATGAACTTCAAAGTTTCTGCATGCTCTGTGCTTGCTGTGATTCATTTCTGTCATGTCCTATGCAATATTTTTTATTGTTGTGATTTCTATAATCTTTTAATATTAATTATCAGTTATTTTTAGTGTCACGTAAATATTTGCCCTCTAAAGTTTGCATTAATTTGATAATATTGTGTCACCTTTTATTATTTACTTGGTGCAAAATAATGTTGATAACAATGTTATTTTCTTTTATACCTTTGTGCTTATGCTTACATATACTTTATTGACTTTTGTCTGCGGTTTCGCTTTAGGGCCGGCGCAAATTGGAGGAGGGCACGTGAATATTATTCAAATTTCATTGTATTATGCTACGTCAACAATCAGCGTGTTGCAGCATTCAGCCGTCGCATAATATAATAAAATTGGAATTATGTTAAAAGTACTTAAGGTACAAAACACTATGAAAAAATTTAATATTTTGCCATGCCGTCCTCTAATTTGCGCCGGCCCTTAATACCCCATATTATGTCCTTCCTCAGGCTTGGCCAGAATTATCCAATATTAAGGGTGACAAATCAACATCGAGCTATGCTGTGCTGTACTGCGCTGTGCTATGTTTGGTCAACTCGCTCGTCTAATATTTTAATGAAGATACAAACAAACCATGCTGTGCTGCGCTGTGTGAGGCTATGCTCTGTTTAAAAAACGCAGCAGTCTCGAGCGAGGCGCGCTACCCGCCGTGCTGTGCCGTGTTTTTCAAATGCTAGATTTTTAGTCATTCGCAAATATTAAAAAAAATCGTTTTCAGTGGCAATATTCTTTAGAAAATTAAATTCTCCGTATTTTTCACGTATGGTGTGTGGTAACAAGCTACCGTGACTGGACTCTTTTAACGACAAAATAACACATAAAATATCCATATCCGCTTCTTCTTCACTTTCATCTTCATCGGATTCAACTATGTCGTAATGTTTACGTTTTTTGAAAATAAAGTCATTTTTGACGAGATAAACGACTACACGAGCTGCTGATTACTTTTAATACTGAGCTATCAGTATTAAAAGCAAAGCGCAGCACAGCTTGATGTTGATTGTTAAAAAAACGTAGCTTAAGAAACACAGCACAGCACAGCGCAGTACAGCGCAGCATAGCTCGATGTTGATTTGTCACCCCTTTTTTTTTTTTTTTTTTTTTTTTGCGTGGGAAAATCTGCGAGCCAGATCCCCACCGACCATGGGGACATCGGTGGGGTATGTGGGACTTCTACCCACTAAAAACCCACGGTGCTTCCTCGCGCCGTCTATGGGCGGGGGGGTAAGGTATCGTGGAAAACATGCATCTGCCTCCCCCGCCAGACGAGGCCCGCGCACTTGCGGGCTCCACCTCGATTAGGCGCGGAGTTTGATTTCCGCGCCGTGGAGAGACGTGCCGGAAACACACAGCACGTCTTCCATCGTTGCCCGGTGTTGTGATGACGGCGGACAACCCCATGTCCACCGCCCCCGGGCGAAGCGGCACGAGCCGCCCATTCTCACCTCTCGCAGCGGGCAGTCAGCGAGGGGCTTCACCTCTGAAGCACCCCATTACCTCTTCTCTGCGGCACAACCTACCACAGAGTCGGAGGCCGCTTCCACCTGAAACTCTCGGATAACCCCTGCTCATGTGGCCGCTCATCTCTACGGCATTAAGGGTGGGCGGCCCAAAGGGGGTTTCCATCTGACATTTCCACAGCAATCGCGGCAGCCCGAGAGACGGACTCCACCTCGTGTTGTCGTCGCGGAAGAGTTACTAGGCCGGGTGACGAGGCCGGGTGTTCACTCTTCCGGACGACTGCGAAGGGCGGTTACTAGGCCGGTGGCCCTAACCGGGTCTTCACCACCCCCCACAAGGCCACGATTGCGGTACTCTGCCAGACGGTCCTTCCCTGCCGCAAAGCTCCGTCTTCGCGTGCGTTGCCCGACTACCACTGAGCAACAGAGCCATCCGAGAGAATCCGCCCGCTGCGACCCGCGCCGGTCCTCATGCGCAAAACCGAGACCCATACCTCGGTCCGACGAACAAGGACCGGGGGTGCCGTCTCTCACGGGCCCACACCCGCATGAGCCGAGTACGGATCCTCGGCCCAGCGAGCGGTGACCGGCGAAGCTCCAACTGACCGTTGGAGCCTCCCAGCAAACACTCCGCCACGAGCTCCGATGTTCGGAGCTCGCTCGGAGCCCTCACGGGTGTGCTTTCTTAGTTCCCCAGCGACAATCCGGTCAGCCAAGCGAAGGCCGGTGACCCCACCGACCCCTGCAACCGTCCGGATTGGCGAGGGTTAAGCCCCCCCACCGCGACAAGATCCCAGCACACCTAGGTGGGGTTGATTTGTCACCCTAATCGTGTATTATGCATCTAGTTCGAAAACTAAAATCTGGTTTGTTGCATGAGAATCAGAATAAAAATAATGGTAGTTTATGCATGTTTGCACAATCCTAACATACTTTCTAATATTTGTAAGGGTAATATTTAATGCCTTATTAGTGATTATTTTTAATATTAGTACGTTAAAGTATGGAATTTAAAAAAATATTAACTTTTTTTCGTTTGTTTATTGGTTTTCTTTTTTCATTTATCAGTGTCTTTTATGAAAACCTACATTGCTGTCGATAAAATCACAAAGGGAGCTTTTGACTGCATCATAGTAACTGAAGCAATTACTCAAGAAAAAATTGTCAATGTGGAGTAAAAAAATGTAGCCGTCCAAGTCCAGAGAATAAAGTTTGTGTGTGTGTGTGGGATGAGTTTTCAGAATTCTTTTAACCTATAATATTGCAGTTGAGCATTCTTATTTCTTCAGCCCCATCAATTGCCCTATGTCAAATAAACGATTGTAGTTTCCTTAGAATACGAAGCAAACAGAACCCGTGTTCTCCCATAAACTACTCTGATTATTTCGAGTAGCTTCTCATTTAGGTAGGTAATCTTTATTTAAAACTAGCGGCCCGTCGCCGGCTTCGCACGAATGTAATTAGTTTTTTTTTTTATATATAAACCTTCCGTGAAAAATTATCTAACTGATGGCGAAAACCAAATAAAATCTGTTACGTGGGTTAGGAGGAGTTAGCGGATATACAGACAGACAGATGGGGACAGTGACTTCAATTTGTACTTTGTATGTAAGGATACCTATGTGGAGATATGTAGAATTTTTTTGCAAAGAAATCATTTTTGTTCGTTAGTTTAACTTTTTTATCTCAAATTGCTATCGTAAATGACGCATTTGTTTTTGTGTACCCACTGGAAGTGCATAACCTGCAATTATGATTGATGGCGCATTCTGATTTGCTCTGAGGCAGATTTGGTGCTTGATATTTTTTTAACGCTTTTCTACACTCTCGTTTTAATTTTGACAGAGATTTTGGCACATTGGAGAATATGCAAAACCAATTGGCGGCAGCGTCCGTTGGCGTCCAAGGATCCGGTTGGGGTTGGCTTGGATACAACAAGCAAATGAAAAAACTGCAAATTGCCACCTGTCAGAATCAAGATCCGTTACAGGCGACTACTGGTGAGTTTTATCTTAAAGTCGCCAGACAGATTGACGACCATCTACTGATGATAGGTGGCCTATTAGCACAACCAACACAGGTGCTGCAAGTGTGCTGCCGGATTAGGAAGGGATGTGGGAATGGGACTGATATCCCTTACACGCCGAAACAACAGCTCAGATGCACTTATTTCGCGGTGTTCTTCTGTAGGGTGGTTACTGTCGCCAGACGGGCTGCCCAAATGATTGTGACACGCAATCATTAATATATAAAAAATCTGTACTTGGCCTTACCTTTTTTGATTTGAGGGAATATATTGAACTTAATTTCTAAATATTACATTATATAATCTTTGAAAAGAACATTCATATCAATTTATTTTCAAAAGAAGAATGAGGTGATCTATAGACAAATGAAAGTCAACAAGATTACCGTGAGATTAGTATGTTGAAGTGGCAATGGGCAGGTAACATAGTACGGAGAACTATGTTACCTACTCTCTACTCTCTAGTCGGCTAGTGCGCCGGAAGGTTCTCGAGTGGAGACCACGGACTAGCAACTCTAGCGTAGGACGTCGACTCAAGATAGACAGATGACCTAATAAGTGTCGTGGGTTGATATGTATCTAGGCTTCGACTGACTGGTTCTATTGGAAAATTATCGAAGAAGCCTATGTCCAGCAGTGATGTCTTACGGCTGAATAAGATTAAGGCTATTGATAGAAATGTCCACAGTTTTGAGTAATGTTCCATTCCTGCACTATTGCATCTTTCAGCTCGTAAAGTGAAGATGCAGCAGGTTATCTGGCTAGGACTTTTCTTTCAAGCTCATCCCAAAGGTGCTCTATGATCTGTCAGGACTTCAAGCTCACCATGGCTTGAGTTCCGACGTGGGTACCACATAAGTGTAGTCTCATTATTTTGCATAAAAAATCTCCGATAATGCAAGCCTGAATTTATTTCAAGGAAGGTTGTCTATAAATACTAAATTTTTAAATTAGGTCTTAGTTTAGGTGTAATGGGCTTTGCTTCTCAATCGATTAAATAAAATTACCAAATAATAAATGCATTCTTAATTGTTGTAAATAGGTCTAGTAATTGATTGTTAACCTACTTAGTAAATACTTTTTTATATATAAATATATTAATTCTGTAAATGTAGAATGATATTTCACATAAGGGTTAGTTGAATAAAAAACATGTACGTAGCAACATAAATCTTTTTCTTATTAAATATATATAACCAATATTATGTTCTCACAACATCAATAATATTTAATTCTGTAATTTCAGGCTTAGTTCCGCTCTTTGGTATCGATGTTTGGGAGCATGCTTACTACCTGCAATATAAAAATGTTCGCGCCGACTATGTCAAAGCAATTTTCGATGTAGCTAATTGGAATGATATTTCCACGAGATATGAAAATGCTCTTAAGTAAAAGGGTACATTTAACTTTCAAAATAATTTGGTGCAATCAATTTGCTTTATATGCAAAAAATAAATAAATAGTGATCTCTTGTCATTAGGATGTGATCTAAAATAAGATAAATAAAAGTTATAAGTACATATGAGTCTTTTATTGCGCCAATATTCTGTTAATAGTCATGAAGGTTGAAATAATTTTTCTTTTACAATTATTTTTTTATCAGTGTTCATGCATCCTAGCTAAAAATATATCAATAAAATAAATATGCCCACGCCAGCAATGATCGACCCTGCACATCACTGGATTCATTAACACATCATTAATGAATCTTAGTCTTGCATTAGTCTTTGAGCCGGGAATCCCCACTTTGTGTATTTATTTGTTGTCCTTATTGCACTAATGTTTGTATCCATATCTTATCTCTTTGTCACAAAACGTTTCGACATTTTCCTCTAATTATTGATTGGTAATTGACATTTACATTAGATATAATTAAAAAAAGAAGACGATATTATCTAGAAGTTGTTTTTTTTGTGAGTAGGTACCTATGTAAATAAAATCATTAGAAAATGAATTACCTAATTGTTCATTTGACATCCTCAAGCGCAACCAATAATAGTAAATAGTCTAAATTATGGATTTTATGTGATTTTTTTTTTCAAATTTATACTTTTACGAGATTATACTGAAAGTAGGTACGAGATATTTGGTATCCCTGGTACGGGAAAAAAGTTCGGCATCTGGCAACCCTGACTTGACTCAGTGTTGCCATATATACAGATTTCTCCGTATTTATACAGATTTTCGGTGTGTAATACAGATTAGCACTGGATACAGATTTTTATACAGAGTTTTCTGATTGATTAAATTACCCTAATATTAAACTTTTAATATTAGGGTAATTTAAGCAATTACCCTAAATAATTAAGCAAAATATATGACTAGATACCGCATTACACATAACATTGCATGATTCTATTCGTTATGGTTAATTTAATTTTTTCACAACGTAATTTTTTGGTATGGCAGCATTATAAGTGTCACTCGCTCTGCACGGAAAATCCCCTAAAGGTTTTTGCTTGCCGGACTGTCCAAGGTGGTCCAAGGCACGGAACACATATACTCTCTCTCTAGCGAGAGGTCCAAGGTACTTCGCTCTCGCATTCGTCGTGTCGTATGTGCGTAGGTAAAACGTAAATATTTAAAAACACAGATTCAAACTTTTATTAAATATTGATATTGATTGTGTTTTTGTGAACCATTATAGCATCTAAAAAAATCCAGAGTGATGCAAAAGTTTAATCGGAATTAGATGGAAGATTCTTCCTATAAGGCGTGGTTATTGATCGATCGACTTTGATTATTGATGAACTGCAACAACTAGACACGGAGTGGCGTTTTTTGCGTAATAATAAAGTCTAGCGCCTGATGATTCAGAAGATCTGGAAACCTATTGGTAAACTATGTACGACTGAAAATAATAAAGTTAGTTAATAAAATAATAAAATTAGTTCGTTTGTTGCAAATATTTGAGTTTAAGGTTAATATGTTGTTTGTTTGAATTATTTTTTTAAATTTTACTATATGTAATAAGTACTTAAATAAAACGTCAATTTTACTAATTAGTGTATATTTTTATTTAATATACGATAAGCAAACCTTATCACGTTAGTACTTATACCTTGTTTTTCAAAAGAAGCAATGATGATGATGATGATCTTTCTATTTTGGTTTTTTATTTGATTATACAGATTTTGTACAGATTTTAGCAGTTTCTACTACAGATAAAAGGTTTAAAGCATCTGGCAACACTGACTTGACTTGACTGCTATGCTTTGCTTTGGACTCAGTTTTGGAAAAAAAAAAAAAAAAAAAAAAAATTGTACTTGACTAACTAGTTTCGGGATCTGCTACTTTTGATTTTAATTTTGAGTTTTTATATTGCTATTTTTACAAGTGACACTGGCAAAATCATCGGAGAAGATGTGATTTGGCAAAGATAATTGTATTAGTGTATAGATGGAACAATAAAAATTGAAGATTCCTTCGATACTCGATACCCGTCTTTCTAATGGCTGCATGCCGTATGTTAAAAAGAGATAACAATAGCCGAATATGACGTCTTAAAACGCTGCGCGCCATAAAAGAGGCAACGTCATATTTGTTTATATCATGCTGGTTAACAAGCGCGTTTAGCTTTATGTGATTTAAAATACCGTATTGCCATTTTTTGAAGAAGAAGAAGAAGAAGTGATTTAAAATACTTAAAAATCTGAAAGTGTGATTTCATAAATCTATTGCTTGCCAAGAATGGCTTGTACTGTTCCCGTTTGTCCACGTAGAGTGGGTGTTTTGAAGGAGAATAATGGAAATATATCATTTCACCGGTAAGTCGCACAGCTCACACTCATTAATTTTGGTGTTTTTTTAAACAATTTTTTATAATTTTTTATAATTATTTACTAAAACTTTAAAGAAAAGCTGGTGTTTATAACTAAAATTTACAAAAACCAAAGTTAATCGGAATTTTTGACATTTGTCTTGCTTTATAGTGCTGTAGTCTGATCTTGATAAGTTTATCGATATCGATAACTAATTTATTTTTAGTAGAGTGTTGGCAATTTCTAGCATTCACTGCAGGTTGAAAGTAATTTTTATCAATTTATAACAGATTTCCCACCGACATCGATTTAAAAAAAAAACGTGGACAAAAAATGTAAGAAAAGCCGACGATTGGAGAGCTTCGCAATATACAAGAATATGCTCGATGAACTTTGAAGATTCTTGCTTTCGCCAAGGATATCAGCGTAAAATTCTACACTCGTATGCAGTGCCGACAATATTCCCAAAACTACCACCATCGTGTAAACCAGTAAGTAATATCTATAAGTTATAAAGAAGTTATGCTTCAATCTATGAAAATTATGAAAATCTTTTGAATCATTAATAACCAAAAACTATTTCTTTTCAGAAATTACCCAGAAAAAGAAAACTTACTAATAAATACGTGGATACCCAAGCGTCAACATTAACTGCAAGTCTTTAAATTAAAATGTTGACGAATCACAGATGAACGATATCACAGATTAAAATGAAACGATATCACAGATTATCCAATCTGTGATATCGTTTCTAAAAATAAAACTTTAAGATTATCGAGTTTTTTTTCTCTCGTAATAAAAACCTACTCCCGTTCTACCCCTTAAGGACAGATTCTAAATATTTTTACTCAAAAAATAACTATTCTTTTGAAATATTTTGGTGAAATAAATGCGAGAGGTTGCATACAATCTCATACAACCGATAGCAATGCGAGTACCAGTACGCACCCACATTTTATTTATATTGAATAACCAAACAGTACACCGAAACGCATTTAGTCATACTTTTTATCCGTCATATATTTAAAATCTATATCAACGATATCTAGTTATCAATAAAAATGCACAGCACTATTATACGCTATAACTTTAGCTTGCATTGTATAGTCAAAATGGAGACATTCACTCAACTTCGACCCGACAGATTATATATGTATGTCTCTTTCAATCTTATGACAATTTGAAGGTGTTGGAAAGAATAAAATATTGCTGCATTTTGTGATCCATCTATAGGTACAAACTAATACAACATCTTTGGTTGTGACCGTATGATGGTTATTCTCCAGAGTACCCACAACTGGCAATACGATACGGTGGGTTAGTGGCAGAGTTCGTATGCTCGACGAAAATCTAGCATTACCGAGACTCTGACATTGCCCAGCGTGACGAAACTCCGACATTGGTTGTTATTAATTCGGAAACACGACAGAGCAAATAATTGTCATGCCGCCCCATACTACAGACGGTAGTAATAATAATATTGCGCCGAGCGCAACTCAAGTTGCGCCTGTTTCTATTGCACATTGTTAAGTAAAGATTATCAAAACGCGATAGAAATACCTCATTGTGCTGTGATTTGGTCTAATAATCAAAGTAAAAACGTGAATAAGCAAAATTCTGATGTATCATATAACAAGTAGGTAAATAATTAAATGCAATTTTTAGCTTTTAAAAGATGCAAGTCGAGATTGTCTTGGGACACAAAACCTAAATAGTATTTATAGTAAACCTAAATAGTAATAAACGTATTTATTAGTAACCTAAACTTACTAATAAATACGTGGATACCCAAGCGTCAACATTAACTGCAAGTCTTTAAATTAAAATGTTGATGAATCACAGATGAACGATATCACAGATTAAAATGAAACGATATCACAGATTATCCAATCACAGATTATCCAATCTGTGATATCGTTTCTAAAAATAAAACTTTAAGATTATCGAGTTTTTTTTCTCTCGTAATAAAATCCTACTCCCGTTCTACCCCTTAAGGATGGATTCTAAATATTTCTACTCAAAAAATAACTATTCTTTTGAAATATTTTGGTGAAATAAAGGTTGCATACAATCTCATACAACCGATTAGCAATGCGGCGAGTACCAATACGCACCCACATTTTATTTATATTGAATAACCAAACAGTACACCGAAACGCATTTAGCCATACTTTTTATCCGTCATATATTTAAAATCTATATCAACGATATCTAGTTATCAATAAAAATGCACAGCACTATTATACGCTATAACTTTAGCTTGCATTGTATAGTCAAAATGGAGACATTCACTCAACTTCGACCCGACAGATTATATATGTATGTCTCTTTCAATCTTATGACAATTTGAAGGTGTTAGAAAGAATAAAATATTGCTGCATTTTGTGATCCATCTATAGGTACAGACTAATACAACATCTTTGTGATTTGGATCTGATAGAGCCATAACCAAAAAAGAAGAAGACGATACTCGTTCGTACTGTGTTCTATGTTCTACAGAGTACTTTATAATGACAGGAGAGCAAAAATTAGCGATGCGCCGAGTTGACGATTTCGCTACTCTAGTAACTCGAGTTTAAATGGATACTAACTCGAGTTGACTCGACTCGGTCTCAATCCGCTGAATCGTGTGATGCAGTGCAGTGCAGCC
This sequence comes from Bembecia ichneumoniformis, assembly GCA_910589475.2. Taxonomy (NCBI): domain Eukaryota; kingdom Metazoa; phylum Arthropoda; class Insecta; order Lepidoptera; family Sesiidae; genus Bembecia; species Bembecia ichneumoniformis. The sequence continues at coordinate 14,577,898 of OU342536.1, read as the reverse complement.
AATGGTGTGGAGTGTCGATGCTCCGAGTTGGCTAATTAATGACTCGTGTTTCGGACCGAGTTCCGACAACGCCACCTACAAAAACGACCCGCGAAACAACGATCGAGTTGGCGCGACTCGCAAGCGACCGAGTCGACCGACTTCGTTCGTCGCGCGTCGCGTCGTCGGACTCGTCCACCGAAGCTGACTCGCTCGCCGCGTACACACCGAGTCAACTCGGTTTGCAATAATCTTGACTCGAGTTAACTCGTTTACAATCTGACTCGAGTAACTCGAGTCAAATAACTTGACTCGCCCATCGCTAGCAAAAATGTGTTGCGAAAATAAAGCATCGCCGACGTCACGTTTCGGAGGGGAGAGACCAATCTTTGTGTCCAGGTTTTATGTTTTCAATGCCAATAATCTCTAACCATTTATTCCTTCTTAAAACGTAGTGATTATATACTCTTTGTTCCTTCTTATCTCATTCCTGGACATTCTGCAGCAACAAACGTTATTTTTATTCACTTTTTGATTATTTTATTTATTGCATTAGTTCAATAAACTTTCACGACGTAAATAAAGTCGCATCACCACTTTCACATATTATGTTAAACATAACAATTATTAATAAAAACCATGTTATGCAAAAATAACTAAGACTCCTAAAGGAGGACCACCGATTTGGGTTATGAATGTACAAGCCAAATATATACATATATACAAAAAAAATTAAATTTTTTAGATTAGCCCAGCCAAAACTTAACCTCATTAACAATGGCCAAACGCAAAAATATGAGAATATGCTTTTCCATATAGGCACCATGCTAGTGCTACTACTATTTATCCTGAGGCTCTAGTATGAGTTTACGATACTACACCAATTCTACACTCGCTAGCGAGAACGTAAAACTTTTGTATGGAAAATCGTGAACTGTCAATGTCAAATTATCAATTTTCCATATAAATGTTTTACGCTCTCGCTAGCGAGTGTAGTATCGTAAACTCATGCTAGAGCCACTGGTGTCTTTAGCTGTCAAAGACGCTAAAGAATCTATACTCTTTAGCGTGTTTGAACATGGGATTCAAAATAATTTACTTAATTTTGTTTCTATAAAAACTACTTGTCAATTGGCATAAACGGTACATCAATAAGCGGGACGTAAATAAAATGCAATAATCATAATAGTTGTCAAGATATTTAACAACTTATTTTTGTGTCAGTTAAAAGTACTTTTTTATTCTCTGCGTCTGCATTGAGTTTTGGTCCCAAGATTCGTATTCTTTGTACTATGTGCTACGCTACGAGTATGACTATTTTTGTAAAATAAGTCCCATATAATGTAATTATATGACACAAAATGTCAAAACATGACATTTATGACATTATATCATTGCAATTATGATTCCCATCGTATCAGAAAACGTAACAGTGTAACACGCATCGACGACATACCTAACCTCAAATGTGCATATTTTACGAATTATTTACAAACTTGGCCATTGTTGATAATTGTGAAGATTGGGCTCATGCAATCATTTTCAATGTCCTAATTACAGGCCAATTTCCAGACCTGTACAGTCATAGCCCAGTTTTGTATGGGAAACGGGGTTTCTCCTTTATTACTTTTACATAACAATTTTTTTTAAATCATCAACATATAAATTGCATATTAAATTAAACTGGTACTGATAATGCAAGATCATCATCAAATATATACATAATATGTTTGATTGATTGATCTATGTACATCTAGAACGAATGATAGAAGTTCTTTGCAAGTTCCACTACAGATTTACTTGTTTCAGTTTTTTCTGAATTTTTAAAACGTCTATTTTGATTGCCTGTTAAAATCCGTATTAAATCCAATTGAAAGCATATTAAAACAATAACACAATTGTTAAATTGAGATAAAAATATAGTATTATATAATTATTTAAATAAAACCGATATCAGGACAGCACTACGGAAGAAAACGCTGGTAACATTATTTTAAAATTTGACATTAGCTGCTGTCAAAATAAAATATTGGTTCGAATTATTATGGAACATACTTTTCTTTCTGCTTTGTTGCGTTTGCGAATATGAACTCATAAATAATAACATTTGTGGTTCTGGTGTACAATTTTAATAAAGTTTTATTGGAGCGGCGCTGCGGTCTTGTCAACAATTTTAAATTGGGGTAAGTGTATAAAAGATAATTAAGTTAAGGCTCTTGAATGTATCGTCTTGCTATTGATTTTTCAGCGAATACTGATAAGTTTCAGGAAATCGGTTTTATAACTTATTTAGTCTTGTTTTTAATTAAAAAAATTCTTAATAACGATACAGAAGAGATTATGTATCAAAATACTATTATTTCGTGAAAGTGTATCTAAACTGCATTTAATTGCAGAGTTCATGTCTGAAGGTCGTCATTTCAGTGTTTCGAAATCGACCATTATTATTGTAGTTATGCTTCGTGCGTATCTAGGTTTTGTGTACCTCTAGTAAAGTGATATGTATTTTGTTTGAAACATAAAGCACATTTGCTCATAATTACTATTTTGAATTAATACTTATTCATTATTATATTAATTAAATTTCACTATTAAGTAAGTCATACAAATATAATATAAAATATTTTTGATCACTTCAACCACTTCTTAAATTTATTTCATAATAATAATTGTTTGTTTGGAAATTGGCATGCCACACTCTACTGGGACAGTATTATAGCAAGGAGCCTTTAGGTTTTTTTATAAAATTTATTGTTTTTATAATTATACTTATTGTAAAAAAAATTAAACTAAGAGAGTAAGGGCTTGTTTCACAATGTGCTAATAAAGTCCCGAATAGTAAAATACTTGTCAGATAAATCCTTCCATTAACTTGCATTGCGTTTCACAGTCATCCAACTCATAACTAAATCTGCTGATTTAGTAGTCGACAAGTGCGAGTTGGCAACGTCTTATTCTTTCGTTCCGTTTCGAGCGTTGATTAATGTTATACGAATTATTATGCGATAATTTTTTTACAAATTAAATAACTATATTTTTTCTGATAAAATAATTATTAATGTTACCGGTTTCATCGTTTCAATCTATATAAAGAATATTTTTGCTACATGAACACTAAAAGAATACTTTGGTGAGTAGCATATTTTGCAGGTAACGAAACGTTTCTTCTATATTCTGTGTTATTAACATCATTCATGTTTTGTTATTGTTATTGTGATTCGAAATTTCAAAGGTTATGAAATATTGAAGACGTTATTATAAAACGTAGTGTATATTATATAATGAATGGAATTATATAAAATATAAAAACAGTGATTATATACCAAAATATTATAAAAAGAAATTTCTCAGAAATGTGAAAACGTGAAAGGAGATAAAAAAAATTATCATTTTCATCTTCCATCGCCTCGTAAATATCCATTTTAATGCAAACTTAATGAATAATAGCAAAATTAAAAATAATATGTCAACTGTCAGTGCTATTCGTCGGTTAAGTATGATAGTGGCCACATGATCTAACCTATAACTTATTCAGTAGTTTAATAGCTGGATAGCGCTAGTCAACGACTGTGAAACGCACACAAAGCATTTACTGGACAGTTAATCGACAAATAGCCTAATTGTAACTTTATTCGGACATTGTGAAACAAGCCCTAAATAAAATATGTATAAAAATTTATATTGCAATTCTCCAATATACTGTTTTCTTTTTTAAAGTGGTTAAATATAATAAAATAAGCTGACATTAATAATAATTTGAATAATATCATTGCAATTATCTGGAAGCAAAGATTTTGATGACTATTTTGATTAACCCCTGTAATAAATAGTAATAATAAATAGCTAAAGATACTAAAAAAAAGCTAACATTGCAATAAGTCTATTTTAGTCTTTCATTGAATGAAATTGTCTATTATGTTTTTTTTTAATGTTAAGATTTGCAGACAGGCTGACGGTCCACTTGATGGTAGGTGGCTACCGTCGCCTATATCACAAACAACGCCAAAGCTGCTGCAAGTGCGCTGCGCACTACAGTAGAATTAAGGATAACTGATTAGGAGGGGATAGGGAAATGATTCCTTGCTTCTTTTATTCATTCTAAATTCTAATTCATTTTTATTTGTAGGTGTTTAATGCGGTGGAAGAGAAATTATACAACAGGGTTGACTAATAACTATATAATACTTATATACAAGAAAAAAATTATAATATTTAAAGATTTTATATGATATGACACTGGACACTTATTGTCAACATTGAACATGCAATTTATGAAACATTTGCACATTTTTATGATTTTCACTTATGTATACTTCAGATAATATTACTGTTTTTGGTCTGTCTGATATTACTCTTTTTGCTTTGTTGTCATTTTATTAGCAAACTGACCTATGCCCGTTACCTCGTTCACATCTACGTCATCATAAGATATTGGTGGTTACTTATAGATTAAATGTAGGGCTGTTCGCTCACACAGTGACATTTTTATTTTATTTTAATTTTATTACCTAACCTAACCTAATTTCTAAATGAAAGGTCTGATTCAAATAACTTAAAGAGTGATTTACAAAATCACTATGATTATGAAATCAAGTATGATATGAATTTCACCATCTTTCAATTCTGTGTTTTGATTGACAAATTTGAACAAAAAACTGTTATTGTGGCTTAAGGCTTAAGACACTTTACGACAGAGTAAAGTAAGTACAATAGATATTTAAGAGTTTCAACTTACTTGTATTCAATGACTGAGAACAGAATGTGACGCAAGGACATTCGCAACACTTATTGACTGGAACATACGCGAGGTATTACAATATTTTAGAAAAATCTTTATAGATGGTAGTTATTGATAACCCAATTTTAAATTTACATTATAGCTAGGATGTTTTTCATGCAGAAACATTATTGGCTTTTAGTCAGTAAAGTAATTACAAGAATTTAACCTGCGAAAATTTCACAAATTCTGTTCATTTTGGAAATTAATTGTATTAGATATGAAATTAATTTCAGTTTTTAGTTTGCAGCCAAACCTTCATAGGATATCTCAAAAATGCTATGCATTGCTATGACCTTGGAAATGGAAAAGAGAAATCTTGGATAGAATTACCTAGTATAGAATTGGTAAGCACCGCAGAGCAACGAGAGCACCATTGGCAAGGGAGCTCTTAACTATAATAGCTTAATTTATAGCCTCCTGAATTTTTTTGTGAGTAATGATTAGTAATAAACATGTACTACATTATTTTATGTATCACCAATAGTTTTTGGCAGTGCACAAAAAATAATAAGTTTTATAGGCAAGGTTTTGATCCCTTGGGTTACATTTTTGTAAATTTCGTAGCAATTTAATTTTTTTTTTAAAACAAAATACAGCCTTTGTTTTTAGCTGATAATGTAGCTTTCTATAAGTAATTGAATTTTTAAAATCAGTTTAAGTTGCTCTTGAAATATAGATGAAATATAGTCCAATTCCAATTTTGATGTTATGGGTCCGTCGAGTTCTCAGATGATTCTGCTAGTGTCAAGGTCAGACGAAACAATGTTTGGGGATTTAACCTTGTTAAGCTTATATTAAAAAGAAAAAACTTAAGAAATCTGAAGGTGAGAACAGAGTTAGTAAATGTGAAAGGAGAAATTTTTTTTTAATTATAAAAATATATTTAGTAATATTGATAGAAGATTAGTAATATTGAAATCACTAACTAACTAAACTAAATAACTAAAGAGTAAGCATTTTGTTACAGTAGGTTCAGTCCTTTGACTATTCTAATTTATATATGAATATTATTTCGCTTGATGAATTTTTGAATAGTGAAGACAAGCGAGAGCAGATAGTTTAAATTGATTGGCCGAGGTATGGTTCGTGGGAAGAGATTACAGTGGATAGCGTATAACGTGAGCGACTCAGGGAGTTATACTCAGCTCACAGCTGTTCAGCTCTTCAGCTAAGCGACATTCAGGAATATAGAGCTTTATTTTATTACTGACATCTGACAAGGATAAAAGCGTTGTGTTGACAAATGACAGCTGTCAATCGGACCTATTGTTTACCAGTCATGGACAAAAGTATAAAATCAGCACACACAGCGTAAATAAACTGGGGAATTAAAATCATTAGTATCAGAAGAGCTTTCCCCCTGTTTGACCCCATAAATTGAATCGTTCGCAACATAGTAACTTGAAATTCTGTAAAATAAGGGTGCTGTTGTGTAACTGAATGGAAAGCAATTTGTAATAGCATTTTTATTTGGACGTTGTTGCGAAGTTTAATTGTGTGGTAAGTGGTACAAAATATATGTCGACTATAGAGGTAGGTCACATTTAAAAGTAGGGTGACCATTTGTTTTTAGATATTAATTTTATTTATTAGACAAATGAAAGAAATTCTTAAAATACCTACAGCAATATTTTTCCTTGCTGTTAATTTTATTTCTGCATGTAAACGAATTACCTATGGTGTATGTTCACTATATAGGTAAAAATACTTATACGATTCTTGATAAAAGTAACAAGCTGTAAATTAAAATTATAAACTAACCCCTTACTTTCTATTGAACCCAAACACGCTATATCTGCGCTAGTTACGGAGGAGTTGGTTGTCCCGCAGACTACTTGATGCTGCTACATCTGATCAAGGTTACCATGTTATGGAAATACCTTCGATGTAACAGTATACCAAATTTCGCATCCATTGAACCTGTGGAAGTTAGTGAAATGCTTTCGTCAACTAGGAAATGAGCTGATTATCTTCAAACGCTTGAACAGATCTTCGTAAACTATAGATAAGAACCATCTCGATCACGTCAGCTTTCAAACAAAAATAAAACCGGATCAAAATCACAGACACACACGTTAAAATTATAACAACCCGTTTTTGCGTCGAGCATCGGGGGTTAAAAATTAATTTTGACCGTACTCTTAAAAATTCGTTAATAATTTATTTTCGAAGTTTAGGCGTTTGAGAACCCGATTACTAGTTAGTCTGAACTGATCTCCAAGATTCACTTGTAATGTTTTCCGTATGTTAGATCACCTAGGTGCCTTGTATTTTACCCTATATGATCCACTATAGAAGGATATATAACCCACCAGACGTCGTTATGTAAAAAGCTATTGGACTGTAACAGCTGATTTGTTATAGCTGGAACTTGTGTCAGCTAGGATCTTCGGATAGGAAAAATAAAAATGAGTTTATTTTTTCGTTTTTGTGGGCAATTTTTCTCTTCATAAGAACCTTCCTCGTATTTCAACATATAAAATAATAATAATAATAATAAAAGATACAGATACAGGAGGCGGTGCTTCTTGACACGGCACGAATTGTCAGGAGGTTCCTCACTCTGCAGCCTTAACCACCGGTAGCTTGGGCCTTGCCCCGCTATTAGCGGATATCTAATTTTAAGTTTTTTTATAATATTTATTGTTTATATATATATTGTAAAAAAATTAGAATTAAGAATAAAAATAAATAAATGTAAGTAATAATAATAAAAAATTGTCGAATCCGTCCAGCCCTTCTGAAATTTTGCACTTAGCAACACATTCAGCGATTAATTTTTATGTAGATTTATTAAGCCGCATTATTAATTCCAGCACGATTAATATTTAGTGGGACATTGGTGATATTACATTATCGTGGTGGATCTGCCCATAGTTGCATTTACTCTACCGGGTAATGTTTACAGGTCAAAGAGATACTTCTAGTTCAGATAAACATTTTTATACCTTTTATATTAATTTATATTTTTTACCTTTTATATTAATTTATATTTTTTATTTTCACACTGTTTTCTTTCTGTTTTTCGTTTTTGCAAAATTATCCAATAAACACAATTCGTCATGGTGTTTCTACAGTAGCTATGGTGTTATCGAGTGCGGTGCGGCGCGGCGCCACACGCGAGGTTACCGTTCGTAGCGTACGGTGAATGCACTCATCACTTAGGGGAAGCTCCATCCATAACTTATTGAGGTTCAGGCCACAATACCATCTGACGTCTACACAAAGCAGTTATTCATACATTAACTTTACATATATTGGACTTTCAAATCTGGGATGTTTGAAGACGGACTATGATCAGTTTTATGGGACAGTTGTATCAGTTAAAGTATTTCAAAACATTTTAATTAATTGCGATCAAGGGTCTGGACAATTGTCTCTTTGTTTTCGCAAAATACGTATTTAGGATTTTGACATTAATGACAAAAATAAATCTACTTACTAATAAAAGATACCATGTCTAGACTCAGAAATTCAAGGCGTGTAATGTTCCCGCCCAATTAGACAGGAACTCGTGAAAATTGAATCGATTTAAAGGTCTTGTCCTGTCAGAAAGGGCATCAACCTTATGACGGTGTACTGTGAATGAACTTGTGCCGGAAGTAATTCATCTTCCTACATTTTGATGGGATTACTGAGCGTAATATTGGGCGCGTTGATTGATCTCCTTTTAATAAAACACAAACAAAATATATTCTTAGTTCGCCTAATGAAAATCAAATATGTTACTGGATAGAATAAGAGGGGTCGTTTGATAACAGTGAGTTTGGAAAGAATAATTACTTATTTTTTTCGGTTTTTCAATTTTTAATTGTGAGCTCTATGCAACCCCGATCAGAATCCGTTATCTTCGACAGCAGTTGGGGATCGGAACATAATTTCTCCGAGGGACTTACTTACCCGACCTACTGCTACCATTTTCGTGATTTGACGTCTCGTTCAAGTGACGATAATGGCGGTAGCAATACAATCCGCCAGAACCAATCGACTGCTAAAATGATTACCCTAATTTTTCTCCTGTGGTATGGGCATCACATTTCCGCAGCATGACGGAGTCTTTTCGCGACAGCGATACTTTCGACCGCGATTAAGGTGGAGAAAAACGCTAAATACTAAAAATATCCGTTGTTTAATGAAGATGTTACAAGAAATAGATAACACAATTGCTTTGAAAAAAATATACATATATTATACTTAAACATGTGAAGAATTAGAATTTTCGTTAAAGTAATAGAAACTCCACAAAAAAAGTTAGAACACAAGAAGAATTTGATTATCTCTCGAAAACGGCTTATTGCGCGCATATGAATCCTGTACCTATTAATAAGTTAATGTCAGTTTAAAAAATTGTATTAATAAATTTTTTTTGTGTATTGTTTTAATGGTAAAAACAAAAAAAACACCATTTCTAGGCCTGTTGAATTGTCTCCGCCGCTAGCGAGTTCTATTGTAAATGTCATTTGCCTCAGTGAAGCCCTTAATGTGGATTTACGGCGGCGCTGTGGTTCGACGAAATCAACTGTCGTCGAACACAAAGTTCTTGGACTGATTGCGAAACCGGAAACTCCATCTTTAAACACTTACGTGGCCGCGCCCGTAGGTGGGCTTCCAAGTCTTATCATTTATGCAAGACACAGGAAGAATCGAAGAAGCTTATATCGCGACAATTTGCTGCGACGAAGAGATATCGTGACCTCTCCACGGACATGGTGCGGTATACGAGATAACGCGCCGTAACCAACTTGGAGTGTTCTTCCAGTGTGCTTGCGATGATCGACCGACTGGAGACGAGCTGGAACGAGGGCGACAGGCTCGAAGTTCTTATCTCAGGTACCTCTGAGATACGATCTGATTTATTGAAAAACAAACCGCACCGGTTTTGTAGCTCGCAATTGACACTTAGGTACTTATCATAAGAAAAGTAACAACCGTCCACTAGCTGTGTCCGTTCTAACGAACTGCAGCGTCGTAAGTTTAAAGAACGTGTAGTGTGTTATAACTGTAGTAAAACAGATAATTATAAACGCATGTTCAGAAAAAGAACTGTATCTAAACGTACTGACATGAAAAGTCAGTATTCTTGCCATCGTCAGCTAGAGCACACAGAGCAAGTATATTTCTTTAGAAAGAGGGACGAGAAATTGAAAATGTGAGTGCTACAAGGTCTGTTAGATTATGTGTCTTTTATATGTGCCTGCAATCGGGGCACTTATCGAGATAAACGTTGCTGAGTATAACTTACAAACCCTTGTCGATAGTGATTCAGATTGTTCGCTAGTGGTACAGGACCATATTTCTAAACTAGCTATGCCCCGCAGTATCGCCGCTGTTAATTTAAATATATGTATTTCTCAGAATGTTCGGTTCCCACAGCAACTTACCGTCAACCTATTTCGTTTTATGTTTAGCGGGGTTTTCGACTTTTTGCTCTGCTCCTTAGGGTCGTAACGTAATTGTTAAATAGTCGTCCTCAAGAATTGGATTTAAGAATCAAATACGAAAAGAAATTTTCAAATCAAACTGCTAGTTTCAGAAATTAGAAGATTGGCAGGCAAAGTTACGCAAATGCTACGCAAGAGGACGCCAATTTGTTGCACACTTTGATAGATAATAAAATTCTTGGTACTGATGCCAGGAGGATTGCTTAGTATAGGACAGAACTTATTACTTAATTATGTTCTTCTTTTGTAATAGTTGAATAATTTTGGTTTGGTACTGGTAAACAAAACAAAAAATTAAAAAAAATACTTGAGTTCACTTACTTAGCAACTATTATACGACTTTTCTATATAGTATAATTCATTTTCACTTTGTATAATTCCATGAACTACAAGAAATTAAGCACGTTGAGAGCGTTTTCAAAGCAATTAAAACACTTCGCTTGCGTTTATACTAACTGCTACTGAAAAAGTAATAGTATATTCTGTGTTCGTTGCTTTGTTTTCCATGCGAAAATAATATCGCCGTTGTACCTACCCACTCCAAAATTGTTGAAATGTTTCATACAAGTTACGACCTTTTACAAACTACTTGAGGTTTCCTTTTCTTGAGCTTGAGGTTCACGGTCGACGACACCAAATCGTTACTACCTGTTTTATTACTATAGGTATTATATATTATTAGCTGTAAGGGCTCATTTTCATTGGTCGATAACTCGGTGGATATACAGAATGCGGAGTGCAGGAACGGACACAACTCAGTACAATCACAAACAGTTGTTTGAATTACAACAGTTAAATTGCTCCAAACAACATTAATTGTTGATCTATGGAAAGTACATACGCTTATTACTATTCTTTCAAAGCGAATGCCAAAATCGCACTCCCCGTGCGGGACTATCGACCAACGAAAATGAGCCTTAAGGTAAAGTAGGTAGCTTTTGTCTCCCTTTGTCGTAGCTTGTGTTAATAGGAGACGCAGCTACCCATCATCAAGTGAAGTGGACCGTCAGCTCTCCTGCTGGTCTTTACTGAAAGCATCATTGCCCAAATATAATCTTGCATTGATGTAGGCACTTGAATCTCTTGACAATACTTGACATATTCTATCCCTCGCAAGCGTGAATTGAAGCTTTGTTTTAAGATATTTCCAACCTTCACCCACTTTAACTGGGATCTGAGTAACTTTACCTATTATACTATTAACTTTAGCCGTGTGAGTTCTATTTCTACTTAATGCGATCTCTGTCACTTATTGACCTATAGATTATAAACGACACTTGTCATTTACGATATTTGATATCTTATATCCCCGGTAAACATGAATTCAACCTTTATTTCAAGATCCACTCCACCCAATCTAAGTGCAGATTTATATATATATATATAAATCTGCTATGTACACTTTCTTGTTATTCCATCTTTTTGACCTTAGTGGAGAATTCACTCCCTGATCCTTCTTATAAAAAAAACTGCTAAGTACTTGTGAGCATTAATTGTCGAACTATACGACCTCATGCCATGTGCACTTAGAATCTTGTATGTGCAAAATTTACTCTATTAGCAATATAATAAATAAACTATTATATTTTAATGTTTAAAGACCAATAAGTTTAAGTATCACAACTTTCAAATAAAATTATTAAAAAAAAATTATTAAATTTTTTCAAGAAAACGTTTTTGCCAATATCTCAAAAGTATACTTTCTGCAAATAGCAGATTTTTGTTTGACAACGTCGATATACATATTTAGATATTAATTTTATAAAATGCAGCTTTAGTTCTTTCTACTTTGTGTGACCTCTGATTGTAATTTATATTGGCGATCACGCGTGTCACTTGATACTTTTTATCCCAGTCTCAAATTGAAATTTTGCTTCAAGGTGATCTAACTCATTCGAGTACAAAAGCATTCGGACGATGTAATTACATATGTTAAGAATTGAGTCGAGTATATGAAAATACTGAATGTAGTTTCAAATAAACTTATTTTATATTCATAAAATCGTTTGTTTTGACTATCAACGCACAGCCTAACTACTAAGTCTAGAAAGCTGAAATTCTGAATATAGCTTTATTTTATAAAGTAAGCATCCGAAAATCACTAGTTATGTATGAAAAGGTAACATGTGTGTATATATGTATTGATTCCATCCCTAGAAACAAGAGTCCCAACGTTTTTGTCCTTTTTTATACTCGTTACAATAAAAACTTCACTTTGTAGCGAAAAAAAAAAACATCTACAAAAGGATAACATGCATTAGTGAAAATATGTAATTAATATACGTATAAATAAAGTAAAAAAAAAAATATGCAAAAAAATATGAGTTATAACGCTTGACATCTTTATCGCTTTGACGAGGGTGGCGCCGAATTATTTTATATTTTTAGAAGATCCCTCGGGAACCTAACATTTTTCCAGGCTAAAAATTATCATATTATGTTAATTCAGGTAATAAACAATCTGTGTGCCAAATTTCATCCAAATACGTTCAGCCGTTTTTGCGTCATTGAGGAACATACATCCGAACATATAAACATACAAACTTTCGCATTTATAATATTACTAGCTGTTGCACGCGATTTTGTCTCCGACTCTTTATAAAATATTACTCGCTGATAATGTTGCTAATAATGTTCGCTGAAAGAATTTTGAAAATCGGTCCAGTAGCCTTGACTTTTTTTAATTTATTTTTTATTATAGTTGGGTTTGCTCTTGACCAGCATCTATCCATGCAGGAAAGATGAGGCCGACGATAGAGCGAGCTCACCCAGAAGATGCGTATTCACTCGAACCTTGGAAAATATTTGGGTTGTATGAGCTCGGAAATACAGACGCCGGCAGGGAGTTCCAATCCTTAGCAGTGCGCATCACAAAAGATGTTTTAAAGCGCTTGGTTTGTTTATTTCGACAAGAATTAGAGACATTTCGAATTAGAGGGACTTTATTCATTACAAACACACATTTGTATGGAGGGGGAGAAAGGGGGAAAGATGGGGGGAGGGTGAGTAGCCTATGTTACTCACTGATAATTTAGCTTTCTATAGGTGAAAGAATTTTTAAAATCGGTCCAGTAGTTTTTGAGTTTATTCATTACAAACATTTTCTCTTTATAATATTAGGTCGGGGAAAAGTCTTTTCGCATATAGTATGTATAAACTTCTAATAAAATCTCTTTGGCTGTACTATTTGTATGGGGCTGGTTTTGATGACATTAAAAAGCTTACATTTCAAAAATAGAAACAAATTAGTACGTATAAAAGGTTGTTTTCAGATATTTTTCATTTGTTTTTCTTTCTACCAAAATGAGTGAATCCAATAAAGAAATTCGATACATTTTAAAATTATATTACAAAAAAGGAAAAAATGGAAAGCAATTCGCGAAAAAAAATTGTTATGGACCTAATGCAGTGTCAATAAGAGTAGCACAAAGTTGGTTTAAGCGTTTTCAATCCGTGAATTTTGATGTCAAAGATGCACCTCGCTCTGGTAGCCCTGTTACGGATAAAATGGATGCCATTTTTGAAAAAGTGAAGCAAAATCGCCATTATGACAGTTGAAGATCTTTGAATTGACCACAAAACAGTTTTGACCCATTTGAAAAAGTTGGGTACACAAAAAAGTTCAATATTTGGGTGCCACACTAGCTCACTGAAAGAAACCTTATGAATCGTGTACTCATTTGCGATTCTTTATTGAGACGTAATGAAACCGAACAGTTTTTGAAGAGATTGATAACTGGTGATGAAAAGTGGATCAAGTACGACAATAACTTGCGAAGAAGATCGTGGTCAAAGGTCGGCCACGCTTCACAGACTGTGCCAAAACCCGGGTTAACTCGCAATAGGGTGATGCTGGGTTTTTTGGTGGAATTGGAGGAGCATTGTTCATTATGAGCTTTTACCGTCGCGTCGGGCAGAACCATCGATTCGGATCTCTACTGCCAACAACTGACGAGATTAAAGCAAGAACTTGAGAGAAAGCGGCCGGAGTTGATCAATAAAAAGGGTGTGGTCTTTCATCACGACAACGCCAGACCACGCACATCTTTAGCCACTCAGCAAAAATTAAGAGAGTTTGGCTGGGAGGTGTTAATGCATCCGCCATATAGCTGTGATCTTGCACCTTTAGATTTCCACCTGTTTCGTTCTCTTAAGAATTCTTTAGGCAGTGTCAGGTTAACATCAAGAGAGGATTGCCAAAACTACTTGTCTCGTTTTCTTGATCAGAAGTCCCAAAATTACTAGAGCAACGGGGATCATGTCACTACCTATAAGATGGCAAAAAGTCATCGAACAAAATGACACATAAATACTATATTTAAATGTAAATAAACTTTGAAAAAAAAAATGTCCTGGATTTTTATATAAAATCCAAAGAAACTTTTTCTCCAACTTATTATATCGCAACATTTAATGATGATCGATTGAGCAGTAAGACCTGAAAACGTAAGAAACCAACAAAGAAACAAACTCACTTTCGCATTTGTAATGTTAGTTAAAATTACTTATGTTATGAATGAGTTCTAAAAGAAAATGTGACGTAGGTAGTCTAAAACTTATAATAAGTCGGTACATATTTCTGACATTCTCCATTCATTCTGTTTAGGTATGGTGTTTTCGAACAAAGTCTATTGTTTTTGTGTAAGTACTTGCAGGAAAGCGAGTATCTCCGAGACAGCTGTATACATGTAAGTAAAAACGTATTACAGACAGCTTTCAGTCTATGATAGCGTTGACAAAAAAGTTTATTTCATTTACAAAAAAAAAATCCTAACTAATATTATAAATTCGAAACTTATTTTGTTTGCTCGTACGCTTTCATGCCTTATTACTCGACCGATCGTCATGAAATTTTGCATATACGTGATACCTTTCATCCCGAAGACAGAACTGTTCCCGAGGGATCATCTAAAAATAAAAAAATCAACGGCTGACCAAAAATATATGAGCAATAAAGATTGAATAAATATTTTAACAAAAGTTAGTCTGCAATGAAGAAATTTAAAAGGAGAAAGTTGTAGTAGCTGGGCATACGGCGTTCCGCATAAAGTCATAAACTGTGGCCTGTATGGCGGCGTGCTCCCCACAGAAGACCACCGTAAAACGAGTTCACGCTTGCTGTCGTGTTTCGATGAGGGTACACAAAAAAGCCAGGGAGAATTTCTCTATCTCCTTATGCCTTATCCTTATTTATTCTATCAATTCGTCTTTAAAGACACGGTATCCACATATCTGATGGCATGTGGATATTGTCGCCTTAAACCTATTGTGGAACGAGCTATAAAAAAGGTTAGACTTAATTGAATTAGCTATTATTTGGCTGAAGCTTAATCTTCGTGACAAATCGAGGTTAATAGTTTGATCTCCGATAGTGTTTCGCTGGCCTTTGGGGCATGGAGCCAACATTTGATTCGTCGTTGCTTTAGTTATGTTCCAAAAAAAAAAACTAATATAATTCAAGGCACATGTTTTGATCTCTATAAATTTTTGTTCTCAACTATATTTTTGAAAGTAAACAATATATTTGTAAACGAATACGACAGGAACCCACAGACCAAAGTCCAGTCGCTGTACAGAGAAACTCGAGCTGATAAAAAAATCAAATTCACAAAAGTTGTTTATAAGGTACAATTCTGTTTGCTCAGTGAGCAACAGCAATTCATTTCGAAGCTGGAAAAAATTACAAATTTTTTAAATTAAATTTTTAGTCAATAGTAAATTAGTCACCCAAAAAAATAAGGAAACCTGTTCACAAACAAATAAAATGAGGCGCTCAACTGTTTTGTCCTTGCCTATTTTTGTGCGGGATGGGACGATTCATCCCCGCCGATTCTTTGCCATGCCATTTCAGCGCCGGCAGATTCATCGCCGTTTGTTGTGGTTTATTTTTGATCATGCGCGGTATTATAGAAAACAAAATTATTATTATTATTACTACCAGATGTTTGTCGTCAGAAAAGACGTAAATTTTCTTAAAATAATTTATTTTAGCAAATTGCATAGTAATTTGAAATCACATGAATTTTAATAAATGTGATTTCGGAATGAACGGAATACTGATTTTGGGCAAAAAGATTGCCTCTTACAAAATGTGTTACAAGGCTTATTTGTACTGAAAAGGTTTTGGAATATTTATGAAATTAAATTTGAGCGGAGTGAGTACACCCGGGAACGTGTGTGACATTGATTTTTTTAAATATCTAACTATAGTTGATTCAATATAAGGATAAACTAAATGTAAACAAACCGAACGCAGGTCACGCAGTTCATTCAGTGTTACTAAACATTTTTGAAAGTCGTATGTTTATTAAAATTTATTAAAATTTTTACAATAGTCCGGTAAATATAACAAATTAATGATATTATTAATAATACAGTGCTAGTGAAAACAATAATACTAAACGTACCTTCGGTCTTTTCTTTTTTGGAGAACTGAAGTCTTTGGAAGTGCTTGGCTCCATGATAAACAATAAATACTTAATAACAAGAACACTTAATAACAATATAAAAACCTAAACAAATTTTTAACAAACAAATTAACCTAAACAATCAACAATAAGCTTAAAACATAACAAATAATAACAAATAACTGGAACTCCAAACGAACGTAATACATCGAAAAAATGTTGGTGTCCCCCAAGATCGAATGCATCGAAAAAATGAAAAAGAACGAAGAGCGCTTGCCGTTATTGTAACTACACTTGATAGAAAAGGATAGATATAAAATTGCACGTTCTACCGCTTTAAACGGTTTTTGTTTACTAAAAGTTCACGCATATGTTGAATGGACTTTAGCCTATCTTAGAGTAACAAAATAAGTCGTTACAACGGGCCCGTTAGCTGCATTGGTTCACAAGATACGCGAATTCTCTATTTTAATATAAATCGGGGTAGTTAATCCCCCACGAAGGGTGTAGTTAAGCCTATCTTGGTCTTGGAGCAACAAATTATCAACAAAATATGTCTTTTGATTCGGTTTGATAGATGCTCTTTGTCAAGATGTTATGTTTGTCTATATGGGTATTCTAGTATAATATTGCGTCAGTGTCTCAGCCGTTTCTCGTAAACTAATGGAGCAACAAAATCGATTCTTGCGTTACAAAATAGCAACAAATTCTCATACAGTTCTCAAGTTATTAAATGGGTATACCAGTGTAATATACGTGTATTTCATTAGATTCCCTTGCTTTTCTTGTTACTAATAAAAATGCGTAATAAAAAGTTTACGTTTCTAACTGTACATGCTTGTGCAAACGTCGTAAAACAGAATAAATAAAAAGAGTGTCGCTGTCGGCAGGCCACTGCTCGAATGAAAGCCGCGATTGCGGTGTAACTTGTACAGTCGGGGTACGAATACCTTCGTCAGTTTTCAAACTGATTCCTTTATCAAGTCTTAGACTCTTAGTACCTTTTGAAACTAAAGTACTATACAGACAAATGACAGATGTTTGAAATAAAATTTTGTCCTGGTGCAGGCAAAAGTAGACTTTAAGGTGACGAACCTTTTCTTACCTCGCCTGTAATATGAACTTTATTCACTAACTACCCACTAATACATATAACTGGCTAGGTATTTGGCGTATTCACATACGAAATACGAAAATTTTTTGAATGAACGTTTATTAGATCTAAATTATAGAATATAATTAATTGAATAATATGCTTAATTTTAGTGAGATTTTATCAATAATACCACATCCGAGCCATGTCAGTGACAGATTTAAGCTTTTTTTTGCCTTATAAAAAAATCTTAATCGATATCTTTAAAATATATGTATGGTTGAAACTCTTATCGGCATTAAATTTGGCACGTATGTGTATTTCGTAAGAAGGTACATTACAGTTCTCCTGTGTATTGCCAATCTTGTTTATTTTTTGTAGAGAATAAACTTCTTTTATCCGAACCGATATCATGAGAAACTTTTGCTGTTTTGCTGTTTATCGTTTGTCTTATTTAATGGTAAATTTTCTTTTCACTACATATTTCGTACAAACGAGGTCACTTAAAAGTTACATGAAATCTGACAATGATTTGTCTAGTTCACTACTTACAATGTTTTATTGGAAGAAATAAGTTATGATCATTTATTTATTTATTGACACATAGTATCTTACTTACCCTAAACGTACAATCGATTGGATAGATCGAAAACAAGTAATCTGTAGAATAATAAAAAAAAAAGCACGGCAATTCTAAAGCGCGCCCTCATCATTTAGTTCATAGATAGATATATTGGAAACTATTATTACTTAAGTGGAGATCGTTTGCCGGATGAAATTCGTTCGAGCTCTGTGTCGCTAAAAGAATTGACAACTGCAGGAACACAGAAAAAAAGAGGCTACATCTTTTCTTAAATTAAGTGGTTCTAATCGTTGCTGTATGAGCATTGGATCATCAACAATTCGAATAGTTCGATACTGCAAGGTGTCAAATGGATCTATCTGGTACTTATTCTTTATAAAGCCTAATTTAGGCTTTTTGTAGAATAACAAAAAGAACATATCATTACTGTCGTCAAGAAACCCAAAGTAAACTCAAATGTTATAGAATTTGAATAGATGTGACTATAGCCCAGTCATGATAGGTATTATTATAGATTTGTCTATGATCATCCGACCTTTGATGTTTGACTGTGCACAATAATATAGATGGCGTTGTGTATGTTTTTCCAAGGACTTTGTAACTTATTTATTTATAACCAACAGGAGCACGTCTCTTCGGGGAAGGTTTGTTTAATTTAGCCGGACACGTGTTATCAAATTTCCATTACTTGAAGAAGTTGAACCTCACCTAATATTCGACCTACGTCCGTCCACATTTCTTAAAAACTTCGCAGTACGTGCGGTTCTGTTTTCGTATTTATTACGTGAAGACTATTTTTCTCACAACCCAAATTGCAGCTTGTAAAATGTTCGCTAAGGACGTTTTTCGCTTGTGGGTTGCTCGTCGAGAGTCGAAGAGGTGTCGTTTTGTGGGGCTTACTTGGGTCGCGTTATTAGAGTCTTGTCCTTCTTTATTGGAATATACGAGGCGTTCGAGCGAGGCAGCGTCTCTCTAACTCGGTCATTGAGTAGGCTGCGTTGAATTTCAGACCTCTGTCTGGATGGATTAAATTATTAACATCAATTATTTCAAAGATATAGGTATAAAATGAACTTGGTTTTATTAGGTTTTTTTTACTCATTTGAATTCTAATAAAATGCACAACGCATTAGCGCTTTATGTACTTTAACTTCTACTCGAAGATTATTTTTTATTATATATTAATGTGAAAAAGTGATCAAGTTTAAAATAAAAAATTGATTTCTTAAAAATAACAAACTTAAAATAACCAAGAGCTTTTGTCCACGATTTGTCCGCGCCCCTTTTTCTCAGGTGTTAAAACATTTATTCAATCTTTATTTTGCTCTTTATTTCGGGCGTTTACTTTTTTATTTTAATTTCTAGGTGATCAATCTGGGCAAATAATCCCATTGTCCATCCTCGCCCCCCTCTAATCTTCTAGGTATTTTCATCTACAGATGAACATACCTAGCACATTAACACGCTGAATTTCTGAAATTGTTCCAACTCCTTCGTGCCCTACAGAAGAAGTGGTCCACTATGCTTTCTCTAGTACATCTATCGCACCTCACGACCAGCCAAGACCAGGCCAATTTAATTCAAGTCTGTATAGTTTAGTACACCTTTATTAAAAGCTATTAAAAAAAATAACAAGGCTTAAACCGATATTATAATATGGAAAACAATGTGTGTTACAAAAATTAAAACATTTTGTAACATTTTATAAGCTTTAAATTTTATTTTTTCATGAATTGCCGTAGCGTATAACGTCTACGTAGTTGATAATTATTGTGCTACGCGACTCGTAGCAACGGATGTTGTCGTAGACGTGCTACGTAATGATGTTATATGGTGAAAAGTACATAGATATTGTATTG
Source organism: Bembecia ichneumoniformis (assembly GCA_910589475.2). Classification (NCBI taxonomy): domain Eukaryota; kingdom Metazoa; phylum Arthropoda; class Insecta; order Lepidoptera; family Sesiidae; genus Bembecia; species Bembecia ichneumoniformis. The sequence goes on along the minus strand of OU342536.1, from coordinate 14,557,756 downwards.
AGCGCGGGCTACATCGAGCATTTAGATACACAAACGATCTTAGAATAGTAGCAGAGCACACTGCGTTTCAGAATAATAAATAAGGCAACCCGTCTGGCGACAGTAACCACCCTTACATACCGTAAAATAACATCTCCCTATTGCCTCCTAATCCCTTATCCTTTCTGCAGATCCCTTATCCTTAAGCGACGATAGCCACCTGCCATCAAGAGGACTGTCAGTCAGCCTCCTGTCGATGTTTACATAAAAAAATGGATCAGGATCAGGACGCAATCAAGACGTTCAGCAAACGCAAGACTTTGCACCTTTGCACACGATCCGCGATCATCGCTACAAATGCGCAGATAGGTATCCCTCCTCACGCCCCTTTCCCCGCTTTCGGCTGTTTGAAACGAGTTCTACTTGTGATTGTATTGACATAAATGTATATAATCTGCTAATACTCACTGACGACGCGCAGAGAACGCGCTAATCAAAAACGCGCGATATCAGCTCGTTTATAAAACGTCGTGTGCGTAGACCCTTACTGAAAATTACTATGACATGCCATTTCCCTTGTCTTTAATATTCTTACTAGGTAGCGATTGTAAAAGTCGATCAGAGTGCAATTTTAACGTCTCTCTGTAGCAGCACCATTTTACGCTATGTAGAGGTATGCATTTTACCTTTATATACGAGATTCTCCACTCCGGGTTTTATGGATGTTAGCCATAAAACGTACGTTATGGACGGATTAATTTAAAGAGGGCTTTAGTTTCGCCTGTTTTATTTGACAGCGAATGGAATAGAAAGAGGGAGAGAATAATTTCTAGCACGTGAGATCTGTATTCAAATATCTTCTCTATATATAAAAATGAATCCCCATTTCCCTTGGTCACGGCATCACGCGTGAACGGGTGGGCCGATTTTAATTCGGTTTTCACTAATGGAAAGAGGGATAAACGGGGAATGTTCTTATATATAAAAATTTCACGCCGGGCGAAGCCGGGGGCGGAACGCTAGTATTTAATAAAAAAAAGCAACGAAAAAAACTGATTTAGATTGGAATGCCGTATTATATTTGTAAATAAAATATATTTTAAATTAGCTGACCCGACAGTCGTTGCCCTGTTAATTTCATATGAAAATATCATTGAAATGTCAGAACTTTCCCCGTAAATTTTCCAAAAAAATATCTTCAAAATCGGTTATGCCGTTCTCAAGTTCCTTTCATACATGTGGAAATGATTTTTATACCTGGAAGTGCAGAAATTAAATATAATTTATTTTGATATACGCCTATACTATTATCTTATACTAGCCGGTGTCCGAGACATCGTCCGCGTTGTAAAATAAACGATACAACGCCTGACTTAATATTTAAAGCTATATAACGTCTGACACTTAGTACTTAGTAACGTTTAGTAGTGGCAGGGCACACTGCGTTTTGCAGTCATTTGGGCAGCCCGTCTGGCGGCAGTAACCACCCCCTTACAGACCGTGAAATAACTGCACATGTGCTGTTGTGTTTCGGTGAGTGAGTAAGGGATGCCAGAGCCTGTCTGTCGACCTTACCATAAAAAAAAATCATACAAGATGTGCATTACTATTTTTTAGCTGTAAACTAAAGCCCGACTAATATTTTATTCTATCAAGATTAACAACGCTAATTGTATTCATTATATAGCAATTATTCAATCAGTCAATAATTCAAAATTATTAAAAAAAAACATAGTTGTAAGAATTCATATTGATTTCATTCATTTGTCCCTATCGATGATGTCTCTCTTATTTGCGAAAGTGTGTTTGCTTGTTGAGATTTCACGTTTTAATTACTCAATCAATCATCGACTCCTCGTAAAATTTTCCATAGACGTTGTCAGTGATACAAAAATTGGACATAGGTTCATTCGTTCATTCAAGAAAAAAGAAAAAAACTGTAAAATAAAATAAAAAAAGCTATAAAGATCGAATAAATGTTTCAACCCTAAGAAAAAGGGACGAAGTCGTGGGTATAAGCTAGTTACTTATCTATACTAATATTATAAAGAGGTGAAGTTTGTATGTTTGTTTGTTTGTTGTTAGTATGTAGGAGGTAATCTTCGAAAGTAAAATTCTTACACCAATAGAATAGAATTTAAGTAAGGACATATTCCACATATTCCACGCGGGTCACCAGCAATCTAAACATAAATATTCAACGACCAGTAAATGTATAACAACAATAAAGATGTCCTTTTTTTATGTTAAGATCGACAGACAGGCTGATGGTCCACTTGATGGTAGGTGGCTACAGCCGCCTATAACACAAGCAACGCCAAAGCTGCTGCAAGTGCGCTGCCGACTACAGTAGGATTAAGGATAAGGGATTCTAAAGCGTTAGGGAAAATGAACTCAGGCGTCCCTTACTCACTCACCGAAACACAACAGCACACGTGCTGTTATTTCACGGTGATCTTCTGTACGGGGGTGGTTACTGCCGTCAAACGGGCTGCCCAAAAGACTGCGAAAACGCAGTGTGCACTGCCACTACTTTCCAAATCCAGACCAGAGCCAAATTTTAAAAGTTGATTTTCAAAGTTGACCCTGCCGGGAATCGAACCCGGGAACCCTAGAACAGAGCGTTAAGGCAAGCACCCTAACCACTCGTCCAACGGGCTCGTCAAATTCATAAAGAGATGCGGAAAAAGCCGCGTATAAAAGCTAGTAAACGTTTCCAGCACTGTAACAATGCGTAATTTGAATCTTAATTCCAATATAAATTAATTAGTTTCATTGTACCAAAGTAGGTAAAGCTTGACCCAAAACCTCGTTGGCATAAATTATTTTCGTGACAGATTAATTATCCTTTTACCATTAAAAAGCCCACTTACGTGTCAGGTGTGCCAAGTAATTGGGTCTCTATTACAAGATGGCGCTTACAACCACCTGGTACTGTAAGATACTTTTTTATTTGTGCTGTAACATAAAATTTTATTTTTATTTATTTACTAGCTGAGCCCGCAACTTTGTAAGCGTGGTATTGGGTATAGCGCGTAACTTTCTTGTTTGTAAACCTATTGAAATGAATCAAACACTAAATGTATCGGAAAGCTTGTTACATAAATGAAAACCGCATTAAAATTCGTTTGCGTGCACAAACGCACAGACAAACAGACAAAAAATCTAAAAATTATTTTTTGACCTCGGCAACATAAATACAACGTGTACAAATTGTTTTTTTTTAAAAAAAAAACATATATTGTATGTATATATTTTATAAAGGAACTTTTAATGCGAGAGTTATCGGAATTTTTGAAAATTTTAGCTTCATGTGAAGTTGCGAGCGAGTCGCTAGTAATGTATGCTTGCGTACATGACTTTCCGATTTCCATATTTTAATTAATATGACAGTTTCTCAATTGCAACCGTGTAACGCTTAAAGTTCAAAGTGCAAAGATTTAAAGCCAGATTCAAAGTTACGCTCATCAGGCTTAAGAGTTACTTTTGCTCGGCTGAGTTACGATCGCCGGAGTAGAGCACGCAATTAATCTACTATTTTATTGGTTTTTCGGTTCTAATAAACTCCTATAAAAACACAGACACATAATGTACGCATTTTATGTGCTACGAATCCGCTACGGGGTTATCGTAGATTCGTAGACACGCTACGAATTGGTCACGCTACGATGCCGTTTTATTGACTTAAATTATGATCATTCAATCTTTGCTACGGTCGTATCCTATCTACGTCAGTCATCGTCCTAAGAGCTTCATTAATAAATAAAAAAAATGGAAATTTCAATATTTCAAAGATCTTCATAAGTCTGAAAATTGCTAGGCTACTCAAACGTAATGATTTTCATCCATACTAATATTTTAAATACAAAATGGAGTTTCGCATTAACAATCGCACATTGTCAGGGGTGGAGAAAGGGAAATGGGCAGAAAAAATTCTGTACCCTATAGAAAATCTAAAAATAAATGACAAAAGCTGTGTAATTTATATTTCTATTATAAACATGTGTCCAGAATTCTTTTATGTGAAATCGTCTTATTTGTGTTTCTATAAAACAGAAAGTCCGCAAATTCCTCTACCCGTAGACTCGCTCCACATAATTAAAAGATGAAGGACGTCAAAATGTCGTGTTGTGTAATTAGAAATTATACAATTTGGTTCATTTTTAGTCGCGTGATATGCGAACCTCGAGTTAAACAAGAATTCAACTGGTATTCTACTGGAGTATCGAATCTAATGAGTATCTTAATGTGCGAAGGGCCTTAATTAAACATAATGTAAATTAATTCTAAATAGTGTCATATTTTTCACAAACGCAAAAAAAAACAGAAATTTAAAGTATTAATAATTAATATGAATGCAATTAAATAACTTTAATTAAATGATAGTTTTTATACAAAGAATGTCAAAGAAATATTATTAAGTTAAGACAAATCAGAAAATAATTTTATTTATCTGGTGAAATGGCACTAATGGGCGAGAATCTTCTCTTTGTTACTATTAAAATTATGTCCAGATTGGTGCTACTAAATAAGGTAGTACTAAGTATGAAGCATTCTATGTGATAATTAGATGTGTCTATACTGAGGCTACTTATTATGACTTTATTTGCATAAATGAACTACCATTTGGTTACTCTGCGTTGCTAATGTAATGACGTAGTCGTATATTCTTGTATCGTTGACATACGTACTAGTCCAGTCTCAATAATATCAACCTTTAAGCGACCTTGTAAACTTTGTACGTGGGCTTTAGACGCTGCGTTTTCACGCTGCGTCACGGTCGCGACTGTGCGGCGCCGGATGTATCATTATATGGCGTCACATCCATGTTCAACATCAAACTCTAGCGGACCTACTTTGTGTGGATTTTGTTTAGACAGACACCCGTGAATATGAGCTGCGGGGTATCGGTGGTTAGGTTAGGTTGGAATATTGGCAATATTTTGAACTAAAATGCGTAATGGACATGCAAAACAAATTCAATTTATATTGAACTTCGTTACTAAGAGTTGGGCACATGTCCAGGCAACTATAATCGCACTGTCCCACTAGCATCTACCTGACAACCAACAAATGTATGTTTTCATAAACATTGTATGTTATGAACATAACAGTGTTATGTTCGATGGAATAGTTAGGCGTGAAAGCGTTACAAAGAAACTCACTTTCTAATTTATAATAATAGCTTTGGCCTGCGACTTTTTTCTAAGGCGTTGATACAGTACATTTTTTTCTGTTTGAAAGGTACCCTATGTACTTTTCTGTACCCCCTTATGACGGTTGAGGATAACGGAGGGGCACGAAAGCACGATAAAAAACAAACAAAATATTTCACATTTTGTATAATATTAGTAAGGATAAAATTCATAATACAATAAATTTTTCTATTGGGAGCTTATTTATTTATTTATTTATTTATATACAAACGCTTACATTATAATAAGATGGGGAATAATGTCTTAAACCCTTAATAGTGTTGTCTAGACAATGAGTTATCATACATACAAGTCATATATGATATAAATAATTAATAGATTACATACAGTTTGCTCCAATTTTTAATTGTATATCTATGTTTTAATTTTAATAAATGTTTTTAATAAAATTTTGTTAATTAATTAAGTTACCTTTTTTACTATTATTATTAATTTATTATTATTGTTATGAGTTTTAATTATTTACAAAATGTGTTTTTAGTTACTTTTTAATATTCTTTGGTGTAATTTTATTTTTATGGCAGTTTTTACGGTTCACTTGATGGTAGGTTCACCGTCGCCTATAACACAAGCAACGCCAAGCCAGTAGGATTAAGGATAAAAAGGATTAGGAGGGGATAGGGGATCGGGAAATAAGGGGAATGATTTTTAGTGAATTGAATTTCATCACGAAAGCTCCTCTGATATTGATCTTTATCTTTACTTTGGTCAGTTAACTATTATGTTATCGATTGCCTACTTACAATAAATTATTTATCACTATAATAAAGATCTCAAAAACAAAATATCTCGATTGTAATGTATGTAACAGGGCTTTGTTCGACAGTGAACGTCCTACGGCTGAGATGATGATGATGATGAATAGAACACCAAAAATGTTCGTTGAAATGTTGATATAGATGATGTTATTATTTTTTATTAGAGCAAAGTCTCGACGGTGTTAGCGCTGTTCATAACTCGTTCTCTATTTATGGCTGCGTTACAAAAATTGAGTTATGTTCGAGAAAGCTCGTAATAAACTCCCCGCCGACCTCCTTCAATGTAATACTCGTGTTTTATAAATAAACACACGCTAAAATACCAAACGGGTTGTATTCGTTTTCCAAACGAAGAAAATTCTCTAGTTTCTAATGTTAATAAAATATTAAAGTCCCTTGTTTAACTTCTTCTATTAGTGAAAACCGTATCAAAAATATTATAAAATTATAAAATTTATTAGATATTAGATATTTCATCATCAACCATCAACAGCTTATTATAATGTCTTCGCTGCAGGGGCTCAGGCCCACTCTGCATATAGCGTATGGTCCACTACGCTGACCCAGTGCGGGTTGGTGGTCTTCACAATACCTAATACCTAATTTATCTTTATGGTGTGTCATATTGTCTATCTAGTTTATACTTTCTCTTAGCTCGACCCATGCTTTCTTGACTTTTCTTGATTTTTCTATGTAATAATTTATTATGCAGTGCCTTTTTTTATGTCTCAGTTTCCCAATTTGCAGATTTATTTCTTTACTAACGTTTTCTGTCTCCTTTTGTGGTTTATTCTGTCTTTATTTTCTCTGCATTCAACTTTAAACTTCTTGCTAAATATATTTACCTGATAAAGGTAAATATATTATTTTTTGCTGCTTTGAATATTTTTTGTTCTAAAGTGTGTATTTGTCTTGTTAGTAACTAATAAATCGTATTTTCTTTCTATGAGTATTTATATTGCATTTGTAACTAAAGCTGTTACCGAGGAAAAAGGTAAAATCTTAAAAAAAGATATCATTTTTTGGAAAAAAAAAATATCGTGTCAATTTATACTAATTGTGTTTCTGTCTTGAAAATGACTAGAAAAAAGGTTTAAAAACTTATTAAAGTTTTTCATTTATGAGATATTTGGTTTACTTAAGGGATTCACTGAGGCAAATGACATTTACTATAGAACTCGCTGGCGGCGGAGACAATTCAACGGGCCTAGAAATGGTGTTTTTTTGTTTTTACCATTAGAAAAACATTACACAATTTTTTTTTTATCAATACAATTTTTTAATCTGATATCAACTTATTAATAGGTACAGGATTCATTTCGAGAGAATTTTCAATAAAGGTCAAATTCTTCTTGTGTTCTAACTTTTTTTGTGGAGTTTCTATTACTTTAACGAAAATTCTAATTAATACAATTGGTTCTTCACATTTTTAAGTATAATATATATATTTTTCAAAGCAATTGTTTATTTCTTGTAACATTTTCATTAAACAATGGATATTTTTAGTATTTAGCGTTTGTCTCCCCCGGCAAACAATCATAATTTGATTGGAGCCTGGCCTTAACTGCTCAATCGATCATCATGAAATTTTGCATAGGTACACATTCTCAAGGATACATAAATGGACATAGAGTACCTTTTATCTAGAAAAAATATACTGTTCCCGGGGATCATCTAAAAATAAAATTCAACGCCTCACGAAAACATATATGTGCTATAAATATTGATTAAATGTTTTGAATAAGATTGAAGAATAATTGAATAACTAAGAAATAGAGGCGCGGACAAAATCGAGCTTAGGTACGCTATATTAAATAGATTTCTTTTCAAAGATTAATAAGTAATATCAATTGACAAATTCTCTTAAATTTCAAGTTATTCAAATTGAACATTAATTGTTCGATTCGGCACTTAGTGTTGAAGAATGTTCATCGAATTCCGTAATTAAAATTCCACAGGGAATCCGTAATGGAAGATTTCAATCGATACGGGTGTTTAAAATTGTTGCCCTTGTGTTTCACCTCGATTATTAGATTTCCTTATTATTTGACGGTCGTAAAAGTGATCCTTTTGTCTGCCATTTTTAGTACGACAATATTATGGTGGCAATATAATATGATTAGTATATTCTTTTACTAGCGAATTTGAGCACTAGAAGGATTATTAACAATCGAAGATGTTATATTAAAAACAGTGGCAAAATTAAATATAAAATCTTTTGGAGTAGTGATATCTCATGAATAAATATAAATATCTAATACATTTTACACGATTTAATCTTACATCTACTCTATATAAACATGTGTGCGCAGGTTGAGGTTTTGTGTGCCAAGCTATGACCTCAATTTTTATTGAAAAATATTGGTTTCCAAGTTTATTTATTTAGACATATTAAAAAATAGAAAGCATACAACCTGCTCTCTATTTTTTTTTGAAGACTGGTTTTTTTACACCCCTTGAAGACTGGTTGCTCAATTAATAAGCCGAGGCGTAGTTTGTTTGCATTTGTTTGCGTGTATAATAACGGTGTGTACACGACGAGGCTTAGTTTTACCGGCTTCACTCTGCCGTCCACAGGGGGTTTTAGTTCTTATTTTATCTGAGTCTATGCTGTTACGTATAAAATAAAGTCCCTGTCCACCTTTCCGTTAACTTGTTCTTAATCATTTTTTGATCTGATTTTTTTGAATTTGATCGCTCTTTCCTTTTACTAAAGGAAATCCAATCCATCAAAACACATGAAAACACTATCAAAATCCATCAAAACACGAGGAAGGTTTGTGTATATAATTTTTGGAAAAAAATTGCATCCTTGCGAAACCGTGGGGTTGTCGCTAGTTACGAATAATTTAAAATTTCGGTCAAATTGTATAGGTTACATAATATCGAAATCGATTTATCCATCTACACAAAGCTAACCAAACACGTCAGTACTTTTTTCTGTCTTAAAATTGGTGTTATAAGTAATTCTTATATTAAATTATTTTAATTCTTTTAAAATTTTGTTTTATTATGATTTTTTCATTATGAACTTTCAGTGATTGTGATAATGACATAACTTGTTCAACTCAGAGTATATTTAGAGAATTAAATATTACTGACGTAAATTCGTTTTTATGGCGTCATAACCGGAAATAACAATGACCCTACCTGCTTGTCCTTGGACTTGACTGACAGATAACGAAACAGTTATAAAAGGTACCTACTTCATCGATGGTTTTGATGTTAATACGTTTATGTGATTTTTTCGTGTTTTAAGTAGGACTTAAACAATTTAAAAAAAAAATTAAAAAAATACCTACTAGAAAAAAATTTTGGTTGATCCCAATGGTCTAATTTATCTTCTTATTAAGAATATTTGAAATGAGAATTTCTATGGTGCCGTTTGGTTTTTCAAATTCTCTGGAATGTTTAGTAGCCATTACGCCCGTCAATTCGTCGAAGGACCAATCGCGTGCGAGCGCCGGACGTGACGCATGCGCGTCCGTAGGCGTCCGGTCGATATTACGCGTGACGTCACACGCACTGACCAATGGCGCCGTGGCGTCGCACTTCAATCGATGTGAATGATTCCTGTGTTTTGTCTCCCAATAGTCATTGGAAGTTGTTTTTTTTTTCTGAATATACATTTTCACGGTCAAGGAATTTATTTATAGAAGGAATATTTTATTGTAACAGTAACAACTATTATTCTTAACTAAATTTTTATGTGTTTATAATGAAACTACTTGTCGTTTGCATAACGTAATATACTTGTCATTTTAATGTAATTCAATTAAAAAATAAGATGAGGCAAAGATTTATTTCACGTTCAGCCATAACCGTGACCCCATCTTTTTTACTTTTACTATTCTTTAAAGTTCAAAGCATTGAAAAAAAAAAGATATAATTTTAAATTTAGAACTAAAACAAAATAAAAAATCGTTTGCGTCGTGTATAAAAAGGTAGACATGAAATAGATTTTAAAAAAGCTACTATTAATAGATAAGAAAAATATTAGAACAAAGCGTTCGATGTTTGCTTATCCATTGTATTTGGACTTGACGTGGCCCCAATACGACCTGCAATCGCCAGATAGGGCTAACACTTGATACCTACTTTCGTCAGCCAGTTGGTCTCTGTAAACAATCACCTGTCAATAAAAGCACGACCTCTGATAAACGAAAACTTTATTAGCTTTTTATTAATCACTAATTGGTGCCCGCGACTTCGTCCGCGTTATTAAATGAGAAAATAATATATATGAGTAATAAAACGCCTGCGTCTGCATCAAGGGAGGCCGCTTGAATTTATTTTCTCGTTAGTAAGTTTTTAATTTGCGATAACTCCTGAGATATTAATTTAAATTGTATATTGTACAATACAGGGCTATTTAAATTTGTATAATTATAATAACCCTGTACAATATATGCTATTATATGCTTAAGGTAACTAACGTATTTAATTTGAAATACTGTATCAGTCTAAATGTCCTTTTAAACACCACATTTTAATATATGTGATCAGATTTAGATGCTAAAATGGGTATAGTAAGCTATCCTTAAAATATAGACATATGCCATCCTGGACTTTTTTGTAGACCTATAAAAGAGAAACAATCTCAACATACATTGTTTTGTTATATCTCAAACTGATTAGGCGGCGTTTTCGATGAACGTCATATTTCAACTAATTAACACAAAACCTTAACGAATACACCTAAAATTTTCTCAGGAATCACTCTGTTGATAGATCAAAATCATATGAAAATCCGAACATTATAGCGAACATACATATAGACAGAGAGACGCGACGGGGAATTTTGTTTTAAAATATTGCTAGGTAGCAAGGATTACTAGTTAATTAACTATTGTCAACCACGCTGAGGAAACTAAGTACATTTTGAAAAAAAGGCCAGCCTGTAAGATTTGTTTCCTTATTTTTTAAATATTATAAGTAACAAGAGAACCAAACACTCGCTTGGTTTTTTAATCAAGTCCAAAAAAGAAATTGAGGTCTCAATTTGTTTTTTAGATTTTGTAAGTCACGCTATCGATAACCGATGTAGATGATTCTTTCTTATCCTCTATAGTTAGACTTTTTTAAAATTCATTATAAAATGTGGCTACCAGTGTAGATTTTAGAATTCTAATGTTTCTTAAAGAAATAATAAGGATAAAATATGAATTGGATAGGAGGTTGATCCATATTTGAAGATAAAATTTTACCCCCAAAACACAGTTGGATTAAGATACCGATTCCGCTCGGAGAATATAATTCCTTGCTTAATTGTACTTTATGGAGCCGTTGCTTGTTATAATGTTATAATGTTTGTAAGACGCAGCTAAGGACTTTTCTTTATGCCGTACCATGTTTATATTATTTTTATTAAAATGTCAGCAGGAAAGCTGACTGTCTACTAGATGGCTACCGGCGCATATTAACACAAGATCCATCATAGGTAGTACAAGTGCGCTGCCCACCTGAGTAGGATGAAGGATAAGTTATTAGGAGGGAAATGGACTCTGGTCTGGTATCCTTTACTAAACGAAAAACAACAGCCCAATAGCTGTACCACCATTATAATAACCAAGCTTACGGAAGAACACCGTAATGTGAATTTTTTTAAATTCAATACGTGTACCTACCTATGTGCAACATGAAGCTATGCTTTACTAACGCCCTATTATGGTAAGCATATAATCCGGTCAATTTAGACATTCGAAGTTACATCAATTCTCAATAAGCTGAAAATCGGTGAAATCGTTCAAAATATGATTATAAACAAAATCAGAAAGTTCCCCATCCCTCCCCTTTTTGCAAAAAAATTTATTCAAGGTTAAAGGTCAAAAAAATGAGTTTTTTGCGATTTTCAGCAAAACGGTAAGTTTTATCATAAAAATACCTCAGACAAATATTGTAGATCATAAAATTATCTACAAAAAATGTATAAATACTTTTTTTCCTACGAGCCACCGTTTCTGAGATATAAAAAGAACGATTCAAAAAGTTGTAAAAGTTGTAATCGTCATAATATGCACACGTTTCCACGCCACCTATGAGGTAGTGTACTTAGCGCGTTTTTTTTAAACTCTCAGAAATATCTCTCGTTAACTTTTTGAATCGTTCTTTTTATATCTCAGAAACGGTGGCTCGTAGGAAAAAAAGTATTTATACATTTTTTGTAGATAATTTTATGATCTACAATTTTTGTCTGAGGTATTTTTATGATAAAACTTACCGTTTTGCTGAAAATCGCAAAAAACTCATTTTTTCGACCTTTGACCTCGAATAAAAAATTTTGCAAAAAGGGGAGGGATGGGGAACTTTCTGATTTTGTTTATAATCATATTTTGAACGATTTCACCGATTTTCAGCTTATTGAGAATTGATGTAACTTCACTCTTATTTTTTGGTCTAATTTGACCGGACTAATAGGTACTAAATTAATTTTTATTATCGCACGACATTTTCGTGTTATATTATTATTATTATTATTATTAACAGTTTAGGCGTTGCTTGTGTTATAGGTGACGGTAGCCACCTACCATCAAGTGGACCGTCAGCCTGTTTGCTGACCTTAACATAAAAATAAAATAAAAATTCGAACAAAAATTTTCGACCAATGTGTGTTGCAAGTGATGACATATGGCGCTGAAACTAATGTCTTTAACTAATGGTCTGCAAGCCAGACCAAGTTCCTCTCAAGTTATTGTGCGAGTTGTTGTATCATGAAGCCTTTATAACGCGATGTAGTTGATTATTTTGACATCAAAAGAGATTTCCTTCTAGTTAGTTTTAAGTTTTCTATGGCTCAATCTATGTTAAGGTCGCCAGACAGTTTGACGGTCCACTTGACGATGGTTGCTACCGTCGCGTCGCCTACAACACAAGTAACGTCCAAGGTGCTGCAAGTGCTGCTATTTCACGGTGGTCGGTGGTCTTCTGTAAGGCCACCCTCTTACAGCCACCCTCTACTGCCGCCAAAAAGTATTTTATATTTGTTATTTAAAATAGCGTTTTTAGCTAAAATATCTCAATCGTCCTTACATCTATACTTACTAATATTATAAAGCTGAAGAGTTTGTTTGTTTGAACGCGCTAATCTCAAGAACTACTAGTTCGAATTGAAAAATTCTTTTTGTTTTGAATAGTCCATTTATCGAGGAAGGCTATAGGCTATATAACATCACGCTACGATAAATAGTATTATATATAATACATGCGCACGCCGCCGCCGCCGTCGTATGGGCCGCAGCGAAGCGTAGCCGAGTTCAAGCTATTATTTATATAAATTAAGTCGCTGCCCAGGTCTGTATGTAGGTATTTCCGCTAACTCCTAAAGCACGCAATGTATTTTGATGCAGTTTTCACTAATGGAAAGCGCGTTGAAATTTAATAATTTGCAAAAAAAAAAAATTTATCAATTTAAATTAATCAAAAAATAATTAATAAAAAAAAATTAAATTACTTATAATTATATTAGTAATTTAAAAAGAAATATAGTACAAGTAGATTAAGTATTGAATTTTGTCTATGTACATCAAATTTTGGTTTTATTTTCTCTTGCTCATCATTCATCATTGTTATTTACCGTAGAAAGTTTCTTACAGTCTGCGGTCAATGAAGGGTCGTAATTGCTTTCTCTAACTGTTTGAAACTACTTCCATACTCAATTATCTAAATTGTATTTTCAAAATTAAAGTATTCTTAATGGTTGTCAGCACATTAGTGGTAATGAAGATTTAAACCTGATGGGCTCGGTAAAAGAAACTTATGGTTCGTGTCAGTCCGCTTGACAAGCGTGATGGATGGTCGCAACGTAATCTCGGCTTCGTAAACTAATCTTATATGTATCACATGGCTTTTAGGCTCTTTTTACGTATATTTAATGTGACATACATAATATTTATTTATTAGAATATATAATAGAAAGGCAATGCTACACTTAATACATTTTAATAGTTTAAAAAGCGTTTTTGAAAGTTCTCTATACTATTCTATAACAACAGTTTGTCTAAGACGAAGACCTTTTGCATGTATTATAGACTAGCTGAGTTCGTATTAATCTATATTATAGACCTTTTTGTTTATAAATCGATTGGAATGAAACAAACCCTAAATGTTAAGGGAAGCTTGCTACAATACATCAGTGAAAACCGCATTCAAATCGGTGAAGCCGTTTCTTAGATTAGCGTAAACAAACGCTCAGACAAACAAACAAAAATTGTAAAAACTATTTTTTTGACCTCGTTAACATAAGGAGGTACATACCTACTTGTACAAATTGTTTTTTTTTTTTTTTTTGAAAAAATATTTCATGTACAAACACGGCTCGTTTACGATTTTATTTTATGTATATATTATATATATAGATAGGGCTTGTTGAGTTGGTAATGAAACTAAGCCCTGAATGTCATAGATAGTCTGTGAGCAAGCTACAGAGTTTAAAAGTGTGGTCTGTACTGTAACACAGACGTTGTCATTACTGCTTTTACAGTTGGAAATAATTATTTATTACAGAAGTGTTGAAAATCAATAAAACAGTGAATAAAACGAATCGGGGTATATCTCTCGAAATTTCCTGCTTCCCAATTGCTCAATATGTTCAGAGTGAATCTAAACATGTTATGTTATTTGTCTACAGTTTTAGTCGAAAAAACATTTTGAAAGAGGGAAGATTCTATGAATTAATATCTCAATACAACAACATTCTTTTTATGTCGAAACCGTTAACATCCATACATTGGTTATACATAAGTGATTAGCTTTTATTAAACGAATTCTACCTGTAGAACAGCTTAGTGTAGACCCACAGTTCGTTAAGTATAATGTGGCTTAATTAGTACCCTAGTTATTGTTCGTGTAATTTGTGCAATAAGTAAATGGAATTCTGATTAGCCTCTATGTTTCTTAAAAACTTCATTAAGTCGAGGACTTAGCAGAAAAGCGTTATTTAAGTCGCCTAATTTGACTTGTTGAGAAAAATTAAAACTTAGGTAAAATATAGAGCTTTTATTTAAAAAAGTTTGAATCGGGCAAATTTATACAAGAAGTTATATTTTGTAAGGAAAAAAATAGTAAATTACTACCCAAAAAAAGCTTTCTCGTCGCAGCAAGTACTACAAATTTTCAGCGACAACTACATTACTTTTTAAGCTTATTAATTAATTTCAGTTCTGTACTAAAGTTTTAATCGGCTAATTTTATCTCTGTTTTCATATTTTAAACAATATTTAAGAAAAATCTTCCAATTTTAAATCATTTCGGTTATCTCCGAGAAGCTACAATAATTTGTTGTGCAATAGTGCACCTTAATTCATAGGTTATTTTGGTAGGAATAACCTATGAATTAAGGTGTCATCTTCGAAGATCTTAAAATCTTCGGTCTTGTTAGTCCTTGTTTTTATTGTTTGTTATGAATTGTTTAGATTAGATAATTAGATTACTAATTAGATCTAATTACTAATTAGATTCGAACATCATCGCCGAAATATCTATAAGACTTGTTTGAGATTGTACTCGGTAACACGTGAGATTTAGTTAGGACTCTGAGTCATATCGGTTTATATGCCCCAGTTCTGACAGCAGTGGAGGCAATGCTCTCGTACGAGTAATTACTAGATCGACCTCCTTTACATGAATAAATAATTCTTCTTATTTTATTGTTATAAACACAAGCAGTTGCCCGCGACTTCGTACGAGTTGAAAAATAAAAGATATAACGCCGAACAAAATTTTAATATGTAAAGTAAACTCAAGCTTGACATTATAGTTTTGCCAAGCATTGGATCTTTATTTTTAGATAGTTCTCGCTCGCGGCTTCGCCCGCGTCATGATGAAATTCTATTCTAAGTATTGGTGAAAGAATTATTTAAATCGGATGAGTAGTTTTGAAGGTAACCTACATACAAATATACATGCGCACTGTTAAGGATTGGAACTCCCTGTCGGCATCTGTATTTCCGAGCACATACAACTCAAATCTTTCAAGGTTCGAGTGACTAGGCATCTTCTGGGTGAGCTCGCTCCATCGTCGGCTTCATCTTTCCTACACGGATAGATGCTGGCCAAGAGCAAACCCATCTTTAATAATAAAAAAAAAACATACCTCTTTATAATATTAGAGTATAGATATAAAGTTGAAACTCATTCGAGCTTGCAGTTATTCGCTTTTTTCTAACTCTTGAGTATAAAAAATATTTTTATAGTGGGTTTAACAGCGAAAGAAAACATCACGAGGAAACTTGAGTAGAAACTTGTACCATCACACTTAATGAACACATTTCTCAACTGATAGACCTGGATAGATGATGATTGAGAACTCAACTGATGATGCAGGCACTTTTCTCAATGGTAGAATGAAAGTACGCCTACCGGTGCATCAGAATATGTTACAGTAGACAAAGGAAATGTATCGCTTTTCGTTGTTGTTAAGTATCGGTTATTTTTGTTAGGACGTGTCACAAAGCGCCATCTAGCCCCAAATTAAGCAGAGCCATCTAGGAAATGAAAATACTGTACAATATGAAAGAAACTCGATAAATAATCATAAATATATATAGTACTCACGTTCTGTCCACGGGTTGTTTAAGGGAGATTATCCCATAATCAGATTAATAAATCCCTTATACTTAGTGTTCATATTGTTGTCGATGTCGTTTTTAAATTAAATTTTGTGAATTAAATTTTTGGGATTGCTTTTGTCCTACGTTTTGGAAGTATCGTGTGATCACATAGAAATATTCAAATAACATAGAAATTCTTTTGTTGAGTAGGTATAACACATGTCGAGTACATACTTCGCTTCAATAATTATTTGTATCTCGTCGTAGCGTCTAGACTTAATAGTTTTGGCTTTGCGTTGATACACAAACGATTTATTAAGTATAGAACATAAGATAGATGCCAACTAAATAAATAGGAAAAATGTAAAATAATCTTGATATAGTTTTTGACGCGGGCGTAGCAATCTGTGCGTATCCGTCGTTCGGAGCGGTTATGACGTTGGCGTCAGTAGAAGGAAGCTTCTTGTGATTCGCCCACACCCATTTCAGATTTCATTTCTGTACCCTCTTTTCTTGAATAGGTAATGTATAAGTTATATGTTCTCTTTGAGAATTTCTATGAAAGGATACACACATCTTCAAATTAGCTGTACAGATATGGATCAATACCATTCGGTTTATTGGAAACACAATAGACGTGACGCAATTAATCGCTCTAGAACAAAGGTCAAAGGTCGTGCGTGAGGCGGGTGAAGCTGCAATCAATACTCTACCGTTCTCGAGCTGTATGGGGGACGAGTAAACTATTTCTTAAAAAATAATAATAATAATAAATTAGTTTTCGATTTCATTTGAAACATTTTAATGAATCTAATTGAAGTGAATATTATTTTAGAAAGGCTTTTAAGTATATGAAAATTATGAAAACCGAAACAAGCGTTTTTAAATTTTCATCTGTTTGCCTCATTATCAGCAAGTAACAGAGGCTACTCCCCTCCCCCCCCCCATAAAAATGTATGTTTGTAATAAATAAACTCAAAGACTACTGGACCGATTTTAAAAATTCTTTCACCTAATAAAAGCTACATTATCAACGAATAATATTTTATATAAAGGAAACTAAGCCCACGCCACCGCCCGCGCCGCGCCGTAGAGGGCGGGTGACCGAGCATACGGTCTAAGCGACTATTCTCCGCCGGTTCTTAGTGAGTGGACACCTTGCATGGGTCCACTCACTAAGAACCGGTATCATGCTTTATCAAACATCTAAAAACCTTTTTCGGATTTTAATTATCGTGTGTTGTTCATTTTTATGGACGATGAAAATTACATCATTTTCGCTCTAAAATGAGTGAAAGAAGGAAGGGAAGCGCACAAGAACAATAACAGAAGGGTCGGTATCAAAACGACTGGATCTACAAAATGACCTTATCTGCATAAGGACTAGCTCGCAAAACGACCACAGCTGCAGAAAGCCTATATCTCGAAATGACATTGTAGTAACACGACCATCGAGCAGAAGGTCTTCGTCTCAGAATGGCTTAATATCAAAACGACTAGATCGCAAAACGGCCACCTCGTGGAATGCCTATATCTCCGAATGGCTTAGCAGTAAAACGACTAGACCGCGAAAGGACTTCATCTCAGAATGGCTCAGTAGCAAAAAGACTGGTTATTGAAATGGCATGAAACAATGTTCATGCCACCAAATCATCATCATCATCCTCTTAGCGTTTTGATGATTGTGTCCTAAAGGAGCCCGGGGTCCGCTATAGAACTTAATCCCAAATCCCAAGATATAAGTCGGCATTAGTTTTGCGAAAGCGACTGCCATTTGACCTTCCAACCCAGAGATTAGACCATTTTCCTCACGATGTAGTTCACCAAATGTTTTTTTTTTAAACCGGCCTCTAGATTCAAAATCGCGTGCCTTATCGCTCGACTAGGGTACAATGGCTTCATGGAATACAAGCCAACACTTATTCTTTTTCTGGCCGCAATGAGCGGGCCCGCTCATTGGCCTCTTTTCCACTCACGGCCGCTTCACAAAACGTCTGAAATTCTGTTCTAACTAATAGTGAAGAAAGAATTGTACCACTTCAATTTTCGTATAGATAATATACACCTATAGATAGAAAAGTTTTATTTTTTTATTTTTTGTAAATGGAATTATGAAAAATAAATAAGTTTTCCATGATACGAGCTAAATAAGCTTAAATGAACTTTTAATCGTGTTATAAATTTTGCAAACAATGTGCCGTTAATGGTGTAGTGTTTCAAAAGTTCGAGGCGGCATTTCGTCCGACAATAATGTGAAATAATTGTCTACGAATTACGCCGCGAAATGTTGAAAACGCTCTTAGTTAGTTTAGAACGAAACTTACTCCAGCTTAATTAGAATTGCCCTTTACAAATGTTTGCAAATGAACCCTCGGTGGACTGAGAATTATTTTGAATTTTATTTCTTTTAAAACTACTAGTAAAGCGTCGAAGGATTGAGTAATGATCGGCAGATCATTAATATCTGTGCCTAGGAGTTGTACTCGTTCGTAGAATGTCACATTTTTGATATTTCCTTTAATAATAATAATGATTTTGACATTTTAATATTTAATTGATATAAAATAAAATAAAAACAAACATTGTGTTGTTTCGGTGATTAAGGGATGGGAGCCCATTTCCATATCCCTTCCTAATCCCTTATCTTTAATACAGCTATGGTCGGCAGCGCACTTGCAGCACCTATGGCGACGGTAGCCACCTACCATCAATTGGACAGGACCGGCAGCCTGTCTGACAACCTTTACTTTAAAAACTACATGGAAAATTAAAACAATTACTACCTAAACTATATTTTGAGGGGCCTCTGCATCAAAGACGATTACAAACAAATCTTATAAAATTAGAAACAAATCTTTACTTCGGTTACATAAGTACAACGTGTATAAATGTTTTTTTTTTTTAATATTTAATATACAGACACGGCTCGTTTACGATTTTATAATAAATGTATGTGTAGATAAAACTTAGCTAAACTTTTTAATGTAAATAATGTTTTTTTTATTTATTTGTAAAAAAATTTATTCCATTAGTTAAATGCATCACAACTTGTAATTAGGGAAACCATTAGCGAGATTTCTGTAGAAATTTTATTGTCCTGCAATATGTAACTGGCACTAGGGAATATTTTTCATCTTCATTAAATGTATCTTAAAGTCTAAAATTGTAACTTAAAAACTCTAGCAGCTGTGTCGAATAGTACGCTCAATTACTTCGCTATTGCGTCACAATACACCCTCGTTTTCTAATTAAGACTCCTGTTTACAAATTAAACATTCTCTCGGCCTACAAAGACAATTGCGAAATGTGTCTGTTTCAAAATAATCATTTTGTTTTCTTATTTTCCGTCTAATACTTTTCCTGTTCGTATTTTCTAGAAAGGTATATTGTGTCAGTGTGTCCGTGGTCGGGCGGTTCTTATGTTTGTGCATTTATTATGAAATTCTCTCGTCTCTTGGGCCTCGGGGGCACATATGTCTTGACTTACTGGTTCAAGTGGATTCCACGTTGCTCTTTTATATTTTTCAACATTGTTTCGGATGCTTGTTGATGACTGCGTTCTCTATTGTAGTTCATATAACAAATTGTTTAAAACGTAAAACGCACATACGGTATTCGTGTATTTTGTTTGTAGCGTCGTCTATTCTATATATATTATTGTAGGCGATAAGGCCGCCTTTTGTACTTTTTTTCTTTTCTTTCTTTTTTTTTAAATTCTTTTTTATGTTTATAGTACAAATAAAGAGTTTTAATAAAAATAATAAATAATTATTTTAAAATAAAGTCGGTGTCCAGGCATTTTTTTTCTTTCTATAGGTGTCAAAGAAACACTTTTAATCGTCTATTTTTAACCAGGGTTACGGAAAAATTTGCTAAAATGAAGACGATTCTGAAAAACCCAAAAAAAAACTTAGAACATCATTCTTTATATCACCTATAAAGTAAAATAAGTAAAATAACGAACAAATATTATTAGTATTGTAATATTAAACATAGTATACACAATATTAATAAACATAGTATGGGATCAGAGTCGTTTAAACCCGTCACTATCGCTGAATAATCAGCAATTCTCTAACAGCCTAATCGTGTTTGGTTTTGATTACAATTTTAATTTTTTAAAGCAGGTCTCTAATTTACCCGGGATTTTTTTTTGTTACTATCTTATGGAGACGCATTTTATGTTTTGTTAAATTTACCAATATTTTTATACCTGTGCCCAGCCATAGGGCCGTAGTATATATTATGATGTTTATAGGTTGACACATATCCAAAATTATATCTGTAATATATAAATCAGTATCATGTATATGCATTGTTAGAAATTTACCTCAATAGTGTAAACTAAGTATCTACGACATTAGTTTCACGATAGGTTCTATCGTAGTACCTAGTAGATATACTTTAAAAAGTTCGTCCACTAGCCCCAACCCAATCCCAATAGCGATCCTATCATAATTTATCTTGCCAGGACTCGAATCCGGGACCCTCGAGTCAGACGGATTCGTCAAGAAAGTCTTTTCTAGAATTTGAACGACGTTATTGCTTTCTATTTAAGTATTGCAACAAAAGCTAATCATAAAATGCAATCCCACAATCTTACTTTGTTATTAATCAGAAAATAACTTCTCAGAAACTGCCTTTGTTCCCGGAGGAATCGCGAACCGAGGAATTGCGTTGGATCAGTCTACAGTAGTATAATATTGCAATATTTGCCAGGAGATTTCGCTAGAAGATTCGTTTACATCGTTTCATGTTGTGAAATTGTTACTTAGAATTGACGTTTTTACATATTCTTCATAATTCATCGTTGGATATATAGACTTCTCTCCTATGGGCCACTATATTGCACAGCGGTATGGTAGCAAACCAAATTGAAATCGGTCTACCCGTTCACGCGTGATGCCGTGACCAAGGGAAATGGGGATTCATTTTTATATATAGAAAAGAAGATTTATAAAAAAATACTACATTCGA
Source organism: Bembecia ichneumoniformis (assembly GCA_910589475.2). Lineage (NCBI taxonomy): Eukaryota > Metazoa > Arthropoda > Insecta > Lepidoptera > Sesiidae > Bembecia > Bembecia ichneumoniformis. The sequence goes on along the minus strand of OU342536.1, from coordinate 14,536,279 downwards.
ATTTGGCACTTATGTTGTGGATCATGTGGAACACAATGATTATTCATTGTGTTTTCCTGTGTTTTATCCATCTGTGTTAAAAAAGATGGGTGATAAAGGTATGGAGTCAAAAATAATAATTTAAAAACTGATATTAGTCGATTCCGTATAGTTCTACGATAGAAAAAAACTAATAGCTCTAATTTTTGTATACCTACCAGCATTTTTATAGATACAATAAAACGTTCTCTGTTTATAAATATTTGTAATATTTGTACTAAGAAGGCGATCAAAGCAGTGAAGAAAAGAGTCATTCCGGATAGTTGGTAGCATGAGATTTTGTCTCGAGAAATGAGCACCCTTTGGAACTACGTCGCCTATTCTATTTAAGGCGAGGACTTAGCAGAAAAGCTTTATTTTCGTCGTCTAATTTGACTTGTTAGAGTAAAATAAAAACTTAGATAAAAATACAGAGCATAATAGACTATATTTAAAAAAGTTTGAATCGGGCAGATTTACACAATAAATTATATTTTCTGAAAAAAAAAAAAATTAATAAAAAATTTCAGGGACAGCTATATTATTTTTAAGCTTATTAATTAATTTAAGTTCTGCACTAAAGTTTTAATCGGCTACTTTTATTTTTTATTCATATTTTACACAGTATTTAAGAAAAACCTTCCAATTTTAAATCTGTTCGGTTAAATATCTCCGGGAAGCTACAAAAATTATAGGTTGCGCTCATTTTGGTAAAAGTTAAGTTGATGATTTACGTCATGGAACTTGTAAGTGACATACATAACAGGCGTTAATATCCAAACTTCTAAGATGCTATGCAATGTGAAGTCGCAGAATTTTTTTATACTTACAAGAACGTCTACTAGAGAAGCTCCTCAATTAATCAGTAAAGTACAACGTACAAAGGTTTTATCCGGCTTCAGTAATTGGTCTGTACTTCCAGGTGTACCAAGGTAAGTTTTCTCAAGGCGGTAAAGCCTCTTAACAACACCATGTTCTATAAGCAAATATAGTCCTTTCAGCAAAACTCAATACTCAATAAAGTTCGATGCACACGAGAATGACTCCATTAGAGCTGAAAATTGGCTGTCAATTATCTTAAACCAGATCTTAATCACATCATTTATGATTTACGGTTTTTTTAGATTATGCTAGAACTAGAATTATGCTAGAACATTTGATTAGTGTTCCTATGGCGACTTCACCCATGTATGAAGTGTGTCTTTAAATCGATAACTAGATGCAACGTTTAAAAGATTGTTTTAGGTTAATGTAGGACATTTTTAATTAATTTAATTAATTAATTAAAGTAACGCATTTTATTAGTCTTTACTTTGTTCTTGCACCATAATATGGTTGTTTTTCCAATACACATTGCTTATTCTTCAAGCCATGTTGGTAATTGTATTTCTCTATTACAAAGAAAACGCGAACATATTATGTATATAGTTATTATTATAGCTTCTCATGTACTATAATTAGCAGTTTTACCAGGGCATTTTAGTTTTTTGTTACATTATAGTTTAACAGTGACCCCGGGGAATCGCAATGGATGCAATTTTTCAACAAATTTTATACACGTGCTTTCCTTTGGTGAAAACCTCGTTATAATCCGTTAAGTGATTTAGAAGAAGTTAGCAGAAGCCTACATCGAATTTAGTTCTTTAAAAAGTTTTCGAAATTGTGAGACCTTTTCATGCTTTTACTCGCATCTTTTCTCGTCCGTACTCTGTAGTATCCTTCCACAATGAGCTCGGGACTATTGCTCACAAAATGGGATTGAAAGCAAGCATCCATTGTGCTGTATTTTTAGGTGCGTAACATTTTTATCTTCACAATAGATAGTAAACCGCTTCGGGCTCTGTTGAAAAGATTTTCTGAGAAAAGCAGCAGGCGGAACCTATCGCTACGACAGAAACTGTTTTCGTTACGTGTATGTTGGTTTTGGTGAGACCGTTATCGTACAAATTTATCTACAGAGCAAAATGGTCTACATTGTCCAATTTGTATAAAAGTTCACTGGACACTAATATGTTTTAACGACTTAATTCTGAAAAGTTATTTAAACAAAGGAAATCCTTATGGTAAGCTCACACAATGAGCTTTTAATATAATAAAATATAATAATATGTTCTATATATTGTATTATATTGTATTGTATAATGTATATTGTATTCCATATAGCTTATATTGTAATATAGAATTACAATATAAGCTTCATTATCAGGTCATTTTCATTTTTATGTTTTTGTAAGATTCTTCTTTTCGAATTTCATGTTTAAGGTGTTTGTATTTTTTGCGTATCGCCGTAAAACAGTCGTGCGTGTTTATATCGCGTTCACGAACATTTAGCTATTTAAATACTAAAACTCCTTTGAGATAATTTCACGGTCATAATATGACCGCAAACATTGCATTAACCGTTTTAAAGGTCACCTGTTATTATTGCAAACTGTACCTACTTCTTTTTAAAGTTATATTAATTGAAACAGTACCTAATAATATGTAATAATAGATAAACAGGATCAAATAGGATCTTATGTCTACTCAGAATATATTTTTTCTAATGTCTAAAGTGACGTTATATAAATACGTCCGGATAAATCGTTTTTTAGATGTTTAACATACTAGACTTAATTTCAAGAAATATAATATGTATAATGCCTTTAATGTTCAATAAGGCTTTACTTGATCCACTTCAACAATCAGTTCAAGGGTGACCTCTGTATTATTGATCACGTTTCATTCGAGCACAATAAACTCGCTATTCAAAACTTAAATAATAACCAAGCGAACATGAAATCTAAACAATATTTGTATTAAAATAAGCTTTGCTCCCAGACAGCTTGATAGAAAGCAATTAATTCTGTGTGTAGATTCTGTTCTGAGAAATTTCCATTATTTGTAATACATATTATTATCCTATTAATGCGAAAGTTTGTTACTCTTTCACGTAAAAACTAATGAACGGATTTTGATGAAATTTGGCAAACAGATAGTTTTTTTACCTGGAAAACCTGTAATAAACCTGATCGTCTAAAAATATAAAAAAATTGGGTTCGTCTGTCGACGCAGTGGCGGCGTGGTGCCACCGTTGTCGTCGTCACAGCTTTATATTCATTTTTCAACGCGAATGAATTCACGTACTATGCATATAATAAAATAGTAAACAGTTACATTAAATATTTTTTCAAAAACAATTTGTCAAAAAAATAGTTTTTAATTTTTGTCTGTGCGTTTGTGCTAATCAGAAACGGCTTAACCGATTTGAATGCAGTTTTCACAAAAGTTACGCGCTATACCGAATACCACGCATATGAAGTTGCGGGCTCAGCTAGTTTATCATAAAACTCTTATTGGACTTTATCTAAGCTTTAATCTATTATATAGTCGACAGCGCACTCGCATGTGAAATCCCCTAATTAGTGTCGCGATTTTGTGTTCGCATCATAGATTGGTAAAAAATATTTATTCAATGGTTATTGGTCATTTATTTTTAGATTTTTTTCCCTAATATCTCGGGAAAAGTTCGCATTACAAAATAACTTTGACATTTTTTCTGGTTCTTTGGCCTCTTTGAAGGTTGAACTAGTAAAGGACAGTGCTTAATATTATGTACAAATATTTAATTTTTAAGTTGTTTTTTTTTTATTATTATTTTTATTTATTTAGGTACTTATTTTGTATTATTGCTTTTCCTTTTATTTTTGTATTGGATCTTTATGTTATTATTATTTTAGTGTTTTATATTGTTTATTACTGTCACTTTTATTTTGTTAAGTTGTGTTTGCATCGTGAAAGGCACAATCATTGTAGAGTTTTCTTCTAAATTACTGATATTATTTTTTTATGTTAGATTGTGTGCTGTTTTGCAAACCAAATAAAGAAAAAAAAAAAAGTGCTTACTTCTTTTGTGGTTGTATGGTACCTTTGCATCCCTGACAACGTGTATGCAAAATTTCATGATGCTCGATTGAGTAGTTAAGTAACAAACAAACAATTCAACTTTGCCATTTATAATATTATATAAAGATTTTCAAGTGTATATATCGGGAAAGACGAAACAATCCGTAATGTGACATTTAGAACCACGTGGTACAAAATCGCTCAGTCCATCGCCAACTTTACAAGGCTATTTAGCTACGCCATGGCCATCCTGATTACGGCGATCAAGGATCAATATTTTTGTAGGAAAATTTTCCCAATGCCCTCTCTATATATTCTATATATTTAATCTTTTTAGTTACTATGGAATTTGTCAGGTGTTTTGTGTTGCTTTTGCATGCTTTTACTTTTTCATAATCTTTACTCTACTTTGTTTCCAGTAGGAAAAATTGTCAATGAGCGTTAATTATTAGAATATTTTTATTACAAGTGTCTTTAAAAATAAATTTGGTATTATTTCGCTTTTACCCATATATGATTTTTTGTACTTTAACCACTCTTGTGTTTAGTATGGGAAGTTATCCCCGTCGAAGCCATCCATGCGAAAATAATGGGAAAGGTCAAGCGTGCATTTTGGTCACATAATACGCACCCGACTAGTTATTGGTTCACTGACGTCATAGTCGACCCCATGAACTTGTAATCTCGAGTTGTGACGCGCATTTTACAAATTCGTTAATCCTTTTTAGGATAGATTTGATTGTTTGCTTTCTATATCTACTTTTTATTATCTGTCGAAATTGTATTGATGACTATGTTTGGACGACTTGATTGGTACAGCGGTACTACCTAACTCTCCCTGCTGTGACAGAGGTCGTGGGTTCGATATGTCTCTTTATCTTAGTCTGGGTGTTCTTTAAGTGTAAATTTACACATAGAAAATATATGTATACGTATATTTATCAGTTGTCTAGCACCCAAAGTACAAGATTTGTTTATTTTTGTGGCCAGATGGCACTGTTAAGAAACCAAACCACAGTTATCAACGAAACGTTGGCGCGTCCCTATCGCAAGCGCACTTCATTTTCTTATAAACTTCTCTAAATTAAAACAAAATATAGCAATTTTCAAATAATTAAAAGCACGTGGTTTCAAAAAATGGGCATGTTCTAAAAAATATTTTAGGTATCTTTATGCAATTTTTCGACGGGATCCTTTAACGCTGCTGTTAAGGGCTTCACTTGGGCAAATGACATTTACATTAGAACTCGCTGGCGGCGGAGACAATTCAACAGGCCTAGAAGTTGTGTTCACAAAAAAATAATTTATACAATTTTTTAAACTGACATTAACTTATTAATAGGTACAGGATTCATATGCGCGAAATAAGCCGTTTTTGAGAGAATTTTCAATAAAAGTCAAATTCTTCTTGTGTTCTAACTTTTTTTGTGGAGTTTCTATTAATTTAACGAAAGTTCTAATTAATACAATTGGTTCTTCACATGTTTAAGTATAATATATATTTTTTTCAAAGCAATTGTGTTATTTATTTCTTGTAACATTTTCATTAAACAATGGATATTTTTAGTATTTAGCGTTTGTCTCCACCTTAATACATCTAATAACTTAAACACGTAATACACAACTTTGATTAATGTTATAAAGAATTTTAGATTTCTTGTATTTTTATGTAAAGAAATGAATTACCCGCGGGTAAGCCTGTATCTACGAGTGTTGTGTTGATTTAATAAAATTGTAAATCCATTGATGTGATTAAATGAAATGAATTAAATAAATTATGGTAACAGACAATCGTTATAATAAACCGTCTGGCAATATGCACGCAGTATTTTGTTCAACTAGACGCTTATGTAGGACTTGGTTGTCTCGATCGAAAGTCGTTCATGCATCTGTTAGTGATCGTTATAGCTCCTGCTGATGTCATACGTATATTTCCACCATTGATTTTTGGTTTATTTTATCGTGACAATGGTCCATTTTATATCTATTCTTCTGTTTGAATACAGGTTTTTTTTATCAAATCGAACAATATTGCACTTTCGAAAATCATAGCACAACGTCTGCCAAGCCCTAAATTGGGTGTAAATATTTTATTTGTATTTTTTATTATTATTAGATTGACTAATTATCTCATTCCTATTACCATCAGTTTGGAATGCTGACTCTGCGACGAAAGTCACAAGAAACCATCTATCTATGTATATCTATATCTACCTATACATATAATAAAATCGTTAACGAGCCATGTCTGTACACTGTGTGTACATAAATTTTGTTTTTCAAAAAAAAAACAATTTGTACACGTTGTACTGAAGTTATCGGAGCAAAAAAATGGTTTTTAGAATTTTTGTCTATTTTTCTGTTTGTCTATGCGTTTGTTCACGCTAATCTAAGAAACCGCTTAACCGATTTGAATGCGGTTTTCACTGGTGTATTGTAGCAAGTTTCTCGTAACATATAATTTTTTCCCTATCCCTCTCCAATTCGTAATTCTTAAATCTACTAACGTCGGTAGTGCACGTGCAAGCATCTGTGTGTTGATTTTGTGTTACAGGTGACGGTACTCATCTACCATCACACAACAAAAAAGATGATGCAAATATATCGTAAGATAATACTAGTTAAATTTATTTATAAGATTTATATAATTTATAAGATAAATTTATTACATTACTTTTATACATTAATGTTAAACAACTGCTTTCAATTCATTTAATACAAAAATATTGTCAAACATATATATTCTGGAATTATAAAGAAAATAATAGTTTTTGTGGTTTAAATGAGATTTTGTTAATGAAAATGCTTGTATCGTTAAGTATACGAATGTAGGTCGATGTTTGTAAGGAGCCAGCTGTAACGTCTTGGGTTCGGGGTTTTTCATAAACCTCTTTTATTGGCGCGTTTGTTGTAATGCGTACCCAAACGGCAATTTACCTAATACGGTGGCAGTAACACGAGTCTCTTGCCTGCGTAGCAGCCGTTTCGATATAGCTTTTATTAATATTATCTTTTACTAGAACGTTATCGTATAATTTTGGTAAATCGCTATTATTTTTATCTAACTAAAGGATTCAATGTATCTACGCGAATAAAGTTTTTTTTTATGTTAAGGTCATCTGATGGTCCACTTGATGGTAGGTGGCAACAGACCATCAAGTCGAAGCAACCCAAGCAATGCCACAGGTGCTGCATGTGTTCTGCCGCAATGGGGAATAGATTGATCTTGGAATTTTGTTATGATGAAACAAGAGATATCTAGGTAAAACAAAAATTAACAATATAAAAATAAGTTTCAATACTTAAAACGAATTTATTCTTAGTCTTCAAACTTCATTCAGTATATTCTAGGTCTTATCGATTTTGTTGTTCATATTATGTTCACATCGAAGAACCTTCATGTGATCTTTTATGATGTCATAGTCCAGTCATTTTAGGTTTTATCTGCGGAAAAATTCCTAGTGAGCTGAATTTTTGTATACACCTTTATTACGGCGTTTTAATGAAGATGTGAAAAATCGACATTGATATCGTGCCGGCTAAAAAAGTTATAAAGGTACAAAAGGTCGCGAAAATCAGTTTTTCGCAAATATTTCGCAATTTATTGCTCGGAGGTCAATAAAGGTCATTATTATAAAAATTGTTTATCGTGAAATTGTCTACAAAAATGCCTAAAATGACTGGACTATCATTACTAAAAATTTTAACGCTTAATGGTTCTTGGGGTCATATTGCTTCTTTAATTTTGTTTAGTTTGTGATTCAGTATAATAATAGTATTTTGTGTATGTGGAATTGTACATATTAATGTATGTACTCTAACAGAACAGCTTTCTCTTATATCTTAACTAAAGGTACGATTTTATCATGAATTACACGTTTAATCGATACGTTAGCAATTGCGTCACACTTGTCCATACTAATGCGTAGTTTCAGGTTCTTGACCCAAAATAGTGAAAAGCAAAAGAAACGTATGTTTTTTTTTTAGAATAATGACATTTAACTATTCCTTCTCAATGTTATTCTTAATTTTAAATACTACTATATTATGTTATGGTCAGGCGAGTAAGAAACGGTGTTAAACTACTTTCCGTCTCTTCCTTTCACGTGTATTTTTAGGGTTTCGTACGACCGAATAAAAAAACGAAACCCTTATTTTCGTTAACGGACACACGGATCACTCGTGTGTCCGTCTATCCGACCATTATCTCCCCCCCCCCCCAATATCTCCGAAACTAATGAACCTAAAATTTTGAAAAAATACAGAAATTAGTTTTCTACTTATAGATTATAGGAAAACCTATAAGAAGTCCATGATATTAAAATAACATGGTAAACCACTCAATATTGTGCGGATAGGTAACATCGTACGGAACTCTCTTCACGCGAGTTTAACACGCACTAGGCCACACTTATAGCGTGGGTTAGTTCCCCTGATTGCGTCTTTATGAGTGCCGGCTTGGTTATTAACTCCACAATTGGCGACATTTTCTTCTAGAAAACATCACTTTCCGTATAGATCAATAGTTTCAGTAAATACCTTTCCACAACTAATAATAAGTTCATCGTTCCTCTCTCTGGTATTGATATCTTCTTTTGTTAAGCCTATTTTTGTAAACTTTCTTCGACGAAGTCTTATTTAGGTGATCAGTTCGTTGAAACGATGTACGTCTATTGCAAAAAGTTCTGTAGGAGATTTTGCTTTAAAAGTCATATTTCAACAATTTTACTACTGAACTGTGTGCCTTGAGCTGTCCTGAATGACAACCGTTTTCGTTTAAAAACTAATGACGAGCTTTATTAAAGTTATCAATAAAAAGAATTGGAAATAGTTTATAGTAATACCACTTCGAAGCGATTATGCTCTAATTTTGATCAGTGGACCATGATTACTTGCAATAATTTAAATTTAAGTTGTTCCTGCTCGATAACCATGACGTTTTTAGTAAATATCAAATGAAAGTCGCTTTCCTTTGTAGTTCTAATGTTTGTATCGATATTTTATCTAGAACAGGCGTTAAGAAAAGTAGATCACTTCTTACGTGGGTCTTAAAGCGACGATCTGCGGTTACAAACACTGTATTGACAACCCTTTCCATCAGTTGACGTTATTAATAGTGCCTTCTCGTTTTATTTTGATAACCATGCCATTTCTAGTAATTTTGAAGTAAAGATTGCTTTCATTGGTAGCTCTGATGTTCGCATCGATATTTTATCTAGAACAGGCGTTAAGTAAAACGGAACAGTTCTTACGTGGGAGGTATGAGAGGGAGTATTTGCGGTTGCAGTAATGGATTTATTATTTCTAGTGTTGTATTGGTAATTCCTTCCATCAACTGACTTCCTTAAAAGCTAACGTACTTTTAAAGTGTTGTAATTTCGGACCCATGCCCATTTGTATGGTCAGGAGCTTGTCGAGCGGAAATGTTAAAGATTGTGTTATGTGTGGATTTGTTAATGTTATTTGCGGTGTTGGTGGGATGCGCGCAGTGTCGTCGCGCATCGGGCTGTTAGATCGAAGGCGCGGTTGCGGTGAGGTCGGGGTGACGCGGGGGCGGCATCGCGCCTGCGTTTTCGACGTCGAATCGGCCACCTCTGGCATCGCTCGACAGTCGCACCGAGCGCCCATCCGCGACGCGCCATGTCGGACGCAGCCACTTGACTAGAGAGCGGCCAGCTCAAACGTGTGCCACACAAGACGTAACAAACGTTGTGAAAGTGCTACCTACAGTTGAGGATCACCATCCATCGCACCGGAGTCCCCTTGGTAAGTCGGAACGCGGTGCTCGTGGCAAGTCCAAGGTTAAGTTTCCGGAGTACTTCTCCCGGATACCGATCGGAATTTAGCAGGGTGGGCAGAGGGCGCCACCGTACCTATATGGTGAGTCATCTCTGCGGGCGACACGCACTTTCATGGCCGCTTGTCTTCGATCTTGTGAAATTGAAAGAAAAAAAAGCTGGTTATTAGAGTTATTGGAAGATGTTTCGCCAAGATAGAGTGAACGTTATGTAAGTGTGTGGAGAGTGCAGCGCAGTGGCTGTTTTGTCGGCGAATTCGATCGGTACAGTGCGCATTAGACCATACCCAATTATTGCACGCGGAGGATTGGTTTCAGGAAAACATTAACGATTTTACACGCGAAATTGAACATTAGCCACAGTTTTATGCAATCGCCGTCAATCTTGAAATAATAGTAGTTGCATTTTTAAATAGTATTTTAATATTTGTGATTGTTGACAAAAATTGTGATAGTAATGAAAGAGATTGAATTAGCTACTGATCGACTTAATTGGCTTAAAAAATATTATTCATGTACATAATGAAAACGTTAAAAATATTTTTAATAGGGTTATTGTATTTTTAAACACAAAAAAAATTGCGTACATTTCAAAGGTAGGGTAAGATTGATTCCTTTTTTTTAATTGATAACACAAAATAAGGTTAATCATAGCTACTAAAATTAAAATTAAAAAAGAAAATCTTTTCAAAAACGGTCCTTAACAAAAAAAAAAAGAAGTTCGACTTTACATATTTACTTATATTAGAAATTCAGTTGTAAAATTGCCTGATATATATTTAAAATAAATAATATTGTTATTACTCCTGACGCTACGGGACGTGCGTTTGCGACGCATCGGATCGTTTTCTATCGGTTGCTCAACGGACCGTAGTCGCATGAATACCGTTACATCGTAAGACAATTAAACATAAATAGAATTGTAAGTTTAGTATTGAGGTAATGAGCAGTTCAAAAAAGTATGTGGTTTTAAAATATGCTGTTTAAAATTTATATTATTTTTTTAAGTTTTGAGAAATAGTCATTTAACAGTAAAAAATGTAAATCGTTGTTATTTTATAGTCATAATACATAAACCATATGTATTATGGTCCTGCGACTGAGATGATGATTTACAAATAGAACATTTGACTGCAGCTATTATTAGTCCAAAAAGCCATAAAAAACTAATATATCTAAAAAAAATACATTTAAATACTAGTTGGATAAGTATTAATAATAGGTACCTTAAATTTCAATAAAAATATTGAATTTCCAAATTATTTCACCATTTTTGGACAATATTTGTCTATTATAGCAAAATTAAAATTAATAATAAAGAAAATAGGTAGGTAAGTATATATCCACTAATATCTCATAAACTGTTACATTTTTACTAAAAAAATAATTAAATATCATTTAACAGTGATATTAGATTTAATGAGTAGAGCCTTTTTGGTACTTACTTTACTCTGTCATTGCCTTTTTTATTTTATACTGGCTTGAACTCGGCCCCGCTTCGTTGCGGCGTGAGGGTGTTTTTATAATATTACCAGTGGCCTTCCTTCCTCGTTGGCCTCCTTCCATTAGTAAAAACCGCATGAAAAAAGAGCAAGTTACAGTTTTCAAGTATTTTTAACCTTTTCAAGTACTGTGATTATTTATATAAATGACCCAAACCACTTCCATGTGGCACTCCAAATTGTTATTACCAGCGGATATTGTCTCAAAATGTCTCGCATTTGATGTTGAATCGCAATCTTCCATTTCGTCGACGACGACGCGACTCGCTCGTTAGCTACCTGGCTTGGCTTTTTCAAAGAAACATATATACCCTTTCACATTTACACCTTGATATTTTCCGCCAAGGAGTTCTCTCAAATGCTAACCACATTTGTGAATGCGGCTCGTATTCGTCCCACTCGTACCTACCTATAACGAATCCTCATTAACCCTTGCTGTGTTAACTTTTATTTCCTTAAAATATACTGCTCTGATTCACATGCTCCTTGCTTATAAATGATTTACTACTAGTCTTTTAGCAACGGTTATAATAATAGTTATAAAAATTAGTAGACACTGAGTTAGTATTGGAATGCCTTGGTTAGAACTTCAGATACATAATTTTAGATACTGCAAAAAACAGAATTGCATAAGATATATCAAGTTAAAAATAAATAAGTAGGTTTTTTTTATGTTAAGGTCGGCAGACAGGCTAACGGTCCATTCGACAGACAGGCGACGGTGGCTACCGTCGCCTATAACACAAGCAACACCTAAGCTGCTGCAAGTTCGCTGCCGATTGCAGTAGGATTAAGGATAAGGGATTAGGAGTGGATAGGGAAATGGGCTCTGGCATCCCTTACTCACTCACCGAAACACAACAGCACATGTGCTGTTATTTCACGGTGGTCTTCTGTAAGGGGGTGGTTACTGCCGTCAGACGGGCTGCCCAAATGACTGCGAAACGCAGTGTGCCCTGCCACTACTTCCATATCCATACCAGGGCCAAATTTGAAAAGTAGATTTTTCAAAGTTGACCCTGCCAGGAATCGAACCCGGAACCCTAGAACAAAGCGTTTGTCATTTTTTTTTTTTTAATGAAAATTTATTTATCGACAGTTTCAAATTGCATTCCAATAAAAAGAAAATAATATCAAGCAAACACGGAATAGTAGTTGAATGTATTTGAACTTTAGATACTGCGATACTGAACAGCTGTTTTCTGTCTTTGTCCATCGTGTATCGCTGAATTGTGTAATATATATACATAGACTATTTAAAAGTTATAAATAAATAGACTTGCGTTGCTCTGTGAACAAAGAAAGGACATTTAAAGTTTATTATTCATTTAAGTATATTATTTATAAATTTATTCATTATTTTTTAATTAATGACAAGACAATACAAGACAATGACAATCGTCTTTTTAAACTTGTTGGCTGCCACCATTACATAGGTACCTCTATGAAGCATTTATACTTCATAGAACTTATATAGTAAGTATAATTGTTAAAATTAGAGAAACATACAGTTTTGAACGGCCCGTTGGATGAGTGGCAAGGATGCTTGCCTAACGTCTCAGGGGCCCCGGGTTCGATTCCCGGCGGGGTCAAGTTTGGAAGTTTTAATGTAATTTTCAAAATTGATTTGAAAAGTAGTGGTAGGGCACACTGCGTTTCGCAGTCATTTGGGCAGCCCGCCTGGCGGCAGTTATCCTTAATCCTACTGTAGTCGGCAGCGCACTTGCAGCACCTGTAGCGTTGCTTGTGTTATAGGCGACGGTAGCCACCTACCATCAAGTGGACCGTCAGCCTGTCTGTCGACATAACATAAAAAAAAAAAAAATACAAGTGATGATAACTAACTTTGATAAGGATTCATAATTTTGTTGATAATATGACCAATAAACATCACCTAAAGATTTTTTTTTTTTTAAATACAATAAGTAGTTTATGTGGCTTAAATGTAAAAATTTACTTTTTTGTAAAATTTTACCCTTTTTGTACTTTTTTGTAGGCATTATCAAGCTCTACAACTTTTCTATAGAGATCAACCATATACATATCTCTCACCGTTAAAGTAGCGTTCGAAAAAAACGTTTTCGTTCGGTCGTCTTTTCGTTGACTTACTTTGCAAATTCGATTACGAAAAAGCATTTTCATTTTACGGGATAATACATATGTCCATCCTGAAATTCTATTCTAAATATCGGTGAAAGAATTTTTTAAATCAGATGAGTAGCTAGTTTCGAAGATTACCTCCTACATATGAACAAACATACAAAGTTTACTTCTTTATAATATTAATATAGATAAGTGAAACTTTTCATTCATTTTTGGGATTATAATATTTCTTTTGTTTCATTTTGTTGAGTACAAAATTGTTTTTAAAAATGTCCAATATACCTTTTACAAAGGAACGTATTGGAATACGACACTGAACGATTGTTTCCTTTTCAGGTACAGACCCAGTCGCGTTCAGATGTGTTAGTGGGTATTCCGCGAGTCTGTGAGCTACAGCCACCATGTCGTCTGTGAAGGTGGCGGTGAGGGTCCGCCCTTTCAACACGAGGGAGATTTCCAGGGAGTGCAAATGTATCATCGAAATGTCTGGAAACACTACAGGTTAGTGCTTAATTTGTACCTACTAGAGTTAAGTTTTGCAAACGTTTGCGGGAGACTTGGTGTATTAAATGTATATATAGCCTATGCCTATGTCCATTCTAGAACAAAAAACCATTATAATCTATAGTGTTTTTTTTTTCAAATAAGTTTAATACTCTACCACATGCGTATTGACACTCACATAATGCGCATTCTCGTTATAATATTCGTATGAAAAAAAAAGTTTTAAATTGTTTATGTTGTGAGAACATAATATTGGTTATATATTATAATAAAGAAAAAGATTTATGTTGCTACGTACATGTTTTTTATTCAACTGACATTGTTTTCAAATATTGTTCTATTTTTACATAATGAATATATAAAAAGAGTATTTACTAAGTAGGTTAACAATCAATTATTATTAGACCTATTTACAACAGGTTAAAAAAATGTTTTATTGTTAGTTTGTTAGTTGTTACCTTTTGTTAGTTTTAGTATTAATAATTTATTCAATCTTTATTGGTGTTATATGTACTTTTGCGTTGGATTTTTAGTTTTATAATCCCTCGGGAGCGGCACTTTTTTCTGGATGAAATTTACCCTCTTCTGTATCCCAGGCAATGTGTATGCAAAATTTAATGGTTATCGGTTAATAAAAAATTTCCAGGATAAAAAGTATCTTATATGTTAATCCAGGTAATAAACTATCTGTGTCCCAAATTTCTTTCAAATCCGTTCAGTAGTTTTTACATGAATGAGTAAAAAACATCCATATTTCATCCTCGCAAACTTTCGCGTTTATATTAGTAGGAAGTAGGATTTCTAAATGACACTTTTCAATAGTAAAACTTTTCTTAAGAGAACGTTTCAAATTAAAAATAGGCACAATACTTGACTATTTTCACAACACGGGCATAATTTAAACTTCTTTAAAGAAATATTGAAAAGTAATGAAAGAGGAACTGTGCTACTGATTTAAGACATTGTAACAGAAAACACGAGGTATCTAACAGTGTCATCTCTATTTTATTTTTTAGTGGAATACAATCAAATCAAATCGTTTATTTTTCAAAAATAGGATAACAAGATTACTTTTTTGAAGTCTATATATTTTTATATATTTTACCAGGGTTTTAGAGTGTGCAAAAACATACATCACTCATATCGTTATGTCGTCGATTTTATTCATAACCTATATAGTTGATGATTGCGACTTTTTATGCGTAAGGGTGTTCGCTCACAGCGCGGCATTTTTTTACTTTTGAATAGTGGAATTATCCAGGAATTTACATGTACTTATGTACGTTATGTACAAAACTGTTCCATAATCACAAAACTGATTATGGAACTATTTAATCGGATATATCGTCTTCTCGCAATAAAACTGTATAATCTCAAAAACTACTAATTTTACAGGAGAGCGTTTTAAAGATTCAACGTGTAATAGTTTTAACAATAATGAACTCTTCAATGTTTATTTTTAATTTTTGGCTTGTTACGTTATCTATCTTACAAAGTAATTTAAAATTATTATATTTTTTTGCTACATAGTAGTCAAAACAAGGCTTAGAAAAATAATCGTTTTGAGTTTAAATACTTTTTTTGATAAAATGTTGCCTAACTTTTACTATTTAATTGGAACATTAATATATATATTTCTAAATATCATTAAATTATAAAAGAAAATAGTATTTTTTGTAGTAAAACAATAATATTTTATGAAATATTTATTCATTTAAGTACAATTATCAAACTATTATAATAAATATGGTCTCCAACTTATACTATTACAAAATGGCTCAAAAATAAAATAAAATAATGTCAATCACTTAGTAAATGGCAATAAGTTGAGATCTTGCTTACCAAGGTATTTCAGTCTTACTTACTTATTATTTAAAAATTAGCTTAAGATTTTTTTTTTTTTATGTTATGTCGACAGAAAGGCTGACGGTCCATTTGATGGTAGGTGGCTATCGTCGCCTATAACACAAGCAACGCTACAGGTGCTGCAAGTGCGCTGCCGACTACAGTAGGATTAAGGGATAAGGGATCTAGGTATTTTGTACTATTACTTTAATCTTTAGGAACTTTATCCAAACTTTTAAAAAATATTAAAGCTTTAAGCTTAAGTATTAAATACAAAAATAGAAAACAATGAAATAAATAAAAAAGAATACAAGTGAATCTATTCAATTTGTATTCTTTTTTATTTTAAATTATAGTTCAGTCATAAATATTACAGATTTTCATAAAATGGACGATAATATTCGGGAATAGTTTTCTTATCAACTAAACCTAATAAACCTCGTTTTTTCTGATCGGCAATTTTAATTGGCACGCTATATACTGCTTTAAAAGGGTAATTTTCTCGAAGACCTTTTGCAGTGGTTGGTCCAACTTTTACCATATTAAAATCTTCTTGACTATAGGAAGTTTTATACAAGAAGCAGCCGCGATTTTCCTTAGTGAATTTCAAAACTTTTATGTCATTCATCTTTACAGTAGGTATCATTATTAGTATTTTTAGTAAATTTGCGCCCTACGTCATTACAAAAAGATTTGAAATCCTTAAATTGAGTGAAATTTAATTCGTTAACATTGTAAGATTTTCCAGTCTTTTTGCTGTTCTGATCAATGAAACAATACTGATATGGGCTGTATATTGGCACAGATCTAAGTGATATTTTAATATTTCTTTCAATGACCGAGTGGGCCGAGTCGTTCTCATTTTGTGTGTGTCCTTTAATAAGGTACTTGTGAGTTATAGTTGTGAGTATGTCCATCGATCCCACTTCAGAGTCTGCAATAGACGGATTATTGCCCTTTTTCTGACTATGTATATAGCTTTTCAGGCTCTCCAAAAATTTTCTTCTTTGCGCCATTTTGAAAGCATTTAATTTAATCTAAAAAATAAAGAAAACATTTTATTATTAAAACATACATTTAGAGCTGGTACTACAATGGACGATCGACGGGAAGAGCGACGGCTAGCCATCATCGCTTGTCCCCGACCGTCCGTCATAGTTCCCGCTACTAAAACATACAAACGCGTAGAAACAGGTCGCTGATTGTTCCCGAATCACACTAATACCATGCATAATAAAATAGCCAATATAAACGAAAATCAAATTATTCTTACATTTATTAGATAAAAACTGTACATTTTCAAAATTTTACTACTTTATGACGAAGAGATTTATGATAAAAAGAAGACAATTTTTAATTAAAACACACACAATTTTACGAATATTAACAAAAACAGTATACAATTTAGAATAAATATAGTTTTGATGAAAAAATTAGGCAGTATTATTTATTATTCTATCACAAAAACTGTACAATTACCTAATTATACAATTTGGAACGGAAAATTGATTCAAATTTTGCAAAATATTTAAAGCAATAAGTGTATTATTTTGAGATTGTATAATATTAGTGAAAAAGAATGCTTACCTTTGCGTAAAATTTTCGTTTTTGAATACTTTTGAAGAGACACAGCGCGTGAACTGCTCGGTCGCTTGATCTTAACTAAAAATTACATAATATTCGCGCGAAACAAGGTCTCACTTCGGCCAATTTAAAACTAAACATTGCGCTATCTAGCGAGTGTTGGTTGAACTACGCTCTTTAGTCAATATTTAAGAGAAAGCTACTGATGATACCGAACGTTTTCGCACATTAACTCAATTTTGAATGTTTTTGGGAATTGTACACTTTTAATGCGAAGAGGCGATATGTAGATTAACGCATGAACCGAATGTCACCACCTTTCGATTTTCCTTGCGTTTTGACTATGATCATAATAGTATACACTATTTCATGTATCATCAATACTTTTCGCAGCGTAGGCCAAAGTTAAATTACTGTAATTCTCGTAGAAATCTCAAATTTTTTGATTATAATGTATAGATTTTTTTAAATCTGTTTACAAAAATACAAACATACAAAAAATCAAATCTTTCCTCTTTAAGGAACCTGTGCAGATAAGAGATCATATAGGTTTTCTTTTTTATTGTAGTAAAATATGAAGCTTCTTTTGAATTTTTGTTCTTTCAGTAATATAGTAAAAAAAGGCTATATACAATCGTCTACACAAATGAGGATTTATGCAGCCAAATAGATGCGTATTTTTGGAAACTTCATCTCTCCGATGCGTATCTGAAATAGACAAAGTAGTGCTACTGAATTTTGATACTTGCCATATAATTGTAGAATTGGGAAATAGGGCGATTAATTTGTCAAGTATAAATAATATGGCGATTTTTTTGCCGAAAGTATCAAAATCCGCGAACATATTGCCCACATGAACTGTTACAAAAAAAAAGACTTTACATTTTCTATAAAATATGTATTTAACAAAAGGGAACAGAGCATGCAATGATATATTCGTTCATAAATTGTTTCTTTCTTTAGAATGTAGTTCACAAACTTCTCCTTAACTAAGAACAGGGGCTAAGAATGTTTACAAAATGTTTAATATTCAACCCATAATTTATGCGCTCCTAAGAAGACTTTAGGAGTGCATTGAAACAAGAGAATGTAAGCTTGCAAGTTCGTCCCTGTGCTTGAGGGCCAAGTTTTAAATTTATTGCTTCAGGCCGGCCCTGACTGAAATTTATTATACAATTTCACCTACTTAAAAATATTTCAAGACTGTGGCTCAGATGAAATCAAAAACTGACTAATTTACTGACTATAGGAAATTATCAGTTGAAAAGAGCTCGTGGGTCGAGTGGATAAGGGGTGTTAGCCTTATAGACCTGTCCTATCAATATCAAGGTAAACTGTGAAAAGACTTTTATAGGATTTTTTTTGATGTCCTGGGTTTCTCCGTCAATCTGTTGTGTAATTTAATGATTAATAATAATTTAAAGCTAGGCTTGTCACAATCCTCCACAAAACTATAGTCACGAAGGGAGATCGTCCTTCATCCATCTCTTTACCAAAGGAAGAGTATAGTTTATCAATTATTATCCACTAGCTGAGCCCGCAACTTCGTACGCGTGGTATTCGGTATAGCGCGTAACTTTTTTGTTTGTAAACCGATTGGAATAAAACAAAACTAAATGTCAGGAGAAGCTTGCTACAATACATCAGTGAAAAGCGCATTCAAATCGGTTAAGCCGTTTCTGAAATTAGCGTGCACAGACAAACAGCCGTACAGACAAAAATTCTAAAAACTATTTTTTAACCTCTGTAACATAAATACAACGTGTACAAATTGATATTTAATGCACAGACACGAATCGTTTACGATTTTATTATATGTATAGATGATATATATGAGAAAATAAATCTTGATAGTGTTGCTTATTAATAAAATATGCTTATCGATATCCTTAATTAAAAATAATTATAATATTATTTTTAATTATAATTTCATGTTTCACTCTCTTGTTTACCAAACGAATATAAATTGATATTATGAAGCACAAGGAAAATGCAAAAGTGGTATTCCCTACTTTTTTCTGTTCCCTATTACCGGGCAATCTGGTATGAACATGTAAGTGGATACAAGTGATTATACTGATTTGTTTACCAATTGAAATATATACATGAAAATAAAGATAATTTTATTGCATACACGATTGTGAAGTTGCCTTATAATCTTCTCTATATATAAAAATGAATCCCCATTTCCCTTGGTCACGGCATCACGCGTGAACGGGTAGACCGATTTTAATTCGGTTTTCACTAATGGAAAGAGGGATAAACGGGAAATTTTCATATATATAAAAAATGCACCACGGGCGAAGCCGGGGGCGGGTCGCTAGTAATTGATAAAATACACTTTTCGTCTGGTAAATATAAGGGTGAAGGACGATCTCTCTTCGGATCTGTTATAATACTAACTCCTTTGGATAAACCAAATCTGAATAAATACCTATACGATGCTTTTCACTGCGCTTTTATCGTATAAACACGACTTTCACACAATGTAACTACCGCCAAACACGGCTTCTCAAAGATTTATCGCTCAACTTAGAAATGTCAGTAGGTAATAACAAAGTTTGTATATCTGATACAAACTTTGACATTACTTTTCACGCTAATCGACTTTCGGTGTGTCGTCTGCGCGCACCAAATGGAAATGGTATATGGTGGCTTAAACTTGAGAGCACTTATTCCTATATCAGTTTTACGAACTCTGAATTCGTCTCTTAAAAGCGACTGAGATTGCAAGGACACATTCACGAGTAGATCGTGTAGGTATATATAGAGGTGAGTGCTTATTGTTTTAGGTCCGTTGAGTCTATTTTTTTACTTGATACTTAATAAGTACCAACTTTTAGAATTTTCGTTTTCTTTTCGAGGTTTTCGAACTCCGTTATACTTATAATTATAATAACTCCGTTATACTTATAATTAATTCAATTAATTTTGAAGTTATCAATCCCGCTCAGATTATACCCTACCTTTTTGAAAAGCTAGCTTAATAAAGGTAAACGAGTCTGCATAATAATTTTAGCATCCCGTTTTATATCTTCCCATACTTTAAATCTTAAGATATTTATATGATGATCAACTTTAACTGTATCCATTCAATGTAATGTAACAACAGCTGCCATCATTTTATTTAAGAGCCGTTATGAAACAATCGACTCGAGTACTTTCATTTTTAACAGTTAACGAGCGAGGTGCAGGTGCGGGCGCCGCGGGACGATGTGAAATGCCTCCCGCTTCCCCCGTAAATAGACCGCCTGCCTGGTCCGGATTACCGCGATCACCGAATTAGTGGGGGTCCGGATTAGCGAGGCTCTACTGTATCTATCAATATCCATATTGATATAGATAGATATAAAAATGTTATTGTTATTATTATTAATACTTTAAAATAAATATTATAGGCATATTTGTATTAGTAATATAGTTTTACACCAAAGAAAAACTTATTAAACTCAGTAAATCTTTTCAATGCTATATAAATTCGTACAAATATTGCATTGTTTTGTGTACTCTACACAAATTATAAAATAATTTTGAATTGGAGCAACTTTATTACTGTTTGCTTTATTTTGACCCTTTATTTACAACTAGGCCGACCGACACGCCCCGTCTTCGTCCGAGTAGAATAGGGAATATGCATCTAATTCAAAAAAGGGTTAAATATTTTTGTTTATGAACATTACTGCTTTAGCATTAAGTCTGTGTAGATATATTTTAATATTATTTCTTTATAGTTAAGAAAATAATTATTAAAAAGTGGGAAATTCAAAATACTTGAAACGGTCAGATCGATTGTGACGTCAATGTCTATAATGACAGATTGACAGTGTCAATAAGCGCGTAGTTGTTGGATTTGTGATTTTCAACATTTGATTGTTATTGTAAACTGTGATGTCACGACAAGCGCGCCAAAAGGACGGGTGTTTAAAATGCGTGCAGCTGATAATTAATTTTAATTTATTTATTTTTGTTAGTAAATTTTTGTTTTTCGGCTCTGAATATTTTTTCACTAATGTAACTTTCAAACAGTGAAGAATTGCGTTACCTTTCACATAAAAATAAGTATCTCACTGTCTTTGTAACAACGTTAGTAAAAATATAGATATTAGCTTGTGTGCGGCTTCGAATGCTTGAAATTTTAAAAAGTTTTCTCCCCGTGGATGTTTTATTTATATGCATGCCTATCAAATTCCATCAAAACAGCTTCATTAGCTTAACCTTAACAGAAAGGTAACACGCAGACTAAGCTGCTTTCGCATTTATCTTATTGCAATTATAGCTTTCCTACATCCCTACATGATGATCACTTCAGCGGTTTAGGCGTGAAAAAGGTAACAGACAGACAGAGTTACTTTCACATTTATAATATTAGTATTATTTTTCTTAAAACATTTTTCTAAGATGATCTCTCAGCAACAGTCATTTTTTGGTGGATGTGGTTACAAGGGAGAAAGCGTAACAAACACTTTTTCATTTGTAATATTATGTACATAGTTAGGATAAAGTGATTAGATATGTATGTACTCTGCCTTGGAAGCAGTTTAATAAACTAAATTTTAATATTTTTCAAACCCCACTGATATATCTAATGAATTTTTATTGCACATGAAATAAAATCGAACGGAAGATAAAAAGTTAACTTAGCATATTTTTGCCGTAAAATTGAAGGAAGCGTGCATAATAAAAGTGGTAATTTAACGGAGGCCACAATTGATGCTCTAAACCCGTTGCAAAGCGCGTTCTGAGCGAACCATAAACCACAAACAACGCCCGTAAACCTTCCCTATGTCGGTTCCTTTCGCACATGTATTTCGTTAAGTTAAATCCGATTAACCCCCGTTATTATTTATAAAACTTAACATTTTCTTATAGATTAACTGTGGAATATAACTTATCTCGATTGATAAGATAGGGCAATTATTTATCTTAAAACCTACCACACTAACATAATATATGGGGGGAAAAGTCTCTTCGCATTTTATATAAAAACTCAAGACTTTTTTTCAAAGTTTAATTATATTTAATTACAGTATACATATAATTATGTGCTATTTTGTTCGATGACTTCTTGCCATCTCATAGGTAGTGACATGATCCCGTTGCTTTAGAAACTTTGGGACTTTTGATCAAAAAAACGCGACAAGTAGTTTTGGCAGTCCTGTCTTGATGCAAGGTCAGGGCTATATGGCGGATGCATTAACACCTCCCAGCCAAACTCTCTTAATTTTTGCTGAGTGGCTAAGGATGTGTGTGGTCTAGCGTTGTCGTGATGAAAGATCACACCCTTTCCGGCAGCTTTCTCTCAACTTCTTGCTTCTATCTCAGTAGATATCCGGAGGTAAAAGCTCATAATGAACAATGCCTTTCCTCCCACCTTACACACAGCATCACCTTACACACGCCTAAAACCGAGTTAACTCGTGTTTTTTATAATAAAATATTAAAATGTATCTAATTTCTTCATTAGATTCACTCATTTTGATAGAAAGAAAAACATATTAAAAATAGCTGTGTACGGGATAATCTTCGATAACTCAATATTTTAAAGGAAATTATCAAAACCAAACGACCGACTTGAGCAATTTATTGACAGGAACTAACAAACAAAACACCAACAAAAGTTACCACTCAAAATAGAAAAACTAAAACATACTACCATAAAGAATATTATAAAAACAATATTATATAAAAACTCCTTAACAAGCTGGAAACATGTGACTAATTTTTAATGTCATCAAAACCAGCCAGATACAAATAGTACAGCCAAAAAATTTTTATTACAAGTTTATATATCCTAAATACGAAAAGACATTTTCGTCGACCTAATCGAATCATTCTTAAGAAAATTACTAAGGAAACTGAAGATTAGATTTATGATTTTTTCATATAAATTAAAAAAAATATGAGAATACTTGTTATTTTTGTTCCAATTTAATTTTAAGAGTACTTTAATTAGATTTCGCTGGCAAAAATTCTGCTGGCAAAAAAGTTTACGAGAATGTTTGTTACTTTTTCACGCGAAACTGATCTACTTAACACCGTTTTTAAATGAAACTTTACAGTAATATATTTATACACGAAAATAACACATAGGCAATAATTTGTGATAATACGCTAATGAAGTCTCGAGCAAAACTAGTACGTACTTAGTTAATAAATTAGTTTTGTTGATGTCTCACTATAGAAAATATAGTTAAGAAATTACCTTATCAACTAATAACGGCTGCAATAAAATAGTCTGTTTATAATATAATATAAATTTCTTTATAATAGCGCAATATAAAAATATTCTTATTAAATCTTAGTAAAGTAAATCTTATTAAGTAAATTTAGTAGTGGCTGGGAATAATGCGTTCCGTAGTCATTTGGGCAGCCCGTCTTGTGGCTGTAACCACCCCCTAACAAAAGACCACCTTGAAATAACACCATATGTGCTGTTGTGTTTCGGTGAGGAGTAAGGGATACCAGACCCCATTATCTTATCCCTTCCTTATTCCTTATCCTTAATCTTACTATGGTCTGCAGCGCACTCGGAGCACTTGTGGCGTTGCTTGTGTTGTAGGCGATGGTAACCATCAACTACCATCAAGTGGAACGTCAGCCTATCTTTAAAAAAAAAGAATGGATTTACATGAACGTTGCTTTGTCGTCCTGATGCTCATTAGAATCTCTCGTACCTAAGTACTTAGTATGCAACGCATCTCTTTAGCATCCCCCGTAACCACTCGTGAAAGCGCGCCGTCTCCAGCGAGAGGCTCAATTGCGTACGTACAAGATGAAAGATACACTCGAGTGTCTCTGTTGAAGCCTTCGCAAGAAGTGGAGCGCTCTAAAGCGTGTACCCACTGTAATTATAGACTCATTGGGTCACGAACGCTTAGACATGAGACAGACGCTGACCTTTGTGTGGCCACTGGATCCTATGTGTTTATGTGTAGGTGTATATTGAACTGTTTATGTTGGGTATTAAAATTAATAGCCAATTAAAACCAATAGTTAAAACTATACATTTAATAAAATCGTAAACGAGCCGTGTCTGTACATTATTTTTCTCTAATCTCAAAAACGGCTTAACCGAATTTGAATGCGGTTTTCACTGATGTGTTTGTAGCAAGCTTCCCGAAACATTTACAGTGTTATTACAAAAAAGATAAACATACATTGAACATGTGTCTAAAAAAATGTTTATTACAAAAGCGTGTTTAAATAGTTAGAGTTAGGCACGGTTTAAATAATACTTTTCATATTTATAACATGTCAAAACTTGTCGAAGACTCAAAGTTAGTCTACTGCTTTGTCTCTAATTTTCGCAAGTTGTATTTAATGATGTGGTTATGATTATGATGAAATATCGGGTTGTTTTACCTTTTATTCTTGAACCCAATTTTCTTCACGTTCACGAATTTTTATTTTAATATTGCAATTGTCCATTTTTTTCCATAATTTTTATTTATATTATACTCATTTGACAATGAGTAATGACGATTGACAAGTCTCGATAAACACATTCCATTCTTTCAACCGATCACTGTTCTATGTGTACAATGTACTCATTATATACGTAAGTTTTGGTTCCAAAACATACTTATGGCGGTGTATTTAGAGCAATAATTAATTTATAATCACACACGTCACTGTTTTATTTATATATAGATAATTTTAAAATATTTTCTGCGTAGGATATTCTATTAGCACATAACAAATTTGCATAGAAAGGAACGTTTCGGATTGAACCAAATGAAGCTGAACGAACGTTTTGTAGTGTTGCTATTTTATTGTTACTATTTGCTATTTTATAATTTTAAAATAGCAACATTGGGTTGCCTATAGGTTGCCCAGCGATGTTTTGGTAAGTCAAAGGACAAACACTATTTTGTAATAGCGAAGGTTAAACATTATTTGAGGCAGGGTTTAAACTGTGAAATTGTATACAAATGTCATTAGACGCTGTTTGACAAAACACGTGTTGAGACATAGTTTAGTATTTTTTTTTGTAATAACACTGATAGTGTTTGTTTCATTGGAATGAAATAAACAAAAAAATGTTGATTTACCGAATATCAAGTAACTTATAAAAGACATTGAATTGAATTACTGATTTCAATCTATTACTGCTATTACTTTTATTATTACCAAGTTAAATATGTAGTATTTGAATTTTAAACTTTAAAATCTCGGAGAAATTTTAAATATTGCTAATGCTATATGTGTTAGTCGTGTGTTTGAAGGTTACCTTCACTATGTTAACTCATTGCGTTTTTTTTTAATAATTTTTATATTAAGGTCGACAGACAGGCTGATGGCCTACTTAATGGCATGTGGCTACCATCTTCTATAATACAAACAACGCCACAGGTGCTGGAAGTGCGCTGCCGACTACAGTAAGCTTATTCATCTCTCATTCACTCACTGAAACACAACAGCACGCAAGCTTCTGTAATTGTCGCACGGTGGTCTTTTGTAAGAAGATGGTTACTGCCGCCAGACGGGCTGCCCAAATAATTGCGAAATGCAGTGTGCCCTGCCGCTACTATATTCTCGCATATTGCTATTTACGCTAATTTGCGGATACACAGGATTTTATTCTGCGCAGGATTATTTAAATCCTACCAATACGCTTGTGGGGAAACGTTGCGAAGTGAAACATGTGCCCACTCACTGATGGGATCCCATCCACAATTATTAATATATCTACGAGTATATATCGATTATTTGATAGTCCTTAATAACAATAAAAAAATACTTAGGTATTCTCAATAAAGAGTGCTATATAAATTTAGTGTTTACTAGCTGGTTGGTGCCCGCCGCTTCGCTCGCGTTGAGAAATAAAAAAATAACGCCTGATTAAATATAGGAGCAATGTATCGCCTAACATATTTATTGCAGTTATAGCTTTGCCATACGTTAGATGATCCCTCGGGAACAGTACTTTTACTGGATGAAAGGTACCTTATGCCCTTTCCTGCATTCCTGACATGTGTGCAAAATTTCATGATGATCGGTTCAGCGGTTTAGGCGTGTAAACGTAATAGACAGACAGACGTAGTTACTTTCACATTTATAATATACGTATTAGTATGGATTAAATTTAGGTATTCAAATATCGAACCAACATTGAGATTCTAAAATCAAATTGAACAATAAGGAAATTTCAATGGATAATGTTTAATCACCTATACCCAAACAAAGAATGAATGGTCGTGCTTCCCATAATAAATTTTCAGATATGGGAGCCCACCGCTCACAATTTTCCACCCCATCGCCGCACGATCGCTGCGCCCTTTTTTAAATCGCTCATTTTGTTTAACTCTTTGTTAAATCACTCTACTGTTGACCTCGTTTTGTTTGGGGATCGTTGCTCTCTCGTTACTGTGACTCTGCCTTTTTAAGGGGGAGACAAACGCTAAATACTAAAAATATCCATTGTTTAATGAAGATGTTGCAAGAAATAGACAACACAATTACTTTGAAAAAAATATATATTATACTTAAACATGTGACGAACCAATTGTATTAATTAAAATTTTCGTTAAAGTAATAGAAACTCCACAAAAAAAGTTAGAACACAAGAAGAATTTGACTTTTATTGAAAATTCTCTCGAAAACGGCTTATTGCGCGCATATGAATCCTGTACCTATTAATAAGTTAATGTCAGTTTAAAAAAATGTATTAATATAATTTTTTTTTGCGCGTTCTAATGGGAAAAACACCATTTCTAGGCCCGTTGAATTGTCTCCGCCGCCAGCGAGTTCTATTTATGTTGTCTCTGAGATTAGCGTGCGCAAACGCACAGACAAAAATTCTAAAAAATTATTTTGACCTCGGTAACATAGGTGTACAACGTGTACAAATTGTTTTTTTGAAAATATATTTAATGTACAGACACGGCTCGTTTACGATTTTTTTATATGTATAGATAAAATTTTTATATACATACTAGCGGCCCGCCCCCGGCTTCGCCCGGCGTGCAATTTTTATATACCCTAAAACATTCCCCGTTTATCCCGAATTAAAATCGGTCTACCCGTTCGCGCGTGATGCCGTGACCAGGAGAAATTGGGATTCATTTTTATATATGAATTTATATATATATTTTTATATATCATTTTTATATATGTATATAGATTTTTTTATCTATATAGATGACATCTTTATCGCTGTGATGACAGTTGCGGGAAGCCTGAGTTCTCTATTAGGAATGAAGTAGTAATGGATTAAAAGCTTCCGAACTCACACAAAACACTATTGTTTTATATCTTTTACATATAAAACTATGTGTTATAAAACAAAGAAGAAATAACAAATGTTTTCGGGGACAACACGTACTCTATTTCGTTCTGGAGCAAAAGTCCGTCCGATATGAGAGATGACGTTCACATATGTAAAATGCATCAAAGCTAACCGTTGTTGGGCGTTTTCTACTCATCTCTTTGTAGTGTATGGACACAGCTGTCAGGGTTGCCACACGTGTGATTACCTTTATGAAACTAGATTTGTGTCTTAGACTACATGTAAAATTTAATTAGGAGGCCAGTCCTAGATGCATTTTATTAAATTACAATCCGTCGTGGTTACGGGGATGCCAAAGAGATGCGTTGCCTAAAGTACGTAGGCACGAGAGATTCTAATGAGCATCAGAACGACAAGCAAATTCATATAAATCTGTTATTATTTTTATTTTTTAAAGACAGGCTGACCTTCCACTTGATGGTAAGTGCCTACCGTCGCCTATAACACAAGCAACGCCACAGGTGTTCTGAGTGCAGCCCGTCTGGCGGCAGTAATCAGAAGACCACCATGAAATAAAAGCACGTGTGCTGTTGTGTTTCGGTGAGTGAGTAAGGGATGCCAGAGGCCATTTCCCTATCACCTCCCAATCACTTATCCTTAATCCTACTGTAGTCGGTAGCGCACTTGCAGTACATGTAGCATTGCTTTTGTTATAGGCGACCGTCAGCCTATCTGCCAATCTTAAAATAAAAGAGAGAAGATTCTTCCTGTGTTTTCTTCAATGAAAAAAAAATTACACGTGCATTCATAGGCTCGCTTGTTGTGCTTCGTAGCGAGATATTAGAATAATTAATATATGAGAGTTAGCAAAAAAGTAATCAGTGCCAACCCTAGTATCGCATAGCTTATATCCGACTTTTGGTGGCACTTTACTATGACGTAAGTTCCGTAAAAGATGGCCGTAATATAAATAGACTTGTAATGTTACATATTTCATTTTCTTTGTACTTGAATGCTATAAAGGGACTTTATAGCATTTCTTAATTTCTTTTTTAAACATAACTCAATAAAAGCTATACATTTTTGGATACTCAATATAACATGTTTATATTGAGTATCCAAAAATGTATTATAGGCGTTTTTTTAAAAATAAATTCAAAATTAACTTTGTTGCACAGCTAAATGAAAATTAAAACTTAGTGTACGTACAAAAAAAAACTGTCATTTATTTACCAAGACAGCTTTTATAATAAGTTGTGAATACAACATTTAAGTTATCAAAACAAGAATTATATTTATATCAAACTAGCGGCCCGTCCCCGGCTTCGCACGGCGTGCAATTTTTATATGCCCTAAAACATTCCCCGTTTATCCCTCTTTCCGTTAGCGAAAACCGAATTAAAATCGGTCTACCCGTTCACGCTTGATGCCGTGACCAGGAGAAATGGGGATTCATTTTTATATATAAGAAGAAGATAAGGTTCCCTAAAATATGTCAATGCTTTCGCTTTTATAACAAAGTGTCAAGGTATATCCATAAAAAATTGTGGAAAAGACGTCCTAATATCCAAATCCTAAAAAGTTTGTACGTTTGTTCCTCACTAACGCAGAAACAACTGAACAGATTTGGATGAAATTTGGTACACAGATAGTTTTATACCTACCACCAGCTAGTATTAGAATATGAAATGGACCCGAAAGAGCATCGAATTTAATTTCCGAAGCAATCCAAGTGAAACCTCAAAGCAAAAGTCTTGTGTGCTTAAAATTAAGACTCCCTTCACTTTGAGTGTTCGGCTGAGGGCGGGGGGGAGTCTGCATTTAACGTTGCAATGGTTACAACGATTATGCACCATGAGTCATGCACCAAGTGCACTCAATGGTTTTACGTACATTTTTTAAAAGGATTTTTAAGTCTTGTAATCTGATCCACTATTCTAGTACTTACTTTTATTACCTAGCTACCTGTCAACTCAAAGTAATTAACAATACAAATTTCCTCCACACCCTCACAATAAATAGGCAAGTGGTCTCAGACATAGGTAGACGATCTATCAGCGATCACCATAAAATAAATTGCAGTTATCATTTCCAACCTTCTGTCTTTTAAGTTACTATAGCGAACGCCAAGGCTGTTGGCACACGGGGCCATAAAACGTTGGAGCAGCATTGCCAATATCGCATGCTCTCTCGCACTTACTGGCCTTATGGCGAGGACTAGTAATGCGCCGTGTTACTATCGATTATGTAAATAAAACTTTTGTTAAACCTTTTGTTAATCTAAATTAAATCTTATTTATTCTATTGATTGATTTATTTATTAAACAAAATCCACAGCACTAAAATTATACACAATTTAAAGTATGAAACATCAAGTTTACAATATTTACAATCGCTATATACTAAGAACGAAGAAATATCAACATGCTTACAGTCGATTCCAGCTGCAACAAATGTAATTTGCAACATTTTCAATTATTCTAGTAACTGATTGTAGATTAAATTGGAAAAAAAAAAAAAATCTCTATTAGCAATACTCAATGAGTAGGTACTCAAAGTATCGACAATGCGCGCAGAACATGCGCAACCTTAGCGTTTGAATGATTTATGGCCCCGTGTGCCAATGGTCTTCTGTAAGAGGGTGGTTACTACCGCCAGACGGGCTGCCCAAATGACTGCGAAACGCAATGTGCCCTTCCACTACTTTCCAGATCTAGTCCAGAGCCAAATTTGAAAAGTTAATTTTCAAAGTTGACCCTGCCGGGAATCGAACCAGGGGACCTTAGAACAGAGCGTTAAGACAAGCACTCATCCAATATTTCATTCCAATCGATTTACAAACAAAAAAGTTACGCTCTATACCGAACCATGCTTACGAAGTTGCGGGTTCAACTACACACACCGGCATATTTAGCGGAACATAAAATAAAGGTTTGATATCAGTATCATATAAGGTTGCTGGCTGGTTTATACGTCATTTAATTTAAAAAGAAATATTTTCAAATTAAGAAAACAACTGAACATCACATTTTATGCAATTGTTTTAATTTTATTCAAATACACCTTATCTGGAGCGAACTTCGAGTATTTCTTCCTTCTGAGTTTGATTTAAAATTTCATTGAAATACTGTTTTTTGTTAGTTTTTTTTAATCGCGTATCTTTCTGGAGTTGAGGACTGAATTATGCCTGACTTAGCCCCAACGGAGATTGCCAGGGCACTCGAAATGCGAAGAAATGGTCAAACCTACAGAGTGATATCCAGAAATCTTCGCCGACCAGTTTCAACGATCCATCGCAGTATCCAACGGTTCAGGGAGACCAGTACTTATGTGAGAAGAGCAGGACAAGGCAGAAAAAGACGCACTTCGAGTAGGGATGATCGTTTCATTCGGCTTCGTGTACGTAGGAACCCTCGTTTGACGGCCGTCCAAGCCCGACATGAGTTAGAAGCAGTGCAGGGTGTAACCGTAAGTGAGCGTACGGTACGAAATCTGTTCTTAATGTGATCTCATTTTAAGTAAAACAAATGAAACTTTAAATAACAAAAGAAGTGTAGTAAGTAGATTTTAAAATAAAACCATATTTTTTTAATTATGGACCTTTTTTTTGTGTTCCGCTAAATATGCCGGTGTGTTTAGTTTTATAATATGTAGAGAAATATTTAATAGCCTTTTTCTACACAAAACATAGAGAGAAATCACACACATATACATTTGTATTGAAATTGAAAAGATTTATTGAGTTTAGTAAGCCCTCTTTTTGGTGTATATAAATTACAAATACAAAATTGTCTATCCATATTAATTTCAAGGTATTTTGTTTTATTTAATTCCACTTGCCAAGTAAGTTAAAAGAGAAATTCAGCACTAGATTTTCAATGTACCTAACTCGCCAGACGCGTCGCCAATTCTCGGTCGATCGATCGATGTGTCGGGACGGATAGACGACGCGACGACGACGGGTGGCGGGGCGTTTACCTATTACTCGTAGCTATACTGTTTAGAGATTAGGTTCGAAACCTGTAAACACACTACATTTGTTTAGTTGTAAGAAACCGTTTAGTTCACATTTCGGAGGAAATAAATTGACCCTCATTTTCTACATTTTCAATAGTTTATTTACTCACACAGAACAATTCTTTAAAGATCCACAATCAATAAAGGCGGTAGACAAATTATTGAAGCTTCCACTTGACACTTTATTTATTACTATCATAATACACATTATTATTAGAAAATTAATACAGTATTTCGAAGGCCTCGTTGAAATATTAACATATAAAAATACAAACAATTTTGTTTTACAATTTTTCACAAAAAATGTTTGTATTTATAATATTTTTAGGGTTTCGTACGTCCGAATAAAAAAACGGAACCATTATAGGATCACTCGTCTGTCCGTCTGTCCGTCGGTCACAGTCAATTATCTCCGAATCTACTAGATAAGCTAGATAAGATAGATATACCGATTAAGTTGAAATTTGGTACACATATCAATTTCTGTGACACAAACTTAAAGGTAGATGAAATCTGTATAAGGTCATTTTAGGGGGAAGGTGGAAAATAAAAATAAAAATTTTTGAAAACTGCATCGTGTAACATATCAAATAGAAGGTCTTGTTGTGAAGATCTTAAATGTATTTGTTATTTTAAAATAAATAGTTTCCAAGTTATTCAAGACAATGGACGAAAATTGAACATTCCCCCCTATTATCTCCGAAAATACTGAACCTAAAATTTTGAAAAAAAAAATACAGAAATTTGTTTTCTACTTATAGATTATGTATAGGAAAACCTATAAGAAGTCCATGATATTAAAATAATATGGTAAATCACCCAATATTGTGCGTAGATTTAAAAAAAAATAGGTAACAAGTGCGAGTAGAACCCTCTTCACGCGAGTTCAACTCGCACTTGTCCCGTTTTTTTAAATTAATACTAGCGGACCCAGCAGACTTTGTCCTGCCGGAACCCGAAAATAATTCTGTAAACCGATTGTTGAGCCACCTACTATCGGGTCCAGTTTGCGATTCTAAACCATCCAGGAACCCATTCAAACACACACAAAAAAATCTTATGAAAATCAGTCCAGCAGTTTAGGAGTTCAGTGAATATGGAAGAATTATATAAATGAAAATAATAATCATAATTTTCTATTCTTTCTAGCTAGCCGAAAATTATGAAATGTTATCAATTGTTCAGCAAATCAGTTTTTTTTCTTTCATGAAAACGCGATCACGACGCCATCTGCCGGGTTCAATTATATTTTCAAACCATCCAGTCAAATATACGCACAAAATTTCATCCAAATCGGTCCAGTCGTTTAGAAGGGAGTTGCACGATATCCTTACCATCCTGCAATGCAAGTGCAACCAATAGACAGACCCGGGCGTTGTTAAAGCTATCTTCTCCAAATTGACCTTGGTCTGGTGAATTTAGTTTCGCCCCCGGTCTGTTGTATGGTTTTTATGGACTGAATCTATTGTCACTGATCGCGCTTAAATTTGAGCTATGCAATATTTTTTCTAAATGTCGTGGTTTGTATAAAATTCCACTAAAGACTAATTTTCAATGGAGAACATTTTAGAGAATTCTCTCAGACTTAGAGTAATAATAATATTGAGACAACAGTTTTCGTTATACGTAATTGAAATGTCGTATATTTATTGATTTGGTTTGTCAATGAAAATATTTAACATTTATTATCTTTGTTTCAGTGATTGTAAATCCTAAAGCTCCACCGGGCTCCAAGGATGGCGCTAAAAGTTTCAACTTTGATTTCTCATACTGGTCGCATAATGTGAGTATTAAAATCAGAAATATGACAGTAATTGTACAAATCTATACTAATATATAAAGCTGAAGAGTTTGTTTGTTTGTTTGAACGCGCTAATCTCAGTAACTACTGGTTCGAATTATTGAAAAAACCTTTTTGTATCGAATAGTCCATTTATGGAGGAATGCTATAGGCTATATAACATTACGCTACGATCAATAGTATTATTATATAAGCAGTGTCCAGTACCGCGCCCCCCCACGCGCACTCCACCGCCGTATGGGCCACAGCGAAGCGTGGCCGAGTTCAGCTAGTAAGCTATATTTTAGAACTAAATGCATACTGTTTTATAGCTGTTAGGCAATAAATTTAAATTTAATTTTAAATTCATTATTACTCACCTATAAGTCCTAAACTATCAAACTTGAAAAAAAAGGCGATTTGCGTGCCTACTTAGTTTTCAAAATCAATCATTTGTATTTAAATACACATTGGGAGTACAGTTATTATTACAATCATAAATTAGTGATTGAAAAAGCTTTTAAGCATGGTCATCAAAAATTAATTATACGTATATATTTGCTGTACTCATAAGTAAAGTAATATGCGTATAATGAGTAAAAAAATAGACGGCGTTTTGAAAAATTAAAGAGCGGAAACAATTTTCGTGGATTGCTTAATGGATGTTGAAATCGATCGATTGTGTATGAGCGACGTAGCCTATAATAATATTTCCCGTCAATCACCCTCGGAAACGCCGCACATTTCGGACCGTCGACGTGCGGCGGCCATATTGGTTTCCCAATAAACATTTAGGCTGAAAAAATATCTTTTTCCCAGTACATTAACAGCTAGAAGCTGTATATACGATGAACAAAAGCATAAAAATATTTTTAAGGCTGTACTAGAGCATAAATTGTATAACTTTATGCAGCAATGCTGGTATACGGCTGTATATAATCGAAATTATTACTTTTGGCTTTTAAATAGCACTGAAAAACACTAAAATACAGCGTGTAGTGTATAAAACCGCTATAAGCAAGTTTAAAAGACCAAAGCAGCATATAGGCTGAATACTGCTCTTGAATTCTACTTTTGTGTTGCCTTATTCTGTACAAGAGCATTGAATATTGCTATCATCTGAATATTGGTGTAGAATTACTCTATTGTAAAGACATTATATTAGGCTTAATAATAGCTGTTCAGTGGTTATCTAGGAAACCCTTAGAAAGCAAATCCCTTTACAAGAGTGTAATCTATTGCTGTCTGCTGCATAAGAGTTTTAGTGTTACCATATTCTAAAGCTGACGCGATTAGAGTAAATTTTTCCCATAGTACAGCCCCCGGTGTTACAGGAGATAATTATAATCTTAATAGTGTTTATATAGAGAGTTATTCAGCTTATCGATTATTTTACTGACGTTGTTTAATATTGTACACAGTTAATAGGGATTGTTATGTTCATTGTAATTTTGTTTTGGGTTATTTGACATCAAACCATGGAAGCAAAGCGTATTCACAATGTGAAACAGTAGAACTTCAAACGGAAGAATTATACAAGGGAGCCAAATCAAAACTTAGTATTGTCACTATGTCAGAATAAAGGTTCCGTACAACCAAAATTATTGGACCATGATAATATAGCCATTACTGCTGAAGATAGGCATGTTGGATTGGTAACAAGCAAAGAAGGTTCCGTATAATCACAATTATGTAATATGGACGGTGACCAAAATAGTGAGTCTATTTCCAAAGATTGTCAAGAAATTCCTGAATCAGATGAAGACGAAGCAGATCGTAATTTATTATTTCGCAGTAAGATAAAAAATGGGCCATAGACGAATATTTCTCAAGCTGCGTTAAAGAATTTAATTGAAATTATAAATGATAAATTTCCAGATTTATTACTGCAAGATGAACAATTCTCCATACAGCGACGAACATTAACATTAAATCTATTAATGACAGTGATGGTGAATATTGGCATAATAGACTCTTTAACCTTTTTGATAATATGGCGGATGTTCCGAACATTGTGAGTTTGATTATAAATTTTGATGGCCTGCCGATTTTCAAAAGTTCCAAAAACGAGTTTTGGTTGGTACTTATTATGGTAGTTTGTATTGAACATAGCAAGGAATTGTATTTTATACCTCTTACATACTGTGTAAAAAAAGTCTTGTATTAAAATTTCAACGTTTTATTTTTTTCGCATTAGGGTACAATAATTTTAAAGCTCTTAAAACTATAATGGCACAATCACATTTGTACTTAATTCAAATTAAAGTTTTTTTCACCTGTACTAAATCTTTAGACCCAAACGGGTATTTCTTTGTAGATTTTATGTTGTTCCTTTTCACCTTGATCAATAGTTTTTCCGTATTTTCATTCTCCTTGTTGGTATTTCAATTTCTTTGTCGGTTACCTTGGGATCTGTCGTTATATCTTTTTCGGAATCTTCATGACTTCTTTTTGCCCAACGACTTGGCACGATGAATTAATTAGCTTTCCCTTTTTCGAATGTCTCAACAATCTTGAATGCCATGTTGATCCTAAAAAAGGAAGATTTTGAAATATGTAGGTATATTTAGTAAGCAAAGACCCACTTGGGTATTGTGCTGTCTTCATAGTATACTTATACTATTGTGCTATTACAATGCGTAAAACTGTACACAAATGCTAATACATTATCATTTTCAACTACGGTACCTATTTAAACGGGTCTTACCCCATTACGACGTTATAGTTTACGTATCTAATGCAACGTTGTCGATAAAAGGCTCTACCTTGACTGACTAATCGATCTAACTACAGATCCAACGCGTAGATCGATTTTGCCAAATTTGCGATGATGACAAAAAATGTGATATGCGCATAGGGTCAGATAAACATAATCATACCTTATGCATTAACATAGTTGCAATTTATTTTATTTTGTTAAACTAGCATGTAAGTAGTTAAATAAACATTCAGTATAGACCTTGCCTACCTATCCAGTTATGTTCAATATGTTACCTATATGTAATAAAATAATTACGCGTGTACAATGGGTTTCTTCTTTGTTTTAATTGAACCCTAATTTGCTGTAATATTTACTTAATTTATCCTTTGAAGCAGCTGCTATAGCAAATAATTTCTAATATACAGCTAATATTACTCGTTAAGCTGTTATAATATACTTAAATTACGACTAAGTTACGCAAAAAGCTTTATTATAGAGTACAAAAAGAGTAAAAGCTGTTTAAATTGAGAACGCCATTAAACCTAACCTCTAAACATGGTTTCATAATATGTACTTTAAAATATAATAATTTTTTCAAAATTTCTTTGAAATTTAGAGAGAATTTTAACTGAATACAATACACAATTAATTTATTTTCAATAGAAAAGTACTAGGACCTCATAATGCTAGTTTCAAGTTGGGTTAAACCGTTTTTTTACACAGTCATTTTCTATAATATCTATTATTTCGAGAGCGCATGAGTTTTTGGCCTACTATTAGTATACATATTCACGAAGAAGTAACAGCCGCAAGCAAAATAACAACCAAGGAACAAATAATGGGTACTTACCATTAGCAAAATAAGTTCACTTCACAAATTATAATGGCCGCCGCGTGTTTGATATATAAAATCTTGGTGTTTGATAAATTCATCCACGAACACGTACAGTTTTATTAATAAATTAATAAGAATTCTTATATTCAGACGTTTAAAAACCTGAGACTGTATATAAGAGTAAAACGCGCAAAATTGGAGAACAGTGTCTGTATAATGGTAACTAATTACGCTCTAAATCAGCTATTGCTTCGGGTTGTACAGCTATTACACAGCTGTAAGATAGCTAGATCTACACTTAGGGCTGTATAATTTGGGGCCTATTTTGGGGTTACAACGACTGAATATCCGGCTATACAGTCCAAATACAGCAAAGTTAAACAGCCTAAAGTCTTCAAATTTTTCATAATACAGCGTTTATACAGTTTTAAATGTTATCTGGGTTTACCCAGAAACGACGGCCACGATTATCGGATTATTTACTCTATGGTTTCGTTGGATATTGTCGTTCATTGAGTTTTAATGTGCTCGTAAATTACCCTGTCTTGTTATATGAATAAGGGACAACTGCTTGTTCTTTTTTCTTTTATATATATTTTTTGTACACAAACAATAGTCAAATTCAAGAACAATTCAAGAGAGATCGCAGTCTCTCATCAGAGTTTACAGTGAAATTTTAACTCACTGTAAATGTTGTAAATAAGTTTTACAAACTGCAATGGATTACGTTCCCTTATTATAAACTAAGCATATCATAATCTGACCCCCCTTACCGCCTCCTTATCGAATACCGTCGTGAAATAACAGCCGGTGTGCTCTTGTGTTTAAGGCCGGCTTTGTAAGAATTTTAGTGTTAAAGAAATTCAATTTTCGAGTCCCGATAGGTCACCAGCATGGTTGGTATCATAGATCTGGATCTATGGTTGGTATACTCTTGGCTACTTACAAAGATTAGGAAATAAAAATAAAATGGACTACTATGAGTTACTTTTACTAGCGCCATTGTTCTATTTGGTGAACAAAAAAAAAATTAAAAAAAATATCGACATTGAGTTTTACATGAAACAAGCAAAAATGATGATTATTTATTTCTATCGAATGTCTTGTCAGATTCTGATAGGTGAGCGAGGATCAGACAAATTTCTGACGTTCGGTAGGCGTGGACCGGGACTCATCTGAACGTCAGAATTCTGATTTTTGCGGGGTCTAGAATAAAATATATGTGAAGAGTGCCTTTCGGCAAGCGTCAGAAATTTTCTAAGAGAAAAAATCTTATAGAATGCGGCCAGCCTTAGTGGTGCCAGAGCCCTCTATTGCTGGGATTAAGTTACTATATACACCCTCAGATAATGTTTCAATTCCAAACCACTTTTCTGCAGCATAATTATGTAATACACATTTGGGATAGTTGTATGCATCTACACTTGTATTTTATGCAATAACATTGAAAAATATAACAATAGGAATAACAGTACTTGTTTGTAACATAATTGACTTTACGAAGCTCTTACTCAATTTGCAATTTTAATTAATGAATTTGTACCAGATGGCTTGATTTTATTCAAATTTATGCGTCGGACGACCGGCGTCACGAAGGCGCTGGTGACGATTTAAAAACTTTAAAGGTTAAGACGGTTTTTAAGGATGCTTATCTGCCTTTCAAGGTTTTATTATTAGATATATTTAAAAAAAACTTAGTGAGAGTTTTTAAGACATATTAAATTCTTAATTATTTTAGTATAGAGTAAATATTTGTTCATGTAGCTGTGATAATATATACATACAATCGATGGTTTTACAAGTCATAATAAATTGTGCGACTAGAGTTATACCGACACTATTATTAAATTTCACGAAGTCAAAAAAATCACATGTAAATATGGCTTCATTCAGCTACATACTCTTATCAGCCGAGTTATTGTTTTATATGTTTAAATGATGTACTTCCCTCGTAATCTTAGAGGGGGATGTACACGATTATAATACAATAAATTCTTTATCTTATCCTTGTTTATTATCTTTTTGTTTCAATTATTTCACTCAACTCAAGATCCAAGAATTTTAGTTACGGTCAGTACATGCTTGTAGAATCTACAAGTATGTCTAAAGACATTATAATATAGTTTTTAGTGTTTATATGTAATGTCTCAGGGGTTTCTGTTTATATTGCGATACCAATATTATTAAAAAACCGATGTGTGTTATTGTTTTTATAATAATTTTAATTTTTTACAGCCGACTGATCCGGAGTTTTCCTCTCAAATCATGGTCTACAAAGACATCGGAGAGGAAATGCTGCAACATGCTTTTGACGGTATTTTTTATTTATTTTTTTATAATTATGAAATATTGTTTTAGTACATTAACTAGTCTGTTTTCAAGATTTAACTATTTAAAAATTTATCAATAAATTTCTTAAAAGATTCTATGTAAGAAAACTTACGTTATTGTGTATTCGCAAATGGGTACATACCACTTACTTTCAGAACGGAAGTAACGGCCATGAGAAAATGTTGTTTACTGAAGCCTATCGACGACTTTATAGATATGGGACTTTATGGATAAAATCTACCGGAAATTAGCAATGTCTATTTTTTTAGGCTACAATATCTGCATATTCGCGTACGGCCAAACCGGTGCGGGCAAGTCGTACACAATGATGGGACGCGGTGAAGATGGCCAGGAAGGCATCATACCTCAGATTTGCAAGGACCTCTTCCGCCGCATCAGGCAGACCACCTCGGATGACCTGAAATATTCGGTAAGATTGTGAAAGGAAATGTTAGACTCGTTAATTTTTTTTTAATCGTTAAACATTTGTTTAATAGAATTTTGCTGTGTGTTTTTATTGAAGCGTTGATGGCAAACGATCTACTTGATCGTAAATGGGTTTGGCTATTGCCACCCAGATAGCCACAAGCGATAAAAAGACAATAAAGATTTGTATTAATGGACGAAGATACACACCTATTATGAATTGAACCTTTACATAAAAATAAATTATCTTTTTTCAATGGTAATATAATTATGTACCAGGTGGAAGTGTCATACATGGAGATCTATTGTGAGCGAGTGCGTGATCTCCTCAATCCGAAGAACAAGGGAAATCTTCGTGTCCGCGAACATCCGGCGCTGGGCCCTTACGTCGAGGACCTGAGCAAATTGGCAGTCACCTCTTATCAGGACATTTACGACCTGATCGACGAAGGGAATAAGGCTCGGTGAGTTTGATAGAAGAAATACATAGTAACAAGATTCTTCTTCTTCTTCTTAAAGTGCTACTTCTCCTGGAAGCTATAGCACGAAAGAGAGACGAGAGCTCACACCAAACTACTCCCATTCTTCAACCGGGATGTCTTTCCTCACTATCTTATCACAGATTCACTTGTGATTTACTCACTGTGTGTTGCTTAAATACAAGTCTTGTGATGCCCTCGTGTCCTCATCATGTCAACGCTTTGTATTCACACATTAGTCTTCTTTCAGACTTTCTCAGAAACCTTACCAATGAAAAGTGTTAGATCGGGATATTCTCGGACCTATGTGTAAAAGAGATTACTATCTGATTTCATATTTTGTATGCATGCAGCTGTAATAAAACTTTCTTAGGCCATACGATCACTTACAAATGGCCATTCTAAAATAAAGTTACTATTATTATTGCTATTGCTTATTTATCGTCGACTGTTGATTGTGTGTCTCTGTTAAGCAACACAAATTAAGTTCTATTTAACTGTGTATTTATTTTTTGTACAATTTTTTTTAAATAACTCTTAATGTAGGCCCTATATTTGGTGGTTTCAATTACACGAAATTAAAAAAGCACAAGAAATTATACTGTCATTGGCGACATTTCGTTTACTTGAATAACTTAATGACCAATAAAAGCCACACATTTACACGAAATTAAAAAAGCACAAGAAATTATACTGTCATTGGTGACATTTCGTTTACTTGAATAACTTAATGACCAATAAAAGCCAGTGTGACCTCAAATTAGAGTCCAGTCAGAAATTGGCATCTAATTGCAAGGAATTAGGTTCTTCTAAGCCCTGCAATTAAAAGACCTGGGACGATCTAAAGCTAACCCCTAACGGAATTTAAAGCGCCGACCACTGAAACAAACTACACAATAAAAGTATCACACACGTAATTTCTAAAATTCCAGAACTGTAGCTGCAACGAACATGAACGAGACATCTTCGCGTTCGCACGCCGTCTTCACCATATTCTTCACTCAGCAGCGACACGACAAGACGACGGACTTAATGTCCGAGAAGGTGAC
Organism: Bembecia ichneumoniformis; assembly: GCA_910589475.2. Lineage (NCBI taxonomy): Eukaryota > Metazoa > Arthropoda > Insecta > Lepidoptera > Sesiidae > Bembecia > Bembecia ichneumoniformis. The sequence goes on along the minus strand of OU342536.1, from coordinate 14,495,195 downwards.
CATTGCATCAGCCCTTAGACTTTTCAGATTTGTTTATCTATATAAACTTTTATAAATGTTTATAAATAGTTAATTACAATAAAAGTGTCTCTATCACCGGGTACGAAACCTTTTTTGCGGGAAGAAGAAAGTGGCAACAAATCTTCGTAGTTCTTTTTTTAAATAATACCCCTTCCATTAACAAAAATGATTAAATCTATACTTAATGTATTAATAATATTAGACAAGCTAGAGAGATGTTTCGATCATGTTACAGGTGTCGAAAATATCTCTGGTCGACCTGGCTGGTTCTGAACGCGCGGATTCTACGGGCGCTAAGGGAACGCGCCTTAAGGAGGGCGCCAATATTAACAAGTCGCTAACGACGCTAGGCAAAGTCATCTCGGCGCTCGCTGAAATCGTGAGTCAACCTTTCAATGTTCCAACTACCTACTGGTTTTCTGTAAGTGAGGAGGTATTAGCTATAGTATTTAATTGCGGATTGGCAGTCTTCGAAGATTGATAGCGAATGAATTTGCCACATCGGCAACCGACTCTCACTGTTTAAAAATCAGACAAACACAGAAATTATGTGCCTTCAAACAAAGCTTGTAAACGAACATGAGTGGCCGTTTACACAGGTTCCTCAGTCAAATTGTCTCAGTCTATCAGCAGTGACTTTCAGAAGACTACAGCTAAATGCGGCTTTTGTGTTTCGGTGCGTGATTAAGCTTATATTTCTTTCTTTTTAATCCTTTATCCATAATTCTACTATGGTCGGTAGATCTCTCGCAGCACCTGTGGAGTTGCTCGAGTTATAGACGACGGTACTCTATGCAAGTGGACTGTCAATCTTTCTAAAAATCTAGTACACCAGACCAAAGTAAATTTGACTGAGTAGTTGCTTTGCTAGCAATGGAACCAAATACCTACTCTTTATAACATAATATCCAATTTCCCATAATATGCATTATGGGATATATGGGATATTTTTCATATGTGGGATTTTTTCCATAATATTTTTGTTTTGATTTTTTCCATGTATGTAAAAATAACGATTAAAAATATTTTTAATAAGTGTCATAATATTTATTAAATTTTTAATTAACGTAGAACATATTTGTTTTACCTGCATTCTTTCGCATGGACTCATTAACAGTCGGTAAGTGCTGTATGCGGAGTGTTTGTTTAAATTATGTGATAAGAAATATTTCCAATAATAAACTAGGAATAATCTTAGAGTTATCATTGTTTGTCGCTAAAGGGCATCGAAAAGCATAAAATTTTCGCTTCAGCATTATTTTGTAAACAGGCATCGAAGAGCAAAAAGTCGAAGAAAGCGGACTTTATACCGTACCGCGACTCTGTTCTGACATGGCTTCTACGCGAAAACCTTGGCGGCAACTCAAAGACCGCAATGATAGCGGCCATATCTCCGGCCGACATCAACTACGACGAGACACTCAGCACGCTCAGGTAAATATTTCTGTTTACGACCGTACACTGAAACTTATTTACAAAATACTTAATTTTTTTACCAAGGTATGTTCTTATAAAGAGAAATATTTAAAAAATTGCGCGAAAAAACGCATAAAATCCCATTTTTCTATTTCCCATCCAAAGCTCCTAGCTCACAATTAGCTGACAGATGAGTGGTTAGGGTGCCCGCCTTAACTCTCGTTTTAGAGTTCCCGGGTTCGATTCCCGGCAGGAATGAAAAATGAACTTTCAAATTTTGGTCTGGATTTGGAAAGTAGTGGCAGGGTACATTGCGTTTCGCAGTCATTTAGGCAGCCCGTCTGACAGCAGTAACCACCCCCTTACAGAATACCACAGTGAAATAATAGCACGTGTGCTGTTGTGTTTCGGTGAGTGAGTAAGGGATGCCAGAGCGCATTTTCCTATCCAATCCCTTATCCTTAATCCTCCTGTAGTTGGCAGCGCACTTGCGGCAGCTGTGGCGTTGTTTGTCTTATAGGCGACGGTAGCCACTTACCATCAAGTGGACCGTTAGCTGATCTTAACATAAAAAATATATATCTTTTGACAGAATGCGTCGTTGGGTCAGCTAGTGCTATATAAACACCTTACTTAAAATATGAATAGAGAAACAACCCATGTATTCAAGATATTTTTTATATAAATCTAGTATTCTTTGATTTTATAATGTGAAATTGAGAAATGTGACTAGGCTATCGGTCGAGATCAAAACTTTGAGTCGGTTCTTCCACTTATAGAACTACCATATAGAAACTTAGGATTTCTATGTTGAATAGTGCTTCTGGTGAACATTACACTCATTAAGACACCTTTGATTAAATAAATGGTGTCTTTCTGGAATGTGGTGTCTTTTTTTCAATATAGTGAAACGCTCTCTCTCGCTCTTTATAATATTAAATAGATTGTTAACTCGGACACCGATAACGTAATGCCTATTTTTATTTCCTATGCTGATATAGATATTAACCAACGTATGTTACGCAAGTGTCGAGTTTCTCTTTAACTGACACAGATCACTAGATCACATGTTTTATACAGTCACAGACGTAGTGTTTAGCTGTGTACGAAAATGGTGATTGAAAACTGGGGCCTTAGACAAAGTAGCATTCGCTCCGTAGCGAAGCGATATCGAAGTTCGTTATCGTCTCAGAGACAAAGAAATCATGACAAGGTATCACGTGTTTATCACGTGTTACAGTGTCGATTCCTTTGTCTCTGAGACGATAACGAACTTCGATATCGTTTCGCTACGGAGCGAATGCTACTTTGTCTAAGGCCCCTGTTGTGTGTTTCTTCTGTTGTGAGCTTTTTCGTCTAACTGGTAAAGACGTCAAGGTATTCAGTAATATTTTCTGTTTTAATTCATTTAATTTATGAATGAAATTTGCTCATCGATTACCAAATTGTTTTTAAAAAGAAACTACAAACTTTACTTACATACGAGATCAAAAATTGTATATATTTTTTAATTCCAATTTCCCTAACCCTTCTCAATCCCTTATACTTAATCTTACTGTAGTAGGCAGCACACTTGAAGCACCTGTGCTGTTGCTTGTGTTATAGGCGACGGTAGCCACCTACCATCAAGTGGACCGTCAGCTGGTCTGCCGACATTATAATAAAAAAAATAGTTATTAAAATTATCTAATCTTCATTTATTGTGTTTTGTATAAAAAGCTTTTAGAAAAATACTATTTTTTATTAAAGATTGAATCGATCTGCATTCGTTATCGAAAGTATGGTATAGCTGGACTATAACATTTTTTAATCAAACCTGTTCACGCAATTGAACCGATTTCTTAGATGTCATTTACGATGTCATCGCAAAACAGGTTAATTGTATGAGAACGTTTTTGCCACCCAGATACGCAGATCGCGCGAAACAGATCGTCTGCAAGGCTGTCGTCAACGAGGACGCGAACGCCAAACTCATCCGCGAACTCAAGGAGGAGATACTCAAACTTCGCGAGTTGCTCAAAGCGGAAGGAATCGAAGTGGAGGAAGGTGAGTGTCACATTGATGACAAATTGATGCGAACTCTGTGTCCCATGTCGGTTTCATTCAGTCTCTGTAATTACACGAAGGTTTTACAGTTTACATCAATAAGTTACCTTTTCGTTTACAAACCAATATTTTGGATTGATAGGAAACTCGACTAATACATAGAGATATTTTTTAGGTTTGAAATTGATTATTTCTTTGAAAATATGAAATAGAAAAAGTAAGCAAGTTTACAGGGTTTATTCACTTAAGAGTTACTTAAGGTTGAACTAGTCGATACTTTTTCCATACAAATTTTGGGGGGTTTTTACTCCACTGTTTGACATTGTACATCAAAAGTTAAATCTGATATCGTTTTGTCTCATTATTACTTTTGTCTGTACGGAAACAGAATAGTAAAATAAAAAGCAATTAAAAAGTTATTAGCCAACAAAGATAAATTTTTCTTGCTAATTTTAACGTAACTTGTGAATTGTGAACGTAATTTAGAATTGTGTACATGGAGATAAAATTATAAATTATTATATACACGTTAAATTTATAGATCTATTAAAAAAACCCAAAGAATATTAAATGCCTTGTGTGTTTTTGTATTTTATAAATATATTTGAAATTGATATTTAAGTATTTTTGTCTACTAATCTGATTTTAAAGTATTACAATAATATCTCTATAATTGTTTATGTGTATACAATCTGACATTGTGTATACCGACTAAGGTACATAGACACGGTAAGTACTATAAATCAGTACCTACTCAAAATAATACTTTCAACTACAAGTCTAGTAAAATACCAGTTGTCCGGTACGAAATTACCAGTTGTCCATTCTAATCCTACATTAAATATGTAACAGTTCTACAAGTTGGTGATTAAAACGTTAACTTCGTGTAATGACAGAGACAGTGATCAGATACAACCATAAGCTGTTATGTCTCGGATAGATCGTTGTTATGTCTTAGCCATAGTGTGTAAATAATCGCTGTTTAAACAACGCCACAAATGTTCAAGAGAGATTCGTTTATACTAAAGTATGATTTAACTTTGTTTCCAATATCAACACAACTAGGACCAGACGGTAGAGTCGTTTATGAAAAGAAAGAACAGCCTACCAGTAAGTAAAGTGATAAAAGTGGCTTGCCAATACTTGCAATGTACACCCCACCTGTACGCTTGGCCGCCATCTTTAAGGGTTGCCAGAGGAAAATATTCTCTTTCATCAAAGAATCGGTTTCATTTCTCAAAAATTCGCTCGCCGAGCTGAGTACCTCTTTAAAAAATGTGGAGAGGGGAAAAAATCAACAAAAAATCATAATTTTTTTAGTCTGGTAACCCAGTTAATTAAGCAATCTCGCACCCTTATCCAAAGCTTGTGGCGTCTTGGTAGGCATCTATAGTTATATCGTTTATACACTTCACTTGATATCTCAAAAAATATATGCAAAATAAATTAATTTTATTAATTTTATATTTGCGCTTTGTTGGTGTTGGTTTATATATTATATAATTAAATATATAAATATATATAACTTATTATTGTGTGCGTTATGTATTGGTGTATGTGGTTTGTTCTCAATGTTACTTTGACTAACACTGAGCATTTCATTAAGACTTGTCTAAAATAGAAAAAAAAAATACACATATGGAAGTTTCGATAGAAACTAAAAATGAACAAATTATTCCACTGAGATTCAAACGGAGGTTTGAAATGCTCAGTCATATGCATATTACCTACAACAACAACAAAAAAAAAAACGTGTAGGTACCGTTCGCGACTTTTTTTTTCTAAAAATTTGTAATAATTAACAAAAATTTTATGTTTTATAAAAATTCAACAAAGAATAACATGTAATAATATACTTAATTTGTTTCGTATGTCGCGAACGGAATGTAAAATTAGCGATTTTGGTAAATATATATTATATATATATATATATTGCTATAAAAGCTTCAAAGCTTGGATAGCCTTGCATGTTTCTTAATAATAAATGTACTGTAGATTTTTACTATATTGCATTTTACAAATGAACCAAATCCCTACACAACTCTGTTTTTGAAAAGTGATATTTGGTGATAAGGGTCTAACTGCACGGGAACACAATTAATGACTGCAAAAGGGATAGCTAATAATAATGATTTGTTAAATCGAAATACACGAATGTGACAACCGGAAATAGATTTATTAAAAGGAAATTAATATCAAAAAGAAAGAAAAGAGATGGACTATCATGTAGACTGAGAATGAATTCTTGTGACACAAGAAGGGTCTTGCCAGATGTCGAAGATGAAAAAGTGCATAGTAAACAGAGCAAATCCGATTAACAATTATAACGCGTCTCAAATACAATAAATTTATTTATCGCTAATTGCTGACCGTCAAAGATATGTTCGTAATTTTTAAAAGCACTGAATGTAAATTCCTTAATCATAAGTGTAAAAGAAACAAGAGTGAAGTCAAGTCGAACGATATGACTTCGAATTGTATTGACTGCCGATAGCTGATTTGGGTGTCTAAGCCAAATCAGCTATCGGCAAAATACTATTTTAAAAAATACTATACTATACTATACTAAATACTATACTATAAATACTATTTTCATTTTACAAAAAAGGGCCATTAGAGCCATCTATCAACTAGATCCGCAGTCTTCCCTCAGAGAAAAGTTCAAAGAAATTAAGATTTTAACTGTTACATGTCAGTATATTTATGAAAATTTAATTTACGCGCATAAAAATATTAGTCAATATAATAAAAAATGTGATGTACACAATATAGGTACTAGGTTTAAAAATAATTTAGATCTACATAAGACGCGACTCCACAAAATAAGTAATTCTTTTATGGGTCAGTGTATACGGTTTTATAATAAACTGCCTGAGATGATCAGAACCTTATCTATAAATAAATTTAAAGTTGTCATTAAAACCAAACTCTTCTCGAAAGGCTATTATAAGGTTACTGATTATTTAAGTGACAATGAAGCCTGGAATTAAAGCCTGGATTCGGAGCTCATACTGTGCTCAGTATTGTATATTTACTTTAGGTATTAAGTGTATGATTCTAATTATTGTAATTTTTTTATATTGTAAAGATGACAAAAAGAATAGTATCCTGAGTTTCTTTCGGGGTTTCTTCTCAGGATCGTCATCTTGGCTTTTTTTCCGAAACCCTGGTAAATTTAAATTTAACTGGTAATTCGAAATGACGATCATAAGAGTTTCTTGGAGAAACCTAATTGATAAATAAATATTTTGATTTTGATTTTGATTTGATTTAAGCAACAAATATAATGTGTTTTTAGTAATGACTTGATATCGCGATACGCTCATTGGTCACGACTTATTTCTAGGCCTGCGTACACGTGTTCTTATTGGCATAAAATGTTTACATGCTCAGGTAATTATATACTGGTAATTCCTCGTGTTACTATTGATCAAAGCCTAAATATCGCGAGATTTGGTGACACTCCATTTCTGTACGAAGAAAGGTAATATTCAGCAGTTGTAAAGGTTGCCGTTATAAAATTTAGACCAACACTACACAGTGGTAAATGCTGGTAATGGTGGGCAAATGGAATAGCGTTGTATCTTGTCTCGCTCTTGACTGATTGTATGTGTTGGTACAGGGGAGGAGACAACGTCGCCCCAACGCAAGAAGAGCGAAGCAGAAGCGTTATCTCCGAAGCTCTCCCGTGCGGCCACCACTATTGCCGAAGAGGCGGTTGATCAGCTTCAAGCCTCTGAGAAACTCATCGCAGGTATGTGTTTTTTTATGGTACTTACGTTTATATCTATACATGTTATAGAATAAATTCGTCGGCTTCTGTCTGTTTTCAGAAGAAAATTGCATCCGTACGAAGTCGGAAAGAGGTCACTAGTAATATATAAAATATGTTTAACAGAGTTTCAGTTTAGATATACCTACTACCTGCTTTAATTAATATGATATATTATAAGAAGTTTTTCCAATAGAAAGGTTAGTTTGGGTTATCCGCACCTTTGACTGATGAACTTAAAGAGCGGTATATAGTGGATGATAGTAGGTTGATTTTGACGATGATGATGATCTAAAACCTTGTTATCTATATTTGTGACTTAATATTGAATGTAAAATAAAATATTTTTCTATATGAAGATATACCGGTAAAATTTAGTTGCAATAGGGTATTTGCCTATTTTTCAAAAAGTGTGTAAACTTAATTATTGCTCAATTTTAAGCTATATGTTTTTGTTTTGCCGAATAGCAATGATAAAACACCACATTTAATTTTTGCCGCCTAAACACCCATTCGTCATCATATTACTCAAACAAGGACTGACAAGGAGGGACTGAAAATACTATCAATTTCACCTTTTGAAAAATTATCAAATAGCCTATTAGGCTATCAATAGTTAGCTACAATCGGTATAATACTACTGCCACTGCAGTAGAAGTATCGGATTTCATTAATGTTGCGAGAGCTATAAGTGCAACTATGTACATACCACGAACACATAAATAGAGAAACTTAAGTAACACATAATATGCCATGTTTATTTATGGTTGAATTGTACTTTTCTTCAATGTCATTTCATGACATATGGATAGTGTATAAGATACAGTGTTACAACCCTGATTAATTTGAAATGCTAAGTTTTAACGAACTTTTTACTAAGCTGCACTTAGTATGAAGTCTTTATTTCTATCATATTATTTTATATTTTATTTCATCATCTTTCTAAACACGAAAGCATGCAAACATTATCTTCGCTTTGATTTAATCAAATTTTCTTTCATACAGAATTGAACGAAACATGGGAAGAGAAGTTGAAACGTACGGAGCAAATTCGCGTGCAACGCGAAGCTGTTTTCGCTGAAATGGGTGTGGCCGTGAAGGAAGGTATCACAGTGGGAGTGTATTCACCAAAGAAAACACCTCATCTCGTCAACCTCAATGAGGATCCCAATCTATCCGAGTGCCTCATCTATTACATAAAAGATGGTGAGTGATGTCTTCGTAACATTCTGTTATCAGCCTTATTAAATATTACGTCTCACTGCTAAGAAAAGGCCTTTGGACTGAGCTATGGTAAGGGGTACAGTAGCATGCCCATATCACTTGTTTCTTTTAAAAATTGCTAGTCTTCCCCTAAAATCTATTAAGGAATCCTTCAAGACTGGAGCAAATGATCATCTTTTCAAAACTATATTTGAAATCAAAACACCTGAGAGATTAGCTCTGACTAAGATGGCTGTCGTTTCCTCTAGGCGTGACCCGTCTCGGTACTTCCGAAGCGACCGTGCCGCAGGACATTCAACTCTCTGGCTCTCACATTCTGAGTGAACATTGCATTTTCGAGAACACCGACGGAGTCATCTGTTTGATACCTCACCACGGGGCTCTTGTATATGTCAATGGACGCGAGGTAAGCTCTTGTTAATCTTGTGAATTTTTGAAATAAAATTAATATACACTGGAAGGGTGGGGATATCTGATGTATATTTTTATGTATGATTGATTCAGCGTATTGGTTTTTGAATAAGTGATGTGGGATTCTCGGGTTCGATTCTCGACTGGGTCAACTTTGGAAATGAACTTTTCAAAGTTGGCTCTGCTGTGGATATGGAAGTAATGGCAGGGCACACTGCATTTCGCCGTCATTTGGGCAGCAGTAACCGTCTGGCGGCAGTAACCACCACCTTACAGAAGACCACCGTGAAATAACATGTGTGCTGTTGTGTTTTAGTGAGTGAGTAAGGGATGCTAGAACCCATTACCCTATCTCTTCCTAATCCCTTATCCTTAATTCCATTATGGTCGGCAGCGCACTTACAGCACCTGTGGCGTTGTTTGTGTTGTAAGCAACTGTAGCCAACCATCAAGTGAACCGTCAGCCTGTCTGTCGACCTTAACATACAATCCCTGCACCTGTATGCCTACAGCCAGGCTGATGGATAACATCAATGTTGGGGGCTATGCGAGTGCGCTGCCAAACTGGATATACTTGCTTGTGTTATAGGCAACTGTAGCCACCTACCATCATGTTGACCATCAGCCTGTCTGCCGATCTTAACATAAAAAAGCGATGCCAAACACCATTTTCCTATCCTCTCTTTTTGGGTGCCGCAATTGCAATCCCTATGGCGTTTCTTGTGTTAATAGGCGGCGATAGCCACCTGCCATCAACCTGCCTGCCGACCTTGGTCTGTTTTCGGTCTTCCCTCCGCAATAAAATTGCGTGTGTCGCGTACACAATTATATAATACAAAGTGATATCTATATATTTTAGGTGGCAGAGCCAGTCATTCTGAAGAGTGGTTCTCGCGTGATCTTGGGCAAGAACCACGTATTCCGCTTCACGCATCCCGGTCAACCGCGCGAGGAACGTCTCAACAATAAGCAAGAGTTAACTGATACTCCTGGCCCTGGTGAGTCGATACCTCATTAAGTCATGAATACTAGCCCTATTTGACTATATTCGCAATTCATCAGGAGGCTTTTGTTTATTACCTTGTCGCCTTGAATCAAAGGATAGCCCTAATCAGAAGTTATGTGACTTAAGACCAATTATATAGCAAAATAGTAGGACGAGTTCTTAAGACGAGGACTGAGCAGAAAAGCATTATTTTCGTCGCCTAATTTGACTTCCTAGAATAAAATTAATACATCGATAAAAATACAGTGTGATTATATCTAAAAAAAGTTTGAATCGGCAGATTTATACAAAAAATTCTATTTTCTAAAAAAAAAAATAGTAAATTTCTGCCCTAAAAAACTTTTCGTGTCACATTGTTAATTAACTTTAGTTCTGTGCTAAAGTTTTAATCACCAACTTTTATTTTTGTCGAGCAATATTTCACCTTAATTCATAGGTTATTAGGTTGCGCTCATTTTGGTAAAAATTGTGTTTGATCTGACGTTAGTCCTTGTCGTAATCGGATAATCTTTCTTCTTACAATGTGATATTGATGGGTTTTGTTGAGGCAAATTTGACTCAACTGTCTTTCTACCATAGAAGTAATTAAAGTAAACATTTGAAAATATGAAGATTTGTATTTGTTATTGAAAACAGAATTTCTGCATCCAAAAATGTCTTTAAACTTTTGAAAGACAGCCCTTGTTATTTTGATGTTTATGAGCAATAAATGGACTGATTTATTATTCAAAGGTACGGAGAACACTGAAAACGTAGACTGGGATTTCGCACAGTGCGAGCTGCTAGAAAAACAAGGCATCGATCTAAAGCAAGAGATGCAGAAACGACTGCTCGTCCTCGAGGAGCAGTTCCGTCGTGAGAAGGAGCACGCTGATCAGCAGTTCGAAGAACAGAGGAAGGTATGATCTTTCATTATTATATCACCATGATGATCAGTTTGTAGACCCCCACTGATTCATGGAAATGCTAATGGACCCATAGACTTTGCATCCATAGACTCTTGACTATAGAATCTGCATACACGGCAGATGCAGATGCGGGTTGACTAGATTCAACCCATATCCACTGGCCCACTATCTCGCGGGACCTTCTAAGAGGTTTTCAGTGATTTAGTGTCCTGTTAATTTTTGTTACAATATCTACCATAACAGAGTTCTTGACGTATGATAAATTCATCATCTAATCATGATTCGTAATATACAGCCAGTACCACGACCGATTCTACATATTATCTTGACAAAATATCCTTTGTAAAATCTGATGAAGTTTTGGAGTATTATTTAATTACCGACCTTGGCTTCTCACGGTTACAACTAAATAAATTGCTATATTTCCTCAATTACGCTAATTTCACCAGGCTTCTAAATGTATGTCCCTGTCCAAGTAAAGAACTGACTATAGGCAGCCAACCGTCGGCTCTTATATTCAATTGACATTTGGATGGATTGTAATCTGATTTTTAATCGACATTTTCCTTACACAAGGGAAATGAAATTTACAGTGAACAGTAAATGAAATTTACAATGAACTTTTACAGTGAATTGAAATTAGATGATTGATTGATTCTTCATTTAGTTTCTTTGACGTCATCGTCAAGGACAGTCAGTCACGACTTTATCATATTATATTATACTTCCAGAACTACGAAGCTCGCATTGACGCTCTGCAGCGTCAAGTGGAAGAGCAAAGCGTCACCATGTCTATGTACAGCTCCTATACTCCGGAAGACTTCCACAATGATGAAGACATATTCGGTGAGTTATCTCCACCATGCACGCATCGCTGACATGAATTCTGCGTACATTTTTAAAAATTATTACATTAATTAAATTTATATATTTGCAGTTGAAAAGTGTTAGCCTCTCCAGTTTTAACACATTTGTGAATTAATGGTTAGGCCAAAATTACAGTGACTTACATAATAGTCAGAAAGAGATTGCATTTACCTATGAAAACTATTCTTCATAGGTACTATAGAGTAAAAACGGTATTCATTCGGTTATTTAAAAAATATGATTGATTTAAGAGGTGACTAATTGTACCTAGTATGGATATCTAACAAAAATTTATTATTGGATTTTACGAAGCCGGAAGTTTATCGGAATAATGAAACACTGCGAAAAGAGCAAAATGTTATCAAAATTTAAGGATAACATTAAAGTTAGTAATTGGCTCTTGTGGGCAAATCATCTATTTTCATAAAATCGAGATTTGGGTGTTGTATGAAGGACGCACGAATAAGGGCCGTTACGAACTTTATTCTCGAGGAAATTGTCAAAATTTTCAAAGGAGTTCAATTGTCACATTTTTTCATAGAAGAATTCAAGAACGATATATGTCGTGACGGTGTTTGTTCGATGGATCCTGTGTCGGACTGTTTACACTTTATCGTTTATCGAAATGTGGAGGCCGTACTTTTTCAGTTTTGATCGACGATTTTGCATCTAGATCTCTGCTGCCTTTGAAAGTAAGGATGCCCAAAAATATACAGTCGCCTTTGTTGATCGACAAAGTCTGGTTGCTTTCAAACTAAATTGTCGACCGATTAGTAATAATTCATTATACATATACCTAATTGGTGTGAATTTGGGCATTTTCCTCTACACGTTTCGGTAGCATGGTGAAGTGTAAACAGAGCCCTCTAGCGGAGAGCGACTGACTGATTGTGTGCGGTGGGGCGGGGCGCAGTGAATCCCCTGTTTGAGACAGAGTGCTGGTCGGCGCGCGAGGTGGGGCTGGCTGCGTGGGCCTTCCGCAAGTGGAAGTATCATCAATTCACCTCGCTCAGGGACGACCTCTGGGGCAACGCTATATTCCTCAAGGTAAAACAACTTTTTAAAAAGACCAGTCATTTCAAGTTACACTTTCAATACCAGCAAAGTGAAAGTCCCGTAAAATCAGGAGCTAGTTTTATAAATCCTGTTGTATTAAAGCATTAAATTAAATTTTTATGTATGTCTTTCAATACAAATCTAGAAATTCAATTTAAAAATGTATAAAAACAGTGAAGAATAGTGCCACGTATCACTTAAAATTTTGTTTAGAAGCTAATAAATTTAAAGAAATAGAATTAACAGGGCACATTTGTTATTTTTAATTTTTATATAGGTACTATAAAAATTCTCTTGTTTTTGCTACATAATACATACTCGGGGTCAGATGGCCAGCGGGAGTAATAAGATTTAGTCTGAATACATTCGAGTGTATTAAGATTACGTGTTGTTTGAGATGGTCGAGTTCATGGAATACAAAAAAGACCACATAGTCCATGCGTCACAATAACTTTATGGAAAATTGTACAGTGAAACTGTACAATATACAGTATTAATATTATGGAATGTACCAATTACTTATTCGACATTTCCTAGATCTTTAGAGAGCACTTAACAAAAGCTAGGGTTGTTTATTTTAGAAAAGACTTTACTGAAACTCGTCAATCGTTCTATGCAGGAGGCGAACGCAATATCGGTGGAGCTCCGCAAGAAGGTGCAGTTCCAATTCACTCTGCTGACCGACACTGCATACTCGCCTCTGCCGCCGGAACTGGCTCCGCGCGATGACGCCGATGACGAGTTCCGCCCGAGCGCACCCACTGTCGTCGCCGTCGAAGTCACCGACACCAAGAACGGCGCCACGCACTACTGGACCTTGGAGAAGTTGCGGTGAGCACCGTCCCGTTTTTTTAAGTGAAGCCTTAAAACCAAATCGTCACCTTAGTTTTAGGAGCCAGTTCACTAAGCGTTTTGAACATTCAAAACATATACTCGATCTTAGAAAAATCTATTTCCTTAGTTCAGTATATAATACCTATAGAGTAAATGTACAAAAAAGTATATATTTTGACAACTGCATATATAAAATTAAAATTATAAATAAAACTGTATAAAATACTATAATCCACGGATACTATAATATTAAAAGCCAAATTTGGATCAATGCTTGTTTGAAAAATTATTTTCCTGTACATTATAAAAACACACTTCGGTTACGCAGCTAAGCCCGCTAATAAGGATAAAACTATAGCAAATAATGACATAGGTTGTTGATTTTTTGATTTATATTTTCAATTACACTCAACTCTTTTATTATGGTCCTAATCGCAAGACAAAAACAATTTGATTTTACAGCATATATATAGATAGATAGTTTTTATATTTCTTTTAAAACTTGTTACCAAACAGATAAACTTATTCAATACATATAAATGATCACTTAAGATTTTTTCCTCTGAAATATTCTCTTTATATATAGTTTATTTGGGATAAAATTTGCATATTTTTTACCATATCGTGTATAATAATGATCCATAATCAAATAACATTTAGAGTGAATATTGAGAAAAGACAGTTTCGAAAATTGGCCACAATATATGAAATTTAAATTTGCTATCTATTGTACGATCTGATTATATGTATAATTAATTGAGTTATACTAGTGTATTTTTAATTAATTAAGTTATTCAGTACCTATTTTAAGTTCAATAGTTTTCTTGCCCCACAACTCTAAAATTTCTCTTTTGTTAGAGAAATGTTAACTGGCTCTTAAATTACATGTTAGCAGTTTGGATTAAGAGTTTATATTTAGATAAAAATAACATATGTATAGTTATTTTTTTAACTACACGTGTATGCGCAAGATTATGACATCGGGTAGGGATGAAAGGAAATTTTAACTTTATTTTATTAACATCAAAGTTAATATTCTTACAATATTACTATCAATAATTTTTTGGATATATAAGTTTGTTATGTATCGTTAATTTTGTCACATTTTTTTAATATTGATTTTTATGAGAATTTAATAGATTTGCAATCATTTCATGTTTTTTTTTTATTTGTTTTTCTTTTAATTGCATTTTGTTGTCTGTCTTCTTAAGTGTTAAATCCCGTTCTAATTCGGTGGTATTAACCTGCCTTACTATTTTGCTAGTGCCGTTTAAGGCTGGAAGCCTTAATGATAGGATAAAATGTAATTAAGGCTTAAATGGAATTTATTAGTGAGTAAACGTGCGGTTATATGTTTAGATGGCAATGTATAAAAATAGTGCTTGTTTTTGGTTGCTGCTTTTTTAAATTTCTTTTTTCTTTCAATAATCCTGGGAGTGTGTTTATAGCAAATTTAAAAATAGAATTTACTCAAATTTATTAGGTCAAATATTGTAAATTTATTATGGTACAATAGTAGTTATTAAGTATAATAATAGTTATACAATGGTACAATAGTTGTTATGCAATAGTAAGATGAAGATAATCATTTTTACTAATAAACTTGGTATGTCCACTGTTATTACATCACTATACTTTGCTAGCGCGAGACGGAGACGAGTCAAAGAATCTTATTAGAAGCTTAGCCTCATCGTCCAAGTATGTACTTATTATTAATTTTTTTATACAAATTTTCATGCAATGGTGGTTTAATAATTTATTAACATAAATTATTAAAAAAATATAAAAATACATAGAAAATTGCAATTCGCGTATGTATTTTGACAGTTCATTGGACCTGACGCTACAGTGCTTCCATCTCAATTAGACCTTTTCAGAAAACCCTCATTTCAATAATTTATGTTTAGTACCTACGACTCTGTGCTATCTGACAGTTGTTTAGACCTGACGCCTACGAAGCGCCGCCTGGTGGCAGAAAAAGTATCGAAAACCCTCATTGACATGACTAAAATTAATATGATTTTTTGCATCAACTGAAAAGTTTAGGTAGGTATTTTTTTATATATTTAAGTTATGGTGTGCATATTATAACTGTAACTTAGAGGGTGGATAGGAAATGGATTTGAGAATAGCTAGCGATCGTTATAAAATGGCAAATCTGGCTGAATGACAATGGTGTTGTCCATAGCCACCGCCTAGAGCTGATGCGGCAGATATACAATATGAACGAGAGCTCGTGCAGCGAGGACGAAGAGCTGCCGGCTCTAGTGCTCGACCCTCCCCCGCTCCCCGCGGACCCCGCACACCCCGCGCCGGACATTCTGCAATGCATTTCGGCGTGCGCGCAACAAACGAGGCTCTCTCTAGCGAACCTGCTGCCCTCCAGGTTTGTGGACGTACACCGATGCCACCGCGCGCTTTAACGAGAGAACCGATCCGTACGCACTCTTGTTTGCAGGGCTGAAACGCACACGCAAAATGTTGGGGGCTAACATTGAAAAATAAAAATTTCACGCACAGACGAATGGTTGGTCTCCACCGAAGATATAATTTAATTTATCAGGATTGGAAATATTTTCATTTAAAGATTTGCATTAACGTTACACTAGTCTAGCTGCTAGTAAAACAATGTAGATTTATAACCCGTTATAATTTAGTTATAATTTCAGTTACTCGGACCTAAAATTAACAAGTTCTTTATCTATTCGTTTTCCCTAGCACGTGAAAATAATCTTCTTCCATATATTTCCTTAAATGTGGGATTTCGATTCAAGCACAATATGTAAGTGGTGACACTGCAGACAATAAAAAGAATAACCTCGGGAGCCATTAGCAAAAATTAACTAAAGTATTTTTGGCATTACATCGAGTAATAGTTTTAGACCAATCATTCATCTATGTGTAAATTATCTAATCCCAGCTGAAGTAGTCTTCTTAGTTTGAAGTCGATTCTCCCTTGAGTCGAAGTCAAGGAGATTTGGATTGGAAGGATTTGGAACCAATTCGTGATAATTACGTTCTTATAAAAGTTTTCCACTTAAAAGATTTAGCATAGTACCGACACTAATCCGGCTTGATTCTCAGCAGCTTAATATTTAATTTCAAATTTTCGTAAAATGTATGCGTCTGTATTTACTTTGATTTTTTAAAGCCGTTTGTTCGTTAGCTAATTTATGTACTGACCTGTCCCTTATTAAATTTACATTCTGTTTTAAAACTGTTGCAATGAACTAACTGATAAATCTAATCCAAATGTTGATAATGTACGAAAGGGTTATTTTTTTCTTCCAATTAATTGATTCTTAATTAATCAAGATCTGTAACGTGTGGTGGTAATATCTGCGGCATTTATAGATTGCAATAAAGTGATTGATTCTTAGATGGTGTTTTATGTATGGTATGTACAGTCGGGGTACGAAAACCTTCGTCAGTTTTCAAATTAATTCCTTTATCAAGTCGTAGACTCTTAGTACCTTTTGAAACTAAAGCACTTCAAAGCACTTACAGACGTTTGAAGTGAAATTTTGACATGACATGGCAAATATCGACTTTCAGGTGACGAACCTTTTCTTACCCTGACTTTACCTACAATATACTATATTAGTCGCACCTATAATATTTTTTGATCTGATATTTCTTTGTAACATAACTGTAACTTTGCACCCCTTGCAATAATTTCGTCTGTGTGGTTACACAAACGCGTTTTTTTAGTGAAAAAAGTGGAATTATTTTTATCTTTCTTTTGAAAGAGAACCAAAAATGTTAAGGTTATGCCAAAATGTGTATTTCTATTATATAAATTCATTATCCTATTTTTAAGTAGTTTTTTTTTTCAAATATAAATAATAAATTATTATTTATATTATTGTTAATAATATAGTGAATTGGCCCGACATAAAAAAATATTTCTTTAAATTTCGCTCATTGTAAAATATATCTGTATGTATATTCACTCAAAGGCCCTGTGATTTTGTGAGAAAACATTCTGTTTATATAACAGCGATAGAAATAAGCTTTATTGTTGATTTGAACGTTGTTTTTTTGCATGATTGTCATTTTAGTTTAATAATGTCGCTTGCAACGTGCTTAGAGCCTGTATCGTGATGAAAATGTAAAATTTGCATATTTTCTACGTATTAGCTTCACCCATTTGTGTCTTAAATTTAAAGCGAAATTGAACAATATGTTGAATGCAGTACGACCGGTTTTCTAACAGGCAACGATTGGAGCTAATGCGCGAGATGTACCACAACGAAGCCGAGCTGTCGCCGACATCGCCCGACCACAACATCGAGTCCGTCACCGGTGGAGATCCCTTCTACGACAGATTCCCTTGGTTCCGCATGGTTGGACGGTGAGATAACATGGAATTAATTATGCCGACTACCAATATGCATGGAGTTTTGCTGTCAGTTCGTAAATTTGCTTAGGTATATCAACTTACACATGTTTGTTTGTACTCTTTAATGTCTTAACTACTTAACCGATCATCATGAAATTTTGGATACACGTTGTCACGGATACAGTACTTTCATCCAGAAAAAGAGGAAGTCCCGAGGGATCATCAAAATAACAATTAAAAATTCAACGCCTGACAAAAATATATGAGCCGTAAAGATTTAATAAATTATTGCTCTTATATTTTTATAAAGGACGCAGACGAAGTCGCCAGCAAAAATACTGTTATATGGCAATTTTTTTTGTGATACGGACAGACGTCCCTGTCCTATAAAAGTTTTATAGGACAGGGACGTCTGTCCGTAGTTTTAAGTTTTGAGTTATTTTTAAATATCTCCAGGCAATGGCGATAATTATACCGAAGCATAAAATTAAATATCAAAAATATTTATGCACTCTGTGTAGGAAATAATTCTTATTGAAATAATTATTTATAGTAAAACTATACTGACGCGCACTAGCTTAGCCCGGGAGCAATTGAGAGGATTGGTATATAAAATATATACGCTATGTCCATCTAGAATAATGTACCTTTCAAATAGATGCAGTGGTACACTGTACATACAAACAAACATACGAAATCTGCCCTCTCTCTTTATTGTATTAGTATAGATTTTAAACCTTAAATGTCAAAAACTACTCGAAACTCTTTTTTTTACTTGTATTATTTAAGTTTGTTTAAATTTTTTTAAATCTACCTAAATTATCTAAAATACGTAAATTTCAAAATACAAAATAATATTTTTTTTGATCAGGAGCTTTGTCTACTTATCGAACCTCCTGTACCCGGTTCCTCTCATTCATAAAGTCGCGATCGTGAATGAGAAAGGAGACGTCAAAGGCTACCTTCGTGTAGCCGTGCAGGCGGTTCTCGACGCTGAAAAAAGTGAGTACCTATATATTTTACAATTATTTACTTGTTGTTAATTATGAAGCATCACAAAATAGCACGAATGAAAATAAAAATCACTTTTTCAAGTGCTTAGTTTAAGAAACACATATCACACACCTTGGATATTATAACAACAATTTTAGTGGTTTCTAAAAATATGTAATTTTTAGTTCTAAAAATACCCGATATTTTATAGATAATGCCGAGTTTGCAGCAGGGGTGAAGCAATCCGCCAAGATATCGTTCGACGATGACGTCACACCGGCGCGTCGGCTCAAGCCCCTCACCAACATCGAGAAAAATAACGCTATCAACCTAGAGGATAGGATCGCTGATATACAGGACTCTAATATCAAGATTGAAGGCAAGTGACAAAGACTATCATTACAAAAAATATATATATATTTTTTAAATTGCTGTTAAAATATTCAGATTTGAGGACATGGAAAATTAGTTACAAAATTAATGGCAATTTTATAAATTCTTCCAAAAGCCTTATTTGTTTAATTTTAGGAAGTCTTCTACTTATTAGGCAACTTTAAATATAGCCTTTTGACAAATTGCAAATTGCCTAAAGCACTTCACTTGGCTTCTAACAACAAAATGTATTTTTTAAATTATTTTTATAATAATATGTATAATTTATACCATCATGTGTAAAATTCGAGGTAATTGAGTCGATGCATTCAACAATCTTGGTCAAAAGGACCCGCTATGGTAAATATTGTTTAGTAATATAGTACGTGTTTGGGAACAGAATTGGCCGGCGCGGAATGCGATGCTGATAGCGGACGCGGCGACAGCTCTCTCGCCTCGGAACTAAAGGACGAGGAACTGCCTGAACATCTAACATTGGGCCGCGAATTCACCTTTAGAGTCACTGTCCTGCAAGCGCACAGCGTCTCCACAGATTATGCCGACGTCTTCTGTCAGTTCAAGTGAGTCCACCTTTCTCATCTACACAAATAAAAGTGTATATTGAATATTCAATGGTGGTGGTAACGTAGACCAGGAAGGGTAATGTATCAAAACGCAATAGCATAGTCGTACTTTCGATTGTTGTCTTGTATGAAGCGAGTTTTTTTTTCATAATGTAAGACTCGGCACATAACTCAGCGAAAACATTAGCAACAATTCTCAAAAAAATAATTTTTTTTTCAGCTTCCTCCACCGCAACGAAGATGCTTTCTCGACAGAACCCGTCAAGAACACAGGCAAAAATACTCCGCTCGGTTTTTATCACGTGCAAAACGTACGTCTATAAGTATATATACTTACGATCTTAAAGTTTCATTTCGCTACTACTCGTAATATTAATGATTTCCCTTCCATTTTGCAGATCACTGTCCCCATAACGAAATCCTTCGTGGACTACATAAAGACGCAGCCCATTGTGTTCGAAGTGTTCGGCCACTACCAACAGCACCCGCTGCACAAGGACGCCAAACAGGACGGCGGGGTGGTGGGCATTGGACGTACGCCTCCGCGCCGCATGCTCCCGCCTTCGATTCCCATCTCGGCCCCCGTGCGCAGCCCCAAGTGGGGAGCGGCCAGCGTGGCGCCCCCTTGCTGTTCGTCGCACCTGCATTCCAAGCACGACCTTCTCGTCTGGTTTGAGATATGCGAACTGGCGCCCAACGGCGAATATGTGCCCGCGGTAATTGCTCACATTCACTCTTATGTCGACCCTTTTACACGAAGTGGCGTGATAAAGATAAATGCCTAATCTTGGGGTGGTTACTGCCGTCAGACGGGCTCTCCAAATGACCGCGAAACGCAGTGTGCCCTGCCACTACTTTCTGCCATGAATCGAACCCGCAACCCCTGAGACAAAGCGTTAATGCAAAAGCACTTAAACTACTCACTAAATTTTAGGTGGTGGAGCACAGTGACGAGCTGCCTTGCCGCGGACTTTTCCTGCTGCACCAGGGCATCCAGCGACGCATCCGCATCACCATCTTGCACGAACCCTCTGCAGATCTTCACTGGACCGACGTGCGCGAGCTCGTAGTGGGTAAGTTCAGAATCATCTTGTGAAAGCCAAGTCCGTAGGCTTGATGAGTTGATGTAGTTCATTTAAGTTGAGTGTACGTGATAATGAAAGTTGGAAAAATGTATACAGACAATGTTACAGACAATATTCTTTATTGTTGACAAAGTATAATTTAGCTACATCACCCGATGTTCACTCGATTAAAACGATACAAAAGACTATAAAGGAGTAAAAACACTTTTTATCTCCATTCACGTTTCGATAGACAATTTTACTGCCGTCTTTTTCCGTCTATCAGCCGCGTACACTACTGAATGACTGAGAATCTATATAAATCGCAAGTTGTCGACGAGGTGTTGAGAACGGTCCGCGTACGGCGCTGAACGCGGTGGAACAGCACTGTTCACGGTCGTTAGCGTGCAAATGATAAAACACACTTATCTTTAGTTTCGCCCGTTTTGCGCGAAAGCTAAATAGACTCGAGAAAGCTGAACGGACGCGTATCCATATCTATAAAAAACCAGTGTTTTGTATGGACAAAAGCTGATTTGAGCTGAATAAATGTAGTATTTTTTTTTATTAAATTATATTTTTTCAATTTTACCCACATTTTGCATAGATATATTTTTATTTAATAGGTTTTGTAGGTATTTGTAAAGTATTAATGTTTTTGTTTAAAATTCCCCTATGTATTTTATATTATCAGATTGGTTGTATACTCGCGATGCGAACTAATGTTTATACTTAAATTTATAAGTTTCTCATTTAAGTGAATTTTGTAATTCTTTTTGAGAAATAAATATGATTCTAACCTTAAATGTAGTAACTCTCTTAGAAGGATTTTGTTGACAAAATAACAAAAAATGAACTTAAACCCATTATTAGTAAAGTTATTGTTTCATATTTATAATTGTCAGTCGTAATTTTTAATAACTATGCTTTTTAAGTGTTGAATGTAAATGGCGGCATCTTGTGTTGCGATTAATTTCGCATCTCTGTTTACACATATTGAAATTTGTCGTGACTGAGTGAGAGGTGATATATTTCTCTAACCTTATATTTCATCTCGAAATATTTTACGTTTTATTTTTAAAAGGCATCATTTAAAATAAATGCTACAGCTGAAATAATTAAAGTGTACAGCTGGTTCTAATTCTATTTCAATTGGTTTGATTAGAACAAGAGTAAGGTTTTTAAGATATAGATTTACCTGTAAAACTGACCATTTCGGCCAAATTCATTTGACTGGACTTAAGTGGACTTGTAATCGTCATAGGTCGCATACGAAATACGCCCGAAGCGAATGAAGACACGACCGACAGCGATGAAGACGGCGCACTATCCCTCGGACTATTTCCGGGAGAACGACCGTCTCTGGACGACAGAGCTGTCTTTAGGTAATTTTCTTTGTTTATCCCAAAGTTTAAGGTACAATGTTGGCCTTAAACTGTATAACATGTATAACATATAATATAAAGAGGCTAGGAATATGTGTATACGTCAAAATTAAACACTTGTTAAAAAGAGATCTCTTAATTATATTCACTTCTAGCACAATAACAGTGCTTTTGAGTCGTTAATCTCTATATCATTTTGTTCTCATATCCTAACTGATACTGTAAAAGCGAAAGTTTGAGAGTAACAAACATCATAATGTTTGTTAATGTTTCACGTGAAAACTACTACACGAATTTTAGTAACACTTTACAATAATATAGTTTATACATAAGCTATAATTTATAAAGATACTTGGACGAATTTACAGGCAAAAGCTAATAGAATATTATTTAAAAGGAGAAAGGATAAGAACAAGCAAATAACTCTTGCGTCCCTTACTACGAAATACTACTGTACACGAGCTTGAATATTTTTAAATGCTCCGACTTGATTGTGAACTGAAATACTATGGTTTAGGTTCGAAGCGGCGTGGGACAGCAGTCTCCACGGATCACCACTTCTCAACAGGGTCAGCAGCAACGGGGAGGTCGTTTACATTACGCTCAGTGCCTATCTGGAGGTTTGTCTTTATTACGCATCCATCAGCGCCATATATCCTATACCTCACTAAAGGCCCAATATTTATACTCTTAAAAATGGGAACTTAGCACAAAAGGCTGTTGGATAAAGCTTTCACATAATTATTTATACATTTTTTAAAATATTATGATTATTAAATGGATTTGTTAGAAATTCTGTGTGTGTGTGTGTGTTGTGTGTGAGATGTTTAGTACAATGATCTTTTTGTGATTATTTTCCCAATTTTCATTTGAGGTTGGATTTTTTTTTAATACCTACTGTTGGAAGTTTACGAATGTTTTTTTGTTGGTTATCAATTATCATCAAGTGAAATACCGCTTATAATTCACAAAAATTATGAAATTATCCCCACATTATGGAATATTACTGTAAATTGTGGACGTAGGTGGAGAACTGCGCGCGTCCCGCCATAGTGACGAAGGACTTGTCGCTAGTGGTGGTGGGGCGTGAGGCTCGCACGGGCCGCTCGCTGCGACGCGCGCTGTTCGGATCGCGAGTGGCCCGCGCCGACCGCCTCACGGGCGTCTACGAGCTCAGCCTGCACCGCGCGCTCGAGCCGGGCGTGCAACGTCGCCAGCGTCGGGTCCTCGACACCAGTGGCACCTACGTGCGCGGTGAGGAGAACCTCCACGGCTGGCGACCGCGTGGCGACTCGCTCATATTCGACCACCAGGTGAGCTCACTCATACCTCTCTTTAATGTAGTGACTACACTTATTTACACAGTTACGCTTCTATCGGCCTCCTATAACAGCGGATTCAGGCCTGAGTGCGACGGTTAGCATGCGAATAATGAAACACCCGAAAGCTTGAATAGATTCGGATAGCTGAACGGACGCGTACGCATCTCCATACAAAACTACTATAAAAGCTAAATTGAACTGAATAAATGTCTCTAAACTCTAAAATGAAACAAATGACTGTATCTTATCTTATCTTATCTTAGTGGCTATTTCTGTCTGCTAGAGTACCAGTATCACTTCGTCCATTGCTGAAATATTGTGATCGCCACGTGAACTAAAGCTCTCTACCTATGCCTACCACGTTAAGGAACTGTAGTACTTTTTTGATAGAGGCATTCTTCACATCTTCACAAGCCATTGTGTGGCTTCCTAGGATGTGACTGCGCTTGTGCATCAGGGGGCCACATTCGCACAGGATATGCATTGGTGTTTCTTCTGCCTCATGGCAGAAGCGACACTCTCCCGTACTAGTGAGCCCCATTACTTTTAGGTGCCTATTGAGGCGACAGTGCCCCGTTAGTGCCCTAGATAGCATACACAAATTGCTCCTACTAAGCGACTTAGCCTGATTTGTCACGTTTCGACTATAGGCTTTAATAAGCGCTTTGGAATGGTTCAACCCTGGCAAGTTAATCCAGCGTTGGTAAGATTTAATAAAGCACTGGTTCCATATGGTCCAGCGAGCTAGGCTATTTGGTAGTCCGCACATAGGTTCAGGACCTATTAGCCTACCTTTTGCGCCTACACGAGCCAATTCGTCGACAATTTCATTGCCTTCGATCCCCATATGGCCAGGCACCCATCTTAGGACCACTTTGTTCTCGCGCCCTAAGGTATTTAAGTAGTCTACACAGTTTCGCACAAGCTTTGAGACTGTAGAGTCTGAGTCTAGTGCTTGAAGTGCAGACTGACTATCTGAATGAATGTAAATTACACGGTTGACGTAGTTTCTTTGCAGGTTGATTTCCGCGCATTCTAGGATGGCGAAGACCTCTGCTTGGAAGACGCTGGCGTACTGTCCCAAGTTTACACTGGTCCTGTAATCCTGGTCACCGCCATACACTCCACAGCCTACGTCAGGTCCTGATTTGGACCCATCAGTATACCAAGAAAGGCTACCTTCCTCCCAAGAGATCTTGTTATTTGACCAGTTTTCTCTTGAGAGTAGCTCCACAGTATAATACTTTGCTTCTATGTACTGTGGTACCATTGTATCAGTAGGCATGCCTAGGATGGGATCCCTTAGTACTGAGTCTTCTAGAGCTCTGAGTACCTTGGACAGCCAATTGTGTTTACCCCGATTCATCATTCTGTGCATACTGGTTCTCGCCTCCTTCTCTAAAAATAGATTTAGAGGCGGTAAGCCCAGAATAGCCTTCAGAGATGCTCCGGGGGAACTCGACATGGCTCCTGTTATCATCAGACATGCCAAACGCTGTACACCATTAAGCTTGTCGATGGTCGTTTTCTGGTTGGCTTTTCTATACCATACTATAGAGGCGTATGCGATCATCGGCCTCACAATAGCAGTGTACAGCCAGAGGGTGAGCTTTGGACACGGGCCCCAACTCTTCCCTACCATTCGACGACTGATAAATAAGGCTGCCTTAGCCTTATTTATCACATTTCCAATGTGTGCATTCCACGTTAGTCTCTGGTCGAAAGTAACTCCCAGATATTTGACCTCTGTGGAAAATTCAACTCGTTTACCATTTACTAGAGGTGGCTTTAATTTGTCCAGTAGCCTCTTTTTGGTAAACGGTACTATAGCGGTTTTATCACCGTTAACTAACAGTTCATTTGCTGTGCACCATTCGCAAATGATGTTTAAAGCTTTCTGTAACAGGGCCGAAATTGTGCTTTGGCAGAAACCTCTTATGATCACCACTAGGTCATCAGCATAACCTAGGGCATCGATCTTGTGTTCTGCCAGCCTGTACAGAAGCTGATCAACTGCAAGAGTCCAAAGCAGTGGTGATAGAACACCGCCCTGCGGGCATCCTCTTGTAGTTGCTACAGTGAGCGAGGTATCGTGTAGTTCGACCTTCGCTTTACGTTTGGATAGCATGGCCTTTACCCACCTAACTGTAGTCGGGTCCACATTTTTGTTTTGTAGTCCCCTCACTAACGTGTTGGTGGGAGTGTTATCAAATGCGCCTTCTATATCCAAAAATGCGCACAGAGCTATCTGTTTATCATCCAAAGCCCTTTCCGCCCTGTCAGCTAGTTGGATAAGGGCCGTCTCTGTGGACCTTCCCTTCTGATAGGCGTGCTGGGTGGAATGAATGGGTTTCAAGGCCAGGGCTTTGTCCCTTATGTATTTATCTATAATCTTTTCTAGAGTTTTAAGCATAAAGGACGTTAGGCAAATTGGTCTGAAAGACTTAGGCAGAGCATAATCCCTCCGACCTGCCTTAGGTATAAATAATACCTTAGCCCGGGTCCATTGTTCCGGTATATATCCCCAGGCATAACTTGCCCGGTAGATCTTTACCAGATACGGCGTGAGTACGTCTATGCCTTTCTGTAATAGAATGGGCAACAGTCCGTCTTCACCACTGGACTTCAGGGGTTTAAAGGACTTGATAGCCCATTTCACAACTTTGGGTCGGATGAGATCAGCCGCTCTGTTACGGTCCTCATTACGAGGCCTTTGGTGTAAAGGCGTTCCGTCTGATCCGGCCGAAAAGCTCTGAGCCCCCGGAAAGTGAGTTTTTATCAGCAACTGAAGAGTTTCCTCTTCAGTGTTTGTAAAGGAGCCATCAGGTCTCTTAAGCAGCCCTAATTGACTAGGCTTGTCCTTCGCGAGCAGTCTATGGATTCTGGCCCCTTGAGGCATTTGTGTTAATTCCTCGCAGAGCTTTCTCCATGCAGCACGCTTGGACTTCCTTATCTCCTTATTGTATTCAGTCAAGGCCTTCTTGTAGTTTTCCCATTCAAGGGTTCTTCTTGCCTTGTTGAATAGTCGTCTGGTATTCTCCCGAAGCTTCTTGAGCCTTGAGTTCCACCAGGGTACATTTCTTTTGGAGTGCTTTGTTCTGAGCGGACAGCTTTCCTCAAAGGCACTCTTTATTGCCCTCGTGATAGCCTCCACTGCATGTTCTAGCTCCTCCGGTGTACATATACTTTTGGGGAAGTCCTCAAGATTTTGCCTTAGTTTGTTGTTATAAACGTCCCAGGCTGTAGCTTTTGGATCCCTGTATGTTACAGTTTGATCTTTCGTAGATGTTGCTAGATCAAAACGGATTTGTCTATGATCAGACATAGAGCTTTCTCCACTGACATGCCAGTTTGATATAAACTTGGCCATGTTGTCAGTGGCGAATGTTATGTCTAAAACTTCCTGCCTTGCAGTTGTCACGAAGGTCGGCTTGCTCCCTCTGTTGAGTACCTGTAAACAGTTAACTAAGAGAAAGTCATGTAGTAACTCACCTCTATTGTTTGTATCGGTGCTGCCCCACGTTACGTGATGGGCATTGGCATCGGCTCCAACAAGTAGCTCGGCTTTATGATGATGCGCGTACGCCACCAAACGCGCAAGCTCCACCGTAGGGTCATGTCCGTCATAAGGTAGGTACGCAGAACAGACGATGATGCGTGTTCCCTCCCTGCCCTTGATGTTGACAAAAGCTGCCGCCATGTCGTCAGTACATAACTCTGGCACTGGCAAATATTCAATATTTTTATTGAAAACTATGCTTGCCCTGGGCTTTGAGCCGCAGGTATTATGAAGTATTTTACCTGCAGACTGAAGTCCCAGAACCGCTCCATTTTGGGTCCAGGGCTCTTGTATGAGGGCGATATCAACCTCACCCCGCAGGAGAAGGCGCTCTAGCACTGCTGTGGCAGCCATCGCATGATGAAGGTTGATTTGAATCACCCTCATCTCTTTGTTTTTTTTTTTTTTTTTTTTTCCTAAACGCCCTTTTTTGTAGAGGGGCCCTTGGAGCCGGCTTTCGTCTTTGGCGGACGTCGAGTTCCACCTACAGTCTTAGCCTGCCCTCTGATGACCCCCCCACCTCGGTGCGACCCACGCCCCACCGTACCAATCCCCCTGCCAACGACCTGAGAGGCACCTGCCTGTACAGAATGCTGTACAGGCTGCTCTCCCTCGCGCCGGCTGGAGCCCTTCGTTGGCTCGGTGGACTCAGCTGTGTTGTCATTGCCGCTCTTGACTTTAAAAATTATCTTCTTAAAGCCAATCGCGGCCTTGTACTCCGCAGCTTTTAAAACCTCGGCAGAAGGGTCGTCTATAAAGAAGGTCGTTATAGTGCCGCCCTTCTCAGCCCTACTGCTGATGGTTTTCCAGTGCTCTGTGTTGAGCCCTACATTTTGAGTCCTCAGCAGCAGCAGAGCTTCATCCAGGCTCTCCGCTTCACTGCTGGGCACAAAAGTGGTGCAAATCGTAGGCTTAGGCAATTCCTTCTCTGGTATATATGAGAGGTTTGCCTCAGGCCACGGTTTAAGACTCGGTATTCTGCTCACAAGCCACTCCTGGCTATAATGGTTCTCACACGTGATGAGAATCCAGCCAGGCTTTTTGGAGAATCCCAAGAACTTTGGACCAGTACCTTTTTCAGCCCTGGTAATAGCGAGGATGATGCTGCGATGCGTTAGCCTCATTTGTTCTTCGCTCATGGGTTCGCTATTGCGAATACCCACTCGCGAAGCTCCCACTACCTCTCCAAACGTGGGCCTAGCCCTCGACGGACCAGCCCGCGTTTCCTCCGTTTTCGCCGTCTTTTTTGGCTGATTCGGAGACTCCTCTTCCGAGCGTTGGCGTTTCGAAGCAATTGCTTTGGGTGGCACTGAAGGAGTTTTATTATCACCCTCCTTGCTGCTCGCCCTCACCTTCGTCGGATTCAGAGGGGGTCTTTCAATATCGAGCTGATTCCAGGGCTTTGTAGCAATAGCCCTGGCCTCAGCTACTGAGTAGTTGGCTGCGATAAGCCTCTTCAGGCGTTTCCTTGCGGCGCCTGAAAGCTTTTTAAGCGGCTTCCTACTGTCTTTGGTGCTGTCACGGACCGAGTCTGTTGCCATAGGCATTCCAGCGGCATTTGTGTCCACTGATTGCCCAAGGTCTAGCCTCTCATCCATGCCAGCTTCTTTTATCGAGGCTGTATTGGAGGCGTCGGAGCGTCCTCCAGGCGAGCCTGATTCTGATGGATCATCGAGATCCAAACCGGAAAACAAAGATGTTGTTAAAAATTCATCCATATTGTTCCCACGAGTAGATACGGGTTATAAAAACGTCCAGTCGGCCTTCCCGTTACCGACTAAGGGTATGTACACTCCGAGGTCCCCAGGTATCGGAGGTTGACCGCTAGCGACTGAGAAACCCCTCAGCCATTCACCCTCTTGGCGCGCGTCATACCGTAGGGTTGGGGTAAATTTTTATAGAGGCTTTCTACCTCGCGGTCCGGGCGGTTAAGCCAAGACCCCCGTTCCTGTGAGACATGACCACAGGCTTACGGTGTAGTAAAAGAGGGCATTTCCTCACCTCCTTTGAGCCTGCTGGTTAGGCCGGCTACAGTGTCGGGTTATTTGCCGCCGCCCGAGGTTCGGCGTTGACAGTTTTACAGCGAGGTTTTGTCTCTTCTCGAGCCAACCCTCCTCCTTTCTCATCCGGGCTTGGGACCGGCAAACGGCGGAGTTCAACAAATGACTGTAACAACAAATATTTTAATTTTAACGTTAAGTTTTCAACATTTTGCGCCTCTACCAATTAACCAATAAATTTATAGGTAATTTATAGCTATTAATAAAAATTAGCAAATGAATACGGTACTACTAGAGCTTTGCTGTCTGTACGATTGTAAGATCTTTTTTCTTAAGAAAAGATAAACGATTTTTGAGTCTTTGGTCAAATCTGTCCCATACGTCACACATCATTGACATCATTTGTATTTATATCCACCGTGGACTGATTCATGGAAAAATATTTTTGCAATTGCAAAGTTAAGTTTGTCCTTTCATCCGTAACAAAATAAAATGAGTTAAACAAATAATTTTTTCGGCAGAGCCTTTCCACCTTTGGCGGGTTTCTTTTTAGCTTGCAGAACGTACTCGTTTTCTAAATATTTCTGTAAATAAATAAAATTGAGGTATATTTTTGTATTTTCAAAATGCTTTAAACAATAATACAAATGCAATATTACCTTCATAAATAGCATAATTCATAAATAGCTTCTTTATTTTGTTCATTGGGCATACTCGTACTTTATCCTAACAGGCAAAGTTACTCACCTACTATCAACTAACTAAACCTTTATTATAAGTCTATTTATTTTAAACGTCACACAGTGGGAGTTGGAGAAGATGACTCGGCTGGAGCAGGTGAGCCGCACGCGGCACTTCCTGGCGCTGCGCGATCGCCTGCGCCACTCGCACGAGAACTCAGTGGCCGCCAACGACTTCTCCAAGACGGAGAAAGAGGTGTGCAACATGGCTGCCAAGGCGGCCTCCGACTGCGCGCACGCGCGCGACGACGCCCTCTACGAGCCCTGGGACATGACGCCTCGGGAGCGCGAGCTCGCGACCAAGTACATCAAGCTTATACAGGGTCAGCCATTTCATCTTGAAAATTATAATGGACTAATAACTATCGTAATTTGCTCGACGCGCTGTCCAAGCATACTTTCTTAGAATGGCTAAGGCTAAGGCCACACTACAAAGAGCCTCGCTTAGTGGACAGACGTATGACGTACTATCGCGTTGGCATAATTGCAAGCGACGTGCCAACGTAGGTGCCTGGTGAGTCATAAAGCCACTCGCATAGCAAACCAACATATTGGTAAAGTCGTCTAATGTCTTTACAATTTACAATGGAACAAGTTCTAATTGCTGCTGTTTTGAAAATAATCGATTTTGAATGATATGAATAGTAATTTCTTAGAGAGTGACATGTTTGTTCTATTCAAAAGACGAAGCGAAAGTGAATTGTGTGTCACTAAGCTAAGCGCCTTGTATGTGACCATTTGTATCTTGTATACAAGTGTAGCTCCTGGCTTAGCTCTAAACTTGGCATATATAGTGTTGCCGTAGCCTCAGCGTTGCCGAACACATCGTTGATGCTGCTGGGCACGATAGGACTCGCGCTATCTTTCTCGCTCTAAGAAATGACGATCCTGAGCTATAGAAAAGAATAGTGCATAAAAAATGCGATTGCGTGCTGAGAGATATGTTTCAACCCTCAAGTGTTAGATAAAGCTATAGGGACAAATCTTTGATTCTTCTAAGAGGGAACATATTCATATCCGCGCCAACAAGTTACTTTTTGTACAAGTTACTTTTGTGTGCGAGTCGAACTCAGGAGGTATTAGAAAGGCACGTTTGGAGGCACGTACGAGTGGCAGAATAGATCCAAAGAAACTTTTCAAGTTAAAAATTAATGTTCAATAAAGTTTTATGTTTGAGTTAGGTTAGATTATCTCTTTTTATCAGTAACCAAATGATATTTTGTTTTCTAAAAAAAATGGTGAATTACAGGCAGAATAGGGTGCAGCGCTAAGGAGGCGGAGGGCGCAGTGTCCCCTGCCACACCCGTCGATGAGGGAGTGTCCGCGGATTTATCCACGCCCAGCCTTCTTTCCTCTATTCACAGCGCCAGCAGTCAAGAGTAAGTCATCTTACATCGAATATCTGGGAAATAGAGTCAGACACCATATTAATAATTTTCTGTTCTCCTTTGACTCGCAGTGTATTTTGTTCTCTTAGTTGGATATAAAATTCACACAAAAAATATGAAAGGATTCACAAAAACAATTCCAAGTTCTCTTCAATCGAATGAGCAGGATTATTTAATTCTGACTCCATTTTTTTTTAATTTACCCTAGTCCCAAGCTTTGTTTTCCGTCCGTTGAGTTGTTCTGATAATAATATAAGATTTGAAAACATTTTAAATATATTTTAACTATTTTAAATGGTTTCATTATTTGAAATGAAAATTGACTTTTTTTCTGTCCGCACGCCGGAAATGTGCAAGAGGATAATAAAAGATAACAATAATAGGACAATAATTGATGGACAGTTTTAGAGTGACCTACTAGATCAGACACCAACCGCGATTTTGTTAATATTCATACTGTCAATTCTATTCTGAACTGAGGAATATTTTTTAAACATTTATAAGTTAAAACATAGATAAAATACTACTTAACCAGTATAGATGGTCACTCACGTACATTGAATCCGTACCCTATCCAATTTCGCTTATATCTAGATGCCGCCTGTGTAGTTTGTCGCTTATTTGTTGTCATTAAAAATCCGCTAGAGTCGCTGCAGTCGACCATTCAGTCAATTCTCATGTACAAGAGATGGCACTACTAAAATTAATTTAAAATATAGGTAAAAAGGAAGTGGGCACGAACAACGATAAAAGGGCCGTATGAACGGTATAGGTTATGTTCTAAAAAATAGGCCAACAAGGAACTAAAACGTTAATTACTGACCAATTAAATCCTATAATAAATAAAAAAAGTCTTGTCAATCAATAAAATATTATTAATTATGTTTTGTGTTATTTGTATTCATAATCTTTATTACATACCTATATAGACATAATTTTGCTTAGGTACGTATGTTTGTGTTCAGAAAGCTGAAAAACTGGGCTATGGATTAACTTAAATTTTTTACACAACGATGCATTTTATCACAAGAGTGTTATACTTTTTATTCCGAAGTTTCAGCGGAAAGGAAAATAAAAATGAGCTTACAGCAAAGCGTGGCCAGGTTCAGTTAGTTATAACATAGATAAAATTAACCAGCTTTTGTCCATTGTGCTACGAAGAAAAAAATGAAAACTCATACATTTTTATTTGTTATTTTTGTATAATTGTCAAACAAATTAATAACATAATGTTTTCTGATAATATATAATAATATTAAATATCTAAATAAAAATTTTCTATCATTTTCATTAAAATATGCATGAAATGGAATAATATCATACATAAAAGTACTCCCAGCAACGTCGCCCTCTAGTTATTACCACGATAATAAGGAACTAACTTCGTGATTGAATTTGATGGTTATAATTTTTAACAAAATACATAGGTATTAATGTTAAATTCGAGACTATTAGTGACATCTAGTGAGTGGAAATGCCAATATGAAATTGGCTTCAGATCGTTGTATGGAGGTTGACCATCTATACTGGTTAAGTAGTATTTTATCTATGGTTAAAATAAGAATAAGTACTTCATCGGAAGAAATTATGTTATCATTGTCGAATTGTAATATAACTTTTAACTTTTTTTTATGAAAGAAAAATTTGCCTGTTATTTTCTCGCAAGTTAGAGAAAGTGTGTTCTAACAGGTTGGGTCCTATAAGATACTTATCACTTGTCCATCCACGATAAAAATACGATTATGTCCAACCGAAATATTGAAATCCAACCAAAACTGTTGCTGAAAAATATATAAACTCTTCGATTTTTAAACGTTTTATGAATGTTCTAAAATATTAAGTTTTTCTGCATTGTACATAATGTAAATTAAATAATAACTAAGGATGGATCATGTTATTTGAAAAGTAAATGAAATAAATAAAAGCTTTTTCTAATTTCAATCATTAACATTGGTTGCGGCGATTACATCCTACAAACTTACTGAATTTTAAAAAAATCAATGTAACTTGATGCATTTTTCAGACTTTGTTCCCCGGAACGTCTGGTAGCAGAGAAAGCGAGTGTCGGTTGGGGCGCCTCGGCCGTGGGCTTAGGCGTAGGAATGGGAGTGGGCTTGGGCGGCGGCGCGTTGTACGTGCCCGAGTGCGAGGAGGTGCGCGTGTCGGCCGCCGTGGCACGACGTGGCCACCTCAACGTGCTGCAGCACGGCACACATGGATGGAAGAAACGGTGGCTGGTCAGTATATTCACCCAGGGGTGTATTGT
The DNA here is from genome assembly GCA_910589475.2 of Bembecia ichneumoniformis. Taxonomy (NCBI): domain Eukaryota; kingdom Metazoa; phylum Arthropoda; class Insecta; order Lepidoptera; family Sesiidae; genus Bembecia; species Bembecia ichneumoniformis. The sequence goes on along the minus strand of OU342536.1, from coordinate 14,461,619 downwards.
GGATATGAATAGGTAGCCAATTGGACTGACGTTCGGCTTTCAACAACAGGTCATTTTAATCATGGTATAAAGCCAATTTTGATCTCGTGGTTTATGAATGCTCAAATAGTTGACTTCAACCTTAATATGTACGAATGTGTAGGTGGTCCGGCGACCATACGTGTTTATATACCGCGACGAGCGTGACCCCATCGAACGCGCCGTCATCAACCTCGCCAACGCCCACGTCGAGTACTCCGAGGACCAGGAGCAGATGGTGCGGATGCCTAACACTTTCAGGTCTGTATTGCCTGCCACATATTAATAAATAACATACAACATGCAACAAAAAGAGAAAAAGTAAAAAAAAAAAAAAAAAAAAAACTGAACAAGATTAAATGAATGAAAAATAAAATCCAACAACGTCTATGGCTGCGTACCGTTTGTATAAGCGACATATTTTGATAGTGGAATCATGCTTAGTTAGAGACTATTTTCTTCTTTAAATTTCCCCTCTTAACTTGCTTGTAGTATTGTTAAATACTACATTTTGTACATACTGGCCACTTTATTTAGAGTTGAGGAGTAAGATATATTGATAAACTTTTAATAACGAGATCACTTTCCACAGCGTGGTGAGTAAGGAACGCGGCTACCTGCTGCAGACCTTAGGCGACAAGGAAGTGCACGACTGGCTCTACGCCATCAACCCACTGCTCGCCGGTCAGATCAGGTGAGCATACTTCGATGCATTCTAAATCTTTAGATCCTTGTACATGTGTCCTAACATGATCCACACTGCAATATCATGGGTCGGCAGCGCATTTTCATCCATGGTTTTTAAGCTTATATAATTGCGTTCTTCTTTGAGACTAAATTCCATTTAAAAATTATATCTGGAATAAATCTCTGACTCTGAGGAATTAAAACATTAGAAATCAAATCAACATATCGTCGTTGCCAAACCAAAATCTGGTATATATGCACTTTTTTGAGATTCCAACATTTTGACCTTGGTGAATAGTATAAAAAAATAGTATACTATCATATAAAAAAACTGCTAAGTACTTTCAAGCACTATTTGTCGAACTACGACCTCTTAATAAAAAACTATGTGCAGCAGCTAGAATCTTTTATGTACAAAATTTACTCTATTATCAATATAATAAATGAGTTATTAAATTTTCATGTTTAAAAGACCAATTTTATAAAATACCCTAAGTTTCAAATAAAATACGAATTCAAATAAAATAAAATTCAAATTTTGTCAATATCTCAAAAGAATACAGATTTTGGTTTGACAACGACGTTATACATTTTAACAATTTGTCTTGGATTTACTATTTTCACTGCATTATATCTATTGTGCACTTGCAACATCAGAAGGATTATAAACACACTAAGTATTAAAAAAGTATTTATAAGATGCCCTATTAATATCTAATTACATAGTGGCAGGTATTTTTAATTGTCTGACTTGTTTTAAATGGTATTGCGACCTGGCTTCAAGTTTCATTAGAGGGCATATATAAAATTTGATTAAATTAAACTTCAAAACAATGTCTTGCCTCACCTCATCTTACCTCCTTAATAAAATATTACACTATCTTAGTCTTACTCACCAAACGTTTTTATTATATAATAGTTTGGTATAATAAAAGCAAATTCACATTGAGTCAGTTCACATAATATTATTTCTTGACTGTATTTAGTGTACTGACTTTCTTACAATACCGGATCCATACTGCCTCAATGTAAACTGCCTTTATGTATACTAATATAAAGAGAGAGTTTTAAGGGGGTATGCCACCACTGTTCTCGTTAAAACTTCGCTGGGCACTCTTTCTCAATATCAATAAATTTACGTTTATTTACACCATTTGTTGATTTATTTACACGTTAATCAAATGCGTATTCCTAAGTTTATTTCTTTACAAACTTGTAACTAACTAATTAATTAAGTAAAATGTAAGTTGTAATGTTCGGTGTAAATGAATAACAGTTAGGACCGTGAATAACAGTTATGTGCCGGCCCTCAGTGTAAATGAATGCAATATGGCCTGAGAATGAGCCAAACGAAGTTCGTATGGAGAGCGGTACAGACATAGCCTCTTGAACTCGTGTGTGTGGAGCAATGAGCTCGGGGCGTATCAATGTACACGCATGAAGGTGCGCGCGCGCAGGTCCCGCTCGGCACGGAGAGAGGGCCGGGAGGCGGGGAGGGAGGGGCACGGGCAGACTTCGGCGCAGCCATGAGACAACCTCACGATGGAGTCTATTCTCGTATTTTAAGTGCATCGCCGAAACACGCAGCCTCGCGCGCGCCCAAACGGCGCCATAGCCTCTAGCGACAGCGACCCATTCGCACGCCATGTAACCAAACGGCCGCCTACTCCTAGCCTCACACGAGACCCGATTTCTTTCCGATTAAAACAAAGTTAGATGTCAAAACGATGACATTTGATTGATTTCTGTTGACATATGTATTAATGTATACTAACTTTTTGGATGCATATTTTGTAATCAAAGAATAAATAATCAATATCCGAAAACACGGTTTTGCACATTGAAAATTGCTCTTTTTATCATAAATAACAGAGCTGATGCGTGATTGTTTGTAATTTTAATCAGTTGGGAATCGATTAAAAAATACGAAAAGGGGCATCGTGTGCCTCAAAACAACGCACTTTATTGAAAAATACATTTCTCAAAGGTTTAGTGAAAATGACTTTTTAAATGTAATTGCGTTATTTAATTATTACAGTTCAGTAGGATATTCCTTAAATTATTAGGTTAAAAAAAATACCAATTGTGTCAAATGTTGCTTTGTGTTGGGTCCCGTTGTGATCATTAAACTTATGATAAAAACTTGATTGTGGGCATTTTTGTGTGAACTGGTTTGGTGTTAGGATAATTGTATAACTGAATTCAATATTGTATAAAAATTCTATTGAAAAATCAAATCACCGAATTAAAACCAAGCGATTTGATTGGTGGTTTTGCAAATTTTTACGGGCAACTATTTAATTTGAATTTTTTTCTATTTACTTATCAGTATTATATGTATATAATAAATACTAAATGCATTTAATGCTATATACGATATAAAATATACGTAATAAATTTATATATTAAAAATGGTTTGTCGTTTTTAAAATATTTGTCGAGAGACATTTGTAGTTGGGACCAGACCGGTGCACGAATTTTGATTGCGGGGTAATATCGAATTAGAAAACGGACGAACAATAATATTATCATACTTAAAAGATCGGGCGGCCCGTTTCTTACATGATGCGTGATCCATTCGCTCTTGTTTACACAATAAGTAATTTTAAGTCTCTGTACCACGATTTTAAAGAAGTACGAGAGTTTGTGATTTGAGTGTAGTCCTTTAACTACGTTCGGTAATAAAACTGTTACAAGTCGGTAGAGTTTAGGTAACAGATAGGTTTCTGTGTTGAATATTTTTCATAAGATTTCGTAAAACCAATTGAATTGTATTTAATCATTGTGAAACATTTTCATTATTAGTCCCATAATAATGATATGATTCTTGGTTTGTCGCAGTTTTAAATTCGAATATATTTTCAATAACGTGTAACAAGGTGTCAACCTATCTTACCATATTTTATAAATTGTCTATAGCCAGTCGTGGTAAAGTGACTTTGATAAAATTAGTGGAAATTGAAATGGTATTTCGGTTAATTTTGTTTTGCGCAACAAAGCCGCAGTAGTAACAACGGCACGATTGTATCGGAGCGCACAAAATGGTCGGCGATGACTGGTTTTCAGACTCCATTTTGTAATGAATCTCATGTAGTTTCGCGAATGAAATTGAGAATACCTATATAGAATTTCTTCTAATGTTACAATAAAATATTAAATGTAATTTATCTTGTATATACGTATGACATGTACGGTAGTTTGTATTATTGTATTTTGTGGCTCAACTGGCCATTTGGTGTGGCGAAGTCCCGTATGAAGTCATACGTAACATTATGTTTCTAAATAATGATTGATAATTATTCTTGTAAATAAATTTATAACTAATTACTGTAGTTAAAATGTAGATTACGCATTCCGAGAGTAAATTGTAATATCATTCTCTTAGACATTTTTTTTCATTGTAATCAATATAGTGATTTTTATGTGATCTATTTATTTATTTAATTATATTCGACTAGTTTTAATTTAAATTGTATAAAGTAGGTTAAAATGATTTCTTTGTCTCTCTCATTTCGACATTTTCTTTTGGACTGTGGCAAACGTCGCAAATCATTCCCGTTTCTAGTCATATACTCTGTGGTCTAGTACCTAGTACATGTAGTATGTGATAGAGGTAGCCCCCATAGTTACGATGCTGTGCTACGAACAATCACAAATAATAATAAAAAAGTATATTTATTATTATATAGTGAACAGAGCTCACAAAACTGGTCCATTAATCACCATTTTATTGTAGTTAGTTAATCGTTGTGACGGTAGTTTTATATGAATGATAATTTCCATTATTTCATTAAAGGATTTAAGTCCAAGTAATTCTTGATCATTGTTGCAGCTTCGATTAATGTTGACTGTACGTTATTACTGTACTATCGCTTTTAGGTGACAGTCTTAAATCGTACCATTCACCACCCATGAATACCATAGATCGATAATTGCATGTTGTTTGATCGTTGTAAATATCTTACAGTCGGTACGTGGTTTATAGAAAAAAAAATGTCACCCGCTTACACACCCATTCGTATGTTACTCGGCTGAAACTCTAGAAAATGCCCAGATAATAATTTAGTCTAGAATGTATAGTTGTTAAGATCCAAAAGTATTATCCCAATTTAGACATGATGTGTGTGTTATTTAATGTCATCGATTGTAAATCAAATTTTTACTTAACTATTACTAAACACGTCAATCCGCCATTTTGAATTCTGAAACGGTCTTGCAAGACAAATTCCCAATTTTAAAAGATTTTTTTTTTAAATTACGTATTTATTCAATAGACATTAAAGAAAAATTTTAAAAATATATGTTTAACTTTAATATATGTATTATCTGTTAATTTTATAGTGACGTGTTTTTTAATATTCATCTTGAACACTAGTTCTGATCTGTGCTTTTATTTAGCCGTAAAACTGTCTCTGCGAAATCTGTACAAATCATTCACGAATGCTAAAATACAATTATAACTTTTCTCAATTATTATTATTATATGGAATAAAGATCTCACACTGTTAATGACAATATCGTTCATATGTGGGGGTCGAATTCAAATGGAGAGAAGCTTAAATGTTATTAAAACGCTTTTATAGTAAAAATTATTTTATAGTGTGCAAAAAAGAATTTAATATAAAATTATTAATTCGTTTAAATTCGATTTGTTCCAAATTGTGCTTCTGTTCCTTTAGATTCGATCCGTTAAATTTGAATGTAATAATTCCATTTCTTTTTTCTAGTCATTTTTATGTAACATTCCAATGTTTGTATTGTATTTCTTTCAAGCTTAGGTTAAATGTATTTTGCATAGCAAAATGGTGTTTCAGTAGTTTCTGAAAAATGGATGGTCTTAGAGGGATGTCGCGAGGCGGGGTGGTTGTAGCTGTGGACTTTGATTTACTATCGCAATTTATTTGTTTTTTTAGTTACTTTTTTTTAAGAATGGAAAAAGAATCTTGAACAGAGATTACAGCTTGCGGCTGTATTGAATATATTTTTATATAGTCTACTCTTAAGCGATACGGCTATTTTTGTAGGTCTTGTTGTTTTTTCTGTTTTCTTTTAAATGTTTTTTTCTTTTATTATTCGATGTAAGAAGTGTTTGACGAGATCTCTTCTGTGGGATTTAACTTGAATCTTAAAATTATTTTGATGGTTACGTTGCGGGTCGCGGGGTTAACGGGGGTACGTTGCGCGTCCCCGAATATTATTGTGATTACGATAGTGATTGTTGATTGTTGGGCGAGAATGTAATAAAAAATTATATATTCTATATATAATTTATGGATTTCATTCAATTTATGAGATTAAGAACAATGTAATGATTGGTAATATTACTCATTGCTCTAAATGTACTATCAAAATATATTATACACAGTGTTAAAGGTCATAAATAAAATGCTTTGAAAATTTCCAAATTGTTGTTTTTCTTTATAATTGACCTATCTTTGAACAAAAAAGTCTAATTCTTTTGAAATCTTGAATGTCTCTATCGTTAGTTGAGACACAAATGTCTATAAGAGATCGATTAGTAATTATAAATCAGCAAGTAAAACTAAGAGTAAGTAACCGCTTATCTATACTAATGAATAAAATTGAAGTCTGTAATGTCAAAATTTTTTCATGTGTCTCTTTGTTTCGGCTCCGAAATTGCTGGACCGATTTTGACGGGTCTCACTGTCAGATAAGGATTAATTTAGGCTACTTTTACTTTAGAGAAAAATAAAATCTTAGAAAATAGATAAAATGTTATCTATACTAATATTAAAAAGCTGAAGAGTTTGTTTGTTTGAACACGCTAATCTCAATAACTACTGGTTCGAATTGAATAATTCTTTTTGTTTTGAATAGTCCATTTATCGAGGAAGGCTATAGTCTATATAACATCACGGTACGATAAATAGTATTATATATAAGCAGTGTCCAGTACCGCGTGCCTCATGCGCACGCCGCCGCCGAATGAGCCGCAGCGAAGCGTGGCCGAGTTCAGCTAGTAACAGGTATATAAGCAGCGTCCAGTACCGCCCCACAAGCACGCGGCAGGGAGCGTGGCCAGGTCAGGTCCAGCTAGTATGACATAAGTTTGAACTATGTATTAATGAAACAGGATATTTCTTTCTCTTATATAAAAATAGGTAAAGACAAAACAGTTCAATGTCTTCCTCCTCATTTTCTCCTTTTCCTTTATTACTTTACCTTCGATTATTTATGGTCTGATTTCGACCAGTTGGTGAACACTAGTAGTAATATATTTATTCGAAGGTTCACTTAAGCTGCCTATATTAAACTAGATAATTTATATTCGACTTGCTGGTGCCCGCGTTGAAAAATAAAAAAAATAACGCCTGACTAAATATATGACTTTATTGCAGTTATTAGCTTTTTGCCAGACGTTAAAATTTCATAACGATCGGTTGAATGGTATAAGGCGTGAAAAGGTAATAGACAGGCAGACAGAGTTACTTTCACATTTATAATATTAGTATGGATGAGTAAAACATGTTTTACTCATACCTACATAATATTATATGCATATAAAAGGACAGTGCCTCCTTTTCTACTAATAAAGTTAAGTACTTGCTCAACGGACATCGCTGCAGTGTGATGAAGATGAATTATATATCAGGTAATTTATATAAATTATTTGTACTATACTATATCCACGGAAACGAGTTAGTAGAGCGCTATCTCTCTTGCACAAAATTTTAACTGTGATTGGTCGGCGATTTACACTAAGGCAGTGTACACAGAGCGAAACTTTTTTAGTCTACTCGTGCTGTCCGTACTGTGCAGACGTGTTCTTTCTTGCAATATTTGCTCAATAAATTTCCTCTACCTGTGACTCGGCTTGTTTATGGACTTTGTGCTCGATTGCTTTGTGACGACTCGGCGACTTGTATAACGGACATTTGATTGCGTACTTTGCGTAGTGACAATGGCGGATCTGTCGGATAATGGATCTATTGAAAAAAGAAAACGGCGAGCTTTTTCGTCAAACGAAAAAGCTCTGATATTGCATAATGTAGGAAATGACAGCAGTGACAGTGATTCGTCGGAGAGTGAAATTGAATACTGAATTAAATTTATTTTATTAATTGTTTTGCTTTTATTTATAAATTTTCAACGTTGTAATTTTATTTGATTGTTTCAATTGTATTTCATGCATGCATCTACAATAAATAAGTATGATATTAAACTGTAATTTTTATTTCCTTCATAAATATTTTTTACAAAGAAAACAATGTAAAAACGTATGTATAAAAACGAGTAATACAAAAAGCAAAATTATTTTAAATGCGCAATTGTGTTAAAAAAAGTAGTCTAAAATAAGTCGCTCTGTGAACGCGCCTTTACTTTTCTACGGATTTGTTTACGCCCACTGTTCATTTCCTGTCCTTGTCAGTATGAAAAATTCAGACAGAGAAAGCGCTCGTTTCCGTGGATATAGTATAATACTTTGTAAGATTTGATATTGCAAAACACATTTTGATATATATGACCAGTAATTTATAAACATTAGATTGTCTATTCTGTTATGCACTATACATAGAAGATAAACTGTGAGATGTCATTTCCTTATATTATTTATTAGCTGAGCACGCGACTTCGTACCCATGGTCTTCGGTACGGTGCGAACTATTTTGTTTGTAAACCGATTGGAATGAAACAAACACTTAAATGTTACGGGAAGCTTGCTGAATCGGTTAAGCCGTTTCTGAGATTAGCGTGCACAAACAGACAAATTCTAAAATTATTTTTTTGACCTCGGTAACAAATTAAAACGTGTACATATTTTTTTTTTGAAAAATATTTGACGTATAAACACAGCTCATTTACGATATCTAAGTTTTTACCTATATGTATGTATATTTACTCGTGCTTATCAACTCTAGTGCTGCTTGTTGAAAGTTGAAAGAATAAATATAAAAAATCCCGTAGTGCACCTAGGTGATCAAGGCGGGTGGACACCAACAGACTTATGTAAAATTCATTTCCAAAGTTAGCCCTGCCGGGAATCGAACCCGGGACCCCTGCGACCGAGCGTTAAAGCAAGTACCTCAACCACTGCTTTTCTAATAATAAACATTTATTTTGTACACCTCGACAGATTTATAGATATTGGGACACGTATCTATGTTATCTGGACAATAAAACATATATCGTTACTTACAATATTTTATTATCACATGAGTTTATAGTAAGTATAAAATGACAACGGTTATAATATTAGTTGTATTACACATACTTATTCTATCAAGGGTACATTTATATACATAATATTTATTCATATTAGCGACATAAAATATACATATATGTAAATAAGCGATTTTCAGTCACATCTTTAATTTTATTTTATGATTTTCAAAGTATATTATTAATTAGTTCGAATTTATTCCGTTAGCTGACCCACTGCCAGTTTAAAAAAAACCTGTTCTTGTTTATAAGAAATAAAACAAATACTTTAAATATTTAAAAAGCAAGATGTTTTTAAACAAGAGCAGTTTAATTAAACGATCTTTGTTTATCACAGAATACAGGACAGATCAGAGGCCGCGTTCAATTATAACTGGATGCCGTGAACTCTATGTAATTTATTAAGTCTCAATTACTATAGTAAATTTGTAAAAAAAAAAGAAAAATTAAAAAATAAATAAAGGTTGTGAATGAACTATTTTATTCAACAAATGTAAATTCCATGCTATTCTAAAGACATTTTTTTCACGTTCGAACCACACGATAAGGCATAATTGAAATTAAATATTGACTACACGCCAGCAAGGAAACTGTTCTGAGTGACAGTAATTCCTGCAGCTTTATTAAATAGAAATAGCAGTGGCATTTCTATTCTATTATGAAAAAAAATTTTCTATAATGAGCAAAATTGATTTAGCAATTGCTTTATACATACGAAGTGCTTTAGTGAAACACTCAATTTTAAAATAAATAAAAAAATATTCACGAAAAGGGATTTAAATTCTTATCGTATTCGTCGTCCGCAGCGAAAGGATTCGTCGGATCGTTGACATCATCATCGGCGAACGGATTCTTGGACTCGTCGTAGGGATCCTCTTCGAAGGGATTTGTGGCAGCGTTTGAAATATTCTCTGATATTTTCGCCGGAGATATATCCATTTTCTCCAAGTTTGTTCGGGAGCGTTGCGGTGAAGGCCCTCGGTGTACGCTCGGCTCCAACTGACTGATGTTAGCTTCTAGACTAGAACTGTATTGCTGCTGCTCTAATATTCTCATTCTGCCCTCCGGCACGGGCACAACGGCGGTGCCTTTGGGAACTATTTGTTTCGCTGTATTTGGTATGAATACTGAAAACAACAAAGTGTCACTTTAATTACTCCATAAACATATCACGGACTAAGAAGTAGTTAAGAATATGGATGATGTCTAAATTTAATCCACTTTAGGCCGCCTTTCCACCTGCAAGAAAACTTCCGCGAGAAATGTCCGACAGTCTGTCCGATAGCAGCTTGCAAGTGTAAACTCCGTAGCAAGAGCTGTCGCGACACCTCTTACACTTACACTTGCACTTGCAAGCTGCTTTCGGACAGACTGTCGGAAATTTCTCGGTTATTTATAATAATAAATTCGGATCGGTTTAGTTATAATAATAAATTCGTCGCTTTGTCTAGTTCGGCAAAGCACGTAAAAAATGTTTTAAAACATTATTTGGCAAAACTCATTTCTAATTTAATAGGTCCAACTATTGGGCGAATACTTAAAAAATTTCAAATTTCAAATACTTTACTCGGAGTCGAATTGTCAAGAAGCCCCTAAGGTTTGAAGAGATCAAAGAATTGTACTACCTTGCTTGCTTTGTCCCTCCTGAAGCCTCAACTTGGCTTCGGCTCCCGGCCCATACGTTTGGGCGGAGACTGGCGCAGATGCGATAGCGGGAGCGACGGCGGCGACGGCCGCAGAGTGAGGAGTTTCCGCTACTTCGGCGCCCGTGATCACAGTCAACTTGTTGAATAAACCCCGACCGAAGTACTCTGATACCACGGCGTATCTGCCACAATAACATGCATAATTAGAGTTAAGATGTTTTTAGAAGTATTCTTAGGTGTTAAAAATAGTAATAGTAAAAATAGTAAATAAAAATAGTATTTCTTAGGTGTTATTTATTCAACTTTTATTCCTCATATACTTTTTGTCAGGCATTTTTATTTTTAAATAATTTTTTTTAAATCTAATTTCAAGGGAAAACATGACACAAAATTATCAAAAAACAAAAAAGCTGTGTATCCACTCGGTACTAAACTTCACAAGATCATCCGCTGGTTAATCTGAAAATTTCAATTTTGAGATATTTGGCTTTCACAAAAGGCACCTTTTTTTTACCAATGAAATAATAGTGCAGGCAGGCGAGGCGTGAGGTGAGTCGGCCGTCCGACATGAACCGATTGTTACCGAGAGAGAGAATATACTGAAGGCGGATAAAAATCGCGGGGCACAGCTACTATATATCTATACATATAATAAAATCGTAAACGAGCCGTGTGTTTACATGAAAGATTTAAAAAAAATTGTACACGTTGTACTTGTGTTACCGAGATTAAAAAAATAGTTTTTAGAATTTTTGATTATTTCTCTGTGCGTTTCTGCACGTCAATCTCAGAAACGGCTTAACCGATTTAAATGCTGTTTTCACTGATGTATTGCAGCAAGCTTCCCGTAATTTTTAGTTAGTTTTAAAAACAAAAAGTTACGGGCTATACCGAGTACTAAGCTACGAAGTTGCGAGCTCAGCTAGTGTTCAATAAACTTTCAAGTCCGAATTCAGGAAAAAAAAACTACAGGAGATGACCGTTTATCCCGATAACAAAACGGATTTGTTTGTAAGACACCCCAGGAAGTTTATTTTTGTTTTTTATTATTAAAGGTGGCAGACAGGCTGACGGTCCATTTGATGGTAGGTGGCTACCGTCGCCTATGGACACAAGCAACACCAGGGGGGGTACGTGTGCGCTGCCGACCTTGCAGGAATTTGTTTACTGCTCGCTTGAAGAAGCCCATATTGTAGCTAGATGGAAACACCTTAGAAGGGAGACTGTTCCAAAGATCGCGCGTCCGTGGGATAAAGTTTCTACTCATCCGAATTGTGCGCAGCGGCACTATATCCAAGTAATACGGATGAACTTCGCATCTATGGTGCGCAGTGCGGTGGTAAAAGTTTGAGGTAGGCATTAATTGGAATTTCTAGAACAATTTTAAAACATTTATAGGATTGAATTTGTTATTTGGAAGTGAATTCACGAGTACGGTGACGTTCTTTCCATTAAACAACACAATTAAACAGTTAATAAAGTTTAAATTGATAGTAAACAATCATTTACCCGTTGTCTTCGACGGTATTATAAGAGAAACACCACGCGAACGGTCGAATCATAACAATACAAATTATTTAATAATAATCACAGTGACATTTATGTACATCGATAACATATAATTTACGATCGATAAGAAATCTTCTGTCGTTCGATAAACTTGTTCGACGTGTGTTCTTAAATCGCGACCAGCGACGAATGTTGTTATGATAACAATAACGACCACGACTGTGCAATCATAATCAAACTCTGTATAAATATTATAAAGAGGTAAAATTTGTTTGTTCATAATTAATGAGTAATATCTGAAACAATAAAACCAATTCTAAAAATTCTTCCGCTTATATACCTACTAGGAGACTTTTTTAAAATTATTTTCAAATCGAAATTCTAATATCTGTTCCGGGGTGTCTCTACGTTTTAACAACAATTACTAGGCTAAACCCACTACACGATTTGAAATTTTAATCAGACGAAGCCGCAACAAAATCATTTGCTCTACACACATATGTAGGGTGACGTCACCAACATTTACACAGCCGTTATACATTACACTCGTCATGAGTAACTAACGAAAAACTTCACACATTATATATTTATTCATATAAAAAAATATAAATATATTTATATGATAAATAATTGACTTATATCAAAATATTACAGTAAAAATAATTGAGTTTTTTCGTGATATTTTGATTGAAAAATGATTTTTTCTAAACGAGTTATGGAGTTCTAAAGATCTATTAGGTAAAATATATTTTAGTTTATACTAGCGACCCTTCCTCGTTTATCACTTTTTCCATTAGTGCAAACCGTATCAAAATCCGTTGGATGGCTTAGAAAAAGTTAACGGCGGAACAGATAAAAGCATACAGTGACTTTATTTTATATTATGTATAGATTTAGAATTAATTAGGCCCAATAAATTTCATTGTGCGTTTTAGTTGTATAAAAAAAGTTTAGTTGTATTTTTCACCCTCCTACTACCCCCCCCCCCCCTCATTTTTTAATCGCAATTTTAGTATTTTTGTATGAACAATATGCAAATAATTTAACAGTCCACACTGTCTCATGGTGTAAATGTATCACCATTTCGTTGATACAGTCCACACTGTCTCATTGCTCTTCACTGTATATTTTTAAAGCACTTACGGATCGTGGTCTTTGTGTAGTCGGTCGTGTAGTGCCTCCGCGGCGTTTCCGGGATGGCCCGCATTACCCGCGTGCCCAGCGTTACCAGAATGCCCCGCGTGCGTGGGAGCATCGCGGGTACAAGCGGGGCACTCGCGATCCGAATCGGAGTAGCTCTGGAAACAACTGACACAAAAACACTATTTGAAACATTTTTAACAAATTTTATAACAGTTTTTCTTATAGCAGCTTTGCTTGTTTTAGTTTCGTAGTTGTTTAGTTACGTATCTTATTGCCATAACCAATTTTAGGTTAACCCATAAATAAACACCTATATTGTCTATAGACCCGCTTCTTCTTAAAAATAATTAGGCAAGAAACAATGTTAAATGTATATTATTCGCGTCTATGTTACTTTTACACCACACAATAAATTTTCTTTTTTTAGTAAAGATTGTTATTTAATTTTGTATAGCGACATCTAGTCAAAAATTAACACAATTTAAACATTTTAAAAGTAGCTCTTATAAATGGCCCTCTTTTGGAATAAAAGTATTGTTGGTGTATCGACAAAATGTCAGAATAATTAGCAGAATGCCATAGAAAGTGCTGCATATGCATACAGTACTGTCAAAGAAAATAAAATAGGCTAACCGATCTATTTATACATATTCTATGTGTTTGCCATATGTATAACTGTGAATAGATACTGCAGAAGTATTATAGTTTCCACTCACTGTTGATGGAATGCATGTTGACAGAGGAAGTGAACGGTAGGCAGTTCCAATTGCCTGTTGCAGGCCGTACACCTGGAACTCTGGAATACGACTGGCTCCGACTGGATGCGTTGGATCTGTTCCTTCATCTTCTCACTCTCTGTCCTGTATTTGGTGGACAACTCCTGCTCGCGGGTTATCACTTCGTTCTCAGCTTTTAGCACGTTCATTAGGTATCTGGTTGGAAAGTGTTAAATTAGACATGCATCTGGTATACTAAAGAAACACACAGTAAGAACTTTTTTATGTAAAGGTTTTGCAGGTGGCTCTAACATCCTTTATTCACACACCGAAACACAACAGCACACATGCTGTTATTTCTATGTGGTTTTTTGTAAGGAGGTGGTTACTGCCGCCAGACAGGCTACACAAATTATAATTGCGAAATGTAGTGTGCCCTGCCACTACTTGCCAGATCCAGACCATATCCAACTTGGAATGGTTCATTTACAAAGTCGGGAATAAAACCTGGGATCTCCATTTTTTTATGTTATCAATTTTGACATTGACAGGAGTGGGGGCGGGATGGTTGTAATATTTTGGAAAATTCTCACGTGCAGGGCTCGCTACGTCCCGTAGTAATAATTTGGGCAGCGTTATGAGTAAAGGATATCAGAGTCCAGAAGTCGGCAGCAATATATATTCTCTGACGTTACTTGTATTAAAGACTACGATAAAGTGTAGTTAGCTTACGTGTCAAGTCAGTCAGCTTATATAAAAGATACTAATACCGTACAGTCTCTTCTTTTCAGTATAGACGCTTATAGACATTCTGCTACGACTTACTTGCGAACGTCGCCGAGAGTGTAGGAGGGAGTGCTGGTGAGGCAGTCGATGACTAGGATGGGTGACAGCAGCTTCTCGTTGGCTGAAACAGAGACGAGAGTGAGCGAGTCACGAGAGACGGATTGGGGTGGAGGTCAGAGGGAGATGAAACGAGTGAAGATTAGAGGGAAATGGAATGGGTGGCGGTTCGAGGCAGCGTGTCGTTGTCACCTATGACGTTGAGCAGTTCAGGCAGACAGTGGGCGGGCGGAGGCCACCAAAGGACGTCCAGCCACAAGCGAGGGCAGGCGGCCCCGCGGCGCCGACACACGCGCAGCGCCCCTTCGGCGTCTTCAGCACGCATGTGCACACCCACCTGCGCGCGCCATCTATAACGACACATAAGTCGCTCACCTGGGATAACTAAATTTATTCAGCTCGATTCAACTTTTGTCCATAGAAAACACTAGTTTTGTATTGAGATGCGCACGCGACCGTTCAGCTTTCCGAGTCTATTCAGCTTTCGCGCCATACAGGCGAAAATAAAGAGAGTGATAAATGATAACGCAAGCCGGGTTCAGCGCTATACGCGACTTCTCATCGACAGTTTGCAACTCCTCGTCCACAACTTAAACTTGCATAGATTTTCACTCATTCAGTAGCTCTAGCATGAGTTTACGATGACCGCACTCGCTAGCGAGAGCGTAAAATATTTATATGGAAAATCCTACAGCGCCTCTAGCGGTCACTCAAAGAACTAAAATCGGTATTATGAGTTGCACAAGTAAAAAATCTATCGAAACCGTAGTCGCTAGCGAGTGACGTGTTGCACTTTTGCTGTACAAATTCGGTACCACGAGTCACAAACTCGATAGACGCTGTCGAGAGTACTGCCGTCACTGTAGTTGCAGCACTCACCTATGTTTTCAACGTGAGAAAGCTAAATCTATTGCAAATATAGACGATATTCACTTTTAATATACTCTATATTGTAGTTATTATCATTGAAGTGCTAGAAATTATTTTAAATAGCGTTGGAAATTATGGAAATAGGCGTTCACATTTCAATGGTAAACATTTTATTTTTTTGCCTTTACGATTTTATACGAATAATGCAATAACTTTTCAACATAAACTAAGTTTAAACTTACCTCTCTTTATATAATACCATTAAGATGAACTGTGTGGCGCTAGTTCTAAGCATATTAAATATTTTTCCAAAATTTATTCCAAAATTTTAATAATCATGCAGTCACAACCTCAACAAAGGTATGTAGTACATACCTTTGTTGAGTATGTACTACATACATACTATGTACTTTTAGACGTTTAAACCAACAAATTTAAAACTTCTATAATTCCTATGATGTTATATTGTATTGCGCGCTCGTTAATTTTCCGCATAATAATCAATCATCACGTCTTTGTCTTTCGTGTAATGTTAGAAAGAGACGATGAATGGGTGTGCAGTGAGCACGGATGCCATACTCTATCGAGTTGACTGTAGCGGTGGGCGATTATGAATGATTGGTATAATCGAATTACTTAGTAATACTAATGTTGATAATCGATTATGAAATTAGTAACTAATATATTTTCATAATCGAATGACGTTACTAATTAGTACTACTAATCCTGTTATAAAAAGTTGAGCGCAATACTGAATTTGCGCCGTTGAGAGGTTCTTGTTGAACATAATGATTAAAATATTGATATCATTGATAGGATTAGTATATAAGTGCAAAAGTATCATTATTATTACGTTTGGATGAGAAGTTGTCTTTTACGTTTTGTTGTTTTATAGAAATATTTAATTTACAGTTGATTATTATTCGTAATATTTCGTTCTTGATCTAAAATTATTTGACATTGATCTCAATGACAGTGATTTATTGTTACTATTTATAAAATGTTTTTTTATAATTTTTAAGCATATTTTTACTCTTAAAGGCTGAAAATGTGCTATTGTGTATATTTATATTTTATAAAAAAAAAAGTAAGTAACAGTTTTATTTTGTTTTGATGAGAAGTCATCTTTTTTTGTTATATTGGTAATTGTTATACGTACTTTAAAAGAAATGCTTTGTTTAACGTTGATTCTTAGTTATAAATATTGTTCTTAATCTAAATTAGATTTATTACTTCTAAGGGTGCTGAAACTGTGTCATTGTATTAAAAAAAACTAATTATAGTGGTTAGTATTATATAAATATGATTAATGGTAAATATTTTACATTATAAAGAGAATTTATACTAATTAATTCATTAGGTACCTGTATTTATTTGTGTGCCTAAATCCAACATTCACCATGAAAACAATATTCTTAATGTGTTAATAAATAATGAATAATTAATATCATTATTCATCTTAATTATCTTAATATTAATTATGTTAGTATCTTAATGAATGATTAATATCATTGTTGCAGTAATATGTGCTGGTAGAAGACTAGTAAGAAATTTAAAAAAGTCTGATACAATATTATTCAGGACGAGCGGCGTAGTACACTGCTGTGACGATATCCGTGCGAACGAGACAGCGCACAGCGCTCGCCTCTCGCCTTGCGTCGACTCGCGATCGCGACTACTAACTAAATTAGTAACTACTATAACCTTTATAATCGAGATATCTCGAGATATCTTCATAATCGAATGATTTCATTAGTATATCTCATAATCGCCCACCTCTAGTTGACTGTAGTGAGTGTAGTTAACTACAGGGTGACTCGTGGTAGGTATATTAAATCCGACTATACTAATGGCGTTCTCCCGCTTACTGCATTCGTCGTGTCACTCGAATCAACTATCGAAACTCATACTAGAGCTACAGGAGATAGCACGGGATGACGATCATACGCGCCTGATAGAAGAGGAAGCGTACTTGAGTAACCAAAATCGTCCCGGGAAAGGCGAATGGAGCTGAATAAGGGTAACTACTTACTCCCCTAACGCGAAAACATACCAGTCACGGATACAATATAACAACGGGTCAAATACACCGATTTATTTATGCACTATAAGACATGTTCGTTGACGTAAGTCTGAGAATAAAATAAAAACAAAACATCTTCGTAATCGTCTGCTTCCTCTCTTTATTAAGGTTAAAAACTTATAACCGAATAATTAAGTGACACTCAACTTGTTTCAGTTTTCAGTGTGTTATTACGTGACTCTGTCCTTTTTCCTCGCACGTAAAAAAATGTCAGAAGCGCCGACGCTATCTGTTTCATGGTAGAACAAAGCGACCTTAACAACACTTTGTTACCTTTTCATAAAGTTGTATGAACCTTTTTGGGAATGGCTGCACTACTAGATAAAATACATACTACTTAGTAAAAATACGAATTAACTATATGTTTGATTTAAAAAAGTAATGAACCCTTGAAAGTTTGTTTAGATTCATTGTTTTGTCTCGCTAGCCTTGCTTTACAGACTATCTTAACGGGTATAACTGTCAGACATATCGTCCCTGTTTCTTTTTTGATCTTTTCGATAGGGAAATCGATTTGAGAGATTACGATCCACTCTAGACTGTCACTGCTTTTCATATACATACATATATTAATCATTCGCAATTTAAGCGAAGCAGGAACTACACGAAATTGTGAAAAACGGCAAAAGAAGAGAAGTCATATAAGGATAGTTATATGACTTATAAGGATATAAGGATAGTTGCCAAAAATATGAGATAGAACTTTGTGTGGTGAAAAAACAAGGCTATCGATCTGGACCGATTCGATTTTTTGTTATTTTATGGTAACCTTTCGTTTTGTCAGTGGAAAAACTTTCGATGTTAGGTTGTAGGCAACATTGATTTTTCCTTATCGTCTCCATTTAAACGTTTCCAAAATTTTGGTATCATTACAAACTTTGCTTCTTTGGAATAAAACACACATAGAAAAAAGTACAGTAGAAGTAAAGAAACAAAATTGTCGACAATGAAACCACGAATTTCATAAATATTGTGTTAGTCTGAGTGTTACGTTTCATTTTGATTGAAATCTAATCAGAAAATAGATTATGTTATACCAATACCAAACACACAAAAGAAAAGAATTGCTCACAGTTTATTTTCCTCGTAGAGATGCAAGACTCCTGGCTTGAAGCCCAACATCTGACAGATGATGAGCGTTTGATCCTTGTCGTAGGTAGCCTCTGGGTCTTTCAATACCTTCATCACTTTCCCCTCATATTCACTCTTTTGTGGTTCTTTCGACTTCGCCCTGTCACATAATAATATATTTTTTATCTAATAAATTATAGTATTTTTTATAGTTGAAGGCCACACACTATACCGCTTATAAAAATCGGAAATTTCTAAAGTATATACATAAAGCCATTTAATTTTTACAGGTAAGGTAACATTAATATTACTGTGTTTGAGAGATTTTTATTTATAAAGAAACCTTCAGAATTTTTTAATTTATTAATTGGTGGAGTGACTGAAAACTCCTCTGAAACAGTCTTTACCATTACTCTTACGAGTACGAGTCTTTACGAGAGACTTTTGTTCGCGTAAGACAAAATCATTGAAGTGTGAAAAACTTCGTTTATTAAAATATACAATCGATTTGAAGCGTCATCGTGCACAGATACGTCACTCTCGAGCACTCACCGTGGACTAAATCCGCTGTGTGCGTTGATGCGCCTTGGCATGTTATTATTATCATTTTTTATTTCGGTGGCGTCGGGCGGCAGTAACCACCCCCTTACAGAAGACCACTGTGAAATAACAGCACTTGTTATTTCACAGTGATGTGTTTTGGGTGAGTGAGTAAGGGATGCCAGAGCCCATTTCCCTATCCACTCCTAATCCCTCATCCTTAATCCTACTGTAGTCGGCAGCGTACTTGCAGCAGCTTTGGCGTTGCTTGTGTTATAGGCGACGGTAGCCACCTACCATCAAGTGGACCGTCAGCCTGTCTGCCGATCTTAACATAAAAAAAACTCCACGTAGTTTTGTCTCTTGATGTCTTCGATTATTTTAGTACACGATACTTTAAGTCCCTTATGTACGTTATTCGATGCAGTTGTAAGCATATATTTTCGATGGATCTGAACCCCGAGAACTGTCCCTATTTAGACGCAGGCTTAAATATGTTCGAGTACCCATATAAATGAAGCCAAACGCAGTTCACGTAGCTTGCGTTTAACATGTATGTCGGCTCATGAGATAACCGCAAATTAGTTATGTTTGTCATTGGACAGTTAATTAAAGCGAGCTATTATTGACAGAACCAGGTACAATTATGATATACCCTATACTGTTATTGAGAACACTGTTACTTGATTAGTAACAGTGTTCTCTATAGTACATTAATTGTGTATAGTTCGTTAGAGCCATCACGTCTCCTAAGGACCGTAGCGGCCACACATTAAGTATAAATACGTAAAACGGCCTACTTATGCGAAGTGTGAGAATCAGAACAGCTAGTTCAATAGAATATCGCCTAAAAATATCATATTTGGAAAATATTTCAAAATACATATTTATAAACAGTAGTTTAACACTACGAGTAACTCCTGCGCGTAGCTTAAGCGAGTGCCACTCGGCCGGCTTCCGAATGCTATGAAACACTACAAGTTCGTACGAACGACCCCGGAGGTAACTATAAAAGCCACAGTTAAACTTTCCTATAACTGTTAGCTTCTATCCATTTCGCGATTTTCCCAATCGCCGTATTTGCAGGGTTTGAGTGTTTTTAAACGCTCCCAGCAAGTCCGTTTACGCTTTGAAACTTCTACGACCAAAAGTTAAGCAAACCGAGAGAGGTTTTAGTGCGGTAAGAATCCCACACTACCATGTGAATAAGTCCAGAGTGCTGTCTTATCCCTTCGCAGGTGCCTTTTGAAGGTTTCCTTTCTCGTAAAAAAAAAATCATTCCGTCTAGCGCGTTCGGCCCGCTTCTACCTCTGCTGGAATGGTGTTCGAGTACTAGCCTTCTTAAACTCCATATACCAGCACTTGTAGTATATGTGACGTTTTCTCTTTTCACAAGTATTACTGTATTGTGCTTGAATAAACTCTTTAAACATAATCGCCGTGTTCCTGCGCCCGCCCCGTATAACAAGTTGTTACAGTAGAGAAAATTGGATGTTTTTTAATCAAGGTGCTGCAAGTGCTATGCCGACATTAGTAGGACTAAGAACGGGGGATTAGGAAAGGACTGGAAAATTGGCCGTACCATCCCTTACTCACTCTTCGAAACGCAACAGTACGCGCTGTACACGTGCTGCTATTTCACGGTGGTCTTCTGAAATAAATGTTATAAACCATAAAAGCAGTACATACCTTGGGTATATTATCTAATTAATAAGGAAAAACAGAAAAATATGGGGCGGTTCAGGAAAAAAAAATGTATAAAGAGATTTGCTCTTACCAAACGTGTATGTAATGCTCGATAAGAGCGTCGAAGACCAAGTTCGAACATTGCGGATCGGTCGCCGTCATGTGTTCGAGAAAGTCTATGAGTTTCTCGGAGTTGCTCAGGAACATATGTATGTAGTCATCAGGCAATGCTCTGTCTGGCTCCTTGAAGGCTCCGGACAGCGAATTTTCATCCACCAGCGGTTTACTGCGAGGCTTATAGTCCGTGCATAGTACTAAAACATATCAATTTTTATTGACGTTAAAATTAGTCCCTACTACCAACACTGCGAAATGGCAACGTAAATCCGAAAGCAAATAAAATATTTGTGTTTGACAATAATTACAGCGACTTAAAATCTCATCTGGAAAATAATTTTCACTGGCTCCTTGGTTGAATTGGCTTAATTCTACCAAAAGTCTAATAATGTAGTACCATAAGAATAAATAAGAACACAAGGTAGAAGTGAAACTCCCGCTCCGGACGCGCTCAAGGTCACGATATTAGCCTACGCGTTAAACGGAATACTCAGTCGGGCTGTCACTTGTTTGTGCGTTGCGTACATCTTTAAACAAATTACAATGGCGCCAAGTTATTGTGGTGTGTTTGGTTGTACAAACAATTAAACTATGCCACAATTAAGTTTTTTTAGTTTGCCCGATGATGAGAGGTAAGTAAATTTCTAATGAGAGGTATTTTCTAAATATTATTTTGTTTTCGTACCTACTTAATCAAAAGGTAAAATTTAGTTAAAGTAGGTACCTACAGCATTTTTTTACTTGGCTTCATTTGGTATGGTACTTATAATAACTTATTATTTATAAGTATATTTAATGTAGGTACGTATTTATTAATCTCATATTTTATAAAACTAGAATAAAATAATGGTTTTAAAGTAAAGAAAAGCTTATATTTTAGCGATATTTTCTTGATTCGTAAGCAATATTTAACAGTAAACAGTAAGCAAGCAACCCTAGCGACTAGCCTGGGCGACAGAGGGGCGTAACGACGTGAAGGGGGAAGTAGTTATATAAATGGCGGCGTTTGGGACTCGGGTAAAGAAGATTCACTTCTACTTGTGTTCTTATTTATTCTTATGGTAGTACTTAATAAATTTTGCAAGACTCAGTAGCTAAGAACCATCTCGATCACGTCAGTTTTCAACCAAAAAATCCGGATCAAAATCGATACATCCTCTTTTGCGTCGGGCGTTAAAAATGAATCGCTAAATGTGTTGCTATGCGCAAAACTTGAGAAAGCCTCGATTTATTTCAAATATTTAGCCCTAGGAAGATTCTCACGAAGAGAAAAATTGGAAAAAATACCCGAGAAAAGCCAGGGGCGGATAGCTAGTGCAATATAAAAGTGCAGGCTGCCCTAACTGACGTAATATTTTCTATCATTTAAGTCGCATTTTTACAGAAAATAATTCATTATATTCATATTCGGAATGGCCTGATAATCTTCAAACGCCTGAACGATCTTCTTAAACTGTAGCTAATAAGAATCGTCTCGATCACGTCAGCTTTCAAATAAAAAAAACCGGATCAAAATCGGTCCATCCGTTTTGAAGCTACGATGCCATAGACAGACACACGACACACACGTCAAACTTATAACATCACATTTTTGCGTCGGACGTTAAAAAACATGCAAATGACAACAATGATAATGAGATAAATTGGTATGCATGACACTTAAACTGTTTCGGAGAAAACGCCCCCGCATTCGCCACACTCGAAGGGCAAACAGAAGGACATCGAGAGAATTCGATTCCTAATTATTTTTAGGGAGAATGTACATTGCATGATTTTTTTATCTCTTCCACTAACGAAAAGTCAACATTTTTGTACAAATCAATACGAGAATCGATTCTTACATATTATTAATACTAGAGTTGCAACTTAGAGTATAAAATATACCAATTAAAGCATAGAATTTGACCATTTCAATCATGGCAGCCACTCTTTGTCAGGTCGGATTCATTCAATTTTTTTCTACCTCCACTGTCTAGCTCATTTCTTCTAATAGGTTGGATGAAAAAAGAATTTAAAAAAAAGAATAAGCAGTTTCTGATCCTTTCATCTTTCCTATAAAAACATGAAGCTCGAAATAACTGTGCCTTTCAAGAACACCTTCGACAATAGACGAGACCATTGGATGAGTGGTTAGGGTGCTTGCCTTAGCACTCTGTCGCAGGGGTCCCGTATTTGATTCAACGCAGGGCAACTTTGAAAATGAACGTTTCAAAGTTGTCTCTGGTCTGGATCTGGAAAGTAGTGACAGGGCACACTGCGTTAGCAATCATTTGAGCCGCCCGTATTGAGGCAGTAACCATCCCCTTACACGAGCCATGTATGCATTTGTTATTCGGTGAGTAAGGGATGCCAGTGCCCATTTCCCTATCCTTATCAATCTCTTGTCCTCAATCCTACTACTTTTACATCCAATCATTTTTTGCCATATAATGACACAGATTAATCGTTTTGAAAGAAAAATCATGTTTTCGTTGATATTGTCTAATAAATCCATACTTTTCTATGTAATTCAATTTAAGACTGTTTTTGCATTCCATCAATACAGCAGCAGAATATGTATATAAATTAAGAAATCCTAAATAAAGTCTACATTAAAAAATATATTATACGTTTATAAATATTATGAGACAATTCTTTTTAAATCTTACGAAAAATTGTTCCCGCAATGCCCCTTATATTTATTTCAAACAATGTCGTTGGCTCTTAAAACAAAATTATGACGTGTTTCGTTTATTAGTTAACCCCCCCACACACTATCAGATCACGTTAACTTTATTATTAGACTTAATTATGAATATTGATGAATCTAGATCGTTATAAAACGCACGCTTTCACACTTCAAACGCATTCGACCTGTGTCTTTATAACAGAACGATTGCAAATATAAAGCTTACACAAAATGAACTTTTTAAAATGTGTAATGTTTCTGAGCCTTTTCTTTACGTGTTCGGGACAGGAGAAGCCACAAAATTATTGCGGAAGGCGTTTAGCCGTAACGCTATCATTGCTATGTCAAGGCGAACCGAATAAAAGATCTGATACTGCGTTCTACTCGATGAACCGTTATTTTCCGGACACGTCTGATTTCCTATTAGAACCGGAGACGGCTTTAAAGTTTGCTTCGCGGCGTGGCAAGAGATTCATAACCGAAGAGTGTTGCAACAAAGCCTGCACTTTGAAGGAGTTGACCAGTTATTGTTGAGAAAAATTACATATTATGTTTAAATTGTGTATTGATATGAGTTAATTTGTTAACAAAATATATTACAGCAAGAATTGTAAAATTTATTTTCAGATTTTATTTATGCTTAGAATAGTGGAAACCTTCCCACCCTAAGCAGTTAACACATAAGATTAAAAATCGCTTCAAATTATCTAGTAAGTATTCATTAGATAACTAAAAGTAAACATTATGTTCTCATTCTATTAAACGAAAACATATTTACATGTCTTAATATTTATTTATAGAAAAAATACCTAACAATGTGACGTATCAACAAGCGTAATAAACAAACAAACTCACTTTCTCGTATTAACAATATTAATTAGGAATAGCCTTCTTGTTTTTTTAGGGTTCTCTGTTCTCGTTTGGGTCATTTGACCCAAATGATGTCAATGATTTGAGCCAAATAACTATGTATTGGTAGATACTTAATTGTGATAGGAATAAAATGAATGTCAAATGAAATAAACACAAGGATGGAAACATATCAGTAACACTGTTCTTTTTTTATGTTAAGATTGACCAACAGGCCGATAGTCCACTTGATCGTAGGTGACTACGATCAACTATAACACAAGCAACGCCAAAGCTGTTGCAAATGCGCTGCCGACTACAGTAGGATTAAGGATAAAGGATTAGGAGGGGGGATAGGGAAATGGGCACTGGCATCCTTTACTCACTCACCGAAACACAACGCACATATGCTGTTATTTCACGGTGGTCTTCTGTAAGGGGGGTGGTTACTGGCGCCAGACGAACTGCCCAAATAAGTGCTAAACGCAGTGTGCCCTGCCAGTACTTATTCTTTATTTTAAAACAATTGAAATTCACTTTATAAAAATACACGATACATAAAAATACTAATCTTAAGCAGAGTAAAATATAATTTGAGAGAGTTTTAAATAATTAATAATTATAAATATTTGCAAGTATCTTCAAAGAAATTACAATTAATTCGATTAAAAAAATTAATAATAATAAAAATAACACTTTTTCTCAACTGGCGCTACATTATCTAAACAATCTGCACTGGCTGAATCTATAATGACGTCACAAGACGGCAGTTTTCCTGTGTGTGTCATGGTATTTTGCGACTAATGACATGTGAGTGTGATTTATACCAGTGTAACCGCCAAATTGATCTATCTAATTTTTATTTACTTTATTTTGAAGTAATACATAAAATAATCAAGTATTGTCAGCTTCATAAATTTTACTAAATAATTTCCAGAAACTATATAAATAACTTATTATAATGTTGAATTTTTATTTTTTTAATGTAAATTTCGGCAGAGTGGCCGACTGCCCACTTGATGGTAGATGGCTATTAACACAAGCAACTCATAACACAACTTACACAACCCTGTTATGAGGGGACAGGCAAATGGGCATTCCTTACTAACTCACCGAAACACAACAGCACACATGCTGTTACTTCACTGCGATTTTCTTTAGGCGGATGTTTACTGCCGCCTTATAGAGTAAGATCCAAGGCATGCCAGGGATAACATATTTTCTAAAGGACAAAATGTGGGGAATCGAGTAGTGTTCCTCTGTACTTTTAACGTATGCGTATCTGCTAAGATGGGTAGACGGCCAATTTAGATCTATAACTTCACTTATTTTCTAAAGGCTGATTTTTATATATGTTTTATTATTACAAAATATTACTCAGCACTTCACTTCCCGTCCGCCATAACTTCTGCCAGACGCTTTATAGACCCCTTTCATTTTGCAGCATATCGCTGGCACGCGGCCGACGCAATTCGTACGAAATCAATGACGGATTTCATTGTATGAAAGCACTCGTACATAGGAACACTACTCGATTCCTCACATTTTGTCCTTTAGAAAATAAGTTAACCCTGACTTGCTTGGGATCTTGGGCCATTACGTATTGTCCAATTTATCTATTGCGAAACAGTGCGTCCCCTGCTACTTCTAAGAGATTATTTAAAGATCTAACAGATTATTTAAGAGATTTTTAAACTTGAAATAGTAAAATACAAACACGCCAAGGGTGTCTGTACGTTTCTTCGTTTAAGTGTTCCAAAACTATGCAAATAATATTAATACAGTTTTCACTTGGCTTTGGCTTGCGGTAGCCCAACTTTAGTTATTAGTGTGGAAATAATTTAATAAAATTGACGAACTTTCTGAAAATAACTTTCCCAATAGTAAATAGCAACTTACCCTTCAAAAATTTAGTACTCTCGTCGGGCTCGTGTTGAATCAATCTGTGGCCATATTTTTTCATGTACATATCGGCATCTTCAAATTCCAACTCTGCTATGTAATCCAGTGCCTTCAAATATTGTTTCTTGTCCTCTATAATCATTTTGAGGTACCAGTCGTGTCGTTTGTGATTCGCGGCGAGGGACAGTGCGTCGTCCACGCTCACTTGACGAACGACCTGATCAATACCACCAGTTAAATTAACCACCAGAGAACAAACATTTAGCAGTCGAAAGGCATACTGTATTTAGCAATCGTCTCCCCTAGTCTCCCCCAGTGAAATAGTCCACTAAATGTTCACATAATGGAGAAAAGCACTAGCAGTGACCGGCACTCGGTTTTTAGTTATTTTTATTGTTTTTTATCACTATTGAACTTGTCTCTAATATAATTCACATTGTTCTCTTGACACTTTGTACTTTTGCACTCTCCTTAGATGATTTTTTTTAATTTTTAAGACTTATTTATTTAAATAAGTCTTAAACATTTAAATTATTAAATTATTTAATTTATTTATTTAAATAAGTCTTAACGGAGCCTTTTTTTGTAATGTTAACAGTGGCACTGTGGCGCCCCCTACCCTATGTCAAAATACACAACATTAACTACATGGTACTTATTGGAAATACGAATGTTTGTGAGGATGTATGGATGTATGTTACCTACTCTTTCATGTAAAAACTACTGAATGTATTTCTATAAAATTAACATATAGGACACTTTTATTCTGGAAAAATGGTAGGTTCCCGAGGGTCGTCACAGCAATAAGGATGTCAGTCGTTATACTACTCGTTTATTCTCTCATGTGTTACATTTTTTTAACGCGGACGGAGTCGCGAGCACCAACAAAATATCGCTGGCACCGTTAGTAATAAATATGTCGGAAACAAGCTTTAAGTTGTACAAAGAGAACGCAAGTCGTTTCCTTTCTTTCGATCCGAATCTGGAGTACAGATTGGTTACGGGCGAGAGCCAATTTGGAACGCACTGTCCGTCGCGCCAGGTGCATCTGCTCTCTCGTTTAATTATTTCTATTCAAATTCAAATTATTCATTTGCCTGTAGATGGGTGTATAACCAGATTTTACAATAATAACCTCCCAGCATGTACTACCACATATGGTGTGCAAAATATAAATCATAAGTAGGTATATAATAAAAAAGTCAATCATAATTAAAATAATCTACGGTCAATTAATAATAGCAACAAAAAATAATAACAATAATCTAAAATATAAAAGTCAGAGTACATAAATCAGTGTTGTTATTTTGCAATTACAAACATTAAATAATCATTCTAAGATCGCACGCAACTATGTTTCAATCTTAAGATAGCCACGATAAGAAAACCAGCCCACTTACCACGTACTTTCGGATACTTCTCCGACGAATATATGAACATAAGTTGAGACTTAAGAACCTAGTAGCTAAATCAATATCAGCTAAACACTGATATTTTCATTTCCTCACCTTTTCCACGCGCATGAAATTGGATAAAAAAATTTCCTTGTTTAACAACGAAGCAAAAAACAGCTTACCTTGATAGCAACATCCACGTCAAAATCTATAGCTTTGTCTTTGGAGTTAATGAACTCCTTCAACTTCCCCTGCTGATCGTGCTGGTCCAACTTAACGTAGCAAGTCAACAACAGAGTCGTATGGTCTTCAGTCGCGTATCCCTTCTTGTGGAGAACTTCCAAATATTGTATCAATGGCTCCAAATGTCTCGACTCGAGGTATTTTCGTATAACGTACGACGTTTCCAGCCAGCCAATAGTTTTCACGTATTGGTCTATCGCTCCTTTGAAATCGCCCTGTCAAAATATTCTAAATTTTAGTGAAAATGTCGCATGCAAACACATTTAAAATAAGGCTATGTTTATTATAGAATAATATAACTAGAACATTTATTAAATTGATTCCGTTTGGACTGACTTTGTTTTCACCGGAAATTAGTAGACAGAAAATTTTTGTCCACAACGAAATATGACAAATTGATTCTATATTTTCTTATCACAACTATATGTATAAAAATGCAACAATATCTATACATATTATAATAAGTCGCTCTGCCCCTCTGTGTGTTTCTCTGCTAGCTTCTAAAGCACCCAATGGATTTTGATATGGTTTACACTAATGGAAAGAGTGATAAATCGGGGGCAAGTCACTAATATTATTATAAAAAACAGCTTACCGTCAAAATACATTGTGGACAGCGAGAAATAATACATCTTATTTTTTTTTCGACAGACTGGCTGACGATCCACTCGATGGTAGGTAGCTACCGTTGCCAATAAGACAAGCAATAAGGTGCTGCAAGTGCACTGCCGACTACAGTAGGATTAAGGATAAAGGTTTGGGAAGGGTTAAAGAAATGGGCTCCGGCATCTCTTACTTGCTCACCGAAACATTGGTCATTTCGTTGAGCTCAATCTTTCGTTGTGGTAACTTGTCCGTTATCTCCTTTTTCATTATTGAATGATGATGACATGCGATGGCTGTCAACTTATCAGATCATATTAATTGTCAACTTGACGCACTCCTTGGTCGAGTGGTTAAAGGCCTCACCCCAGTTCCATTGATCTGCAGACATCTTGTCCGCCTGTCCAGCATCTCATCATATAATATAAAAAAGAAAATATTCACTCACCTTACCATACAAATGATCTCCATACTGTTTATAAATCTCGGTTAAGCCCTCCACGTCGTAATGCTGACTACTGGCTATCCTGATCGCGACATCGTACAAATTCTTTTTGAACAGAAGCGACAGCTTCGACTGTAGATCTTTCTCATCCAGATAAATCATCTCCTTGTTCTTCGTTAATATGTAAAACGAGCCCCACTCCGTTAGCACCGCGTCGATTTCCTCGAAACTCTTCGAGAACACGATGAATTTGTTCTGTATGTCCAGTATGGTGATGTGATGTGACTTCGGTTGCGAATTGCTAGTCGAGGCCAGTTTGGGAGCAGTTTCGTTGGTCGTGATGACCAAATAGGAACGGAACCAATCCAGACTGACCTTCTCGCCTTGCAGGGCGTAGCACGGTCCGCGACCCTCTGTTGTGTAGCAGTATATAGCCTAAAGCAAGTATTTCTATATCAATTATCTATTGTTTATACAATTAAAATTGGCAAATATTTAGAATCATTTTTAGGTGCATCGACACATAGGTAAAGGTAACATCAAGGGAATGCAAGTGTGGTGCCAATCCTTTTTTTTTGTTGCAAAATCCTCCTGGATATTAGTCAGCATGAGGGTTGCTGACAGGATATGCCAGACTCCTACCGGTTAAACCCAAAGACTCTCTAGCTCGGCCGTAGGTAGACAAGATGACAAGTTGTCCACTTGCCTTGAAAACAGTTGCCCTGCTACAACTTCAAATTCTATGAACATTATGATGATTTGTAACTGTAATATGACATCAGTCAGATTTACACACTATACTGTGAATTTTTTCAAGTCGCCAAATAATTACACAAATTGAACTCGTACTTAAAGTTAAGACACTTCAAGTTTATGCACAAATTATAGGTTTTTCCCGATGGATGTAAGGGCTCACGGAGCGTCTGACAAATCTGCTAATATTGTCAATGTGAAACTTGATGAGGACGTATGGGTGTTTGTTACTTTTTCACGTAAAAACTACTAAACGGACTTTGATAACAGTTTGCAGTAATATAATTTATAAATCAAAATAAGCTAAAATAAAAAAAAAAAACGCAGACAATCTACTGGTAATAATTAATATTAGTTTATAATAATTCTGTAAACAAATTCCTGCAGGGTCGGCAGTGCACTTGTACTCCAGCTGGTGTTGCTTCTGTCCTTAAGGGATGGTAACCACCTACTATCAATATCGACCAGCCTGTCACCCTTAATAATATAAAAAACTGACTTGACAGTCGTTACCCTGTCAATTTCATATTAAAATATATTACAAATTTCTGACTACCCACAGATTTTCCAAAAATTATCTTTCATACAAACATTGTCAATATTTACGAATACAACAAAAAAATGTAAAATAGGTCTTGCCATTCTCAAGTGATTTTTATTTATAAATAGATAAATAAATAACAATAATGTTACTAAATATTAAAGTAGAAAATCCGATCTTACTTAAGGTAAAATCTGTCCTTAGTACTAAAATAAAAAATTAATATAGCAAAATTCTCATCTTTTTTAAGTTTAAAGGATTATTACCTCACGTATTTAATACAAGTTCAATGACTTACAAAAAAATCCCATATATTTTTAGGTTTCAAGCTTCGAGGTTTATTGTAAGAAAGGACTCACGTCGTCAGTTGCCACTGTTAGACGATGTTTGTCAGCTAATACGCAGCAACCAGCCGCAGCGCCCATAGTGTCTAAGGTGACACATCGTTCCACCCCGGATCCCATTAAATACACCATTATGCACGACCGGGACACCACAAACAGCTTGTCCGCACCCCTTAGCAGAACACAATACAATCAGAGCATCAGTATGTAGCACCAACTTTATAATTATTAAAGACTCTTCTTTCGAAATGGATCATCAAGAGTACGAATTACATCCAGTTTTTTTTTTCAAACCTAATGCTGGTCTGAAAACCTTAAAACAATGTTGAATAGTTAGGCAAACATAAAGGCTCATTTTCATTACTAATTCGGTATTCAAAGTATAATCTTAAATTAATTAAACTATTTTCAAATCTAAAAAACAATATCTGCAATAAAGGGTTTAAAAAAATACTATAATTTATATATCTGTCACATAAATCAAAGAAAAATAATTATAATTGGCCGAGGCTAGCTTCCCATTGTTGTATTACCTTACAGTTATATCTTGACTCAATTTTCTATTCAAAACTAATTGGAACTTTAGTTTTGAATTAGTAAGTATTTTACTATTAGTAATTAGTAATTATTTTACTAATTGGAACGTAAATCTAAATGAACACGGGCTATGTAGGGTATACATATTTTCACCCTCACCCGGTCGAAGCGCATCGTTCTGGTATTAAAATAAACAGATTAAATGTCAAGGAAACTGGTATAATGATAAAAATTAAAAACGATAAAGGCATAAGGTGGTACACATTTAAATAATTATCATTTAATAATCGCTCCATTATATAGACAAATAAAAATGTATTTAAAGCATAGGTGTCATACTTAAATGCTAGTCCAGTGATAGGACTTGTTCCCGAGTCAGACAAAGTTTTCATCTTGCCGCTGCGTTGCCGAGTGATGTCACCGCGGAAAAGGGATACGCTGCCGTCTTGGAAACCCATCGCTAGAAGAGTCTACAAGAAAAATGCAATTTTTTAGTGGGTATTAAATTAAGGCTCGTATTGCGAAGATGTTGTTCAAAAATATCAATAATTTTTGAGTTGTCGTCAATGTGTGGTCAATAGGGGATCGGACAAATTTTCAGAAAGTGTTTTAAATTAATCTTCATGGATATTTATTCCCATAAAAATATTTTATTTATTTATAGCCTTTTAGGTACTCAAAATCATGTTTTAATATTGTTTGTTTGAAAATGCCGCCAAAACGACACGAGAGTCATATCATAACAAAACAGCTGCATTGGCATAAGTTCGCAAGAAGTTTTGTTTCGTTGAGTAGATTCTTTATTTGTTATTATGGAACGAAAAAAATATCGTTGGTATTGATTCTAGAAAGTGAAATAACAGATGTAACAAGTGATAGCCGTGCACTGCAGACAAGACAATGATTGCCCACAAATGACGTCACGCACTGAGATTGGTGTTTCAGTATAGATTAAAAATATTGTAAATAATAAAATTTTATTTCTTCATTTAAAAATATTTAAATGAATTATATTAAATTATTATTCGATAAATAATCGTAAAAAATTATATATTTTCTTTCTAACGACATTTTAGATTTTAATCTGATTACTGTCCGATCCCCTATTGTGGTAGCTCATATTCGGATTTATGGATTTGCTCCACAGATATCTTAGAATTCCTTTCATCAGAGAGGTGACTCTAACATCCAAACACACAAAGGGAGGGCAGTAATTGCTCTCTCAGGCATATCATCATTGCAGACTAAAACAGCTGCATTGGCATAAGTTCGCAAGAAGTTTTGTTTCGTTGAGTAGATTCTTTATTTGTTATTATGGAACGAAAAAAATATCGTTGGTATTGATTCTAGAAAGTGAAATAACAGATGTAACAAGTGATAGCCGTGCACTGCAGACAAGACAATGATTGCCCACAAATGACGTCACGCACTGAGATTGGTGTTTCAGTATAGATTAAAAATATTGTAAATAATAAAATTTTATTTCTTCATTTAAAAATATTTAAATGAATTATATTAAATTATTATTCGATAAATAATCGTAAAAAATTATATATTTTCTTTCTAACGACATTTTAGATTTTAATCTGATTACTGTCCGATCCCCTATTGTGGTAGCTCATATTCGGATTTATGGATTTGCTCCACAGATATCTTAGAATTCCTTTCATCAGAGAGGTGACTCTAACATCCAAACACACAAAGGGAGGGCAGTAATTGCTCTCTCAGGCATATCATCATTGCAGACTAAAAATGAAGCTACCCCAATACATAGCACCGACTGCTAATCAGGGACCTCTCCAAAATCCAACACCTGTCATGAATTCGTTCCCACACAGCATTCTGAATGGCGTCCCATGTATCATATTCCAAAAAAAATCAAGACACTAAGAAGAATTAATCGCACCTGTTGACAATATTTTCTTTCAAACTAACCAAGAATGGCGAGAGACAATCCTTAAAAAACTATGACAGTTTAAAAAGTCTAGAACTTTAATAGCCTTGTCACTTTAATACCCTAATCCTTAAGAAAAGGTAAGTCTATCTTTATGTGTTTGAGAACCTATTAAGGTCTCAAAAAAAAACCACTAAAATTTAATTGATTCTTCACAAGACTAAGTCTAATTTCTATTCCTTGAATAAAAATTTGATGTACTCTTTATATAGACAAATTGAGTGAATGGAGTTACCCTCACCTTGTTTTCATGTACGGCGATGGCAGTTGCAGGGGTGGGTCGCATGTGGGAAGGGACGGCACGGGAGACGCGAACACAGGTGGGATTCCCATGGCGGTCGTTTCGTGACCAATCCCACACTCGTATTAAAGGATTAACGCCTGCTTCATCATCCTTAAAGTGATAACCAAAATATTGTTAAAAAAATTGCAATGTCTTAAATTTCTGTCATAGGAAATTATATATTAAGAGCCCATTGCCATATCCCTATCAAATCTCTTATCCTTATTCCACTATGGTCAGCAGCGCACTTTCAGCACCCTTGGCGTTGTTTGTGTTATAGGCGATGAAAGCTACCTACCATAATGTGGCCAGTCAGCCTGTCTGTCGATCTTAATATAAAAAAAAATCTGCAGTAATAAACCTAGCAACCTATCTGGCGAAAGTATCTATCACTTTACAACGGGGTATAGTGAAATAGCAGCATATGTGCTTTTGTGTTGGAAGTGATCTCCAAGACCTCATCTCCTAGGTATTACATTTCATCTTATCCGCTACAGTTGCCAAACTACCTTCAAATGGATCGTCAGTTAGCCTGACACACTATGAAAATACTCCTAGGAGTAAACTTCAAATGCTTATTAAAAATAAAAATGTCATAATTTTATTGAAGAGTCACGGGAATCGTTACTATAAACTGGTCCTGAAGCTGTTCTAGAGCAGCTTGCTTACAATGTAAAACTAATTTAAAATGTAACACAAAAAAACATGTTCTTACCCCGACAGTAACTAAAAATGGGTCATGTGGCAACTGCTGGGCCAATGACACGGTGAGCTCGTATGCCTTGAACGATGTAATCTCCCAGTTACGTGAGATCAGATGAGCCCAGCCGGTTACATCACATAGAACAACATGAGCATTGCCACTTGTTGCGACTGTAACATTTGTATCCTGAAAATAAACAGATTTGACATTATTTTGCTATTTATGTATTATGTATTCTTAGGTCGATGATAGTATTTGTAAAACACCATTAGACTAAATTTCAAATATATGTAATGTGATGTTGTTTTAGCTTTCTGGTCAAAGTGGTCAGATTCTGACTAAGTCAATTTATTATTTAAACCGATTCAAAGTAAGTACATTTTGAAGAAGTTAAAAAAAAAGAAAAAAAAAACCTTCTTATTATATTATAATAAGTTTTCCAATATATTAATTAAGGCAAATAAGTGGCACAAATAGATTTTTTTTTATAGCTCATTATTATTTGCCTTAAAGTAAACACAGAAGAGTTAATTATACATTGAAATAGTAACTTGTTTTTTGATAATGCTTGTTTCTGGCCTGAATATTGGTTTGTTATGCATAGTTCGTTATTTTAACACTTTTAAGATCTTCATCCGTTAGGGCAGACACATATAATTCGACCCTTAAAATTAAAAGTAATACTGTATCATGTTATTCAGCTTAACAATTCATCCATTTAATTAAGGTTTGCATATTTTCAATTCAAAATATAGTACAAAAAAGAACCAGCCTTCACAAATAAGACTACAGAAACAGATGCTACTCTTATTTAGAATTGCTTCACCTAGTAGATAGTTGTTGTTTAATGAATCTTGAATGTTTATTATCAAGGTATATTTTGTCTAAATTATGTTGCTTGCTTAGTTCTAATGTGATGATATTTTCAACAATTAGAAGTTGTTATTGTAAATGACCAATTGTTTCCCAAACAAAAGTGGTGATGTTTCTGGTTCGTTTTTAATAGTGTTATTTTCTATGTAATTATAAATTATTTTCAGTAAGGATAAAAGCTTGATCATCTGTAGCACAAATATTAATTTTACTATTAAAATTGATATTGACAAAAACTAACTCGTGATAATAGTAGTATTATTATTAATATTAAGTGCTGGATGGTAATTGAGAATTCGTGAAAACTTTTTTTTTAATGTTAAGATCGGCAGACAGGCTTAGGATCCACTTGTTGGTGGGTGGTTACCATTGCCTATAACACAAACAACGCCGCAGCTGCTACAAGTGCACTGCTCACTACAGTAGGTTTGAGGGATAAGGGATCACTTACTCATTCACCGATCACAACAGCACACATGCTGTTATTTCACTGTTATTACTGCTTTTAGACAAGCTGCCCAAATGACAGCGAAACACAGTGTACCCTACCACCACTTTCCTTAAAAAGTTCATTTTCATTCAGACCAGAGCCAAATTTAAAAAGTTGACCCTGCTGGGTATCGAACCCAGGAACCCTGGAATTAGCGTTAGGGCAAGCACCCTCACCACTCATCCAACGGGCTCGTCAAATAGATAGAATAGAATAGATCTTCTGCATTAGAATAGATCATGAGCAATGTATTTACTTACTATGTATCTATCAATACAATACTATGTATCAATTCACTAAAACAATTATTAAAATCTTAAATAATATTACTCACTTGTAAACATTCAGCAATTTTTCCATTATCAACGTTTTTATGGATATCAAAAAATGTAAAACGACGCCACTGAAATTGATAATGTTATTATTAATTCAGGTAGTAAGTAATAACATTATTTACTTATGTATGTACAATAAAAAGTATAGTTATAAGCAGTTTTCTATGGATAATCTAATATAACATTAAGTAGATATGGATATTATAAAAGGGGCGTAAAAATCTTTGTATGAGTTTGATGCAAAAACAATTTACACATTTAAATACATACGAAATACTTTACATTTTCGTACCTCTAAAAACGCCATGTCGATAATGTATGTAAATTAATTACTAACTGAACATTTTATCACAATTATTTAGTTTTCCTCGTTATTAAAACTGCATCGATGGAAGTAATTAAATTGTTAGAACAAATTTGCGAGATTTGAGCTATCGTTCGTAAATAAAAAATATCGTTCTTTCTTTATTTATCCAAAATCAAATGCACAGATTATTATCAAATGTCAAAGTATTGAAATGAAATGAAAGATGAAAGCAAAGCAAACATTTGTTTGACTTTGACAATATCAGTGACACATTTGACGTTTGTGGAACAGAGTAATAAACATTGTTCTAAAAGTTCTACTCCATATTTAAATAACAAAATTCTTTGTAGCAATAAATAAAATTGCTACAGAGATTATAAATAAGTAATTCATATTTATAATTTTACGGTTTATAAAACAATTTCCACAACAATTAAAATGTCAGAGAATATAAATCAATTTGGGGGTTTGGGGATTGTAGTAATCAGTAGTCATATCCTCCGACATAATCGGAGAGTATTTATCTTTGACAGTTAAAAACCTATTTGTATCGTAGTTCTTCCTCCTACACTCTTTCAAACTAGTCTAGTACTAATAAGGTCATCCCAGGGCACGGAGTAGCTAACCTATAGAGACGAAAAGTCCTTTATTTAGTTCGAAAACAATTTCATCCTATCCCTATGGCGAATGCCGCGCTCCGATTGGTCAATGGCAGCGGCATGCACCACATTAGAGTTGGACATCAAATTTTATTATCGACTTCGATGTTTAATTATTGTAGAACTGAGTAATAAATGTAATTACTAAAATAGTGATATTTAATGGATTATAACAATTTACCTACTTATCAATGAAGTTATGTGTGTCGGTTAATATCAAAATCGATAAAATCCACTTTATACTAAAACAGTTAATAAAAACACTTAATACTAAAAACAATTATTATTATTATTATTAGGCGTGACATAAATTAGGCACTTCAGTTTCATTTTTAAAAATTTATTATATTTCTTAAGTTAGCAAATACAAATAGGGTTATTATTTCACAACAATATAAGTGTAAAGTGGGAATATTTCCATATAAGTCACTTCATAAGATAAATGTGACAAGCCATCTTTGTCGGATTCTATTTGAGAGTCCTTAGACCTGTAAACCAAAATAAGCTATTAAGTGAAATCTTATTCGTATTCATTATCATTTTCTTATTTTTCTTCGTTTTTAAGTTTTATCCTAAACTTATGAATTTCTATAAAGTTTGTGGGTTGCAGGCCTTATTTGACCCATTACGATCGTCCCCTTCTACAGTGCAGAAAGCCGTCTTACTTAGCACGACTAAGAAGCCGTAAGATACTTCACCTCATCTTGGCTTTCCAGGAGAGTCTGAAACGCTCTGTGTAAGAATGTGCGATTAAGACGATATGGTAGAAAAGTATATCGAGTGAAAATGTTCGCTCAGTCTAAATTATTTTACATAATTTAGGCGAACCGAACAAAGGAAGCCACATGGTTAAAAAAAGCATAAACGGATAAAATTCTTACCTTTTCATGAAAAGTTCTCGTGATAAATAACCTTCCAAAATTGTGTAGGTTCCGAGGATGGTAGGACTTCTCTTTATAGTATAGTTATGGACGCTAATTCTGCATATAAACATTACTTATTATAATTAACATATAAAGTTAGTAGTTCCATGGCTTCTGCAGTAACAAACTGATAAGATGAGTGATGAGAGTAATTACTCCTCTACAGAAAAATAACAGGTGTTGTTTTCCGTTGAGTAAGTAAGGAATGCCCAACTACCGTTCCTTACCCTTACTTACTTACTAAGTTGGAACCGCATTCGCAATATTTTATGTTGTTTATTTTATTAGACGACGATTACCAACCACCAAACAAGTGGACAGTCAGTCTGCCTGCCGTCTATACTTAAATAAATATATATTTATATAGTAGTTTTTCATAGTTTTTAATGTATAACATAATTAATTGCACTTAAAATTAATAAGGATAAAATAAATAAAACTGCAAATATAATATTCAAAACTTAATTATTATTTTTTTACTTTAACTGCAAATTGACATCACAGTTTTCTTATCCTTATACATACAAATTAAATAGTCCCCCACCGTGTCTGTCTGTCTGTAGGTCTGTGTGTATATGCGCGATAATGTCAAAAACTATTGATTTTTTTTTATGTTAAGATCGGCAGACTGGCTGACGGTCCACTTGATGGTAGGTGGCTACCGTCGCCTATAACACAAACAACGCCCAAGCTGCTGCAAGTGCGCTGCCGACTACAATAGGATTAAGGATTAGGAGGGGATATGGAAATGGGCTCTGGCATCCCTTACTCACTCACCGAAACACAACAACAAACATGCTGTTATTTCACGGTGGTCTTCTGTAAGGGGGTGGTTATTGCCGCCAAACGGGCTGCCCAAATGACTGCGAAACGCAGTGTGCTCAGCCACTACTTTCCAAATCCAGACCAGAGCCAAATTTGAAAAGTTGATTTTTTCAAAGTTGACCCTGCCGGGAATCGAACCCGGGAACCTTAGAACAGAGCGTTAAGGCAAGCACCCTAACCACTCATCCAACAGGCTCGTCAATTTGTTAAGATTTTGTGTAAATTGGTTGAAATATGACGATGATTGTTGAAGTTGTCAAGCCGTCTGGGAGCTTTACACTGTCTAATCCATAACAGAACAAAACAATGCATGGTGGGATTGTTTCTCTTTTATAGGTTTATACAAGTAAAAAGTCCGCGATGGCATATGTCCATATTTTAAAGATGCTAACTTCTAAAAAAAAACACATACAAAAGTGGTATTTAAAACGCTGTTTAGACGGATACAGTGTTAATCATTATCCAATTAAATGCGTTACATACACATTACAAAAACCCTGCACACCAATACAATTTAAATGAATAGAAAATTAATTCAGGCCGTCTCGGTTGAAGGAGACATAGAAGTTATACCTACTCGTATTATTAATATATTTTCTCATTTTTCAACGCGGAGTAAGAGCATATCCTTCAACGCGGAGTAAGAGTAACGCGAGTACCAGCGGTACCAACTAGTTTTTTTAATATGAATAAAATGAAAAAATGAAATTTAATATAAATAAATAAAGAATGATCCTTGATGGGATGTGACTGCCGTCGTCACCTCATTATGTTTCTCTGCTATCTACAATAGTGACAACACTTCATCAGAGGTATCGACAATTCATACAATTCATATTTGCACATTCAAGGTGATATGATTTTTTTTACAATATTGTATTCTATAAATACCAGAGTAATGGTGGCGTAAATATTATTTAACTATTTTATTTAGGTAAAATATAGAAAAACTTATAGACCTTGAGTGGTTAGAGTATGATCCCTTCCACTCACCGAAACACAAGAGGGCACACTCACTCAATAGGGGATCGGACAAATTTTCAGAAAGTGTTTTAAATTAATCTTCATGGATATTTATTCCCATGAAAAATACTATTTTATTTATTTATAGCCTTTTAGGTACTCAAAATCATGTTTTAATATTGTTTGTTTGAAAATGCCGCCAAAACGCCACGATAGTTTATCTGGAGAGCGCGTAACGTCATTTGTGGTCATATCATAACAAAACAGCTGCATTGGCATAAGACAATGATTGCCCACAAATGACGTCACGCACTGTGATTGGTGTTTCAGTATAGATTAAAAATATTGTAATTAATAAAATTTTATTTCTTCATTTAAAAATATTTAAATGAATTATAATAAATTATTATTCGATAAATAATCGTAAAAAATTATATATTTTCTTTCTAAGTTCATTTTAAATTTTAATCTGATTACTGCCCGATCCCCTTCACGGTGTTCTTCAATGTAACGGAATGGTTCAATGTAACGGAACGCCCCGTCTAATTACCAAATCAATAATACTTTCATTTAAAACCACTTCGTGTTTTGAATTTAAATACGTTTAATAAACAATTTTTTTCTCATATCTAATCGTAATGCAGTTTTATGAGTACTAGATTTCATGGCTTGCATAATTTTTTTTATTCAAGGATTGTGTTCGTGAATTTTAAATAAAATTAGTAGGTAATTTGAAATAAGTACCTACCTCTTATGCATATCCTCATAATTGGAGCCTTCTCCAAAGCAATTGTTAGTGAAACCGTTGACTTTATTCAATTGCGACGGAGTCATCGCGATCGCGCCACCAAACACAGTTTTTAAGTACCTGTAACATTTTATGTCAACCCAAAGTTTTTAAGATCCTTCAGAAATGCTTCAGTAGTTTTTAAGATCATTGCGATAATGTATAATCGTGTTCTGAATTGTCCCGCGAAAAAATTTTTTTTTTCTTTGAATATCTGGTCCCTGGCAGAATATCAGTCAGTGTTGTGGTCTGCACCAAAACTGTATACTGAGCCAGAGTTCCTTTTCCTCTTGTTACTTGTTTATATATTTTTTTGTTATTATTTGTATTAGAGGAATAAAAATTTCTTTCTTTCTTTCTTTCTAAGGATGTAACTATAAAACGATGTGATGTAGTCGCCAAGCCCAGTATTGTAAAGGGACGCGTCATCAGCGCCTCAAAGTTTTCAAATTATGTCTGGCAGGAAAACACTTGCGATATGCCTGTAGCACTTTAATGCGCTTTTTGAGGGAATCTAACTAAATGATTCTAATTATAATCTATAATAAGCTTATTATCTAATCTTGACATCGTTACAGACTTTTACAAACAAAAAAAAATCTGTACAAAACTAAGCCTTTTTTTATTAAGTATTGACTGTTTCGATTCACGTAAGGCGAAATTTAAAGACTAGGTGTACCTTATAAATAATAACTATCTTACAAATATATATCTACGAATAAATGAAATTGAAGTGTTTGTTTGAAGGTCAAAATAACTCCTTTTTATTAAATGTATGTCAAAGTATATACGATACGATACCTACCTACTTATAAGAAAAAAACAATTTTTAAAATTTTTGTCTGTACAGTCTATCTGTTTGTCACGGCTAATCTCCAAAACGGCTGGGTCGATTTTGGCGGGATTTTAACTGGCACACCACATAGCTTTCCTACACCAAAATTCCGACTAATCTCTGATTTTCTTAAACTAGCTTTTCTCGAAAATGGTTAATTTTCGTATATGACTACGGTTAAATTACTGCAATATAGTGATAGTTACGGCCCCCGAGAGGAATACTTATGAGCAATTTACGGGTCACCCATATGCACGCCGTAGCGAAGCGTAGCCGGCTTCAACTAGTAGTTACCTTATAAAAATTAAGATCTATCATAATATTGGTTATTAAATAATTTGAGGAAATTTGTAATTTTTCATTAAAGTATTACTAACGCGTATTTAAAGCTGTCAACGCCAACAAACAGCTGATTCACGTACGAATTGCAACGATACAGATTCCTTGTGTTCAGTGGCAGAAGGTACGCCTCATGAAAAATGATACATTGCCATCCTCCGGGATACATTTTTGTCGCCTCCACATATCCGATGTTTAGAAGTTTACCGTGACTGTATTCTGTAGTATTATCTACGAACAAATAAAAATACCTAGAGTAACTTCGGATAATATGGCACACAAGCCTTTTTGGAAATTAAACACGAAATTTATGAGTTTAAACAGTTTTTATTGTTCAATTCAGTCTTATCTCTATATCTAATATATAAAAATGAATCTCCATTTCCCTTGGCACGGCATCACGCGTGAACGGGTAGACCGATTTTAATTCGGTTTTCACTAATGGAAAGAGGGATAAAAGGGGAATATTCATATATATAAAAATTGCACGCCGGGTGAAGCCGGGGGCGGGTCGCAAGTTAGCAATAAATATATAAACAATTAGAAACTTAACGCAATTAACTTAAAATAATGTTTTTTATGATTATTTTTGGTAATCTTGAATAATCATTAAAATTTAAACATTGTGGCCTGGGACCATATTGGCCACAAATAAAGTGAGTCATTTTGTCCACCATAACGAATAAATTGCCTTTTTCATTGAAACTGTTGAAACCTTGCACCAAGTTTGGCGTTTTTTTTGTGAAATTGGTTTTCGTGGAACCATCGACTAAAATGGAAAAATATAGTACCAACATGTAGAAAAAATATATATTTGGCCAATTTGACCTATTAGACACAGGAACGACTTTGACGAATAATAATATAATATAAACTAAAAACCAGTGAATAATATGGTTCAAAAGTGTCACCACACTAGAGATTAAAAGCTGTTCACTATTAGCTATGTAAAAACAATAACAAATGTGAGGAAATTTGAGGAAGTGGATACAAGTGAAACTTACCAAAAAATAA
Organism: Bembecia ichneumoniformis; assembly: GCA_910589475.2. Taxonomy (NCBI): domain Eukaryota; kingdom Metazoa; phylum Arthropoda; class Insecta; order Lepidoptera; family Sesiidae; genus Bembecia; species Bembecia ichneumoniformis. The sequence continues at coordinate 14,418,940 of OU342536.1, read as the reverse complement.
TATAAATAATTCGCATATTGACATAATTAGTGATGGGCGTGGTATAACAAAATTAGGTGCCATTATCGACACACATTGTGGAATTATTATCATTCATATACATTTATTAAATAGCTGTAATGTTGACGTTAGTAGATAACAGAAACTTTAAAATTTTGATTTTAATGTATGACGTTTGCTTTTATAAGCCCTGAGAATAGAATCAGGGAACATAAATACGTGCGTCAGCTGCCGCACAAATGTCAAAATGACAGATAACGTAACGCTTGTATTAATTTTACTCCTCCTAAAATTTTCCATAACGAGGTCTTATATGAAAATCGATTCTTAAGGAGTAAACTTCAGTATAATATAAAAATTCGCCTTTAGCGCCTAATTTCTTACCCCAAGATTTAGTTAGCACTGCCGTGTTTTTAAATGTTCCTCAGTTAACGTTGACGTAACGCTTAGTTTCTAGGAACCCATTTTTTGATCCTTCATCATCATCATCATCATCTCAGCCGTAAGACGTTCTTCACTGCTGGACAAAGTCCTCGCCCCTGATTTTCAAAAAGGACCTCTGGATATTTTTAGACGATCCCTCGAAAACCTGACATTTTCCAAAGATAAAAAGTCCTATATCCTATATTATAATCCTATATATCCTATATAAAAAAAATCCTATATATTAATCCAGGTAATAAACTATCTGTGTGCCAAATTTCATCCAAATCGGTTCAGTAGTTTTTACGTGAAAGAGTAACAAACATACATCCTCACAAACTTTCACATTTATAAATATGTAGAATATACATTAGAAGCTCAAAAATATTTTTCCTGAAAACCTTGTGCAATAATAAGAAAGCTTAAAGTACAATAACTCACTCACCTTGTTGAATTATGAATATTCTGTATTCCAATTGTTGCATCATTAAAAAGGGATGCATATAATGTAACCACGCTATATGGTTTTGTTTAATTTGAGTATGGGGGACAATGATGGCCGCAGTTTGTCGGGCAACGCATTCGAACGGCTTATAATAACCTCCGTTATCAACTTCAGAGTATATCCTTTCGATCGCATCCATTATTTCATATTTATTTGGAAATGCACTACCTGTATGACAGTTATACATATAAACTAGCTTTTGCCCGCGAATTTAGGGTTCCGTATGTCCGAATAAAAAAAAAGGAACCCTTATAGGATCACTCGTGTGTCCGTCTGTCAGACCATTCCCCCCCCCCATCTCCGAAACTACTGAACCTAAAATTTTGAAAATAATACAGAAATTAGTTTTCTACTTATAGATTATAGGAAAACCTATAAGAAGTCGATGATATTAAAATAACATGGCAAATATTGTGCGGATAGGTAACATCGTACGAAATCCTCTTCACGCGAGTTCAACTGGCACTTGTCCCGTTTTTTAATTATTAAAACATTTACGTATTCAAACTTTGCTGCTCACGTATTTTTGTCAGGCGTTGAATTTTTTTTATTTATTTTTAGATTGTCCCTGGGGAACAGTGCGTCTTTTTCTGGATGAAAGGTAAACTTTTCTGTATCCCGGACGTGTATGCAAAATTTAAACTTACCACTAAGAAATTTTGCATAGGTATACTTTGATGTTGTTTGACGAACCAGTTGGATGAGTGGTTAGGGTGCTTGATTTACGCTCTGTCTCAGGGATCCCGGGTTTGATTCGCGGCGGGGTGTACTTTGGATCTGGCAAGTAGTAGCAGGGCCCATTGCGCTTCACAGTCATTGGGTAGACAGTCTGGCGGCAGTAACCACGTGAAATAACATCATAATTAAGTATGTGCTATTGTTTTCCGTGAACGAGTAAGGGATGCTGAAACCTTACTACAATGGTTAGCAGCGCACTTACAGCACCTGTGGCGTTGCTTATGTTGTAGACGACAGTCTACCATCAAGCGGACCGTCAGCCTGTCTGTCGATCTTAACACTAAAAAAAAACGAAAAAAAAACTACTATTCCCCAGAGATAATATAAAAAAAAAAATAAGCAATGATAAGGCAATGATAAAGAATAAATGTTTAAATGCCTTAGAAAAAACGACTACGGTGCGGACAAAAGCTTATAATAATTAAACTTTTTTTTATCGTTATTATTGAACAATAGAATTTTCAACCATATTTGAAAGGAAACGAATCGACGAGATGTAGAATTTTAGGAAAAATATAATAACCATTATTGAATTGGCATAGTATATAATTCCGAGTAGGTATTTTGGGTGTATTCTGATGTGGACGACATTACATCAAAACATACCCAAAACCACTTGATGATGGTACCTATTGATGGTAAGTAACTCCTTTATAATATAAAAAATTAGTACTTCAAAATTTCAACAATTGTACACAATGTTTTGTTTAAAATTTCAGCAATGTTTTGTTTCGATATGTGAGCAAAGATTGCTAGAGCCTGTTCTTCAATTCAGATATTGCATGTGTTTTAGACGAAGCCACCTTCATTAGGCGCACTGTCAAATTGCCTTTTGATAGAGCACCTAAATGGTAGGCAGCTTCGAGAACTACTAAATGGAAAAAAACTGGATGACCACATGAACGTATCTAACCCAAATTAGGTGGCATTTCTGGACACAGTGTCTTGTTATATTCCGTCATGTAGTATGTGAAATCTTCATTCGTCGGTTCGGTTAAAGAATATAGCGACGGATGCGTTGTTGTTTCTTCTGTGGTCACACTACGATTACTTTCACAACTTACAATTATATCCCACGGCACGTCTAAACCTGACATCGTCGTGTATCGTGGTTCACTTCTGTTTCTGGAATTTCTGAAAACATTCTCAAATCAAAATCACGCCTACGTAGTTGATCAATTTGAATATTGACCGTTGGTGCATCATTTGGAAGGACGAACAAACTCGGGGGGAGTTTGTTCGACATTAAGTATAATTGAGCAGATCAAATTATATTAATTCAAATTGGTTGTCGATTGGAAACACAGTTCATAGTAGAGATAAGCGACTGGCTTCTCCAATTATCTATAGCTTTTAGATGTCATAATTTAGATAACATCTTAGGTAACAGTGAGGTGTTACGCTGTGAAATGAAATCCTCTGAAATTTCAATGGTCATATTTTTGGTCTTAATTTCATTCCTGTCGCTATCAAATTGTCCATGCCATAAATTAAATAAACTTCTAGTTATGGTTCTTGAGTTGTATTGGTCAACAGGATATTTTCGCCGAAGTGTTTCACTCAGAAGGTATTCAAGCAAAAAAAAAACTTTTTAAAATCAGGAAAGATTTGTTTAAGAAGGAAGAGGATTAGCTTTAAGAGCGCTTTTAAGACCTCTGTTATGTAGTTCCTAAGAGCCATAATTAAAATCTAATACGGTGGATTGCCTCTGTCTTGGAATAAGGCAAAAAATAGATTAATAACGCCTTTAAATTTTATTTAAAACTAGCTAAGCCCGCAACTTCGTACGCGTGGTATTCGGTATTCGTAACACGTAACTTTTTTGTTTGTAAACCAATTGGAGTGAAACAAACACTAAATGTCACGGGAAGCTTGCTACAATACATCAGTGAAAACCGCATACAAACCAGTTAAGCTGTTTCAGAGATTAGCATGCACAAACGCACAAACAAAAAGACAAACAGACAAAAATTCTAAAAACAATTTTTTTTACTTTGGTAACATAAGTACAACGTGTATAATTTTTTTTTTGGAAAAATCTTTCATGTACAGACACGGCTCGTTTACGATTTTATTACATGTATAGATAACATATTCTTCTTTAAAATTTCTTTCATGAAGTAAGTGTTTATTGAAAGTAAAAAGTATAAAAATAGAGTTAACTAAAGTTTAACTATTCCAAAAATGTAACGAATGCTTTAAAGTGCAATATTATTCTATATTTCCCATGCTAATAGGAGGATAGTGTTTCGAAAGAGACTAATAGAGCCGACCTGGAATCCTATATTCCGTAATTAAGCATTAAAGCGACGCCAGTCCCTAATGATAAAAAAAACCACTTATTTGTAGCCGTTTTCCTTTTAAATTATAATAATTATTATAATTTAAAAAATACTCAAATCATCTGCAGGATATATGAAAGGGGATCATCATAATTATTTTTTAAATTATATTTAATTATACATATAAAAAAATTACTAATTTGCGGTCTAATAACGACGTTGTAACCGTGCGATTTGCTTAATAATCAATATTTTAAATAGCTAATTCTTAAGATAAATTTTAAGATCCACTATCTGAAGGCTCATCAAAAGAAAAATTTGAATTGTACTTTATTTAATTTTTAAATAGATATTTCCGAGATTTGCACCTCCCCCTCAGCAGTCCCGTCAATTCAGTACAGAACGAGTTTTGTGGCTGGAGTCGCCTTAACAGTTCACATGCTGTGAAATAAAAGCACACATGCTTTTGAGAGAGCCCATCCTCACCTTAACTCTTGTACTTAGAGTTAAAAGGTAAAAGTTAAAAGAGTGGGAAGCGCTGTTTCGTGGGCTAGTTTGATTGAACGGATGGATCGTATGGACGGCGGCACCTCTGTAGTTTTTTTATCATATTTTTTTATAATAATTAAATCGTTCTATGTATTGCATTTTGTTGTACCTAAGCCATGGAAACAACGCAAACAATGTAAACAAACCCGTCCCCTACTCAGTTTTACCTGTGGTTTTACTGATTGCGTATCTCTGTCTTTTTCCCTTGCACGTAGAAATATCAAAAGCTGCCGGCGCTCTCTGTTTCGTGTTCAAAAGCTATCTTGACAACACTTGATCACAGTTTTACAATACATACAGTTGAGAAACGAATGTACTTGCGTAGAGCAACGACGGGTATGTGGCGGGGAAGCGGGCGGCGCGGGCCGCGTTTTGCAAACTCATTCAGTTTGCAATTTCTTGTACGGAGGGCTGACGCGAACGTGTTTTTTACGTATTTTATTTAATTTATTGTTTATTACGTTTTTAATTTATTATGGTGTGCTGTGCTGTGTACGGATGCACCTCGACAGGAAAATACAACAAGGATTTAAGTTTTCATAGATTTCCCCGTGATGCGAGGTAAGTTTTTCCAATAAATAAGTATATAGTTAGAATAAATATATTTTTTTTTATTAAGGAGACTGTAAGTCTAGATTAAGAATAACTCTGTTGTTCCGAATAAATAAATAATTAATAATAAAGTTACTGAAGTCTATAATGGACTAATATAGTCTAGCACTATTATTCATTTTGTACTAATTGAAACCTTTGTTCATAAAAGTTATTGAAGGGGTTCGAACTTTTTTGTATGAAAGTTGCGATGCGGTGCGATTTAGTTAGTAGGCAAATAATCAATTGTAGTAGTAGTAGTTTTCTCGTACTCCTAGTAGTATGTAATGTATCTAGTCTCTTCCAATAAACAGCAATAATAACAATCAACCTGGGAATGATTAATTGGATACAATCTGATGCCTATTTCTAATTATTGTCGTAATAAGTCTATTTCTAATTATTGTCGTTGTACTCATATATCGATATATTTACCTCCAAATATCTCAGTAACGTGACACTTTGGAGTACCATGTTACTTGGCATGTTTTGTTCGTCTATGTGTCCTCTATCAATACACTTTCACCTTGCGCCGCAATTTTGAAAAAAAAAAATCAAATCGGCGACGGATCGATATGCCAGATCGGTTCATGGTCTTTTAATTTATGGCTAGAGACTTAAGAAGTTTTGTGAAAATTATGTACAAAAGTTGTCGCGAATTGCGTCGCAAAAGCGTCACGTAAATATCTGGCAGTGCGACACTTGTAAATGTATATCCCAGTGCATCTTTAACACTTGTAAATCACGACCATAATTAGATCATTAGATAACATTGCCAGTCTTGATCACTAAAAATTAAATCAAACTTCTTGCTTTATCCACAACGAATATTTTATATTTTGTATATTTTGTAAGCAGGTGCATTATGATGAGCCACCTGTGTTGATGGCGCAATGTGTTAAAATCCTAACATACTTGTAAATAAATGATCACATAATAATAATCACATTTATTTTATTTTCAATTTTGTGCCAACCCTAGCATATCGGAGTGTGACAGCGTAAGTACTTGCACGGGCGGCGGCATCGCCCAACTACAAAGGCGTTTCTCAACTGTATGTATTGTAAAACTGTGACTTGATTCACCTTTTTATGAATTTTAATGATACTTTTTATGAATGGTTGCGCTGCTAGCTAAAATACACACTACTAGTAAAAATTGGTGTTAACTCGGTACCTAACTACTTATTTTATAAGAATGTTATAAACCCCTAATAGTTCGTTTATTTACATTGTTTGCGTTATCTCCATGGCCTAGTTCTAGTTAATCACACCAAATTGAAGAAAAGAATGAAGTAAATGTAATGACTGTATCTGCCTAAAAAGGAAATTCACACCAACCCAATATTGGTTTGTTAGGACAAACCTATATTGGGTTGGTGTGAATTTCCTATACAACAAACAAACAAAAATATGAAATGCAACCTTACTTTATCAAAATGAAATCGACGGTTTCTCGTTTGATTTGGTTGTGAAGATTTTTAGGAAGACCTTCAAAGATTGTGTAAAAGGAATAATTAACAAGAGTCAATATGAGGATTCCGATGAATACGGTCATAAATAAACGAACTCGTCTTCTTATTGCCATTTCTTCTTGGTTCTTCTGTTATGATTTCGGTAATGAAATTTCACTTTTAAAAAATCAATATTGTTTATCGAAATTACAAATTTATAGAAACATTTCTAAAAAAAAAAATAACTCGGTTTGAAACCCTGTGACATCCGCGAATTGTCATTCTTTTCAAGAAATCTGTCAAATTTATGTAGATATGGACGGTCGCATAGGGATGGCCCTGATAGAAGTTAAGGTGCAAACAAAAGTACATGTGTGTTAATTCACAGTGGTCTTCTTTGAGGGGGGAGTTACTTGCTAAGGTAAGGACGCAGCAAGCTTTCTAAGGTACTTCTTCTTTCAAAAGAAGACGCATTAAAATCTGCTGGGTACCTAGTTGTAAGGGATCAAAGAGCCTAGGCGGGGAATAATTTGATACAACTGAATAGAAATCAGGCCATAAAGCGTATATAAGCGCAGTCATTTGGGCAGCCCGTCTGGCGACAGTAACCACACCCTTACAGAAGACCACCATGAAATAACAGCACGTGTGCTGTTGTGTTTCGGTGAGTGAAGTAAGGGATGCCAGAGCCCATTTCCCTATCCCTTATCCTTAATCCTATTGTAGTCGGCGACGCACTTGCAGCAGCTTTGGCGTTGCTTGTGTTATAGGCGACGGTAGCCACCTACCATCAAGTGAACCGTCAGCATGTCTGCCGATCTTAATTAAAAAAAAAATCATCAGATATGTAGGTAACTTAATACTTTATCTTTATATGTAGTGTTATAATTCTAAAACTTATCTGTTATATAATTTTAATAAAAAAAATATTTTATATGAAATGATCATTTTCTCTGCCAGGATATACCCATAATCTACGCCAAGGAATTTCAAATCGCCCATTTGCATAGGTAGGAATACTACCCCTGCGTCGCGGATGTCGTGTCACTCCCATCTATCTACGGCCGCGCTAGAAAATCGTTGGATTTTAGCCGGTATAGGAGTCGGGCATAAGCCAGCGAAGCCGCCTAAGTGTTAGTAGTACCACTGACTTGTACCATTAACAGTACAAGTGACACAACTTTGTATCCTTAGTACCATCATGAATATTGTTGTATCGCTATGGATCGATCAGGTTTTCCTGGTTGACCAACTAGTAGGCACAATAGGGAATATGCACATTTTTTTTTATATTTTCATACGATAGGTTATATCGTTATATAACCGTAAAAAAATATTCAGCGCCAAAAAACAGAAATTTGGTAACAAAAAAAAGTTAAAATTAACTAACAGCTACGGGCACTTTAAACACCCGCCCTTTTGGCGCGCTTGTCGTGACGTCAAAGTCTACAATACGTGACAATACAATCAAATGTTAAAAATCACAAACATCTACACGCTTGTTGACATTTCATAGACGTTGACGTCACATTCGATCTGACCGTTTCAAGTATTTTGAATTTCCCACATTTTTATGCACTTTTTAATAATTATTTTCTTAACGAAAAAGAAATAATATTAAAAAATATTTACATAGACATAACTCTAAAGCAAAAATGTTGATAAAAAAAAATTTAAGCCTTTTTTTGAATTAGACTTATTAAATATTCCATATTCTCTTTGAATTTAAATATGGAAATGTCAAAATTAATTTCTGCTTCTAATCAGTGTGAATTAATTGAACATGAGAAGGTAATTATTTGATTCAACAGTGATGAAATATACCTATAGAAGTACGCTTCTATTCCCTATTATATAGGTAGTTGTGAAAACAGAAATCTTTTTTTCGATTTTTTTCCTATTTGCACAACTAAATAATTTTGCTTGAATATTAAAGCTAACTTTATTCCTGATAGACCAGCTATTACCTACAAATCGGTATCGGTATGGTCAACTAATAGTTGTGCCGCAAGGGATTCAGTTGTGCGTAGCATAATAAGTTGTGCATAGTTGTGTCATTAGGAATATATTTTTAACGTTAAAAAAAGTTATGCTAACCTCTTTTGAAATAGAAGCATATTCTTAAAAGGCAAAGGTACGTAAGAAATGTCATATCATTTCTAATGACGCATTTTGGATGCTTTTTCTAGTGGTAGTATAATCGTTTTTTTAATAAAGTTTCCGCAAAATTTAATTTGAAGATGCCGAAATATTACAGATTCAGAGTAACTACACCCATAACAAAACCAAAAGGGACCAAAGAAAAAAATAACGACATTGAAATTGAAAGGTAATATAAGTGATTCATCAAACCACCTTGGCCAAATTTCAATCAATTGGTTTTGTAAGGCATTCGGTAATTCGGCAACCCTACCAATTTTGGGTTTAATTAGTTCGATCTTATTGGTTTGTCACTAGACAATAGAAATTCTCAATATCAGACACATATTTCGTCGGTAAAATCAAAGAAAATTTTGTCTATAGGTAAGTACGTGCTGTTGCCGACAAATGATAATGTGCTTTATTATATTAATTTAAAACAATTTTGTTTAGAGATTGGAACCTCAAAACATGGATATGGAATTATTGAAACTGCCAATCTCTACACTGTGTTCAGAGATTTTATTTTCTACTGGCGAGTGCAATGTTATCTAAATTCTCCGGTTCCACCAGACTAGGCTCTCTCCATTTTAAGCTACCAAGTTTTTCAATTCAGGCTACTATACGTCCCCTGTGGACGTCCAACAACGGCCAGGATAGACGACAAAGTGAAGCGTGTGCATACCGTCGTTTAAGCATCCTACAAATGGCAGACTACCTAAACCTCTCACCATCTGCGCTAAATGGAATAGTGACCGAAGAAGTATAGGTATAACTGGATGAAACTCCACCTGCGACAATACACCCAGCCACACGGCCTTCATAGTCGTCGATTACCTGGCCCGGAGCTAAACCCCATTGATTCTTTAGCCCACTTCAGTCCCAACGAACTCACAGGGAGCCACCCTGTGAGTTCTTTTTTTTCCTCGCTGGAAAAGAGAGCTTCGTCTGTGAAGAACATTCAAGCTCATGTGACAAGATTCCTAAAGGACAATTCGGCTAAGGACTTCAAAGATGTCTTTCAGGCGTGGAAGACACATCTCCGCAAGTGTATTGATTGATAAAGGAGGGTAGGATTTTGGAGAATTTTAAGATCGGATCAATAAATAAGTTTTTTTGAGACAATGCACATTACTTTTAGAATGTAGGTACGTGATCCTGTATGTATACGATAATACATTTTCTAGACAACCCGATTGAGGGTTTAACACATTGCTCACAATTTCGTATACCTAATATAACGCTTGTTTTTAAATAAATACCTAAATAAGTGATTTTGTTCCAGAATAATTAACTTAAAAATCGCCGGAACTCTGGTGCCGTCGTGGTACCTGCGTCGCACTTGGTGGCGCGAAACGCCGGCAGTTATGAGTTTCGCGAAACAGTTGGCGTCAGAAATTGGAGCTTCAGTGCAAATCAGCGATCGGCCGGTGTTGGTGTTCAAAATGCAGTCGACAGTGCCTGTTCAAGGTCTAATGCATCGTTTATGAGACGTCAAACACATTGTCATTGTCGCCCCTTTCATATACTCCTCGTTTATTTGGTCCATGATACTTAGGCACCTACTTAAAATTTGGAGGAGATTCATCCGTAAAATTTTCGGCTGGGTGGTTATAGCAAATAATGTTATGAATCTCTCGAAAGTTGGTTCGGAAAAGCATAAAAAATTGGAATAAATTTATTGAAGCATGATTAAATCAGTTTATTAAGAAGACATCTTTTTTATTAATAAAAATTGTTGGGTACAAGTGTATAATAATTCACCGTAACGTTTGTGCCAAATCATCGTCAATGCAAATAATTTGGAATACAATTAGAAAACCACTGACCATTTAGTTGGTCGGCGAGTTGGTCCGTGGGTCACAAATGAAAGACTAACTGAATACACTTTTAAAAAAAATTCAAAAAATTAAAGCTTGTACAATTTTAGACATTTTTTGTATATTTTGAGAAAGATACTATGCGTACGTTGTCACCTAAGATTTAGTTTCATATGCCAGTTATTTTTAAAATGTAAGGTATTTCTAAAATTGGAGTAATGAATAAAAACATGTAAAATTGAAACAAACAATTTATTCATAAAAATGAGTTCAGACAGAATTATCGTAATTATCACCGTCCTTTAAGTAACTCAATGGTCTAATATCACTTCCCTACGTTAATAACATGTATCCGGTTGACGAACCTTATTCTGCAAAAATACTCCATTTCCTCTTCGGTCTGTTTTTTTGATTGTCTATTCTATACAAATATTGTAGGCTCCTAGTCATTCACAAGTACAAAATTTATAATTAAAATGACATTTATAGCACCAAAGAAGGTGAGTCACACATTGCAACTACATAAGTTTTAAATAGAATTATTTGGTTTCGCAGAGTCGAACTATTCATAGGAACAACGTTTTAAGAACTACACTTAAAAAAAGCTAACACTAGCGACTTTATTGGCAATGTAGACCTTGTATTAAACCTCATTTTAGATTACTTATGTGCTTCTCAGCCTCATGGTATTTTTTGCTTCTAGTGTTATAAGGTATCCACTCAGATCACTTGTCAGATTAGATATATCCCCCGCTGAACACACGAATTCTTCTTACAAGTAAAGCATAATTTCCCCAAATTGGTTAGATTTTAATTAATTTAACTTGAGAAGTAATGAAAGGTTGTTGTTAACACACATGTTTTATTAACCACGCAAACACAAATTTAACTTATTTAAGAGTATTTATAAATTGAATATGGTTTAAATAGTCTTTTTGAATTTGCGCTCGAAAGTGGTAATTACGAGTGAAAGTTGTTGTAAAGCGCACCGGTTTTACAGTGCGCATTTAAAATAATCTACAAGAAAAGCACGAAAACGGAACGGCGTCCCTGTTAAATTATAAAATTGATACATTGAAGAAGAAAAAAATGTTATTCGTTGATACACCGAAGATCCTGTTGGTACATCCAAGTGAACTGAGTGTATGGATATCAATGGAACCACAAGGCTTGTTGATTTTTTTTTTGACAAACCTTTGATGCGATTGCATTGTTGATACAAAGAAGATACAAAAACTTCCTGAATAAGGTTCCAACCGTTCAAGGATATAGTTCGAATTTGCTTTATCATTGATAAGCATCATAATTTAGTCAACATAAAACCTATGTTCGCCATTCAGTGACATAGAATTTATCGAGCCACATTTCCCACACCAGGTCCAATTTTGGGCCGTTTGCTCACTCTGACCATGTCGCAGTCGGATTGGATAGGGTTCCGGAACCTCTTGGACAGTCAGGTGGACTTCCGAATCGACCTGGCCCCAGCTCAGAAGCTTACTGTCTTTGAGGAGAGGCCCACCTGCCTGTGAGGAGGATTTATGTATTTTGTATGAGGTGCATTTATATTAATATAGGATCCACAAATATAGGATTTTTAATTACAATTATTTTGTTATGTACGTTACAATCCTAAAACGTGGCAACGGATGCCAATATTGGTGGTCTAAATTACCAATAACAACCGCAGCAACAATGGATTTGGTGATATAAACATCATTCGGTGTGTGTATAAAACTTCTCTACTTTACATGTAATTACGATTTAGTATTGACAAGGTATAATCAATGTATAATCAAACACCTTAAATATTCATATGGTATTTCCTATCTCTCCTATCGTTTGTCTACTGCGGAGAAGTATAAATTGTTCAATAAAGGAGCTTTCACATAGGGCGACTTGGAATTAAATCAGCTCATTATAATTTTCGTTAATATTCCAAGTATCTTTTAAATCACTCTGAAAATAAAATAAAAAACAATGTTAGCTTTAGGCCAATTAATATCAATACAGCGAAAAAATTAATTTAATTTAATAGATATTGATATTCATATTATGAGAATTATTAATATTTAGATCTGTGACGTAAACGAAAATTTACATTATGACGAAATATTAAAAAAAATAAGGTAATATTTACTTAATAATTAACACTAACACAAATCTCTTGTGTAAGCCCTCTTACAACTAATAGCAATAAAAGTTAGACTGGCATTTTAAGATACCAAATTATATTTATCTTATGTTAAATCTCATTATATCACATTTAGAGCCATTACAAAATTGAAACGAGTTAAAAAATAAAAAACAAGACGTTCCACCATTTAAAATAACATATCTGTGCCAAAAGATCTCGTGGTCTGTTTATTTTAAAACAATATACAAATTCTATTTTGTTGCTACTTGTAGATTACAAATCTATAATTTAAAAAAATTAAATTCTTTATTAGTAACATATATAGCTGATTACGATGGACAATGGCTTTACTTGTGGCTGACGCGTTATAACAAACAGTGTATAAAACAGCCAATATTTCTTCGAATTAAGTCGAAAGAGATTTGCGCAAGAAAAGTGCTAATGTTGCCCCCTTTATTACTATTGTTTAATTCAAAATCACTCTATAAACATCACTGCAAGAAATAAAAGTACCTATTAATCAATAACAATAAAAAGAAAAACTATTAAAGCGTTTTAAAAATAAGGGTCCTCGAACACAACGCTAATAAGTATTTCTATAACTACGTCACCAGACTTGGTTGCGTAGGCGGGTATGGTATATACTATAGTACTCTAGTGATTTCAGTTCCTACAGTATAATTAAACTGTTGCTACTGAAATTACTGAGTATGAACACGGGATTTAATACAGTATTAATTAATCATGCCATTTAGAAATCAGGGCATGGTGTCTTTGAATCTTGGAACAGCAATTGATTTTTAGGACAATTTGCGATCTCTTCTGAAATTGTTACCTCGGCGTATACACAAGGGATGTGGTCCCTTTTGAATATTTTGCTTTGAGTATCAAATTTTGAGATCATTTTCGTTGACTCTACAAAGTTATACACTCTCGTGCAGAGGATGAAATGCAAATACTTAATTGGGAATAATTCTCTCGCAAATGGAAAAAAAAACTGGGCCAATTTGCATAATTTTTCTGGTATTAATTCAAGATAGGCCGGTCTTATATCAGAGATTGCAAGATTTTCTTCCAAAAGTTCCAGTACTCTCGCCTGTTAACCTCTTTCTTGAGACAGATTATCTAAATGGCAAATGAATGAATTCCTTAAGTAATCGCAAATAACAGAGCCATCGACATATTTTATTCGCATTGTGTACGAGAACCCTAAACAGAATAAGTTGCAGTGTAAGGGTTTTTAAAGGTAATTATTTTTATCAGCAAGAACATTTATAAAGTGCACATTATTTGTCTTCCTACCAAAATATAAAAAGCTATTTACATATTTAAGTACGCATTTAGCCCATCTACCTATAATTATGTTTTATTTATTTATTAAAATCCTATAAGATATTCAACAGTTCACATCCGTAGTGCATTAAAAACCAGTGTACTCTCATCAGATGTCTCATTCCCGCGTTACTTTATGAAAAAACAATAAGTACAAACATTTAGGTAACCGCATTTGAAATTATTGAGTTGTTAAAAAAAAAAACTTTAAAAATGAAATATAAAAAGAAACAAGAAAATAAACTGGTCGTTTAATATCTATACTATACAATTTATATAATATATATTAAAATATCACAACAAATTTCTTAACAGTAAATGTTCTCAGTATTGGCGTTGAATTGATTACTATTTTTGGAATAAAAATGGCGCTTCTTTTTATATTGTCCTATTATATTAAAATTACTTTACAATTTACTTTTAAATCGGTTATAGATATTTGAGATAGAGATTCTAATTTTTTTATTGATATTTTCTTTATATTTGATTTCACTGTTTTACTTTACGCGATTTATTGGCGATAATTTAAACGCATTCGAGAAAATTTCTTTCAATATACAAATTCGAGGAACATTAATCTAAAAAAAAATCAAGATTATATCAAACTCGTATTCTGGTACTAAACTTTACTACGAAAAGTAAATCAAATAAAATATGCAGTTGAAACAAAATAAAATCATAATAAATTATTCGAAAACTATATCAAGAAATAATGGACTCCTCTGCCATACATTTGTCGTTAGGCGACAATATTCTGACAATATAATTTCGTAACTCCAATTTAATTATACACAAATAAAATGCTAAAACTAAGTCGTATTTTTAAACCTTAAAACCGACAGCGGCATCAGTCAGTACCAACTGCGATATCACCGAATAGTAAAAGATGATACAGTTATTATTATTGCAAGTTTTAGTTCAAGTTGTAACATTGTATAAGCACGAAGTTGTTTAGATGGCGTTGTGAGTAGCTTGAGCTAATATCTACCTTATTAATACTTGGGGTATGTAAAGATAATCTCTATATATAAAAATGAATCCCCATTTCCCTTGGTCACGGCATCACGCGTGAAGGGGTAGACCGATTTTAATTAGGTTTTCACTAATGAAAATAGGGATAAACGGGGAATGTTCATATATATAAAAATTGCACCACGGGCGAAGCCGGGGGCGGGTTGCTAGTATAGAATAAAGGTCGCGGCATTTATTTGATATTTATAATCTAAAATATTTAAATCAGATTTGCTTATAAAGGACAAAAACAATTTGTGTTGCTTATTTGGCAGCGTAGACCATTCTAAATTTAAAATAATTAACTGCACTAAAATAATCTTAGACAAAATATTTTTAAGACATAAATAATAATAATAATGTTTATATATATTTGTTTATAAAAAAACATAACATGATATATACACGTATAAATTGAGATTCGTTTGATCATATTCTAAATTTGGATTTTGGTAGATTTTGCAAAAAAAAGATCACTTTTCCATTTACGTTAACATTTGCTTGTAGACGATATTGAGAAAACTAATGGAAACAAATTACAGTGCAATTACATTCATTCTTAATGCCTGAAATGCCTCAAAGGCCCCAAAATATTAGTTTCTAAACTTGAATAGATCCACGCAGCAGTACCCTATAGATGGGCGTCTATAATATCATATTGTTACGTGCAGGGTGTGTGTAAATACCGTGTATCGAAAGAAACTATTTATTTCACAAACCAAGATGACTGCCAAAATCACCAAAACTTGTCCAATGAAACCGTCAAACTTGATGATTCCCTTAATATGTCGCCGGTTCACTGTCGCAAAAGCTCCGAAGAGTCGCTTTCGTATCGCCCATCTAACTCCATTGACCGGTTGCACTCTTATTTATTCTTGGCGCCAAACGCCTCGATGTATTTCGAAATCTACCAGAAAATGTAAACAACATTGTAAACAAGCCATTGAAAGCTCGGGAATGCTATTTCTGTTGAAATGTAAACTCTATGTTGCAAACATAAAGTTTACATTTCAACATGTTGGCCCATTTTCCTTTGACACTAGTCGGAAAGGGGGTGGCTACAATCGATAGGATGGAACTTTCGAGACTTTCGGACGGCGCGAACGCTTTTTTCAGAAAGACCCATAGTTAGTCGTAACAATATCTAATCGCTGTCAATCTATATAACAGTCTTAAATTGAATATCCTTCTAGTCTGTACAATATGACATGTAAAAATCTGTGCAATCGGTAAAAATAAAAGAGAAAACACATCATTACTAAAATTAAGATGACAAGTGAAATCAAATAAACACCATTATCTTCCCTGTTATGAGTAGCATCGATTGATGCTGCCGAGAGGAGCTAAGGTTCAAAAATACTATTAGACATATCGGTATATGACACTCCTATATCAAAACCGTTTCGACTCAATATGTACTTGTATTTGTTATAGATAATTGAAAAAAGAAACGACAACTAGCAAACTAACATTTTAAATATGTTGGAATTATTTACAAACATAGCAATCGCACAAACGGTTTTTGTGGTACTACACCTTGACAACAAAAACCGTTGCAATTTAATTTGAAACCTAAACAAATTATTTCTTCAATCATAAGCTTTGCTACTCTATAATGTAAACGCATGCCCCGATCAAATGAATCCGACTAAATTTTTGAGTTCGAATGGTTTTGATTTAGGGGTGCAATATACAATTTACAAACACATAACGTTAGAATGTATACTATATCTTACCTTATAATTAAACGTACATACAATTAGCGCTAATTTCTTATTGTACAAATAGTATAACTGGAAATTCGACTACCTTAAAAACAATAAGCCGAGTTGAATTACATTTAAAAATGCCGTAAAAATACGACCAAACTAGGACTACCTACTTTCATTTAAAGTCTACGATATTATGTCATCGAAACAAAACTCTAGGCTACGTAAACAAATCGCCCATTTAGTAATAAACGGTTTCAGATTTGTAAAACATTTTTTTAATTATTTTTATCCGTCGCTTATTTAGCACTTAATTTGAATTCAATGACATTTTAAATACAAAAATAATGATTAATCTCTTGCTTAGTACCATTGGTAGATAGTTGCACATAATTTAATGCACATTTATATAGAATGATGTTGGAATGAGCATTAGTATGAATCCATTCAACACCTACTGTCAGAGCGAGAGCGGATCCATTCAATCGTGACATTGTAATGTTGATGATGTGAAAAATGAATCAAAATCGAGATTTTAATTTCTGCCGTTTTGCACAAACCTGATTTTGTATTTTGCGTCGTATTTTTACGAACGTTTTAAATATAAAGCTCGCATAGCTGACGCGGTTTTTTTTACTTCTGCACACAAGTATGAAAAACTGCGTCAGCTGTGCGAGCCAAGCTAAACTAACTTTATTTAGCTTTCGGTCCGCATTCAGCCTAATGATCGTTGTTATGCTTGAAATGCCAAAAAAGAGGCCCACTTGGTAGAGATAACACGGGGGGAATTAGGTGACCGTGTGAGTGGCGGTGGCTACCGCTGATCGCCAAACAACAGCTTGGCGAAATACGTCCATCAGCTTCGCTCGTCTATGTTGGCGAATATGTGGGTGTAGAGGTGATGCTGATGAACTTCCGTGATAACGTACTCTAGAGTCGTGAGACCATCCTTCTGGAACATTTTGCTGGTCTGCGACAAAAGCTGGTATCTACATAAGAAAAATGAAAACGTATTTTTTTAACAGACATTTAGTTTAATGGCTATGAATTCACACACTAGGCATACAAGCATGTATCGTGTCTTTCATAAATAAAATTTATTTTTTCAAAATTTTAGGCAAGAAAATGCAAATAATATATATTAACAAAAAGTAATAAATACCTAATAGAAAAACATTTAAAAGTAAAATAAACACAGTAATTTATGAAAGATAGATTGAGGCTGTCAAAATATGTGGTAAGCGGGGTATTAAGTAATAAAAGAAAGAATACAATAAACCATGTAAAAATTCATAAAGTTAAAACTATATCTTTTTGGTTCAAGACGATGCGTTTTCTATACAAAGAGCTATCGAGATGTGAAACTAAATGGAACTATAATAAATAACGAAAGTTAAGACCACAATACTTATGCATTCACTGCCCTGTTCGCGTCTATTAAAGGTGCGCCACAAAAAAAGAACTTTAAAAAATATTACTACATTCCCCCGTTATACTACAAGCTCTTACTATATTTTTTTTTAAATATACAATTTTTTTTAAATGCAATGTATTAATATTTTATTTTTCGTTGTCAGTATTATCAGTTTTAAGCTGTACCTTCTAAGTTAACTCTATAACTTAGAACACAACAAACAACGCACATGTTATTATTTCACGGTCGTCTCCTGTAAGGGGGTGGTTGGTTACGGCCGCCAGATGGGCTGCCCTAATGCCCTGCCACTACTTTTCAGATCCGGACCAGAGCCAACTTTGAAAAGATAATTTCCTAAGTATCGGTATCAGACCCATAACCCGGGACCCCTGCAGTATGTAATTGGCAGCGCACTTGCAGCACTTATGGCGTTGCTTGTGTTATAGGCGACGCGACGATAGCCACCTACAATCAATGGGCCGTCAGCCTGTCTACCGACTTTAACATAAAAAAACACAATCAATCAATTGACTTCACAATCAAAATAAGCATCTAATGATGTAATTGATTGCGATATTTACCTCTTCGGGTTTGGCGCAGATTTCTTATGTTCGAGCATGGCGTATCGAGCTATTGACATTTTATACCTCGCTATGTGATAGTTCATCTTCTTTAACCTGTAAATATTCATACAAATAAACACGAGTCATCAGAGTTTTGCTAATTGCTAACTCAAAAAAGTGATAAATATTGTAAACATAATAAAATATCGCAAGTATTTTGTACTTCAAAGTACTATCCCGTATATATGTATAAATGAATATAAATAACAGTGTGGGTGATGGCAACAAGAGTATCATTAATAATGATATAAATATTGTCATGTAATTTCGCCAAAAACGTCCTACTATATAGACCTTTGTTTCAAAGTATTATTGCAAGTAACTTATCACAGGTAACTTTATGATTTTTTTGATCGTATGAAGTTGAATAAATTATGTTTTACCAACAATGAATAAATAAATAAAGAAGATAGTCTTAGAGCTATACTTTTTTCAAAGTTAACTTAAAAATTTTGGAATTATATGGAATAAGCCACCTAGATATTGTTGAGTATTGTGATTATTCCATTTAATACTATATGCATAACTATATATACTGACTACGTCACACATTCACATAAAAGTCACCTGTAGGCCATATCATCGTCTTCGGCGCCCCAACCCCAATATTTGTTGGAGAAACCATTCACTTTGGTGAACTGTTCGCGTGTCATTGCCGACACTCCGCCGAAAATATCCTCATAGGGCAACCTGAAATATTAAGAGTTCGCATACAATTAAACTAGCTTGCAACGAAACTTGTTGTCATCAAACACGAACCCACTGCAACAGCATAGAAAGTATCACTCAAACTAGCCTATACAATTTTTCATGATAATCACGTTAGCCTTTCAGACTATTCATTTGCTAGGTTAGCGTCTGTCGGTTGGATCGGATTCTCTTCTCGTTTTAAAGTCTGCTGTATCCAAGAATAAAATAAAATTAAGCTGAATACAAAAAATAAAATAAAAATAGGGTAATATGGACGTTGAATAAACAAATTAAATCAAGTTCAGTGTGTTTAGAGTATATAAGAGCGTAAACATTCTGGAGAAAAATTCAAAAACAAATATTGGCTGTCGCTACTCGAGTAATTTGGTTGCCCTGTAAAAGGCAATTTAATCTCTGTGAGCACGAGGCGTTGCAAAGCAAACTACCACACCGCTGTGATTCTATAGATTTCAACCAATACTATAATAACGGGTATAAATCGCGATTGCCGGTATCCGAGACATAATTTACGATTCGGAAGCGTTACAGTGGTATTCTAGAACTGATACTTTTTAAGGTCTTTTTTTGTGTAAGGTCTCTCAGACAGGCTGACGGTCCATTTGACTAACACAAACAACACAGGTGCTGCAAGTGCGCCGCCGACCTTAGTAGGACTAAAAATAAGAGATCACTAAGGGATAGGGAGGGCTCTGGCTTCCCTTATTCACTTACTGAAATATAACAGCACACATGCTATTAATTTAATGTGGTCTTCTATAAGAGGGTGATTACTGCCGCCAGACGGGCTGCCCAATTTATGACTACTAAGCCCCGTGTGCCTATCGTTACTAAAACATCCAGACCAGATGCAAACTTAAAAAGTCCATTCTGCAAGTTGGTCACGCAGAGAATCGAACCCGGGACCCCCTGAGTCAGAGCATGAAATCAAGCACCTTAATCACTTTAACCAATGGGCTCGTTGAAGTCAATGATATTCAATGAAGGACTTCTGTAATAAAATTAATCTATGTGGAACGATTTTCTACCCTAATGAACTATATACGTACACATTTAAATGTTACCTTTGTCCACAAAGTTAGGTAACCTGTAGAGATTTACAGTGTTATTACAAAAAAAAATACTAAACTATGTCTCAACACGTGTTTTGTCAAACAGCGTCTAATAACATTTGTATACAATTTCACAGTTTAAACCCTGCCTCAAATAATGTTTAACATTCGTTATTACAAAATAGTGTTTGTCCTTTGACTTACCAAAACATCGCTAGGCAACCTATAGGAACCAAATGTTGCTATTTTAAAATTATAAAATAGCAAATAGTAACAATAAAATAGCAACATTACAAAACGTTCGTTCAACTTCATTTGGTTCAATCCGAAACGTTCCTTTCTATGCAAATTTGTTATGTGCTAATAGAATATCCTACGCAGAAAATGTTTTAAAATTATCTATATATAAATAAAACAGTGACGTGTGTGATTATAAATTAATTATTGCTCTAAATACACCCCCATAAGTATGTTTTGGAACCAAAACTTACGTATATAATGAGTACATTGTACACATAGAACAGTGATCGGTTGAAAGAATTGAATGTGTTTATTGAGACTTGTCAATCGTCATTACTCATTGTC
Source organism: Bembecia ichneumoniformis (assembly GCA_910589475.2). Classification (NCBI taxonomy): domain Eukaryota; kingdom Metazoa; phylum Arthropoda; class Insecta; order Lepidoptera; family Sesiidae; genus Bembecia; species Bembecia ichneumoniformis. Next base: position 14,397,872 of record OU342536.1, on the reverse strand, counting down.
AAATGAGTATAATATAAATAAAAATTATGGAAAAAAATGGACAATTGCAATATTAAAATAAAAATTCGTGAACGTGAAGAAAATTGGGTTCAAGAATAAAAGGTAAAACAACCCGATATTTCATCATAATCATAACGACACCACTAAATACAACTTGCGAAAATTAGAGACAAAGCAGTAGACTAACTTTGAGTCTTCGACAAGTATTGACATGTATTTAAATATGAAAAGTATTATTTAAACCGTGCCTAACTCTAACTGCTTAAACACGCTTTTGTAATAAACATTTTTTTAGACACATGTTCAATGTATGTTTATCTTTTTTGTAATAACACTCTTATAGTGTTTAGCATGAATTGTGAAAATAAAATCAGCGAATTTAGCAGAACGACATATGACGAATCTCTGTCAACATCGGGTGCCAGAGTTTCAACCGGCACGGCGCGGCGGGCCATTTGATGAAACAGTAAAGCGCACAAGTTACCTGTTATTAAGTACGTCGATGGAGGCGGACATGTGCCTCGGCTGCTTGGGACAGGTGTACATGTTTCGCGTGTCGAGCGGCAGTAGGTCTATGTCGTGGAACACGAAGCACTGCCACCCTCCCTCCCTCAACTTCTGGCTCTCCACAAAGCCAACGTTCATCAGCTTGGCTCGGTTGAAATCGTGTTTGCCTGAAATATTATTTCCATTCGTTCATTTTATATGTTACCAATTTTCCACCTAAATTCTAAAGGCTTCCAATAAAATGAAATGAATTTCCAACGTATCGATTTTCTCAATATCAAATTTCATTACAATTGGTATGCAGAGAGCTTGCACAGGTTCTGGCGAGGTCATTTATGCAAAAAAAGTCAATTTTTTTTTCTTTCAGCTAGTCTAGGGGAAATAACCACCCTTTACAGAAGATCACCTTAAAACACTGTTTTACTTCAGTGAGTGAGAAGGGATGCCAAAACTAATTCCTCAATCTCTCTCTTAATCCTTGTTTAGCTGCGATTGTAAAAAAGTCACAACACTGTCTGCTTCAAGCATTTTACTATCTGGCTAATTACAACATTTAATACACAGTATACAGTTTGAAATATATTTTTTTTTTTGAACAGAGTTGTTACGGATTTAGAATTTTTAAACATACGCGGATACGGAATTCTAAATCGTTGCGGAAGTTCTGCATTTGCGGAATTTTAAGTGTAGAAATAAATGAACATGATTTTGAGAAGCAGAAAAATAATTTATGATCGTTTCTAGTAGAGATTTGATTACATAAATAAAATAAAATAAAATCTGAAGCAATCTTGGGGAAATATGCGAGATTTTGGACTAGCATTTGCAAAACATTGGCATTGATTATTGCAAATACGGTTGCGTATGTCTAAATCGATGCGAAAATTCGCTTTTGCGGATGCGGGATACGAATATCCGCTACACCCCTGGTTTTCAGCACAAAAGAATTTAGCATATAAATATTTCAGTACCTGTCTGTTCGATGACAAATATTCCGTAATCAATTTGTTGTTTCATTAGGAACGGGTGCATATGGTTCAGGAATATCGCCAAATGCTGATGGCGATCCCTGGAATAATAGTAAATGAAAAAATTATATTATATTTGTAATTGTAATAGTTTTGCCAAAATAAAATTATAATTAATGCTGTTACACGAGGGAGGAATGATAAGTCTGGTAAAAATCCATTTTGGATTAAAATTATCGCAAAATGTAAATATTATGGGGACTATGCTGATTCATAAGTGATTTACTGATTTTCGCTGTGGTCGTACAACTACAAGTGATGCTGTGCGTCCAGGACGCCCAGTTGAGGTCACTACTCTAGAGATGATCGCTAAAATCCACGGCATAGTGTTGAACGACCGAAGAGTAAAAGTGAGGGAGATAGTCGAGATAGTAGGCATCTCAGACGAACGTGTGCGCAATATCTTACACCAAAATTATATTACACAACCAATATAATTTTGGTTCTCAAAACAAGTTGTCATAATATCTTGATAACATTAGTAGTAAAAAAAACAATATGCAGTTAAACAGTTTATAAGTAAGTGTTTCCTACCTAAATGGGACGATAATGGCAACTCTATGCCTGGCGGTACAATTTGGCGGAGCGTGCATTCCGCCTAAATGGACTTCGGGATACTTTTTCTCCACCATATCCAGATCCATGTCTGTTTTATTTACATTAACAGGACCTGAAATACATTTAAGTCAGTTAAAGTTACAATCTACACATATTTTGTCTAAAATGCCAAGTTACAGCCGACTGAGGTCAGTAAAAGTCGAAAATTGTTTAGCATTGTGTTGTGCTGTTGTGTTTCGGCGAGTGAGTGAGGGAGGCGATATCCTATTTCCTTATCTATTCCTTATCTCTTATACTGTCAATGTCGGCAGCGCAATTGAAACCTCAATGGCCACGGTAACCACTTACCATCAGGTGAACCGTCAGTCTGGCCGACGACTTTAAATAAAAAATACAGTCAACAACAAAAAAAGTAAATAAAAAAAGTAAAGTAAGTAAAATGATTAGTCACAAAACTGTTCGATTTCTCCAGTTGCAATACAAACTTACACAACTATAAATTATAAAAATGTCCATAAAAGACTACCTAAATCTGGTGGAACCTCGTCACAGAGCGGCAGATCTGATTCGTTCCTCTTCTTTTCGTTCGCTTCCTCGGTCGTCACTAAATTCTTTAAACCGTCCATTAGTTTAGTGAAGAGCAATGGAGTGCTCGTCTCCTCATAGCTTTCACGAGTCATATTATTAATATTATTAGTCAAGTTCTTACTAGAAATATTTCTAAATACTACGATACTAGAGTTTTTGGTGAGTGTTGGGGTTTTTGCAGAGTATTGTGAAAGATCTGACGATATTGGCAATCTTCTGTGCCACGGTGACGAAGCTCTGTCGCCGGTTCTGTAAAAGAATACAATTCACATTTAACATTTTTAGAAAACTAGTAGGTATAAACTTGAAGTTACAATGCGTTTGCGCAGCATTCTCTTCCAATTGATGTGCGCCCTTGGTCATTATTAAAAAGTATCTATTGCAAAGCACCTATGCCTTACTTCAGACAGGTCATAAGTTTTACGCCTATTACACTCCCTCTGCATGTCTCTGCGTAAATTGATAAATTATTTTCTAAATGATAATATAATAATTACAATAAGACTTGATTCAGATAAGTTCTTTGACTGTAAAGTAAATGTCAAAAAGAAATAGATATGAATAAAAACACGAATAAACAGTTATTGGTATGTGTAGCAATAAGATATAAATTTATTTGGGCCTACTTCTGTAAATTATGAATTTTCGTTACTCCGTCAAATACATATTTTAAAATCTATTGTTAATATCTTGTGGTTGATTTCTAAATTAACAAACTGTTTAAATCCAAAGCATGTTTAGTGAGAATAGGCTCAGAAAGTTTTGTACAAGAACAGTTCATCGTAAACTTTTAAGAATTTTTTTTATCAATGACAGTACCTTTGTTTGTATATACTTTGAGCAAACCCTCGGAAAAAATGAGTGTTTCCATCTTCAATCAATACAGAATTCAACTAGAAATTAATATATTAACAAAAAATTTAATAAATAAATTCCTTTGAGAGTTCTTCACGGAGAGAAGCAAGAAGACAAAGATTAACAAAAGAATGGACATTGGTGTGTTCATTCTTTATGGAGACATGTGTCTTTCTCGCGCTAGGCTAGCCGATGTTGCTTTTGTCCCTAGGTGACGAAGAAAATATGAATAAGGTTAATTACTTAAGAGTAGGCTGCGTAGCGTTATAGAGCGGCGTGTACAGATAGGTCTTGAGCGGATAGGCGCCGAGTATGGAGCCGAAGAGGTACTCGACGGCGGCAAGCGCCAACACGAGCAACAAGAGGAAGCGAAGCGCGCGCGCCGCCCGCCCGCCGCCTCCGTTCGCGCCTGCGCCCATCAACGCATGCGACCCTGCGCCCACCACCACCTCTGTAACCAACGCACCCATACAGCTATCACGGGGAAAGTGTTGCTTGACACAACCAACTAAAGGAGACGCATTATCAACTGAGTCATCAGGTAATAAATAATTTTAATCAGTCTATCTCGCTTGCCCTTACAGGTCTTATGGAGTGATGTGCGGAGGCGCAAGTCGATAACCCGATACAATATATGTAATTTTTTGCTATGTGAAAATAAAAGTTTGTAACATGTAGACTATTTTGTTTTTAAAATTACAAAAACAAATCAGATTATTTTATTATCTTGATGTATTAGGTAGCGGAAAAAGTCTTTTCGCATATAGTATGTGTAAATCTGTAATAAAACCAGTCAAAGAGATTTTATTACAAGTTTATACATAACTATATGCGAAAAGACTTTTTTCCCCGAACTAATATTACCAGTTTGCTTGGTGGGGTCCAACAAAAGTCCAAGACACTAATACGACTTTTCTTATTGAAGGAGTTTTCTTTGTCTTAGAGTGGGGCGTGTACAGCCGAACAGTATATAGGATTAATTGATGTCTTAAAATGTATTTAATCGCAGTTTACTTAACAAATTTTGATTTATCTTTTCAACGACGAGGGAGTGGGAAGATGAAACTGAGTGCTAAAGGTTATTAGCACGAGTCATATTCTTAAGGGATGTAAATTAATCTGTTCAAACATTAATGTAGAATAAGAAGGAAAAAATACTTTTTAAGTGAGTTAAAGATATTAAAAATTCATGTTTTATTATGAATCCCTGTTTCTGAAGACGGGGAAAAAGGTTAAATAAATAAGAACACCACTAAAACTACATTACCATTATTACATACTATCTGTTAAACACGGCTTTGCCCGCTGGCCATCGCACATAACAAATTTTAAAATCATATTTCATTTCATAAAAAAAAGTTTATACGAAATATTGCATAAGCCACCTAAATGCGTGATTCTCAAACACATCAATGGTATTTTTCACACTAAAATTTAGAAAACTTTTCATATTCCTTTCCATGGATAAATTGCTTTCATAAATGTAATAATTGATATGAAAAATATTACAGAGAAGAAATTTTCTCGACGTTTTAAATTTTATATATTATTATTTACAAAGTAGTTCACTGAGAAATTTCTATAGCGTGTTCATTCAAGTAAACAAAATTTGAGAGTGAAAATATGTATGTTACTATAACACCAGCCTTTCCGGGATACCCTTTCGCGATATGGTTTAATAAGTATCTCGCATAGTTCACTGAGCAGAAACAATGTCTGAACTCTTTGAAGAGAACTTAAGAATCTAACGTTATGCAAGCTAACCCATCGACATACTAACTACTTAAACTAATATGAAATACTAGAGTTCGCTAGACTTTTTTTAAAAATTTTACACAGGAATTATGTAAGAGATAAAAATATGGGATAATATGTAAAGGCTAAAAATAGCCTAGATTTTCTCGTGAATAGTCTTATACTTACCGATTAAAGCCACGACAAACTCGTTTCAAACGTTTCTAAAAATAACTAAGAATGATCCCGGATAAGCAGAAAGGCTGAATGACAAGACAAGACAAGAATGACAGGAATTAAAAAAAAAGGTTTATTTGTGTAGGTTTAAGTTATACGCAAATACCTAATAAGAATATTTTTATAAAGAAACAATAACTTCAAAATCACAGACATGTCTTTTATCTTTACTTGTATGGACGTGTAGGTTGTATTTCTAAAATAACTAACATTGGAAGACTGGAATTATTGAAGTATTTTGAAAATATTTTCACATTAGGCCAGCAATTATTATTATTTTTATGTTAAGATCGGCAGACAGGCTTACGGTCCACTCGATGGTAGGTGGCTACCGTCGCCTATAACACAAGCAACGAAAAATGTGCAGCAAGTACGCTGCCGACTACAGTAGGATTAAGGATAAGGGATTAGGAGGGATTACGAAGCTCAGAGCGGTTAACTTAATATTTTTTATAAAATAATAATATAATCCTTTTTATAAAGTATCCCGTGTAACCAACTGGGATACTCTTGCAGTATCCTTAGACGTTCATAAGAATCTGTGGAACATTTACCTACTATCACTATTTGGAGTCTACTCCTTAAGAATCGATTTTCATATAAGGCCCCCGGTATGGAACATTTATGAGGAGTAAAATTAACACAAGCGTTAAATAAATAGCGTTACGTTTAAGTTCCCTAATTCTATTCTTTGGGCTTACAAACGCAAACGTCGAAATCCTGTATGAAAAGTGTAGTCCGCGTTGAAGAATAGCGCGTTAAAACAGTCAACGCAGCGACATCTGTCGTCGAAAAATGAACTGTTTGAACTTATAAAACATAGTGACACCTGTGTAACCAAACGTAATAACATAACTTATGTTGGAACGCGTGACATCTGAGTATGCAGAATGTAACTAAATAATATAAAGTAATTAGGTATCCCGTTATCTATTGACACGGGAAAAAATTTATACATTTAATTTTATACGTTTATAGGATTAAAATCCAGTAGTGCGTCGGTGCTGACACACACACTTTTTTATTCTGTTACTAGCTGAACTCGGCCACGCTTCGCTGCGGCCATTGCGGCCCATACGGCGGCGGCGTGCGCATGGGGCGCGCGCTACTGGACAATGCTTATATATAATACTATTTATCGTAGCGTGATGTTATATAGCCTATAGCCTCCCTCGATAAATGGACTATTCAAAATAAAAAGAATTTTTCAATTCGAACCAGTAGTTCCTGAGATTAGCGAGTTCAAACAAACAAACAAACTCTTCAGCTTTATAATATTAAAAAAAAAAAAAAAAAAAAAACTACTCACCTTTGAAGGAATGATTAAAGATGGAGGCCTGTGAAAGTGTCCCATTATATTCATTGGAAGCTTTCGCGGCGATGTCTCAATGACGTTTCCATGCTGAAAAATAAATACATTAATTTTAATATTAATACATAACACACAACAATTTTGTGTGAAGAAAAGAAGATTAAAAGTGTAAATATTAAAAAAGGTAAATACAGAAATGGGGAGCCTTACATCTTCGCTTTATCAAAGTAATTTTGAGAATAGTTGGTTATAAGTATCCATCATGAGCAAAAACTGTTCAGATTCCAGTGCTAACATAAAATTCAAATCAATTGCACGGTGTGCTGATGAACACATTGGAATAATAACATTTATTACGAAATTTTAAATCCTAACTAATTGCGAAAGTGAGTTTGTTTGTTACGTTTCCGAGCGTTTACCTACCTACTCAACCGATCATACACGTTGTCAGGACCATAGGGTATACCTTTCATTCAGAAAAAAATACTGTTCCCGAGGGACGTAGTCGAAGAAGCGGGCAAAAGTTATATTCAATAAAGTCCACAATATTTTCAATTTTCGTAGGAGAACAACAATTTTTCATAGTCATAGTCGTACTATGTCATAGTGTACATAGTCATAGTCATAGTGTACATAGTCGTACTATGGACATTCTTAAGCATTAAAGTGTGCTCAAAGCTAAAAATCTTACTACATTTTTGAGATATTTGTCAATAAAAAAAGTTTTCCTGAAAAATTTTATATGAAGGTAAAAAATTGTAGTATTTAAAAAAAAAGTTTTTTATTCGAAACTTAGGGTTGTTATACGTAAACTTATTGGTCTTTTAAACATGAAAATTTAATAATTTATTTATTATATTGATAATAGAGTAAATTTTGCACATAACAGATTGTTGCTGCTGCATAACATATTTTATTAAGAAGTCTTAATTAAATATACGATAGATAGATTTATACGATAGATAAGGCAGTGAACTTTTTGAGATTCCAAAAAAGTACACATAGCACATTTTGGTTGGCTTATTGGCTTTGACAACGACGAAATACTATATACAAAAAATTGGAACAAACGACACAAAGTAATTTGTAAAACGGAACTAAAAAATTACGACTCCCAGGCGTGCGTATCGAAAACGACGTCCTCAAATATAGAGCGATGCGTTACCGTAAAAAATTTAGTATTCGAAACAAAAGGGTGTGCGTAGATCAATAAAAAAAATATTATAGAAATATGCGAGGGTCAAAATACCTTCGCCCGTAAAAGGGTAGACCGATTTCACGAGCGAAAGAACTACATAATATATTGTGCAGGTTTTTTTTTATTTTTCTTATAGGGTAACCAGTGGGAAAATTATTTCGAAATCATCAAATAAAGACTCAGTGTTTTTGTGTTCTTCTAATATCGCGGCAATAACATTTAGTTAATTAAGATCGGAGTTGACCTAATTAATTAATTAATAATTTGAGTGATGACTCATTGCGTTCCACATTCGTAAACGAGGCAGTTCGTCTGTTGGCTGCGACCAACCTTTACAGAAGACCACTGTGAAATAATAATAATAAGCTGCTGTGTTTCGGTGAGTGAGTAAGGGATACCAGAGCCCATTTCCCGAACCCTTTCCGATTCCATTTCCTTAATCCTACAGTAGTCGGCAGCGCACTTGCAGTACCTGTGGCTGTGATTGTGTAATAGATAGACGGTAGCCACCTACTACCAAGTGGACCGTCAGCCTGTCTGCCAACCTTAACATAAAAAGAAAGAGACATGATGGTGTTTGGTTGGTGTTTTGGTTTTATATACCCTTTGTAGGATTCATCATCATTCGCTTTTCTCATTCATTATAAACCTTTTTGTTTCCAGTTTATAATGTGACCTTTTTATTTACTTATATTACATATACACTGGCCGGCGGGATTTCAAATGAAAAAGAACTACAGAATGGAAGAAAAGAAAAAGGGAGATTGACAGGGTTTTTTCACGACAGAGGAGATTCTGGAGAGAGAGAGAGCCTTGAAGTGAAGGTGGACGGAATAGACATACAATAAAAAAGATTCAGATTTTTTAAAAAGGAATAAGAAAGGCGATCGAGCTGACGATTTTTACGTTTATCTCCTCCAGACTGAATGAATCCAACTCTTACTTTTATTAAGTCGACGAGGTCCGCTTATATCCTATCTTTGCCTGTTCCTGTCGAAAAGGGAATAAAGATACTCCAGAACGACGTTATCAACGGAAGATATAAGAAAATATATATACATATAAATATATAAGGACTATAGTGAAATTAAAGTGTAGTGTTTCTTTAAAATCTCCATCTTTTCTTATAACCCGCCACCCCAACAGTGATTCTAGAATTGTTACACTACACCTTTCATTGGTGTGCTACGTAGTTAATATATTCCAGCTAGTTATTACATGGTAGGTATATTTTAAAATACTGCACCACTTCCTTGAGCTAGAGACTACGAGATTTTCCTGTGAATACGAGTACATTTGTATGTGATGCCTCAACCATCTACTCGGGACGAAGATTGATGCTTTTATGTACTCTGCGTCTGAAAATATCATCTGACAAATGAAATATTAAAAAGGAAATCTGTCGTAATTTGGACATCAAACGCCCACTGCTGGACATTGCAAATTCTCTTTGAGAAATGTACTTTACTATACAAATACAATTTAAACAAAGTTTCAAACTCGATCACTTTAAAATTTTCAATCACATTTTATGTTTAATCGTGTTAAGTTTAGAACTTTTCTGCCCCAGAAATGATGGATGGACCTCAAACTTTACTATGTTTGTAATTGCGAAGTTATTTTACTAAAATTTTAATTGAAAAGTTAACTTGTTTTTCTATTTGGCAGAAATAGGTATTAATACTAACGAATATTAATAATAATGATGATTATGATGATCATGATGAAGAATACTATGGGATAGTGTTAAAAACTTAGTAACTAACAAATAAATTGTGCAAGTGCAGCTTTTTATTTATTTTGACCTGTATGGTCAAAATAAATAAAAAGCTGCTGCTTTTATCGTATGTCTTTTACGGGTAACTGCTTGTTTCACATTGGGGAATCTTATTTATTGTGATAGCCACCCTAAACGAAAAAGGTCATTTTAACGGTCTCGAACGAAGCTACGGTAAAAATTTCAGAATAGTGTTGCAATTCACAGTGTTTGGTGCAAATGTTGTTTACGATATATTTTATTACGTAATTACAAAGGTTATAAAGAAAGAGCACTGGTTTGGTTTTAATTTCATTTTGTGCCGTATAAAAAGGTAATTAGTGGATTTGATTAGCCCTCTTGTTGAATATATTTATAAGTGTATATTGCTTATTAAATCAACAATCATTGCATTATTTTGGCGAAGGCTTGGTAAGAAATGTCGAGCAAAGTAAGATAGAATCTGTATTTGGTTATTTTTACAATTTTTATTAATATATATATATTTTCAGGAATAGGCAAATCTAGTAGAGTTAGCCAGTGACCAATGGAAAGAGTATGCTTGATACAAAAATAAAAGCATTAGAGGTGTGAAAGGCGTTACGGAAAGAGTAAAAGTGAAAATGGACACGCGAGAGACTTGTACTATTACAAAATATTTTTCCCAGTCACCACCATTGGTGGCAATTGGGATTTCCTTTCCCAGACGACAAAAGAGTATAAATAACATAATAATTAAAATGAAAAATAGTGTTGATTTTCATAAGTATAATATTTTACATATTCCTTATATTTTTTGTATAATTAGTGAGTGGATATATGTCGATAAAATTGGTGGAACAAAAACAAACATAAACGTGTGGGTGGCGACTGGGAAAAGAAATATCAATTGCCACTACTGGTGGTGACTGGGAAAGGTAATCACATTTTGCCACCACTGGTGGCGAACACGGTGGTGGAGAATGGGAATAATACATCCCAATTACCACCACTGGTGGTCGTAATGGTGGCGACTGGGAGAAATAATCCCATTTGCCACTGGTGACGAACATCGTGGTGGCGAATGGGAACATACCCAAAATATGCGTATTTCCAGCGGTTGTCAAATGGTACGGCCTTTTAAACTTAATAAGCCGTGCAAAACGATAAAACTTCATAGCTATATTAACCGAGTGCGGAGGAGGTTTATAAAGATTAAACCGCTCCATCGTGTCACCCGTTAATCCCCACCATTTTGTACTTTATCGCTTTAAATATATTTAGACTTCGTATATCATGCTAACTCCTTGATTAATGTTTCTAGAGCCGCCGTCGCAGAACACGTCACTCACACTCACTGCCGATTCGTTTCATAAATCGGAACCCTATAGAAAAAGGTGACTTCAAAAAAACAGAATAGCAATCAATCAGTTCGCAAATGGCTCGTGTTGACAGCAATTGGTCGCCTTGTAATTACACGAACCGTGATTAGGTGTGCTAGTGTTGTTAGTTAATTGATTTTTAAAATACTTTTTCGTTTACAACTCCAAAAACAATTCGTTTTGGGTGTTGAAATTCATGACGAACGCGCCAGCCGTGCAACAAATTCCCTGCTAAGGTTTACCATTCGGCTACAAATAAGCAACGAATGAATCCTTGAACGATCCCTAGGGAACAGTAAAAATTTCTTCAAGTGGACCGTCACCCTGGCTATCACTTTTTAATATTTAGTACCTGACTGAGCTGCTTTTTAATGTCGAAGTAGACAAAAGATCGTCACAATAATTGCATTGCAACCGACGCCGATTAACAAAATAATTGCATTGTTACCATTGGATGTAAGCGGAAAATAAAATAAATTGAGGTAACAGTTGATCATCATCCATCGCCAACAATACAAGTACTTACCACAAAATCTAACGAGATGGTGCTTCAACAATTATTAAAAAACTTTTATTTTCTAATATAGCGTTTTTACAAGAAACACAACTATATAGGTAGATTTAAAAAGCAAACCTTTATCTAAATACAAAACTTCATCCAAATCGAAAGAGCCGTTGCCGAAATACGTGAAATAATTAATAATTTATATTTATACAAGCTCGTTTAAAGTTATTATATGAAAAAAACATTTACTAGTAAACATGCAATATTTAAAACAATGGTTAACATTTTCAGTTCAATATTTTTTTGCTTCAAACAATAACAAACAAAGTATTTTAATTAATTATTTCGTTTATTTTTAAATATAGCACGAGGATTTAAAAAACACACTAAAAGATTTTTTGAAAATAGAACACTGTCAAGCCAATCACTCGAGCGTTTATAAAACACAAACCATTCAACAGCGACCAACACGAGGTTATAAAAAAAAGATGCGTGTTTACAAAACCCGTATGCATCAGCAGAGGAAAAAAAAATTCGGCACACTTTTTGGCGGAAAAGCGGGCTATAGAAAGCCTCTGTAATGGGTTGCAAAAATTCGAAATGTTTCGGGTTAAAATGAAGGCTTTGTAGACAAAAAAAAAAATACAGATTAAAACAGATTTCTAATACTGATTTTTAGAATCAGTGGTGTAGTCATATTAAAGACTGCAATTATTTCTGCAAATTTTTTACACAAACTTTCCTCGTTTATAACTCTTTGTATCAGTAACTTGGAATGATTTTATTTCTTGGCCTCTTAAAACTACTCTTCGAGAAGAGAATGTTCTTCGATTGCTCCATGGTCCAGTTTCGGTATTGTTGAACAAATCGAAGTCAAGCTAGGCTCTGTGGTCAACGCTGGAACTCGAGCTGGCCGGAATTCAGTCAAATTACGCTCTGCAAGCCTTTTTCTTATCGGTCTAATGCTAACGCTCACATTCTGTACCTAAATAGGCGATTACGAGCCTCGGGAGCCGTAGTGAAGCGATTCCTTAGAACGTTGAATACGATGAAGCGGTCATCTCTTTCAGAAGTGCACCTGTGTATACGACCTTGTCCCCGTCTTCTGGTGTAAAAATCCCAGCATACGGCCTATACGACGTTGGCTATATCTAGCATTTGAAAGCGCCACCGCTCTAGCTGCGTCAGCTGCATCCAATGGCATTTTACTGACTAAAACGTAACTGACGAACTTTCTCGCTAGAGGTTCAATTTCAAAGCTGATTTGCAAACATTAGCATCCGTCCTTGTCCCACTCGAATTAAGTACTTACATAGTAAGGGCGATAGATAGATAGAGGACGTTACAGGGATTACGCAAAACGTGCGGCAGTAAACGCAAAAACCGCAACCGTTGGCACATTCCCGCAAACTTTATCTGCAAGGTCTGGTTTGTGATCTACATACGTAAACATACATACAATTGATGACTTCACATAGCATCAAATAAAATTGGTATCAGTCTGTTGATCCTTTTATATTATTATTCACATACCTATTTATTTAATTAATTTTTTAAGGCTACCGGCTACCCAAGCTACCGGTCGGTGGTTAGGGCTATGAGTGAGGAACCTCCTGACAATTCGTGCCGTGTCAAGTACCGCCTTCTGTATCTGTCCCTTGATCCAGCCATCTAGTGAGAGCCCCTGGAGATGTTGGTCGAGGCTGGAGAGATTAATGCTGCAGAGAATCAGGTAGGATGACAGTCCAGTGGATAGTAAGTGGCAACACCAAGAGGGATGCAATTCAAGTGCGCTGCCAAACTCAACAGGATACAAGAACAGAACCTTACGCACCGAAACACAACAGTACAGATATTGTGTCAGTTATGGCTGCCAGACAAGCTACGCAATTTATGACTTCCAAAGTGTCGACATAGACGTGTCGATGGGACAGTAGCCATCAAATGAATCTCATAAAAATATATGTTTATATGTAGTATGAAAAATCTTCTCTATTTTATAATTAAGGACTTTTCATGTAAATAATATGTAAAAGCATTTTAAGCGCTTATTTTGCTTCTGCTGACAAAACGTTCATTGTCCTGAGTACTTAATGTAGATAGAAAATTGCTTTTTAGTCAATTGCACCATGCGGAGCTGGAACTGAACGGATTATCTTATTACCTCACTTGACACGCAACTCCATATAAAATGTTTTAAGGGAATAATCTGTTGCCCAACCCTAATTTATCTTTATACGCAACGAATTAAAATTTAATAATTGCGAAAAATATTACATTTATAAAATATTTAGAAAAAAATAATTGCGAAACAAGGAATATTACAAAATAATACAAATTGCGAAATCACTTCTAGTTTACGAATAAGAACTGTCAACATCGTAACAATGTTCGGAGACTGCTTTTTGCCCTTCAAAGTAATTTCAAACTGGAGATTGTCGTTAACTTTTAACACGAGCCCAATTCTCGGAGCCGTCAATTTTAATAAGCCGGAACGTTCTTTGACTAACGCTTATCTGCGGAGCGGTTAAAGTCTCTCAAGAAATATACTTATTACTTAGCAAATTAATATACGTAAATAGAATCAGCATACAATATTGGTGGTGATTGTATCTCAGCAAGAAATCGACCCCTAAATTATTTAGTAGTGGCAAGGCACAAATTGGGCATAAAAGTATGTGGCCTTTGTGTTTCGGTAAGTGAGTAAGGGATGCCAGAGCCGACTTCCTTATCACCTACTAATGTCGGAGGCTCAGTCAGCCATGTAGCATCAAGTGGATCTTTACATTAAAAAAATAAATCAAGATTTCTAATTTGATCTCACGTTCTAACTTGCATGTTCGAAAAATATATCTGTAAAAAAAAAAATATACAATAGAGACGCCTGTTACGTTATACCAGCATATTTTAAATGCCTATACAAATACAGTTAAAAATACGATTGTATATAACTGAAATTTGGTGTTTATATTTATATTTATTATTCCATGGCATCAAACAAAAACACACAACAAAGAACAAAGAAAAGCAACACATATTATGGTATTTTGACTTTATTGGAAAAAAATAACATTTTCAAAAATGTGCTGAAAGCATTTAAAGGATTTTTTGTCAATTTATTTTAAGTAGTAGTCGAAATTCGACCGTAATTCATTTATTTCTCATTAATCTACTATATTAATATCTTTTCAGTTTGACCACAGATGACCACAAACCAGCTGACAATGTGTCCAAGCACTTTTATTAATTCTTCTGGTGCGAGATGGTCACTACTATTGAACCCATAAAGCGATTGTTAAACACGTGTTTTATAGATTCATGGAGAGTTCATTCTATTATTCTGAACGCCAAGAGATGATTTATTATGAAAAGTGCTATTAAGTTTTAGAAGGCAAGCCTCACAGTGGGGCGTAACTTTTTTATTATCCCCGGGGGCCACCGTCCGGCGATCTCGGCGCAATAAAGCAGTGTAAAACTAAATGGAAAAACTATTCCATTCAATATCACGCTTATTCAAGACTTTCGTCCTTTTGGTGTTCGTCTCGATCTGCAGTTTTCTGATAAAATTAAAAAGAGGGAAAACTATTAGCATGAAATGTTACCGGAACGCTCAACTGGAAAAAAAGTGTAAAAAAAAGAACTCAAATGAAAAAGAGTTTTAAAGGGATAATAACTATTGTGAAATCGCAGTAAAGAAGAGATTATTTATTTAAGATCTCGTGACGGTATTACTTAAAACTGAATAATCTCTGAAAAAATCTCATTGCTCATAAAAAAGTCGACTTAGGCGCTAAGAACTGTTTAGACTATAAAGAAAATTTATTACTGAATTCAATTAGCCTTACCGGCGCAAAATCATTTAAAATATATTTGTTTGGGTAAAAAAAAATAATCAAAAAATACCTCTTAACTTTCATCATTCAAATAAAATCTGGAATAGTTGACTTGTATATAAAAATAAAAAATAAAAATACAAATACTTGATCACAAATATGACATTTATAATATAGTTTTTTGTAATTTCATATTTATAAATGAGATAAAAATTTCGCCCAGCGAATTTGTAACCTCGCCTCAAAGACAACAATATCACATCAACACTAGTTGGAAATGACGCTTACTGAAGTCGCGAATTTTTGCTTCCTTAAACTTCATAATGAGCGGCTGGAGGATATCAAGACTTTTAAATATTCTTGGGATACAAATAATAATTTACAAACTTCAAAAATAAACCTGTCTACCTGGAATTTACAAGTAACAGAATATAATGAACATTATTTAGTTATATAAAAACGGGACAAGTGCGAGTTGAACTCGCATGAAGAGGGTTCCGTACGATGTCACCTATCCGCACAATATTGAGTGATTTACTTCTTATAGGTTTTCCTATAATCTATAAGAAGAAAACTAATTTTTCGGGGGGGTTGGTCGGACACACGAGTGATCCTATAAGGGTTCCGTTTTTTTATCGGGACGTACGGAACCCTAAAAAGTAATGAATTTGTTAAGAAACAGTCCAATTAGGTATGGCCAACTTCGAGTGGAGGCCACGGACCGGCAAGCGCAACGCAGGATGTGCACCCACAAGGTGGATCCAGGCTGCTTCTGATCGTTTCTTTTCCAAATTTAGGGGGGAGACCTTTGTTCAGCAGTAGACGTCCTACGGCTGAGATAATGAAAGAATTTTAAAATCTTCTCACTAAAGATTTGAGGTTGTGGCTGTCTCCAATAAAAATAGAAAAGTTTGAACTTTTAACAGAGTAACTACAATTTTATTTCGACGATTTTTCCTATGTCATCGGACTGCTGGGGACTGTCCTGTTCAGACATTATGTCTCCGGTATGTGGCAGCGATTTGAGAACTTTTTTTCTGTAGGTCCTCAGCCCACTGCCACTTTAGCTTGCCAAAATTTATGAGCTATGTCGGTTTTAGTTCTTCTATAGATTTCCTGGTAAGAGTTTCTGTCTTGCAGGCAAATCCCGAGCATAGATATTCTCATAGTACGCCGATTTTTTAAATTTTTATATTTTAGACACAGACTCTAGCGTTGGTTGAACTCTTTCTTTACGGCTCTCTCCTCTACGGTAAACTTAGATTTGCTAACGTAAGTAAGTTGTAAAATTGGTTTTATTAAAAAGCCGAGCGTTTCAATTTCCTCTCAAAACTGACTGGCTGGGAAATGAGATCTAATAATTCACTCCTTGAAAATTTAATGCAGCCGGCATTAATTTGAATAATATTACAACATCTCGCAAATAACTGACTCGGAAGTCCCTTTAAACGGATCTGCAGTGAACTCCTTCAGATGTTAATCTAATTTATTCCACTTATTACTGAATTAATCATGTACTGAAATGCTTTACGCCTCGCTCCTGTATTTACACAACTCCTCGAGCGGAAATATTCCAGAGATACATCCGCAAATTAGAATCTTGTTAAGGGATTGTATTTGACATTCGCTGCTATTCAAAAGTTTTAATATAATCTGGGAAACTGTGCAATAAATTTTTCATTTAACTCTTTATAATTTTCTAAAGGCCGCATGGTCAAAGTCTAATGGCGAAATTGAGAATGTTGATAGGATTTAAGTATTTTTGCATTTAATTAATATTGCGAGACATTACAAAAATACTAAGAAAAACCTTCTTTCTCCGGCCGTGAAGATTACATTTATTTTGTTAGTACACTTGATATCATTGTTTCAACGACATAGTGTGTTTTTTTCACACATTATTTAATCGATTAAATACATTTATGTAGATAGAAACGGTTTTATTTACCTCGACGTATCGGACGTGCCGCAACCCCGATGGGTCGAAGTATAAGATAAGTCCCGCATAGTTAAAATGAGGTAGATATTTTTGCGATATAAAAAGTTTCTTCGCATTTTATATGAAAACTCAAGACTTTTTTTTCTCAAAGTTTATTTAAATTAAGTATGCCCAAATAAATGATAACTACATTTAGATGTTATAGTGATTGTATAATTCTTAGAAATAGAAACGATAGAGCCACCGAGAAACCACAATAGCGAATGTGTTCCGAAATTCTCGACACGTTGGAACCGATCGAAGATTTCACACACGAAATGACAACGTTATATGGAATAAATGGAGGAATCGTGACTGTTTTCCAACTGCATCGTCCGAGACTCCTTGTTGGCATCCAAAGCAATTTGTATTGAAATCAACCTTTTCCGCTGTTCCCATTTCCAGACAGATTCAAACCGCCCGGCCACACTCCCGTCGAATTTGAGAATTGTTAAATTATGATTTTTACATAATTGAAGGTACTACATTTATGTAATGTACGATTATTTGTCTTTCTTATAGCGTGAACGCAAGGGGATGCCAGCGGACATTTCTTATCCTCAACTTCATTATATAACGTCTAACTGCAACGGCTAGTTGCTTCCAGCAAACAACGACTCGCGAAACCACCGCATTGTCCTCTGCGTTGCATCCAATCGGTGCTCTCAGAATGTCCGTTACTAAAAATTAATTATCAGTTATATGTTATAATATTTTATTATGAAAACCGCATTGCAAAATATACGTAATGCAAAGTAATAATAAATAGAGTTACCGAGTGAAATAAGAAAAGCAATCAAGGTTCAGAGCTGTGGGGTTTTCATTAATCCGACTTGTCCGCGCTGAGGGATTTGTTTGGGATTAAACAGCAAAAACGAAACGTGAAAACGTATTCCGTTCTAAATCGCCCTTAATTGGAGCAATTTCACGAATTCAAATTATCACATCATTAGCGCGGCCATTGGGAGCGTAAAAATGTTTAAATAACCCTTGCTCAATTGAGTTGTCGAACAAAGAAAACAGCATGATAATTATCTAACCTATCATGAATTAAAAATAATTTTTTTTGCAGACTTGTACTTTTCGTAGAAGAACTTCGTATTAGAAGATTTGTAGAATATAACTTGGACATTAATTAAATTTTCCAGAACTTACCAACCAGGGTTTGAATATACACAATATTAATAACACAAATTAATATGATAGATTAATAAATATAATATAAAGAAGATAAACGTACATATAAAAATTAAACAAATAGAGTCGTCTTCAGTATGTCAGAAAATGTGTCTTGAGTGCTTTTTTGAATATGTCCAGCGATTTAGAACATTTGCAAGAAACGCCAACGAGTTATAAGACATTTTTAATCTATGTTTTCATTTTTTTTTCTATAAAATATACAATAACTTGAAAATAAACCGTTTTTAATGACAAGTTTCTTATTTATTTTTTTGATCACCGGACTACGTGTTGTAGGCACAATACGCTAGAAATTCTCGTGACTATATTAAAAAAAAATGTGCCAAAGTAATTTTGTTTTAATTTACTCGAAGTCATTTGGGCAGCCCGTCTGGCGGCAGTAACCGTCCCTTTACAGAAGACCACCGTGAATAGCACGTGAGCTATTGTGTTTCGGTAAGTGAGTAAGGGATGCCAGAGCCCATTTCCCTATATCCCCTCCCAATCCCTTATCCTACTGTAATCGGCAGCGCACTTGTAGCTGCTTTGGCGTTGCTTGGACCGTTATCAGCCTGTCTGTCGATCGTAACATAAAAAAATCATGACATTAATTGCACTATTTTATTTGTTACTCTTGGTTTGGTCTAATCATGAATCATGATTATCTTTAAAAAGTAGTAACTGAAGAGTGTTTGTTTCCAAACTGTAGTAATGACACGATAAAAATAAAACAAATAAATGGTTTGCGTCATGACGCCAATGATAGACTGTGACAATTGTAAAACTATTTAAAAAATCTAAGCAAAAGACGCAAGCGAAAGTTTATGAAGAGGTCACAGTCAAATCTGCTTATATTCGAATATTAGTACCGTCCATTACATTATTGCATTAGATAAATTTATAGCTAGATATATTTGTTTGCGGAACGCAGTATTGTTTGCAGGTTATAAAGCGCCGCGGCGTCCATTGTAAAGGTATACGCGTTTTCGAGATCAATTTCATCCGCACAGATATGATCGTGATTTACGCAGGTACGAGTAGGTACACCCCACAAATTGAGTTATATCACGGTGAACGTAATGAAAGCCGTCGCCCGTGAATCAGCAATGTTTACGTACAATGGCCTTAATATTTAAGGGACAGAAGGTTATCGTTATTTTATCTCGTAAAGTTTATTTTTCATCATTCGGTTAAACGAAGTTGCCCTCCCGGCGAAGGAAGCCTGCTTTATCTATCTACTCTGTATATGTATTACGAGCGGCCCGCACCAAATTATATACGCAAAACTTCCTCGCTCTTTCCATTAGTGAAAACAGTATCAAAATCCGTTCGGTGGTTTAGAAGAAGTTAGCGAAGAAACAGATAGACATAAAACTGTCGCTACTGTCTGTTTCTCCGCTAATTTCTCACAAACTACCGAAAGGATTTTGATGCGGTTTTCACCAATAGAAAGAACGATAAAAGGGGGGGGGGGGCTATTTGCGGCTTACGCTTAAGTGGCTACAGTTTATAAATGAAAATCAAACATAGTACGTTACTCTAAATAGGTTCTCGCTGAAAAACCAAATTAATGTTAGTCATGTGGATAATAAATAAAATCTCTAATAATAGTTTTCGTGGCAGATGTCAAGAGGCTATATAGCTAGAGGTACGTACTAATATATGCGTAAGGGTCAAACAAATAACGTCGATAAACGTAGAATAATGCAGGGTTTTGGAATCGGACGTAATCATAGTGTCCTCGCTGGGAAGGAGGGTATGGGACGCATCGATGATCTCTGCGGGTTTATTAAATTTTCAATATACGCTCTGTTGTTTTAGCCATTTGAATCCTTTGTTCGCGGCTCTTTGCACGAGTGAATCCGACTCGGAGGTTCAATGTACAATGTAGATACATGTACATTTGAAAAGATAAGTTCAAAATTTGCAACACACATCTAATAATATACTTTCATATAAATTTCCATTGTGTTCATTAAGGGAATTCATTCTTTTTGTAACTGTAGTTAAGAGTGGGTTATTTCTAGTAAAACTAGGCATTGTTCGTTATACTTTTTTTTCTTTTCAGACAAATTGACGGTCCATTTGATGGTAGGTGGCTGCCGTCGCTAATAGGTATTTGCAGCACCTTTATTAATAGGCGTACTTGTGTACACTTCCTCATGAGTATTGAGAAGGGATAGGGATAGGGGAAGGGAAGGGATAGGGACAACAGCATCATGCTGTTATATTTCATGGTGCTTTTCTGTAAGAGGCGACCAAATTTATGAATGCGAAACGCAGTGCGCTCCACTACTACTAAATTTTATTTTATTTAGTGTTATATTTTTTATATAATAAAAAATCGGGGATCGACTCTGTCCAACATTTTTTTTTATTTGTTGCAAATTATTTTTTTTAGTTTTCCGATATAAAATTAAAATATAAGATACTTTTCTCGATTCCATGTATTTTATAGGTCTGCAATTAGTCAACCAATCAGTTTCTCGATCAAACAGATTGATGAGAAACGCTGTCTTCGGTTACGTGACATGCACAGTTGACGTGGAGGTAATTTCCGAGGCAATATGGATCGAGATTAGGGGACGGTCGCCGAGCAGGCGACTGAGGCTCTAGCTTGGACTATAGCCGCAAACACAACTATTGAGATATTACATCAAATTAGTCTTTGATACATTGATAACATGTATATAATATAAAACGTATACGAAGATACAAATGCTGATTACTTTAACCCTTATTCAAATGGAATAAAGCATATTTAACATTAATTTGAAGGGCATCACTAATATCATTGTCGCATTAATACTAATGTCAAAAAGTGTATGAAAAAAAGGGTTGTAAAGGATCAATTTTTTTTTTTGCAACAACTCAACATTTTACAAAACTATTAAATTACATTTATTTTTTGAAAAGTCAAATATGCCTTCAACATAAATATACCTAATACGATCCCAGAACGTTCTATATAGAAAGGATGTCTGAATAAGATAAGCATATCTAAAAAAGGCTATAGTATAAGCACAAAAGTGATTCTCATCAAGCGTAAACAATAACACAAACTTTGCTTTATTAGAAAAAGCTTCTGGTATGAAATCGTCTAATATAATATCGGAAGCGAAGTATCGACCACAAAACAAATTACTTTATGATACTTTATGATCTAATACTTTAGATACTATGAGATAAAACATTGGATGTCCAAAGAATGTCTGATCTCACGAAACACACACTGCATTGAGTGCATTGGCGGTTTATGCCGACAAAAATTAATATCTAGGTATTAAGTGTATATAAATATGAAAAATAAATACATGAAACAAAAATACCAGTACCTCTACCATGAGTTATAATGACCGCACTCGCTAGCGAGAGCGTAAAATATTTATATGGAAAATTGTCAATTTGACATTGACAGTTGACAGTTTTTCATATAAATGTTTTACGCTCTCGCTAGCGAGTGCGGTCATTGTAAGCTCATGGTAAAGGTACAGTAGGTACTAAACATTAGAGAACAATAAACGTTGTGGTTCCATAGTTACTGATAAAGCAGGTTGTGGTTTTCCATCCATCGATGAACAAACGTACAGTTAAAATGACTTCGGAACTTTACCCTTTTGTTTGTTTCAAATTCAAATTTTCAACCCGAAACCTTTTTGGTTTTGCAATAGAAAGTTTGTACGTTCACAGATAAAATGTGGGTCTCGGATTCTGTTCAGAGCTGAGACGTATGTATGTATATGCTTAAATACCATTGCTGGAGAGTAAGCAAATACTATAAATAATATAGTACTCAAAACTTTTTTGTATATAATTATGACCTAACTGTTAATTAATTTATTTATTTTATTTACATTTCAGATAATATGATCCATTGTTAATTATTATTTAATTTACACATGTACAATGCCGAAAAAATTATTATGTTTCATGTTCATTCATAAAATGTTTCAAATCGAAGAGTTATATCTTTCAGCAAAAGTTTTTAAAATGCTATTGGCACTAGCTCGTGTCCTCTCTAGCAACGATGCCGTTTTCTTCCTGATAATTGCATGAAACCCGTCAGTTCTTACTTCGGCAAACATTTGAGAGGCACTACAAAAACGAGGCAACCCCATCAGCATCCTAAAACCGATTTTGTATTGGATTCGCAAACCGTTGATGGATTTCTTGGTGTAGTTGGTCCACAGATTACTCGTGTACAGACTTTGACCATATGCTTTAAATAAAGTAATTTTAACTTGATCTGTACAACAAGAAAATCTGCGAGCCAAATTACATCGAACCGTCAGCGTTCTGCGTTCTCTTTCAATGTCAACATGATCTTTAAGATCGCTGGTAATAAAGTGTTTCAAGATATTTAAACATTCGAATGAATTATACGAGTTTTTCTTTAGCCTAAGAATACAAGGAGACCGCATCATTACCAAATGTAGAGCGAAAAAAAAACTTTCGTTTTTTAAATTTTATTTTGGATATCACAAACTGTATTTATTGACTTTTATTAAAATTAAACGACAGTAACAAACAGTTGTGACGTAATGTATTGTTGGGTCATATCAATGGCCGACGTTCTATCTATAATGTTAAAATATTGGTGTTCTTTTTTATTACTTCGCAATTACGATTAAAAAAAAACAGTATATGTGATGTTTAAGATAGAATAATGTTTATTACCCTACGAGGATCCCTATCTCGCAGAGTAACCCCTCTACATAACTCGTTGAGCTTTGTTACGTGGCCCATAGTTGACCACTTTGCAGGCGATGTGTCATCATTGGGAATACATGTTTTCAGGCGCTGAGGAATTTTGGTCAAGAAATTGTTAATGATGAATAATCGATTTGATAAAAAAAGCTCAAACCAAAAAACAATGAAGGAGGTCACCTAGCCCTTCATGCAGAGTAAGAATTTCCAGTTGTTTGAGAATGAAAATAATATTGAAGTACTAAATAATATCGAGCGTATCTGACCCATATTGGGACAATCTTATTCTTAATGTAGCAGAAAATATTTACGAGGACGAATGGAGGGAATTCCAACAGCTGTGCTGACAGGAACAGAACTCCGCTCTAAGCCAGTAAATGTATGATGAAACAGTATTGATTTTAGAGCTACAATTGATTTTGTCGAAGGCAAAGCTTTGCATAATGCAAATCTTCCGTATACAGTGTATTGTTGTCCAAATTTATAATATAAACAATATATACTCAATAATTACTCACATGCAATTAATTGTAATTAATTACATTTAATCGTCGAGCCCATTGGTTGAGTGCTGAATCGTTCCGACTCAGGGGAGTCGAGTTTGAATTCCGGCAGGCCAACTTTGGAAATGAACCTTTTAAAGGTGACTCTGGTTATCCCATAACACAAGCCCATTACTGTTTAACTTTCTGGGTATACAAATGTTACGTATCATTGATTTCTTTTTGTAATAATTATGCCATTCATTTATTTATTTTTAAATCGGGAATTTACATACCATACGGCCTCATTACGAATCTAAATCAACGGTTCTTTAGTAATAATGATTATCTACACTTTAATATATAAAGCTGAAGAGTTTGTTTGTTTGTTTGTTTGAACGCACTAATCTCAGGAACTACTCGTTCGAATTGAAAAATTCTTTTTGTGTTACTATAAATAGTCCATTTACCCAGGAAGGCTATAATGCTATATAACATCACGCTACGATCAATAGTATTAATATATAAGCAGTGTCCAGTACCGCGCGCTCCACGGGCACGCCGCGCCGCCGCCGCCGTATGGGTCGCAGCGAAGCGTGGCCGAGTCCAGCTATTTTTCACATAAATTTCTATTTCATTACATCTAAGTTTCGAGTCCTTTCTTAGGTCCTTTCTGTTAAGTGTAAGAGACGAACTTGTTCACGTGTTCATAATATGTTAGCACTATTACCAACACTAACTCTTATCTTCTCAGAATATCCATGACGTAGAGAAGTTAGATTTCCTCAACATTGACTTGGTGGAGTCTAGTTAACAGACATCGAACGTGTTTGTTTTATAACAATATTTACGAAATCGACTTGAAAATCGCTGCTTCGCACGTACAACGGTGCATTTACAATGTCCCTAAGTACTTTATTCTTAAATATTTTGTATCATGAGAATGTTATTTTGCTTGGTAAATTACTTCGTCTGATAAACGAATTATATTAATCACTCAATTGAATTAATATAAATATTAAATTTTGTTATCAAAAAGTAAGCTTCTTGGATTATTGGTTAATTCTTCATTAAGGACGGGGTGTACCCATTTGATGGTAGACGGCTGCCGTCGTCTATAAGGTAAGCTAAATAAGTACAACAGTCAAAGCTGTAGATCAGGGGTGCTCAAACTTGAACTGCTGACAAACTAACCTTAAATTTTTTAGACTACCTTAAAATCGCACGTATGTGCGATTCAGGCGTAGGTAGACCTGTAGTCGAGAAATGGAAAATAGGAGTTTTAATAAATAAATATTCATTTGCACAAATTCATGTTTGCAAAATATTAATTCATATATAGCAATTGCAGTACGAAATATTATGTTCTATGCCCGAAAAGGTATGATGATAATAAATTCCAAATCTCCTACAAGATTTACGTTATGCAGTTAAAACAAACTTTAATTACTTTAAGAGACTACATAATCGTAAGAAATCTCGAGACGAACAAATCGCTCGAGACTGTGAGAGTTTTAAAAAAAATGCTCCGCGATGCAAATATCCTATTTGAACTGAGTTATTGTGGGCAAAAAGTTAAATTGGCCGGTGTGAAGATTGGAACGAGCCGGCCGAGTTTAGAGGGGGTGAGGGGGCGGCGAAGAAAAAAAAAATAATGTGCAAACTTTTAAACGGCACTTTACGCTAACTTCGCCTCTGGGAGCGAGCGGTACGGAATTATAGATACAACGTCCGAGCCAGAGGATATTTCAACATAAACGATTTTTATGACAACAACCCCGCCGTCGACAAACTCTTATTTAAGAGCATTACATTCGTAACCAAGCAACGTAGCACCTCTTTTGTTTTTAAAACAAATTAATGAAGACTTGCAGAGACCCATGTGAAACTGGGGCCAATTTGCTGTGAAAACTTTGAACTAACTAACTAACTCGCCATGAAACTAGTTTAGTAAAAATATTTACTGGGTAGTTTGGTTTAAAACTATATATTCTAGTGCGACGGTGTTAAAAGTAAAATTGAAAAAACGCAATTGTTTTAATGAAAATATTATAATATTATAAACATATTATAAACATAACAAATATTGTTATGTTGGTTTTCTTGCAAGACAGCAGGCACCAAACCAAAATGATCAACACGAAACGGACAATGTCTGTATCTATAGCTACGATGTAAATTATGTTTACTCAAGTTAAAATATTATTTTTTGTTATCCTCGTGTATTCACATGAACTAAAATTCATTAACTTTATCAAAATAATGAATGTACAACTCGATATGTTCACCCTTAAAGTTAATTTCCTGAGAAACTGTTTCAGCGGCCATTTAGCTAGATTAATTCACGCTGACCCTCGTTATACGCGAAGTGGAGTAGACCCAGTTTAAGATCGCATCTTTTTTCATTGATGGGTCTTTAAGCCCACACACAACGAGTCGCGGAGAGCGTTCATTTTATCGGGGTTGGCCACACTCAGAGGCTTGAATGAATTTCATACGAATATTTCAAGAAATTATTTTCTCAGTAATTTAAACGTTTCCAAGGACACGTCCAAAAATATGCTAACAACGTGACATCTCTGAGCAAAAATAATGAACCATAAACTTTAGTGGATAAATAATGCAGAGAGAGCTTTATATGTATAAATTTTTACTTTTGACTGACCCTAATTACATATATGTAAGTGAAATTTGTACTCAGATATGAATAATAATCATCTGATTCATTATAAAAGAGTTTTCAGCTATAAATCAATTAGAATAAAGTCTTAATACAAGAACAAGGATTATAGGAATGGTTGATAAGGCATATCGACATTCGACACCCGAAAGAAACCGAAAAGAGCGTTTTAAAGATTTTTTGCTTTGAAATATCTTTCTACCACTTTTATATCTAAGCTGGTTATCCATGCCCCGAGATTAGTATAGGTATGTCGTTGTATGGGTATTCTTCGGACCAAAAGATATTACAAGGGTTTTTTTATTTTAAATAATATTTTGTTTATTGTCTTGTGCATCATAAATATTTAGCTTATACCAATTAAGTCATTATATTAACGCTACAGCAAGTTTAGAGCGCTTACCACTTAATCACATTTGGTGTTTATTAAATGCAATGGCCCTTTTCACATTGTGGCATGCCACCTAGCGTATTATGTAGCCAATACCTATTCTGAATATCTTCGTCATTTTCATTGTAAAGGATGACGGGTCACTTAATAGTAGGTAGTTATCGTCGTCTATTATTATATTCTTTATGCCCAGGGAAAATATACAAGTTTAAGTACCTACTGGTAACCTGACATGATTTTACCGATACCGGCGCTGATCCTTTAGGAAAAAGGAATCAGATGAGATTAGGAAAATGAGCTCTAAAATCCCTTACTCACGAGCCAAAACACAACGGCAAGAGTGCTGTAATTTTAAGGGTGTGGTTACTTCTATCAAACGGGATGCTCTGTTAATGACCGCTAAAACTGTTAGAATTAAACTTGACCACTTTTACCATACTCTACTATTTATGTGATAAATGAAATATTTTCTTGTGACGAACCCGTTGGATGAGAGGCTAGTGTGCTTGCCTTAACGCTCTGTTCTAGGGTTCCCGGGTTCGATTCCCGACAGGGTCAACTTTGAAAAAACAAATTTTCAAATTTGACTCTGGTCTGGATTTGGAAAGTAGTGGCAGGGCACACTGCGTTTTCGGAGTCATTTGGGCAGCCCGTCTGGCGGCAGCAACCACACCCTTACAGAAGACAACCGTGAAATAACAGCACGTGTGCTGTTGTGTTTCGGTGAGTGAGTAAGGGATACCAGAGCCCATTTCCCTATCCACTCCTAATCCCTTATCCCTAATCCTACTGTAGTCAGCAGCGCACTTGCAGCAGCTTTGGCGTTGCTTGTGTTATAGGCGACGGTAACCACCTACCATCAAGTGGACCGTCGGCCTGTCTGCTGTATGTACATAACTTTCGTTTTCATCTGTAGTTACTAGGTGGTATACGAATTTTCAAGCAATTAATACGTTTCGCTTATTTTTAGACTTCCTTTAATGAGGCATCAAAATGAGAAAATTAAACATTGTTCCGTTTTATTTACGATATAATTTTCTCATTAATATATCAGAATTTCAACGATTAAAACCATGGAAACAATCACCATTATGAGTTGTTCCGCTTTCAAAACCCACGCAAACGAAAGTCAAACATTTTAATAGAAAAGTTTTTCACAGAAACGAAAATATAAGTACATGTATGGTAAAGCTTTAACGCTGTGGACGCTGTCGAAATGTTTGGCCTTAATTTTTTTATGAATCTCTCAGCATATTCATTTCTATTTCTCCTCCAGATTGGTAAAAATAAAGAATAAGTAAAAATCGTTGGTTTCCATCATTCCTTAAGATCTGGACTAGACAAATTAAAAGCATTTGTGATTTGCCCCCATCAATTGCTAGAGCAGGCGAAGTCGTGACACGGTTAAAGAAATAAATACACCAAATGGATGTGCGAGGGTAAACGTTTCGCTTATATAAGCTACAATCAATTTAATTGTCTCTAACAATCTATTGATCGACGTAATATCCTGCAACTATTGAATAGCGGAAAAATACAATTTGGGATACTACAAAGACGTAAAAAATGTTAGGTTAGATAACAATGATGTCAAATAGAAATACGACGAGTACTTTTGCTTTATTGGAAGAGGAGAATAGGGTTTTTCAAGCGACAGCTTCCCCATTCATGACAAGTGACGTTGTTTTAGACAGTTTTATTCAAGAAAAGATTTTCATCAGATATTGCCCGACTCTCAGGGTAGGTACATTGTAAATTGCCTCCACTGATTGTCGGTTGGGTAACAACCGTTAATGAATAGTTCGTCGATTTTCGTCTAAACGTAATATTACATTAAATTATAACATTAATGCGTAGCATCGTAGCATTTAGTAGTGGCAGGGCACACTGCGTTTCAAAGTCATTTGGGTAGCCCGTCTGGCGGCAGTAACCACCCCCTTACAGAAGACCACCGTGAAATAACAGCACGTGTGCTGTTGTGTTTCGGTGAGTGAGTAAGGGATGCCAGAGCCCATTTCCCTATCCACTCCTAATCCGTTATCCTTAATCCTAATGCAGTCCGCAGAGCACTTGCAGCAGCTTAGGCGTTGCTTGTGTTATAGGCGACGGTAGCCACCTACCATCAAGTGGACCGTTAGCCTGTCTGCCGACCTTAACATAAAAACATGTGCTATTATTATTAAAAAAATAATAGCACATAAAAGCCAAGTCTCTTTCGCTGGCGAAACTTTGATTATCTTGGACATTTAATTATATTACAATCGTCTAATCGTCAATTGTATCCACGTGAGAAAAAATATTTCACATAACAATAAAAAAAAGATAAATATGTAAAATTTAAATATATTTAGTAAAACTTAAACATGGCCGCCACAAAAGCCGATTAAAAGTGGGGGCCGCCGTGTTTTTATTTGTGTGTTGTGGTAGCTTGTTTCAATAATATAAGGGTCAATTTACACCGCCGCGGAATGGAACGGAAGCGACGAAATTGTACATAGCATAATGAACTTTATATCAATTGCATAACACACAAACTAAAAACGAGCCAAAAAATTTGACGCGCGTCTTCCGCGGAATCCTCGCGCATTCTCGAGAATTCTCCGGTGCCGTCTGTGGAATCCGCGGTAATTGGCGCGAGCGGGGGAGTCGCTCGCAGGTCGGTCACAGTAGTGCGGGGCGTTTTTTCCAGCGAATTCTCGAGCATTCCCGCGACTTCCTGCGTCATGAGGCGAAATTGACGCTTCCATTCCGTTCCATTCCGCGGCGGTGTAAATTGAGCCTTAGGCTATTGAGTTACGCGCAATTTCGTCGGTAGCTATACATGTATATTATGCGCATGTAGACACGTGTGGGTAGTTTTAATTAAAGCCTTTGTTATGCGGCCTTCGACGTTAGAAGCCTCCGCGCGGCACCTCTTTCCACCGCACGTCTATTGCGCGACGCGGCATCCGTTTCATTAACAATAAAATTAATTGATGGAATTTTGGCGTGCATCAGAATTGCTAATTTTCCGTTATTATTAACTGTTTAATTTTATATGAGAAATATTCACTGACAAAAAAAAATTAAACTTTAATAACAAATTAAGATGATATGAAGAATTTTTCGAATGTTCTTCGCCAGAAAATTATATATATGGAAGTATAGAAAAAATATGACATAGGTTGAAATGCCCACAATTTCATAAATAGTTCTTCTTTCAAATTTGGTGTAAAATAAATTGTAATTCCGTTGATAACGTTGACAGGTTAATTTTTTCACGTCGAATAAGAATATTTACATGAAACAATATTTTTTTATTATGCAAACAATATTTTTTTAATGTAAAGATTGTCAGACAGGCTGCCGGTCCACGGGATTGCCACAGGAACTGCGGAACTTTAGGATTTAGGATAAGGGATTAGGAAGGGATAAGCACTCATGCTGTTATTTCACAATGGACTTCTGTGAGGAGGTGCTTACTGTCGCCAGATGGGCTATCCAAATTATGACTGCGAAACGCATTGTGGCCTGCCATTACTATTTTTTAAATCATAGTAAAAATGGGATTATGATACTTAAAAAAAAAGAAAAGCAAGCTATACAAAAGCATTTTTAGACGAACATAAAGAGGATAATGAGAATATGTCAGGCTGACATAGATACGCAAATGAAACAAGAACGATTGTTATTGGAATTGGAAGAACTAAAAGTAATTGAGTGTGCAACTATTTTATTAAATCAAACAATCAATTTATTACTTGAACTAGCGACCGGCCTCCAGCTTCGTATTAGGAATGCATTTTATTTCTGCAAATTATGTACATAAACCAGCCTCATTTATCACTCTTTCCATTAGTGAAAACCGTATCAAAAAACTCCGTTGGGTAGTTTAGAGGAAGTTAGCGGAAAAAAAGGACAAAGACATAACAACTTTATTTCTTAATATTCTTTTTTATACATTTGAAAAATATTTACGTTGTCCCATTGAATTTATAAATATATAGATTTCATTCATGGTTTTCCTTTAATTTAATTTAACGTTTTCGTTAGAGATTTGATCCTTATTATTGGGTGCTATTTTTTTTTTCTTTTTTATTATAGACCGATATTTCCCGGGTGTGGCAAGCAGGAAATATCGGTTTACAAAAATCTCTGAATGCAGTTTGCTTTTTTTTAAACATGAAGTGATGTTTCTTTTGAGTAAATTTGCTCTATCCCAATATTTAGAGTAATTACCCAGGTGTGGTTAAAAAGTTCCATCCTGTATATGCATATATAGAATACTAGCGACCCGCCCCCGGCTTCGAACGTAGATGTAATTTTCGAAAACTTTTTTCTTATTACTTCTTAGTAGTTTTGGCTGTGCGTTTATATATAGGAAAAACGATTTTATAAGCATATATTGATAAAAGAAACCTTAGAGTCTCAATGTTATACTCTTGTGATGTGTTGAAAAACCATATTAATGTCGAATGAAATACGACGTCTATTTGAGACAAGACACGTTAGACAAGTAAAAGGTTTTACCTTCTGACAGGAGATATTTTCATCAGTTCAAGCTGAGTGGGGGTAGGTAACATGTTGTTTAATAATACAAATGTCAGCAAAGCTTTTGCGATCACGTTCCGTTTGGCGTCGTGTAACTGGCGGAATGACATTTTGGATGAACGAGTTTTTCGAGCATTGGCAATTTTTGCTGAAATGCAATTTGCTTTCTCGCGTTACGACGGCGTTTCATTACAACTTTATTTTATTCCAAAATTAAATTTATCAAATCAAATCTATACTAATCTAATAAAGCCGAAATATTTGTTTGTTGTTTGTTTAATCCAATTTTTGAAGAAAGAAATAGAAAAAGTCGCTATGACCCTTAGAAGCCGAGCAAAAAGAAAAAAAGAGGAAAGAACGGTGAGCGATTCGTTAGGTCAGGGGCAGAGGGCTGCTGAGAAACGAGCATTACCAAAATAATGACAATTTGACATTTCAATGCTTTTGACTATTTCAATTAAACGGCGGATGAAACCGCGGGACATAGCCAGTATTAATGTATGCATAAAAAAAAACTATAGTATTTCAGTTTTTTTTCGACGATCGCATGTCAACATAAATAAACCTCCTATATGGTTCACTACACAAAACGGTTGACAGGACTTATTGCATATGCAGATCCAATTTTGGCTCGACACGCATTCAAATACTTACAATTACTTTTTTTATAAATAATTTTTTTGTGAAAATATTTTCAAATCAATTTTAAATGTTGCATAAAAATTTCGACAAAAAGTCTGCGATATCAAAGCATAAAGGAAAATAATTTTAAAAAGTTAATATCAACTATGAGCAAATTATGTATGTTGATCTATAATGTTTTTTTTTTCAACTCAGAATTCCAATTCAAGTCTCCTTTTATAAACGTCTTTATATCATCTAAAATAAAAGTCTATGTGTCGTTTGACAGTCTCTTCATTATAAAAGTTATTTTCATTCACATACACTTTCTGAATAGAAGTTCTCTGCGGCATAAAAACCTTCTTTCTGCAAGTCTGCACTTAATTTGCACCTTTTTTGGAACAAAATGTTTTAACAAGCAATTTATTTCAAAGGTTTTATAAAAAGACATAAAAGTTTTTTTTTTTATTAAATCAAGGTAGCGCTTGACCACTATCTCGCCTGGTGTGAGGTGCAGATGCGGCCGAAGGTGGACCACGCTTACCCAGTAAATGCCCATTTACCCTGGTTTTGAAGACCCCGAAGTTGTAGTTTTGTGGGAACACAGACGCAGGCAATGAGTTCCACTCCTTAGCAGTCCGAACAAGGAAGGTGGAACTGAAACGCTTCGTGCGTGATCGAGGTACATCGACCACGAAGGGATGTTGTCTTTGCTGCGTGACATCAGAGAGTGGACCGGTATTAAACTCATGGAGCATTTTTTTCGACTCGCGAGTACTTGGAGAAATTTACTGCCGACCACCAATAATGGAGACAAATGAAAGAAGAAGATAAAAGTTAGAAAAAATTCAAAACTTCCTTGAGTATTTATAAATGCTCATAAAAATACATATTTTAAAAGAAAAAGTTTTGTGTCAAAAAGTAGAGCGTGGACTTTTTGACTAACCTACTTGTATTATAATAAGAATTCTACACATGTTCTGCACGTACCAAGAGTTAACACGATCTAAATAACTAATACATCTAAGGACACTTAAGTTTTTGACACTAAACGACACGAATATCTGCGGTCTATCGTCACTTCTTTACATGAAACTCTGCTGTTAATGCACTTGGGTAATGCACTTTCAGCATACCTCAGCCGAGGTATTCCTTTGGTATAAAAATTAAAAATCAATGCACCAGGCGCTCTACAGTGCTCTAAGTAATTATGACTGGTGTACTTTTACTATAGATACTTAGTGTGTTTTTTTTTATTCATACTACGATTTCTAGTGGTTTGCCTTCACTATGTTTTCTCGTAACATTTGTATTTCAGGCTTTATGCCTCTATTGAATTGATGTTTATATACCTCTAGTGGATTGGTGTTTATAAATCAGATGTACAAATTACACGATGGTGATTGTTACAGCACTGTTTTATTTTATACTAGCCTAGTCCGCAACTTCGTACGCGTGCGTAAACCGATTGGAATAAAACAAACACTAAATGTTACGAGAAGCTTGCTACAATACATCTGTGAAAATCGCATTCAAATCGGTTAAGCCGTTTCTGAGATTAGCATGTACAAACGCGCAGACAAACGGACACAAATTCTAAAAACAATTTTTTTGACCTCGGTAACATAAGTACAACGTGTATAAATAGTTTCTTTGAAAAAATACTTAATGTACAGACACGGCTCGTTTACGATTTTATTATATGTATAGATAACGTGACATCGAATTACCTACGTGCGTTAGGTCTAACCACATTCATTAGAATAAAAAATAATAAACACATGACAAAAGCACAGATTCAAGCGATCGGACATAGATTTCAATTTCAAATTCTCAATGACCTCAATCTGAAAACTCCGATTCTGGCAACTCTGACTTTCAACCGCTGAACACTCGTAGTTAATACATCTGTGAAGGTAATTTAATGTTACCGTCACACCTCGAACTACTATAATCCTGTCTTAATTTCCGCTGTCAAGTCCCTGCTTAAATATTTTCAAATCCGAAAACTTACAATAGTAAGTAGATATATCCGGTGGCAAATTTTGCTAGCAAATCACGAGATTTTACCAACACCTGTGCATAACAAATACACAGTAACTAGGTGGTATAAAGACGATTATGAGCGCCGTTATTAATCTTTTCATAATACTCCGATTTACATTCATACGTATGGGAAATTGCACACAATGGTTGCACCTGGCTTGTTAGAAGTCTGGATTCAAGCCAAAACTAATCCTCGGCTAACAAGCACAGGTAAAGTAAATATATGAATTATTTTTTATTTGTATCTTACATTGAGTATTATTACAATCATATATATACTTGAACGAGGCCTTGTGTTGGGGATATTAAAAAAAAATAAACCCAAAGAAAATTTACTAAATTTAAATAAAGCTTATTTGCTATCCAACATATCACGGTATAAGGGGGTGGTAACTGCCACCAGTCGGGCTACTTTGTTTTAGACTGCAGAACTAAATAAACCTTGCCACTATATGTTATTGATAAGATAGGTGTAAATATTTCAATTTCTAAATCCCAGTTATAATATTTTTGTAACGTGATATTTCATTCTTGTTAATTATTATAAATGTTATTGATTTCTAATACAGTAATCTATACTGACAATAATTTGTTTTATTTAAAAACAATATCCACTTTTATTTATTTCCACATTAACATTTATTTAGTTTTTATATTCAACTGTACAGAATCATCTATTATGAGCGAACTTTATAACGAAATAATAGGTAAACATGACAACTCGCGGGCTCAAGCGAGATAATTGCGTGCGAGTAGACTAATAATAACAATAGAACGTAAGACTATATCAATGCTTTTTTTAATGTAAAAGTTAAACAATTTGTGTAAAGAAAACATATAGAAGCCATACTTACTCGTACATAGCAGACTTCATTTAATGAGTCAGCCAAACACTTCAGAATTCAGAGCAGAGCGGGCGTCATCTTTCCTCTATCTTGAGTAAACTTCAACTGTATCATCATACACTTAGGGAACGTATACACTATACACGTGCGAAATTTCGCTATCGCAGCACCGTTTATTTACTATCACAAATTAAATAATTTGCGAAATTCAATGCAAATAATTAGCAAACCTAACCATTGTACTAAGCAAAGGTTTGCGACATGTTTGTTAGCGTTGGTCTGCTGTACACTTGCTAAGGTAAAATGCCTTACTAAGGTCTAATTTATTATGTTAAGCAGAGACGAGGAACAGAGAATATGAATCCGAAAGTCACCTCGCATCAATGAAGAAATCACGTAATTTTCTTAATAAATAATACTAAAGATAAATTTTGCGACGATAGTAATGTTAAAACTGACATATGTTTGCGCATTTTAACTATATGAATTTGTATGGAAAATCGTAAACATCTTTCAGACAATTATTTGCTTCCCGATTCGACAACGTCGTCTGTGTGCCTCTTTTGACAAAGGCTTTCTCCCACTGTAAACATAGATTTCGGTAACACGTCAGTCCACGACCACGCCTTGTTGTCATCAAGGCTCATTAAAACCTGAATTTTCTATATTTTTGTTAGACGAGAATATACGAACTGACTCGGGCGACACTGAACAGGCGGTGTAGACAATGTAGTCGCTTTCGGCAATAGAACTCCCTCAATAACTAATTAATAATGTACATACAGTGACAGACTGTATGTACATTATTAATAGTAATGTATATCGTGATTCGTGATGTATATCGTGATTATTAAGAATAATAAGGTACCGTTTTAAACTTAGTTTTCACTCAAAAGCGGCGTATAACGTTTTATAATCTCAAGATTAGTAAGTAGACAGGGACGATATAAACTTTAACTCTGACTGTGTTTATATTTACACAAATATCAAAGAAACATTACCTAATTAGTCACAATACGCAGTGCCTTACAGTTTTTCGTAAGCCACCCCGCCCATATCTTATGACAATATATAAGCTCCTTTAGTTCGATTGCGCGCAAACTCTTACTTCCTTCGTTCCATTACTACCAACCGACCATCCTGCTCGAATTTCATTAATGAACACTCGGATACAGAGTGTTTGTATTATATTATTTTATTCAACTAAATATTCAACAAGATTTAGCAAAAGTGCCTAATAACTATATATAACTCCGTAGTCGTAAACTGGAGAGCCTGTCTGGAGGCAGTAAGTTACAGAAGACCATCATGAAATAATATGACGTGCGCTGTTGTTTTTCGGTCAGTAGGCAGAGATGCCGGAGCCTATCTTCTTCTTATCACTTATCCTTTATCATATCTTTACTATCGTTTGAGATAATTGTATTTACAGGCGCCAACCATTAAGTGGACTGTCAGCCTGCCGTCGTTTACATGTTCTATATCTACATACATTAAATATTAAAAAAAAAAGAAAAAAAAAAACAATTTATACACGTACTTAGCTTACTGAGGTCAAAAAAATAGTTTTTAGAATTTTTGTTTATTTGTTTGTCTGTGCATTTGTGCACGCTAATCTCAGAAACGGCTTAACCGATTTGAATGCGGTTTTTACTGATGTATTGTATCAAGCTTCCTGTGATATTTAGTGTTTGTTTCATTCCAATCGGCTTACAAACAAAACTGCCGCTTTCGAAATACAAACATTTCCACTAACTTCTAAACCACAAAACGGATTTTGAAACGGTTTTCATTAATGAAAAGAGCTATAAGTGAGAAAAGTTTGTGCAGATAATTTGCAGAAACAAATTGCATGCGTGTGAAGCCGGGGACGAGTCGCTAGTTATATAATAGTTAGTAGCAAATAAACAGTTCGTAGACCTCCCTCGTCAATATTGGTAATTTGGTGCAATGCGCAACGTTTTTCAAAAGCTCAACTGCAGTGTCCGCGCGGGAAACAGACGACCGATCCCGAATGAACTACACAATTGTCAATTTAATTGAAAGGTCTGCGCGAAAAACACGAAAATAAAGGATCTTTTGCTGTGCGCGCTTTCGATTTTATTGCTTTTAATACTGTGAATTGGATTAAACACTTTTTAGGTAATATTACGAGTACAGCCAGCTCAATGTTGTAGTTATCCTTTCTCGCAATATATGTAATTTTTCACTTGACGTTTGTGTGAGCAATTCAAAAAAATTTAATGCAAAATGTGATTACATTCAAAAATATAATAAACTAGCGACCCGCCCCCGGCGTGCAATTTTTATATATATGAACATTCCCCGTTTATCCTTCTTTCCATTAGTGAAAACCGAATTAAAATCGGTCTACCCGTTCACGCGTGATGCCGTGACCAAGGGAAATGGGGATTCATTTTTATATATAGAGATGTATCCAAACAAGAAACATTGATACCACAAGGCTGGAAGGGACATCGCTTTATTAGTGAATAATAAATTTGACTTAATAAATCCTTTGAAAATATTTGTAGATTTCTGTTGTACAGCTGCACCCCCATAACGTATACATATCTTTCCAATTAGTTTTGGGTGCACGCAATGTCAACTTATCTGCATTTCTTAGTTCCAACTTTTTGCACAAATCCCTTTTTTATAAAATCAATCTGTGTAATTTATTTTCCGAATTAATATTGAAATGCATTATTGATATTCACTATTTTAGTCTCTTTGTAAATTTTGCTAGTAGATTAAATTTAAATTACATTTAGCTGCTAAATCCCAGACCTCAATGAGCTTACCTAAATGAGGCTCAATGAGCGTGTTATAAATAATATACGGCACATTAACAAATTTTAAACCTATAATTTTTAATATACTTATAATAATTCTGAGACTTCTTCGGGGAAAGTAATTTCTAATATCAAAGAAGAATGTAATAATTGAATAAAAATAAATTGTATAAACAGCAAATTGTTTCAACTAAGACCCAATAACGATTTTTAAGCGTAAGCTTAAAATATCACAAGAATTTTAAGAGCTCGAGATCTTAAGCCAATATGATAATATTTTGCGAGGACTAAGTAAAGGTTAATTTAATAGAGTTCCATCAACAAAACCCCGTCGTAACGTTTTAATGGGATCTATTCTAAATTCGGACACGACGAACATTTTCCCTTTAAAAATATAGGGAATAGACCAGCTAAGTGAAAACGAATTTTACATTATAATTAAGCAATTTATTTTTTAAAAGGAAAGTCTATCAATTTTTAAAGTACGTTTACACTTGGAGCAAGTGATCCATTTAGATTGTTACCTTTATCATAAAATTATTTTTGATACCTTTTATTAACAATTGCACTCATTTGTTGGAAACCTATGAAGTGCATTTTAAGTTGGCTTCAGTTTGCATTGTTAAAGTTATTCGAAAATTTCAGAGGAATATTTGTTGCTTTACTAAAAGCTGTATAAGCGATCATCCGACGACTATGGCGCTTTTGTAACCCTTTCGATTTATGAACCCATGAATAATAACCTACTTTTGAATAATTTAGTAGGTGATAGCGAGTATTGTGTCGCGAGACTTTTAGACGCATAAATACATATTACGATCTTCATATAAAAAGATACACTGTTCTACGGAATGGACTAGTTATCACCAATCGAGATGGTGTAAAGTTACATTATCTAACCTAACATAAGCACAAGTTCACAATTATCTAATTAATGCATTTCAGTTCATATAGATTTTATATAAAAAAAATGCAGTTGCCAGTTTGATACTGCCAATAGTACACAACTTTACTAGTGGTCGTAAATGAAAAAGTATTTTTTTTTAAACCATTTAGATTGAGGATAACTATCCGACCAGTTTCTAGATTACAACAATTTTAATTAACTATTAAAGGCATGTGTTTATTTTTTTTAGGGTTCCGTACGTCCGAATAAAAAAACGGAACCCTTATAGGATCACTCGTGTGTCCGTCTGTCCGACCATTCCCCCCATTATCTCCGAAACTATCGAACCTAAAATTTTGAAAAAAAAAAATAGAGAAATTAGGAGTATAGGAAAACCTATAACAAGTCTATGATATTAAAATAACATGGTAAATCACTCAATATTGTGCGGATAGGTAACATCGTACTCTTCACGCGAGTTCAACTCGCACTTGACCCGTTTTTTTAAAGTAAATCAAACAAAAGTTTTTCTGGCAACGTTAAAACTCTTGATAATTTTTCATTAAGTGCAATAAAGTAAATTAGTAAGTAAGGATTGCTACCTTACTTAAATAACATAATGTAAGAATGGAGTATACATATAATTCCATATTAACGCTGTAAATGAAAACGGATCAAAAATCTATTCGAATATTAAACATAAATACCACATAAATAATAGTAAATCGTTATTTGGCGGGATCTCATAAGTAATCCCTATAAAATGATAAGTTTCGATGACAATATACATTTTTATGTCTACTCTATGACTATAGGTACGAGAGAATCAACATAGCTCCAGTTTGACAGTTAACTTCCGTATTCCAAGTCAATCCCCTATATTGTTTGGTATTATGGCGTTATCTCTACCTCGCAGCTTAGGCGGTGAATATTCGCTATTCATTTGTAAATAACAATGAATCACACCGTCACAGTCATCATTAGTTTTGTTTTATATTTTTTTTTAAATAAAAAAAATCTTTATTGACGTAAGCAAGGTACATAGCAATATTTTACACAAAAAAAGGGAAACAGTAAACATAAAATATGTAAAAGCAATGAGGGTAGTTTGAAATATAAATATAATAACAAAGTGCAACCACTAAAACTAATAACTTCATACAATCTTTATGTTAACTAAATTAATAATTACAAAAAATGTATTTATTGCGCACATTAAAAATATATTGTGGGTATCTAAACTAGGCCTAGCCTGTATTTTAGTACCACACTATCCCAATAGGATAAATTTATGATGGGGTGCATAATAATTGTATTATAATATAATTTTTATAGAATTTATATAATATAATCAGCTTATCTGAAAATTTCTGTAATATGCATTTAATTAGTATGCATGTACACTGTACACTGCATGCATACACCGTATAAGTTCTCAGTTTATTTTTCACTGCAAATAAGTTTTCAACATCCTCGTAACATAGTGTCTTTAGCCAATTTGTCAATTTAGTCTTATATTCGTGTGAATTGAGTGAGTATAAATTAATTATTTTATTTATTTTGTTATACAAAAAAGGACTCAAGAAATATTGAAATTTGTGCATAAAAAATGATCTACAGGAGACGGTTGCACAAGCTTTGTCTTTTCTACGAGTTTGATGTTGACTTCTATCATAATTAAGTTTTTTGTGCTGGGCCACAATAGTATTAAATATAAACAGTTTTCTTACTGACAGCACATCACATAGGGTGTATAGTTGAGTTGTAGGGAAATATATAGAATACGTATCACTTAAACACGGTGTTTACAACACATGAGGATTTAGAGAGAGAAAGAGGGATAGATGATCTACGTGCGAATAGTTGTGTCCACAGAGTAACAAAGTATAAGACATAGGAGTACATAAGGCCACTGTGAATTCTGTGTGTAAAGTATTAGGATCCAAGAGCTCTCCTTTCTTACCTCTACCCTCATGTTTTCCCTTTCCCTTAGAAAGATTAGCAGCAAACAAACAAGTCCTTGTTTAAGTTCCTAGACGATAACAGTAACCTACCCTCAAAAAAGATAAATTCCTGCCCTTTACTGCAGCTACCGAACCGAATTAAAGTTAAATTAGTAAGCATTAAGATGACTTGTGTACGAAAGATATTGAGTTTTAACCTCTTAATAGGATTTAAAAGCTCAGATTTTTTTTTTCGAAATAAGCTAAAGTCACAACCTTGTAAATTTTTGAGGATACGAAAACTAAAAATGATCTTAAAATAGTTATATGCTTAAAATATAACTAAAAATAATCTTTAAATTCATCGATTGTTTACTTTACTGTCCAGGGCTTTATTTTAACATTTTAAAATATGTGGCCTCCCAAGTGCCTGTTCAATCCTAAAGGTTGGCAGCCAACTCTATAAACTTGTCTCTGTTAAGAATCAACTGGACCAGTTGCTCGATTGAGGCTATTCCAGTCCACTTCTGGAATAGCCTCTTCCCTATCACCTTCCTTACCTTATCTTTAATATCAAGTCCCCAAATATGTGTACAAAAGTGAAAAATGCATTAATTAAATCGAATAATTTACGAGTAGTAATTGCCTATTATATTTAGTAATTTTAAAATACAGCAAAAAGTTTATAATAAGAAAGTATACAGTTCTCGAACAATGCGACGGCAAAATAAGTTTCACGGCTTTATGTACAAGTTCTTCCTAATGCAGGTATTCAGATGTTAACTTAAAAGGAGAGTCCTGGACTCATGTAGGTAATATTTAACTCGTGTTTGATAATTAAAAAAAAAATATTTTTAATATATTTTAATGACTTGCAAGGTAGACATTTTCTTTGAATATTTTTTTTATCCAATTGGAGTTACGATGAAGATATTAAGTGTTTGAATGGCATGTTTTCGATAGCAGTGATCAAATTTGATTTACTTCTGTTCAATTTATAGTTACGTAATTAAGTTTTTATTATAATTACTCATGTAAGTAGCTATAAGCTTTAATGAGAATGAAGAAATATAAACCGAGTTAAAATTGTTCTTCAATTGCTTCTATTACTTTTGTTCAAATACTGTCCGCACGAATACTCGTTAACAAACCATTGTTTTATTATATTACGTAAAGCTAAAACTTGTTCCTTTTGTTTGGTATCTATTGACAAATTTCGATGTACATATATAGTTTATTTTTCATCGTGATCAAATTTCGACTAGAGGGCGAATTTTTTTAAAATCTAATTTTATTTATAAAAAAAGAAGAAGTATTTCTAACATAAATTGATAAATAAACTGTTATCGTTGAGTGAAATGGCTTCATTTTTTGTATCTTTTATCTATTTAAAGGTCGGCAGGCAGTCTGACGGTCCACTTGATAATAGATGGCGTCCGTCGCCTGTTAATATAACAACGCCTGAAGTGCCGCAAGTGCGCTGCCGACCTTAGTAAGATAGGATAAGGGATTAGGAGGTAATATGAAAATAGGCTTTGGTATTCCTTGACTCATCGAAACATAACAGCACATGTTATTTCACGGTTGTCTTTTGGAAGGGTTTGGTTATTGATGCCAAAGGGACTGCCCGATTTATGGACAGCACGTCACTACATCGTTGGTTGATTTATATCTATGGTCTAATTAATTAATTAATAAAGATTAATATACTTAGCAGTAAAACACCGTAAATTAATTGATTACGAGTTTTATTTGATATTACTTTTTTTTATATAGACTTGACATACACTTGACACCATAGATCAATTGTTAACACGGGGTTGCCTGTCTAAAGCAGTGTTGTCAGGTTATGACAAAGGTATAACTAATTACTATGTACAAAATTTGTGTCAAATTTTTCAAAAAATGTTACTTTGATTAGATATTCGACTTCTTAATTATGCTGTTAGGTATTACATCTTACGAGCAAACCAGAGGGCAATGATTTGCAAAAAGAATATAGTGTATAAAGAAATAAGAAAAGAAAATC
This sequence comes from Bembecia ichneumoniformis, assembly GCA_910589475.2. Lineage (NCBI taxonomy): Eukaryota > Metazoa > Arthropoda > Insecta > Lepidoptera > Sesiidae > Bembecia > Bembecia ichneumoniformis. Next base: position 14,355,291 of record OU342536.1, on the reverse strand, counting down.
CCCAAATTGAAATCAGAATACGCACCCAAAGAGCTATGATGACGAGTTTACGGTTAAACATACCTCATAAATGAGGACGTATAAAAAAAACTACCACATAAAACGAGATTGAGTGAGTTTTACATGCGAGTGGGGAACCTTTCCCTTGTTTTGGCTCTGAGTGCCTCATAAATGCGTGGGATAAAATAGTGCATGCGTAAATAAATTTTATTTACCATTAACTAAATAAAAGGTTCATGTTGTTATCTGCGTAGTACTTCCGGAGGCACCTTCTTGAGTTTAAGATTATAATGTTTAAGTGTAAGCTCCACACCATCGATAAGAAAAAATCATTGCTTTGTTTTCCTATTCAGCTTGTTTAAACATAAAGCCAACGTGACAAAAAAAAACGTAATACTAAACTTCTTTGTCCATATTTCTGATGAGTTATTATTGTTTTAAGTATGATGGTTTACGAGAAAATAAATAAAATTCAAATGTTTTGCTTTGTTACAAAAATCGATTCATTTATCGTGTAAAGTATTTCATTTACACTATAAATGACATGAAAAACAAAGGTTTTTGATATTTGAGTAGCGGATGCCCTTAGCCGGGTGTAGAGCCCAGTTGCTCAAGGTCATTCGCGTAGTAGAGAACGTAAGATGAATTTACATAATCAGCCTTGATTATGAAACTATTTTGTTGGATAAGGATTAATAACATGATACGAATGTATCATCTTTCGATTCTACTCGAGTTTTAATTGACAAATTTGAACAAAAAAAAAGGGTTATTGTTACTTACTATAATAGTTAGACCCTCGCGAATTTTTTTGTGGGCGAAATAATTTTTTTTTTTTTTATAATATAGAACCTATGGTTACTCGCTAATAATGTAGCTTTTTATAGGTGAAATTTTTAAAATCATTTAAGTAGTTTTTAGTTTATCCATTACAAACAAACATACAAACAAGCATTCAAAAAAACAAATCTTTTCTCTTTATATTAGCGTAGTTATGGAAATAAGTTAAGAGCAAGGTTATTAACTACGCAACACTTTGTGACAATTAAAATATCGACGACTATACAGGTTAAAAACGGGCGATGCGGTGTATGCGATGGGCGAGAAGATTTATGGACTCGCTATCGGCGAATCTGATTAATCACTGCGGATTTGAACACAGATAAAACACAATTTTGCATGTCGCATACACGCGTAGAGAGAATTTTTAAATAATACATTCTTTTTATGCGCCATTAAACACAGTACGATAGCATTAAAAGCATTGGTTTGTTCGAAATCATTTCTAGACTTCCACGCAGTATTGTGACTCCAAAAAAAAAACAGTTTTTAGTGTGAATATTAATTTTGAGACTAAACAAAAAAATATCCCTTATAGGCACAAAAAATAAATAAAAGAAATTAGTGTGATTTATTGTCGTGTTATTTGAATATGTTGTGAATTCTTTGTTTAAATGCATATTGTTTCATAAATTAAACGAATGCTTAGTTTAATTTCCATCTTTTATTATGCTGTTCGCGTCTACTAGAGGACATCTCAAAAAAAAAAAAAAAAAAAACGAATGACTTCGGCAACTTTAATGGAAAGAAATTTACACTATTTTACGTTACATTACACTACACGCTAACATTGAATAAAATTATATTATAAATTCTTTGTATGTAGAAATTATTGTTGTATTTCTAAAGAGTATAGCGACATTTTATTTAAAAAATGCTCTAATAAGTTCAACATCATAACACAATGGAAAATATTTAATAGTGCCACAAACGTAAACATACAATACTTGTTATAATTCTCAATAATAATTATGTGTATACAGCATTTTCTGAGAACTCCTACAACAAGAAAATCCATGAGAATACGAGTTGAAGAAATTTTAAATCGAAAAGCCGATTATGTTCGTCCGTGCTACGGCGTAGGCATAACAGCTACGACGTAGCGGACTCTATTTCCAAGAAAAATGTAGTAGAAATCTTTGAAATAATAAAAACAATAAGATTAGCTGATTACTCGATCATTGTTTCGAATTTTTTTATACATTTTATTCTAATGGGACAAAAATAATGGTATCCTGAGTTTCTTCTCAGGATCCATCATAATCTGGCTATTTTTTTTAAAATACTTATAGACGTTTAAAAGTGTTTCTTTGAAACATATTTAATAAATAACTGTTGCACTGAATTATTAAGAAATAACGTGATCCAATTGGTCACAGAATATAAGATAAATTTTATAGTTTTTCTTTGCCGATCCTATCTTATCGTCTTTAAAATAAAGAAAGATAGTACCCCTCATCCAATCTTAGCATCTTAATCAGCGCGAGTCTTTGTAAACGACTGCTTCTTTTTTCAAGTTTCAATGTTGCCAGCGACGCTGAAAAACGACGCGCGGTGTGCACCGGCGGTCGTTTCTGTTAATTTATCGCTGGTGTTACCATTATACGCTCCGTTTCGGCCACTTTAATTACCGCCCATGTTGCAGAAAAGTAACGGATCAGTGTGGAAATAAATTGAACTAATTGCTATATTAAATTCGGGTTTACAATACAATGGTGGTGTAGTTAATTTTAAATTACGACAATTTCGAACAGGAACAAAGACTATGTCTTGTGGGCGAAGCCATGACATTTTTATGTAAATGAATACCTTCATTATGTATTTTCTGTACTCCAAATATCCTCGAAGGTTAATAATAAGATAATAAGTTAACAATGTTACGTCGCGGGCATTAAATGTGTATGCGAAAATGAAAATGCGGTACTCAAAAGTTACAGATCGAAATGGGATTCCAATGGTTCTGTCGGCAGCTCAGCCACAGAATAAATAATAATTCTAGCGTACAGAAGTTGCACTCCTTTCACATTCAATGTGAGCGATGGGGTAGGCAATTATATCACGGCGCACACGGAGTGACAGAGGCCTGGCTCAGCGTTCTTCCGAAAAACGAATAGCTATTAGCTTGGGAGAGACTACTGGACATTCAGCTTATTTACATTTTTACGTATACTTAATAATATTTACAACAAAAAAAAACACCTACTGAATACCAATAATTATATTCGTAAAAGTTACAACTGCAAACCCCGCGGGCGTAGCAACGCGAATTACAAATAAAAGAGATTTTTAACTAGGCTGCACGTTTAAAAAAGTTAATTAGTGAGGCAAAGGAAACGAGATTTATGGTAGCGAGGGCATATTAATTAACGAAAACATTAAATGTTCGCTTAAAAGCTATACAAAAATTAAAATAGGCATTTTTAGTCATAGAAGTCACTGTTACAAACATATCCCGAATATCTCTAACTTATTAACGATATTGTTACTACTAACTATGGAACGTTCTGGAAAAAGCGTTCGCGACGGCGGAAAAGTCTCGAACGTCCCACCCAATCGATGGTAGCCACACCCCTTTCCGATTACTGTCAAAGGAAATTGGACGTAATGAAACCGAACCGTTTTTGAAGAGATTGATAACTGGTGATGAAAAGTAGATCACGTACGACAAGAACGTGCGAAAAAGGTCGTGGTCAAAGGTCGGTCGGGCTTCACAGACTGTGCCAAAGCCCGGGTTAACTCCTAATAAGGTGATGCTGTGTGTACGGTGGGATTGGAAGGGCATTGTTCATTATGAGCTATTACCGCCGAGCGGAACCATCGATTCGGATCTCTACCGCCAACAACTGATGAGATTAAAGCATTGACAATAGAAAGGCCACACCCTTTCTATTGTCTTTCATCACGACAACGCTAGACCACACACATTTTAGCCACTCAGCAAAAATTAAGACAGTTTGGCTGGGAGGTGTTAATGCATCCGCCATATAGCACTGACCATGCACCTTCAGATTTCCACCTGTTTCGGTCTCTTCAGAATTCTTTAGGCATTGTCAGGTTAACATCAAGAGAGGATTACCAAAACTACTTGTCGCGTTTTTTTTGATCAGAAATCCCAAAATTTCTACAGAAACGGGATCATGTCACATTACCTACAAGAAATGGCACATATACCTATACTGTAATTAAATGTAAATAAACTTTTAAAAAAAGTGTCTTGAATTTTCATATAAAATAAGAAGAAACTTTTTCCCCAACCCTTTTACTTACGTGCGTACTGTACTGATAAGTCATTTTATCAACATCATTTATAATTCGAGGCGTTAAAAGCTTAAAAATGATAGCGGCTCTCGACTCGAATCAACAATCAAATTTCATTTCGAATTATTGCAACGAGAGCGATGATGCAACATTCATTATGATCTGTTAATTCCGCTAAAATGAATCGAATGCATTCACAATTTCACATTAGCAGCATGATAATAGAGGTACTTGTAGTATACAGATACTGTACATGAGAGTGTATATTCATATTATATCACACACATAAGTCTCTCGTCTCGGCTAAGCATTGCGCGGGCGCCGGTGGTGGCGCGGTGGTGGGCGTCGTCGGGTCAGGCAGTCAGGCTCTGGCGGACGCGGAGTGAAGACGTAGTGCAAAGCGAAAGAGCCGATATCCATATTGTGCTGTGTGGTGTATAAGAATACACTATAGTACTCAAAGAGCCTTCTTAAATTGTAGTACCATATTTTCTAAATAGAACGCTTTATTATATATTTTTTCACTCGTGCGCTAGTCTGTTTCGATTCGTTTGTATCTGAAATCTGAATCTGAAACTTCACTTGTTGCGCTGAAGACCTCCAAAATGAGTTGTATTTTGCTACGTACGTAGACGAATTGCGTGCGGTTCTATTTTGTGTCTTTTTCTTTTGTAACCGCCTTTATTGCCACTCGTACGAGACATATGGCCATTCGTCTCCGATGAAGATAGACAATAGATAGATGGCAACCGCACACCGCATTCAAATGTTACGTTAAACACGATTTATAAATTGTGTGTTCCATGCAGATTCTCGTCTCTATGTAGTCATGTAGCGAACTAATTTTTAGCCGCGACTTTTTCGCGTCTCTCGAGAAGAGTGCTGGATGTAAACTATCCGACGTCACAATTTCGCAATGATAGATTGAGTATAATAAGCCAACAAACAAACTCACAAATATTAGTTAGAAAAACGTGAAAGATGTGATAAATAAGAACCGAAGGTAAGCCGAAGGACAGTGAATCCGATTGTCCGAATTGATAGGTTATTTACATCCGAACTAGTAAATAATCTCCGCGTATAAAAATTATAATCGGCCATCAGCTATAGTGAACATTTCACTAAAAATATTAGATCTAACATTAGAATGTAACGAATGGAAGTTTAAGTAATTGTCGAATTGAAGTTTGACGTATAGCCGCATGAATGTAAAATCTTCTTAAAGATATCGGCAGAGAGGCTGACGGTCCACTTGATAATAGGTGGCTATCGTCGCCTATAACAAAACAAGCAACGCCACAGCTGCTGTAAGTGCGCTGCCGACTACAATAGGATTAAGGATAAGAGATTCGATAGGAAAATGGGCTCTGGCATCCTTTACTCACGGAAACACCTGTTATTTCACGGCGGTCTTCTGTAAGGGGGTAGTTACTTCCACCAAACGGGCTGCCCAAATGACTGCGAAACGCAGTGTACCCTGCCACTACTTTCCTCCAGACCAGAGCCAAATTGGAAAAGTATTTTTTTTAAAGTTGACCCTGCCCGGAATCGAAATCCCCGGAATCGAAATCGGGAACCCTAGAATAGAGCGTTAAGCTTAACCACTCATTCAACGGGCTTGTCAAATACTACTTAGTTATATTTATATTTATAGTTCTCTCGTTTCTTCACAAATTCAATGGTAACCAAGCAATATATTTATTGTTGTTTATTTGTTGTCAGTTTTATTATTCCATTGAGATTTTCTTACTGAAGCGGTTGTTAAGTGTTATTATTTGTTTTTAATTAAAATGTAATTAACGCATTATTCTTCGAATAAAAAACAACGAGATGTGTATTAGAAATTAAAATATTACAATTTTTTTGTCATTCTGATGCCAACAAAACTTTATCAATATACATATATACATTAAACATTAACACGAACAAAATTCATTCTAATCAAGCGAGTTTCCTAAATTGAAAATCTTTCTTGTTCGTTAATGAAAAATTCCTAACATTACCGGAGCGTTCGGCTCGGACCCACAGTTATTACGAGAAAATTCCAGAGACGTCACTTGAAATCCTGATAAATGACAACTTAAGTTTCAAACTAATATAACTAAGGATACTAGGATGGATCCACTTATAAACTGCGAAGTTCCATCATCACCTCGAAAGCACCTGTCGTTTCTGAGTAATAAATTTATCAGAACATTTCGCAAGGGTTTATGCGCAGTCATAACTTACATAGCATTTGCTTATAAATTGAATTAAACGAAATATCGAACTTGGGTGCTTGGGGCAATCTAATCCTTAAGACAAGGACTAACTTCAGACCGAATACAATTTTTACGAAAATGAGCTCAACCTAATAACCTTCGAATTAAGGTCCAATATTGCCCAACAAATTTATGTAGCTTCTTGGAGATAACCGAAAAGATTTAAAATTGGAAGCTTTACCTTAAATATTGAGTAAAATATGAAAAATAATAATAAAAGAAGTCATTAAAACTTTATTAGTACAGAACTTAATTAATAAGCTTAAAAACAAATGTAGTTTTACTGTGATGAAAAAGCTTTTTTCTTACTATTTTTTTTCTCAGAAAATGGAATTTTTTGTATAAATCTGCTTGATTCAAAACGTTTTTAAATATAGTCTAATATACACTGTATTTTTATCTAAGTTTTAATTTTACTCTAAGAAGTCAAATTAGACGATGAAAATAATTCTTTTCTGCTAAAGTCCTTGCCTTAAGTCCTTTTCGTACTTAAAATTAAACCTAATCTTATCACATTATTTCACTTATTAATGTTGGATATATAGATAACGTCCCCTTTTTTATAAAATTTATATTTACTATATGTTTATATGTGTGCTTATTGGACAAAAATGGAAAAAGAGGGCGGGCGTCTGTCTTACTAATTCAAAACCTTAACTCATAGATCAGTAATTAAAATAATTTAATTTTTTTTAGTTTATTATAAACTAGCTCTGTGTCCGCGTGGAATTCCGATTGTTCCTCTGTGGTTTCACGGCGCGGTCGTGGTTTACATATATCGTACATATATTATCTCTTTAGACATACGTCCAAAACATATGCAGTAAAAGCAAAAATCACGTGATTTAAATACGTGTGACGGTAAACTTGCTTATTTTGATAAGGATTCATAATTTTGTTCATAATTTGACAAATAAACATAACCTAACGAAATTTTTTTTAACACTAAAAGTAGTTTTGTCGCTTAAATATAAAAGTTAGACATATGCTGTCACGGACGTTTTTGTAGTCATTAACAAGCTCTACAACTTTTCTATAGAAGATTATCATATATCCCTCTCAGCCAAAGCAGCTTTCGAAAGAAACCTTTTCGTTCCACTTTTTTTTTTCGTCCACGTACTTTGCCCATTCGATCACCACGAAAAAGAAAAACCTTTTCATTTTACGGGAACATAGCCTATGTCCTGAAATCCCATTCTAACTATTAGTGAAAGATTTTTTAAATCGGTTGAGATTACTTCTACATACAAACTTTACCTCTTTATAATATTAGTAAGTATAGAATATATGACTTATCAATCAAGATCAATCAACTTAAAAAAAGTTGATTGATGAACGGGTGAACACGCGTGAACGGGTAGACCGATTTTAATTCGATTTTCACTGATGGAAAGAGGGATAAACGGGGAATGTCTATATATATTTAAAATTTAACCCTGGCTGAACGGATAAGGATGAAATTTGCCACACAGTTTATTACCTGAATTAACATATCGGATACTTTTGATCCTAGAAAAATGTTAGGTTCCCGAGAGATCGTCTAAAAATATAAAAAAATTTGGCGCCACCTCCGTCACAGCGATAAAGATGTCAGGCGTTATATTTTTAATTTTTCAACGCGGACGAAGTCGCGGACACCAGCTAGTAAATAATAAAACTGTTAATACTCTAAGATTGTCCAAAAACAACAAGTTTTTTTAATTAAACGACTTGTTCCGAAAATATCGTTGAAAATATTACTACATAGTAAAACTGGTTTCTTTTACTGGCACATTATGAATTCACTTTGAGAAGTGTTAGAGAGCGGTGGTGGAACCTCGAGCGACGAAGAAACATAAAAGTGGCCGAATTCAAAAAGTGTTTCCGCCTCGCGACTAAGTTGAAAGGGTCTCTTCAACTTGGCTCGAGCCATCAAAGAGAGAGTTCCACTTCGTTCTTAAATGCAAAATTTGGAAGGAGATTAAAAACAAATTGCAAGAGAGCTAGTGTTTCAAATTATTTGATGAAATGGCATTAGCATCACGCCAACAGTAGGTACTTTTGCTCTATTGGTCCCTTGTATTTAAATCTATGTTCAGCCTTTGACCTTTTGTTACAAGTAACTAGTTACAAGTACATTAATAAATAACTTTGATCTATTGGTAGCCGTTAGTAGAATTCTTTCTGCAATCCCAAATTACCAAAGTGGTAAACCTGTTCACAGACTCATCTAAGATTCTAAGGTAAAAATTAACAATTGACTGAATAATTTAACCTGTAAGTTCTTTAGACAATACTTGTACTATTGCGTCATTCTGGTAATTTTTTTTAATTAAAAACAAAAACACGCATTTATGTCCAATTTTATATATTTTTTCATTTTAAAATTATTTCATAGTGTAAAAAGTCCCTGAATCAAATAAACTCGTGGTTCTATTTTTCTTATGCCTTTCCAGTATTAAAAGTTAAAATTAAACCTATGTTTTTCCCAAAAAAATTGACGATCATTGCCTCAGTCAAGCATCTGTTCCAGTTGAGTCTTGATATAAGCAGGTTCAGGGAGATGACGGCTAATCTTCAGGACTGAAGAGGCACTGAGAGAGAGTGAGATACAAGTATATACAACTTTATAAGTGGGGGAGTTTCAATATAAAACTAAAAAAACCCGAAACAGCAGCATTAAACTCTTTCTGATGCAATCAATAAATTGTCCTATCGAAATGTATCGAATATGTGACCTCAGTAACAGGAGACCGATTTCAATATCCGCCCAAGTGGAACGAAACGTCGAAACAATTCTGTGATGTTGCACAAAGTTATAATAGAAGAGACAGCTGCGTAGAGGATTCCAGACTTTGCCAATCGTGGCTCAAGTATTTATCACTCGACAAGTTATTTCCTATATAATAAACGTTACAAATTGTAAATAGTGAATCTTGGCTATTTTCAGAAAAAAATAGCCAAGATGATAACGATCTGTGAACAAACACCCGAAAGGAACTACAGAATTACATTCCTTGCAACTATTATACACAAATGACAAATCATATCATATAAATATAATACTAAACACGAGATGAGATCAAAATTGTTTAACACCAGGCTTTAATCCTCTCGTTACTTGTCTACTGTATATTTATTTGCTTGTAATTAAATTATTATTTTGTTGTTTGTTGTATTGTTGTATATTGTTTGTATTGTTCACGTATTGTATTAGAGAAATAAAAGATGGTTTCTTTCTTTCTTTTCATTCTAATCATCGACGATTTTATAATAACCATTCGAACAGAGTTTGGTTTTGACTACACTTTTTTTTATAGGAGATCTCAAATTCATTTACGTTGACCCATAAAACAATTACTTATGGAGACGTGTCTTATTTCAACTGTTCATAAATTCCATTAACATCATTATAATGCCTACGTATTTTGATTTAGGTAATTAATTTCAATTAACCGCATAATCAGCAGTGGCGAATTAAGCGGGATCAATGTGGGTGTGCGTGGAGGTAGGCGAGGCGAGCAGGAATAAGGTATATTACGAGCTAAATATATTACATGTGTTATGTATTCAATACCAAGCATATGTATGGTGAATGCTTAAGGTGACCTATATATTTAATGTTAGTTTAGGTTAAGACAACTACATGGTGATGGTAACGTCGTCTAAGTATAAGGGGTCTAATAAATAGATAAAACGAAACTTTCATTCAAGGAATTATTATACAACAAAATTATAAACAAGATTTCAAGTTAAGAAAGATTATATCTTTCTGATGTTAAGCCATTTTCGTAATTACTGAAGTTACTTACGAAAAAGCGACTTGTCAACAGCTTATCGGTAACGGCTTGTCGGTAGAGAAACTTTTACATAAGCCTATTGCTGATACCTGCTTTGAGAACTGTTTATCGATACATCGATATTTTTGGTAAAGTAATATGACAGTTATAAAAGGTGCTTTTTTTTCTATAATAATGTTACGTGCAGGGTGAGTCAAAATGCCGTGTGTAAAGAAGAAACGAAGATTTATTTTCACAAACCAAGATGACCTCCAAAATCACTACACTTGAAACCGTTAAACATTTTATCATTTTATCCAGTTTAGACATTTTATCCAGTTAGGATGAAACAACTTTGACAAAGAGGTTGACAGAAGAATCCGGTTGGGCTGCATTCGGGAAGCTACGCAATCTGTTCTCGTCACCACTTCCGCAATGTCTGAAGACCAATATAATCAGGGCATCCTGCCACAGTGATGACGTATGGTGCCAAAACGTTGCCTCTCAGGGCAGGGCAGATCCACAAGTTTAAAGTAGCTTAGCGAGCTATGCTCGGAGTTTCTTTGGTAGATAGGATCAGAAATTCTTAAAATCGTCGAAGAACCATGTCGACATAGCCAAGAGAATTAGCAAGTTGGAGTGGCAATCGGCCGTTCACATCTGTCGCAAAGCGGATAACCGATGGGGTAGGAGAGTTCTCGAATGGAAGCCACGAATCGGAAAGCGCATTGTCGGACGTCCTGCGGCCAGGAGGACAGACGACCTGAAAGGCTTCGCAATATGCGAATTGATTTCGCTTGATGCGAAGGACTGAGGACCATGCATGTCGGCGAGCCTTGGAAGAGGCCCACATCCAGCTGTGGAGAGACACAGGCTGATGATGATGATGATGATGATGATGATGATGATGATGATGATGATGGTGGTGGTGATAATTTTTATCAAACAAAACAATATAAAACAGTTTGGTAAGTACATTTTTCTCATATGTTTAGTGATATCAATAAATTTTTGGAAAAAAGTTAATTTTTCCCCACAACCGAAATGATTAGAGACGTATTTCGACCAATGGGCGACCACTAGTTTCATTAACACGTATGGAACTATTAGTAAGAACGACCAACCCACCTTCAATTCTTCAGTCCACTTATCAACGAGCCTCGTCCAGGCTATGTACAGGAATAATAATACATCATATTTAATTTCCCGAGGGAAATAAATACAATACCTGCCCAACGCAAAGGTTGAATGAATATTCTATAAGCGAACTTTTATACGACACTGTTAAGTAATTGATCTTCAAACGAAAATTCGACGTCCAGCCGAGTAATATACTAAAAAGATACAATATCTCCTTCGTCACCACAACCAAACGTGGACTAAGTCCAATGACGGCACCCGCACGTTAACTAATTGAGGTCACAGCGGACTAGACATAAGTTTAAGTATAAATATAGTTTCTAAGTAAAATATAACACCATTCCTGCGTATGTAAAACTGGGCTGAAATTTTTAATAAAGTATTTCTTTCAACGTTTCGTGTACCATCCATTTTGAATCGCCCTTTGCATCGATTGGTGAAACGATGAGAAAACACTTTGTTGACGAATGATTTTCAAGCCTTCCATGTTTTTCCATATTAATTAAGCACGAGCATACCTGTAAACTTTTCGTATGAGGAAAGTTGAGACGTTACACTCCCTCACTCTCCTTACCTGAAACAAACAAGAACATATACGCTGTACTAACTTTTTTCATTGAAACAAATTACAACGGACCGTTCTACGCGAGCAGATTGAACCCGCGTAAGATGTTCAAGGGATTTGGAACGCTATTCGCCAGTGAACCTATTCTTTTTGTGTACCCGATTGCCAGTTATAATAGTAGTGTTACAGATTTCGATATGTTACAGTTATAATACCAGCCAACAATAATTAACTACGCGGAAAACTATCGTCTCTCATAATATTTTAGTGCTTATATAAATAAATTAAATATAAGCACAAAAATATTAGCCGAAAAATTTGAAAAAGCAAACATTGATAATATAACAATAAAACATAAACCAAATTATTATTAGGTCGGGGAAAGTCTTTTCGCATAATAGTACATATGTATACGAGTAAACTTGTAATAAAATCTCTTTGGCTGTACTATTTGTATCTGGCTGGTTTTGATGACATTAAAAAGGTTACATTTAAAAAAAAGAAACAAATTAGTAAAATGTTGTTAACAGCTATTTTTAATTTGTTGTTCTTTCTGTCAAAATGAGTGAATCTAATGAAGAAATTCGATACATTTTAAAATTTTATTACAAAAAGGAAAAATGCAACGCAAGTCGCGAAAAAAATTGACGTAAAATGGACGCCATTTTTGAAAAAGATCGGCATATCAGTAGTTACTACATAGCTGAAGAATTGGGAATTGACCACAAAACAGTTTTGACTTATTTCAAAAAAGCCGGGTACACAAAAAAGCTCGATATTTGGGTGCCGCACGAGCTCACTGAAAGAAATCTAATGAATCTTGTATTCATTTGCGATTCTTTATTGAGACACAATGAAACCGAACCGTTTTTGAAGAGATTGATAACTGGTGATGAAAAGTAGATCACGTGCGACAAGAACGTGCGAAAAAGGTCGTGGTCAAAGGTCGGTCAGGCTTCACAGACTGTGCCAAAGCCCGGGTTAACTCCTAATAAGGTGATGCTGTGTGTATGGTGGGATTGGAAGGGCACTGTTCATTATGAGCTTTTACCGCCGGAAAGAACCATCGATTCGGATCTCCACTGCCAACAACTGACGGAATTGATCAATAGAAAGGGTGTGGTTTTGCATAACGACAACGCTAGACCACACATCTTTAACCATTCAGCAAAAATTAAGAAAGTTTGATTAGGAGCCTGATATAGCCCTGACTTTGCACCTTCAGATTTCCACCTGTTTCGGTCTCTTCAGAATTCTTTAGGCAGTGTCAGGTTAACATCAAGAGAGGACTTCCAAAACTACTTGTCGAGTTTTTTTGATCAGAAGTCCCGAAATTTCTACAGCAACGGGATCATCAGCAACCTACAAAATGCACAAAAAGTCTTCGAACAAAATGGCACATATTATATACTGTAATTAAAAGTAAATAAATTTCGAAAAAAAAAAAAAGTCTTGAGTTTTCATATAAAATGCGAAGAAACTTTTCCCCCAACCTATTAATTGCAATGTAAGTGTAAGTACATTTTTACTGTTTGAAGTATTTTTCTCTACTTCACTAAGTAAAAAAATCTATAATACAATACAAATATTGTCAAGGCGAGTGAAATATCAACAGTTACCCACAAAACTCCGTTGCGTGGTCGGAACGGGCCATAAATAAGCGAATATTGCCTCTTTTATGCCGCCATTTGCGTTAATCGTGCCGCTATCTCGGACAATACCACGCCTGTGTCATATTTCTTTTACTGATTACTCTTGTAAAAACATCGGCCATCATAGTATACAAACAAAACGTAATCAGCTTAACAATACCTTGGTGCAGATTGTTTATAAAAATATATAGACACTTTTTCTTTTCCTCTCTTATATTCTTGAATAAATGTTGATTTTTTTTCAAGATTCGAGATCTTTGAATGTTTTTAAGATTATTTAAAATATATTACTCCGACTTTCTCGTAAGATAGGACGAATCTAACATCGATTAATTAAACCTTAATCAGATATTGGATTGTGACAAAACTTGTGGACGAATCCGATTTAAACCAAAATTTTCAAGATTTTAAAGATGATTAAATTGTTCAAAAGGTTGTTTTAGATACGGTCATAAAATGAAAGGGTTTAGTTTAGCATTTTTCGAATTCCCAATTTTTCGAATGACTTCTTAGACTAAAACTAAAGACAGACTTCTCCTTCAATGCAATTGGTAGCAAAAAAAAATACAAGTTCTACTCAAGCTCGTTTCTTGTTACTCACAAATAATATAAAATCGTTTTTACTGACTATCAACGCACATGCAGTCAAAACTACTAAATCTAGAAATCTGATATTTGGAACATACCTTAAAAATTTTTTTTACAACTCCGTGCGAAGCCGGGGCGGATCTCTAGTTTAAAATAAACGCAGAAGTAAATTGTAAAATATAACATCCACAAACGTCCTCAAAATAGAGTTTCTTAATATACACATATTCTTAAATAGAGTGCACGAGCAATATACAAATTACTAATCGATCATGTTAACTAGGCACTTCACTTCGCGCGCGCCCCCTGTGTAGTTGTGCAGAGACAATCGTCGACAGGAATGACGCCATCGTCGCAAGGTTCCGAGCTAACATGGCTGAGTAGTATGCATAGACAAGACTCCAATTTACTGACTAGCATAATATTAGATTATCTCGAGAGCTTGTAAATCTATGCCTATCCAACCAATTTTGTATGTATGGGCAACATCCCTAATAAAACTTTAGGATTCTTCTGTATGCCAACAAGGTATACAAAAGAATCCTAATTCATATTATAAGTGAGTTTATCTGTGTTTTTGCAGGAAACGGGAATAACAACATGTTCTCTAAAAATTCATCAATACAGTAAACATTCATTTTATTGCGTCAAAAAGAAAATTATCATAAAATAAATCATAAACCATCGTCAGTAAATCAGACTACTAAGAAATTATAATTACTTTCTATATATGTAAATTGTGTATGTAACTTTAAACTGTAAATGCTGTTCACGCCTGTAATTGGCTTACATTATAAATCTAATAGTACTTTAAAGTTAATTATGAAATTATAGTTATGTTAAGCTGTTGGTGTGTAAATAAATAAATAAAATAAACGACATGTATTCAGTTCTATCTTTTTTACTATGTTTCAATGTGTCATTTACCAAAAATGACATAAAAAAAACTGAAAAGCTGACGTAGGATCGTCTAAATTAAATCTCTATATACTTAGGCACGTAGATACAAGAGCCTGCATGAAACATTCACTTCATACTATTTTCATCAACCAGCATTTTCGTTCGCATGAACAATGACAATCCTCTAACAATAAATGGTACATTTTTTGTTAAGTCCTTGATTTTTTTAAGTCCTTGACCTCTAGTGGTAAGAATGAGCAAGGTTGAAATGGTGTCAGTAGGAAAGTAAATTCTGGACTCTTAATGTTAAAAAAAGACGTTTAAGCTTTTGCAGCTTTTAAATTTAAGGTTGTACAATATCTACAAGTGACTGTCTGTTTAAATTAAAAAACAGTGTTTTTACTTTTTTTGTACAGGTTGGCAGACTGGCTCGTGACGATCCACTTGTTAGTAGGATACTGGCGCCTATAACACATGTAAATCTCGAAGATGCAAGTTCATTGCTACTGACCTAATATGATGAAGGATCAGAGACGAAGTGGCGTTAGGACAATGAGCTCTGACTGAGACATAATACAAAAAACAATGGTTCTGTGTCAAAAACATTAACAAAGACAATCGTTCTGTAAGAGGGCAGTTATAGTTTCCACAAGGTTCAAAATATTATTATTAAAAGAGCCATTTAATTTATTTCTTATATTCTTTAAGAGGTACCTTTGACTTTTTTATTAACTGAAATTA
The DNA here is from genome assembly GCA_910589475.2 of Bembecia ichneumoniformis. Lineage (NCBI taxonomy): Eukaryota > Metazoa > Arthropoda > Insecta > Lepidoptera > Sesiidae > Bembecia > Bembecia ichneumoniformis. Next base: position 14,339,588 of record OU342536.1, on the reverse strand, counting down.
CACACATAATATAAAGTGTCTACACTAGCGGGCCGCTCCCGGCTTCACACGGATGCAATACTTTTCAGCAAATAATTTACACAAATATCACTGTTTTCATTAGTGAAAACCGTATCAAAATCCAATCAATCAACCGTATCAAATCAAAATTGGTTGAATTAGAAGAATTCTCAGAGAATCAGATAAGAGGCGGACAGCGACTTTTTATTTATATCCTTACATTTTTTTTTTTATTTAAAAAAAATAAAATATATCCTTACATATATAAAACAAAGTCCGCCACGGGTGTCTGTATGTATGTATGTTCGCGATAATCTCAAAAACTACTGAACGGATTTTAATGCAGTTTTGCAGTTGGAAAGAACATTAACCGAGAAAGGTTTTTGTGTATAATTTGGAGGAAAAAAAAAACCGTGCGAAGTCGGAGGCCAGTTATGTGTAAAATAAATAAATAAGATTATAAAACATACACTTTTCTCAGTATTTTATCGTCTCATTGCTTATTCTAAAATTAACCTAAAATACTGCTTTTTTTCTCGTACAAGACCATTAAAATGGGAAACCAAACAACGAAATTGATATTTATTAAAAAAATATTTATTTTACAAATGAATTACAAAATACAATATCAATATTGATAATAAACAATAATAAAACTAACAAGCACTCCGACAATTGGAAAGTTTGACATTTTTCCAATTTAATGTTCCAACGTCAAGTAACAGCGTTCCTCGACCGGACTTGTGTTTCTATTAATCAGTGAACAGGCTACAGGTTAATTGAGTTGTCTATCCGGCTGTCCAGTTAGATGCTTAGCTGACAGCTAGCCACTGTGTTACATGCAAAGGTTATCCGACCAAGTGCTCTATTTTTACAAAACTACTTATAAATATTTAAGCGATGACCTTTCAATCCGATCGCGTTTATATGAAACTGTTTTTTAAGGTCTATTTTATGCAGTTGTATGTTTATTTACTATTCAACGAAATCGGATGCATATAATACCTAATTTGCAATCGACATGGCTGCGAATGAGTTATTGCTTGTTGACATACGGGTCACTGATAAATGCCGTTGACACTGTTTTCAAACATTCGCCAATCGATTTTTTTTTCTTTCAAATAAGGTAAAAAGTGTATGTCCAATATGAAACGCAATGAACAGTATCAAGACCACAAATGGACACTAAAATTTATAAAATGAAAACAAATTAGTTTAGCCATAAAACGCGTTCATAAACATGAAATAGAATTTAAACTAATATATCTAGGTCATGTCCTGAGGTGTGAGAAGTACTATATGCTCCACCTAATCATGGGGGGCAAGATTGAGGGGCGAAGAAAAGTGCGCAGAAGACAGATATCATGGTCGAGAAACATCCGTCAATGGACTGGAATTGCAGGAGTGGAGGAGCTGTTCCGAGTGGCGCGTAATAGAGAGGTGATCGCCACCGTAGAAGACCTGATACGGCATTTAGAGACGAGGAAGAAGAATTTAAACATAAAAAACCTTGCAACTTCTTCGCTTGAGCGAAAATAATGTAATCGTGAATATCTTAAAGTGTGTTTTAATATTTTACGACAAAAGCAGATTTCAAGTTTTCTGTCCTAAAACAAATAAACGGATTTCGATGAAACTTTACACTAATGTAGTTTCTACATCGGAATAATAGATAGGCTACGCTGAGGTAGTGCGGATGAAAGCTAGAACATTTGAGCCCGTACGAAATATTCTACAACTTAGGTATAAATACCGTTTTTTTTTTTAAATATTTAACCTACTTATCCATACTTTCTCGATTTAAATAAGTTATTAAGGATTGGAGAGCGTGATGCAGTTTTTTTTTGAATGTACAGACGATACCTCCATATTAATCATGTCTAGAATAATGGCCATCGGTAGACTTACTATATTGTATGTAGCCAGTTACTATACCTACGTATGTAGCCAGTTGACTTACTTTGGATGCGGCTGTTTGTTGTTTGACGTTGAGTACCTACTTCCGCCTTTACCAATATAATTAATGCTTTCGTTTCATTCTATTTTATCAATGCTATTTTTTTAAACAGATTAAACAGAAAATTTGAGTTCAACTAATTTTAATTAAAAAAAAGGCACTAAACAATGAGACCTTCATATCGTTGCATTGATAAGATAAATTGATATGTTCATGTCCAGTAAACAATGTTCATTTGAAAATATAAGTACCCTAAATTAAACAACTTTCTAGAATACGACGCTGTTGTCAACAAAATTCATAAATAGCTATGTATGTAGTATAGTTTATTCAGTTTATTTACCTACTGGAAAGCCTTCTGGCTTCAATACCAGTTGAAACGGAAGCAAATATCGGTTCCCGATATCATATCTATTGAAAACTATTTTTCATTTGTAATTTCAAACTACGTATTTTCACACTACTGATATTATTTGTTTCATTTATGAATTAGCGACCACTTGAAAAAATACTCTTATAATCCAATTTCCGTCACCATAAACATATTCTATTCGACTCTGATTGCTTATCAAAAATCCTCTAAAATTAGTGCGTGTTCTCAGCTCTTTAAAATTAAAAAAAAATCTACACAAAATTTAACATTTAAAATTTGAAATTATCACGTTTCTACTAACTCAGTTTATAGAAATATTAGTTACATATTTTACAATTATATACTACAAGCAACAATTATTGATTATAAACCTAGTATTATAGTATAAATACAGGATTTACAAATACATATAGAAAAAAATAAATACATTACTTACATAAATACCAAATACACGGTTTCTGTTTTATTTTTTAAACCGAAAGCGATATCTGTATTTTATCAATACATTTATGGGTTATTTATTGCATATTCACAGTGATCATTGGATATATTTAAAAAAAAAAAAAACGATTATTCCTGAGGTAAGATACATACATCTATTTAACTGCCTGGAAACAAAAATATTTCCAGTATTAAGTATACTTTTTATATTTGTTATAATGTTACTTTCCATTTGGGAATTTTAGGGAATCTTTTGACATAATTTAGTGAATTTTGAGTATGCTCAAATTAGGCTCATGCCTGAATTTGTTTCAATTTATATTGATTGCACAATAAATTTAAAGTTTAATATAAATAAATAATAGTTGGTATTGCTTAAAAAAATATAACTATGCTTAAAATAAAATTAATGTTTTTATAACCTATATAACGGCCGACTTTTCATTGCATTTAAATCGTTAGTGACGGAATATATATACGTAATATATAATATTTCAAGTAATATTCACCAGACTGGCTGAGCGACCACATCATGGTAGGTAGCTACCATCGCTTATAATTCAAGTATCACCACAGGTGCTGCAAGTGCCACCAAAATATAATTAAGAATTTGTAAGATAATAAGAGACAAGGAATGGACAAGGAAATGGAAATAATATTCTACCAGCCACGTTATACCGTATATTTTTGCCTGTTCCATATTTTATCAGAAGAACCGAAACTAATCACTTATTTAATGTTTTGACGCAGATTTACGCTTATTATTATTTTTATTTTTTTCGTTCATTCGAATTATATGAAAAATTAAATAATGGAATCATTTATAAAAGTGCCTGTACCTACTCGAAATTAGCTTTGTGCGCGTGACCATTTTATTGTTTTGTCCGGCCTATATTAAAATACTGCAACATTTTGGAATAGCTTGACGGACCTAGGTACAGTCAGTGACACCAGGAAGTGTAAAATGTTTTCGTTAAATACCTATCAAAGCATTTTGAAGCTGTTTTTAAACTAAGTTGTCATTATAGATAGAGATCCAACTTCGTTTCGTTAAATTTTAAAACACTGACACGCAATTTGCATAACGATATGAAACGTTACCAACACGATTAGGCAAATACGGGTAGCAAACCGATAGACAAATCGAACTGGTGAAATTGATTCGACAAATTAATTTCCGGTTGACATATTTCAAGTACGTAACTGCTGACAGTAACATTTTGTGTTGAAGTAGTTCTCGCTTAATAAATGGGGCTTATCTATATCGAACATATCCAAATAAATAAAAATCAATTGCCACACGTATGACGGAGCATCATTTGAGAACGCTACGACCGATTTTGCTCATTCTTTTTTTTTTCGTTATGTCAGAACGACCCATTGACGAGCCCGTTGGATGAGTAGTTAGGGTGCTTGCCTTAACGCTCTGTTCTAGGGTTCCCGGGTTCGCAAAGTTGACCCTCCCACTTGCAGCGCACTTGCAGCAGCTTAGGCGTTGCTTGTTATAGGCGAAGGTAGCCACCTACCATCAAGTGGACCGTCAGCCTGTCTGCCGAACTTAACATAAAAAAACATGGTTTGTATGGAAGAAAATTTTTGGATAATCGATGGGTAAAGTGGGAAATTTATATGAAACTGTCAGGGCGACGACTGTCGGGTTCGCTAGTTATAAAATAGAGTCGATGTCCTCTTTTGTCTGCTTCTTCGCTAAATTAAACCATCCAACGAATTTTGATACAGTTTGCGCTCTCCTAAAAAAGCGATAAACGTGAAATGTGGCAAAGCGAGTATAAAGCGGGGCCGGGTCGCTAGTGAATAATGAGACTATTTTATACGTCTACTTTGTAATTCATTTGATTTCATTCTTTGTTCCTTCTATGATCGATATTCAACTTAATAATAGTACATTACTACAGAGTCCAGGAAATGAAGGATTGCCGGACGAAGTGGTTTCAAGGCCGAGCTTTAGCGAGGCCTTGATAAAGATCTGAGTCCGGCAATCCTCATTCCGGTTGAGGCTGGTATAGTGCTTTTCTCAATAAATGTGAGGAAATAATGAAACACGTGATAATGCAAAAAAATTATCAATGAATGCAAAGGAAACGCCCCCGCCTTCTACGCCTGTGACAGCGGCGGGCGCGTTCGGGAAGACTCGTGAAACTTCGGGTTTCATCGGGCTGAGCAGCGGCCCGGAATGAATTTTCATACAACATTCTTGGCCTAGGCCGAGAAAGAAATTTATCTTTAAGGCAATGCTTCTTTCCGAATGTTAACAATAACCGAGGAGCAATCAGAAATTATCGGGAGTAAAAAGCAATTATCGGGAGTAAAATTGAAGCAGTAATTCCAATCTGAAGTAGACGTTGCCAAAAGGGCCGATTTGTAGGCTTCCAAGGCGACTTTTGAGTCTTCAAACCGCTGACTATGCAATTCTAGGGAACGTAAAAACACAAACATTTGGACTCAGATCAGGACTGTACGGAGGATGAGTCTCTAACTCAACGTTTTCCCGATCCAAAAAAGATTTTGTTTTATGGGAGGTGTGGGAGCTCGCTCTGCGAAGTTCGGCCATCATCTCTGGTAAACAAACCGAAGTGTCCCAATCAGCGATAACCGTTCTTCGTTATTTTAAGGGAAATCAGGATTAGTTATCCGACACCCAACTATGCAAAATACTCGTAGTTTAGATTGCAGTCATTTCAAAGCTTATGATTGCCCGAATCTTGTATGTCACATGTATGTGATCTTTTATAATTTCTTGCTCAGCTGCCACGATTTTAGTCTGTTTAGACTGTTTTTAGTCGACCTGTAAAAGGCAGGGTACTGAGAGAGGCACGTTCCAGTCGAAACTCTGTATATCCGCGATATATTGACTTTTATGAGCGATATATAGGACCAAGCTTATTGAGACATTCATCTTGAGGTAACCCTCGGCGAAAGTTGTGATAAATTACGGAAATTTTCACGCATGAGTTCCATTTTGTTTATCAATTTGTCAATTTTAAAACGCTATAATATTTCTTTTTTTATTGTGAAAATGGCATCGTGAGTATTCAATTGACGTTAATTTCGGTGTGCCCCTGTAAAATGGTCCAAATATTTGATTTAGCAACACTAGAGTACTGAGATTGACCTCTTAAAACCTCTTTCAGCCTGCTATAGTTCTGTCTATACATTACATACATTGCATCACCAGCTGTAAAATATGTTCATATCGCAGGTCAAGATAAAGTACTGCTACTTTCTGCTATTTACATAATTCAATTTTCATAACGTCCTTGTATGAAAGCTCGATAAACTCAACTTTTAACGAGCATTCTTTTTATATATCCATTCACAATGAATACAAACATGATGTTGCTTTGATCCACACAAGGATAACGAAAATAGAAAGTTAAAACGAAAACGAAAATTTAAAGGACAATGTGTACGTTTCTATAATAAAATCCCTGAAGTCATACATTAATTATGAATAAAATATTTGTAAAACGGAAACAAAATGTTAAAAAAGCGTATTATACGATTAAAGATTATTTAGCAGATAAAAATGCATGGGATTAAAAAGAGCGATTGCTGAAGAGTTTCTTTCGCCGTTTCTTCTCTTCCAGAACGCCATTTTGTTTCCGAAACGGTTTTATTATTTTGACTTCAAAAAAGTGATCTTGATATCCTCTTGAACATCTTGTTGTTTCTCAAAAATAACAATCTAGTTGATTAAATTTTGATTTGATTTACCAAATAATAAACACTATAGAATAGACATAGCGAATGATCGGCAAGGAAGATTAGGAAAATAAATAAATAAATAACCATTTCGAATATTAATTTGGTCATTTCGTTTAGAAGGTGATGAGTGAAGTGAGCTATTCGAGTTGCTGAAAACTGTGACCCAAAAAGCCTTTTTTAAGTTTAATTTACTGGGATGTAGGTGAGTGTAGAAATGCGACAATGAAACTGCGACCCCGTAATTACAAAAGTGTCGCCACATAAGATAGATCGGTGGGGGCTAGATTAAATTGCCTCCGATTGGACAATTCCGATGTAATAGATGTCCTGCTCTTGGTTACCTTGTCTGATTAGGGCAACACCCCTTCCAATATAATATAATTTTAATTGTTAAAAGTCACAAATGTTAATAGTTATTTGAATGACACTATTACAGGGATATGATTTGAATACGGTGATTCGTCGAACCAAGGCGGTGGACATAGGCTAAAGGATCAGTCAGCCGAAATGGAAATGGGCGGGATATACGAGTATCCGTTGTGTAAGGGATGGGTGTTGGTGTGGATCTTGGAGTAGAGGTCACGCTCGAAACGTCTCGTGGGCCGACCACCTGCTCGTTGGATCGGATGATCGTGTATGGTAACGCTCAATTAAAGAGGTCTGTGTCTAACAGAAGCCACTTATGGGCTGATAATAACAATTAAAAAAGTCAAGTACAGCTGTAATCTATACTTATAATTGTTTGTCCTGACTATCAACACCCAGCCAAAACTACTAAAGAAATATGAAATTTGGAACATAGCTTTATTTTATAACGTAATAGCGGTCCGCCTTTTTTCTGCATATTATATCTTCCTCGGTTAACGCTCCTTCCATCAGTGAAAACCGCTTCCGTATCGTGTACCATAGCACACTGCTGCTTAAGCGCCCATACCCATTTTTATACTCGCGCAAAGACAGTCTGGATAGTCGTAGAAAGTACTCGAACTTTTAAACAAGTAAATATCAAGCGTCGATTATTCGATCGGTTCTAGAATGGTGCTTCGGTTCCTTGAATATGTCGTAACCGTAAAGACCAATTTCCTTTTGTTCTTGTTTAAAGGAGGCCGAGCGTAGTGGCCATGTGTTGGTAAACATTACCTCTTCTTCCTGAATGTTCTATGCCTCCAACGCCAACTCGTGTTCTTCCGAGAAGGTTCTATGGCTAACCGTAACAATATAATGCCGTATAAAAGATAAATGTTGGCTAAATCTTAATCACTTACCCCGAAAGTTTAATATAGGTAAAGTTTGCACTTATGTGAATGCAAGGCATACAGCTTATAATACATTTATAAAACTAAGTTAATTTCAAACAGTATTGTTTAACACCAAAAATTAACCATGCACATAAATTATAAACTTAATCCGATAACTACGGCGCGGGTAAGCTTATTTGAGATTCAGATCGCAGCCGGAATCCTGATAGGTACAAGTAACTTATAAACAAGCCAGAGTTAAATTAAACGCGCTGTAAGCTTTTTCTTACAGCAGTTTAAGTAAGATTTTACTTTAAGCATGACATTTTTTATGTTTAGGATGATTTACAGGTTGACTGTAGGTGCCGGCTAGCGTCGACTATAAAAACAAAATAACACCGGGAGATAATTTACTTATGCCAGTGTGCTTGTTGTCTTCCCTAAATGCAAAAAGGAACGCGTGTCTGACATGCGCGCACACGTTTGACACTATGAATATAACATGGTAATATGTTTGACACTCTTTTATTTATGGTCAAATTCTGTGGTCGAACTGAGAAGATAATAATAGTACTTAAAAATTAAATGAATTACGGTTGAATTTAGCCCATTGGGCGACCACTAGTACATTTTAATCATTATAATAACAAATTCGATTTAAATGTGCCATAAGTTAGAAATCCTTTGATGTGGAATGAAGATTTTAAAAGAAGAACATTAAACACTTAAGGCGAGGTCTGAGCATAAACGCGTTATTTTCGTAATCTAATTTGACTTGTTAGAGTAAAATTAAAACTCAGATACAAATACAATGCATATTAGACTATATTTAAAAAAAAGAAATGGTAAATTAAGTAGGTACTACCAAAAAAAAAAAAAAAAACTTTCTTGTCACAGTTAATAACAATTTTCAGCGATTATTTTTTAAGCTTATTAATTACTTTATGTAGTGTACTATAAAAAAAACCCTGCAATTAAATCTTTTCGGTTAACTCCGCGAATCCACAAAAATGTGTTGTACAATAATATTGTACCTTAATTCATATTACGCTCATTTTGGTAAAAATGGTGTTCGGTCTGATGTTAGTCCTTCTCTTCAATCTTAATATAAATACAAAACACACACACTTACCTAAACAAAAGTATGCAACTGTGAGATTTCTTACAATTATTTTTATTAGATCACTCACAGAATCTCGGTATTTTGAGTAACAAAGAAATACCAAGAAAATCCGATTTTATTATAAAATTACGTACGAATAAACTGTAAACTTTTTAATACAATAGATAAATAATATACAGAAATAGTACTAATCAATTTAAGGCGACTAAAGTATCCAAGAATTCAAGGAAGAAAGTTGAAAATATGCACATCGATTCATTAGCAATTCAAACAAGCATTATCGCTACGTAAATTATTATATTCAATCTCAATATCTTTCACCGTTTTCAAATTTCCGATCGTGATACAATTACCGCTCGGATTGCCTATTTGAAGGCTTAGTTTGTAAGGAACAGAGGTGAAAATTGAATAAGAATTTATTTTACCGGAGGCAAATTTAATTTTCTAACGGTAGTTAAGCCACAGTTCCCCTGTAACGCTCTTTTGGGAAATTGCTATCAAATTGTTTTTTATTCAGAAATGTGCCTTACAACGCAGGAAACACGGAGGAAACAGGGAGCCTACACAGAGGAATAAAGCTTTTATTTTAATTCAAATTAAAAATGTTGCGTAAACAATTTCTAATCTAAAATGAGTAAACAATGAATAAAAGATAGAAGAAAAGAATAGCTAAATGTGCTACTGATAACTACTAACTAAACATTCTTATTTTTTAAATATTGAAGATTTGTTTCTGAATTGTTTTATTTATGTTAAGCTCGACAGTCAGGCTGACGATCCACCACTTGATGGTAGGTGGCTATAACCACAGTTTTACAATACATACTATAACACAAGAACGCCAAAGGTGCTGCGAGTGCGTTGCCGACGATATAGGATTAAGGATAGGGATTAAGAACGGATAAAGAAATGGGTTCTGACATCCCTTACTTACTCACCGAAACACAACAATACACATGCTATTGTTACTATGGGACGTTCTGGAAAAAGCGTTCGCGCCGGTCGAAAGTCTCGAACGATCCACCCTATCTCGAAGTCTCGAACGTTTGATTAGTGAAAACCGTATCAAAATTCGTTGGTTGGGTTAGCGGAGAAACAGACAAAAGGCGGATATTATTTATCGGCTGCTACCATATTGAAATCAAAATAAAATAAGACGAATCTTAGAAATCATAGAAGACGAATTCAGATGAATCGTTCAATACGCAATTAATACAAAAAAACCATTGTATATTATGAATACCAAAATACAATATCACAACAAAAAAATATGCGTATATAAAATGGTATCTTAATTTGTTGCAATTTTAAACAAATATGAAGTGTATCATAAAAAGCCAGGACACACCTCACGCACCCGCATAATCCGTAAATTGCTTTGTCCTCAGTCTAAGAAACTCTCCTGCGCAAAGAAGGTATGCGTTGTTCAACTGTGCTACGACTTATACAACAAAGTATTAAAAAATAAATATAAAATTGCATGTTAAATTGAAGCTTCGCAAGTAGCGTTCAACGTACCTAATGCAAAAATCTCGAAAAGTTGTGCGGTTGGTCAGAGTGGCTTCGGGCTGTCGCAACAGCTGCTCGTATGCATTTGTAGCGTGAACAAAAAGAATACCAACGCTGTGCATTTTCGGTCGATTCACCCTCCTGTCGTTTTATTTCGGTTCATCTTCACAATGCGACAAACAAAAGCCACCTAGCTGTAGTGGTAGAGTTTTACACTTCTTTGATCTCTCTTTTCGAGGGTGATAATAATTATTTATTTTTTTAAGATCTGTTTTAAAATCTTTTATGTAGAAATTTTGTACTGTGGACTAGCAAACGGTTTAAAAATTTAGTGGCATTACTGCATTCAAGTAGAGAAACACATTATCCAAATATACAAATGCCAGAAAAAGAGAAGGTGGCGTGCCTCTGCCTATTCGTAGAAGACGAGACGGTAAGAGAAGTAGACATCTGAGTCTACTGATTTCAAATGAATTAAACATTCACTTACCAGCCCATGACACCGCTGCGCTGGAGGTATCGTTCTGTAGTGTCGTTAACAATGATTACGCTCCGCGGTTTCGTACTGGAAATCCTGAATGCCTGCAGTATTTAATCCCTTAAAGAAGACCACTGTGAAATTACAATCCGTGTGCTATTGTGTTTTGTTGCGTAAGTACCTACTATTTGCACTATCCTCTGGCTTTATCTCTTACTCTTTAATCTAAAAGGTCAAGGTGTTACTTACTTGTGTAAGGCGACCAACCATGGCAGCCTGCCTGCCACCCTGAGGGGTTACCGTAAATTCTTGAAGGATCCATGCTGATGTTGATTATGTTGTTCGTATGGCGACAGTAGACATATACCTAGCTGCAGCATGTAGGTACGTGTCTAAGACAAATCACGTTTCGGATCGACTTACTTGCAAACCACAGGGCGCATAATAAGCCACATTTGTCGAGACAGACACTGTTAATTAATAATATCAACTAATGCTCAATAAAATTACAATTCCCTAAATTTCTTTAACTTTACTTGGTCAAATTGGTCAGTGTGTGCCCTATTATTCTAGCTTTGTACTAGTCAGATATCTACTCAATAGGAGCATACTTAGTTGACTCAATCACTCGTTGTAGAAAGTAGTATAAAGTTATCTAGTGCACGGAGTTTAGTATCATCTAATGCGATGTTTTATGGAATAATTGGTTGCATTGCTGACTCGTACAATGTGCAGCAAAGAAAATTTATGACGACAAGCGAAATGCTGTTGCTATAAAGCGAAAAGGGTCGAAACGATCAGTGCAAAATTTCTACAAATAGCTCTTATTTAAATACAAGTAAAGGTGTATTTTCTGTTGCATCTACATGTCAAAATGTGTGAACTTTCCTTCATCCTCGTCGTTTAAGGACCATTCAAGTTACTTTTGGGATCAAAATTACCACATTAATCATCTAAACTGCTTCATCTTACACTAAATCTGCCATAAATCTTATAATGTGCTATAAAAATTGTAATACTGAAGTCGTTTATGAGTCAAACCTTATGTTATTCGGTTTAAGAATGTGTGTGAGAAAAATATACCATCACACACACAATCAAATGGGTCGGATATGCCTAAGTATTGACAAACTTTTAAATCTCGATCATGAAACTCGATGAACAAATAATATTGAAATTTAAGCATTAAATTCGTAGTGTTTTAAACAGACAGCTTTGGCATCAACAAGACAAATTATTTTACGGTGATCTATGTCCTGCTGCTAAAAACATTCTTTTGAATGACTCATTACGTAATTAACTATATATAATTAACTAGCGACCCGCCCCCGGCTTAGCCCGGGGTGCAATTTTTATATATAAGAACATTTCCCGTTTATCCCTCTTTCCATTAGTGAAAACCGAATTAAAATCGGTCTACCCGTTCATGCGTGATGCCGAGACCAAGGGAAATGGATTTCATTTTTATATTCTATTATTATGTCTAATGGACCTAAGTACAATCTCCTTACAAAAAAAAAAAAGAAAACGAACTAGACATCACAAATCATGAATAATCCTTATACAAATATGATGCCATGTTGTAAATTTATTATTATAAAAGCATTGGATCATTCCTCTCACTAAAAGCTCATATTTTTTATTATAGACTCATATTATAGACAAAAAAAGTTTAGGGATATTTTAAAACAAAATTTAATGGGATTTTCATTGGCAAGTAGAAAATTTTTCAAAGATATCTAGAAAACAGTTTTTGAATAAAAACATTTCATTTATGTATTTACTTTAACACAAACGATACCATACATTTATAAAAGCGAAATTACGTTAGGTAATATCCTAACATAATTTCGCCTGTAACGAAGTCAATCACGAACAACAAATAATTATCTAATTAATTTTGAAAGGCTTCATTAACGATCCGCCCCCGGCATAATTATGCAAATATTAAAAAAAATATTTCAATATACCTATTTACTTCCAACTGATACATTATTTTTGACAAGCAAATACAAATATGATATGCGTTAATAGTTCAAACTTTTAATAATTAAAAAAAAAAATCTTTTAGAAGAAGATTTCTAATTTTATTTATAATAAATAAATAATATAAAATAAATATATAATAAATATAAAATAAATAATAATATAATTAAATAATAAACGTGGTATGTTTTAAAATTTATTTTCACACAAGTCGTCACTGTATGGAAGATCTCCAAAATCCAGACGCTTGCATTAATCAAACATTTGCTATACAAAGTTAGATGCCCCATTTGAATATCAAATGGCCTGCGTTCCGAGCATTTCAGAGCCGATCGACATTTCCACCTAATGCCGTCTATACTAATATCATAAGGAGGTAAAGTTTCTGAAGTCTCGATGTAGGAAGCAATCTTTGAAACTACCAAACCGATTTCAAAGATTCTTTCATCTATATTTGGAACTAGCCGAATATGCGTGATATTCGGTATAACGCGTAACTTTTTTGTTTGTAAACCCATTGGAATGAAACAAACACTAAATGTTACGGGAAGGTTGCTACAATACATCACTGAAAACCGCATTCAAACGGGGTTAAGCCGTTTCAGAGATAAGCGTGCACAAACGCAGAAACAGTTCATTCCAATCGATTTACAAATAAAAAGTTACGCGCTTTACGGTAAAATACCACACGAAGTTGAGGGCTCAGTTAGTAGGTATAGAATAAAAGTTAATATTACTTATTTATAGTTATTTATGTATTGTTGTTAAAAAGTACCATATTTACCTGTGGTTAATTTTAAATAGTATTGTTTTAGATTATATGGTTTTTAGGTAGTTGATTAGTTAAATTCGGTATGACATTTCGTGTACGATTCAGACTGTCTCGAAAACTTTCCATATATTCCATCCTTCCATCCTTGTAAATCAATATCATCAATAAAATCTGCAAAGCTTAGATCTAATGTATTTAAATTTCAAATACACGCCGCACCACTAAATACAATTTGCGAAAATTAAAGACCCCAAAGTAGTAAGTATAATATTCCAAGATAATTTAATAACAAATCAAAATTTGAGACCAGGGGGATTTTTGACATATAAAACTTCTAGAAGATATGTAATATCGATGGGTGAAAGAAATTTTTGATTCCAAGCTGTGAACGGGTCTTTTTCCAAACTATACAATAATGGTAAGTCAGAAAAAAAAAGTTTTAGACAAATATTACTGAGACATTAATTTTACATAAAAATGTAAATATTACTTTTTTTAACAAAATTTTAATTTACAGAGTTAAGGAGGTTAGAAGATAAGGGTTGATACTGTGAATTTTTTTAAATATATACCTATCAACCCTTATATCTTCTACGTTTTAGTGTTGCCAAATTATATTTTCAGTGACAGAAACACACAATAGCGTGACTAGCGTATTACTATTTCCTAATTGGACCCAATAAATATAATCCCAATATATTTGATTTTTAAGGTAAGGTGAAAATATCTCTTGTCACTTTTAGCTCTGAGGTTCAGCAAACTGAACTGAACTGTTCCCAAATTACCTTCATTTAAGACATACTTTTATTCTCCTAATTGGAAATTGTGGAATATTCCGCAAATTACAAGTTGTAAATTGAAACGAGATTGGTGTGGCGTAGGCGAGGGCGTTGGCGCGCGACTAATTTGCGAATTTGTGACGTTCAATCCGCTTGACTTAGTCTGTGGTCATACGACTAGAGGACACTGGACGCAGATATTTTTATACAACACTAGCTGGTGCCCGCGGCTTCGCCCGCGTCTGAAAAATAAAAAAAAAAACGCCTGACTAAATATATGAGCACGTCTGACATCTTTATTGCAGTTATAGCTTTGCCAGGCGTTAGAAGATCCCTCGGGAACAGTACTTTTCCGTCCTGCATCCGTTCCTGCATCCCTGACAACGTGTATGCAAAATTTCACGATGATCGGTTCAGCGGTTTAGGTAACAGATAGAGTTACTTTCACATTTATAATATTAGTAGCAGTATTAGTAGATCTATAAAGTACCATGAATACGACTCTCACATACAATTGTTGAATAAAAATGATAATTTCTTAAGTGAGATTTAACCTAGAATAAATTCTATGCTAGGTTTTATGCTAACCTAGAATAAGTTCCGCAGTCATAAACTAAGTAGCAACAGTAACCACCCACTTAAATTTTAATTTGCTACTTTTATATTTATACTAAGATTCAATTGAATATTTGTATATGATATTTACATATTATACATTCTTCGTAATGTTGTCTATATATAAGTAAGGAAGTGATATGTATTTAATGTAAATTGCAGAATCCTGATCCTTTTCAAACGTTTGTTTTGAAAACCAAATTTGGAACATAAAAAGAAAACAGAGTAATAATTTTTAAGCAAAATAAAATTTGCAATCAATAGAAACATCTGTGCATAGAAAAATATGGGCAAATAAACGAAATCCTCTAGTAATGGATTTTGACTCTGAATCGAGTTCTCGATATTTAGCTGTTTCTTGCATGAACAAAGATTTAATTATGTTCAAATTTAAAGGCGGACAAAGCCGCTGTGTAAAACTATTGCACTAAATTTCTATAGTATTTAATGTGATAAGATTATCGTTTATTTCACAGACGACAGATAACATTTATTTATTATTAAACGAGTCATTTTAAATTCGCATCGCATTTTCAATATTAATTTAAACGAAAAACACAGGTTTTATGAATTTCCGAGGATTGCGAGCCGGAAATTCTACGTGGCGCACTTTAAAACACGTAAATTTGTTTGCATTCCGAAACATGTAATCGTACATACGTGTACACGCTTTGCGGAAACACAAATTAAATTCATCGAGGTGAAAGCGCGTCGTTTTCAAAAGGTATTATGAATGTGCGATGAGGCTTCATTCATGAGCTTTTTTCTTTCTCAGGGAACTACGAGAATTTTCCGGAAAAATCTCGCATTATCTCTGACAAGTGAGTATCACTTGGAGTGGATGTTCAAATTATACTTGTAACTCATCGCGGCTCACACTCGCTTTTATCCGAGTTGAAAAATTTGAAAGTAGTAAAAACGGAAGATGAAAATTTAGCCAATCTTTTTTATTTCACTCAACCTTTTTTTTTATAAAATATCTGCAAGTAACTTTCTTTATGCCTTATTTTTACAACGTCATTTTACTGTGCCTACCTACATATTGTTAGAATTTAACATAATTAAGGCGTTAAAAAAAGGTTCGCGGAGTCGCGGACAGAGAAACAGAGGCGATCGAGCAGAGAGATTGCCGTATGTCCGCGCATCTTATTTAGAGTATTATAGTTGTAAAAATATGAGTCTGGGATTACTCGTATAAGATACTTGTGCACAATGTAGAGGAGTTTTCATAAATGTAGCCCGAAGTAAGGAATTTCTAATAATATGAACAGAGAGCTACCTGAAGAGCAACAGAGACCGTTATGCATTAGATATTCAGATCCCAATTCTGTTTGTGAAAACAGAATCCCAATTTTCTTGTTTTTATTAATAGTAAATTACTATTAGTAATAAATTAATATTATTTATAACAAATGGTGAAAATTTATAAGTTCAATTGGTTTATTGTTTCGACGACAGATGTCGCTGTGCTGACGACAGATGTTTATAACGCGCTCTCGTTTCGTTCCTCAACGCGGACTACACTTTTCATACAAGATTTCGACGTTTGCTTTTATCAGCCCACAGAATAGAATTAAGGAACATAAAATACATGCCCCAACTTTCGCACAAATGTCAAAATGACAGCAAACGCAACGCTTTTAGTTAACGCTTGTATTAATTTTACTCCTCATAAAATTTACCGGGGTCCTTAAAAGAAAATCGATTCTTAATCCTACAAGTTTTTACATTTTTTTAAACTCTTAACAGTAAACATCAGCAATAGGCAATAACTATAAATCACAATCAAATTAGAAAAAAGGACCCGAAAATTTTGGTTTATGTTTTAATTTATTATAATTCGTATACTCAACAAAGATGTATCAAAAATATAAGAAGCTTTGAGATGTAAAAATGCCTCCAAATAATATGGATCGTGATGACGGAAGTAGAATGGTAAGGGGACATTAAAAGAACATTTACAGTAAGTTTCTCGGGACTATTTTGTTCAGAGCAAACACTTCGATTTTACTGTATTATTAAAGTTTCAAATGTGGTAGGACATAAGAACAAATTTATTTGTTGACGAAAAGGCAAACGCAAGGGGTGGCTTTCGACGCGTCAGGAAAAGGAAGTTGTTACTTTTGTGGCTTAGGCCGAGGAGCCTTTGAGGTCTACCGTGAAGTAACTGTTTAACCTTAATATAGCCCGATGCGAGATACGAGAACGATGAAACACTAATTGGAAACTAGGAATTAATATGTACTCGTGACAATATGCCTTATTTAAATTGGGCAGCCAGAATGGAAACCAAAACCGCCCCCTTACATAAGATTAACGTGAAATAACAGCATTTGTGCTGTTGTGTTCCATATTTTCCACATAACGCAATAGTAGCTTTCATATTACAATTTTCTTCGCATTAAAGATTCGAGATCTACCCAAAAGAAATCATACGTGTATATTGTGAGATAAATATATCGAAAAAAATGTCTTGCAGGTACTTAGCACCTTAAAAAAAAATCAAAATGACTAATAATACGACCACTTAACATTATATGACTATATATAGTTAAATATTATATTTGAAAAACATCAAATTCGCAATTTAATTGATCTAATTTTAAAACGCAAGGATGCAGATACAAAAGCTATGGGTCTGCGCACTATCTTCGCGAGACATTCAACAAAACAAACCGTAAGTTATATTAATCTAAAGTGAAGTAGACATGCATTCGTACAGACGAAGGCCAAAGGGCGATTTATCAAAAGGCTCTCCAAATAAGTCCTGCACAATAGGGGATGGAACACAACAGTGAGTCAGCGATTTTTAATGTTCGTCCCTCAATATATCTAGAACCTTTCATTTCGTTTACTATTTCAACACTTGGGAATAGAATACAAGGGGCACGTTCTGCTTTTTTGTTCCGATATGTATACTATATATAAATTTTATAAAATAATGTCGCTGTTAGTCTCTGTCTGTTCCTCTGCCAACTTCTTCTAAACGACCCAACGGATTTAATAAGACCTTCACTAATGGAAAGAGCGATAAACGAGGAAGGTTTGTGTAGGTACATAATTTGCAGAAAAAAATTGCATTCGTCCGAAGCCGGGCGTGCCGCTAGTACGTATAGCCCAGTCGAATTAGGTTTGACACGGAAAAAATTCCGAATAGAGGAAAAAATCGTTAAAGGAAGATCACTGGTACTCTACATTTCGGTTTTCGGGATTCGCACCCTGTTGCGTCATCCGCCATCTTAAATTACAATAAACAAAAATTCCCCTTGTTAAAATTTTCCCTCGTTTATTTTACACGAAAAATGATTATTACCGAAGTTGTTTGGAATTTGGTCCTACAATTTTGGTCCTCATCAAATTTTCCCTAGGATCGATATTTTTCGATTTAGACCCGAAAAAAGGTGAACTTAAACATTTTATTATCTCGTTCATTATTGATTTTAAAATTTAAAATAAACGAATTATTAAATAAACTAAAATTAACACTCAAATTTAAGATGGTGCAAGACGCAACAGAGTGCGAATCTCGAAAAGTAGACTGTGTTCGATCCCAGAACGATTTCCAAAGGAAAATTGCTACTCGGATTTTTTTTTTGTGTCAGTCCCTTTTTTTGATCTAATTCGAATGGGCTAGCAATAGTATACGAGCATTTAACAACTACGAGCATTCGAAGTACAAAATCAATTAATGATTTTTTTTGGTAGCTTATTAAACTATCATGAGTTTTTTTTATTGACAAGTTTTGAAGAGATGTTTTGATGCATTTTAAATTTGTACTCATTAAAAGTTATATTAAATATCGTAAATAGAACATGAGCTTTTATTGAAGCTACGCCATCCAGGCGGACCACACACGGTTCTACATTTATCTAGAGACGCTGTATGTGTCTACTCGTGATAACTAAAGTATTGTGTGGTGGTAGCTCATTAGAACTAACCAAATCTTAAGAACCTTCGAAGGTTAAGTGTTCTTCGATCCATTTGCTTTTGCTGCATAAAAATCCAATTTAGAGAAAACTGAAGTACAGACGGGTACTATTACGATCCAAACGCTCTTTCAAGCTCGTTGCTATATATCTAGCCATTGCATTTTACAGATGAACAGATAAAGTATAAGCAAGTATATTTGCTTATACTTTATGTTTTCGTATACAGTATAAGCTATAAAATAATATTATTATTTTTGCATGTGTATAGATAGCTTCAAAATTTTCAACAAAACGTTTGTTTTTATTATAAGAAAGATATTTAATGTTGATATTAACACATTGGTGTGCGTTGACTGTTATCGAATATGTCAGTCAACACAAAGACTCAATTTGAATCACCGAGTACCTACTGTATTTCATTTTCGAAACCATTGTCTCACGTAAATTTTATCAAAGGAGTTTCAAAACATCAGATGCCTTTGGACAATTTTGGTCCGGCTGACTTAACCTTCAGGTTAAAAGTGACTTTAGTCTCATTTTATTTATCAGAAGAACGAGCGCATACACATTAGCACTTCATTTACCTCACAACTAAATTCCCAAGTAAGGAAACACACTGGTAGTACGCTTAAACGATATTCGTATTCGTCCAATATGTTTAACGGAGACCGCACCTGGCAATTACAGCGTGGAACACCGTTATCGATGCGTGTGAAGGTGGCTGACGATATACGAGTAACACTGACTTTATGAATTCCGGGTGAACAGAGTCATATTAGCCCGGCTAATTTAGTGGATAGAACAGCAGGGTCAATATGGACACTGGAGCTAACTGCTTGTAACCTGAACTAAGGACAGATATATAATAATATCATACGGGGTTTTGTTTAGGATAAATGTAAGAGATGTAATATCCTATAACTTTATATTAAAACAGCTGAGTCCGCAACATCGTACGCGTGGTATTCGGTATAGCGCGTAACTGTTTTGTTTGTAAACTGAATAAAACAAACACTAAACGTTATTGGAAGCTTGCTACAATACACCAATGAAAACCGCATTTAAATCGGTTAAGCCATTTGTTCATTCTTAAAAAAATGGATTATACTTATATTTTTTCTTTCCCCTAACTTAAGAAGTTTTTCTTTTTAATTTAATAAAAAAATCTGCTTGAAAACATAATAATAATTTTTGTTAGTTGCTCAAAGATCCACTCTGGACTGGATTTGTCCATGAATGTATTATTTTAATTGTTTATATACGCAATAAATAGTTATTATAAATATTATATATTATTATAAACTTCATAAACTTCATTTCGCGACATTTTTAGTTGAATGTTCAATATAATACGTTTGCTTGCATTTAGCCAATAATCCAACCGTATTCCAAAACATATTTCATATTTATAATTGAATAATCAAATCATAATTACTTTCAATTCAATGAAACTGGCAAGAGAAAGGTAACAACAATGATATTACAATAAAATTGCTCCTCAAATACTCATCTTTCACTGTAAAGCCTAAGGGAAAAAGCAACTTCTATATTAAAAATGAAAAGAAATATTATGTCAAGCAAAATCACTTGCATCTGTACTCAGCCTTTGATCTCCCGGGGCCTTCCAATAAATCAGCGGGCCCTACCGCTTCCCAGCTGAATAAAACAGATATTCAGTTAATATTTATGTAACAGAATTCACGAGTTGTCACCAGCGCACGCTTTTAGGGGCACAAAATGGATTTGCTAAGGGATTTGCATTGAGCTGTTTGAATTGGACCGATGAACGTTGATTTTTTTTAAAAGTTCGGTAAAAGGTGAGTTTCAACAAAGCGAAAGGAGATTATAATAAAGCAGTTACTTGCGGGTAATTTTTTCGGAAATCTTGCTATTGTTGAGTAGCTATTCTCATACTGTTCCGAAGTTTTAAACTGCACAGTCCGTCTAACGAGAGTAGCCACCTTATTGTAACCTTTACTGAAGACCACTTTGATGGTTTCGGTTGATTATTCGTTTAAGAACAGATTCGGCTCATAGCAGATTGTCGTTACGGCATAATCGTTTTATTGCAAACTAGCTGAGCCCGCAACTTCGTACGCGTATCCGTCGTGGTATTCGGTATAGCGCGTAACTTTTTATTTTTAAACCGATTGGAATGAAACAAACACATAATGTTACCGGAAACTTGCTACAATACATCAGTGAAAACGGCATTCAAATCGGTTAAGCCCATTTAGAGGTTAACGTGCATAAACGCACAGACAAACAGACAGACAATTATTCCAAAAACTATTTTTTTACCTCGGTAATATAAGTACAACGTGTAATTATTTTTTTAAAATTTTATGTACAGGGACGGTTCTTTTTTTTTTTAATTTTATGTAGATTTGGTTTTAGGCAGAAGTACATATCACGAACAAAATTATTGTTGTAAAGTGAATTGTACGTGCGTGAGGAGGGGGTGCTAGAACCCATACTTATAGTATAAAACGATGTCCTCTGTCATAAAAGACGTTTTTAAAATTCTATTAAATGTGTTGTTATCATTTGTGAATATGAAATCAAAAGGAAACATATTTATGGTATATTTATGGTATACATATATACCTATTTAGGTTTACAGACGCTTTACAGTCAACATATCGGCTGCTAGTTAACAGGGATAGTTAACTTCGACAAACTTCAAAGTAACACTGTTAGGTATTCACCTGGCAGTAAGTACCACTTAGTCGATTCCATAACTTGCTTTACGAACTAATATACTAGTTAGCTTACATAATTGTTTGAAATTACACTCGTGACTCGCGGTATAGTGGGTATTATTATTATATATTTATTATTATTATATATTTATTATTATTATATATTTATTATTACCATTAAAGCCCAGTAGACTTAAAAGTAAAATTAAATCGGGGCTCCTTAAAGAAAATTTAATACAAAAAAAAAAAACAATAAATAAAATATCATTGTGAAACGCAAATGGTGATGTAGCAAAAATATCAAAAAAGTAGATGACGATGTCGTTGAACAGAGCCAAAATCTAAAGGAAGGGAGCTCGCCGCAAGAATCAATCATGAACCCCAAAATACAAAACAAATCGGACCGACATGCTCGAGTATATTATAGTTTGGTCAAGTAGGTACGTACTTATTATAGTCTCCAATAAGTACAGAAGAATTAAACTTTTGATCTCGAACAAAGCCGAATAGCATTATTCAGTCATATTGAGGAAGAACCGACTAGCATTTATTAGGCTACCTATGGAATAACCACAGTATTCCAATAAAGCCATCTTTTTGCCTTTTTTACTGTGATACATTACTGAAGAAAAAAAACTTGTTACGAGACGGATTAAGCATTCGAGACACTTTAAATGTCGCGAGCTTTTGCAGCTTTGCTCGGTAAGTTTTCTTTTCATGGTTCACATCATACGGATTTAAATCCTTACGATCCATTGGTCGTATGAAGTAATGCAAACATTAATCGTAAACGAGCCGCTGCAACATCTATACACACTAGTTTAACAAAATCGTAAACGAGTCGTCTGTACATTAAAGATTTTTTCAAAAAAAAAAAAGAAATTGTACACGTACTTATGTTACCGAGGTCAAAAAAAAGTTTTTAGAATTTTTGTCTGTTTGTCTGTGCACGCTTATCTCTGAAACGGCTTAACCGATTTGAATGCGGTTTTCACTGTTTTAGCAAGCTTCCCGAAATATTTGATGTTCGTTTCATTCCAATCGGTTTACAAACAAACAAGTTACGCGTTATTGCGAATACCACGCGTACGAAGTTGCGGACTCAGCTAATAACAAAATAGAAACCAGCATTGCTATTACAATGCTCTGTTCCCTTGAATATTTCACCATTGTACAATACAGTTGTTGCTTTGCGAACATTATTGCTGTTTTTTACGTCGCTGACCTTCATTATCTGATTCCAGAATGTTGTTTATCATTCCTATTCATTCGCATTGAGTTAAATTTCACAGAAAGCTATCGCAATACAGAATCAATGCCATTGCAGTTTATTAATTACTATTATTATTAAAACTCTTTATTTGTACTATAAACATAAAAAAGAATTAAAAAAAAAGAAAGAAACAACAAGCAATAGTACAAAAGGCGGCCTTATAGCTTTATAGCGATTTCTTCCAGGCAACCATAGGGTAAGGAAAATTATATGAAAATAAAACAATGAGGGTGGTAAAAGTGATCATTATAAACTTACATTCTAATAACTAAATACTAGTACATACATTGAATATAAAGAAATATTAATAACACAAATTAATAAGATAGATTAATAAATATAATAAATTAGAAGGTAAAAAATTAAACAAATAAAGTCGTCTTCAGTTTAACAGAAAATGAGTCTTGAGTGCTTTTTTGAATATGTCCAGCGATTTAGATTATCTAATGATCAAAGGCAATGCATTCCAAAGTTTAATGGCACGTACAGTAAATAACCCCTCATAGAATTTTGTTTTGTGTAGAATGCATTCCAGGATGAGCGCACGGCAAGGTCTTATGTCAAAAACTTATGGTGTGTCTTATGCACACCAAAAAACTTGAACTTCTCCTTGAGATAAGATGGAGTCTTGGCGTGAAACAGCACACCGTAGAGAAGGGAATATTTAGCTGATAAGTCATATTTCATTAGTCATATCCTGGCTAATAATGAACGTGGAGTTAGGTATGTGTAGTTCCAATCATATATTCCTACATAGTCATAATAAGGTGTATATAATTCGTGCAGACTCAGTTTCTCATTGTTATCCGTGAGGTCGTTCGTCGAATTGAGCTATATGCCTGTTCAGGAAATTCCCCAAACTGTGGCAATCTCATTTCCATAGAACAGTTGAGTACGTCTCGAACTGATGGCGTACAATGGAAACTTTGCCAACGTGAATAATTTTATTGAATTGCAAAATACTGACGAAAATTTATTCAATTTAATTCATTTGCAAACAGTTTTTTTTTACATTTTCAACACTTTTTACATTAATTTGGACTAAGATCGGCAATTATTGTCTATAAATTGCTGGACAACGGGTACAGAGATAATTGCGGTGCTAATTAAAGCATTTTCACTTTTTCAAATGTCTAGTTATTTCTTCGAATAAAGAAATTGGCTCCTTTCGTATTCTGTTAAAACACATCTGAAAGCAACTACACAACGAGATTATTAGTTGCAAAGTAACCGAAGTTGAGTAATTTCGTTGTGGGTGCCGAAACAGGATTAGCTGAAACTTTGTGAAAGGTAAGTTCGATACCTTTGTTTTATGGCGAAGTGGATTACAAAGATATTAAACTCAGCACAGAAAAGAAACCCAAGGTTGTTATCAACAACAATAAGACACAAAGAGTTCCATTTTGAAAGTGTATTTTAAAGAACTTTAATAAAAACTAAAAAGTAAGCTCTATTAAAAGAATTCTTTTAAAAGTGGCATACAAGTTGGACGGTGTATTCTTAAGAAGATTCGTGATTCAAAATCTTGCTTTCAACTTCAGTTTCTTTTAGTTTTGAAGCTCACTGCTGGAATATAAATTTATATTAACAATATTTTAATTAGAATTACTACCTAGTAAGTATTGGATGGATTAAAATACCAGATGACATTCCAACATGATTAACCGAAAATTTGGCGTATATATTATAAAAACTGTGTTTTAATTAAAGTCTTTCTTATTAAAATTTCACTGGTAGTTTTAAATAATTCGCAGTTTAAACGCAATTTGCATTAATAAAATGTTAATTAAAATGGATTAATTATTAGTAATAGATTAGTAGCATTTACCTATTTTAAGTTATGTTTAAACACATTATAAATGGTCGAATTGGGTACTTTAATTTTATATTTTGTGAGCCATACAGAAAACGCGCTAATTCAAAAGTGTCATCCTCGAGGCTTTTTTTTCGATATTCTTGTATATTTGTATTTTTTTTACAATATTAATCGTGTCATATTGTCAATGTATAACATCGTTTTCAGCTAAATAAAACAACATAAAACATAATGTTGTAAAATTATTATCAAACATGTTTGAAATATTTTATTTCATATTCCTATAAATTTAAACATAAGCGATCATTGTTAATGAATTTGTAGTCTCTGTTTACAAGTTTGTAAGATAAGGTACATGTATTTATAACAAAATCTATATGTGTAAAGAAAATTGGAGGAACTAAATGAATAATGTAAGAAAATAATGTACCCAAAATTCGAACTGACTATACAAGATCTAGCTATAGTGGGAAACTGGCGTAGCGTGAATCTAGTATTTTAAAATCTGATAATCTGGCAATGAACGTACACTACTGAACAGATTTTAATCATACAATAAGATACGTGAATGAAGTCGCGACTAAAAGCCATTATTCACTAAATAAATATGTTTTCGAGATATCATAAATCTTCTGAATTCCCTGCTGTTATATTTCAAACAAATTGAAAATCGCCTTCAAGATGGAGAGGAAGTTTCGAAATAAGAAAATAAACCCCTTATAAACGATTTAATTGGAGATTAAATGTAAGTCCCGCGCTAGGTTCCGCAAACTTGCTATCTTGAGGGTCGTAAATCAAAGCGACAAGCCTCCAGTAAGTTGTATAGTTGACCACAGCAGTTGTGGAACAAATTTCTCGCTTTCTTTTGAAAAGCCAACAAGGAACTGCTTTAGGTGCAATTTGTCTGTATAATTGCACTTTTTATAAATAATCTAAATCTTTTCGTCGCGTTACGTTATTAATATTTATGTTTATTTATTTACTGTATATACTGGCCACAAACAGTCATCTATACATAATGGGTTGGGAAAAAAGTTTCTTCTCATTTTATATGAAAACTCAATAAAAAAAATTATAGTTTATTTACATTTAATTACAGTATGTATGTGCTTTTTTATTTTGTTGCATGTATTTTGTTCGACGACTTTTTGCCATCTTGTTGGTAGTGACTTGATCCCGTAGCTGTAGAAATTTTGAGACTTCTGATAAAAAAAAAACGCGACAAGTAGTTTTGGCAGTCCTGTATTGATGTTAACCTGAAACTGCCTAAAGAACTCTGAAGAGAATGAAACAGGTGGAAATCTGAACGTGCAAGGTCAGAGCTACATGGGAGATGCATTAACACCTCCCAGCCAAACTCTCTTAATTTTTGCTGAGTGGCTAAACATGTGTGGTCTAGCGTTGTCTTGATAAAAGACCACACCC
This sequence comes from Bembecia ichneumoniformis, assembly GCA_910589475.2. NCBI lineage: Eukaryota > Metazoa > Arthropoda > Insecta > Lepidoptera > Sesiidae > Bembecia > Bembecia ichneumoniformis. The sequence goes on along the minus strand of OU342536.1, from coordinate 14,313,445 downwards.
TTTCCATTGATTAATTCCGGCAACCTTCTCTCAATTTCTTGCTTTAATCTCATCAGTTGCCGGCAGTAGAGATCCGAATCGATGGTTGCCTTCCAATCCCACCATACAAACAGCATCATTTTATTGCAAGTTAACCCGGGTTTTAGCATAGTCTGTGAAGCCTGGCCGAACTTTGACCACGACGTCTCCATAAAGAATCGCAAATGAGTACACGATTTATAAGGTTTCTTTAAATGAGCTCGTGTGGATAGCCGTTGTGTACCCAGCTTTTTTCAAATAGCTCAAAACTGTTTTGTGGACAATTCCCAGTTCTTCAACTATGTCGTAACTACTAATATGCCGATCTTGCTCTACTTTTTCAAAAATGGCGTCCATTTTATTCGTAACAGGGCTACCAGAGCGAAGTGCATCTTTGACATGAAATTCCTGGATTGAAAATACTTAAACCAAATTTGTGCTACTCTTACTGACACTGCATTAGGTCGGCAGACAGGCTGACGGTTCACTTGATGGTAGGTGGCTACCGTCGCCTATAACACAAGCAACGCCACAGCTGCTGCAAGTGCGCTGCCGACTACAATAGGATTGGATAAGGGATTAGGAGGGGATAAGGAAATGGGCTCTGGCATCCCTTACTCACTCACCGAAACACAACAGCACGTATATGCTGTTATTTCACGGCGGTATTCTGTAAGGAGACTGCCGCCAGGCAGGCTGCCCAAATGACTGCGAAACGCAGTGGCTTGCGTTGCATTTTTTCTGTTTTTTGTAATAAAATTTTAAAATGTATCGAATTCTTCATTTTGACAGAAAGAAAAACAAATGAAAAGTAACTGGAAAAAACATTTTACTAATTTGTTTCTTTTTTTGAAATGTAACCTTTTTAATGTCATCAAAACCAGCCAGATACAAACAGTACAGCCAAAGAGATTTTATTACAAGGTTATACATACTATATAGGAAAAGACTTTTCCCCGACCTAATATTTGCTGTTTGTATTTAGGAAACAATAGAAGCTCAAACACAACCGTCTGCTAGTATTTCTATTTACAACTTATAAATAAGAATTGGCTTGAATGACTATACTCGTATGTATAACGAGTGTAGCAAAATTTTTAATACGCCACTTACAATCTCATTTTAGTGGCTCAAATTTTTAAAAATTCTTTACTTAACACTGGTACGCCGAAGATCCGATTTACATTTTTGTGTTGGAACGAAATGAAGCGAAATTTAATTATTTTTAAACTTAGATACATGTTTAAAAAAAATAAAGGACCGTTGTTTTCAAGAGCCACTCTGTTCAATAAGAAATTAAGGACTCGTCAATCTTGTGTTGTATTTCAAAACTATTAATAAGTAATAATAATATACAATACAACTTTCGCGTCCACTATTCAGACTGAACCCGAACTAAACATTATATATTTATGCGTTCCCATAAGACAAAACTTGTAGTTTGCCAAGAAAGAACAAATTGATATTAATGTTACGAGTATTTTCGCGAACAAGAAAACATGCCATGAAAATAATATGAGAAAATTTCGCATGCAAATTTTAGTAAATATGTTTAAAAAAAAAAAACAGATTACATTATTATGATTTGGGATTTTCTTGGTAGGTTATGAAACCACTAATTTTGAATGTAAAATTTGTAGATGAGCCCTTTAAAGTACACGACTTTTATTTATATTTATAAAATTAAATTATAAATAAATAGGTAATATAAATGAATTTTTATTTTTAAGGGTTACGAGCTCATAGGACGACTGGTTAAGCAAGTCTAGCGCTCAGGGACACCATGACGCTTTCATCTTACAAAGAGCCTATTGTTCGAATGTTTAATGTGCATGTCTTAGCGCTTTGACTCAGGAGTCCCGTGATCAATTCCAGGCAGGGCCAACTGTGAAATTGAACTTTTCAAAGATGACTTTCGTCTGGTGTGGAGGGATCGCTCCCTGTCTGTTGTGTATATCCCATAACTTTGAGGGCCATATAATTTGTGTATTTAATCTTGGCGATTCATTTACTTATTACTAGCGACTCGCACCCGGATTCGTACGGGTGCAATTATACAGACAAACAGACAGATCAGCGTCTTCTTATCAGCGTCTTCAATCTATACATATAATAAAATCGAACGAGCTGTCTCTGTACATTAAATATTAAAAAAAAATGTACACGTTGTACTTATGTTACCGAGGTCTGTTTACCTGTACGTTTGTGCACACAAATCTCAGAAACGGCTTAACCGATTTGAACGCGGTTTTCACTTATGTATTGTAGCATAACCTTTCTGTAACATTCAGCGTTTGTTTCATTCTATTCGGTTTACAAACAAAAAAGTTAAGCGCTATACCGAATACCACGCGGACCAAGTTGCGGGCTCAGGTAGTTTACACTATGTAAAGAAAAAAATATTATTTATTATTAAAGGAAGGAATATTAACAATGACAAGATTTTACTTTTTAAAGGAAACGCAGGGCTGAGCGTATTTAATTTAGCCTCAGAAAGCTGTTAATCTTCAAAAGATTAGTGCTTAGTACGTGAGAATATTTTATTAATGCGTACTTCGCCAGTGTAAACCCGGACTAAGAAGGGTTTCTTAGTCCTCCGGTAAACTCAATTATATCAGTTCAAATTAATTAATCGTGAAAATTAAACTGAGTAAATAATTTCCAGATTTTAAATGGATATTCTATAGAAGAGAATTTTCCGGCATGAAAGAACTCCCCCTACGTTTAAATATAGTAAAGTGAGTGTTTTTGTTCAACAAAAACGTAAATAATCCTCGTAATTAGAACATGAACAGCTATGAAAATTAATCCGACAATCTGTGACAAACGGATAAACCTGTCCTAGGATTATTGATACAATATGTAGATGCACAAGTAAAGTATACCTATATTATATTAGGATTTCACCCATAAAATGTTAGTAAGAAATATACCGCAGTAAAAACACAATATCGAGAAGAGTAAAAGTTTGTTTTCACTGTGTGCCCGTGAAAGATATAAATAAGATACATCTTAGCAGCCATCAGTCGGAGGGGAGGCATCATTTATCAGCCGGCAGAGCATTGTTCACTGAGTAATGAAGCTAACTGCAAACGGGCGCGGTTTGATTCGATATATTTTTACCATTTTACAAGGCAAATGGAGTACAAACGCAAAATCGATATTCGACTAACTACTTAATGTAACAAAATATTACTTTTTTTACGAGAAAACAGCGACCCGACCCCGGCTTCCCACGGATGCATTTTTTTTCTGCAAATCATATATATAGGACCTTTCTCGTTTATCTCTCTTTACTTTAGTAAAAATCGTATCAAAATATGTTGGGTACTTTAGGAATGGTTAACGGAGAATTAACAGAGAACATATACATTATATAGATATAGAATAGATGATGGATGCAGATATAAAAGACGTTTATAATAAAATTATTGGAGCATACAAAGTATTTATTGAAAAAAAAAAAAAAAAAAAAACAGGATAAAACTGATTTTTTTTATATATCATATTGTTGAAACAACACAAAGAATGTCTCCTCCGCTCCAATTTGTTTCTAATTTTAAATAATATTTTAAAAAATAATTAAAACCAGATCATCGGATCTGTTCTTGAGGACTTCCAAGAAAAAGGTGTCATTGACGCGACTGGTCACAAGCAACACCAGTTAAATAATGTTGATATGAGCTCTGTTGTCCCATTTTTATGTACCAAAACATAACAGAACACGTGATTTTTTTCGTAGGTGGTACGGTTTTGTACCCGGCTTTTGTAACGGAGTGAAGGTTAGATCTGGGTTAGATACCGTCATGAGACGGGCTTCACGTTTAACGGTATGTCCGCTACACGGGTGTCTAAATTTAAGTAATTATTTATATAAATTTTATATACATAAGCATTATACCTAGTTCGGTTACAAATGAAAGTGCATTTAATTTTTAATGAAGTAAGGTAATCTTAATAAAACTTATATTATACATATTTAAAATGGCCACCTTTAGCTTTGGCCTTAAAAGTTTAGGCCTTTAAACTGTTTAGCCACGAATCTATGGATTTACCCACTGTTTCCATGTGAAATTTAGCCACTGCTTGTTCCAGAGATTTATTAAGAGACTCAATGTCGGCGTGTCGTTTAGAGCAGGGCACGTCCTCTAAAACTAACCATTATTCGTAGTCTAAGAGGTTCAGATCTGGGCTAGACGAGGGCCAGTCTTCAGCCCTTATAAAGTTCGGAACGTTGGTTTCGAACCAGGTTTGGGTAGTTCGTGCCTTGTGACCCGGTGCAGAGTCCTGCTGGAAAGTCCACGGTACATTTTTAAAAAGTGTATTGCTAGAGGTTTCACACCACGATCCAAGACGGTCTTTTGATACACTTTGGCTGAAGTGTTCACACCGTTTTTCCTATTAGAATTTGTAGTGTTATGGAAACATCATTTCCTCGTATAAAACCAACAGCAATAAAATCAAAGCGGCACAGTATAGTTGAGGAAATGTTTATAGAAAAAGAAATAGCAACATTACTCCGAGACGAAGTAATCAAGCCTAGCTCTTCACCTTGGCGTGCTCAAGTACTTGTTACAGGAGGAGGTCAACATCGGAAACTATTAGTAATTGAATACTGTCAGACAATTTTATTAACAATTTCACCGAATTGGATGCCTACCCGTTACCGAGCATTGAAACAATTGTTACAAAAGTAGCTAACTTTAATTATTTTAGCCAATTATTTATCAAGAATCTCTTGGTTATTATCTAACAAAGTCGGACCCATGAAAAATTTAAAATCATAAAACATAAAAACTTTATTTATGATAAAGGCCTTAGATCTGCCAACTTTCATTGTGGTGATTACATCGTGAATTCCAAATTCACCCATTTCGAATGAGTCATCACCATCTCAGCCGTGAGATGTCTATTGTTGGACATAGGCTTTTTCCGATAGGTCCGGTCAGAAGCAACTGGTTCCAGAGTCGACACGCGGTCCTTTCTGACATGTACATCAACGAAATTAAAAAATATGTATAGCATAATGTTAAATTAATTAAAACAAAGAACTTTTGTATAAAAGCACTTAGATATCGCCTCTCATTCAGTCAGTCAACGCCACACAGTAACATAGGCTAAAGGCTAAGTATTAGCAGAACTGGTAAAAGCACTGTGTGCTGCCCCGTTTAAATTCAGTGAAACGATATCAAATACGATTTACAAAATGAAAACGGTCCGACATTTTCCAGATTGGTTCAGTATACAAGCTCGTTCGTAACTTTAACATTTTATCGATTGAACCCGTATGAAGTCTGTAGTCATATGCGACGAAATTTTTGGAGTTTTGCCAGTACCCTTGCAGTATGGGTATAATTTAGGTTAATATGAGAGTCGAGACCCGGAGATATCCCATTTGATAACGCCAGAAGTCGTACTTGTAAAGGTCCACGCTAGAGTGGAGCTAAACGTGATTAAATTATCGCAGATATAGTAAGCATGTCCATTTTTTTTTATAAAAGCATGGATTTACGGTTACTTCAAGGTAGAAAGTTGTGAGAGAATGTAAGAGAGCTGTTTGTAGGCCTTGTCTATACAATGTAAGCCAGTAAATCGTGAAAACGATTTAACAGTCCCCTGAGTCACAGAGGCACTACACTCTTAACTTTTCAGATTAAATGCCTAGCAAATCGAGGTATACGCTGCAAAACAATGTCTTAGAAATGCGGAGGGAATGCTTTCCAAGCGACTTTAATGCCGTAAGAGCAAATATATCTTCACTTTACCATATTACATTTAGGATTAGCATAAAACCAAAGTTTTGGATAATCGGACGAAAATTAAGGCGAAATTCAAATTGAAAGCTCAAAGTAGCATAGGCATACTTTGATATACTCAATGCCCTTTTGAGACTGGTTTACATGTTGATTTGATCTTATATAATTTAAAATTATCTTATATAATTTAAATCTTTAGGGCGGCCACACGACGAGAAACGAGCGTCACTGAAGAATAACCGAACCGGGTGAACCGCGAGACACTGCTAATATTGTAAACTGGTCTGAAGGTCATTCTTAAATACCTTTTTGTAGTTGATCTCATTGGCAATTAAAACTGTGTGTTGTTTTTGTCAATTAAATCTTAAGATTTAATTCGATTGTTTTGCACAAGTAGGTTTTAATTTAAATTTACATAATATATAAACATAAAAGCAACTTTGAAAAGCTTATTAATTAAAATACGTCAATATTAAATTAAATGTAAGGTAATTGTAAAATGTTCGACTGAAATGTGGAATTGCTCAGATCTTTACGTGCAAATTAAACTAAGTCTTAAATCAACGATAAATGGGTATTTCTTCGAAATTTCATTCTTCGACTGATTCATATGGCCAAAATTTAATTTCACTTTTAGCTCTGTAACACAAGTTCATATGAAAATAGGTATACCAAAGGTATATGTTTGAATGAGGGACTCGTTTTTATAAAGTAGTTTTCAAGATATCGAGCTTCAAATATTTTGTGCCCATATGAATCAGAATTTGTTACAGATGAATCAGAAACACAAATAAAAATTAAAAAGTTTATGTAGATGGGCTCTATTAAGAAAATAATTATGTTTAACAACAACAATAATCTAAATTATTATACTTAATTGACTTTGCTATAACTTTTCATAATTCAAAATAATCACAGAAGTACAAACTTATTCTAATAATGGCACTTTTGACATCAGTCTTAGTTAAGAATAAATAATCACATTACTGTATTTATTACTAACAATAAAGTAACAACAATAAGATCAACTTTAAATTAATGGCATTTTTGACATCACTGTCTTAAATTTCAAAGATACATATTTATTAGTGGTATGGTTAACTAATAAGTTAAGAAGGTCAGGTTAAGAAGTCAAAGTTAAGAAGGTACTAAAAGAAATATTTCCTTAACTTTTTGCAAGGGACGGAGATACTTTCAATATCATCCTTAAGGATGATATTCTTTCAATATCATCCTTAAGGATGATATTGAAAGTATCTCCTTAAAGCCTTTTTCTATTTTGCGAGATCTTGAATTTTTGGAGGTAGATGGAATAATCATATCTTCACCAATGGCGTAAGACTCTTTTGTCTGTTTATCATATTGAGGCTTTTTATAGATAACAATGTCCTCATCGTCAGAATCTAAACGATCATCCACGCTTTTCTGATGTAGGGTCGATAGGTGAATTTTGGAGTTATAAGTTTTCATCGATTGTCGAAGTCTCCATCCAAAAGCTGTCGTCATTGGGAAGGTCGATGTCATGTTGGGCTGTATCCGAATCTTTTTATTATTGTTAATAAGGAAAATTAATGTGTGAGATAAAATGTGTCATTTATCGAATAAATTTATACTCCTGTGATTTTTGAATTATTCAAAAAGTTATAGCTAAGTAAATGTAATAAATAAGACTTTGAACTACTGAACTACTGACTTGTACACCGTAAAAAATTGGACAAGGAGAATTATGCAACAAAAGCGTTCCTTTCGTGCTGGAGAGATGAAAACAAATTTATTTTATGATTCATATGGGGTTCGGACCATATAAATCAGGCACAGATGAATCAGGATTTTGCCTACAATCATGCATAACTCATCATACATACAGACTTCAGTATTGTCATTTTTCTACACGAATCTGTAACCCAAAAGCATCACACGAAACTCAGATTAAAGTTTTAAAACAATAAAATAAATTTTATATAGTAGGCATTGTAATCAGTATGCCACCTGAACCAAGCACAGATGAATCAGACATTTACCTTCGTAACATCGGGATCTAAGCCAACCAGTCGCACGTTCACCATCTAGCTTGTCTGTTGCATGACTATGGCATGACTAACTTCAGCCACACGGAAAGCCAGACTCTCATTATTATAACCCGACCAAGTACAGTCAAGCGCAGCTTTCGCCACATGAATCAGTATTATACGCCGGACACTTCTTATTTACTTATTTATGAACACACGAATGTAGTTATAACTAATATACATTTTTTTTGTAAGAGGACAATTCATTTGCTTTCGATTAAATTGTAATTAATATTGATGTATCAAAGGGAATATGTGACATCGACCATTTTGTTCCGGAAAATGGCAAACGGACGCACCATATGAATCAGAAGAACAAACTTCAAATATTTTTATTTTGTACCTAGACAGCAATTATTTCAAAAATATCATTTGTGCGAGTTAGGGATAAAGCTAAACTGTACAAAAAAAAATTAAAATGGCGTTTTGTTGGTTGGTTACAAGAAATATACCCATAGACATCGAAAATTTTGTCTCTGAAGAACTACCCAAATACGGTTTAGAATGTTACAAACAATATTTTGTATGTTCTATACAACATAAATATGTAACAAAGTCGCTATCGAACGAAACGCCAGCACGACTAGGCGATAATTAAGACGGGGCAGGCTCGTTAAGTCTCTTCTCAGAATTGTGACATAAAATAAACATTTGCCCGACATCAGGTCACTTTTATGATTATTGAGGGTCGTTTCGCTTTGAGGGCAGAAACTTAAAATCTACTTATCTGGGTAGGCACTGAGAAGATAACGTTAATGTTTTAGTACATACTACCTACTTACGAAAATGTTAAATTTTTAAAGTCGAGTCATTATTATACCTACATTTCATAATGAAAAAATCCAGGGCGCTGTATTTCGGAAATTCGGCTCTCAAAATCTCATTTTTGTCTAAAAAATAAATAAAACAAAATAAGTTCGTTTTAGGCAAAGATTTTATATTCTATATATTTAATCTTTTTGGTTCTAGGTTTCAGTATGCTCTACAAGTTTGATCATGACATATTTTCGATATGTTCTACGAGAAAGGAGAAAACAGTAAAAAAACATGTTTTAACCTATAATTTATAAACGTTCTAGTCCGATATCTGAACAATGATCAACGATAAGTAAAAAAATCACATGACCTTAAATTGTAGAGTATAAAAAAAGCAATAAAAAAGTATATGATCACAATTTTTGTATCATGACGGTTAGTCGAGATATGGCAAAAAATTTTTTTTACCCTTTTTCAAGATGGCGGCGACAGCTTATAAGAAATCTTGGTCAATAATTTGAAGTTAAGCTTTCCGCACAATATCCAAGAATCAGCGCTCTGCAATTTTCTAATTTCTTTTCCTTTTTTTGTGGACATAATGACTGAACTATCAAAACTGTACAAACAGCTCCTAAGTAAAATATTTAGAAAAAACATGAGCAACAGGAAGTCCAAATAATCCGTATATTATATGTATATGTAGATATAAATTGAAGTTCCTGTTTGCCTGTATGTTTTCTAACTCCTAAACCACGCAACGGATTTTGATGCGGTTTTTACTAATGGAAAGGTCGTTTTTTATATATAAATTGCAGAAAAAATTGCAAATAATATTCATTTATATATAAATTGCACCGGTGCGAAGCCGGGCACGCAAAATTTGTCAGCAAATGAGGTTTTCGGGCCTGTTTTGATAGATTTATTTTTTTATTTGGAAAATAAAGGAAAAATATGGATAGATGTAATCTTCGTAATCATCTATTATCCGTTTTGTCACTGCATGATTTTTTTTTTATTAAAGATGGGTTTACTCTTGGCCAGCATCTGTCCGTGTAGGAAAGATGAGGCCGACGATGAGTGAGCTCACCCAGAAGATGCCTACTCATTCGAACCTTGAAAAGATTTGGGTTGTATGAGCTCGGAAATACAGACGCCGCGCCGGCAGAAAATCCAATCCTTAGCAATGCGCATTATAAAACATAAAAAAAAATTGTAAAGAAAAAACATTAAGCCTAACCTAAAAACTATATATTTAGAGTAACTCTACTTTGCAATTCACAACTAAATTAAAATAACAAGCCGGTTATTTTTCTGTAACAATTGACACTACTATCAACATTGTAACATTTACTCAGACTTTTAAAAGCCCAACATGCATGGAAAATGGCAACTTTGATTTTGGATTGTGGAGTCAATGAAAATTATCTCAAGGTTTACCTGTCATGCTAAGCCAAGAATTGAAAAAAAAAAAAAAAAAAAAAAAAAAAAAAAAAAAAAAAAAAAAAAAAACTTAATAAGTAAAGTTGTTTTGTTACTTTTGGCAAATTTTCAGTCAATGTATGAAGTTTTAAACATTTTCAGCATTCAGGAGAGGACTTCAAGATGCAAGATAGACATAGGCTAAATATAAATCAGCTATTAAAAAATAAAGATCCAAAAGTAAAAGTATAATATCAGACTTCAATGTATGTTGGGTTTTATATATTACTTTACACATTTTGTCAAGCGTTTTCTCTTTTATTTATAGACGCTCACCAGATAGTAATAAATAAATCGCCAAGACAATTTTGAGGTACACCAACTGTATGTACAGCCCCAAAAGTAAGCACTTATTGGATTATAAATAACCATACAACTGACAAGGGACGAAATCCTCAACACACAGACCAGAGTCAACTTCGTGAAAAGTTCATTTCGCAACGTTGGCCCAGCCAGAGTCGAACCCCTAATTCAAAATGTTATTGCAAGCACCTTAACCACTCGATTAATGAGTCGTCGTGGGTTATGATACAATTACTATATTACACTATTATTTACCATAGATGGACAGTTTGTTATTCTTTCAGTATTGTAAATATATTTGTGACGTTAATAAATAAGCGAGATTAAACAAATATAATTGTGGAAGGGGACTGGATTAGATTCCCGGCAGCGTCAACTTTGGAAATGAATTTTTCGTCAACCTGTCGAGTAAGTACATTTCAGATGAAACCTAATGAATACTATGGCTTAATTAGCTCAAAATTGAAAATTTAATAATAAATTTGTTTAAATAATTAGACAAGGAAAATCTCAAGTGAAGTAAAAAATACGAGAACCTAAGAGAAACCTAAGGGCAAATAATCTAAACTCACTCAACACGCAAACCTACATAGGAAGGGCCCTTTAACAGTCGAGTGGCCGCCGAGTGCACTGTCCTAACGAATTACTGAATCAAGTAATGCTGAGAACGGGGGCTTGTTGTAACTTCGTTTCTACGTTTTAAGAGTCTCGCTCGCTCTGCCTAATCATATTCCCTCTTAGCGACTAATTTTTAACCAACAAGCAAGACTGTTTCAAGTATATCATTTAATTTTTCAATTTTTTTTATTAAAGATGGGGACCAGCATCAATCCATGTAGGAAGGATGAGGCCGACGATGGAGCGAGCTCACCCAGAAGATGCCTATTCACTCGAACCTTCAAAAAATTTGGGTTGTATTAGCTCGGAAATACAGACGCCGGCAGGGAGTTCCAATCCTTAGCAGTGCGCATCACAAAAGATGTTTAAAAGCGCTTGGTCCGAATTAGAGGGATTTCGACAATGAGGATGATAACCAGCCGTACGTCTGCATGTCCGATAGAAGAAAAGGGAAGGCGGTATGATCTCATGCAGCTCTCGAGCACACTCTCCGAAGTACATCTATATTATCACTTTATATTATATTATCACTTTTACTTTTGTAAGCGACTTCGTAAGCATACATTTATAAATTACTAGCGACCCGCCCCGGCTTCGCCCGTGGTGCAATTTTTATATATATGAACATTCCTCGTTTATCCCTCTTTCCATTAGTGAAAACCGAATTAAAATCGGTCTACCCGTTCACGCGTGATGCCGTGACCAAGGGAAAATAGGGATTCATTTTTATATATAGAGATAGCCTATGTATACTGTATACTGTATTTGGATGTATACTTTAACATTTCTTCAAAATAAGTTGAAACGAATATTCATATATCTTTTCTTATTTAAAACATTTAAGATTTTGTACGAAATTTGGTATTAAAAGTAAAAATGTTTTTAAACCTCTTAATTATCATATTCAATTATTCCGAAAAATTATAATTATCAACTTACATGTTCAAAACAGCCCAATAAAAAGTACTAGACTTTAGAAAATATAAAAATATATTTTGAAGAAAATCTATTCAATTCACTTGTATCTTTTAGATTGTGTACATTTTGAAATATTTTAACCTTAGACACAGAAATAAGAGAATTATTATTCATCAAACATCAGATATATTTCAAACATGGTTGTTGCATATAATCACTTCGTTTCCTCCTCACTTCTAGAATCCATTTCCTTCAAAGTCCCAAAACTCAGCACAAGGTCAGACGACACATTTCACATTCCCTGCTGTCGAACAAATCATGCTAGGAATCCCTTCCTCCATCCAATAACTTACAGGTCTTCGAAAAGAAAGTTGGCGATTTACTCTTTAAGAGATTTTTAATTAGCATTGTATATATTTTTTAATTATTTTTAGTTTTTTCAACATCTGAATGAATTTAATGTTGAAGTTATACAAGTGCGTCCGTCCTGCCAGTGATGAAGTATGGTGCCGAAACGTGGCCTCTCACGGCAGGACTGATCCACGAGTTTAAGTTCGCTCAGCGAACTTTGAACTTTGCTCGGAGCTTCTTTGCTGGAATTCGCCGAAGAACCAAAGTTGTCCATATAGCCAAGAGAATTAGCAAGTTGAAGTGGCAATGGGCCTATCACATAGGTCGTAGAGTGGATAACCGATGGGGTAGAAGAGGTCTTGAATGCAGGCCACGAATTGGAAAGCACATAATAATGGCGTACAAGCGATTTTAATTGTTATTTAAAGTTTTTAAAAGTTTGTATTTTAAGTTTATGGAATACGATTTAATATAAATAATTATCATTAAACATTTAATCAATATTAATTTCACATTTATTTTCAATCATCAATATTCATTTCACGTCAAATCCCTCGAGAAAGATTTGACGAGCCCGTTGGATGAGTGGTTAGGGTGCTTGCCTTAATGCTCTATTCTAGGGTTCCCGGGTTCGATTCCCGGTAGGGTCAACTGTGTAAAATCAACTTTTCAAATTTGGCTCTGGTCTGAATTTGGAAAGTAGTGGCAGGGCACACTGCGTTTTCGCAGTCATTTGGGCAGCCCGTCTGGCGGCAGTAACCACCCCCTTACAGAAGACCACCGTGAAATAACAGCACGTGTGCTGTTGTGTTTCGGTGAGTGATTAAGGGATGCCAGAGCCCATTTCCCTATCCACTCCTAATCCCTTTTCCTTAATCCTACAGTCAGCAGCACACTTGCAGCAGCTTTGGCGTTGCTTATGTTATAGGCGACGGTAGCCACCTACCATCAAGTGGACCCTCAGTCTGTCTGCCGACCTTAACATAAAATAATAATAAAAAAAACTGCACATTTTTTTGATGAAAGGTACGCCGTTTCCTTTTCTGTACTCCTGACAATGTGTATGTAAAATTTCGTGATGATGGATTGAGTAGTTAAGTGTGAAAACGTAACAAACAAACTCACTTTCGCATTTATATTCGACTTTTTGCCACGAGAGCATTTTAAGAGGTGAAAATTTCAAAGCGAACACTTTATATAGAACACGTGGTTCAAATTTAATCCATATAGAGTCTAAATACGTAGAGGCAATATTGAAAAGGGCTTTGTCATTTGATGAATGACGACATAATGCCGTGAGAAATATATCAGGTGACCAGCTTTCAATGTTTCCGAACGATAGTTCAATATTTCAATAGGTATGGATAGAATTTTGTGCAAACAAACGGACACACCATTAGTTAATTTGAAAATATACATGAAAACATACTACATAATCTTCATATTTATTATATTAATAGTTAATAAAATTGCTAATAATAAATTATTTCAATAAACAGAGACGAAAATCTTATTCTTTACAGTTTTTTTTTTATTTTTTATTTCAGATGGGTTTGCTCTTGGCCAGCATGAGGAAAGATGAGGCCGCCGATGGACATTTACTCGATGCCTATTTACTCGAACTTTAAAGAAATTTGGGTTATATGAGCTCGGAATTATAGCAAAAAATAACTTTTATACAGATATCTACTGCGTGAGTAATTTTAACAATCTGATCAGAAACTAGATGGTGTTCTGAAAATGTAAAATAACACTTATCTATACTTTACTAATATTATAAAGCTGAAGAGTTTATTTGTTGGTTTGAACGCACTAATCTCAGGAACTATTGGTTCGAATTGAAAAATTCTTTTTGTTTTGAATAGTCCATTTATCGAGGAAGGCTATAGGCTATATAACATCACGCTACGATAAACAGTATTATATATAAGCAGTGTCCAGTACCGCGCGCCCCATGCGCACGCCGGCCTCCGTTTATTTTCAGCAAACATCGACCTTATTGTAAAAAATAATAAAGTGTATATTGTATCTTTTTTGTACGCGCCTCTAGCCGCTGTGGAACGAAGCATATTAATTCTTTTTACATTAACGTTAAGGTTTATTTTAACTAAAAATATACTATCTGTCACAGAAATCAAGCTGCATTTTACGTATAGTAAATAAAGTCCATTTCACTTGGACAAGCCAAATACGAATATTTAAAACATTGCGAGGGAGATCATTTCCCAAAATCCAGCTTATTTCGCTGAGCACAGAAACTTTTGAAAGCTACGTTTGAAATGAATATATCTCTTAAGTACCTCTGCAGTTTTCCAAAGCCAAATTGCAAAGTTTTAATTTATGTAGTTCTAGACTAGACTCTGCTAAGACCTTTCATATATATGCAACTGCAGCTTTAACTATAACTTATCGTAGCATCGTCCTCGTTAAATTTTTAGACCGGATTGTAGAAAAATCTATCATTAATAGCTTATGCACTGCTAAGGTAAACATATCATCTAAAGGAAATCGGAACGGAATCAAAAGTTATTCCATTTACACAAACCAATCAAAGAGTTTACTCGATGGAAGATACTTGACCTTTGCTTTAAACTCTTTTTAAAAATTAAAAGCCTTAATTTTGTAGTATAATTTTAAGTTCTTGTACGAATGTGTTAACTTAATTAATTTAAACTAATTAAATTAAAGATGAGGATAGCATGGGAGAATTTTAACTGAAAAAATGGACACATGCGCCGAAAACACCGAATTATCTATACTGCAAGGGGGTGATCACTACCGCGAGATCTGTCCTGTGTTTTAAATCCTGTCTGAAGAAATCCTGTCCCGAAGCGACTTAACATTAAAGATGACTGAGGACTTACGCATTATAAGAGACTTAGAACTTTTTAGGCCGATACAAAATTGGTCACAAAACAAATGCCTACTGACATTTCAACAAGCAAAATGAACTGAGGATGTATTCAAAGATCTAGATAAAAGCCTTTTTAGTTAGACATTAAGTACAGTACAAACAAAGTAGAGATTATCTGACTTCAGTGACGGTTTGGAAGTGAATGGACCATATTTAAGTGTTACATTCCCTAAGTGTTACCGTGGCGAATTTTCCCATTGAGAAAGTTAGTATTTCAATCGATAGCTGTCAACAACCTTTGACACAATTGTACTTAGGGAACTTTGAATAAACTATATATATTTTTGATGTTATTACATTAACGTGTATAATAACGCACATTGTTTTAAAAATGATTAATTATATAGAAAAAGAGTACGTTTTCTTTGTAACAACACTACACACAAGAATTTTTACGTAACTTTTACCTCTATCTTATAGCAATAAGATATTTAATACATTAATATTAATATTCAATAGAGAAAACCAAAATGAGATTATCTTCATAGACAAGAAACAATTGTTACCATTTGATATTTGTAGAAGCCAAACATTTCCTATTTTTTAAATTCCTATTTTTTATGTAAATGTTGGCAAGCAGACCGATTGTTCATTTGATGTGTGACTATCGTCGACTATTACAAGTTACACTATGGGACATTTATATCGTGACACACTTATAATGAACCGGTTTGGTCCTGGACAAACTAGTTTAGCCTAAAATCGGGTTTGGTCGGGAACAAGCGTCCTCTGTCCTTACAGATTACCACTGTGAAAAAGTGGCTACTGCAGCCAGCTGTTATTAATAACTTAATCTTAAAAATGCAAATGCAAATAATGCATTTGCAGATAATGCAAATGCAAATTGAATAAATAACGCCAATCAATACTTTAAATTAAACGAAAAGATAAAAGATAGTTTTTTTTTATAAATTGCGCTAAACGATAATAGCAGGATATGAAAGTATAGTATAGAATCATTTGATAGTCCAACTCTTAAGATACATGGGTAATGGGCTATGTAACAAGACTTTTAAGAACCGAAAACAAAGTAATAAGCGAGTGCGGCCTCCCTACGAAAACCGAGCATTACCGTAACCAGCTAAAAAGGGCACGCCACGACTACGTCAACATGGTCAGCTCGTTTCGCATCAGTTGTGCTGCTCTCTTTAGGGTAATTTTTTGGACTTATATATCATTAATTTTTAGGTAAATGTAATTCTTTTAAATTAAACGGCAAGTGAAACCACGATGCACAGGTAATAAAGTAATTTTGGTAGTAAATAATAAGCTTCAATTGTTTTTTTTTTTTTTTCATTTAAAATTATTTACGAAATAAAGCAGTATTTTATTCGTTAATTACTTATAAAGTAGTTTGTAAACTTATAAACTACTTTATAATAATATTATAATATACTTTTTTATAATTTTATAAGTAAACTTATAAAATAGTTTATCCTGACTGTAAACGTATTGCCAAAACTACTAACTCTAGAAAGATGCAATTTGCAGTCCGCTATGAAACGATATTTGAAAATTTCAACTCCGTGCTATGCCGGGGGCGGATCACTAGTAATAAGATCTAAATTTTCGTTAGCTAATGTACCTTTGGTAACACATACTTTCAATACCTGTCGGTGCTACGTACAATGTGTGGAATTCACGTTCCGAACTCATAAAGTGAGCAATCTTAAGACGAGAAGAAACAACGCGAATGAGTAAGGGTTGACAAAAACTATTTTCCCATCTTAACCTTGTCCAATAATACACAGGATCGAATTAATCAGAGAAATATTTTTATATGCTAGTACCGAAGTATTATCATATGTACAAAATGTGAGGTGACATTTAATTTCCGGCTAAGCTCCCGGGGACCGCGGTGCTTTATTAACTTTTTTAATATTCAAGTACTTCAGTGCAAACACCTGCCGAGTCAAACGTCATGATTCCAGAGTACGTGAGTAGGCATATTCAGCGGTTCTCAGTTCTTTGAATAAAACAATGTTTTATATGGCGCTTCTCGTTTCGTAGCAGCCGCGTAGCGCTCGTAGCTCGTAGCAATTATATTTAAAGGATGCATTTGTATGCTAATCTCGTAACGTTTATAAGGATTTTTAGCATACTTATTTTTAGGTGGGGATTTTCTCTTAATCGTGATGCTTTAAATGTATTTAAATAGGCCTCTTCAGAATTTTAGTCTTTTTATTTTTCATCTTCATTTAAAACTTTTCAAAATAAATTCAATATCTCGTTTAAAGGCTGGGAGGCGTTCAGAGCTATGTACAAATATTGAATAGTAACAGTGGAATAAAACTTAGTTATTCCTAACAAAGATAAACTAGCGTATATTTTTTTTCGATGTAACTATTCCGCCGCTATACCACGTACGTACAATAAGTTATAACATTCGAAAAAAAATATTAGAATACTGGAAAATATTTGATTTTTCCATATTTAAAAGATCTGAACTAAAATGAAAAAGGGCTTCGTTATAATCGTAACAGAATATTAGGAAAGACGTTTTTCAATCATTATGTTAAAACATCGTGATTAAGCCAAACGAAATTATCAGAAGATCAACTTGAAAGTAATACTCTTCTTTCTTAACAAAATTAAAATTGATAAACTAATCAGAGCAACAACAGAATATTTTAACATTAATTAACATGTATACGAAATTAATTTATGTAACATTTTGGATGTTCTATATTTCAATAAATAAATTTAACATCTAATTACAATATACATATATTAATTAGTAAACAGAAACTCCAATTAAATAATATTAAAATAGCTTAATGTTTTCATATTTTTTATCTTAATATAATATTTCTTACGACATATTATATTAAGATACATACATTATTATACATTTAAATAAACTTGTCTAGATATTAATAGGTTATTTTAACGCCCGATGCCCGACACAAAAGAGGAGTGTATACATACTTCGGTGGTATTCCCATGACATGATAACCTTGACCTGATACTGCAATATCAACTAGCCTGCGGGACACCCAACTCCTCGACAACTTACAGGATATACAGCCTGTTAGGGCTCATCAGAATGGTCTCAATAAAATGTCGGAGGCTAGTTTATAATTTTTAATTATAGCTTGTTCCTAAATACTAAGCCGTCATCGGAGTATATAGCTCCAAGCTTCCAAGCAACCGTCTTAGCTTCTTATTTAGGTTTTGCGAAAACTTCGATGCATTTGCTGAAATATTCCTGAACCACAATAATTTTATACCTATTCAGCTTTTTGTAGTGACATAGCGACATCGGTGGTAATTATCGTATCACACTCTTAAGTAACTAAAACGGATATATAAGAAAAAAATACAAAACAATGCAAGGAAGGATGTCTTGAGAGATTCACCAAATTACTACGAGTATCTCTTGTGTTTGGGTACAAGCATGCAAACATTAATTATTATGACAATTATGTCACTGGAACAAATTATGTTGACATATGAGGAGCTACCCAAATGATTGGTATCAGGCATTACTAATCAGTTGTTAATAAACAAGCGACACTTAAATCGACATATAAATAAACAATTTTTTTTTTTACATTTTTACATACATACATTTTTTACATATTGAAATTACAATAAACAATATTGTAATTTCAAAATAATCAATATTAAAAAAAATCTATTTTGATTATGAAACAGCTTCATAGAGAGTCGACGAGATAAATGAGACGAATTTCTCCAAATTACAGCTATTGCCAAACTCAATTACGTATTTGTTGGTAGTTTACTTGTTTGGAGTTTACACACAAGTGAAGTTCGCAACGCAACTCAAATAACAGTTGTAGCTGTTCTCAGTTACAGGGAACGTAAAAGCGATGAAACAACACTTCAGTGTCTAACTTTCGTGTAACTGCGACGCGAAATGAGGAAGGATGCATTTATTTTACAAATGAACAAGTTATTTTCAACTTTTATTATTAAACCTTTTAACGCAGCTCTATTCGACATGATCACGAAGAAAATTATTTATTTTAAATACGCTAGTAGCATTTTGGTAGTCATTGCACAGACTGAATTTTATGAGTGCAAATTCTTGTGGTTATAGCGCCGTTATATAAGTGTGAAAGTTTAGGACAAAGTAATGCCATCAAAAACATAACTTGTAAAAAAAACCATGTTTCGCAACTCTGTTCTACTTCTTCTACCGTCAAAAGTTGTGAGATCCATGTTATGCCAAGTCGGTTAATTTAATCAGTCCCTACTTAAGTAACCTTCTGTCTTGAGTTATTACGAAATTAGCTCACCTAACAACATCTTATACTGACCATATCAATATTAAAAATCTTGTATGTTTTAAATAAATAAATTGACTTGGCAAGTTGAAAGGCAGTTTGAAAAGTTCAATTTCAAAGTTGAGGACCCCTAGAACCCTAAGACCTTAACCACTCGACAAATGGGATTATCAAAAATATAGCCTTAAGTCTTTTAATGAATTAAAAAAATCCACTTACAGTAATCGTGACTCCATATTCTGTAAGTATTCTTATTCATTTAGTTCGTGAAATTATTTCATTTATTTCTGTAAGTGCTTCCTATTGCACAGGGACACAACTTTGTAAGTCTCTTGGAGTAATCTCTTTTAATCCTATTCCAGCGTTCACTTCTCGCTATTGTGTCTGACCAGTCGATTCGGTACCGCATATAGAGACAAACACACACACACACACACAATGGTTCTACATTTTATTTTTAAAATTTCCAAATTAATTTACACTTCTTTTTGAGAATAGTTTGCTTCAGTATCTTACATACACGGTAGAAGCAGGTTCGAATCCCTGAAGTCCTGCATATACGTGGTGGGCTAGTACGATATAATATCCCATATAAAGTGTCTTTGTAGTTTGTTAGACATACAGGTTTCCGTTATAATTAAAGTTTCTAATTTGCACGTGAAATCTAAGATACTCTTGACCTAACTAGAATTCGAACCTGAATATACTGTCGCTGAAGCCAAAAGTGACATCGAACACTCAAGGATTAGTAACGGTACATTTTGTTCTACGTGCTTATTGCTTTGTGTCAGCGAAATAGTTTTAGCAAATAATTTATTAATATATTGAAAAAATGTTAGATAGAAGCGTTTATAACTAACGTTGTGGAGAAACTCGTGTTCTTTGATTGACATATTGATAGTGTTCATACAGGTCCCATAAAATAGACGTTTAAAAAAGCAGTGACATTTTAAAATAATAGTTCATTCAAAAAAAATAGCTTTTAAATTCACGTTCTTCTAAGAAGATACTTCAAGATAAATACAGACAATTATGGAAACGAAAATATGAAATTGAAACTTCATAAACTATATAATACAATATTAACATAACTATTTACGAGAATTCAGATATTTTTTAATAGATTTCAAAATTTTTGATTCTAGGTGTGTTCTGACAAATTACGATATATTAATTACACCTACGTTGTCTAATATATATCTGTATATTTATACATATTATAAAATCCTCTTCTGTCTGTTTCGCCACTAAGTGCTTCTAACCTTTCCAAAGGAAATTACAACGGGTTTCACTAATGGAGAGCGATTTTTTTAAAATATAATTTGCAGAAAAAAAAATGCATCCGTTAGAAGCCGGGTGCGGGTAACTAGTTAAACAATTGTAATAAGGGTTGTCTTTTTGGCATGCTCGTCAAGGATTAAGTAACACTTTCCGAATATTAAAAAAAATTGTAAATAGGTATATTCCAAAAATAAAATACACAACCCTTTTATCAGTCTTGCGATCAGTACCGACGAAACAAGGTTAGATAATGGTATGGTTCTAATTACAGAAGAGCCCAAAACAAACCGTGGGTACGTTGGTCGAGATAACATTAGGCCGTAAGGCAGATATGCCGGAAGATAAATTTTTGTAAGATAAATTATTAAAAGATACTTTTATACTACTGTTTGTAGAGTCAGAAACATAATACTACAATGCAATAAAATGAACAGGTTGTAATTAAAATTATACTCTAACCCCCGACTTTCTATTGACTATATCACGCTGTAGTTGCTAAGGCACACTTTATCGCAGTAGAGGCTGAGGATGTCCGGCAGACTACTTGGTGCTGCAGCATCAGGTCAAGGTTAATCTGTCATGAAAAAACCACGGAAGTAACAGTATAACAAATTTCAAATAAATTAAGCCCGTACAAGTTAGTAAAATCCCTTCGTCAAGTAGGAAATGGGCTGATGATCTTATTGGTCCATCCTTTGGGAGCTACGACTCCACAGACAGACACACGCGTCAAACTTCTGGCGTCGGGGATTTAAAAGAAACATTTTATTAACATTGTGTGCTTTAAATAAAAAAATAAATCTTAAAAAACAAATGCAATTTTTAATAATTTAAAATGAAATTAATTCATATCCTAAACATCTAGATAATATATCTAGACAATTATGAAGGTTAAGAGCCTTCATAGAATTAAAATACATAATAGTTAAATGTTATGTCGAATGAATGTGAGCAAAAGAGCTAACATAACCTGATAGTTATAATCAAAATATTTAATGTATATCAATTCACTGCAACGAAAATTCCTTCTCGCAGATCGCATGAAATTGATACTCATCATTTTTTAAAATATCTATACATATAATAAAATTGTAAACGAGTCATGTCTGTACATTGAATATTTTTTTCAAAAAAACAACTTATACACGTTGTACTTATGTTACCGAAGTCAAAAAAAACATATAATTATATGCTTTTTTTAGAATTTTTATCACGTTGTTGTTCAAATCTGTTTAAGGGATTCACTGAGGCAAATGACATTTACTATAGAACTCGCTGGCGGCGGAGACAATTCAACAGGCCTAGAAATGGTGTTTTTTTGTTTTTACCATTAGAACATTATACAAAAATTTTTTTTTATTGATACAATTTTTTAATCTGATATTAACTTATTAATAGGTACAGGATTCATATGCGTGCAATAAGCCGTTTTCGAGAGAATTTTCAATAAAGGTCAAATTCTTCTTGTGTTCTAACTTTTTTTGTGGAGTTTCTATTACTTTAACGAAAATTCTAATTAATACAATTGGTTCTTCACATGTTTAAGTATAATATATATTTTTTTCAAAGTAATTGTCTTGTCTATTTCTTGTAACATCTTCATTAAACAATGGATATTTTTAGTATTTAGCGTTTGTCTCCCCCTTAACCGATTTGAATGCGGTATTCACTGATGTATTGTAGCAAGCTTAGTATTTGTTTCATTCCAATCGGTTGGAATGGAATGCCAAGCAGCCTATAACACAATAACCAAGCTTAGGCGTTGCTTGTGTTATAGGCGACGGTATAGCCATCTACCATCAAATGGACCGTCAGCCTGTTTGCCGACCTTAACATAAAAAATAAAAAAAATTATAAAGCTGTACAATCCCAGTTCGTGTAATTTATACTAACATTATAAAGAGAAAAGATTTGTATGTATGTATTTTGTATGTTTGTAATGAATCAACTCAAAACCGATTTTAAAAATTCTTTTGCCAAAATTGCCATACAAAATTACATCACTCCATACAAAATTGCCGTTTTCCACGAATAATATATTTTATAAGAAGTCGCGTGCAATAGCTAGTGTTTAATAAAGAGTTTTGAATGAAATGTTAACCGAAAGCAATTTGTCTGGAAACAATAGCGCATCGAGCAACGTTTTATTCGAAACGCAATAATCTATTTAATAAGCCATTGAGAGGCTTCCCCAAGACCGTCGCGCTACGCCTGTAATCTTATAAATTTATGTTGTATAACACGACGATCTTATCTCGTAACCCATTCCGTGCTCAAGTTAAATTAAATTTACACCTTATTATGTAACGTACTCATACCGCACAGTACACAACACTTATTGTTACTGTATTTAATTAGCGTTTCAAAACACGCAGCGAACAAATTAGTAAATGTATCTGAAATCAAGAGACATTTTGTGACATTGCGTGATTATATCCGATTATAACTGTGAGGATCATTTTTAGAGTACAAAATGAGCATAGGATTAGCATGTTCCTATGAATCGCGTCTGTGGTGGCGCCGCCCCGAGCAGAAATATGTAGGTAATATCTAGTTCAGAATAAGTGGACTGTATCAAGGATTTATTCAGCGGCCTTGAGCTGCTTCGTATGTGTAGTATTCACCAACGGCGATTATTCAATCAAACCATTAGCGCTTCTTTATGGAAGCCAGGCTCTGGTTTCTCTTCCCGCTCGATAGTTTGTAAACACACGAACACTCAACCACTCGGAGGTTGAATATTTTTAAAGCATTAATTATAATTATAATTAATGCATCAAGACATCCGATTTCCCGATTTAATATTCTTCGTGTCCTGTGAGTCTTACGCCACTTTCATCTGCTTTCACTTTTTTCTATTTCTCGCTTTACTTGACCAGGTTGCTCCACCAATCATCTTAATATCATCGGTACATCTTTTTCTTTGTCTACCTCTTTTTCTCTTGCCATTTTGTCCCGCTGTCTCTCGTCACGTGTCCTGTCCATCGTCATTTCAATTGTTAGGGTTCCGTACGTCCGACTAAAAAAACGGAACCCTTATAGGATCACTCGTGTGTTCGTCTGTCCGTCGGTTACAGTCAATTATCTCGGAATCTACTAGACCGATTAAGTTGAAATTTGGTACACACACATATCAATTTCTGTGACCCAAACGCATGAAATCTGTAGGTATATGGGAGGCCATTTTGGGGGGAAGGTGGAAAATTAAAAAAAAATATTTGAAAACTGCATCGTGTGACATATCAAATGGAAGGTCTTGTTGTGAAGTTCTTTTGTAATTTTAAAATAAATAGTTTCCAAGTTATTCAAGAAAATAGACGAAAATTGACAATTAACCCCCCCCCCCCTATCTCCAAAACTACTGAACCTAAAATTTTGAAAAAAAAATACAGAAATTAGTTTTCTACTTATAGATTATAGGAAAACCTATAAGAAGTCCATGATATTAAAATAACATGTTAAATCACTCAATATTGTGCGGATAAGTAACATCTTACGGAACCCTCTTCACGCGAGTTCCAACTCGCACTTGAAGTTTTTTTTTTTTCTTTAATATTGCTACGCACGTTCCATGCATTTTTTAAAATAAAAAGAGAAAAAAACACTCAGTGAAAATTCTATACATTGTCGAGCAGTCTTTTTTATTAATTAACATGCCTTCTATTTTTCTAACTAAAAACATCAAAAAATCAGTCCCTAGGAGTTCCAATGCCAAAAAAATCAATATAAAAGCTAATAAAAACTTCTAAAAACATTAGATTTCCATATCTCCATAACGGTTAAGTTTCGGACACCATATTAAATAACCAAATCCATCAGAAATGACCTGAATAACAACGTCCTTTAATTTCCGTACGACTTTCCCTGTAACCTTGTATATGTCGTCACAATACTTCAAGGAATAACAATCTAAGTAGTTAATGTAAGTAATTTACACTATTTTTACAAATTAAAAAATAATCAAATAAGTTGAATAAGCGAAAATTCTAACAATATACTTTAGCTCTCCTATACAAAGCTCCCAGGTTCGAGTCTAGGGTAAAGTTACTATCAAAACGAGTAGGTGTTTCCAAGGTTGATCTTATCTAAGTTTAATAGTGGCTTTAAACACCCCCAATCTGTATCGTGGTTAACATACTACAAGTAATTACTTAAATTGGGTCCATTAAAGTTGTGCGACAGTATGAATTACTACATACTAAAAATGTTTTCCGGCGTACAAGTATTTTAACAATATCAATGTTAGATCTATACTTGTAAAATCGTTTATCCTGACTATCAAACGCACAGCCAAAATTACCATGTATTTGGAAATTTGGAAATTTGGAATTGCTGAAATTTGGAACATAGATTTATTATAGAACCTAAGCATATTCTAAGAAAATATTTTAGAAAATTTCATCTTTGTGCGAAGCGGGGACCGATTTGTTAGTTGTTTATATAAGTAAGATTACGTAAAGCTTTAGCTGAGCCACGTCAAAAACAAGTTTGCGTGGGTGCTATG
This sequence comes from Bembecia ichneumoniformis, assembly GCA_910589475.2. Taxonomy (NCBI): domain Eukaryota; kingdom Metazoa; phylum Arthropoda; class Insecta; order Lepidoptera; family Sesiidae; genus Bembecia; species Bembecia ichneumoniformis. Next base: position 14,288,228 of record OU342536.1, on the reverse strand, counting down.
TACCTAATCACTTAATCACCCAGGAACAATCAATAATCGTTAATCGACTAACTAAATGCCATAATGTAAGTTTGTAGCGAGTTGGTCCACTAAAAGGGCACTCCTTTTCAGAATCCACTGCAGATAGTGTAGGCGGGTAAATGAAAAGAAAATTTTGTACAACATACTTTAAATTTGGCATTACTTATAATTTATAAGAAAAAAAAGTGCAGAAAGTTAAAATATTTGTCATAAATACAATATTTCACATAGAAACATTAATTATTTACGTTTATATATACATAACGTGCTGTTTCACTCCCACCATATACCTATCAATCTAGAAAAACAGTCAATCTAAGAAAAACATCGTGACAATAACACGCGTAGACTCATCCGCCGATATCGACCAGCGAGATTTGAATTTATTTCATTCGCTAATGTTATCGGGCAATGTGTTTGTAGTTTATCTATATTTGGTCACGCTTTCCGCTCTGAGAGTATAATCATTAAAGTGGTGAAATGCTGGAGCTTCTGGACTCTCTGTGTGACGGGTCCGTTGCAATCTTCGCCGCCGGAGGACCAAAGACTTACCTACCAAAGGTAGGTGACAGATTTTCCTTAATTTCCTCGTCCTTTGATTACATGTTTGGTACATGTAATCAAAGAACGAAAAATAAAGTCAACTTTTATAATTGCCACCTGCTGCGTGGGGATCCGAGGATAAGGCCTCGCTGTGAACTCGGACCCGCACATCACCGCTATACATATTGGAGATAAATTTATATCTATCTCCAATATGTATAGTCATAAATTCTATTACAAAAAATACATTTTTCTGTTGTATGAAACATTTATTATAGCAGTTCGCAATCTAATATTAAAACTATTAATATTAATTAATCTAACATTAATTTTAAAACTATTAGTAATTTAAAATTATGAAGTACCTACCTACATTTAAAAAAACCTTAATTCAAAGTTCTAAAATAATTTTTTTTATTTGAACTTTGAGGAAGTATATATAAGCTTGAACAAACTGTCAGTAAATATATTCTATCATTTCCTTTGCAATAAGCCTAAGAACTTGTTTTGATTTTACCACGATAGTACATCTCCTATAAGATCAAAGTCTTTTTTTAAATAGGCTTATTGGTTCTCAATAACACTGGTACTGGTATACCTAGTTTTTCCAGATTAAATCTTTAGCTTCCCGATAGGATTCTTGCTTTTACTGTTTTGATTGCCAGTAAGAAGATTCAGTAGGAATATTAGTGGAAGTTCCTCCATTTTCTGTCACAATCAGAGAATACAATGTACGTTTCATTGTAATTATGAACACGTTAGTACACTTAAGACTACCAAGCCTAATTATAATAACAGATTTCTTAAAATCGAATTTGGCTCTACTTTGAGTTACGCTATTTAAATACGGTCGAGTGTTTAAGCGCTCTGGCTCATGGGTTGCCTCTGAGTTCGCCGTTTTTCGTTTAATGGTTATCCCATAACACCATAACAAGTGCCATACAATTGGTGTGTTTAGTCTACGCTAACTATCAATTATTTATACAACAAGATTCCTAAGAAAATGAAAATAATGTTTTATTTTAGCATGTCTGAGGTTTTGGTGAAACTTTTAGGGACTACAAAATTCATCCGATACATTATGAACTGTTTTATGGAACCCTGAAATTTAGAATAATATAGACTGATACGTTTTACAAAGTTCGTTCAAAGTATAAGTTATAAAAACAAGTAGATCGCTAATGAGATTACGCTCTCGCGTTTTACGCTCCTGAAAACTTTTCTGGATTGGGCGAGGTGTTACGCGAGATAAGCCTAATTAATAATTTATTGTGTCCTTTCATTCCTTAATGTCCAGATATTAAAGTTGAAGTTGTGTAGTTACTTGGACAAGTGATATGCCTGTCAATAGAAACTTGGGATAGCTAGCCTTTGTTGTTCTAAACAAACGTGAACCCAAAATCTATGGTGAAGTCTTTTCGCAAACAATACAGAGCTTCCTCGGGAGCTCTTTCAAACTTCACCATGTGTTAGCATTGTGTTAGTTTAGAGGGTTTAATCTTTGATAACATGCGAATTTGCAAATCAGGGTATCTATATAATAAACATATCATTTTACCCTTGATGCGTTGGTAATTTTTGTGTTCCCTTAAAACCATACTAAGATTACTTATTAATGCAATAGTAACTCAGTACGTCTGTCTATATCTGTTACGTTTTCAGCTAAATTATTTTAGCTAAAACACAGCAAAATTGAAAACATGAAAATTATACTGCGACATATATATCCAAAGTTTTTTTTTATTTAAAGGTTGGTTTATCCATAACTTTACAGCAATGTTGACGGTCCGATTCATGGTAAGTGACGACCGCCAGGTAAGTGATGCAAGTGACCTGCTGACATTAATATGGGTAAGTGCGGTGACATTCATTATTCTCACATCAAAACACATCACAGATGCTGCCATTTCATGCCGGTCTCATAAAACTCACATTAAGTTAAATAAAAATCATATTATAAATTGCTGTTTCTCTTGTTTTTAGGCTACCAAGAAAACATATTTTGTGCATTGTCATAAATTTGGAGTATAAAAATGTGATAACTAATTCGGAGCCGACACAGAATCTCTTCATATTTCCAATTAAAACCGTTTAAAATATTAATAAAAATAATAATAAACTCAAATTATATTAAGAAATGATTTGATTTGACTTTTTGATTTGACGCACTGTTCTATGAATTTTTCAAGGTTGGCTCTGGTCTTGATCTGAAAAGTAGTAGCAGGGCACACTGCGTTTCGCAGTCGTTTGGGCAGCCCTTCTGGGGGCAGTAACCACCTCCTTACCGAAGACCACCGTGAAATAACAGCACGTGTGCTGTTGTATTTCGGTCAGTGAGTAAGGGATGCCAGAGCCCATTTCCCTAACCCTTCCCCATCCTCTATCCTTAATCCTACTGTAGTCAGCAGCGCACTTGCAGCACCTGTGGCGTTGCTTGTGTTATAGGCGACGGTAGCCACCTACCATCAACCGGACCGTCAGCATGTCTGCTGACTTTAACATAAAAAAAAGAACAGATAAGACATTCTGAAAATCGCGGAATCACGAAAACATTAAATTCTTTGTAATCTTTTAAGAGGATTACTTGGAAACAATGTTAACGTATATATTTTATCAAGCTAGCTGTTCAGTTAAATAGGTATTCGATGCTCTTATCCACTCACGAATTAAGAGTAATTAAAAATTAACTGCGCACAGAGGAAAATTTAAAAATATACACCATACAATTCAGCAGATACAAAGCTATGCAATTGGGAATAGTGATTGTAAAATATTGTAAAAATAACATTTATAAACCTTCCTGTACATAAATAAAGTCCAATGACCACATGGGAACAACCAACTTCAACATTCGCAATAAATCTTTCAGTGTTGCGGAAAAAAACTTTTGCATGCGGGATACATCATTACTTTCAGATAGGAATATGTTATTCCTCCGAGACTCCATTGTTTTTGACACAAAAGGTCGCCCACGCCAAGGAAACGTTCAAACACTCGTAATTTACTTAGTGAAAAATGAAACACTAGCGACCCGCCTTCGCGAGGAGTTGAAATTTTGAAAAATCCTTTCTTAGCGGATGCTTACGTTATAAAATAAAGTTATGCGTTGATAGTAAGGACAAACAATCTCATAAGTATAGAAAATTGGATAAACACTGGTATTAATTTTTTTATCAGTGTTTTCACGAGTATTTATTAAGCTTTCTTATGAACAAGTTGATTTAATAATATAATTTGATTCTTTAGATACAATTTCAGGTATAATACACGTACCACCGCATATATGTTACACTTAAAAAGCATTTATGACATGGCTTCCTTAGGCGATTCCCTATAGTGTGACGGTCCACTTGATGGCTACCATCATTCCAACATATATTCATAACATACCATTCATACCAATTGAAAATAAAGAAAAAGATTGTCATAAATATTCGTGACGGACTACTAACCTTCACATTATTCAAGTACCAGTGTATTTGAAACAGATAATACCAGTGTGTCACTTACGTTATATTAGTATTAAGATATGAACAAAAACTAATATTAGTGGTAAACCTTTGAAATCGTAGTAGCAACCCCAGAATGATATATCGCAAGTAAGCAACCCCATAAACTTCGCTCCATGCTCAAGCAAGACAACTCATTAGTTAGTATAATATACAACCGGTATGCAAGTGGTGTTCGAATGAAAAATGTTTTGCATTAGCCTTGCAAACCCTAACGGAATAGTAATGCATCGGCGGAACGTTATAAATTTGTTACCAGCAGGAACGGTGTGTATTTGGTCGTATGGTCGATACGTATTTAGTGATCCGTGAGGTACTGCAGCGGACTACACATAACACAGACCTCTGTATATATAGAGTCCACTAAGTAAATTCATAGTATAAAACCCATATTATTTGTCTCCGTTGTTTGTGAGGACGTTACGTTATTTTGATTTATATATATTTTTAGGGTTCCGTACGTCCGAAAAAAAACGGATCCTTATAGGATCCATCTGTCCCCATTGAACCATTTTTATCCCCCAGACAACACGGATTCATTAGAAACAGATCCACAATGTCTAACCTATTAGAATATAAGCACTTTATATGTAGTGCCTTTGCAAAGAAGGGACAGGTCGATGCCATCTACACTGATTTCTCAAAAGCCTTCGACAGGGTTAACCATGAAATCCTATGTAATAAATTGGCAACATATTATGGCATTCATGGTAGTTTACTGCGTTGGATCGAGTCATACCTTTGTAGACGAAGTCAACTTGTGACTATTAAAGGCTTCGTTTCGTTACCTGCAGAGACTGTGACAGGTGTGCCGCAGGGTTCACACCTGGGTCCCCTATTTTTTATTCTTTTCATCAACGACCTAATAGGGCGATTATCTTGCTCTTGTCTTTTATATGCTGATGATTTAAAACTATACTCTGTTATAAATAGTCCCGCTGACGCATATTTGCTCCAATTGGACCTAGAACGTGTCGATCGTTGGTGTATAGAAAATAGAATGCTTCTTAATGTTGAAAAGTGCTTTACTATTTCTTTTTCTAAGAAAAAACAAAAAATCCTATATAACTATAAACTTAAAGGACATAATTTAAAGAAAAAATCAGTAGTAAGGGATCTAGGCGTTCTTTTCGATGATAAATTAACTTTCCGTGACCATTATGATAGTATAATCAATAGAAGTACTCAGATATTGGGTTTTTTGACTAGAACTACTAAAGATTTTAAAAACCCTAAAACATTTTTATATTTATACAATACGTTAGTCCGCAGTATTCTTGAATATAATTCTTGCGTTTGGTCCCCTTATTACGCGATTCATTGTGATCGTTTGGAAAAAGTGCAGAGAAAGTGTTTGAACATACTTAGTTACAGATATGGTTTTAACCGGAGCATTCCTTCGTATCGAGATAGGCTTACAAAATTCAATATAGTAACACTCGAGGACCGCCGTAATTATTATAGTCTCTTGTGTCTTTTCAAAATAATTCATTCCTACATAGACTCGCCGTATCTTCTATCACTTATTAATTTTAATATAAAACCTAGAACCCGAAATCCTTTTATTAATACCTTTGCTTTACAAGTACACATTAATAATACCTCATTTTATAACCCCCTCGTCAGGATGTGTCGACAGTACAACGATCTCCTCCCTAAGCACAGCAGTAAGGTGGATATATTCATTGATAGTTTAAGTAAATTCAAAAAGAACATCATGGCCTTAGTAACTAAGCGTGACGTTGCAGCGCAATAGCGTGTCATTAAGAAAAGAAGATGAACTATTAAGATTTTGTGGTCATCAACATTGTCAATTAACAATTAATCTTAATTCATAATATTTCATTGCACTATGTATATTGCAATACATTTATTTTATTGTAGCCTTGTAGAGACGTGCTTTCATGTTAAAGTAACTTTTTATAAAATACAGCTAAGCTTGTCTTTGGATGAAAGCGCGTCTCTCTTCTGTTATTTCAAATTTGACACTGTTTAATTTGAACGTGCTGTGTGCACATGTTTTGGGTTGCTGTCTTGTACATCTCTATGAATAATTCTTTCTACAATTAATCTTCAACGACAGCATCCTGTTTTGTGTACCTCATATATAAATAAATAAATAAATAAATAAATCTGCCGTGTAAGCGAGAAAATCAACTATTTATTTGCACAAACCAAGATGACTACCAAAAGTGCTAAACGAAAGGTCCGATACAACCGTTAAACTTGCCAAGAGTCGTCAATGACTCCCTTATGAGTCGCTGAGTCGCTGGTTTACTGTCGCAGGTAAGTTCCGAAGTTTCGCTTTCGAATCGCAGAATCGAACTGTGTCGCTAGCTCGCCACTTCGCCTATTTATATGCGCTGCTAATCGTCTAGATCTTTTTCGAATTTAGTATAAACAAACAACAAACAAATACAAGTAGGTAAACAAGTAAGTAAACAAGTAACACGTATTGTAAACAAGGTCATTGAAGGTTCGGGAACGCTATCTCTGTTGAATGTGAACTCTATGTTGTGTGCATAAGGACCAATTTGCCAATTTCCCTTGACAATAACCGGAGAGTGGCGTGACTTCTATTCTACGGTGGAACTTGATGGCAGGCGAAGACGCTTTTCTAGAACGTTCCATGGTGAGTCATAACAATATATTTATTATTATTTTTTGTAAAAATAGTGATAAGATATATGTTTTAAAACTGGTTGATCATCAAAAACAAACAAACGTGTGGGTGACGACTGGCAAAAGAAATCTCAATTGCCACCACTGGTGGCGAATAGGAATATGCCCCGTACGGTGCTGCGTACATTATATTAATAAAGGAAAGAAGGTAAATACAGCATGTATAGAAAATTTGCTTATCATGTAGAAATAAAACAATTTGTTACAAGATTTCAATGCAATCACGTAGAAACATTATGATCTGCTAAACAGTTCAGTCACATGTTCCAATATTGAACACGTACAGGAATGTGGTAAACGATGCACCTTCAGGCACGTATAGCCCCGTCACCAGGAAGTGGATTTCATAGGTAAATTATAGTACGGTCAATGAAAGAATGCGATCCTGAACTCTGTCAGTTGGTCATGACTAGTGATGGGAAATAATTAACACTATTATTTACTTTTTCACTGACCCAATAAAAAAAGTAACCTAAGTTTCATTACCTACTTGTTTGTCTGGCTTCTAATTTCTGAATGTAACAAAAGTAATAAAGTATATTTAGAAATGTTTACTAAAAATATAACAATATCTTTAAAAAGATACGCAAAGCACTATAATTTATATTAAGGAAACATAATTATGTGTGAATAATTTAGTGTTCATTTGTCAGTCAAGTAGATTATATCCAACAATAGTTGGTGCTTTTCTTAGACCAGTAGGTATAGTCAGGCGGATCCTTGCTACTAAAGTGTCACTTAAATAACGTGTTGTCAATATATAAGTATCAACAGTTAAATTAAATCCAGTAACAAAATTGGTTTAATTTGCTTCCTTCAGCGCACTTGACTTTATACAAACAAAGACATTTGACAGTACAAATCTTATGTAAAGACTTACAACCCTCCCTTAGTCTAAGCATATTAGCATTAAAAAATGCTCATAACTACACAAAATATTAACACCATGGTCTTACTAAGAATTACGTATATCACGTTATCTTTATAATCAGAAAAAAAAACAAAGCATCAACAACTTCCGTTTGCATAATGATTACAGTTGGTAATTACACATTAAAAACGTAATTACAAATATTGCGAAGGACAAACTCATTAGGCATTTTAGAAGTAATTATGTCCAAATTCATCCTTCTTTCATGTTTTACATTACAATATAACATGTAAAACTAAAACTTTGAAGCAAGACTAAAGACTAAAATAAAAATAACTAAAAATAAGGATACCAATTAGGGACATTTAATCTATTATTACATATTATAATAGAGTTGTAAACGAGCCGTGTCTGTTACGTTTAATATTCATAAAAAAAAAAAAAAATTGTACACGTTGTACAATATGTTACAGAGGTCAAAAATATAGTTTTTAGAATTTTTGTCTTTTTATCTGTGCGTTTGTGCACGCTAATCTCAGAAACGGGTTAACCGATTTGAACGCGGTTTTCACTAATGTATTGTAGCAAGCTTCCGCAAACATTTAGTGTTTGTTTCGTTCCTATCGGTTAACAAACAAAAAAGTTATGCGCTATGAATACCACGCGTACGAAGTCGCGGGCACAGCTAGTACACAATGAAACATTTAAACTAATTGTTAGAAACGGTTTATTATTGATAATCCCGTGCATATTTTACTGAAACTTCAATAAAGTCATATTCGTTTTGTGATCTACCAATTCTTAGGAGACTTACTCAAAATATCCAAAAAATGTATTTTCAGGTTTTGTGCATAATGGCTTTGTGCAGATAGGATACATCCAAAAAATGTATCCTATCTATATCATATTAGTTTCAAAATAATGTATAACCAATTTATTGATATTAGAGCGCAAATAGTGTCAAAAATGACGAAAATGTTACGAATTTTAAAAGTTGAAGTTCAACAAAAAGTGTTTTTTTTTTAATTTAGAAGTATGATAATCCTGTCATAGTGAAACTAATTCTAATAATGTGAAGATTTTTTAGTTTTTACATTAAAAAACTCTCAACTTTTTCTGAAAATCACCAATGAAGTACCAACAGTACAATAAAGCCGATTTTTGGAACCTCATAAAAGGCAGGTTTCGTGCCGTAATAAAATATAATTAATAACTAATAAATATTAATAACTGGTAAAAAAATAAACCATTTCTAAGTATTTAGCTTGCAAATTATTTTTTATGAGTTTCAAAGCTGAAATATCTCCGTTGTTTTGATACTAAAATTGTATATTTTAAAATAAATTAAATAATGTACCTAGCTGAAATAAGAAAGACTTTTACGGAGAGGATATTGCGGGCGATTTGGGTGCTATTATACTTGATTAGACCATTTAAAGAATGGCACTTTGGTTTGATTATGTAATTTCCTCCACCTCATCATTACAACTGGGCCCAGTAATGAACTTTTGCCGGCGTATCGTCTTACCATTGACTGTATTTTCAGAAATTTTGAGAATTGAATTCCATTTATCTCACTATAGTGATGTATGAAAAAAAATTTTAGAAGAAAATGTGGAAGAAGCAATGTTTGAACCTCGCTTCAAATATTTACAAACAACTGTAAACAATCTTCTTTAGTGTTCATAATAGATCTATTCAAATATTATAAAGAGGTAAATTTGTATGTTTGTGTGTTTGAATCTTCGAAACCAATATTTAGAATAGAATTTCAGGATGGAGATAGGCTAAATATTCCAAGCGGGCGAAGTCGCGGGCAGCAGCTATCTAAAGTTAAGATCCAATTCTTGACAAAAGTATAATCTTTTGTTTTTCAACGCGGACGAAGAAGCGGTCACCAGCTAGTAATAGATAAAACGAATGTGAAGGTAATTTGTATACGCTGAAGGCTGGAATAGTACATTACTGCAGAGTCCAGGAAGTGAAGGATTGCCGGACGAAGTGGTTTCAAGTTTACGTGATAATGCAAAAAAATTATCATTGAGTGCAAAGGAAACAGCCATACAGCCCAGTCATGAAAAGAGCGTGCGCTCGCCCCCGCCTACTACTCCTGTGACAGAGGCGGGCGCGTTCGTTGAAGACTCGTGAAACTTCGGGTTTCATCGGGCTGAGCAGCGGCCAGGAATGAATTTTCATACAACATTCTTGGCTAGGCCGAGAAAGAAATGCATGAGCCAAGATGACTTCGTGGCTTGTTTTTAGTACAAGAATGCCTACATTTCCGAGCACGTTTGAGAAAATAATATTTAACAATTTAACGTCTAATTTCATATTTTAGAATTCAGTTTAAATCGTTGAAAAATATTTATTATTAAAAAAAATCAAAACCGCCTAGAGTTTATTAAAACAGAAAACCAGAAAATAAATTTATTTCAAGTCAACGTGGATATTTTTTGTGACAAAAATGTATGTATTATTATAAGGAATTTAATTTGTATTATAAGGACTTCTTACATAAATGATAGAAAACTATAACATTATGCGCCAAGTTAATTTTATTTGGTGATTAGTTAATCCACCATTACCTAGTTAAAAAATAAATTTTATAAATTAAATTTCTCATTTCATAATTTTGTTGCAATCGTAATTCAAAATCGTCTTAAAACAATTTTGGGTCGCGGTGGCAATGCGGATTTTTGCGTAGCAGTGCAGTGAAAAGTGGGAGAGGTGGTTCGGCCAAGTGGGGGGTAGCGGGTGACGGTGCCCCTCTTGAAACTCGGCAACGGCAACCATTCGCCGTGCCCTCTTATCTATTGTTTGGGGACGAGTGCTCTACGCCGACTGTTCGCTGTGTATGCACTTTGTGTGAAATTGGGTTACAAAAAGAGCATATATAAATCTTAGTGTCGATTGGACCGAAATTTATGAAAGTTCTTGTGTCAAACTGTAACACACCTTACATTGTATAAATTGAAGTCGGTGTCCGGGTTTGTCTGTTGGTATGTTCTCTAAGGCTGGATTTATATGCATCCGCGCAACCGAGCGGCCGGGCCGCTCCGCTGTTGAAATTGTATGAAATTTTATGAACAGCTTCGCAGCCGCTCAACGCGACACGTAAAGTCGGAGTAGAAAAACCTTTCAGTTTTCACTTTATCAAGTCGTAGACTCTTAGTACCTTTTGAAACTAAAGCACTATGCAGACAACTGACAGACGTTTGAAATGAAATTTTGACATGACTGAAAATTGCCCTGATGCAAGCAAATGTCGACTTTAAGGTGACGAACCTTTTCTTACCCTGACCGTACATTTTCATGCGGCCCGGCCGCTCGGTCGCATACGGATTTTGATGCGGTTTTCACTAATAGAAAGAGCGTTAAACGAGGAAGGTTTTTATATGTAATATGCAGAGAAAAATGCATCCGTGCGAAGCCGGGCGCAGTTCGTTAGTATAACGGCCCGTTGGATGAGTGGCAAGGATGCTTGCCTAACGTCTCAGGGGCCCCGGGTTCGATTCCCGGCGGGGTCAAGTTTGGAAAGTTTAATGTAATTTTCAAAATTGACTCTGGTCTGGATTTGAAAAGTAGTGGTAGGGCACACTGCGTTTCGCAGTCATTTGGGCAGCCCGCCTGGCGGCAGTGACCACCCCCTTACAGAAGACCACCGTGAAATAACAGCATATTTATTACGTGCTGTTATGTTTCGGTGAGTGAGTAAGGGATGCCAGAGCCCATTTCCTTATCCCCTCCTAATCCCTTATCCTTAATCCTACTGTAGTCGGCAGCGCACTTGCAGCACCTGTAGCGTTGCTTGTGTTATAGGCGACGGTAGCCACCTACAATCAAGTGGACCGTCAGCCTGTCTGTCGATATAACATAAAAAATATATATTCTAGATTCTAGAAACGAGCATCTGTCACGCTCATCGGCTCATCATCACAGTATCTCCCATAGAAAAACTCTCCTGTTATTAAACATAACCTATTGTTATTCCGAATCGCGTACGAAGTCGCAGGCACAGCTAGTTATATAAAATGTATGCTTACTTCGTAAGCGTTGAAAAATGAGAAAATATAATGAATAATATAACGCCGGCGTCAAGCGAGTTCCGTCGTCGCGTGGCTTTGTGCGAGACCGCTTGAATTTATTTTCACGCGTGTAGTTTTTAATTTACGATAACTCCTAAGGTAATATTAGAATTTAAATTGTATGGTGTAAAGTGTGTATGAACTGCTTAAGGTAACTAACGTATTTAATTTGATATTGGTTATTACTGTATCCATCTATGTATAACCACCACCCCCTTCCATAAGACCACCGTGAAATAACAGCACGTGTGCTGTTGTGTTTCGGTGAGTGAGTAAGGGATACCAGAATCCATTTCCCCTGCAGTCGGCAGCGCACTTGCAGCACCTGTGGCGTTGTATTTTGATATAGGCGACGGTAGCCACCTATCATCAGCCTGTCTGATGATAGAAAAAATAACACCACATATTATGTGATCATTTTTTTAAAAGATACAATGAGTATAATAAGTTATCCTTAAAAGATAGACATATTCGGACTTGTTTGTAGACTTATAAAAGAGAAACTACCCCAGCATTGTTTTGTTATTTCTCCATAGGATTAGGCAGTGTTTTCGATGAAAGCTCCCAGACTGCTTGACATCTTCAATTCAACAGTCATTTTCCTGAAATCCCTCTGATGTTAGATGAAAACCGCATGAAAATCCGTTCAGTAATTTTTGAGATCATCGCGAAAATACACACAGACAGACGCGGCGAGAGACTGTTTTATAATATGTAAGGATACTAGTGCAAATTCAACCAACCTAACAGCTATATCGGGTGTGTCATCTAATTAAAAATAAACCAAAATTATACTTCTTAAGTATGAATAATACATGAAATACTAACAGCTAAATTATTTTTTGGTCGAGATGGTTGTGTGCTGACAAAATATTAAAGATGTGTAAAGACTTACTCGCTCAGCCATGCCTCATAATGCATTCATAGTTTCTTTACAAATGATATCTTTCCGTTTTGAGTGGTGCAAGTTATGAATTATTGCATTAAATACGCGTAAATGAGAAATGAGCAACGTGGTGTCGTTTTAGATTCCAGGACACTGTCTATTTTACGAACTGCGGATCTAACTACGTAAGTAGGTAGAAATAAAGCAATAGAAGAAAGGAAAATAAAACTTATTTATTTGAGGAACACGCGTTAAGGAAAATGCAGAGAAAATTCATACGATATTTTACACAAAAAGTGGTTAGATTTGCAATGTACCAAAAACAAAATTGCAAATCGAAATGTAAAATCGCTTCTGCTTGTAAATTTTACTTTAACAGTGGACTACGGACGTGCATATTGTACAAGGAGTAATCTTGTTCTTTGAGGGAAAGCCCTTGGGGTGAGCCTTGCACGTTCCGCTATTCAAAAGCTTCAGCTACGACACACTAGATTTAACATACTATCACTGCTATTGTACGTTTACTCATCACATCCACTATCTTACAGAGACTACTGTTGGATTTTAATTTTCCTATTTGGTTCGTCAAATATTCTTTTATATTTTTTATCATTAAATGCGTTTTAGATCAGAAGTGTCAGACGGGATATTGTAGATGTTTTCTCGGCCCAGAAAACATGTACTTATATACTAAAACTATTTTCAGTGTATTATTGCCTTGACGTAGCTTTATGTAATATATATATATATAGACCGATCGATATAGATCATAGGTTAGGTTCCAAGCGGAGGCGGTACCGCCCCCTAGTGAGCGCTGGAGCGTTTCGGCAGCGAGTCCAAAGGCAAATGGGGGGCGTTATAACAGTCAAGGGGGCGGTCGCAGTGTATCTACCTAATTAGTAATTTAATATAATAAAATACTTTGAAAGTTCTCTATTTTCATGAAAAAACATCTAGTTGTCTAAAATGTTTATTGTGCCGTAAATAAACATTAAAACATTTAAATAAGCATTAAGTATAAACTAATTGATTCGGTTTAATACTGTCGGTAACAAGTCTATGCACGTTGGTAAGCAAAGACGTGATTTACGCAATGAAGCATGTTTCGACAAAAATATGACAACCTCCACATCGACTCGATAAATCTAATTGCATTATTGATATTATTTATCGCTCATCAACTTCGAGTGGACTTTGAAATTAATGACGAATTAACGTTGACAATCTATAATTCAATTAAACCAAAAGAGGACGATTGTGGGGGGCTGAAAGCACTTTTAAAGACCAAGCGATCGTCATACATATATATTCTATATATGTTCTATATACGGCTATACAGAGAAAGCACTATATATATACGAATAGCTGCGGAAAGGCACCTATTTGTATATCGCACCCATTAGTGGATAGACTCCCATTAGGTACTGGTCACTGTTCGATTCCAGTAGAGTTTGAAAGTAACTTTTTTGAGTAATCCGTTCCTGGATAAAACCGAACAGGATACTATAGTGCAGCTAAAACTCTCCAATTCTTGTGCATGCACAATCCTCAGCCAAAGTTGTTAAAAAATCATCTTTTGTATCACTTTACGAAGCAGATGTAATGAATAAAAAATGAAACGATAAAATGCTGTAAATATAAAAGAAACAGAACCACTATACATTACAAAAAATTATTGCGTGTTCCATTGATTACCTGCAATAAACAAAACAATTAAGATTAGTTACTAATAAAACATTTCAATGTTTGCAAACAAAACTTAATTGTATGGTTAATACTAGTGAGAAATTTGATAACGGAATTTATGAGGACATTAAACATTTTATTATAATGCAAAAGCTGATAAGGGCACAACTAAGCCGCTAAACGATTATTGATAAATAATTTAACTGTTGTTTTTACTTAAAATAACACTTGAACAATAGTGCGACTTCACTGTCCAGAACAATTTTAATATATTATAGGTATACAGGTTACAAGGTTATTGATCTAATCATTATGAATGTTCAGTTTTGATTCATCATTATTCGAAATCATGGTATCTCACAAAAAATTTAGTGACCTTGTATTCGCTAAACAAAACCAATGTACATAGTGTAGTGATTTTACTGTACATATTATTATGACAGAAAAACCCTTAAGAGGACGAATTGAAAATTTTGGTGGCAGGGATTTAAATTTTTCTCAGCAATTATATATGAAAGTTATGTGTGGTAATCCGTATTATTGGATTATACGATTGATAAACTTTTATACAGAGAAAAAAAATTCAATGAAACCTCTTTTAAAATACAGATTTACATTTTACAGGCAAACGGGACCAATAAAATTTATACCTCCAAATTTGCTTTAGTATAAAAATACACTTTAATTTTACAGTTGGATTTCTTAAAATACATTATACTAGTTTTTTTTTTTAAATCGTTTTGTCACATACGACCTTACGACATAATCAAGCGTGCTCTCGTTTTTGTACCGATTAATTCTTTAGCCGTATTAATTCTTTAGCCGAATCACAACCGTATTAATTCTTTAGCGCTGCGTTACCTTACCCTGCCTTAAAAACATACTTCGTCTTTGAAAAACTTAGACAAAGAATGATCATTTTAAGTTAAATTTAATATTGATATGGTCAATATTTCATTGGCCATATCAATATTACAGTACAGAAACGGAATAACAATATCAACTCACTTAAACAACTCAATAAAGATGTATAAGTTTGTAAAACTTATTATCTTACATTAAATCAACCCAATAAGCGGTCGCTTCACTCAACTGTAACCGTCTGTAGATTTCAAAAAATTCAAAACGCCACAAAAAGCGTGACAACAACGGTTGTTTCAACTCACAATTATCGAAAGTAAGCAGCATGCCAATAACTTCAAAATCTAAGTTTTTCAGTATTCATTTAAATGATTTTGTCTTTTTCTATTTCCTATTTATTCATTTAATCTATTATCCAGCTTTTGTTTTGTCTCTCTGCTCAACTTCAATTTTGTACCATTTACCTATACCATAATATGTTAGCGATTTCTTCCAGATTGTAAGGAAAATTATATGAAAAATAAAACAATGTGAGTGGTAAAATGTTCATCATAAACTTACATTCTCATAACTAAATACTATTATTATAATAATAATAATATTAATAACACAAATTAATAAGATTGATTAATAAATATATTAGAAGATAAAATTACTATTACAATGATAATAACAAAAAATTACAACTAAAAGCTGAGGCCTTCCCGTCGGAGCAAGCGATATGTGTTCACAGCGAGGGGCGTGCGACTCCGAATACCTGCGCATGCACACAGCCCGAGAAATAAATAAAAAAATATAGGTGCATCGTGAAAATGATATACTTTTTTGATTTTACCTATTTCAATTCAATATGTACTTACAAACATTCAAAAACTCGTTAAACACTTAAAAATGGCAAACGTAATGCTATAATGTTCCTACTAAGTATAATAAGTTACTTATAGATATACTTAAGTAGTTATAGTAATATGTGTTTAAAAAGTGATTGATAATTCCTCGTTTATCAAACACTTTTTCCATTAATGAAAACCGTATCAAAATCAGTTGGGGGTTTAGAAAACGATAGCAGAGAAACAGACAGAAGTTAATAGTGACTCGCCGCATACATACGTTTTCCGAATTCGATTTCTGAATTCGTTTTTCGCGTTCATTACTGCCGCACACATTCGTTTTTTTTCCGTACGGAATATATTCCGTACGTACGTTTCGAATGTGGGCCCGTGCATTCGGAATCCCCTTACGGAAAAAACCTAATGACGTCATTCGGAACGCAGCGCTTGCATACATTTTGTTCGTTTCGGCGCAAACGTTCGAAAATTTCCGTTCGGAATCGCGAGTTGTTTGTTTTGTGTTGTGTGTTTTTCACGTCTCATCACGAGTGCATCGATACAATGTGTGAAGCAGAAGCTTAAGTTTAGCTATTGAAAAACATCCCTGCTTATGGAATATACACGACAACATAGATAAAGCTCTCTTTAGATAATGCAATCGCAATTAAATCGTTGTTCTCCATGGTCGTGCGTTCACCACTGAACGTACTGGCAGTATAATATTCCGAATGCAAATTCCGAACGTCTGCGCTAGGCACACGGAATTCCGAAAACGGAAAACGAATTCGGAAATCGAATACGGAAAACGTATGTATGCGCCCAGGCTATACAATATACATATTATCTATATTTATAAATGTTAAGATTTTTCACAGTATTTTGTACCTTATGCACTTTTGGATATAATTGAAATTTCTTTGTATTATGCTACGGCGGAATGCCACAGCACACTCAATGTTGCAATAACATAATACAATGAAATTTGAATTATATTAAAAGCACTATTATGAAAAAATGTTAATACTTTGCCGTGCCGTCGTCGTCCAATGTGCTCCGACCCTTAGTTACATCATTTATAACTCGAGAATTGCTTGACCGACTTTTAGCATGTTTGATTTGTTGAATTTTCTCCGCTCCGAATAGCAGAATAACTATTAAAACATCTGAAATATTCACGAAAAAAATTAATCGTGAATAAAATTAATTTTCTCATACATTTTGTATGGAACGGGTTTTTATTCTGAGGCGGTACGAAGATACATTACATATATTGTACCAAATTGTTTCCTAATCAATATATTTTTGCAGAATTAAAAAAAAAACGTATACAGCTGTATATGTATACGTATGCTGCTGGCTGAGGTCAAATATTTAGTTAATGCCTGTAAGGCCAAAAATTAATATTGTTACCCTCACAGCTAATAACTACCACCCAAGAGAAACGGAATGTGTAGAATGAAGCACTTTGCCGCTGCGTACCGCTCGATCAGCAGTACTATTCTCTCTGTATCAATTCGTAATGAGAACGCTGAATGCGCGGTGAGATTCCATCAAATTCATATTCATTTGTGCCACTAATGAATATGGAGCGAGAAAGTAGATATGATAAATTGGGTGAGGTTTTTTTTTATTTAGTGAACACTATATTTTTTTATTGATCCTGTTGAAAATGCAACCCAAACGTTCCTCTGTCAGATGTGCTTTTCTTTTCTATGGCCTCTTACTTGCACTGTGACAATGTGATATATATATATAATATAAATAGAAAGGTTTTTAGTAATTTTTGTTGTTACTGTAATAAAGTTTGAAGATGATAAATAAAAAGGTGAACGAAAGAAAAACAGTATATTTAATTACAAAGCCACAGCGCCCTTATAAATATTTCAACAGTTATGGGCACAGTTTATCGTTTTGCGCAAGAAAAGTGAAATATAAATACGGCGTTAGTGCAACAATCAAATATGGCGAACGGAAGAGATAATTTCAATCACCGATATAACATTGAACAGTTTAATGGCGAGGGTTTCCATAATTGGTCATTTCGAATAAAAAGTGTGTTAAGGGAAAATTTGTGTCTGGAGGCAATACAGAATGAAAAATATGCCGAAACTAAGGAAAACGCAAAAATGGAAGCGCGGGCTCAAGCCATCTTGATTGCCGCTGTGGCGGACAACCATTTGGAATATGTACGAAAGGAGACAGCATACGCCATGTTTAAAAATTTGGAAGATTGCTTTAAGGAAAAAGGAGTCAGGAGTAAACTTTTTTTGAGAAGACAATTAAGCGAAATAAAATATAAAGATACAACATCGTTGAAGGAACATTTTACCAAAATACAAGAAATATGTACTCAACTGGAGGAAGCCGGATCCGACCTGTCAGAAGAAGAAAAAATTAACTATATACTTTTATCCATGCCAAAGTCATTCGAATCAGTAGTAACAGCATTAGAAACCATTGGAAGCTTAAAATTGAATACAGTAAAGGACAGATTGTTGGCAGAGGAAGAAAAACAAAAAAAATCTAATGAATATCAGACCAGGCAAGTACAGTCAAACGCTTTCAATTGCTTCACTTGTGGCAGGCCCGGTCATAAAAAATTTCAATGTAGACAAAATCAAGGATATGGATTTAACCAAGGACATGGACGAGGTGGATGGAGTCAAGCATATGGATTTAATCAAGGACATGGACACGGGGGATGGAACCAGGGAAGAGGCTTTAACCAAGGACGTAAATATAATGGATCAAACAGAGGAACCGGATTTAACCAAGGTCGTGGCAGCCAGGGAAGAAATCGAGGATTCAGCCAAGGACGGAGTACCAACTATGTCGAAGAAAAGGATGAAACAACTGCCTTTTTCTGTGGAAATGTAAGTGGTCAACCAGATATAAAATTTTATGTAGATTCAGGGTGCTCAGATCATTTAGTATACTCCCTAAACCATTTCACTGAATATATTGAATTGAAAATGCCAAGAAAAATTTCAGTTGCAAAAAATGGTATAACTTTAGAGGCCTTTGGTATAGGAAATATAGAAGCAGTGTTCAGGGTAGGCAAAACTGAAAATAAATGTACAATAAAAAATGTGTATTATGTTCCAGATTTAAGAAAGAATTTATTGTCAGTGTCTAAAATGGAAAATGTAAAGTTAAGGATTGAATTTGCAAATGGAAAGGTACGAGTATATAAACGTAACTATTTAATCATGATAGGAAATAAAGAGGGAACGCTATACACAGTTGATTGTAAAATTAATACAAATTCTTGTCATTTAAGCAACACAATAAATACAAATTTATGGCACAGACGTTTTTGTCACTTAGGCTCACAAAATTTAAATGTACTTGTAAGAAAAAATCTGGTAGATGGTTTATGTGAATTAAAAAATACAATTGTAAATGACAGTTTATGTGAAGCATGTATTTTAGGGAAAAGTCGTAGACAGCCGTTTAATAGGTTAGGGACTAGAGCTAAAAAACCTTTAGAATTGGTACATTCAGATGTCTGCGGACCAATTACACCTATAACTTGGGACGGTAACAAATATTTTGTAACATTCATTGATGATTATACTCACTTTACGATGGTGTTCTTAATAAGAAACAAATCAGAGGTTTTTGAAAGGTTTAAAACTTATTATAATTTAGTAACAAAACATTTTAATTCAAATTTGTTAAAGCTGAGAATCGATAATGGCCGAGAATATCTTTCAGATGAATTTAGGCAATTTTGTAATAGAAATGGAATAGTCATGCAGCATACGGTACCATACAATCCAGAAATGAATGGAGTTGCAGAAAAAATGAATAATACCCTTATGGACAAAGCAAGAACTATTTTGATAGACTCTGGTATGAAGAAAGAGTTTTGGGGTGAAGCAGTCTTGTTTGCAACATATGTAACAAATAGAAGTCCAGTTTCAGGAAGAGAGAAAACACCATGTGAGCTATGGGAAGGACGTAAACCTGATGTATCAAACTTAAGAGTGTTTGGATGTGCTGCTTATAATCACGTACCGAAAGAACTGAGAAGGAAACTTGATGACAAAAGTAAGAAGATGATTATGATTGGATACAATGTAGGGGGATATAAACTTTTTGATGAAGAAAAACAAAGAACAGTGACAGCAAGAAATGTAATTTTTGATGAGAGACCTATTAAATTAGACAGTTCAGTTAACATACCGGCTTATGACACTTTGACAAAAACAGAAGACATACAGGGACAGGAAAATAAGGATTTGAATATAAAAATGGCTGAAAAGAAGATAGAAGAAATTACGAATACAGAAACATCAAATAATATACAAGAAAATGAACCAGAAAAGGAAGTGAGAAGCAATGAAAGAGGAAGAGAAAAAAGGAAAATCCAGAAACCAAAATGGCTAGAAGACTATGTACTTGATTTAGAAGAAAATGATGATGAAGCTCTGTTTGCACTACTAAGTAGTTACGATAAAGATGTGCCAGTGACATATAATGATATTCAAGAAAGAGAAGACAGAAGAGAATGGGAAAAGGCCGTAGTTGAAGAACTAAAGGTATTGGAAGAAAGCGAAACTTTTGAGATAGTGCCAAGAAAAAATGAGAAATTATTAGATGCAAAATGGGTATTTACAAGAAAGGATATAGGAAATAATACTATTTGTAAGGCAAGACTAGTAGTTCGAGGTTACCAACAGCAAGAAAAATTTGAAGATGTATACTCACCGGTTTTAAGACTACAGACACTCCGGACATTGTTATCAGTCGCTGCCAGGAGGGACTACCATATTCATCAGATGGATGTAAAAGGAGCGTTTCTATATGGAAGAATAGATGAGGATGTGTATCTTAAACCTCCAGAAGGAATGAATATACAGGATGGCCACGTACTAAAGCTTAAAAAATCTTTATACGGTTTGAAAAAATCGCCAAAATATTGGTATGAAAAATTTAATGAGACAATTATTTCATATGGGTTTAGAAGATCAGATAATGACTATTGCTTGTTTACAAAGGGAAACTTATACTTACTTATATACGTAGATGATTTATTGATCCTCAGTGATAACTTAAAGATGTAGAGTCAGTAAAAACCTTTTTGAAAACCAAATTCCGCATGAAAGACATGGGAAATGATAATTTGATGTATTTAGGTATATCTATTAAAAAACAATCCGAGGGCATCTCAATGGACCAATCTAAATATTTACTAAATGTACTGAAAAAATACGATATGGAAAATTGTAAGGGTTGTGATACACCAATGGACATTAATTTTAAACTTGATGAAAATGAAACTGTTGATATGACATATGAACATAAATGTAGATCATTAATAGGATCTCTTATGTATGCAACTGTTGCTTGTAGGCCTGATTTAGCGGCTTCTGTGTATTACCTAGGTAGATTTCAATCTAAGCCTAATGCAGAGTTATGGCGTGCTTTGAAACGGTTATTGAGATATGTTCGGAGAACTGTAACTCTATCATTATTATATACTAAAGATGAGTCAAGTGAACCTTTGGTAGGATATGCGGATGCTGATTTTGCTAGAACTGATGACAGAAAGTCAACATCTGGATATCTTTTTAAAGTGTTTAATAATAGTGTAGTCTGGAGATCTAAAAAACAAACTACAGTTGCACTAAGCACAACAGAGGCTGAATTTGTAGCACTATGTGAAGCGATTATGGAGGCTTCCTTTATGTCAAAATTATTAGCTGACTTAAATATTGAAATTAATAATATAAGAATTTATGAAGATAACCAAAGCACAATTAAAGCCATTAAAAACACTGATCAGAAAAGAATAAAACATATAGATGTAAAATATAAGTATATAAAACAAAAGGTTGAGGAAAATATTGTTAAGGTTAAATACATCAATACTAAAGAACAGATTGCAGATATTTTTACAAAGCCTTTGGGCAAAACCACTTTTATGAAACATGTAGAGAAACTTGGTCTCACATTGAGGGATGTTTGCGTTGAGGAAGAGTGTTGAAAATGCAACGCAAACGTTCCTCTGTCAGATGTGCTTTTCTTTTCTATGGCCTCTTACTTGCACTGTGACAATGTGATATATATATATAAATAAATAGAAAGGTTTTTAGTAATTTTTGTTGTTACTGTAATAAAGTTTGAAGATGATAAATAAAAAGGTGAACTAAAGAAAAACAGTATATTTAATTACAAAGCCACAGCGCCCTTATAAATATTTCAACAGATCCGAAGTTTTATCACGGCTTTAAGGAATCGGAATACCTGTTATCTACTTATATCTATTTCCAATATTCTTTTAATTATAAAATGTAGCAGGCGACCTCACGGGTCCCTTAAATGTATAGGTGGTTACCGCCTGGGTCCGAGCTGCTGACTATGATGCGATAAATGGCAAGAGTAGTGTTAAGTAGTGGCAGGGCACACCGCGTTTCTCAGTCATTTGGGCAGCCCGTCTGACAGCAGTAACCACCCCATTACAGAAGACCACCGTGAAATAACAGCACGTGTTGCTGTTGTGTTTCGGTGGATTCCCCTCCAAATCCCTTATCCTTAATCATACTGTATCGGCAGCGCACTTGCAGCAGCTTTGGCGTTGCTTGTGTTATAGGCGACGGTAGCCACTTACCATCAAGTGGACCGTCAGCCTGTCTGCGGATCTTAACATAAAAAAGAGACAAATTGAGAACAAGGAAATCTATACATTTTATAAAACAAAGTCCCCCGCTGCGTCTGTCTGTACCTACGTATGTTCGCAATAATTTCAAAAACTACTGAAAGGATTTTCATGTGATTTTTATCTATCTACAGAGTGATTTCGGAGGTATCTATAGGTGTATAATTCCCTAAGGTTTTGGTATCCTTAGGTTCCCGAGGGTTTGCAAATTGTATCATACTATGTGCCGGTGTATCACCAAGCAGTTCTACACAAATCCAATAGATGTCGCTGCTTCACCGAATTCTATTGTAATATAATAGATGGCGCCACCAATGGTGTTATATTTTTCTTTTTCAACGCGGACGAAGTCATGGGCACCAGCTAGTATTCATATATTATAAAAAATTAGAAGTAGAATTAGATCTTTAAACGCCTCCAAATGAATGGATTATCACCAATTTTAATTAAACAGACCGTTAGAAAATTTTAATTTTTTTTATTGTATTACTCTTAAACCTTTTACGTGGTAATAGTCCATTATTCTTGGGCATTATTCTCGGCGCTATTTCCCGTTTCATAACAACCACGCCGAGATAAATAACCAGAGAACACTGTAGAAAAATCGCGTGGACTTTAAAAGACGTTTGTTTCTACGTAAGTATGAGTTATATGTTAGCGTTAGATGCAGTCGATATTTTGGTTTCAGCTCTTGCTGTGGAAATACCGATTAAATTGTTTATTTTTGTTTATTTCTCGTGTGAATTCTTCACTAAACTGCACTAATAATCTCGAAAGATATCCAGTCTTAAACAAGGTCAACTATATTTAGTGTATCTGACCTTGTAGATCTGTTGGCGTACCTGCTGGTAAGCACGTTGTATATCTACCATATATCATATGTGTACCATAATGTATGCATGCTAGATATAGGTGTTCCGTGTATAGATCCGAACATAATCTACGTCTTATTACAACGTCGCTTTTCGCCTCGTTCCGTTTCTCAGCTAACTTCTTCTAAACCGCCCAACAGATTTTGATACGATTTTCACTAATGGAAAGAGCGATAAACTAAGAAGGCTCGTGAGCGAAAAATTCGCAGAAAAATAAATTGGACCCGTGCTATTATCATATATGTGGGAAACGGAACTTAACAATAAGTGAGGAATGGATAGGAAAGAAAGGGATAGATAGATAGATACCAGTATAAGATGGCGGAAGTTCTCGTAAGAAGTTGTAAGTTATGGTGAATCTAAATAAAAATAAAAATAGATACTATTGGCGATATTGAGAAGTTTACTTTAAGCATTTATGATACAATATTAGGATGGATTGTGTAGTGTAGAGGTAAGTACATACCTACGTAAAACAACAATAAAAACTCTTGGAGACCGGACGTTATAACAGAATTAGAGCAACACTGATTCTCCTTTTACTTATGCAATAAAAACACAGAACAAAAGAAATTTCCACCCATTTCTACATTCTTCCAATTTATTATCAATTTCCGTTTTTATAGATAAGAGGATGGTTCCCACTTCGTTTTAAATTAAAAGTATTCGACGAGGGCATAATTTTAGAATTGTATTATTCACATTTTTTACAAATTTTTAAGCAAAAAAAAATTTTTTGGGAGCAAATTTATGCCAATTTTATTTTTAAAGGATTGGGCTAAACATTAGCGCTCCCCCGAGCTGGCTCGTCTAGTATGCTTAAGATCATTTCATTTCATGTAGAATCCCGAGTCCAGTAGCGAAACGTATAAATACACATAGAGAAGCTGACGAGGAATGGAACGGAACCTTTAAATTTTTTTTAAAAATTGACGAGCCCGTTCGATGAGTGGTTAGGGTGCTTGCCTTAACGCTCTGTCCTAGGGTTCCCGGGTTCGATTCCCGGCAGGGTCAACTTTGAAAACGAACTTTTCAAATTTGGCACTGGTCGCAGTCATTGGTGCCCGTCTGGCGGCAGTAACCACCCCCTTATAGAAGACCACCGTGAAATAACAGCATGTGAGTTGTGAGTCGATGAGTGAATAAGGGATGCTTATCTATCCCTTCCCAATCCCTTATCATTAATCACACTGTAGTCGGCAGCGCACTTGCAGCATCTGTGGCGTTGCTTGTGTTATAGGCGACGGTAGCCACCTACCATCAAGTGGATCGTAAGCCTGTCTGCCGATCTTAACATGAAAAAAGCTGCTTATAGCCATTTAATTAAAAGGAAAAACTTAACTAATTGTTAATTATGAGGGACCCGCTAGCGCCGGACGCTGATCCACTTGCAACGGAGTTAGCCGCGGCCGGCACAAGTGGTCCCCGGGCCGGGAGGTCCTACGCAGGCGCTGGGGACGCGAAAAAAAAATTCAAAACCAAAATAAGATATTCCCCGAGGGACATTATCAAGCAAAACGCGTTATCCTTAAATTGGAAGTTTCGTAGCGTGTTTAATTTACCTTAATGAAGAGAATAGACAAGAACAATGGTAACGACGTGACGTTTTACGCGTGTTAAGAGCCCACTGTAATGAGATAGGGGAGGTGAAGGAGTCTTACTGCCTCCTAGGGACGTTACAAACTCGGAATTCATTTAAAAACATGTAACAGCAATATAGTACCCACTTGAAAAAACTTTTAGATTGGAAAATAACATTTTTCTTGTGATTGGTATATTGTTATAAGAAAGCGTTGAGGTTATATTAAAGTCTTGCGGCATCGCGACTCATCTCGAGGCCGCGCCAACACAATGTCAATGTTGGCGCTGACAGTTAAAAATCTGGACGACCAAACTATTGTTCTTCACAATGAAAAGGTTTCAAACCAAGGCTGTTGTTGTATAGACAGGCAATTGCCGCTTTGCCGTCTGTCTCATACTATAACACAAATGAAAGTTCCTAATTACTTATACCTATGTGATATTTTGTTGTGCAAACTATATTATTGTAAAGTTTCATCAAAAAAATATTAGTAGTTTTGGGTTGAAATAGTCGCATCCTTTCACATCAGAAAATCCTCGCATATTTTCACAGTTTATAATATTAGGTACTAGCTTTTTTCTGCGACTTTCTCCATGTAACCTCAAGAACAGTACTTTTTAGTATAAAGTTAAAATACTTTTCTTTTGCTGTATCTTTGACGTGTATGTAAAGTTTAATGAGTAGGTTAAGACGTGAAAAGCGTAATAAACAAACCCACTTGCGATTTATAAATATGAGTAAGGATTAGTATGATTGCACTTTTCGGAAAGGTGTTTTAGTAATCTCATTTATAGAAATGTCAGGGGGGGAAATTATCAGACTTTTTTAACAGCTGTAAGCTGGCTGTAAACAAAAAAATCAAAAATATAACTTACTCTAGTAAGCAGTATATAATAATCTGTGATAATTTACTACCTAATAATAAGAGAGTTACATAACATAATTTCTTTCCTGTCAACAGGAAACAGAAACGAGGAAAATCAACACGTTAAATGTAACAATAATAAACGAAGAATTCTTGTGAAGGTTATCTGGAGCAATATCAGACAAAAATCCCGTATTAATAAAGAGAAGTAGGTACATTATTACCGGACCCCGAAATACCACAAAACACGACCCCGAGGCACATATTCATTCATTATACAATAAAGAATTTTCCCCATTTAACCCTACCAGAAACAAAGGAACGTGGAGTTATTTAAAAAGTCACTCTCCCTGGAGTCATTCCCATTCAACTTCTTGAGCCGAGCGAGCGGTTATTAGTGGAATAACTATAGAATTTGCATAAAAATGCCTCTGGTAAGAAGGTCGCTTCTGCATTCGACACAATTGACCAAAGTTAAAAGAAAATATAGTATTAGATTCCACACATTAAAATAAATACGTAAGGGTCTGCTCTTAGTTGATGCTTTTTCTTATGTCTTTGGGTGAGAATAATCTGTCTTCAGTCTTGAAATTAAAATTTTAGTCATTTCATTTCGAAGTTGAATAAAAATGATCAAAATTTACTATAGATAACAAGTCAATAGCTACTAAACAAGGAAAAGAAAATCGGTCCACAAAGAAATGAGAAGAAGAGAACTGTTAGGATATATTTACATAAACATATTTAAAAATCATTTTGTATGTTAAAGGGTGGCAGACAAGCGGCAGCGTCTAAACTGAACGACAAGGTAAGGATAGGAGAATGAGGTTTGATATCTTCCTCGTATGACGAAACGCAAATAAGTGTACATGTTCTCATAGGGGGACTCTTCGGGATATGCTGGATTCCTACCGCTTAAAAACCCAACGACTTAATATTCTAACGCGGCCGTAGATAAAGTTTTGACACGACATCCGCGTGTCGCCACACGGTGGGTCGAAACTGCCATATGAGGGACATAGAGATTTTTTTACAAATTCCATTTTAAAAAATACCTATCGAAAGGTCTCGTCAATCTGATGAATGATTGACATTAAACGTTTTTCTCTAAAACTGATAGTTTGCCTGTAAAAAAATATTTTCAATTTTTGTTGTATGGAATGAAACAGAAACTGCTAAAATTTGGCCAAGTCTTGAGAAACTTAAAACTACTTTAGTCTTGCTTTAAAATTACTTTAGTATTATTATTTGGCTTGTTGGCTATAATTCTACGCTATATCAACGCGCACCCACTGTTGCCCCTTCAAGAGTTATGAGGTTCATAAAAATGAAAAAAAAAAAGCAAGTAAAAGGCACTTTTTATTGATAATATCATAGAAAAAATAATTGCATTACATTAAAATACTTATAATTAAGGAATATTAATAACATTTTCAAAACATATATTTATCGAAAAAAGTACAAAAAAGATATTTTCGTGCATGCCCTACCACTACCAAACTATGATTAAACTGTGGATTCTAAAGTACATACGGCTTAATTAAGGAATAAATAGTACCTATTACAATTTTAAATTACCATATATTTTTATGTTTTGTAAAATAGATATCTTATTAGATAAAAGTTAAATTTGTATATAATAAATCACTTGCTTTGTTTTAAATTATATGATATAATTTCTACTGGCCGGAACTATAACCCTGCAATCAAAGTAGGTACTTCTCTTCATTACTGAAGGTCGGCCTGCATTTGAAATGCTTTGGTGATTTCAGCAAACGTATTGTTTAAAAATATACTATTATAAACGTACATTGAAGAGTATAGTTTTCTTTAAATATAACTCTGGATCTGCATTGCACTGCGGCGCCCGAAAGTGAATATCTGCGTTGAATGTGGCCATTGGCCAACACCGAGTTCTTTCGCTGGCTTTGAAATGCTTACGTAACAACGGAGTCAGATATGAATACGCAATATGAAAATATTATTTAAATATTCTTTCTATTTGGACTTCGTTTTGTTGTGTGATCTGTGTGACCTAGATTTCCGTCACGAATTTTCGTCTGAATAGCGTTTACTTTATGTGAATAAACAATTTAACAATAGGCATTTGATGTAATTAAAACTGGAAAGAAATATTGTGGCTGCCCGCGTCTGTCTGTATGTTCTCTAACTCCTAAATCACACAACAGATTATGATGCGGTTTTCAGTAATGGAGAGAGTATTCTTCACTAACGACGAAGATTTTTACATATTTTGCAGAAAAAAAATTGCACCCTTGCGAAGCCGGGAGCGGGTCGCTAGTTAAACTATAAACGGACAATTATGTATAGTTATATTATTATAATGTATGTAACACTAGTAGCTCGGTGTCACGCGGGTAAATAAATATTGATTGATGAAAGTCTCCTGCACACACTATATATTGAGAATATTTTCTTACAGATGGTGAGTATACCGACATACCGTTTTATAAGCAAATATTGTCACATAAATAACTTATTGGATTCCATTTAATTATAAATTCTATTTCGTTATATTAAAGTCCAAGAAGCCATTTTCGAACAATACCTATGTTTGGTTTTCGTTAATATTTTTGGCCTTGGTGTCACATTGCTTGTTTATTTTGTTGTAAAAATACATATTTATTGAGGACTACTAGAATGCCTACCAAAAGAAGCATGTTATGTAGTATTGCTGCTTTAGATACTGCTTGTATTAGCTTCTATCTAGGTATACATATTATAAAATGAAATCGCTGTCAGCCTTTGTTTATTTCACGGAAACTTCTAAACCACCCAACGGATTTTGGTCCATTTTTCACTAGCGTAAAGACGATAATCGAGGGCGGGTCGCTAAATGTCTGCTCAAAAAGTAATTTATGACTTATTACATACAATATCGAACATATTGAGTGTATAGCAATATTATTTAACTTGTGTCCTTCTGTTGAAAACTTCTTCAAATTTTGTCAAAATAAAATATTTTACATTTTAGAGAAAAATTCATCTATACACTTAATAAAATCGTAAGCGAGCCGTGTCTGTACATTAAACATTTGTTCAAAAAACAATTTGTACAAGTGGTACATACTTATGTTACCGAAGTCAAAAAAATAGATTTTAGCGTTCCGTACGTCCGAATAAAAAAAGGAACCCTTATAGGATCACTCGTGTGTCCGTCTATCCGACCATTCCCCGCCCCTTATCTCCGAAACTACTGAACCTAAAATTTTGAAAAAATACAGAAAATAGTTTTCTACTTATTATAGATTATAGGAAAACCTTATGGAAAACCTACATGATATTAAAATAACATGGTAAATTACTCAATATTGTGCAGATAGGTAACCTCGTACGGAACCCTCTTCACGCGAGTTCAACTCGCACTTGTCCCGTTTTTAGAACTTACACTAGTAACTAATGAAATATCTAACTCTGAGAAGCTATAATTGATGCAAATAAAAAATTCCTTTCTCTTTCCCTATTTATACTGAACTACTACAATTCAGTTCATATCCCAACCAGGGCCCTGATTCTGTATTGCAACTATGATTACACGCTAAGTCTTACTCTTGCGAAAACACGTCAATATATTAACTTGTCTTGTCAATGAATTGAAATGTCTCTATTCTGTATGCCCCAAGACAAGTTATCTTGGCACCTTACGATTTCACAGAAACCACAGTACACAATTGTATTTATTTGACAATCGGACTGCCAGCACAGGGCCCTGATTCTGTATCGCAACTATGATTACACGCTAAGTCTTACTCTTGCGAAAACACGTCAATATATTAACTTGTCTTGTCAATGAATTGAAATGTCTTTATTCTGTATGCCCCAAGACAAGTTATCTTGGCACCTTACGATTTCACAGAAACCACAGTACACAATTGTATTTATTTGACAATCGGACTGCCAGCACAGGATCCATTTCATATTTTAATATTACTTTGCTCTATGACGTAATGACGTTAACCTAGCTGACAGCTGTTTACCGTTTGAATGTTTATTTACTTTTTAAAATCTTGTTAAGTAAAACGATGTTTTATATAATATAATAATATATAAACATTTATTTCTTACCGTTAATTAAATTTGCAGAAAAACACTATGCAATGCACTTGATTTAACAAATTCACACACGATTCCGCGGCGTTTTAAAGCGTGGTATTTTTGACAGTTCAAACCGCGCCGTTCCCCGTTCATTTCGTGCAACATGTCATGGAGAATAAGTTTTTAGCAGATGTCGTGACAGTTTGCGTAATTGACGTGGTTTCGAAGTAAGGAATCGCTAAGTGGCGTTAGAGAATTAGGGCCCAGGATCCATTTCATATTTTAATATTACTTTGCTCTATGACGTAATGACGTTAACCCAGCTGACAGCTGTTTACCGTTTGAATGTTTATTTACTTTTTAAAATCTTGTTAAGTAAAACGATGTTTTATATAATATTATAATCTATAAACAATTATTTCTTACCGTTGGTGTGGATTTTAATTAAATTTGCAGAAAAACACTATGCAATGCACTTGATTTAACAAATTCACACACGATTCCGCGGCGTTTTAAAGCGTGGTATTTTTGACAGTTCAAACCGCGCCGTTCCCCGTTCATTTCGTGCAACATGTCATGGAGAATAAGTTTTTAGCAGATGTCGTGACAGTTTGAGTAATTGACGTGGTTTCGAAGTAAGGAATCGCTAAGTGGCGTTAGAGAATTAGGGCCCAGCAGCGAGTTAAGATCACAAAAGTAGGTATTTAATACAACAGTACAAATGAAATTACACGTTCCGCTTGGCCTCACTTTTTTATTCAATTCTAGAAGGCATCTGACATCCGACCCTACCTTTTTATTAACAGTAAACAATGCGTACAGCAAATTTTTCCTGTGACGGCGTGTTTCCTTGTTTATTCGGGGGCTTCCCAAGTAAATAATTTATAGCATAAATGATAGTTTATTTTAGTTTAGATGCAAATTATTCCTTGTAGCATAAATGCGAAAGCTTTTGAGGATTGATGTATGGTTGGATGTATGTACTCTTTCACGCAAAAACGGCTCAACGGATTTGAATGAAATTTGGCACACAGATATTTTATTACCTGGATTAACATATATTATCCTGAAAAAATGTTAGGTTCCCGAGGGACAGTCTAAAAATATAAAAAATTGGGCACCACTGTCGTCACAACGATAAAAAGATGTCGGGCGTTATAATAATAGGTACTCATATATTTTCTCAGGTATTTAATTTTTCATTTTTCAACGCAGATTGCGTTTTTCAACGCAACGTAGCGGGCACCATCTATAACTAGATCGTGCCTGCGACTCCATCTAGTATAATAAGGAATGTTTACGGATCTTAGAAATGAGCTTCGCAATAATTAGAATATTATAAATTGCGAAAAAAAGTTTGTTCTTTTGTTACGCTTTCAAGTCTAACTACTTCACCGCTCAACAAGAAACTTCGTATACAAGTTGTTAGGGTGACTTTTATCTAGAAAAAAAAACTACTCTTTTGTTGAGCCCGAAATGTATAAAATTGAGATATACTCCAAAAATAATACTAAAATCGTTAGTCCATATTCCAGTTCGAGTTATTCGAATTTACCGATTTTTTTTAAACTATTTCTTCTAAAAACAATTTTTTAAACTTCAGTAACATAAGTACAAATTATTTTTTTGAAAAAATATTTAATACACGGCTCCTTAACTATTTTATTAATATGTGATATAGTTACCTATTCAAGTAAGTTATTAGGTCACTTTAAATTAACCAGGATAAGCCCAGGCCATGCTGCAAATTGAGCAAGCTACACTACTTACTGACTTACTTTTCGAGTTTATGAAAACAGATTGAAAGAATACTTAGATACTACATAATTTCACAGATAAATTCAATATTTAAACTTACTACATAAGTAAGTTTAAATAATGAATAAGTTATCTTAACACATTTGCAAGCAAAAGTTACAAAATAACTACACCTGTTTAGAAACTAAAAGGTGTGGGGACTTCACAACGAATGAGCACATTCGTCATTGGGGACACAAAAGGGCCTTAAGAGATAGACCTTAAATATAACTAAAAAAAACTAATTTGGAGTTTGTTTTTTGCTAAAAAATTTAATTAGAAAGAAAACATATTCGACTTGGAAGCCAGATGTGAATTTTAAACATTTGTCAATATTGCTTTACGCTAATGTTTTATCTGTGACAAAGTCGCTGTGAGATTTGTCTAACTCCCAATGAACACTGGGTGAAATCATTGGAAGTTACTATCATACAGACAATTTTTTTTTTCACAAATCTTTCGAATTGCAACAATAAAGTATTTAAAATAATTACTTTTGGCCGCTAAAGTAAGATAACTTGGGAGTCATTTTGATTTTCTACATTTTGATAGTCAACCAAGAATTTAATATAAAATGTAAAGAAGCCTATGTGAAAATATTGAAAAATACATTAATTTAAAAGCTTTCTAAATACAAATTGAATGCATTATATGTATAAATAAACTTTATTAACAAATTCAAATCACGTCCCACATGGAGGATTTTTATAGAAATTATAATTCTACGGTTACCCCATGCCAAAAATTGTCAACACATTAATTTTAAAATGGGTTGGGTGGGACGGGACGCACGCAAATGAAATTTATTACCACTTTTACTGGTAAACGCGACAAATGTATGTACCTATGTTCAGTTAAATTTTCCAAAAAAAAATTTCGCTCAAACCTTGTCCTGACAATTACGAACACAACAAAAAAATCAGCAAATCGGTTGTGTCGTAGCGATGCTCCGTCATACATGTGGCAATTGAATTTATTTATATAGACTATCATAACAGACACTATTATTTCTAACGCCACGAAGACCTCGTCCAACTACAAAATAACAGGTATTGTTACTTCAAGTTTGATAGTTATTTGGCTTTGTGTATACAAATATCTAGCAAGGCATTAATCTTTTTTTTTACCAAAAAAACACAAAATCTAAAATACAACAACATTTTCTCTACAATGGTAAGACAACAGACGAAGACTATCTACGAGTATGTTTTCAATTTCTTTTTAAACAAAAATTTAAAACTGTATAGAAAATTGTCAGTATTCTATGTATCATATTATTTATAAAACATATTATTGTGAAAGTTGACGGTTGTTACTTAATTACGCGTAAACAACACTCCAGGGATTAAATATAGATCGACGAGCCCGTTGGATGAATGGTTAGGGTGCTTTCCTTAAGGCTCTGTTCTAGGGTTCCCGGGTTCGATTCCCGGCAGGGTCAACTTTAAAAAATCAACTTTTCAAATTTGGCTCTGGTCTGGATTTTGAAAGTAGTGGCAGGGCACACTGCGTTTCGCAGTCTTTTGGGCAGCCCGTCTGGCGGCAGTAACCACCCCCTTACAGAAGACCACCGTAAAATAACAGCACGTGTGCTGTTGTGTTTCGGTGAGTGAGTAAGGGATGCCAGAGCCCATTTCCCCATCCACTCCTAATCCTACTGCAGTTTACTGCGCACTTGCAGCAGTTTAGGCGTTGCTTGTATTATAGGCGATGGTAGCCACCTACCATCAAGTGGACCGTCAGCCTGTCTGCCGACCTTAGCATAAAAAATATATATAGACTACTTTTACTCCGGGAGTAAGTTCCCACAGTAAAAACTTTGAAAATTGCCAACAGATGGTGTGAGGAAAGTCGCAGACAACATCAAGTGTTTCATAATTTAATGAAGTAAGGGATGTTAGAGCCCATTTATTTATCCCTTTAGTGGCAGCACCTGTGGCGTCGTCTATATTTTGAAATTTCACTTATTAATTATGGCGTCGAAATGACATACCTGGATCGTATTTATGTTTCAATTGTTATTTTATTAAACGTATTCATTAACCAGGTAAAAAATATTTGGTAATTTCGTTTAAAAAAATTCCCCACTAAACGCACCAATAAATTTAGACGACCACGAAACAAAACAATATAGTTCCAGGGACGCCGAAGCGTGCGTTCTAGTGTATGTACATTCGTATCGCTTTACTCTGTGCGAGATATATCGTTCAATTTGTTACACCGAACGCGATCCGGCTGGAGACAAATATTCAGCTATTTGCTACAGATACACACGCATTCAAAACAACTCCTGTCACTCGCGATCCATTCAGACGCCCGTAAAAGGA
This sequence comes from Bembecia ichneumoniformis, assembly GCA_910589475.2. NCBI lineage: Eukaryota > Metazoa > Arthropoda > Insecta > Lepidoptera > Sesiidae > Bembecia > Bembecia ichneumoniformis. Next base: position 14,254,091 of record OU342536.1, on the reverse strand, counting down.
CAATAAAAAATAACATGTGGAATATAAAACAAATAACAGGGCCGCCTGGGGATTTCGCTTCCAGATATATCGATTCGAAAAAAAAAAACGAGACATTTACGCCTTTTTCAACTCTTTATTAGGCGGCAATTTCTGCAGCAGATACTTTATACCAAGGTTGCTCAACTTTTTTATCAGTCGAACCCTTAAAAGTCGGACCAAACGGGAATTCGGACATTTTTGGAGTGGCACCTACGGTTATTATCCGAATATCAAGTAGCAAAATCAGGATAGAATTAAATAGGATAGATCATTATTAAATTTAAAAAACATGAGCTTTTAAAATAGATACTAAACTATACTAACTCATCGACCTAACAGTGAATCATCTCGTACCACTTACAATTTTGCAACGTTTTTTTATCAAGCGTGTGGTATGTGGTAGGCGTTTAAAATTGACGTAATATTTTTTCTGGATGTTTTTTTATTGATTCAAATTATTTCTTAAAAACATTTAAAAAAGATAATTCATATTTTAATACAAGGTATCTTCAAGTACAATTACTCACCTATACTACTACAATAAAAGCGAATGATAAAAATAATCTCATAATCAGGTAGTTGACAGGTTATATGACATTTATTGACACTTACGAGTGCTATCAATTGCACTTGTAAGTATCTACACATATCAGTACAGAAGTGATAAGCAGAAAATACATAATTACTTCATTGAAAACCAAACCAAAAAGCAAAACTCGATTCGAATGCAAGTAGTGTACCGCAAATATATTAATGTGGTAAATTGTACAAAACGACATAATTCTCCAATTTTATGTTTAGGAAAACTGTAAACAATATACTTTAGTCTTAAAGTAAATTATATGTAAATATATTAGTTACCTACATCTGATACAAAATAAATAATCCCGATGTTAATTGGGTCCATTGCTGGATATTAAAAAAAATTCTAATAGGACCAAACAGAAGTACCCCAGATCCTGCGTCGGCCCACTGACCTTATTAGGTCGTCAGTCCATTTTGTTAGTGGCCAGCGCTTGCCGATCCGTGGTCTCCACTAGAGAACCTTCCGACCGCAGCGGCCGTCGGCTCTCCGTACCCTCCGTAAGTGCCTACCGGGACTATGTCGGTGGCTTTCATTGGTCTACGGATCTCCTCATTCCTGATTAGACTTGCAGAGTAACCCAGAGCATAGCCCACTCCATAGACGTTGGAAGAGATTGAGCTTTCTTACGAAGCCCACAGTTAGAGTGATAACGTATCAGGGCCATATGTTATATTAAAACAAATATTATGAGTGAATCAACATGTGAACGATTTATTATGTTTTGATACAGGAAAGTGACTGAATGTATGTGTTGTGTGTGTGTGTGTGTGTGTGTGTGTGTGTGTGTGTGTGCGTGTGTGTGCTGTATAAAAAATATAAAATTGAACAAAATGTCTGCAGTCCGAATTATGCGATAGCGATAGCACGTTACATACAACGACGACAATCAGATTCATAATGCAAAGAATTTTATGAAATCTTCATGAATATACAAAGCCTTTGAAACGCGGTGAGTCTGTTGGGGGATGAATACCTTTGCATTCTTCAAATAGAGAGACGTTTACGCAACTTTTCTTATTCAAATATAGGCGAACAATGACGAGGTTTGTCGAATCTGCATTACATTAACACCAGTAATCTGGTTTTTCGAGCTCAGCTTGCTTCTCTCTTTTTGCGACACCGCATTAAGAGTAACGGAGACATGACTTTAAAACGACCTCTGTTTTGTATTCGTTAACGGTCTTAAAGAGCTAAGTAGGCGAAAAAACAAAGGGAAAATATTAACTCGTGGAAAGATGAATATCCACAGTGAGTCTTGGATTTTTCTATCTTGACAATTGAAATTTGTCACTAATCTAAAAATAAGATGATACTGTAACGAAATACCGAGCAGTTCATTTACACATAGTGTAAGCTACATAGCATAGCTAATTAGATGTCTCAACATAGTTATAGAAATAATAAAAAAATCTGGTTCATCACACTGAATAGTTATCCGATTACTTTGTGCATGTGTGATAAATAAGTCAAATACGCTGGATAAACACAACGGCTGAGATCACGATAATGATAATGATTCATCAAATCTCACCTAATTTGCGGGAATTCGCCGGGTTGTTGTTGGCGGGGGTAATCTGGCGTTTATAATTTTTAACTTTGCTTTACAAAAAACAAACAATACACACTTAAAGAGACAGTAACATATTTTATGAAATTATGATAGAATATTAATGTACGTCCTATGAACAATTTTCAAGATATTTTACAACCCTAAATCGAAATTATAGCAATATCGCAATGCAATATAGCAAATGCGCAATAGCATACCAACATACCGTTTTATAAGCAAATTGTGCATTTAATTATTAGGAATGGATGCCATTCAATTATAAATTCTATATTAGGGTTCTGTACGTCAAAATAAAAAAAAAAACGGAACCCTTATAGGAGCACTCGTGTGTCCGTCTGTCCGACCATTCCCCCCCTGAAACTACTGAACCTAAAATTTTGAAGAAAAATACAGAAATTAGTTATCTACTTATAGATTATAGGAAAACCTATAAGAAGTCCATGACATTAAAATAACATGGTAAATCACTCAATATCGTACGGAACCCCCTTCACGCGAGTTCAACTCGCACTTGTCCCGTTTTTTTTATATGAAACATCTTTGCGGCGGCTGTTGGCGTGATGTGGCCACACTGTGCTCAACTTTGGCGGTACTAATATGTTTTTTTTAAATAAATATTTTTTTAAAAATAATATTTTTTCGATGTTTCACATCTGCCAGGCGTCCTTTTTTGTGGCTTTGAGGGGTTCGTGTAAAATTTAAACACATGTATTAACGATGTTTATGATAACATATCTAAAACGAGTGTTAATGCCAACAATAATGATAAGTTGCTAACAATTCATGATTGATATTATTTATAAGCGTCATTTCATATCATCAAACATATGGTGGGCGTATCGCAGCCAGATGTACTGAAATAGCTGGGCGGCATTTTGGAAATAAAATAATTTTTAGATGCATAAAAATGAATCGAAACTAAAAGGTTAGATATTTATGAAAAATGTACAAGCCTTGTGTCATTAACCTAATATGTTATTAACCTAATATGTCATTAACCTAATATGTGTCATTTAACCTAATATGTTGAAAAAAATAAAAATTTAGTGATTTCCTCTTGTTGAAAATCTATCAGATGACAGTTTATATGCTATTATGAAAAAATAAAAATGCCAGCTAGCTGGATCGCGATATCTTCAAGAACAGCTGATATCCTGAAGGGTGTAACGCAGGAGCCATATGGGTGTATCTATCACCAAAAGATATTCATGACCTAGTTCCTTTCGGGCGATAACTCGTAAAATGTTTCAGAGAGTTGTATCGTGAAGCCTTGTGGACGTTCATTTTTTTTTTCAGGCTTCTTGGTCTAGCCATAAACGAGGAGTAGGCTTAAGAAAGTACCCATTTGACGGCACTAAGCGCCTTTATCAATGTTAAATTTAATAACTTTTTGAACTAAATATACTGACGGACTCATAAACTGCATCAAAGTTCAGGATTACTTTGAAATGATTTTTTTTAATAAGTATGCAAACTTTTTAGATTAAATTATATAAATATGGAGAGACTGGCTCTTAATCTTAAAAAAAAGCAAAATTTAAAAATAGAACTGCAGTAAAACAAATGAATATAGCCGGGAAAAGAAAATTTACTCGTAGTATCAGATTTGCGTGTTATTTAAAGCAAAGTTTTAAATTGATTCGCATTGATTTTTTATTCTTTTGTCAATTGAATTATTGTTACCAGCAGAATTGTTGGGTTAGTTTTTTAACTCATCGAGAGTTTTTGAACCATAATATGGATACTTCGTCCGAACAAGCGGCTCAAATTGTAGCACTGGTGCGGGAGGGCTTGGATCAACGAACGATTGGTAGAAATTTAAATTTAAACCAGTCTACGGTTTCTAGAATATACAGAAGGTTTGTGGAGACAGGTTCTTACAGAAGGAGACGTGGTACAGGCAGGACTCGAGCAACCACCGGTCGTGATGACCGATTTATTGTTACAACTTCCCTGCGAAATCGTTTCCTCACGTCAGTTAACATCAAAACAGAGCTTAATGAAGTGCGTGGAGTAAATGTGAGTGCACGAACAATAAGAAGAAGGTTAAAGGAAGCGGATATCACCCCTTTTAGACCAGCAAATGGTCCAAAGTTGTCTGTAGCTCACAGACAAGCTCGCTTAAGATTTGCGCGTGATCACCTAAATTGGACAGAAGAGCAATGGGCCTCCGTATTGTTCACGGACGAGTGTAGGACATGTTTATATGGTGCAGATGGTCGCAGAAGAGTCTATCGTCGACGTGGGGAGCGATATGCTCAAAGTTGCATTGAGGAGCGTGTTCCTTTTGGAGGCGGTTCGTGTATGGTCTGGGGTGGCATATCGATGAACGGGCGAACAGAACTTGTGTTCATAGACATGGTCCGTCAAAACGGTAATAGAGGGGGTTTGACTGCACATCGCTACATAACAGAGATCTTAGAAGATCACGTGGTGCCTTACATGGGATTCATAGGCGAAAATTTTACTTTAATGCAGGATAATGCCCGGCCGCACGCTGCTGCACAAGTTCGACAATATTGCGAAGAGGTTGGGATACGTACAATGAATTGGCCAGCACGCAGCCCGGATCTTAATCCCATTGAGCATGTTTGGGACAATTTAAAAAGAGCTGTATATGCGAGAAATCCTGTGCCCACGACAGTGGCAGCACTAAGAACAGCACTTTCAGAAGAATGGGACAATATTCCGCAAGATCTGTAATAAGGGCACGTGGGGGTAATACACCCTATTAAAACATAAATAAACCCTTGCATAAAGTTTGTGTCTATTGTTAAAACCAATTTTTTTATTAAACCAATTTTCCTTAAATTTCTGTTTTTTCTTCAAAAAAGTCTTAAGGTCCTTTCCAGTACACAAACTTAAACTTAAGGATACGCTGTTTTAAAGTTCACGAACCAATCTAGAGGTTTCAATTTAAATCTGTATAGAAAGTTTGCATACTTGGTTAAAATATTTATTTCAAAGTCGTCTATTACTTTGATGCAGTTTATAAGTCCGTCAGTGTATATTATTATGTTCTACGGCGATACAGCCAGCTAACATTTTTATTTTTTCATAATAGCATATAAACTGTCATCTGAGAAATTTTCAACTGAGTTTTCAAATTTCAAGTTCATGTCATCAACTGACGTATAAATCACCATTGACTTTTTTCTTCGAGATATTATTGATAAATATTTCAACAGGGAGGAAATTACAAATTTTTTTTTTTAAGTGTATGAGAGGGTACCGCTGCTCAACCCAACCACAGAGCAGCAGCTGACGTTCACAAGGCTTCATGAAACAACTCTCACAAGCATTTTACAACTTATCGCCCAAGAGAAAATGTTTGACGAAATTTATACCTAACTCGTGGTCCATTAGCTTTAAAATAGCGTTAACATTGAGACTCGAATGTAGGCACGAAAGTAGCCAAAATAGTTCGTGGCGAATTTATTTTCCCTTTCTCATTCTTTTTTATGGGAAAATGTAGGTGAAAAAAGGAATGCTGTCGGCGTGAAATGCGTACATACCTACATTAAAAATTTAAAACACAGTTAACACAAATTAAAAATGCTTTTGTTTTTGAAAAATGCTATTTTTTTTAATACTTTTGCTTATATTATAAACGAAAGTTACTTTATTCTTATGAACTTTTATAATATTAATATAGACATGGATATTAAAAGAGATCAATCAGTTTTGTACGGAGATCAAGCAATGAGTTTATTTTTATTTTCGTTTTAACCGTTGAAACTTTTACCATTAGGTAAGAAGAAATTATAGCTTTTGCTGGGAAAATATCGTGTAATTTGGTAACGGGGTTTCATAGATATTTAAGTTTGAAAGTATAAATATATCTGTTTGAACTGAGCACTGACTCGAGCAACGTATCGAACGAGTACGTGCTTCGCGCTCAATGTGTTAATTTTCGAATGTTGTCCCCATTTACAAAATCTGAAATATTCACAGGAAATTACTGAAATTTAGAAAAACTTTTATTACTAAAATCTCCAAAGTGTAAGTTAAAGAATTATGGCCTTGTTTTGAACGATGTCCTTTACATTAGATAGCAAAAGTACAATAATTAAATGCTTCTTTTGTTCGAAGCTACAAAGGGTACACTGCCTGTACAAAACGCAGACATTCGCTTCTTTTTGCCTTTGGCAATTTTCTCAGTAGGAAAAACAAATCGCATTTAACTAGAAGACGTGAACTAAAGAACTGTAACTTGGAATAAAATAAAAAACTTTTTTGAAAACAAATTTCTGCAAAAGAATTTTAATGGTTGAAATGTGGAACATTATTTTGTTCTTTTACGCGGTAATAGTTGCGATCTGCATCCTTTATATCAGCACAGTCGCTTCCACATTTCAAATAATAATAGGCGTGACGACGGTATTAAAGAATAAATGATATTAGAGAAATAATATATGTTGAAAATTTTCTAAAAAATTACGCACTTTCAATATTTATAAACATTAAGATTAATAAGATTTTCAATCAAATAAAAATATAAAATACTGCAATACCTTAACTGAAACACCGATCAGAACGAATGACGTCACGATTTCGTAAATATCACCGTGTCAGTGTCGCTTGAATTTAGTCTATATGAAAAAAAAACTAAAAGTATATTATTGAGATAGCTTAGGCAAAAAGCAGTCGGAAAAAGTTAGTTTTAGTTCGTAAAATAACAAAATAAACTTTAAAATTAAATTCAAAGTTTTCAGAATTTTTAGTCTGTTCTTAAACACAATGAAATATTAGCCGCCATGTTTACGTCATACGGTTGTGTAAACAAAAAAGTGTCAGTCATGTCAATTACCGGCGCATTTGTTTACACAGCCAACTGACGTCATGACCACAGAGCAAAATGGTTTCCAGCGCTTTCGTCAAATTACGCGCGAAATTTAAAAACGTAAATTTTAAATGCATTTTTATTAAACTTATCAATTGAATAAAAATTTGGCGTTTTTTTTTAGTGGTTCATTAGCACTACAGAATCTAATTGAGACACTTTTTAAAAATGGGTGTAATACCCTATTGTGTAAACTGTATAAAGATGTTCCTGAGTTAAGAAAGCGTAACGTCACAACAGACGCCGTTGCCATTCTAGCGTTTTGGCGCAAAGTTTAAATTGTATCATCAAAAACATTAATTTTTCCTTCAAAACATGTATTTTTTACAAATGAAATTTATTTTATGTACAGAAAATTCATAGAAACACCGTGGACTTCAAAATCAGTCACGATGCGTATTGTATTAATGGCCAATGTAACTAAGCCAATAAGTAGATAAGCGTGTTGATCGATTCACACTATATCGAAACGTACCTAATCTAAATGATATCGCGCAAAGATTAACAATCAACACGCAGACACTTGACAGACTGTTTGTCGAGCAATCGAGCCTGGTCGAATGTTGTAAGAATGAAGTGTTGATACTATAATTGTGCAAAATAATCTCAAAATTTGTTATCATAGCTATCAATTCTACAATAATAATTAATAAATAATCATCTTTATGGAAAAAATTGTTATAAAACGCCACTGGGACGGCTCAATTGGTTGCTATCTTTTATTAACATACTAGCTGTGCCAGCGACTTCGTATGCATAATAAATCGACTGCGGCGCGTATTATTTCAATTATGGAAAAAAAACGAGCACTTCAGATATTCAGAGGGGATGTTAAGTGAACCCAAACTAAGCTTACATATAAAAAACTGACGATTCGGATGTGACGCAAGCTCGTGGCAGCTTTCTAAAAATGCAAAAAAAATATCGTCATTTTGACATACTCGAGCGCGTCAGATTTTCATACAGACGATTCGGCTTGATGTCCTGGTTGTGCTGATCCTTAATTTCAAACGGTTTGAAAAAAAAAAATTCATGCTTTTGCTGAAATTTGTAAAACAATAGGGCCCGAGTTTAATAAAAAAAACATATTTTTAAAGTTTTTTCTTGTCGTTTTATTGATGGTTTCAAAAAACCCACCAAAAAACGAGAATATAGAATTAAACAAATGTACGATTAAAGAAAAACGTTGAAATTTAATTTTGTTTTAATCTTCTTCTTTCAGCTTGCGCAAATCGTCAGATTAAGGTTTCCCATTATCCTTGAATTATTTTCTTTAAAATAAAAATAAAAAATTTGACCGCGCCCTCGAGAATGTCGAGGTAACGATTTTTTTTTAACTTTGTGACCCTCCTACTCCCTTAAGTCACGCTCAAATCGTCAGATTATTAATCTACCATACCGTAATCTGACGCGCTCGAGAACTCCCCTACTATTAGTTGAGTTTGAAAAGTGTGGTCGATTTGAGTGATTGCATTATTCAATAATTCAATATATAAACAATGTAAATATGCACAAATTTCCTGAGAAACAAGCCCAAATTTTGTACATTGTATGACGTAGGTACCATCTACATATTGAATGAAGCTCATTTCAGCTAAACTGCGCGCCACAGATGCGGTGCATACAAGTAATCTGCATTACTTGGATAAGGTGCCGCTATACACGGTCCGGATGAGTAGAAACTTAATCCCGCAGTTGCGCGTACTTTGAAACAATCTCCCAACTGAAATGTGTTTCCACTTAACTACAATTTATGGTTTTCTTCAAGTAAACCACAAACAAATCCCTGCAAGGTCAGCAGCGCTCTTGCAACCCTTGTGATTTCTTGTGATCATAGGAACGGTTGCCACCTACCATCAAGTGAACCCGTCTACCTGGCTGCTACCCTTTACTATATATAAAAAAAAAGTTGAAATACCGTCTCAAGAAAATTACTAATTTATCCGAGTTGTATCACATAAAAAAAATTATGCCTTTGTTTCTTAAAAAATTCTAATAATTATTGATGAAATGCAAAACGCATACGTAATGTGTCCGATTATATCGATATGGCTAGAGCGGCGGATGCACGTCAGTAAATTCATACCGCAATTCGCAGAAATTCAATTTAAATTCAATACGAAATTATAATTCAATTAACCAACGCGAGGTGACAATACTTGACTCATATTATATAGGTGGTATACGTAAAACGGAAAGATACTTAAAAATTGTATGTCGTTATGTTCTACCGAGCAAAATTTTAAAAACTTTAGTTTGCACCAAAAAACAACAAAAGAAGAAAACAACATTATTGAATTTTGACTTAAATAATTATTGGACACTTAAGTGGATTAACAGGTATTTTAGTAGCGAAACGTTAGTACTAACATAAATTTATCATTGAAAATATCAATATCCTTACAGGTTCTGTAATGGATAAATATTGAAAAAAAAAAACCGTTTACTTATGAGGAGTTTAAGGTTCACTTTTTTTTATAAAGACATCATTTTGAAACAAAACAAAACTTCTATTGAATATGTAAACACACCCATTTATTATAAAAAAAAAAACTTTACTTCTCACTATAACAGAAACAGAAACCAAACAAGATTTTTTTTTTCAATTGAAATTTTTCTTTTGTTGGATCACTCAATATAATTTTTAATTATTTGTATTGTAACATAGCAAGAAAATTAAGTTCACGGAAACAAAATAAAAGTAATATAATAAAGGTATATTTAATATTTAATAAAATTCTCATAAAAATAAATCTCTTTGATTTCTTCTTAAAAATTAATTCATGTTTCCGAAATTAGGTATCATCTGTCACTGGGGGTGAAGTACTCGAGTTCTATGACGAATAGCGATTTAACAAAAAACGGTTCTTATTACAAACCAGCAGTGTTAATTTTTGTGTGAACAAACTAATTGTTAAATCACGCGGCAAATCTAAGGTGTAACCTTCAGTTGCGTTGAAGGTTGCTCAACAAAATACATATTATTTTACATAATTACATAAACGGTCAAAACATCTTCGACTTAATAATAATAATTTGTTTCACTCGATTATAAATACCTAAATAATAATAATATTAATATATAATCTCTCTATATAAAAATGAATCCCCATTTCCCTTTGTCACGGCATCACGCGTGAACGGGTAGACCGATTTTAATTCGGTTTTCACTAATGGAAAGAGGGATAAACGGGGAATGTTAATATATATAAAAATTGCATCCCGGGCGAAGCCGGGGGCGGAACGCTAGTAATTTTGTAAATCTGTTTTTATCTGTGCGATACAAGATCAGGTGGTCAAGACGCGGAATTACCGGAAGTATTAAGGACAGCTTAGAAGACATAGTATTTCGAGCCTGTCGCTATCCTGGAGAACCTCCATCATGTCACTTCCGGTTGTTCGTGGCTTGGTATCTGCACAGGCACAACCAAGCGGCCAGAATCCTATATCAGGAGCTCGCTCTCAAATACGGCTTCCTTGAGCAGACGAAGTGATTCCAGTGGGATCACTCCATAATGTTATTATTAATCAGCGTAGCATATTATTATTATTATTAATCAGCCTTAAATTCAATCCTTAAGTATACGTTATCTATTGATGTATAGGAATAAAACACTTCTAGGGTTATTATCTATAATATATAAAATATTTACATTTATTATTATCAAATACTAATATCATAAAGAAGTAAAATTTTTATGTGGGAGGTAATCTTCGAAACTAGTCATCCGTTTTAAACCAATAGTTAGAATAGAATTTCAGGATGGACATAAGCTATATATATTTAGATATTTACTTTTCAATGCGGGGGCACTAGCTAGTCTTCAATAAGTTGCGAGTGATCAATGTGTTTCATTTCAATAGAGAAATGTCTGTGAAGCGAGACATGTGATTTGATGCAAAAATATTTGCAAGAGAATATCTTTTACCAATAAGGAGATACTTAACCAAAAAAAATAATGTATTATTACAGTAGTTTTACGTATAACAAGAATCAACTAATTTAAAAGCAGCTTTAGCAGATATCTTTATCGATGCAAAAACTAAGTTGAATAAAAACATTGTTCCAAATGACATAACATACAATTATGTTATGTATACTAAATAATAGTGTGTTTAATTTAACACGCTATTATTTTCAAACAATGAGCACAGTTCTTCACTAATAAAAACTAAACAAATCAAAATTTTAAATTGTAATTGATATTTGAATGAATGAATAATTTCCACTGTTTATTCAACGAAACTGTATTTTGTTTTAAGACAAAAATTAACGTTTTTTTTTTTATAATTCGTCGTAAATTTTAAAACCATTTTACACAGGCCGGAGTTTCATAATTAATTATTAAAATAGACCGTTAATTGATAACCACCTCATCGTTACGGTAAAAATAACAAAATCCGCAAGGACAACATTTCCAACAGAAAATTAAATATAAACAAATTAAAAAAAAACGCAATACTTAAAACCCATTCCAAATACATAATTTAAGGCCGATTAATATGGCCGAAAATTGAATTCTCAAAATAGTGATCCGGAATCATTCGAATGTTGTCAAATGTTAATAATTTCACTACTGTTGCTAATATTTTATTATGTTGTCTCCATACAGGAGCATTTACGTCTCAAATTACAGGAACCTGAACCTAGAGAATCTCTGTATTCTTATTGATAAACTAGCGACCCGCCCCGGCTTCGCCCGGGGTACAATTTTTTTATTTTATTTTTTTTATTTTAATGAATACAAAGTCACACAGCACTTATTATCAACTAATAAAATACAAGTAAATACATAAATATGTATGATTTAAATCTTAATGCCAATAACGGACTTCCTTTTTATCTTAAAAATAAATATGAACATGATCTTAATTAAAAACATTAAATAAAAAATATCAAGAGACGTATTTTTATATATAAGAACATTCCCCGTTTATCCCTCTTTCCATTAGTGAAAACCGAATTAAACTCGGTCTACCCGTTCACGCGTGATGCCGTGACCAAGGGAAATGGGGATTCATTTATATATGTACAATTATGTAGAAAATTGCATCCTACTTATTGTTTGATTGAAGGATACCATAGTACCTGCCAATGTCGGTAGGATAATAGAAGAATATAAAAAGACTAGAAAATGACTGTTATTAAAATCGTTCATGCACCACTGAACGTGAAACGATTCTTTTTAAGAGCCCCGTGTTCTATAAGAAAAAAATAAGATAGCCAGTCAAAATATAGCTACTTCTCTCATTTACTCCCCCAAAGAATGAATTTAAGAGACTACCTTTTGCAGTATTGAGTTAGGTAGGTAAAATCACAACTTTTAAATTATATCACAAAATTAAAATACAATAAAAACATGGTTAAAATAATTTTTCACAAGAGCTATATTTGCTCAAGCATTATGAATAGAAGCCTTATGTATGACACAAACAAAGTGAATGGATCCTAGTTAGCACATTAATGTTTGTTATGCAATAAACACTTCAAGGAAAATGGTTTCAGTTCAAAGATAACTAACTCCTTTAAGTTAAGCAAGTCAGTTTTTTTTTAACATCTAAGATAAAAATCGAGAAAAAAATGTACCTATATCACGTTGTTCTTTGTTTTAGAATTCAAGTGATTTTTAAATTAATTTCATTATAAATTATACACATGCTATGGGATAAGGATTTTTTTAAGTAGGGCACACTGTGTTTGGGCAGCCCATCTGGCGGCAGTAGCCAGATCTTTACAGAAGAGCACCGTGAAATAGCAGTATGTGTGCTGTTGTATTTCAGTGAGTGAGTAAGGGATGCTAGAGCCCATTCCTATCCCCTCCCAATCCCTTATCATTAATCTTATGGTCAGCAGTGCACTTGCAGAACCTGTGGCGTTGCTTGTATTATAGGCGACAGTAACCACCTACCATCAAGTGGACCATCAATCTGTCTGCCAACTTAACATTAAAAAAAAGTAGTTAATTGTTTTACTATTCAGGCTTAGTTTCCATAATTATATTTTTGATGAGTATTACTTCAAAAATTTAAATAAATTATGATAGTTACTTTTTGATTAAGAGAAAAGTACATGGTGAAAGTATTGGGTCTCCACAAAAAAATTAAAAATTCACATAAGATTAAAGATTTTTAAAATTTTCATTTTTATATCACTCAAATTAATTATACTTCGTTAGAAATAAAATAAAAAAAGAAATTATAGTCACTATCTATACCTTTATACTGTAAGTAATCTTTATTCCGAAAGAACTGACAAATGTAAATGAAAGCAAATTTAAAGATCCCATAACCAGTCTCTGATCAATTAAAATCAATGTAAGATTAAATGTGCAAATATTCAAAATTCACAGATAAATTAATACTTTTCATTACTTTGAATGAAAATTTTTTTTAATCAAATTTGGAGAAGTGGAATTTGCGTATGCATAAAATTAGGCCAGTGCCTTATTTATTCTAAAGAAAGATAAGGCAATACATCTGCCCTTTTCAATCTCCTAACTTTTCCAGTCTGCAACAGCACCTTGGCAAGTGGATTCAGATGGAAGCAAAGGCGATCCTTGTAACTTTTTCTATAGTGTTCTATTTCTTCCGCAATTGTTGGAATCTCAAGATATGAGAGGATCTCACTGTTCCGAGCATACAGGGCGCCCAAACAATCACTCTTTTAGACTTTCTGCAGGTGCTCAATACTTGAAGTACTAGCAATGGAATGATAAAATAGATTAGTTTAATTTTAAAATCATTCAGTAAGCAATTCAACGGAAGTATCAAAAGTTAAAACAACATATAAGTTGTTACATATTGCATCTATGGCTTATGTTGTGGGCACAGAATTTACAAAAGTACCTCAAGTGTGGTATGAATATATGAATGCTCTGATCTGTTTAAATATGCAAGCATGTAGATAGACATAAAGTGATATAAAAACAATTTCTAAATAATGTCAAAAAGTATGTGGCTTTAAAAGCCATAAGTGACACTAACATCCTTGGTTCACATAAAGAGAATGTGAACCAAGGATGTTTTCATGGTTGAAATTGTTAAAACAAAACCCTAAGTTTAATCCCTGTGCTTCAAAAAGCTAAAATTAATCACTCAATAACTAGTTTGTCTTTCTACACAAATCTTGATACCAGGATGTGAAAAGGGAATAGCAAAAAAGAAATGGTTAAATTGTAATTTCTTTTTTTTTTTTTCAATTATATTTCTTTTTGACTGTGGAAGATTGTTACATAAAAGTTAAGTATTTAAAAATTAAGACAGTCTCGACAGTCTTTCTTTATCTATTATTTATTTATCTATTTAAAAAAGACCGACTGCTTATTTTATTTAATGTGCAAGCTTTTTCAAAAGATTTCAGTTATCTCTGTAGGAAAAGCTATAATTACAAATTGCGATATTTTTTGTAGTAAAAAGAGGTAGGCAGGATGACGTTTCACGTGATAGTATATGGCTGCTATCACCAAGAAACAAGAAAAGACAAAGAAATACTAGGATACAGAAAGAATATATTTATCTTACTTAATTTCTAAATTCTTGAAAAATAGGTACCTAGTTTGTTTATTATTAAAAAAATTATTATGAGTTAAAAAATGTTGCCAATCAAAAATAGGTATACAAAATAAATGAATCACATGTAATTAACATTTTCATAAAGCATATTTAATATGTTTTAATATATACTGTAGAAACAAATTAATTTATTCTAATGTTTATATTACGGCTTAACGAACGGTTAAATGTCTATTCTAAATTTAGAATGACGCAAGAAATATGGGGTACTTATATGTTTTTTACAATACATAACTACACATAAATAATTAATTAAGTACTCACCTTTTATACCATTCGATGATAAATTCTGAACGAGTTGCGCCAATAAATGGAACAAAATTTGCACACTAATAATTTATTTGCTTACTAAACTGCACTTTTTAATAAAAAAAAAATATATTACTTTGTAATTCACAATAAGAATAGACACCAAATATCGTTCACGAAGGAAAAATGTAATAAATAACCGTTTAAAACTGGTGAAAGTACAAAATTACGATTGCTTTCAAATTGTAAACCAATAAAATACACCACTGGACCACTACTTACCGCATACCGCAATAATAATATTCAACTGACAGCGGTGGAGTTGCCTTGCTACAAAAGTTTAGTCTCTCGGTCAATTCAAAAAAATGCTAAAAATAAAAGTAATCGTTGCTAAACTGAGTTGAGCACAATTATGCCTAGGAAAATTCCAGAAATATACACTGTGCCTTAACACTATTTTTATATTACTATACATATAAGGAATTCTTCCGTGTTGGATCAGTATTACGAATGGTCATAAATAAAACTTTAAATTTGCATATTATAGGTGGTCTTTTTGTAAAATAAGGCTAACAATGATATTTTTAATTTTTTCAAGTATCTTTAAAATCTTCTAGTTCTGGCGCTAAAGTCTGTAGAACGGCAACACAAACAGCGCATAGAAAGTGGCGGTATTGCTTGACTGACAGATGCTATTTGACAGTGGCATAATCAATCTATGTCTAAAATTGGCAGGTTATTATTGGACAGAGAATGCAATCTAGTTAGCTCACCGTTGGCTCACCGCGATCGTCACATGACAAGGACCCATCATGGACCCAAGTGGGCATAGAGGTGCAATACAAAGTTATTTCCACTTTTTGCGCGGAGCAGGGGGGTAACATACACACACATCCTAACAATTTACCCACATTTTTATACACGTTGTTCACCCCTTAGAACAATAACTAAGGTTATAGAAGACTTACAAAAATAAAACCTGTGTAACAACTCTCTTATTCACATAAAAGCATACCGCGTACACAAGAATGAGTGAAACAGAAAACACGTCAAGGTTTTACAATAAGAAATAACATTAAATTATATAATATCATAACATTTAACAAAACAAAAGGGTACCAATGAAAAGTTTTATAGATGTTACCTACTTGGTAACATACCTATATGAAAACCTTTTGTTACTTAATTTTTTATAATGTTTACTTGAAAATGTGTTACGAGTTTTATATTATGACAGATATTTATGAAATTAAAACATTTGAATCAATTAATTAACTTTAAAATTAAATTACATTGAAAAGTTTTTTATAGATGTAAAAATTAATGTTTATATACTTACTTGGCAAAATGTTACAAGTTAAAGTTAAAAAACACTTATTAATAAAATATTTTAAATACCTACTTTCGCTTCTGTAAGTTTCTGAAACACCAGTTTTGGTTTGAAGATAGACAGATCATATAAAAAGGTCCTTGTGGAATTTTTTTAATAATGAGTTATTTAAAAAAAAAATATTCATAAAAATTAAAATCTAAAATGTAATATATTCCGAAACTCTGGTAAAATATATAATCAACTTCATAAAAGTGATCTTGTTATGCTATTTTTGAGATTTAAAAGATTTTATTTGAAGTAAAACACATAATTTATAATATTTATCTAAGTAATAAAATACTAATACTAAGGTAACTATAATTTGATGACTCATATTTATCTATAAAATGTGATTCAAATACGCTCATAATACAACCCTAGCGTTGCTAGATTTGTCTGCCACTAGAATCAGTCGATCGATTCGAAGATTGTATATTAGTGAGCGGACTACAAATGTGTCAAACATGTTAGTAATTAATGTCATTATTTTAAAAAAAAGGGTTAATACAATAATAATGTATTTTAAATTTACTAACTAACACAATCTTTTTGTAAATTTGACGATTCAGATAGTTTTTCGTCGTAAAACTGAACCGTTCGGCATTTTTATCGCACGCCTGACACCGTACATATCTAGATTTTGGTCTATTGGAAATTTGGAAAATCGGCCAAACCTAATTTTATATAACGTGTATACCCATGAGGGCTTCGAGTTTTTGAGAGCGGTACATTTGAGAATGACTACTCTCCTCCTGGTCATGTGACGACCGCGTTGCTCTATGGGACGAAGTCGCGGTAAAAATATAGTAGACAATAAATTGTTGCGTTTTAATACTTAGACTATTATCGTAATTTACATTCTACTAAATATTATAAATGTGCAAGCTTGTGAAGATGCTTGTTAGTCTTTCACGCAAAACCTACTAAATCGATTTTGATAGAACTTTACAGTAGTTAATATAATTCATTAAATAAATAACACGTAAGTTATAATTAAATAAAACAATTATTACAGTTATTGTATTTATAATTTATGTTCAAGCTGCGGGTATTATTCGTATACTTTTTTGGTTCGATTTTATATTTATGTTATTACTGTTTGGAACCGATGCAATTTTTATCGGTTTGGTTCATGTTTGCTATCAAATATAGGAGTTTGCTATCAAACATCGGTAGTAAGAGAAAAGATATGTACATCGAACAGCATCAGGACGCGCGTGGCGTGATTTTGCGCCCGAGAGTTCAGCTAATTCTTTGGATAATTTTGGCTATTTTTGGCGATCTGTATTCGGAAAGGACATCTTTTTTGTGGTGTGACTAGTGAGAGTGTATCAGCATTTATGGTGGCGGGAGTTTGCGTCTGGAATCCAGCAATTGTGTGAAGGACACGGTATATTTTCCTGCCGTGGACCGTTTACCTACACGACGGACGAAAACCTAACGAGGAAATCGGGTGAGAGTCCTCCTGGACCTTTGGCGGTCGGTATAGGCTGATAGCCAAGCGTCCGAAAACGCTGATCTTGTCGTGGCTGCTGGTCTCCAAGAGAGATATGATTTCGCTTCCACTGCATTTCCTGCTGTAGGCCGATGGTCGCGTACATATTTCTGTGGTAGCAGAGCGTGATTTCGATCCACGGACCTCTGGGTTATGGGCCCAGCACACTACCACAGCAAAAAGATTCTAGCTCCACTTAAATACGGTTCACGCGAATATGGTTTTTCCTTTGAAGGTAAAACAAGCTCACGCGCATTGAGAGCTATCACACGCAATGAGTGGGCCATCACGCAGCCCAAACTTGAACTCTATCATGCATGCCTGAGTCAAACACGGACGACTTGTGAAATTCTCCTCCAATCAAGCTTAGTGAACTGAAAGAAGACTGATAGAAGGAATGGGAAAATATTCCTCAGTATCAGCTCGGAAATCTGGTGAAAAGCATACCAAATCGTATAACAGCTGTATTAACAGATCGTGGTGGCAATACAAAATACTAACATGTGTGAAAATTGCATATTTGATACCGTAGTACATTTTTGAGATCTAGCGAAAAATGGTCATTTTTGCTTAACTTACTTTTACTATTATATCTTTCTTTATATATAAAAATGAATCCCCATTTCTCCTGGTCACGGCATCACGCGTGAACGGGTAGACCGATTTTAATTCGGTTTTCGCTAATGGAAAGAGCGATAAACGGGGAATGTTTTAGGGTATATAAAAATTGCACGCCGGGCGAAGCCGGGGGCGGGCCGCTAGTTTAAAATAAACTTCACAATCTTTAACTTTTATGACTTTGATTTAGGCACTATAAAATTGTCCTTATTTTATAAAGCTAGCTGCAATATTTTGGATGTTATTGAGGTTTTTGTCCGCTTTCTTTAAGCTTTAAGAATTTGTTTCGCGTACGTAAATAAAGCATGCATACTTATGGGGATTCGCAATGGAGATAGTGAGATGCACCGCTTTTGGTCGCAACTGATAGAACATAATAACATCAATAGAAATGTAATTAACCATACCTAGTCTAGTATTATAATATCTGAAAAAGGCGCATAACGCAATAACTTCAATAAACAAATTAATGAAACAAAATGTCAATTAACCAATGTTTAATTTGAAAAATTACAAAACAATTTATAAGTACTTGCAGTTGATAACAACTTACCAGCAGTAAAAAACTGAGATCACAACCATACTCTAATAGGAGTTACGATGAGTAAAAAGTCTCAAGTTTTCGAATTTCATCGGGCAAATAAACAATTGTAAACTTCTTTACTTTATGCAAAAGTTTACATACATCTGTATCAGCTAAAAATTTGGAAATATAAATGTCGCCGTTATTCGTGTCTACCTCCAGGCGTTTAAGAGCTTTTTCTACGTGACTCACATATGGCGTGACTTCTTCTTCGGGAGGAAGTGTAAAATGGCACGGTAAACATATTCTAAATATATTCCAAATAACATTTTGACTCACTGAATAAACTAAATCGGCATCAACTTCAGCTGATTCGCTTTTATGTTCTTCCTCTACTCTTTCCTTTTCATCGCTTTTTTCATCTGTAACATCTCCATCCACCTCACATGGTCCACAAATAAATGTTGTTTTTACGTCAGTTGCTGATAGCGCAGTTTTACTTTGAAACTGTATGTTTTTTTCTTGAGCTGCTACACGTGCACTCTGAACAGGTTGAACGATTTTACTCCTCCCTCCAACGCCTTTTCCTTTCTTACCTTTTTTATCTTCTGCTGGTTCCTCTACATGTCCCAAGTCTATTATGATTGTACCTTCACAGTTATTTATAACATTGGAGAGAAGTTTATCCAAAAATTCTTCTGTGCATTTATGAGCACAAGCTTTACAAGCATCATTATATTGTTTAAGTTTAATTAATTTGCATATCACTTCCTCGCATTCATCGAAAACAAAGCACGTCTTCTTTCCAACCGCCATCGCAAGTGCCATAGCAAATCCTTCGAGTGGATCGATACTTTTACAAAATGCTAGCAAGAATGCTGAATAATTCATCGTTTCTTGATCGGTTTCATACAATTCAAAAAGAAAATGTTTGATAGCATTTTTTCTTAATTGTGCACGACACTCATGCGGATTGAAATCGACTTCAAACCAAAGTTGAATTTTAAAATAGTCTTTTCTATTTATCAACTCCGTAGAGTTCAGATCATAACACCGAAATTTTCTTCTTATTTCAAGCAAATCTTCAACAGACGGAAAACGCATATTTAAACAGTATATAAGAAAGTCTCTCCAATCAATATAGGCTGTTTCGCCAAATAAATTGAATACAAATTTTGGAATTTGTTCCACGTCTAAACGTCGCCAAGTTTCTGGGAACATGGGACCCTGACAAGATTCTTTGCCAAAAATTATAAAATCTTGTAATAAATAAATAAATGCTTGTTGTAAAATTATTCCCGCCGGTGCAACAATTTGAAGCTTTGTCCGAAGTCTAGCCAATTGCCCAATGCGGAAATCAATATCAAATAAAATTTCTGCGTTATTCTTCTTTTCTTTACGTAGATCCATCAAAGAAAACTGTAAAATGTTTTCATCAATAATGAAAGAATCGTGTTCAAGTATCAAAGTTTCAGGTATTCTTTTCCCTTTTTCGATTGCCATTTGTAAATATTTACATAAACGGTCAACAGATTTGATTTCATTCATATAAAATGAATTTATGCTATTTTGCACGTCACGAAATGCGTTATAAATTTGATCGTTAAACAGCTTCATGTCATAATAACATTTATATTGAAGTGCTAATACACGTAAGTTAGCCCGAAACATTTCCCCGTTTATACCCATTATCCATTCTTCTATGCATTTTAATGCATTCTTTTTTAAAATACTTTCTTGATTCATAGATTCTTCTGAGCTATTATCGTCTTTCTTTTTCACTAAAGGTTGTATTTTTGCTATTTCACTATATTCTTTACTGATAAGGGAACGATACGAATCGTTAGTCTCTTTAATTACTTTTAAAGCAAACTTAACATTGTTTTCTATTGCCATATTTAATGGGTTGTTATTGAAATCAATTTCCACGTTTTTTAGTTGTAAATCTAGAAAAGCTGCTTTTAACTGTCTAAAAACTTTGTCTTCGCCCCCTCTTTTACTTCCTGATGTGTCGTCAGTTTCCCGGTAAATTTTAGTCAATTCTTTGGCTGAAAGTCGCTCAGTTGAAGGCAATCGCTTTATCATAGCAAAATAAAAGTCATGAAGTATTTGATAAGTTAACATAAACCTGAAATTATTTTTATAGATATTAGACTTATGAATAAGATTATAAAAAGCTACATGGCTGTAGAATAACTGTAAATAGTGATATAAGCTTAAAATGAACCATAAGACTGTATTCTTTATATCTTAAAGTTTCTTCAAGTCTATTAAAGAAAATTGATTTCATATCATAATAAAAAAGATTAAATTACGTCCTTGAAGAGAACAGAAATCTGATTGCTGATGCGGCATATTATGCCAGTTCAACTCACGGTTGAACCGGGTGCCTCCGGTTACTTCTGTTTTCATGTGAGGATTATGAATAATATTCACTCTATTACGGATAATACGAATAATATTCTAAGAGTAACTGTGAAAAATATTTTCTGAAAACCTTCGTATATGAAAGCCTTGCTGTAGTATATGAAGCAGTAGGCCACAATATAATATGTATTCGTGTCAAAGGCCGCTACAGGGACACAGAAAGAGTATATAAAGTAGTCATTACATACATCCAATTGTACAATGTTATGTAACTTTATGTTGTTCAATGCTGAAGTGAATTGGTTGTGATTTCAAAATTAAATCACTGTACTAATTTTGTTGAAATTTGGTTTGAATTCGAAGTAGTGGGAGAAACTAGTTGCATAATAAAAAAATAATCACCTGTTTAGCTCAGTTTGCATCAGAGATATATAAGTGTTCGCCATTGAAGTTAGTTCTTCCATAGCCCAATTCTCATAAATGAGTGCTTGACGTTGTTGCTCAGCGAACAATTTCTTTTCATCACATATTTGATACAAACGATTCTGCAATTCTTTCACGCGACAATGCCATTCGTGTTTCGTTGAATGTATTTCCCTCCAGTCGTTTTCGAAATTATTGTATTCCTTTTGAAACTTGCTTACTAAATTTTGTTTTTTAGACGGTAGCGTTATTATTTGTTCCATCTTGTCTTTAATGAATCTTGCATACGGTATAAGACAGTTCATTTGTATTCGTTCTGCGAGAAATAATTTTTTCATATCGCCGACATAGGTCCTTTCTATTTGTTCCCAACAAGATGCTAAAGCTACACCAATAATTTCAGCAATGGGTATTTCTCCGTAATCCCAGTCTTCCTCTCCAGCTAATATCTTTATTTCTTCGTGGCTATAAATACTTTGTTCAATTTCCTCTTCGTCTGTCTTTTCTAAAAGAGTAATGGTGTCATTATTACCCATTTCATCTGTCTCTGATAATTTCTCTATTTGCTGTTCATTTTCTATCGATGCTTTGCTTCCCTTTGAAACCCGGTGTAATCTTTCTTTAGATTTCGAATTTGAGGATACTTCAGGTTTCACTGTCTTTGATTTTGTTCTTTTGTCATCATTAGATGGAAAATCTAGAGAGCTTAAAACATTATCTCCAAACAAGCTGCTACAAGACTTTAATGGCATAGTATAATCACCTATAATATATTTACAAATTTGTGAAAGCAAATCTTTATCCATCACTTCATAATACATGCTGTAGTTTATTCCTAAAATAGCATAAAATCTGTCAAGAAGGTCTGAATTTTCTTCGTTTAAGTCCCATATTATAAATTCTTGAAGTATGTCTTCCGATTCTTTAAGTTTAATATAACAAGTAAAATAACTTTCAAAGGGTACTTCGATTCTTTTTTTGTGGGGGTCATTTACAATTTTTGAAACTCTCACATTTTTGTAAGGATCTTTTTCTCGTTTTATGTGCTTTTTAATACTTTCCTCCAAGTAGATATCATCTGGATTATCTAATTCCTCTTCCTGAGGTGGTTCACGACCAGAAAATGTCTCTTCTAATATTCTTGCCTCTCTATAAGAATTTGGATAATTTATAATAACAAAACCATTGATATCTCTTTGATCCTTTAAATATTCTACAATAGTTGCAGCAATTAAATTATCGGTCAAGGAGTCACCAGAACTTAAAGCATTGTACACATAACGTCCTAAATCAGCAGCTACAGATAATACTATTTCTTCTTCTGGTATCGTTTTAGGTGTCTGTGTTTGCTTTGTATTTGGAGGTAAAATGGTATTACCTATCGAAGCATTTACTGCTTCATTACTTTTACTATATGTTTCATCTTCTGCTTTCATTAACTTAACTATTTCTTTGTTTTCTCCTTCTGAAGCCAAATTCACAAATTTGTCAAATGATAACTCTATATCAGTGCATCCAATCATTTCAAGTTTAAATGACCTTAGACAAAAATTAATTGCAGATTCAAGCCTAACTACGTGAATTCTTTTGAAATTGAGTAATTTTTGTATAGCTACAGTAATAGATCGATCTGGAAGACAACGCAATAACGCTTTTGTTGGAAAATCGGGTAAAGCGGCATGTGGTCTGGGAGGTGGATAAGGATATTTAATCTCTAGTAAAGTATAAACAACATGTCCTAAAATTCGCATTCCCAAATATTCATACTTTCTATCTTCAGAATCAGTGCTGAAATTAGGGATCAGAGACATCAGTGTCCACGGTCCTTGGTAATTGTGATATTCTATAAATTCACTGTCATTTAATGCGTCCTGACGACCTAATTCCAATCTAACTATTTCATCTTCTTTGGGATCATATTCTTCTTCTAATTCCTCTTCCTTGAGAAGGTTTTCTATTGGTTCCATGACGTCAAAAATAGGTTGTTTTTTGTAGTATAACATTTTCCACTCTCGAATAAAGTAAGCAGGTACCTCATCACCGATAAGCCGTTTAAAATATGCATATTTCGTAGCGTAATCTATTATTGATAAAATAGTCTCATAACAAATTTCGTAGTAATGTTGTCGTTTTCTTTTCATCTTTTCGTAGTATAATCTTTTGTGAAGCATGTTTTGCCTGTGTTTTTCAAAGTCCACTTCATTTACTTCCATATTAATCTGTTCCCTTACATTATCCAGAAACTGATTGAACTGCTGTTGCCTTTGATTAGCAAATGCATTTTGAGCTTGTATTCTATTTTGAACTAGATTTCGAGCTTGTTGTTTTGTTTCCATTATTTGTGTACAAATTTGTTTCTCAAAATGTGATAATTTCATAACTTTCTTCGCAAGTTCCATGTCCAGCTTATTTTCCTCTTCAGCAACAGTAAGATCCCACATAGATGAACTCAGTACATTACCTATTTGTTTTTGAAATTCTTCAGAATCAGTATTCTTATGAATTCTATTACATAAATTATCCATATAATTTTGAGTCCATTCTGTATCAAAAATAGATTTTCTTCTTTCATTTGCTTTCTCTTCCAATTCTAGAAGTTCCTCGTAACTATAATTTGTAAACTGAGAAGGATACCTTAATGCAAATTCATTAATTTCTTTAGACACCCTAGATTGACGAGTTTTTAGTTTTGTGGGTTCTGATTTTATAGGGGTTCTTGATTCCTCTATTTTATCAAGGATTTTGGAATATTTATGTCTGATAAAATCATAAGTTTCCTTAACTTTTTCAGCTTTTTTCTTTTGCCATGCAATAAAATTTCTTTCATCTAGTAATGGTTTTGAGAGATGATCAACTTCAGACTCTTTTTCTTCTATTTTATTTATTTTAAATCTGTGGTCCAAACTTTCTACTAATTTGGACGCTATTTTACTTTCTTGTTTAAGAAAATTTGTGCGATCTCTCTTGTCCAAGTAGAGAAACATTTGATAAAATAAACGAAACAGTGATGAACCTTTACCATCCATTAGATTTTGTAGCTCTAAGTCATTTATAATTATACCGATTTGAGCTAACCACTGGGCTAAATATCTCCAATTATTTTTTATATTATCTGCATCATTACAAGCCCTTATCAGATAATACTTATCGTCATTAATTACGTGATAACTTAGTAAAACACTGGCTATGATGTGACCATTTTTCATCATTTCTCCAAACTCTGCTGGTTCCCATTTAATCGGCTGATTTAATCTCTCTGTGAGCCATTCCTTTAGAATTTCAGCCATTTTGAGATGTTAAGTACCAATTTACTTTATTACAAAATATTTAGGTACAACATGTTATAAATTCTATTGTTGCACAATTTGTACCTAGTTAATATGGTATGAAATTTAAATAGAACCTAACTTTAGAAAATACAGAACACAAATCAAAATACTATATTAGATATTAATTTGTATGTAAGTAACATGTACCTACTAATAAAAATAAACATCACAACATAAACATATAATAAGTGACATTTACAAAGAATATTTAAGTGTAATTACTTTTTTGATCAGCCAGCGTTACTTTTAATAATAAATTTATTAAAAGTAATTTAATTTTAAAGTAATTTATTTTTAATTATAAATGCGAAAGTTTATATGTTTGGATGTTTGTTATTCAATGACCCAAAAACGGCTGAACGGATTTGGATGAAATATGGCACACAGATAGTTTATTACCTGGATACTTTTTAGCCTGGAAAAATGTTAGGTTTATGTGGGATTTTCAAAAAAGAACTACAGCGCGGACGATGTCGCTACTTATTAATAAACTTATACTTTATTTATTAGTTATTACATTAAATTGCTAGTAGCCGTATTAGGTACCTGAACTGTTTTACTAATTATTGATGATGTGAACCCTAAAAAACCTGATCACATATTCAATAAATTGTTGAACTGGTTTTTTCATGGTTTATTTTTTAACAAATGTTACTAGTCTGTGGCTATTGTTCTATCACATCTATCATATGTGAATTTGTCAATCATGCAATGACATTATCTGTGTAAAGTCAGTGAATATTATTATATTATGACTTTTTGTGATGTTTATTTTTATTATTAAATGCATATTTGATAAAATTTAATTGCTTTACTTCCAAAATGAAATGCAACGAAACAGAAAAATCTGTAAGGTTCGATTTAATTTTTAAAATTATATTAAACTTATTTATATATATTATTAATATTTCGGTACCCATTGTTTACAGAAATCTCTACATCACATGAACTTAGAAAATTTGGATAAAGCTTTGCATGAATTGGGTATGCTGAGTGCCATTACTGAAGCGCGGCGTGAATATTTACGCGAATCGAAATCCAGTTACGGCGTAATGCGGCTAAACACACGCTACGTATCCAATGTCACAGTGGGGTATTGCATGAAAAGAAATTTGAATAAGAACAGACTGTGCCCTTACGTTTTGCCCGTAAGGCATAGAACGAAAAGCGAAAACTCTGACTCTTTCGTCGGTGAGGCTACTGAAAGTTCACAATTCAAGAAAAATCTTTTAGAACCGTCCACAAGCGGTTGCAAAAGAGAATTGCTTGATGCGAAATGTGTAGCAAAACGTTGCCAATCTCTCGAAAATCTCAACTTATCCATGGAGCCTCTAAGCGGAGAACCCTCACCGGACATGGACTGCATGTCTACAGGTATTCAAAAACTACAAGTCGACGAATGACATAATACAATTGACAACAGTAGTGGTATAGTGGTAAAACACGCTGAACTTTGAAAAAGTGGCAGGTATTGAATTTTTTAGAATTAAATGATCAAACAGATATGGAATATTTTTCATGTGTACTTTTAACCAAATGGTATGGTGTATTCCCAATGCTCCCGACCTGCTGGTGTTATTTAAAAAAAAAAAAATTGTGAGTGGCCATGGGTCTTTAATATTAAATACTTTCAGGTCAATACAAGATATGTGAAGCATAGTTTTCTTGACATGGTGATTCGGGAAAACACCACTGTAGAAAATTTAATGTTCCTAGAAAATTAGCCAATTGAGTTTGTATGTTTTGTTCAAAGTATTTGTGTCCTTGGATTTAAACATTGCTCAAAACATTTGATTGGGTACAAATTTATTATTGTATATATTAGTAGGTATGTTATTTTGGCATTTGATATTGAGTGTCTAAATATTATGTGTGTTATGTGTAAGTGTAATTAGTTAATTTTTTTTTAACCCTTTACTACATTGTTTTATCTAAAATTATTCGACTATATATTGTGTGTATAAAATTAAATTAACACTAAAAAAATGTTCGGTTTGCAATAATGCTAGTCAAATTTAATAAATTTTATAGCCTTTTGTTGCCATTCAATGGTCACATTTACTTATTTGTATTTCAGTTGCTATTACCAATACTTTATGTAAGTTAGTTCTTAGCTATTTTTGAATCTCATCTCATGTGGTAAAGGGTTAAGAATAAGTTTCAGTCCAAATGATATAATTCTCACATTTTTCTGATACCCTTATGGACTAAGTTTTGAAACTAACCTTATGTTAGAACGTTTATCCTATTAAAGTCACAGCTCCTATAAGCCGGACAGTGGACCTATCTGCTGACATTTACATTAAAAAGGGGAACTGACAAATTTTTGGTACATATAATTTTATTTTTTAATGTACTAATGTATAATTAAAACCTAACAGATAACATATTAGTTTATGTTAAATTAATTCTATATGCTACTGAAGTCAGAAAATTTAATTTTAGAAATTGATCATTTTAAGAAAAACTTAAGATCAATGAGAATGTTAGTACATTATGAGAATCGTATCATACAGGTCTGATCCTGAGAACTATGGTTACCTAAACTATCACATAAGTGTTTGTTACTTTGTTGTTCTAAGCCACTTGTGCAATTTGAGATTTCAAATGGCAGCCAAGTTGCCTCTTATTTTAAAAGTACCTACACACGTTTCTTGCATTTGTAAAAATTTAATAGTTACCTTAGAACAGAAGGGCAAATTTTTCATTAAAGCTAGATTATTTTAAGTCAACCTATTTTTGATTCAACGGTAAACAATAAAATACCACCGTTTTTTATAAGCCAGTGAAAGAGACCCCTAAAGAAGAGTGAGCCCGCTGCTTCAGTCGATGGTTCCATCGCATGCGACGGTGCTTACAAAGGAACGGAGACTGCTTCGATAAACAATAAGAATACAAACAGCTTCCTACATTATTTAGTTTTCGCGCTTCTAAAAATCTCAAGTCTTACCCTCGTATTAGCGAGATATGTGTATAATAAGCATAAGTTGAAGCACCTTTAAAGATCTGCAAACATTCAGCAGAAAAGTTATCATATTTCTGAATTGAATCTTTTTATGTAGCGGGTATTAGCATTTGGCAATAAATAATGTTAACATGTTACTTTAAAGATAAACTGAATGAATACATGATAGATGATACTAAAATAAAAATAAAAGTGATTTCAGTTTCATGTATTAAGTAGACATTATGTGTCAAATAAAGAAAAAGTGGCTTAGAAACAGATGATTACGATTTGTTATCGATTTTGTTATTTTTTTTAATGTGTAAGTATTTAAAAATAAATATAAAAATTGCTTTCATAAATTGTAATTTTATTATTATTCATAAAACTAAGCTTGGCGGTTATCTGGCAAGGTATTCAATCACAGATTCTAGTTCCTTAGGTCTCAAAGTGGCCCAGGTGGACTCCCAGGGGTCCACGGGAGACTCAATGGGGTTTACATTGGCGTGAAAAAAAAAAAACAATTCTCACTCATTTAGAACAATCAATTTGCACTCATTTAGAAAATGGTTGGAACTCAGCCGCAACGCAAATTTCCCTATTATATTCAAATCTTCACATTTTTTGTCGAGTTTTGCGAATATGGTAGAAATGTAGCTGCAGGGGGTCCATCGGGACCAACTAAATTTTGAAAGTGATCTATGAGAAATAAAGTCTGGGAACCTCTGTTTTAGATATTTCTTTATTATGCTTATTATTGTAATTCTGTTTACAAGTCTACCCAATTTTACATTTCTGATAGTGAAACAGTTCTAACCTCATTTCAAAACATTAACTTTCTTTCAGATTCCTAGATCTAACTTTTCACTTGCCATATCAAGAACTCTTAACTAGATATTGCATTTTTTAGATCGTTAGGAATAAAACTCTTCATAATCTACCTTTTTTTATATAAGACCAAAGTTTCTGTCACTTGTTTTAAAATGACCCTTTATTACATTCATTTATGATACTACAGTAACCTGTCGCCTCAACTGAAGGGTTAAACAATATTCAGTAAATTCATATGTATCAGCTTTATAAAGACAGCTTAAATTTTACTTTTTCTAAAATGTCAAAATATAATGAAATAAAAAACATCGTTTGTAGGCAACTTAAAATCATTTATTTGCATTGTTGAGTAACACTTAAAAATTAATAAACAACAAAATTTATTTCGTAAATTGCTTTATACTTTTGTATTACTACTCCTGTGAGTAAATCACTGCGCGAACGCATCTTTTCAATCATAGCGCCTTCACTTTCAACTGTTTCATTTTTGGAGTTTTGCGCTTTTGTTGGCGTTTCTGCTCTTTCAACTCCCAACGGCGTTGCTTCTCGGGATCATCCTCCTGTTAATGTCATTAGATATTAATGTCATAATTCTAATTAATAATATAATAGTTACGTTTTCACGCTTTAATCACGCATTATGAACTCCAAATGTTGTTCATTAAAATAATAAACAAATTGGAGGTATGTGGGTGAGTTTGCTCACGCGCTATTGATTTGTTACGTCAATATCAGTCAGTGTCCGGAGTCGCTCGGAGCTCTTTTTATGCGCATTGATTTATACACAACACTTTCAACTTGGAGGGAATTTTCTGACTTGCTTGAGCGGGCCATTTAAAAATCCTCCGCGGGCCACAGTGTGGCCCGCGGGCATAGGGTTAAGCAGCCTTGCATCAGGGATACAGAAAAGGACGTAGGGTACCTTTCATTAAAAAAAGTACTGTTCCCGATCCCGATGGGTCATCTAAAAATATAAAAAAATTCAACATCTGACAGAAATATATGAGCAACTAGCTGATGCCCGCGACTTATTTCACGTTGTAAAATGAAAAAATAACTGACATGTTTATCACTGTGACGACGGTGGCACCCATTTTTTTAAATATTTTTAGATGATCCCTCAGGAACCTAACACTTCTCCATGATAAAAAGTATCCTGTATGTTAATCCACATAATATATATCCATACTCACAAACTTTCGCATTTATAATATTAATTAATTAGTATGATTTATTTACCTACTGTAAAGTTAGGTTAAGAATAGGGTAAGTAGTGGAAATGGGTTCTGGCATCCCTTGCTCACTCACCAAAACACAACAGCACACGTGCTGTTATTTCATGGTGGTTACTGCTACCAGACAGGCTGCCCCAATGACTATGAAACGCAGTGTGCCCTGCCACTACTTTCCAGATTCAGACCAGAGCCAACTTTGAAAATATGATTTCTAAAGTTGACCCTGAATAGAGCCCGGGAATCATGAACAAAATGTTAAGGCAAGCACCTTAATCACTCATCCAACGGGTACAATAAAACATTTATCTGTTTGTGACAGAAAAAGGTTTGTGGCTATGATAAGTTGAGTACTATAAACATAACATATCAGCAATAGTTTTCGCAGTGCACGCCAAATAATGACTTTCATAGGCAAATTTTTGATACCATGGGTTACGTTATTGTAATTTCGTAGGAATGTCTAATTTTTAAAAAATATAAAATACAGCCCATATGCTCGCTGGTAATGAAAGAATTTTGAAGAAGAATAGGTGAAAGAATTTTTAAAACACAAACCAAATTTATAATATTAGTGTAGATAAAGAGTGTTTTTACTCTGTCATTTGTTATCCATTTTGTAGTGTAAGTTAACACCACCTTCTCTCAGGAGACCACATACCATCAAATGGACCACACTACCTGCCTCCTTCTATTTACTCACAGTGGCGACTTTTAAAGTTTTGTTGATAAACTCACCACCAATATCCTCTCCTTCTCTTGCTTTCTCTTTTCCTCTCGCCGTTGAGCGGCCTGTTCCTGGCGGGCCGCGTGTGCCCCCCTAAGCCAGGCCTCTGCCACTTTCTGGCGACGTTTCTCGCACTTTGCCAGCGCCTGTAAAACAACGTAAAGTAAAGTCACACATCAACAACGCAGCTTAATACTCGAACTCAACTTGAGAAGACACGTACGTTATCATAGAAAACTTTCTTTTGACATACAATTTAATTTTGATTTTAAACACAAAGTTTATGATTATTATTATTATTTAACATCACAGTAAATTGGGGCTAGGCAGCGCCAACTGTTGGTGAACTAAGGAACATATAAATAACATTAACCAGACTCTAGCTAGAGAATAAATAAATAAATAGTCAAGACTAAACACACCAATTGTATGACCCCAAAGAAGCACTTATGGGATAACCATACAACGGACAGGGGGCGAAACCCTACACACCCATACCAAAGCTAACTTTGAAAATTTCATTTGCAATCTTTGTGGAATGGAGCGCGGGATTAATGAGACTGAGCTCTAAAGCAAACACTTTAACCACTCAACCAATAGGCTCGCCAATGAGATAAATATGTGTCGATTGATTTATATGGTTCGTTAATTATTTATTACTATTTTTTACAATTGACAATTTCGTTACTAATTGTGACAGCATAGACATAATCGTAATTACAGGTCAGAACATTTTTATAGTTTAGATATTTATATTTAGATTAAACGGCGGGTAAAACCGCAGCGGGTACTAAAATATGTTAAGAATGCATCCTATGTAGGTTCAGTATGGACACTAGGGTGTTCGGTAGCCGACATCGCAAATCCCAGAGAATTTTAATTTCATGCGTGGATTACAGATGATGATTAATTAAACTATCTCAATGAAACCTTGAGTCTCCGAAAGTATAGCCAGGAAATTAGGAAAGTTCGGAAGCGTAATTGTTGGGAATGCCCTCGAAAAAGATAAAAAAGAATACCTCCTTGCTGAGCCGCAGCCTCTTGACCTTGTCCAACAGATAGAAGACCAGCTGCAGCAGAGGCCGTACCTCATCACCACCGCCTTCGGGGCCGAGGGAGAAACTGGCCAGCAGCACTCTTTCTGTGTCCGGTGGTTTGCTAGTCGTTGTTTCCCTGAAAAAGAATTACTCAATCATATCACGATAACAATTAAATAAAAATCTGACATATACAGGAAAATAATATTAATCACTATAAATTTATTCTTTCTTTACGTTTTGGAATCTAATATCTCGCCATAAATTGTAAGACACTCACTCCTGGTTCTTGGGGCCGCAGTAGCGGTCGGAGATGTGTATGTATTGCAAGTGGTCTGCGTAGAGCTGTAGCGCGGCGGCCACGCGCGCGTCGAGCAGACCGCCGGCAGCTTCAGGCGTCTCCGCCATGACGGCGAGGGACGCGGGCAGGCCGTGCTTGTCACCCGCGCGTCTCTCCGGGCAGAAGACGCTCAGGTCGTGCATCTCCTTGGCGAGGCGGGCGGCCACCTTCTTCTGCGCGACGCACAATACGAAAGGATCGCTGTCATCTTTGCCGAGTTCCACTCGCACGAGCAGCGTGTCCGTGGTAGGCTTAACTGCGCCAATCAGCACGTGTACGAGGTCTTGACGCTGTGACACACCACAATATAAAATTACTAACTAGCTTTAAGTTTCGAATGTATCATTCAAA
The DNA here is from genome assembly GCA_910589475.2 of Bembecia ichneumoniformis. NCBI lineage: Eukaryota > Metazoa > Arthropoda > Insecta > Lepidoptera > Sesiidae > Bembecia > Bembecia ichneumoniformis. Next base: position 14,221,661 of record OU342536.1, on the reverse strand, counting down.
TACTTATTAGCGTCGATAAGTATGGCTATGGCTTGCAAGTATATGTTCAGTGAGTAAATACCTTGATTAGTTTAAGGGTGAGCAGCATGCCTTCGCAGCAAACCCGTCCACTGCACCATAAGGTGAAAGAGTGCTCCGCTTCCCTCTGCCAACCGCGTTCGCCATCCGCGCAGACTACATCTGCACCGGTTTCTCCTGTAACAATTTAATTTGAATTTAACATTGTGCCCTGCCATTACTTTCTAGATCCAGACCATAGCCAAAAGTTGAATTTTCAAAAATAACCCAGCCGGGAATCGAACCCGGGACCTGAGACACAGTGTTAAGATAAGCACCACTCATGCAATGGGTTCGTCCAATTTGGATTGATTTAATCTTTCAATCCTATAAGCATTTTATTAATAGGAAATTCAGTACAGTGATCTAATTATCAAATTTAGGTTTATTAAGTTTCCAGTAAGTGGTGCTTCTAGAAGTATCACGTGATTTATTAGGAAATAAATCTAAAATATTATTCACCAAGTATTTTAATTTGACAACAAATTTGAAACAGTTTTCAACTTTTTTTTTAATGGAAAGGACGTCATTGTGCATATGTAGACCCTGAAGGCCATAATTTAAATAAATGGTTAAATACTTACAAGATTTTCCTTTAGATATTGTAGCAAACCATAAATTATTTTTAACCACATATTAAATCGAAAACACTCAAAAATCCAATGTGGTAACACTGGACTATCACTTTTCGTAAAGTTTACATTCTTCATCCAATGCTTTCAAAGTTTGAAACTCACCGACTAACGCGAAGTTCTCATTCAATAGGGGTGCATGCAGTTTGAGGAATGTGGAAGCTATCGCGGTGTTCTTAGCGCGTCCTATCGCGTAGGACAACGCGTACGCAGCTAGGGCACAGCACAGAATACCCTCCAACCAGTATGCGTCCCAGCGGGCACGAAGCAATAGAGGCACCTGAGAAAAAAATTACATTTTCATGTAAAAATATAAAGGACAGGCATATGAGATCTCGCCGATATAGCTGTTTGAAGACATAAAAAGGGAAGTGAAGCCTGTTGCTATAGTTAATTTTTTAGAAATTGTTGATAATGTTATTGTAGGTTGGATTAAAAAACTAGTGAAGGGAACTACTGAAAACTCTTAAATGAAAAAATAAATAAATAATTAAACATTGTAAGAGGATGCAGTTAGCAATGAAGAACACTTGAACTGTTAATGTCTTTTTTTTACACCACTCGGTTAGAAGTGGATAACATATGATAGGCGCGAAAACTGACAGGCATTAGCGGAGCCCTATACTTAGTCCGGCATGGACAAGCACTTTCAGAACGTGAAACGGAAAGTACATCGGTAGCTTCGCGGTGAAGCCCAAACCAGTAAAACGAGAAATTGCGTCTACCGCGGCACGCGCGCAGATGCAGGCTGCGCGGGGCGTGTATCCGCCTTCGGTGTTTTAATCCGTCCGACTTCACAAAATGGCCGCTTGTGTATATGGCCGGCCTGGCACGTACCCCACTCTCGGGCGGTCGAAAAATTAAAAATTATTAAAAATCATCTCAGCTGCAGAACATCCACTGCTGAACATAGGCCTCTCCAATAATTTTCCAACAGGACCTTTCAGAAGCAGTCTGGATCCAGGGTCGATCCGCGGCGTTATTGGGTCCGTCAGTCCACCTTGTGGATCGACCTCCTATGTTGATCCATTGATGTAAAAATAATAATAATAAAGTGGTCGGAAAAGTGCGTAATTATGGCGAATAAGAAATAATGTAATAATGACATTTTTTCTGTGATAATTGAGATTGTAACGTTTAATTAAATTTTTAGCCTTACAGTGTATAAAAATAACTCTTTCGCGCATTATAACCGAGGGTACAATTAATTTTTATGGTAACTTTAACATGCTTCATTCGAGTTTTAGTAGCCTAAATTTTACGAGGTAGCGCCTTAAAATAAGACTCACTGAATAATGTCAAATAGTACCTTAGTAATAGTGATTTTAGGTTGCTCTGAGGTGCGCGGCGGCGGACTGTCCTGGAAACCCTCGAACTCTTCAGGGTCCTGGAAGTGCTCAAACTCATTGTCCTCATCGTCCTGAAAAAGTCACATGATAATGCATAGGCCCATCTGATTCCAGTATCATCTTCTCTCTTTTATTACAAGATCAATTCACAATAATGTGCTGTTATGTTTCAGTGAGTGAGTAAGGTATTCCAGAGTCAATTTCCTTATCCCTTCCTAATCCAACTAAAGTCGGCAGCGCACTTGCAGCAACTGTGACGTTGCTTGTATTAATAGGTGAATGTCAGCCTGTCTTACGACCTTTATATAAAAAAGGCAAGCGTTTATTATTTCTAATCAACGCATGAAAAGGAAAAGATTATGTGCAGTACCAATTGATATGAGCAGCGAGGATTTGCCCCATGGACTATCATTGTTTATGACAATAACATACTTATTAATAAATTCATAAGTAATACTTTATGTTATTTAGAGGAATTTTCAAAGTCCAACTAAACAATTTTAGCATGTAAAGGAAATCTTCAAGTAACGAATGAAGACCGGTGGGTTGCGTGGTTGTTACGCTTAAATAACACCAAAAGTGTTTAAATAAAACACATTCTAAAAATGCATTAGATACCATTAAACATTTTGCCAGAAAGGCCATACCTCAACAATGATTTCATCTTCAATTTCACCATTTTCCTCAAACTCGTTTGTTCTCTTCACTTTATGAGAATTCATTTTGATTTCTTCATTGCCAAATGCTGTAATAAAAAACAATTTAAAAAAAATATTCATCACCATTTCACCCAATAAGCTACCTGACATAGGCTCCAAATAATTTTCCAATAGCACCAGTTAGAAGTAGACCGGCTTGAGCATCGACGTAATACCCTACTAGACGCCTAATATCTTAATTTCTACAAATAAATAATAATTCTGTCAAAGCGCTAAAGTATGCGGCTCGAGGAGAGCGGTAAAAGTGCATGCTGTTTGGCCGGTTCAAGGTCGGTTTTATGACATACCGAAATATATCCATATACTTGTTTTTGTCCATATATTAAACAAAGTCTAAGAAAAAAAATATATGAGAAATATATATATAAAGAGTCCAAAACAATACAGTATTAAATTATATTCCTTACCATTATGAAATAACAGCATGTTTTGTTGTTTTTGGTATGTGTATGTGTGTGTGTGTGTGTGGAAGGGATACCAGAGCCTATTTCCTTATCTGTTCCCTTATCAAGGTTCTATCAAGGCATTGCTTATGTTTATAATAAGCTACCTACCAATAAGTGAACTAAGCCTGTCAAATACAAACAAACCAAATGTATTTTTAAGTCCCATCGTGAAATTGTAAGCTAAATGTCATTAAATATTTTTACTGTAATAAGAACTTCTGTCAGGTAAATAAATCTACTATATGGTATAATAAATCATATTAAAGAAAAAACAGTTTTTTTATATAATAAATTATATAAAAAAAATACATAGTTTTTTTTTTCTTTTTTAATGACAGCAGAATTTATTTGTTGGATTCGGTTTAATGACATTTTTCCCTGTTGTATCTTTTATCATTTTTTGCATGGCATAACATTACAGAGTACAGGTACACAATATTCTAAGAATTGAAACATTACAATGTTTTTTTAATCAAAAACAGATCATAGAAAGATTTTAAATTACTCTACCTAACCCTGACCATTGCTATTGACTTAATATCTATTGTCAATTTATTTAAAAGTATCTACAGTGTATTATGGTACACTAGCGACCCACCCCCGGCTTCGCATGGATGCAATTCTATTCTGCAAATAATATACACAAACTTTTATAGACTGAATCCTGGTACATAAAAATCTACAAAATTATGTGATATCATTTTAAATAAATAATTAAATCACTTATTCCTCACAATTTTTTGAGGCTGGTATGTCGTCCTCGTCGGAATCAAACTGTTCAAACTCTGCAAAATCATCATCCTCCAATGTAGTGTCTTCATACCCCTGCACTGACACCCAACAGCAGAGAAACATCAATAACACCACTAATAACCGCATAGTGAACCTGAAAAAAATATAAATGTTTTCTTTGTTACAAAATAATTCATTATGATTTTAATATATTTATTTCCTCATAGTACCTATTATTTTCTCTCTGAAGTTATTTGAATACTTATTTTATTATAACTATTGTTACTTTTTTCTAACTTAACCACCACAAAAAATGTGCTATAATGAAAAATCAATTTTCATTTTCATAAATGTATAAGTATTCAATGTGTTTTTTCATTTTAATTTAATTTGGTGAAACTTAAATTATTTAATATAAATTAAGTTTACATGATCCCAATGTTGAAGCATAAGTCTTCAGATAAGATTTAGATAAAGAAAATTAAATTGCAGTAATAATATCAAACGAAGGTATGGAGACAACTAGAATTTTAAAAATTTGCATATTTTCTTGATATTAGTCCAAGCGAATTTTTGTGTACTTGGCTATTGATAGATAAAATGAAACATCTTCTGCTTTTGACAGACATCGATCACGCCGTCCATGCAAAATTTGCACTAAAGAAAAATTAACAAAAAACAAAACCCAAATACATAATATATCCTGTCCAATACAGGATTTACATATAATAAAAGAATAAATCTTGAGAAATCGATATAGTTTATAACTTACAATACTCGTCACTAATAATTTTAAAATTATTAGGAGGTGACATCGAAACAACTTCTTAAATGGTTAGTAGACAATACAAGGGAAGGCGATAAATTTTTTTTTACTACTAAGCACCATTTTAATAAGCAAAATGACTATAAATTTATTCCACAGTCATAAGCTGGGCAACTTCACCGGCGACAGTAACCATCCCCTCACAAAAAAGCATATTTCCAAGTTAATTGAAAACCAGTGGAGACAATTTTCAATTAACTTTATACTTTCAAATAGTGCACACTGTTACTATGAATGTTTTGTACATTACAAAAGAAATACTCATCAGGTCAAAATATTAAATAAATGGAGAGTAAAGAATAATGGGGTCGAAGCCCCTAATACAGACAACTGCATTTATGCATGTTTCAGCACATGAATAAGGGATTCCCATTTTGTCTCTTAAGATAGCATTCGGATCAAGACGACCGCGACGCGAGACCGCGACTCGAGACCGCGACCGGCGACCGCCACCCACTGCTTTATATGAATTAATAGGAAGTACTGACGGATGCAAGCAACCGAGTCGCGCGACGTGTGGGCGTGGCCTGCCGGCGCCTTGCGTCGCGCGACTCGGTCGCTCACAAGGCAGTGCCGTGGCGCGACAGATGCAAAATGGCCGTGTTTTCTTCGCACAAAGACGAAATTTTAATAGAGTTAGTTAGTAAAAACGCACCTTTATTGAGTACAAAATTAAACTGACTTTGATTAAGCCTACAATACTTTCTGAACTTTTCTTCTTTATAATTTAAATGTCGTTTTATGAGTGTCTGAAAGCAGCCCTCTTCTTCTCGCGACGTAAACAATGTATCGATTTTCATCCTTTTTTTCGGAGCACATAATAAAAGAAGGATATCATCGTCTTCTTCTTCTTCGTCTTCTAATAACTGTCGAAGAAATCTTTTTCTGTTCATAGTTAAAACGCGTCGTGATGGAATACAACCGTTTAGTTTAGTAACTGCAAGCATACTGAGTTTCGTATGGGTCGCACGACTCGTGTCGCGTAGATTCGTAGGTAGCTGTCGCCCTGCGACCTGCGACCGGTTGCCGGTCGCGGTCTCGGGTCGTGGTCTCTCGTCGCGGTCGTCTTGATCCGAATGCTATCTTTACTCTTTTTCCTAATAGGGTTGACAGGTACCTTTTTACCTTTAAAACAATTAAATCTAAATATTTGCATGTAGGCAGAGCATAGTTTGTACTGTAACTGCTTGTATAACGATAAGATCATGATAAGATCACAAACAAGTGTTTGTGCAAATAAAGATTTATTTATTAATTTTTATTATCTAATAAAAAATATTAAATGTAAGTATACAACATAATAATGTTACATTAAAATTACACTAAATGGCAGATAAAATTGACCACTCCAGAGAAGATTAAACAAAAAATAATAAAAGTAGTTCAAGATTTCTATAATCTTATCACCTTGTCAAGGCTGTTAGTTTTAGTGAACTGCAACTTGACAGGTTTCCAGTTTACCAACTACATTGTTGTTAATAAGATATAACTTTATATCTTGTAATCTTTCTTGGTAACTATGTGCTGTATTTTAAATATTTTCGTTGACAATAATTGAGTATGTGGGAAGAATACTAACATTCAAATATGTGGTTGAATAAATATAAGCTTCAAGATTTACCTCCTTCAGTAATGCATTAATTAACTCATTGGTATCATTGTGTTATGGTGTTTATATTAATGAGTATAAATAGCATTGTCAAATTATATATTTTTATAATTTTAAGGTCGACAGACAGGCTGATGTTAGGTTAGGCTACCATCACCTATAACGCAAACAACATCACAGGTGCTGCAACACATGCACTGTCAACCATAGAAGAATTAAGGATTAGGAGGGGATGTGGTAATGGGCTCTGGCATCCCTTACCCACTCACTGAAACACAACAGCACACATACTGTAATATAACGGTGGTATATTGTAAGAGGGTGGTTACTGCCGCCAGATAGGCTGCCCAAAATTATAATTTTAATAATCTTAATTATAAGATTATAAAGAGACACGATGTAATCGATCCTGGTTTTGATAAGGAAATAGAGCAGGGCTCGGTGGGGCACTGACTCAGCACTACAAGCTTGCACAAACTGTATGAATAAGTGTTGATTTACTTATTACTAACCTAATCAAGCAGAGGGTTCCTCTGTCAATATCACATAGTACACCAAGTGACTTAAAATCACTGGAAAATACCAACAAATTAAAGTCTTTACCAAGATGAGATTGTTTCCATGTTCCTTTTGTGTGACTTCCATTAATAAAGAACAGTTTGTGTTGTGTGTGGTAACTTTCAGGATTATTGATATATATAAATCAAAAACTGGGCAACTTGATGAATAGACATTGAAAAAGTGATATATTGAAAATGAGACAAAGCCTAGACTGGAGACTAAATTCGTAATAAGTACTTAATTGGTGGTTATAGGGGTATATGACAATGTGCCAATACAGTTTCTAATTCCCATGATAATTAATTTAGAAACTGCTGAGTAATAATCAAGTATTTACTAAATCATGACATAAAATGTTTTCATAACCTAAAAAAATGGTTGTAAATTTCAACACACTCTATTGAACGAATCGTAAATAGTTTATAATTCGCTGGACAAATTAGGCCAGAGTGTCATAGTTTAATAATAAAAAAGGAAATTTAAAGAATTTTTCACATATTAAATATTATAATTTTCAATAAAAATAATACCTGTAATATTGTCTTGACTAGATATCACTATATTAAACAGTTACTGAGTTTCATTCATTTATATTTACAAATAGCTTATTTTACGTAATTTTAACTCCACTTTCAGAAATGGCAATGACAATTTGACAAACAAATAGCGAGAAAATAAAATAGCTACAAATCCTACAATCACAGACACAGATATCATACCGTCCTGCCCACGGAGCATATACAAAGAGGAGATGGCCTAAACAACTGTGCACTGATTTCAAACTAGGTCCTGACGTCATTTTTTGTGGGCGTGGTCTTGGTCAGTCTGCTGTCGACATCGGCACGGAGTGGTGGCGCTTGTTTGTTGTAGTCAAAATTCATTTGCAATTTTCTATTAACTTTATAATTAAAAATAAGTAAAAAAATATGAAGTGTTGTGTGCTATCGTGTAAAAACTATTCGGATAGACGTTCCGATGCCATGGATGGCATCACATTTCACTTGTGAGTAATTTTATTCATACTTTATCGAGACGAATTCTAGAAAAATATCTTTGCATTGCCATAGTTATGCTACTTGACTAAAGATGGCGCAATATTGTATAACATAAACGGCTTTTAGCTACGTAAATAACATTTATATCTTCAAAATTATACGTATTTAAGTTGGCTATAATTTTACTAAAGACTTCTTTGTTGAGAAAAATGTCGTCTTATTATATTTTAATCATTGATTTAAACCTTACTTAGCTCGCCTGCCATCTATCGTGAAGTAGTCAATAATTGTATATACAGAGCCGTAATTAAAATTGTTTTTATAAATTTAATTATTAATCAGTAAATAATTATGTTTTAGATTTCCATCCAGAGATGACTTAAAACGGGAATGGATTAATTGGCTATTAGTTACGTTTTTTTTCTGTATATTAAGTTATAGGAGCTGTACAATTTGAGTAAATAAATAATTAGTTGAAAAATAAACAATTCTTTGAAATTCAGTACGTCCCTGTATTCGATACTAGTGCTATCTAGCAATACATAGCTAAACAACGTAGTGAAAGGTCGATAGACGAAGGTTTTCTTTTTACCGCTAGATGGAAAAAGTATAATTGGGCGGGGTCTAACTTCCTCCTTGCCCCGCGCAGTAGTCACGGCGCCGCTCTATAGAAAAATTCAATAACAACATCTCCTCTTTGTATATGCTCCGTGGTCCTGCCAATCAAGTGCAAGTGTTGCCACTTGCCAGTTGCCAACAATAATTTTGAAATTCCGCCGTCTGTAATGTGAAATTCCGTTAGAAATTTGTCATATATCACCATTTTCTCGTCAATTAAATCCGTCAAAATACTTATTAAAAATCAAATCTAAAATAAAATGGTTGTAATAAGAACAGATATTAAAAGGAATATATAAATCAATATCTTCGTCATTTTTAGTTTCTGTGTTCTCAGTTATTGAAGAAGTGGTAACGGTTGTTCGTTGGTTGTAATTTTGAATTATTCTAATTCTATCTAACTTGAATGTCTGTATATGATGGCATGTCGTAAGTAGGACAAGTTTTTCTATTTCGCGTCAGTCCCGCGTGTATGTGAAACAGAGGTAGCTTAATAATACGAATATGCCTAAATTATAACTGAGACCACAACAGAACAATATTATTCCATTTGAAATAGAACACAAATATTTTGTTTACTGTTGCTTGAGGAATTTCCTCCACAAATAGTATGTTATATTTATTTAATATTACAGTTCCTTTAAGAAAATATTAAGAAATAATTAGAAATAATTCAAAACAGCAGGATTTGGTAAAAAAAAAATGGTTGAAAATATATCCGTTATCTGTTGTAACGGAATAAAATTCATTACTTATTGATTTATATTTACCGTCAGTAAATTATTGAATAAATACTTAAATTACAATATATTTTATTCCGTTACCTGCCATTGTTATTTTAATTAATATCATAAGCAGGCAGTGAAAAATATTTTAGCGCGCTCCAAATGGCCATATAAGGTAATGTCCATCCATTTTTAGTTACCCACGAAATAATCAAAAATTACACACGCGAGGGGGGCGCCCCGCACCCCCCACTTCAGCTGAGTTTAAATATGAGACCGCCGCGCCCCCCCGCGCACAATGTAGTTTCTAAAAATACAGGCAGCGCCTCGCGCCTAATAAATTATAAATATTACTATTAACTTTAATTGTAAATTGTTTAAAGTAATTGAATGTATATATTTTTTAATAGTATAAAGTAACGTACCATTTGAATGTTGAATGCCATAAGAAGCCCCAAATTAGGGTAAGTGATTTTGGTATCATCGCTATGCCTAGCTTCTGATCTCTTGCTAACTTCTGCTTGTTTAACATTGTGTAGTGTTGTGTGTGTGTGTCTGTGTCTTTCCCCATACAGACAGTACCGGCCTGCTGAGCAGACGAGGGCGATAAAACATCGCCGCCGTCCGCACATTAAATGTACTTATATATTTCTCATTGTTTAAATTAATTTTCTTTTCAATTGTAAAGGTCTCACGCCACCGGCTCGCAGTCATGGTCTTTCTGTTGGTGCTCGTCGGGGCCGGTGGATGCGTGAGATCAGTGAGCTGAACTACTGTTTACGGCGGTCCATTCGTTGATCAATTCCAGGGTCCCAGGTCCCGCTTAAGGAAGGGTGCTTCACGTCGGCGCCGAGCACCGCCGCGTTTCCAGGCCTCCACGTCGGTACTGAGCACCGCCTCGTTCCCGGGTCCCACTTAAGGGAACCCTTCACGTTGACACCGAGCACGGACGCATTTGACGTCGTCGCCACTACAACAGCCCGAGGTCGCCAAGGGTGGAACGCCAGGCCACCGCGCATCGTCGACGAGCGTCGCAGACTCCTCCCATCCGGTTCCCGACGTGCACGCACCCTCCAACAAGTTAAGCAGACCATTTCATTGACCCATTGTCGATGAGGAAGTGACCAGGAGGACCGTTCGACTTTCAGTAGCTCACGACCCTGACCATTTAAATAGCCGACCTATTATCCTCATAATTAGCATAGCATATTAGTATAGTTAGATAATAATGTAAAACATAGGTTTATATATAATAAATATTATTGTTCGTACTTTTCTCTTTTTGCCCCGCGACACTGTTAAAACTTGTTTTCTTCTGATTCCTTCTTAAATCAGTCCGCTAGATGGCTAGATCTGACGGAAAATCCGCTAAGTTGGCAACAGCTTGCCGTAGGAAGGAATACATAAAATATTTGCACAAGTGGGAAATATATCACTTCCTTGTGTCAAACTGAGAATAATAGACACGTCGTTATCCGTGCACATATTACTTTCACATTACTTTATAATGTAGTAAACGCACGCGTACAACTGGTTGATTGACGTACAACTTTTAGGGTGTTGGGAAAACATCGATATATCGATTTTTTTTTATAATAATAGTTAAATTTTCGATATATCGATTTACAAGTATCGAAACTGTATACAAACTGTTTTTTTTTTCAGTTGTAACACTGAGGTTAGTTTGTCAAACTGACATAATTTTTATCATCGGTCGTGTGAGCCCCATGGAAGTAATAAGTACTATATACAACAGGAATGACCTGTTGTCGCAAAATTGAAGCCGAAAGAGAGATCAGTAACTGTACCTCTTATCCCTCTCTGGCGATGGTGAATATATTGAAATATGATTTAAGGACAATAATTATAAAAAATGATTTGTGGTTTGACGTCAGCAGATCATTGCTTCAGATGGATTTTAATCGAAGATGCTAATGATAAACTTGCCCTTTGCGGTACTATACATTTCCTGTTTTTGCTTGCTTTTCACACTCGCGTCATATAGGTAGGTACTTACCTACTGGTCCTTGTGGGACACGACATGCAGCTGGACTGAGATAAAATTACGATAAGCTACCTATTGTGGTATATTTAATTAATTAGGTAAGAAAAAAACAGTTAAGTTTGTAACCGCGAAACCTCTGCGGGGCGTTAGGGCTCCGCAGGCGTTCCAACCGTTACTCACCGACTGAAACTCAGGGGTAGACACTACACGAGACCAGTGTTAACTCTCAGGGCGCCAAATACCTGGGGTGGACTTAGACAAAAGAAAGCCAAGTTCAATCACACAACACTTTACTATATCAATAAATGTACACACTATATAACAAATGAAAATTTATACATGAAAGAGAAAACAATTTAGTTTAGAAGGTTGGTCCTGATCTTCCTCGCAGAAGGCGGGGGATGCTCTTAAACACTCACTTGTAGACACAAAGCACACAGACCACGCCGAAGTGATGCCACGTGGCCTGGTGGCTCGGCGAAGGGGTACCTGTCGACACGTGGATGTCGTCGCCGTATTTATCCATATTTCCCTAACATTAGGATCTTTAGGAAATCTGAAATTGAACCCGTTATGTTAATAGAGAAAGGAATAAAAAATGCATAGGTATTTAAGTTATTTGTTCTTGAACTAGGATTGGATAGTCATGCATGGTCACCCTAATTGTTCACTAACAAATTATGTTTAAAACTATTACCTGTGAAAAGATAAACCACAATCAGGATAATACTCGCTTCCGCAAGCCTCCACGACACAAATTCTCCCCATTTTAATTAAAATTCTTCAAAAATATCACGAAATTAAAAATTTCCGCCATTGACGTCAGAGTCGGCGATTTCATGTGGGGTTGTCAGGTCAGGTGTCCGTATTTCATACAAATAAAAGAAAACCTATACGCCAATCGCAAAATTTTTGCGTTAATAAGGCTTTACACGTAGCAACAAATAATATTGCTTTAACATGTCGGTAATAAATTATTATTTATATTTAGAAACATTTTAGAAGTAAATGTTTTTACTTCATTACATTACATCAATCGCATATTTTTCTACCATTTCTACCAACTTAACTCTGGCAACTCTATAGAACGGGACACAGCGTTCAGTGGTGGCCCTCTCACTCGGATTCATTTTTATTTTGCGCGCAACAAGACTCTTACGACCTTAGCATAAGGTTTAATTTTCTTTATTTTAGCTGCAAGATGCATAGATAGAGCTTATTCCTTATATAATACTTCCATGGTGAGCCCATAATAGTGTGAGCGCCAAGTGAGCGCATTGATGTATCCAAAGACTACTATTATTATACATACGGACACTAGAATAAAAGTGAAGGAACTTTCATTTAAATACTAAGAAAGTACCTTTTTGTATTTTAGTGAAAGTATTTTCTTCTTTTGTATTCAAAAAATTTACAAATTTTAATGTTTTTATATTTAATTTTTATATATAATTTTGACGAGCCAGTTGGATGAGTGGTTCGATTCTCGACTGGGTCAACCAAAGATGTTGTATTAGTCTGTACAATACAATTTTATCTTTGGGGTCAACATTGAAAAAAAAACTTTTCAAATTTGTCTCTGGTCTGGATCTGGAAAGTAGTGGCAGGGCAACATTGCGCTTCGCAGTCATTTTGAGCAGCCCGTCCACTAGAGATGTGCCAAATGATTACTTTGATGTAACCGTGACAATGATTACAGTTACTCTGAAGTACTGATTACAAATACTGGTTCCAGTTACTCACGGTTCCAGTTTACAAATTGGAATCATATAATATTAAAGTACCTACGAATACCTATTACAAGTAACTTGAATACAGTTAAAAAAAACGGATCGTTGGACTCATTGTAAATAAAATAATCTTCTACGTTGTTCAATCAAGGTTGTTTTTATTAATTGAAAAATGTATTACTTTTACTATTAGACTATCTATTACCTATTTACAATTTTAAATTTGCGTTTAGAAACATAAGTTTACTTTTTTTGTTTGTAAACGTTAGGACCTGTAAAATTACTAAAAGGCAGTTTAGAAAACGAATGGCTTCTATTCCGATTCCGAGTTGGTAACGGCTACCCGAAAGTGAGTGCAATGCAACGGATACTTATTACTGAATACAGATACTCTTTCCCCGAACGCAGTCCAAAGTACGGAACGAGTATTTGTAATCAGTATCTGGAAATTGCAGTAACGATTACAGTGGCACCAATGAAGTAGCGATTCCAAAGTAACGGTTACAGCACTTTTGACACACCTCTACCGTCCACCAAAGAGTATTATAATATATAGGGGAAAAGAGAGCTCTCTTACGGCATTCACATGCCAATACATTATGAAGCGCCATCTATGATTCTTCCCCGAAAACAACTCGCCAGCGTGGTTGTACGGCCGGCTGTACCGATTGCAATTTTATTATATATCAAAGAGTATATAATCACTACGTTTTATTATATATACAGGACGTCTACTTGTAGTTTCGATATTCGATAAATCATGAAGGTTTTCGTTCAAACTTCAACTCTATTCCAATGAAGTTGCGACAAAAACGGTCACGACACAACGAAGATCGAAAGTACAAGTAGACGTCTAGGAAGCTTCAGCTGTATTCAAAAATATATCTATTTTTATCAATTATAATATCGTTAGAATTGATAGAAATAAATATTAAATACTTAACCTTTGAATATGGCTGAAAAATTCTGTAGTAACACAATTAATCAATCTAAAAAATGAAACAAGTGTTCAATACATACATTTTTTATTTTTATAATGTTTGTGCTTAATATAATAAGTTTCAGCTGCTAATTTAGCTTCATCCACATCATTTTCATCACGTTTTATTTTTCCAGCCATAATTCTAAAAATCGTTTTTTTTATTGGTTTCGTCTATATCCAATAAGGTTTTATATTTATGTTAACACCGTAAAGCGTCCTTTTTCGCAAGAAAAGCGTCCTGTCGCGAAAGATTTGCACAGCACACAAAGATTATGGGGCGGAGGAGCAGGGCTCAACTCAATTAGGGATGCAAACGATACATCGATGTTTTTCAAACATCGATATATCGTTCATAAACATCGATGTTTTAACATCGATATCGAAACCTAAAACATCGATGTAACATCGTTCTTCATGAACGATGTTTTATGAACGATGTCAGCTACACACACAAACATATATCTCTCTTAGTCACAAGCGTAGATTTTTCTATTTAGTGTCTCGTTCGCTCTGCAATACAAAGCGCGCAAACGAAGCAGTTGCTTCGCTCGCCCACATTGACGGCCATTGTTTTGTTTGTTGTTTGACGTTCACCATATCTATCATAGAAGTCACAATCAATTAAGCAAATTAAGTGAAGTTTTTGTTAACTGTGATAGATAACTCAACTGTGTATTGCTAAAGTAAGTATCATTATTTCAATAACATAATTATACTCTATTTCATTGATTTAGTTTAAATAGTGAGCTTAAAAAGGTAAACGTTTATTAATAGGTTATGTGTCTGAGTTAGTTGTTGTTGCTTTGACTTATTGTATTATGTAGTTTCAAGATAATATTATCTATTAATATTACTTAAAGTAGGTACATGTCTGGGCACCAGGTTGTCAAAATTATTATTTTTAAATTCTGTGTTAAAAACATAATACATACTTGTTTTTTGTTAAAATAAACTAATGTGTATGCTTTAAAAATTAATGTTAAAATAAATGAAATAGTGTGACACTTGTACTACTTCATTTATTTTAACACTACTAGTGTCTCATTTCTGCTAAAAAAACATCGATAAAAACATCGATATATCGTTCATAAACTTCGATGTTTCTAACATCGATGTTTCACTTTTCAAAATATCGATGTTCTAATATCGATGTTTTTTTAGAGCGATGTTGCATCCCTAAACTCAATGCACTTATTTCAGGATTTCACAGCGACAAATTTCACAATTTGAAACCCGAAAACCAGTAAAACAAAAAAATGCGCATAAGCCGGTAGAAGAAATTGACAGTGTGATTGTTACAGATGTTGCCATTTCGAAACCTTTAAAAGATATAAAAAAAATACAAATACTGTGCGAAAAATGGAATTACAATTTAAAAAAGTTTAAAATTAGGTTTATGTTACTAATAACGTGTTGACTACTATTTTCATGTTTTTATTTATATCTATAACAAAGTATTAATTTAATTTTCAAATATATTTTAAACATAGATAGCGATCTAAGTGTTGATAATTTGTTCATACTAGCAACACTAAAATTAAGTGTCAATGAACTGATCGCTCGTGGTGCCATCTGTTATGACTAAAGTAAAATTCTTATGAATTATGTATGGGGAAGAATAAAAGATGTCGCTACTTTCTTTACATAATTGTAGCTTTGTGTGGACTGTCACACCACTGCCGTCCACCCACAGACTATCATAGATGCTTGAGCCCGTCTGGCGGTGCGTGAAATAACACTACGTGTACTGTTGTGTTTCGGTGAATAAGTAAGCGATGCCAGAGCCCATTTTCCTATCTCTTATCCTTAATTTTACTGTAGTCGCTAGCTCACTTGCAGCAGCTTTGACGTTGCTTGTGTTATAGGCGACGGAGCCACCTACCATCAAGTGGACCGTCAGCCTGTCTGCCAATCTCAACATGAAAAAATAATAATATAGAATTATAAATATACGTTCTATTGCCTTCGCTTTTTTTAAATTTGTAGTTTAACGTCATGACTTCGCCAAGGTATGAAGCTATTTTCTTTATGGTGAAGCCGAATATGCCTTTTCTATTTTTTTTTTCATTTTCTTTCTTTTCTATTGAATATGCCTTTTCCCCCACACTCTGACTTCTGTCTTCCGCATCCAGCCACAGCCGGCTACTCTCTTAGACGGACCAGCGAGCAAGTGGTAAAAAAAAAGTGGTCAAGCAGTGGTGTGTTTTGATCGTAGTCTCCACTCCAAGGCCAGTCTACCCCAACATAGCTTCCATCAGTGAATGGAAGCTAACTTAGCTTTAGCTTCCATCCGCTGATATAGGAATGCTTTATTTAGCTGAAGCATTGCCCTCTTCATAACTCGCTGCAGTTTTCGTTGCACCTGCAGATAAAAGAACTCAATACTATGATGACAGGGAGCTATTATCCTTTATAGCCTTATGCCCTTATCGAGCAACTGTTAACGTATTTACTTCTTTGTATTTTTGTAGTGAATAACTGACTCAACTGACCGATTTTGAAAATTCTTTCACCTATAGAAAGGTAGACTATAGAATACTATAGAATGATTAGACAAGAGTTAGACAGACTGTGTGAATGTGTGAGTCCGTTGGTAAGAAACAGTATGCGTCCTTTTTAATCTACTTCTAAAATGATTTGAGCAATAATATCAAACAGCTAATGATTGATTGTTGTTAATTAAAAATAACAGGCCTTTATTTTATTAAATGATGCGCAGTTTAAATGTTTAAATTAAGTAGGTATATATAGAAAATGAGCCACAATCACGTCTCTTTTCCGGATATGTTTGTATAATGTAGAATGTAGGTAAACTAACCGACGATGATCAATACAGGAGGCTTTTGATCACGATCGTAGAATCCTCGTTCAATTTACATTTTTTATACAAAACCTCAACATTATTAAGTATGTAAATGGCCAGTTAATTTGCAATTTCTTGTTTCTTCCTTGTAGCAATTGTAGTCAGTTAATTGCATCTAACTTATTACCAGAAATTAAACTTTTTAACACTAATTAAAATTAAATATCTATATTAATATTATACAGAGGTAAGTTTGTATGTCTGTTTGTTTGCTCATTTGTTGGTATCTACCTAATCTTCGAAATTATTCATCCGATTTAAATATTAAAAACATATTAAACATAACATATCAATATATTGCTTTACATATTTCGTCAGGTGTTAAGTACATCTGTTTTTTTATTTAACGCGGATGAACTCGCAGGCTTCATCCGCGATTAAATTAAAAATTAAATTTAGTATTAGTAAATTAGTATATATATACCTATTAAAAATTAAGTTGAAAATTACAATAAAACAATAAAATAGTGTAACCAACAGTGAACAAAGTGAATATAAAAGCAGATATATAATTCCGATCAAGAAACTCTTTGATGTTCCAAAACCTTTCACCATTTTGATAATTTATTATTCAATATAATGTGTCGTGTTATTTTAACCAACTGTACAATTTAAAAAATAGATTTTTACAAATGAAGCGGCTTGGAAAGTACAATTAGGACTTTTAGAATTAGACATCTTAAAATATTTTATATTTTGAAATACGAAAATACCTACGAGCTTTGTTGGCAGGATTTTCCTCTGAGTTCCGAACGGGTGGGTGTTAATATATAATAAAACTTTTTATTTCCTCATCTAGATGTAACAAACTAAATCATAAGAGAATAATTATTAAAGCGGTTCCCAGTCTTATTACATTGTGTACCTATAATACCTAATTGGGCAAACAGTCCAGTTAGGTAGAGTCAACTTCAAAAAGGTCAATATACGAATCCAGCTCGGATGGGCAGCGTTCGGGAAGCTCCGAGACAATATTTTCTCGTAAAAAATTCCTCAGTGCCTCAAAACAAAAAAAAAACGATCAAAGTGTGTTGCCAGTGATGACATATGGTGCTGAAACGTGATCCCCCTTGACCGGGACCTGGGTGGTAGTCCTAGGGGAGACTACTGTGCCCGTCGTGAGCTCCCCCGAGATTGCCAGCGTACTTCCACTTTCGGGTACGCCGAGGACAGGGAAACACGGTCCTCCCCGCGCTGGACAGCCGTGCGAGTTACGGGTGGTCGTATCACAACGTTATTTATGGCCGCCCTAGAAAATCGTTGGATTTTAGCCGTTAGGAGTCCGGCATGAGGATTCCGTTTCAGATACCTAGTGAAACCCACACGTAATATTCATTCCGTAGATTAATCCAATATATAAAATTATCACTCCTCCGAAACGGTTGGACTGATTTTTATGATTTTTTTTTGTATCTTATGAAATAAACCAATGTTCCAAACTTCAGTATTCTAGACTGCGCGTTTATAGTCAGTCAAGACAAACAATTTTAAATAGCGAAAAAATAGTGAACCCGCCTCCGGCTTCGCATGGAATTAAAATTAAAAAAAAAATTAACTGGATTCCCGTCTGTACTCTCTACCTATCTGTTTTTTGCTAAAGTTATGTTCCACAGTTTTTTTTTTGGCTGTGCGTTGATAGTCAATCAGGATAAACGATTTTATAAATGTAAATACGTGGTACTTACTGTTACAGCTCGAATTTCAAACATAATCTAATCGAAGGCGGGAATTATTTTTTTAATTTTTTTTTCTAGATAACATTAATGCTCGTCAATAGCTACTAACTAAAAAAAATCGGTAGTAAACTGCATAGAAAAAGGTACTGAATTTCTTTAAATTCTTTAAATCTTTAAATTTAAAATATAGACTAGACTAACAGACGTCATTTAGTCAAAAGACTGTGGCCGATGTGTAATTTAAACAAAAAAACCGAATTGTTTTTCTAATTTTTCTCTCCATAAAAACCTTCCTCGTACTTTAATGAACATTTGTAAAATATAGTCAAACCGTTTTCTAGAGTATTTGTGCTTATCGCTGTGATGACGGTGGCGCCACCATTGTTGACGATATTGACGCCAAATTTCACCCAAATCCGTTCAGTAGTTTTTATGTGAAAGAGTAACAGACATCCAACCATAAATACTTATCCGTCTATCCTCACAAAACTTTCGCATTTACCACATTAGTAGGGTTAAGATTGTAAATTATACCTAAAATAATTTATTATAAATGTAAAATTTAAAACTATTAGAAATTAGTTTTTAAATATAAAAAATTAAACGTAAAAAAAAACTGTTATGTCTAACATTTGGATACTATAAAATTGATATATTAAAATAGGGAATATGCCATTTTTTAAAATATTTTCATACTATAGGCTTTGATTATATAGGTTATATCGTTATGTAAAGGTAAAAAAATATTCAGCGCCAAAAAACAGAAATTTAGTAACAAAAAATGTTAAAATCAACTAACAGCTACCATCACTTTTAAACACCCGCCCTTTTGACGCGCTTGTCGTGACGTCACAGTCTACAATAACATTTCATAGACTTTGACATCACATTCGAACTGACCGTTTCAAGTATTTTGAATTTCCCACAATTTTTTTGGGTTTTTAACAATTATTTTTTAACGAAAAAGAAATAATATTAAAAACATTTACATAGACATAATTCTAAAGCAAAAATGTTGATAAAAAAAAGCCTTTTTTGAATTAGACGCATTTTCCCTATTGCTGATAGATGAAACTCTCGTGTTTTCTATGTACAAGTTATATACAAAAAATAACAGAATTAGCACAGGAATTAGTATGTTACATTTTTAACAAGTATACATAGCAAATATATGTAAGTATATTTACAGATGTGTGAAAATAATTAATATAAGTAATGATGCAAACTAATTGAAATTCGGTCAAATGAAATTTTCATCAGTCAGACACTCACCCGCGCCTAAATCGCGCCTTTTTAATTAGAAATGGAAACACTAAAATTAAATATAGACATCAGAAATGGGAAAGTTTTTTATTTGTGAGAAAACATAAAACGCTATTTTATAAATAGTAAAAGAGAATAAGGCACAGAATATACCGCTATTTAATATTTACAACGCAGGCTTAGTAGTTAGTACCTGGATACCAGAGACTCAGAAATGTAGAGAATTAAAATTCCATAATTTCACGGAACATCGTGATTCAGTTCATCCGGCCAGCTTCCATAAAAGCCGCGCAAAGGCCATGTTCAATGTCAGTCGACTTGCGCATGAGCATCCGAAGACACACTTTTCATTTTTTTGTTTACAATTTTATTTAGTTATATTAATTTGCCGCTATGACGTCAGCCGTGATCAAGTTTAGTGCCATATTGTTGTTGGTCAGCGTCTGCTTAGCCGATGTTTGTAAGTTGTTTAATAATTTTATTTGGTTATGAAAACATGTTTTTACTTGTTATAAACTTAATACACTATATAGGTACGATCTAAGTTGTATTCATTATCTCATCGATACATATTATTATTTAAATATATACTTGTTTTAGTCAAATCGACATTCAGTCTTAAACTGTAAGTAGGTATTTTGAAAATAATTCCTATATTAGATACCCAAAGATTCTCAAATTGTTAATTAATAATTGGCCTTGGTATAGGTAAAGTATAATAAAATGTCTTTCACTGGTGCTCAAACTTAAACTGCTGGCGATCGACTTCAAAATTATTAGAATACAAGTAATCGATTCGGTAGATGCCGCAACTATGTGCGATGTATAGTATCAAGGCGTTATTTATAGATCACTGGTAGAAGTTTCCAAAATAATCGGCAGGAATCAAAGATGCGGTGGCTGAGGCTTTTCTTTGACAAATACCGCGCGTTCCTTTGCTAAAGCCGCCTTTCGGCGCTAGCAGGGAGTTATTGCGACATAACAAAGTGTGAATCATGTGCAAGACTTAAATTTGAATCATGTCGTCATCAAACAAAAATTGTGAATCGAGATTGACACATCGATCGCGATCGACTATTTGAGTGCCACTGATAAATAATGTACCTATCATAAGATGAACTCACATTAACCCATGATATGATTTGCTGAAAGTATATATTACATATAACCTCATTATTATATTTATAACAGCTTTATCTCTCTTATAATAACTGAGATCGATATATTTAAATGATTTTTAAAGAGAGTTATTATGATGTCCAATCATTAAATAGTAACATTAACCAATTTCAAATATTTTCTTTTTGAAAAATAAAATACAATTATTATGTATATCTAAATTATTTACAAATTATATATCATATCAAACTTCAGTCCCTAAGGCAGGGTTCTGCTGGCTGCATATCCTCGTTGTATTGCAAGGCTAATTTGCTAATTGAGGTATTAGCCAGCTCTGGAATCGCCAGTTATGTGGACCAAACGTTTTTTTGTACACCGAAGGGAATGAATGCGTTTCTCAGCCGCATCTGCAGCAGCAGCATAACCTGTGGCAACTGTTCCATAAAGATGGGACGGTGCCGAAGTGTCGACGCACGTGGCATCCGACACTATTGGACGACCCATGCTCCATGGAACTAGTGATATCCCATCAGTGCTCTTGCCATCATCACGTTCGATGCTATTTGGTTCAAGCATCGAGAGCACGTTGATGGTGGCAAGAGACCGATATTTGATGTCATTTAATTACACAAATTTAATTAAAAAAATTGTATTTAATTAAAAAACTACCTAATTACGTCGTTATACATTATATTACGCTGAAAAAAAATCAATAGATTTTTTTTCTCTTACTTCTTCACTAAGCGATTTATGCGAATTTACTGGCGAGAGGGTTGTATAAAAAAATGTAGTTATGTTATTTGTTTTAATTTGTTGTTAAATAAATGTTTATTTTGTTTGTTTGTTTAGTGACGAGCCATTGGGTGAGTGGGTAGGGTGTTTGCCTTAAGTGGTCTCAGTGGTCCCGGGTTCGATTCCCGGTTGGGTCAACTTTGGAAAAGAACTTTCCAAAGTGTTTCGGTGAGTAAGCAAGAGGGCTCACTCACCGAAACACAACAGCACACATTCTGCAAGAGGGTGGTTACTGCCGCCAGGCGGGCACTAATTATGTCTGGAGTGTAAATTAGGGCTCCCTTTCGCATAGCAAATTGATGTATGTACTTATTTACTAACGTAATCCGCGTGGGACTCTCACGACCTTATATACCGAAATTTAGATCTTATGAGTTCATATGTTATGGCTAACACAAGAGGCATCATATTTGTAGTAATCATAATCGAAGGCTCGGCCTCCGAAAGGGTAAATGTGTATTCTGCGATTCAACTATTTCTATTCTAACCCCGAGGAAAAGAATCGCAATATTTAAAAATATATATATATATATATATACTAAAAACACATTTTGTAAATAATTAAAACTCAAAATAATAATAACAAATGATCTCGACGTACTGTACAAAGACTTGAATTAAATTAAAATAAAAACTAAAATTACCTAATCTAAAAATAAATTAATGCTAAATTGATTAAAACTAATAATATAAAAATGGACCCTGCGGCATTGTACCAAGTACGCTGGCAGCATTTCCTCGTTGAATGGCCATACTAATACGTTGGCCGAGGAAAGTGCCAGCTCTTCGGTCTCCCGTCGCATCAATAAGCCTCTTCGAGATAACAAATTAATAAGTTTAAAAAGGTAATTTAATTAATCTTATTTTATTGAAATTAAAAATTGGAGCAATCTGTTAATTATTTATATGTATATGATCCTATCAAGGGTTTAAGATATTAACCACCATCTTATTATAATGTAACTGTTTGTATATAAATAAATAAATAAGTTTGTTTTTATATCAGATGCTAAACAAAGTTAAAATTAAAAAATTAAATATACATCGAGTAGTTAGTAAACGTAATAATACGTTAGTAAGTCGTAAACTACTAATATAATAGTAAAATTAATTTGTAACCTCTGTTAATGATTTAGCAGATAAGTGGGTATCGAGTATTTAGTAAAACGTAACCTTAATACTATTTTAAAAAGTCCTAAAGTACTAGTTACAACAGTAAAATTAATTAGTACAATTACTGTTGACAATTAGAAGACAACATTTCGCCCTGAGAAACACACTTAATTATTATTATTGACTATTTATTTGTACTATAAACATATAGAAAAGAATAAGTAAAAAAATACACATCCTTTACAAGCATTCTAACATATGGTGTCACAATAGTCACATGCACATAAAATAACTCGGTCATTGATCATAAGAATGACATTATAGGAATTTAATATATCTCGCAGAAATAAGTATCTTAGCTATACATGGCTATACACATAGTTATTTGTCACAAGTGACATTTAATTTGCCCTTGTTATATTGTATTATTTATCACAGAAAAACATAATAATTATTTAACTTAATAACATAATAATTTTAATTATAATAAATGATATTATAATTTTTAATTATAATAAATGATATTATAATTTTTAATTATAATAAATGGGATAGCTTTTTTTTAAAAATGGGTTCAAGATAATTTTATTTTAGTAGTAAACTCATAAACGGGGCAGCCCGTCTGACAGCAGTTATCACTTTCTTACAGAAAACTACAGTGAAACAACAGCAATTGTGCTGTTATGTTTTAGTAAGTGAGTAATGGATGCCAGAGCCTAAACCTTATCCTGCACTTATTGCTTGTCATTTACCTATCCTATCAAAGTCCTATAACTTTTTAATTCTACTAACTTTTTGTACACACGGGACTGGTATTGGTAGTTTATTTTTCGTGGTGGCGTATGATTTCTTAAAGAAACATTCACCGAGACGATGCAGGATACTGCAAAAAACAGGTTCGTTTGACATTTACATTAAATTTCGTCAACTATTATAAAACTAGACACAGCTATTGTACTGCAACAGCAAAAAGCAGGATCGGTCGGTGGTGGCGCATATTTCCTTGTGAAAGTTTGCGCATCCTACACTCACGTATAATAAAAATGGTCACTGTTGTTTTCATAATATTTTAAATTAATGTTTAGGGTGAGGTATAAAAAACAATTAGTTAAACTTAATTAAGAAATTTGTTATAAAATGGAATACTTCAATTATTATCAAACATTAAATTTAATTAAATAATTTATTAATTATTGTCATATGGCGTCTTCATCACTGTCGCTTTGTAAAAGCGTTAAAAACGACTTCTGCGCATCTCGCCATTCTTGCCAACTTAGGTGCCGGGAGTTATACCAATGTCGTCTATTTTCTATAATCGTGTTAATAGTTGACAGTGGCCACATACCATCAAGTGGGCTGCCGAATTTCGCTTAAAAGAAACGATATGAATAAATTTTTAAAATCCAGAATGGGCGATCTTCGTTAGGACCTTTTTATGTTATTAAATCATTTCATATAATGCCTTGAATGGTGCAATGTTTATCATCTTGCATAATGTGACAACGAATCGCCAATGCTAACGGGGCTCTTGACCTCATAGATGCTAATTTAATACATGTCTTGCAATGACAGTACATCAAGACTGCATAGATAAAGAAAGAAACAACAAAACTAAGAGTATCCTAATAATAATATTTGTATGTTTGTTACTCAATCACGCAAAAACGCCTCAATGGATTTGGAAGAAATTTTGCACTCAGATAGTTTACTACCTGGATTAACGTATAGGATACTTTTTATCCCGAAAAATGTTAGGTTAGGTAGTTCATTTAAAAACGACTTACCAAGTTGAAGACTTGTTCATATGGGAGAGTAAAAAATTTTGTTACATCAGATTTGTTGTCTATTTATTTTTTACACTCAATTATATATGTATAATAGAAAACGGTACCCAACGGATGGTCCTTTTATAGGTAACTAGTGACCCGCCCTCGGCTTCGCACGCATGCAATTTTTTTCCATTAGTGAAAGCCGTATCAAAACCCGTTGGGAGGCTTAGAAGAAACAAGATTGATTAGATAGTTTTACTCATAAATCTTTCAAAGGAATTCTTAAAATGATAGTGATAATTGCATTAAAATTGGGTCGCTAGCTTTAAAAATATTGTTCCAATTATATTTATAAATATACTAGCGACTCGCCCCCGGCTTCGCCCGAGGTGCGATTTTTATATACATAAACATTCCCCGTTTATCCCTCTTTCCATTAAGGAAAACCGAATTAAAATCAGTCTACGCCTTGATGCCGTGACTAAGGGAAATAGGGATTAATTTTAATATAAAGAGATTGAATTTATAACGAAGTCCTTTTTTTATTTCACCCCCCCCCCCCAAACCTCTTAAATGCTCCCCCGAATCAAATTGTCTGAAAGAAATCCTGCACTTGCTTCTGTCAAGTGACGCGTCACAACGTCAATGAGCGACCGATTAAATTATTTGAATATTCATACAAAAATACTAAAATCGCGATTAAAAAATATTTAAACGGGTAAATAACTATAAATTAAAATCTATAATTAATATAAATAACTATAAATTA
Organism: Bembecia ichneumoniformis; assembly: GCA_910589475.2. NCBI lineage: Eukaryota > Metazoa > Arthropoda > Insecta > Lepidoptera > Sesiidae > Bembecia > Bembecia ichneumoniformis. Next base: position 14,196,311 of record OU342536.1, on the reverse strand, counting down.
AAATCTAATCGGGGGCCCCTTGGGAGGGTCTCCATCACGCAGGCAGCATTCCCGCGCTGAATTGCAATTGCAATTCTTTGCGCGAGAAAGCCGCCAGCGCGAGGGTCACCTGTTGCCTCCCTCAGACGTTTGCATAGGTCCCTGTGGAGCCCGAGCGCACCCTTACCCCAAGGCCCCAGTGTCTCGACCCCAAACGGTATGAACTGATATTGGGCGCCGAGACAACTGTATTTAGAGACCTTGAAGAGCTCCCGGGCATCTGCCGCTGCACCCGCGCGTTTTGTGGTCGCTGGCAGGTAGGAAGCCGCTAGGGTGTCAGTGCAGGTCGCGTCCCAAACCAGCGCACGGCCCATCCTCCAGGGTATCAATGACATCCCGTCAGGGCGCTTGCCATCGCCCCGTATAATCTGGGGCTCCAGAGCGGTGGGAACGTTGGCACTGACGAGCGCCCTTCTAAGGATGTCGTTGAGGGCGGCGTGGCGAGACAGGCGACCGGCGCCCGAGGAGCAAGAGAGGCCATGGTGGCCAAGTCGGTCCACAGGGGCCCCACAGGAAGCGCAGTTGTGGCCAGTGCAAATCCCAGCTCCCAGGCGGAGACCGACAGATATACGTAAAGTGTCCGGGTCGATGAAGGTTCCTGTATTGGGTGATGGATAGGCATGTAGCCAGTGACCTGACTCAGGCTTGGACACAGCTAGCAGCCTGGCCCGGTCTCTGCCTGTCGATGACTCTATGAGTTATTGTAGGGTGGCTTCGGAGGCTATTGAGTCCCAGGCCCTTTGTCTTTGGGGTTTCGGTGGAAGATTAAAGATTTTTTTTTTTTAAACGGGTTAAAAATACTTTACGACCTATTCTCATACTTACCAAATGTACTAAAAAAAAATCATAAAAATCGGTCCAGCAGTTTTGGAGAAGTATTGTTATAAACACTGTGACACGAGAATTTTATATCAAAATCAAAATATTTATTTATCAATTAGATTTCTCCAAGAAACTTTTATGATCGTCATTTAAATTTACCAGGGTTTCGGAAAAAAAGCCAAGATGACGATCCTGAGAAGAAAACCCGAAAGATACTATTCTTTTTGTCATCTTTAAAATATAAAATTACAACAATTATATACACTTAAGTAATACTTAAATCAAATACATATACGTAAACATAATATGAGCTTCGAATCCAGGCTTTAATTCCAGGTATATTAGATGTATTAGATATTAGATGTACCTAGTTTATAATTAAGTATATGATATAAATATATGATTCTAAATGTATATGTATAACTGTTTTATAATGTGTAACGATAGATAAATTTTAACTTTATTTTTCCTAAAGCGGGCGAATCAAATTAAAAGTCTTTTAAAATACAGGTATATCCAAACATATAAAATAATTAAGTCACTATCCGTTTCTGTCTGTTTCTCCCCTAACTATTTCTAAAACACCGAAGGATGTTTGTGTATACAATTTGCATACGTACGACTACGAGGGCGGGTCGCTATTAATTTTTAAATTTATACTTGTCTAGAGGTAATTTTGTTCCATAAGAAAAAGCGTTTTATAGGCAAACTCGGTACGGACAGTAAACAACATTGACATTGGAAATAGTTAGCCACACTCTTTAACATTTAAAGTGATCCGGTTCGAAACCGGACTAGGCGCTGCTGATATCTATACCTTGCTAACTTGTTCGGCAACATAGTTCTCGACAAGTTATTTTCAAGTTCTTTGGGGATGGCTGACTTTAATAAAATCCTATTCGTTTTAAACCAACCGTTTTCTCTTTTCTCGAGTACCCTGTGTTTACATAAATTACACAAATTAGATGAATATATCCCACTGCTGGGCACAGGCCGCTCTTTTGCGTGATAAAATACATGCCATAGTTGCTATGGGTGACGTAAATGTACTTTATTTTTCTTATTTTATTAGTATTATCAATAGTGTCCTTACCTCGCTACATTTCACACATTTCAGAGGATTGCTAGTTTTCTCGTGATATTTTCATTTAAGTGACAGCAACAGCCACAGCCACAGCCAGCCACAGCAAATGATTAGATTTCGTTTACCTTTAGGGCAAGCGATTAGATTTGATTTACGTATTTTCATAGTATACCCTTACAGCAAATGATTAGATTTCATTTACCCTTAGGGCAAGCGATTTACGATTAGAGTAAGTGATTAGATTTCGTTTACCTTTAGAGCAAATGATTAGATTAGATTTACGTTTAGAGCAAGTGATTAGATTTAATTCACCTTTAAACTTGGATATTTTGGCGACATCTTCAAAAGTTTTAAGAGAAAATTGTAGGTATGCATTCTTTTCAAATGGATGACGATTGTAATTTTAAATTCTGATTTTTTCCTTTTTAATTTTAATATACTCTCGCGAGCAAAAAAATCGACTCAGGCTACACGCTTGCGGTAAAAAGTTTCTCGCACAAAAACTACAACTTCAGTATTATTATTTTTTTAAATCACATGTAGTTCTTGGCCTTAGCTTTAAGAAAATATCAAAAATGTTAACCTGACAGAATAGGGTAAGTTAAAATAGGCTACAATCGAAAAACTAAGTTTTTTACCTGTTTGACCTACGTGATATTAGGTCATATAAAAGGGTGTATATCTGATAAATCCTTATCAGTTACTCATCTATAGTTAACCGAAACATATCTCTCTTATTTACAATAAAGAATATTACGTGAGAATGGACACAACCACCGAAGAAGCTGCTCAAGCGGTTGCGCTATTGCAACAAGGCCAGGGTCAACGTGAAGTCGCTCGTGTGCTGAATATGAGTCAGTCTGCTGTATCAAGAGTTTACAGAAGATATCAGGAGACTGGTAACTTTCAACGGCGTACAGGATCTGGCAGAAAGCGGTGCACATCAGAAAGAGATGACCGATTCATTGTCACTACTTCGCTGAGAAATCGGGCTTTAACTGGTGTTCAAGTCTAACAGGAGCTCAGAGAAATGCGACCAGTGGTTGCGAGTGAGTGGACTGTCAGAAGACGACTCAAGGCAGCCAACTTAACTCCAAAAAGGCCAGCTACCGGACCGAAATTGACACCAGCCCATCGAGTAGCCCGCCTACGTTTTGCAAAACAACACGTCGATTGGACTAACGAGCAATGGCGCTCTGTTCTGTTCTCGGACGAGAACAGAGTATGCCTTTATGGCAGCGACAGAAGAGGACGAGTCTACAGAAGACCTGGAGAATGATTTGCGCAATGCTGCATCCAAGAAAATGTCACTTTTGGAGGAGGTTCCTGCATGGTGTGGGCTGGCATTTCAATAGACGCAAAAAGCGAGCTGCTTTTTATTGAAACTGGCAGCCGAGCTGGAGGTCTGACAGCAAATCGATACGTCGAAGAGATAGTGGTGGATCATGTTGTCCCTTAAGCTAGTTCTGTTGGAGAAGACTTCATCCTGATGCAAGATAATGCCCGCCCACACACCGCAGCTTCTGTACGGCAGTACTTGCAAGATGTTGGCATTCGTACAATGGACTGGCCAGCGCTTAACCCGGACTTGAACCCCATTGAACATTTGTGGGACCAGCTGAAAAGGAAAGTCCCGGCGAGAAATCCCGCACCAGCCACTAAATCTGACCTTCAAGCGGCGCTTTCTGAAGAATGGGACACTACACAACAAGACGTCGTAAAAAAACTTATCCGGTCCATGAAGAACCAGATATAAGCTGTAATTAGGGCCAGGGAGGGTAACACTAAGTACTGATGAGGTTTTCTTGTGAAAAATAAAAGTTTTTTTTAACTAAAACTTGATTATTCTTTACAATTATTCCCACTAAATTCGAACTTTTAATCCCTCTAAAATTTTGACCTTTTTTTTTCATTAATAAAACAAAATGTTCAACTTGTGTATACACATTTTAAAGCTATGGCTTAGGTCTTTGTGGAATTTTAAACAAAATTAAATTTGGTGTAGTAGTTTTTGTGCCAGACACTTTTGACTACGAGCGTGCGGCCTGAGTCGATTTTTTTGCTCGCGAGAGTATATACTAGATAGTTATACTAGATGTTATATTATGTTATAGTTTATGTTATACTATATGTTATAGTTAATAAATGATATAGCGTGTAATTTAAGTGTATGTGCTCTTGGCGCCTGTAAAAAATAAAATAAAAAAATAATGACGCGAGCTGCCGCATCGAGCCGGATCTGCCACAACGGTAGTCGAATGTTTCTCCCACTGAGCTATCATTTCTAGAGATCCGCGACAAAGTAAATCCATGACAAACCATTCTTAATCTATTATGTTCTCCGCTATGTTCTCCGCTTATGTTATGTTAGCGGAGAACGCTAACTTTTAAACCACCCAACGGAATTTGATACGGTTTTCAATAATGAAAAGAGTGATATAAATTGTTGTAGATAATTTGCAAAGAAATTGATTCGTACGAAGGCGAGGCGGGTTTTTAGTTTGATAATATGGAGAGAGTCTGGATTGACTTTTCGACACTGTAACAACAAATATTTTGTCATTGTCCACAGGTTCAAATTTAACTTATAAATGATTTATTGCAGAATACGAATGAAAATTTAATATAAAATAACAATACTGTAAAATTTATAAATCAGTTGCAAGCTAACCCAATATATTAGTGAATTCAAAAGAAAACCAAAAATGTAATTTGAGTAAAAACACTAATTTTTTTTTATAAAAACTTTGAACGTGGATTCCTCGTAACACCTTCCAGAAAACAACATGGCATCTAATTAGTGTTGGTATATGACAAAAATACGTTATGAATGCATTCAAATTAAGTCATTAGGGTTTATACTTTCTTAGATATCCAAACTGTCCAAAGGTATTAACCGTCCATAGGTACAGTACAAGCCCCTAATCACACACCCAACTATCATTGACTAATAAGGTTTTGGCCAGCGTAAACCAAGTAGGTAAGCCGACGAAATTCAGCGTAAACTTAGCCTTTGGCAATCCATTTAGATTATACCGTTATTCTTCTTGTATGTTGTAAAATTTTCCGAATATGTCATCTTTATGAGATTAATTATGATTCAGTTTCAGACTGTATAGTGTGACTTCCCAATCAGACGATTCTCATCTGATTGGGAAGTCATTTTTGTAATATTTTATTTTCGAAAGGATTGTGACGTTTAAACAATAAGCGGTTTTATTAATAAAACCAAGACTTATTGCCACATCTTTTTTAAATTTTTTTAAAATTCAATACAGTGGCGATAATTTTCCGGATTTTCCGTTACTTTACGGCAAGTGGCAACGATTTTAAGATACTTATCAAACGCTATTGTCTTAGAACGGAAGCTTCGGTAATTACGAGCGTGGGTAAATTACCTTTTTTAAAGCACGTTTTGAATTGTTTTTAAACAAGGATAAAATCCGACTATTTATTTGGGATTTGTCATCAAATTCAAATTCAAATTCAAATTCAAAAATTTATTCTGCAAATAGGCCGCAGGGGGCTCTTTTACATGTCTTGAATCTACCAGCGCTTCGGAAGGACCATCATAGCCAAGAAGAATGCGCCGCAAGAAACTTGGCAGAAAGTCATAAAAAAAAAGTTACAATTTATATACCTATTTAAGTACCTAAAGTAGTTATTATCACAGCAAAACTAGAACACACTTAATTGTCGCGATTTAATTGACCACTTTGGTAGGTATTACGAAGGGATGTATGAGGTCCCTAATAATAATTAAATAACAATTAAACTAAAATTACTTAGAGATACATAAGTCTCTAAAGGTCAATATAAACTAAAACTATGGTCAACAGAGGTGTAAAAAGCCTCTATGGTGGATGTCAAAATAAAAGATTTAAAAGTTACGTGCCCAGAACGATAACTAAATGTTTACTTATATATGTTATAATTACTGTTATAATGTTATATGTTATAATTACTGTAAATTTACACAAAATACATAATAAATAGGGTTTAAATATGCTTTTACTATATTAATAGTTTTTATATTATCTTTACTTGTGACTTAGAGTCAAAGCTTGGAAGTTAATTTTAACCTACTTTTACCTAATTGTCGCGACATGAAACTTTGTACGTAGATATATGGTTCGGATAACAATACATAATATAATTTGGTGTCTTGAGATTGATGTGATGATGGAGCCAAAAGGTATATAATAGAACTCTTCAAAGGCTACTAGTGATTCCTTCGAATTGGTTTTGATTCGTTTTTTTAAGACCAACATATTGCACTTGGTGTCGACGGTCTGATGATGGAGCCAGGGGGTGTATAGTGGAACTCTTCTGTGGCTGCTAGTAAACCGCTTTAATTTGGCTTTGATGGATTGGTTTTAGTGCTGTGGAGCTCAAAAAGGCCCTGTGAAGATATTCATAGTATGCTTTTGTATGAACCAATTCATACTTCACGGTTCGGTGGCGCCACAGTGTAATATGAATCATCCTTAACGCTCTGTTCTAGGGTTCCCGGGTTCGATTCAGAATCAACTTTGGAAATTTTTCAAAGATGGCTCTGGTCTGGATCTGGAAAAGTAGTACACTCCGTTTCGCAGTTATTTGGGCACCCCTTTTACAGAAGACCACCGTGAAATACGTGTGCTGTTGTGTTTCGGTGAGTGAGTAAGTGAAGCCAGACCCACTTTCCAATCCCTTATACTTCGGCAGCAGCAGGGCACTTGCATCACCTGGGCTTTGCTTATGTTATCACCTACCATCAAGTGGACCGTCAAACTGTCTGCCGACAGGTTTATTACCTGGATTAATAACATCCGGTAATAAACCTGTCTAAAAATACTAGCGGAGCTAATAACATCCGCTAGTATTTAATATCTTCAATATTCATTTACTCGTAACTAATATGGAGTCGGTTACAAAGGTTACAATAAATATAGACATTATCTAGGGTACCTATCTATTTATCAGATTGCTCTTTATACAAAAGCATTAGTATACATATTTATTTATTACTCAATGAATAGACATTGGTTTACATCATCATATAGTTTTAACAGCGTACATAAGTTTGCCACAAACCAATTTCAACATAAAGGCCACTAGACTAATTACTTAAAAACGTAGCAATTAAAATATAGGAAGTAGGTACTGGCGTAGACAAATACAAATGGAATTAATAAATTTAAAATAAAACAAACAAAATTAAATTTTAAAACAATAATTATTAATTAATGTTTTAATAAAATGTTTTATATATTTTGGACTAAAGTAAACGAAGGTAATTATAGTATAGCAGCGATACTAGGATGCAATTTTTTCTGAAAATTAAATACACAAACCTTTCTCGTTTATCGATCTTTCCATCAATGAAAACCGTATCATAATCGGTTGCATGGTTTAGAAGAAGTTAGCTAAGAAACATATAGAGGCGGAAAGCGAGTTTATGTTATAACTAGTTGAGCCCGCACTACAGTTACGCGTAATATTCGGTATAGCGCGTAAGTTTTTTGTTTGAAAATGGATTCGAATGAAATAAACACTAAATGTTACGGGAAGCTTGCTACAATACATCAGTTAAAACCGCATTCAAATCAGTTAAGCCGTTTCTGAGATTAACGTCCGCAAACGCACAAACAGGCAAAAATTCTAAAAACTATTTTTTTGGCCTGAAAAATATTTAATGTTTACGATTTTATTATTTGTATATGTTTCTATAGATATAAATATAGAAGATAGATATAGATATATATTTTTTTGTGGCGCGTTATATAGATTCACGCCCCACAAAATTTAAAAATACATTTATTCATTCATTCACGCTACTACAAGCGATGACATTTGAGCTTATTGTGCTGAACAGAAAAGTTGTCCAATAGGAAAGCTTAGAAAATATATTAAAGTAATAGGTAGTTGCTTAAACTAATTACCTACATACTTGATTTTCAAATTATTTTTTAACTTAGTTTCATTGATTAATTATCTATTTAATATGAGTTAAGTTAACATCTTCTGACTAAGTTGCAACCAAATTATCCTCCTCAATCTTGAAACACATTTTCATTGACAAGGTCGAATTCGATTGGTAATTTCGTGGTATTTTTATTCATACCACGAACTAACCAACGTAAAAATATTTATGATAATGCGCACCTCAACTATACACAAGTTGTGAGCAACAACAAGCAATAAATAAATCCTGGTAAGAGGTCAAGGCACTCGATGCATCATACTCGAGACCTTGGTCTTAAAATCGGGTTAGTTGTGTCACCAATAAGCTATCGAATCGTAAATGAATTGTGTTTACGTCTCTATCGTTTTTCAAGGCATGGACAGAGGTTTTTCATTAGTGCTCGGTCCTCCTACAACTGCTTTAGACGACGCGACGTTTTGGTTTGTAAATATGATATGTCACTATTAATATGACGATTTTTTTAAATAACATTGACTTGAATTCAACTGAACAAACGGCTCTCTTTGTGGAAATATTAACTTGTAGTTTATATCGTCGGTTCTTCATTATTTTTTTGTTTTGTTCTCCTGTACATTGTTGTTATTGCATATTCTTTTTAGGCTCGATGGCCTCAACCGAGTTTCCCAAAACGGTGAACCTTAAGATGAATATGGACAAGACGAAAGTTATGTCTAATGTCCATGATGTGCCTATCCCAATAAGAGTTGGAAATTCAAGTCTCGAAGTTGTTGACGAATACAACAACTTTACATGGGACAAACAGTCCAATTAGGTAGAGCCAACTTCAAGAAAGAGGTCAATCGTCGAATCCAGCTCAGTTAGGCAGCGTTCGGGACGCTCCGAGACATTTTCTCGTCCAAAATTCCTCAGTATCTTAAACAAAAGTTTTCGACCAATGTGTGTTGCCAGTGAAGACATATGGCGCTGAAACCTGGTCTCTAAGAATGGGCTCACAAGAAAGCTCAACGTCTCTCAATGAGCTATGGAGAGGGATATGCTTGGGGCTACACTGCGGGATCGAATCAGGAATGAGGAGATCCGTAGACGAACGAAAGTTACCGACATAACCCGGCGGATTAGTAAGTTGAAGTGGAAGTGGGTAGGAGCCATAGTACGGAGCGGAAGATGCCACAGACCACGGACCAGCAAGCGCAGAGTAAGACGTCCGCCCACAAGATGGACAGACGACCTGCGGGTCGACGGTGGATCCAGGCTGCTTCTGATCGGTCCTTTTGGAAATTCAGAGGGCGGGCCTTTGTCCAACAGTGGACGTCCTATGGTGGAGATGATGATTGATGATGATATTTTTTTTAATGTCTTTCTTATGGCGATGGAGAATGTGGATATTAAAATAAATTATCCACGTCAAGTGTATGAATATAAAAGTGTTAAATGTATCTTCTTTCTTTCTTAATCGTACAAGTCGTTGTAATAGTTATTCAAATGTTACAGCACACATAGTGGGTAAAAATTCGCAGCCAGTAACAGAAGTTTGTCTGGGCTGCATCTGCCAAGCTGTGTCGGGATGCAAGCTGGGAACCAAATGTGAAGGCGATCACTGCGGGCTGTTCCACATCACATGGCCTTATTGGGCTGATGGTGGCAAGCATACTATCAATGGACTACCGGAAGACCACCCTGATGGTAAATATTAGTTTACTGGTACTCTATTAAATATGTACATAATAATAAACAAAACTAAAAGTGTAGTCTAGGGCCATTCTCGGGGCACAGTCTAATTTCATACAAAATTTATACTCTATCACATATATTGACTACTATCGAGTAAATAGAGGCGAGGCTCTACTTGATTTTTTTTAAGGTCGTCAGACAGTCTGACGGTTCTCTTGACGGTAGGTGATTACCGTCGCCTATGACACAAGCAACCACACAAGTGCTGCAAGCCGATCGTAGTAGGATTATGGATAGGGGATAAGGTAATGGGCTCTGGCATCCCTTACTGACTCACTGAAACATAACAGAACCTAAAAGTAAATAAATAATATATTTGTTGACTGAAAACTGAAAATAATATATTGAAAACTGTATGAATGACAGAAGTTTATGGTGGCAAACTTCTGGCATCCCTTATTCACTCACCAAAACACAACAGCGCTTATGCTGTTATATTTCACGGTTTCCCTCTGTAAGGTGGTGGTTACTGTCATTAGGGAGCTGCATGACGCAGTGCCACTACTAAAACTTCAACGCGACACCACTAACAGCGCCATCTCTTGATAGAATTCACGTAGAGAACATTTTTGCAATAGCAAATAAAGACAAAGATTGTTTTTTATTCCAGCTTACAGTAGCTGCGCGAACGACCCGCACTGCGCCGCTCACACCGTCCAAGGTTACATGAGCAAATACGGCCAGGTGAGCCTTTGATATTTAACTAGCTACTTCCTAAATATAACAGTAACACGCTTCCTGGTTGATGATTTTAAATTAGAATTGTTTACGTAATCTATGATCTCCTATTTATTAAAAAAGAAAAACCATATTTCATTATGCCTCTATAGTGTTCGCTCCAGTGACATAATCCGTGGTAACAAAAAAAACTTTTACCAAGATTTTTATTAACAGTATCAAATCTTGTCACTTGTTACTAAACAAATAAAAATATGAAAATCGGTTTACAAGCAAATTAGAAAAAGGGATCCGAGGTTTTCGCTTCGCGTTTCAGTCGCTAATTTATTATTTTTCCAAAATGTAAAAATACAACCATTTTTTATTCATTTATTTTACATGAACAAATCAATCTTGTTCTAATGTATCACGAGAAGAATTTTTATTTTTATTAAAAAAATATACACTTCATACAGCCTATACGATATGAAATTACTATGAGACAAATATAATTAATAAATTATACAATATAAGAATCACTAGAGATGCGCCTCCGGCTTTGCACAATTATATATGTACACAAACCTTTCTTGTTAATCGTTCTTTCTTTTAATAAAAACCGTATAAAAAATCCGTTAGGTAATAAGAAGTTAGCTGAGCAACAGACAGAAACGGAACGCGACTTTATTTTATAAATGTACTAGCGACCCGCCCCCGGCTTCGCCCAAACATTCCCCGTTTATCCCTCTCTCCATTAGTGAAAACCGAATTAAAATCGGTCTACCCGTTCACGCGTGATGCCGTGACCAAGGGAAATAGGGATTCAATTTTATATATAGAGATATATAGATAAAGAATAGAAGAGTTTGTAAGTTTTATAGCAGTGGGGCACATTAAATTTGCAATCATTATAAAATCAGATAACATTCATTCAGTATATAATAAATAGTATATAATAATCAGCTCACATTCAGTATATAATAATAATATCTATTATTATGGCATAAGTGTGTGAATATGTTAGATATAAATATAAGTATATAAAAACTTATATTATATCTAAATATCTTAAACTACCTTAAACTAATTGTAAAATACCTAAATCTCTTAAAATTGTGCTCCTGGCGCTCACTTTACAAATATAATATGCTTCAATGTTTGGGAAGCTTTTTTTTTTAAGTATTTGAAGTTCCGATAATGTCATGTACCTAGTCTTCCATGGCCAAACTATCAGAATCATTAAATACTAAAAACTCTTCGGGTTGAACGAACCGAAAACTTCTTATTGGCCAGTGAACTTTTAAGTAAATCCTGAGACACATTTTTTTCTTCTACCATTGAGCCACATGGGTCATTCCTATGAACTATTGTCACTATTGTCCTTTCTATCACGCGTGGGCGAGTGGAAATAGATTTAACATAATGTGACATTGTGAATGCAATTTGCATAATACGTATATTATTACAAGATCTGACATCATCCTAATACGACTGGTCTTATAGAGGAGATTTTTTATATATTATAGCTTCGAAAAAATTACCTCAATATTGTTATTATATCTGTCTGTATCTATCTAATAGGTAATTTTAATTTGATTTTAGTTCAGGTTTCTCAAATCGAATAAGCGTTTATTGCTCATTCCATTAGGAAGTTTTGTGTATATGATTTGCCGAAATTGAGTATGTAATATTTTACTAATATAATATTTTGAGAACATAATATTTCGCAAATAAGCCATTTAATTAAACATTTTTAACCATGGTTGTCCAAAATGTAATATTTTGCGAATATAATATTATGTTCACAAAGGAAAAAAATTGCACCCGCGAGGAGTCGGAAGCGGGTCACTATAGTTACTCTATAAATTACTGAGTTATAGCAATTCATTTTAAACATCGTTTCATAAATTAATCTCTAATTGAAAAATCATATATTAGTTTTTCTCAGACTGATTTTCGAAAAATCTTTGCAAGGAACGATGTAATCTATAGCAAGAAAATTAAATTAGAAAATAAATTGGCGTTTTAATCTAATACCATAACTGCAATTTTCATTAAATATTTGTACTTTGATATCATGCTACCTCTCATCTTAAAAAAATGCTCTATTATAAACAAAAATTCAAACCAATTACAGAGTGGTCAACCCCGGCTTTGCACCAATTATCTAAATCAATAAAACACTATGTCGTTTTCATAATGTATGTGCACATATATTCTTTTCAATCTTAATCCTTTACAACATTTTCAATAAATAAAAAAAACTATCAAACATTATTTCTATTTTGGTCTATATACTCATTTTTTCCTGTTCTGACATATTCTATATTTTTGAAAACATTCTACTTTCGATATTTTTCTTTTTAATGTTTGAAAATCAAACCTATTTAAATACAGCCAGTATTTAAGTTCAAATTCATCAACACTGGAATGGGGTTAAAAACTGAAAGCTAATTACAGGTGGCGCCACTGTTGAGTGATCCTAATTCGCCCCCATATTGCGTTTTTGGTTCCCTGTATTTACCAGCGAATTTGCCTTTATTTCTACAAAAATGTATTTGAGATAGAGTGTTAAGCAGTTAAAAGAACAGTTGAGGAAAAGAAAAGCATCTACTGCACATAACTTCGAATATTTAGTCTTCTCCCAATTTTTTCTTCGTAAAGCTTTTATCTATTGTTTTCTTCTTTTGAAATCTTTAGGGAATCCAAAGCTGAACATAAGCGTCATGTTAATTAAATAAATTCAGTTATTTTTGTTTGTTTACAAAATTACTATGGAAAATGACAGTTATTTGTCAAATTTGGGGAACACACAACAGTGCTGCCATCTGAAGTGAGCAAAAGTCAGTTTTTTACCCCATTGCATAGTTAAGACGTCATAATAATTGTACATTAATAAAAATAAAATAACATTTACATTAAATATACTTACATTATGTTACGTCTTGTCCACGGAGTAACTAAATTCTTCTGGCTTGTTTAATTTTCTGAAACTGTTATTTAGGGTATTTCTTCCTGAAAGTTCATAAGCATAATGTATGTATGTATTTAATTAATTTTAAAATTCGACAGACAGGTTGACGGACCACTTGCTTATCGTCTTAAACTAGCAATTCCAATTTGTTTGCAACTGCTTAATTGACCCTATAGGTTAAAAATTAGGTGCAGGGAATGAACTGGCATCCCTTACTCACGTATCGAACTGCAGCATGCTTATGTGGAACGCAGTGTGCCCTGCTGTTGACAGTGACACTGTCAGCAGCAGTTGGTTCCAGGCATTTAGGTATTTATATAATAGAGAAGCTCTCCTATTATATCTACAAGTTTTGCTCCATTTTGAAATTAATTATAACTAATAACTAAACAAAAATTATGAAGTCAAAACATTGTATACTAGCTGGAAACAACGTCCGCGTTGAAAAACGGAAAATAAAACACCATTATAGCTGTGTAGATCCACGGCGACAGTGACGCCCAATTTTTTATAGTAACCTACCTAACCTAACCTAACATTTTTAGGGTTTTGTATGTCCGAATAAAAGAACGGAACCCTTATAGCATCACTTGTGTGTCCGTCTGTTTGACCATTCGAAGATAAGAAGTCTAGGATATTAAAATAACATGGTAAATCACTCAATATTGTGCGGATAGGTAACATCGTACGGAACTCTCTTCACGCGAGTATTCTAGAGTGCAACTCGCACTCTAGAATAGAAAGTATCCTATATGTTAATCCAAGTAATAAACTATCTGTGTGCCAAATTTCATCTAATCTGAGTAAAAAACATCCATCCATCCTCACAATTAGTGAGATATTTTTTACCAGGAAAGCATTTACAGTGAATAATCGCAGCATATCTAGTAGAAACCGTTGTAATAGCCGTGTTTTCTACGGCGCGGCGCTTACGCGTTACTTTCAATGCGAACTACATAAGGTGTACCGAGTACGTAGTACAGTTCTCAGAAACAAGTGAGTGAAATCTAGTAGGTTGGTAAATTTGTATCGTTTGTTTCAGGACTGCAACGGTGACGGTCAAGTGAACTGCTACGACTACATGGCCATCCACAAGAAGGGTGGATATGGATGCTCTGGAGACTTACCCTACGACTACGTTAACGTCTTCAATCAATGCATCGCAGCGGTCGCTGCTCATCAGGGAAAGTGAAAAACAAAAAAAAAACTTTAAAAATAATATGATAACTACCTATTTAAAAATATCTCTAAGCAAAAATTAGTAATATTTATATGAAAATCGAAAAATTATCTCAAGCAATATTATAGGTTATATAATTTAAAAAGAGATTGTTTAAAAAAAAACTAGTCGTCTTGTGTTTTATAATGTTGCTCAAATATATGTAAAAATAATGACATAAACCTGAACTATCAGTCAATTACTTTAAAGTACTACGTACTACGTTAAATGTGAAAATTGGTGAGATTTTCTACTATTTGTATACCCGCAATACATTTAGACACATAATATTATGATTGTAATTTACATTTAATATGCATTTGTAATTAAAGATTCGTAATTAAGATGTGGCAATCCTTAATGTAATTTAAGATGACACAGAATTAATTGATTATAATTTTAGATTTTAACGTGAGCACTAGTGTATTAAAATAAATGCTTTTATATCTATTTATTTATTTATTTTCAATGAAAACTTACAGTGATATTTATACAAAACTTAATAACTAAATTTACACATTAATTTGTCACAATTTACAAGTTTCCGCATATTGACTGTATATGTATAAAATAAAATAAAACCGTTTCTAACCAATTTTGAACTTGATAAAAAAAGAAAAATTAAGAGTAACTAAACAAATAAAGCAAAAAAAAGAAAAAGAAAAAGTCTGCAGCGAAGAAGTCTACAGTGAACCATCAAACCAAGATTTTGAAAGTAATTCTCTTATTTTGTAAATCTTTGAATTATTTAAAAGAGCAAGTACTCAGGCCTCGCCGACCACTTTGAATTTCTAGCCTTCGCGGTAGAAACGCTCGGCGTGTGGTCGCCTGAAGCAAAATTTTTCGGTAAAAAGTTGGGGAAACTCCTGATCGAAAAATCGTGCGACCGGCGCGCTGGGTCTTTCTTCATGCAACGCTGAAGATTGCGCTGGAAATTCAAAGGGGGAATACGGCGAGGGTCCTGGGCACGGTAGGGGAATCAGCGGAGCTAGTCGAGTTGTTTTTCTTGGCACAATAAGCTTCCGCCACGCTCCTGCCACCTCAGCATGCACGGGATGTATCTCACGGTTTTGTATTTAAACTTTTGATATGGTTGTATAGACAATGAGTTACCATTCACACTTTGTTATATAAACATAAATTATAGATGTTAGATTAAAATTATTTATTGCTAATAATGTTATAAGGATGTAAATTATTTAAATCGAGCTCTGGAAATTCAACAATTTTTGGAATGATAATTGAATAATTATTATGAAGTGACAAAAACAAAAGTTGTTACGAAAATATTATATTTCGCATTAAGAAATTCTTTCAAAAGCTTTTAAATGTTTTCATCGTATTTTTGTGCCTCTTACTATCGTGAAATAACGGCACCTGTGTTGTTGTGTTTCGATGGAGAGTAAGGTAAGGAATTCGAGAGCCTATTTCTTAAGGTCTGCAGATGTTTTGGAAATCCTATAGCATTACTAGTGTTATTGGAGCCACCTACCATCGAGTTAACCGACAACTTGTACATACAAAACAATATAAGTATGTAAACAGCGACAGAGATATTGTTGAGTAATTTATAACTGGAAAAACATTTTTTATGTTCTAAAAGGATTATTACAATATTATTTTATTTAAAAATAAAATAATATTGCTGTATCTTTTTAGAATAAAGAATAGCGAAAAATTTCTTACTCACTGAAACTCAAAAATACACGTTACTGTCATTCATGGCCAGGCCCTGATTTACCCACAGGCTACAGGCTTAAGCCTAAGTTCTAAGGGGGCGCTAGGGTGACTTGGCAAGCATCACTTATTTACACAATAAAATTTGGTAGGTAGGTGTTTTCAATTAAACACGCGCGTAATTATGAACTTGAACTTAAAACAAATGCGCGCTCTTCTTTCTTTCGTTGACTGACTGTCGAAGATTCGAAGATTGATTACTTGAACTCTTTTCTCAACCTCTAATTGAATTAGAGCTTAGAAGCTTGGAACTCACCAGACAAACACTGCCCCTCTGTCCAGTTGTATGTATATTTACGCCTGCTGAACACATTTAGATAACCTTGCCTTAGACACCGGCAGAACTGAACATAGACACAGGCAAGGTCTGGAAGGGATTATTCATAGTTAGCCTAGCGCATTCACAACTCTAAAATCAGACACTGTTCATGGCGGTCGTCTATAAGGAGGTGGTCAAACGGACCTATCTTATTCAAATTCAAATTCAAATAATTTATTTACAAGTAACATGGGTTACAGTGAACCAGTTCTTATTGGTTTAAGGTGGAGACAAACGCTAAATACTAAAAATATCCATTGTTTATGAAGATGTTATAAGAAATAGACAACACAATTGCTTTGAAAAAAAAAATGTATATTATACTTAAACATGTGAAGAACCAATTGTATTAATTAGAATTTTCGTTAAAGTAATAGAAACTCCACAAAAAAAGTTAGAACACAAAAAATTTGACTTTTATTGAAAATTCTCTCAAAAACGGCTTATTGCGCGCATATGAATCCTATACTGATTAATAAGTTAAGGTCAGTTTAAAAAATTGTATAAACAATTTTTTTTTTGTGTATTGTTCTAATGGTAAAAACAAAAAAAAAACACACTTTCTAGGCCTGTTGAATTGTCTCCGCCGCCAGCGAGTTCTAATATAAAATGTCATTTGCCCAAGTGAAGCCCTTAAATATGCATCCACATGTATTGACACGTCTGGCGTGTAAATGTGTAATGTAGACAACGTCTTAAGGCCGCGGAAGGAACTGTGCTTTGCTAAGACAATCTTTCTAAAATAGATTTATTTAATTTCCTTTTAATAGCTATACTACAATTAGTGTGATTTATTGGCTTATTAATGTAGTTGTTGATAAGGAAATTCACGTCAGCTGCAGTTGTGGTTGTTAGACTGACTGGTGGAATTCGTATTGACAGCGAAATAATTTCTTCCATATATCTTGTTTTTCCATATCTTGCTTTTAGATCGTCCACTTTGGTGTAGAGATTCCTTCCAGGCAGCTTCATTATATCAGGTCACCACTTCGACCATACTGCCAGGTAGTATGTACAGGAATGCTGAAGAGTTGTCTGTGAATCCAGGCGATTGTGGTGCAATAAATGTACAGAACCATGAAAACAACAGCTCTTCTCAGATCTATTTAGATTGTTCTCTTTTTGGTTGTATACACATTTATTTCTTACACCCTCACTTCATTCTGTATGGTTTCATTAATAATTACCAAGATTGAAGATAGATGAATGAATTATAATTTAATAAAAAAACTCAGTGGTAATTTATTATTAAATTTGTATTCTGGGTTTTTTTATGTCAGGTCGGCAGACAGGCTGACGGTCCACTTGATGGTAGGTTGCTACCGTCGCCTATAACACAAGCAACGCCAAAGCTGCTGCAAGTGCGCTGCCAACTGCACTGGATTAAGGATAGGGGATTAGGAGTGGATAGGGAAATGGGCCCTGGCATCGCTCACTCACTCATCTAAACACAACAGCACACGTGCTGTTATTTCACGGTGGTCTTCTGCAAGGGGGTGGTTACTGCCGCCAGACGGGCTGCCCAAATGATTGCGAAACGCAGTGTGCCCTGCCACTACTTTCCAAATCCAGACCAGAGTCAAATTTGAAAAGTTGATTTTTCAAAGTTGACCCTGCCGGGAATCGAACCCGGGAACCCTAGAACAGAGCGTTAAGGCACGCACCCTAACCACTCATCCAACGGGCTCGTCAAAACTGCGCCCGCTTCGCTACAGCATTTGAATCGAATGTTGTTTTTTGCTAGCAATTTCACCGATAACCTATCCTAACCAACTTTTTAATAAAAATCAAGCTTTTCTAGTATAAAAATAATATTTATCCAAATAGGCAACCTATCCTAAGGTTTAGAACTCAAGTAATATGTTGAATTTTCTGATTGTGTAATTTTAATTATGTCAGTTCCTGATTGTTTTAAGCGATAATGATTATTTAACACGTAATCTTCTTAATAAACACTGAGTAAAAAAACCATTTGTTCTTTGTTCAAGTTAATTTTACTGAAAACAATAATGAATTATATTAATAACGACCGGTAAAAGTGACAAATTTCAAGGTTTTCGTCATATTTACCAAATCATGAGGCAACAATGAATATTAACCAGTTATTATTAATACCAGAGGAGATGTCCTAAACAACTGTGCACTGATTTCAAACTAATTCAAACAAATGTCGTAATTTTTTGTCAAATTTCATTTTCAATTTAAGTATAACTGGCGGGGTCTAACTTCCTCCTTGCCCCGCGCAGTAGTCACATACCGCTCTTTAGGAAAATCTATTACCAACATCTCCTCTTTGAACAAGTTCCGTGGTCAGAACCAACCTACCGGAACAATCCATTATCACGACCACTCCCCCAGGAGTGTACCACTAAGAAGAAAAAGAATCGTATTATGTCAGTTCTTTATTGTAAATCAAAGGAATTATTATTGTCTCCAATTTTTATCAAATTTTAATATCATTTATACATTTGTCTGAAGAAAACAAAATAAGGTTAGATGTACTGTTGCGAGGCTGACAGACATAAATTGACTTCGCTACTTTAGTTCGACATGAACGGTTTTTGTGTACCAGTTTTTTTTTTAGATTAACTTCGGAGAACTCTAATATGAATCAAGGACATGAATACATTGTTGAAATAATATTACATTTTGTTATTTGTGTAAGTAATTAAAAATAAACACATTTTATTTTTTATTTTTTGTATAAAATGCATTAATTGTGAAGACATTTCAAGTTCATAATTAAAGACAACAATTCCTAAAAACTACATGCTATGAATTAATTAATAATAAAATTTGTAGAGCTTCAAATTATAAATGTAAATAACTATTTAAAAATATAAATCTACATATTCTATAAACTAATATAAATACTTTTTTTTTTTTTTAAATTCCGTCTAATTATATTATGACTAACTTATTACAAAATTGATACAAAAAATTTAACTGTTCTAGTAATAATCACGTAAGAAGTAAATGTTCTGAAATTTGAGGCAGCGTGCAGGGATAGTGATATTACAAATACGTTTTCGTCGCTTTATTTTTAAAGCGAGTAGTAATTTGAAACGGTTCAATAAGGGCAGCTACCTAAACCATTGTAGGTAGCTTAACCTAAACACTTTTAGGAGACTATCCATAATTTGAAAGCTATTCCCATCAGCATTCAATTATTCTTATGAATTTAAAGAGGAGCATTGTAAATACAACAATATTTAATATTTATTATACATACATTATATTACAATTTATATGTATAAATTTATACAATTTCAGTTATTGAGCAGAAATGGAATTTTATAACAAGTTACAGTTACACAATTTAGAATTAAAAACGCGTCTACATTCACTAGTCTGTGTCTGTCCTTATTCGTATCGTTTTTTGTCTGAATATTCAGTATTGTTTTAAACATCCGTAAGTTTGGTTCCATCGTGACATTATTGTAGCGTGAGCATTTCTATCTATACACAAACAAACACATCTCGGGATATTATTTCAAATAAATAGTGTATTTGACTGACCAGTGCCTTATTTGCTGTGAATTAATTGTTTGGTGAAGTGGTCTCAGTTTGGAAAATACAAACAAAATGACATTAACTTATTTTCTTTTCATTTCAATTCTTATTACTAGTGTTTTAGGTGAGTTTACCTTTTTTAAACTTATCAGAACTAACATAGAATGCTTAGCATACGAAAAGTTATTACTAGAACTAATTGAAATAGGGAGATTTTTTTGTGTAAAAATCGCTGATGGTCCATTTGATGGTAGGTAGCTACCGTCGCCTATAATACAAGCAACGTCACAGGTGCTGCCGACTATAGTAGAGTTAAGGATAAAAGATTAAGAAGGGATTAGGAAATGGGCTCTGGCGTTCCTTACTCACTCACCGAAACACTTGATGTTATTTCAAGGTGGTCTTCTGTAAGGGGCCGCCCAAATGACTGGGAAACGCAGTGTGCCCTCTGCCACTACTAATCGGAAATGAAATTTAATTTATTTGGCAAAAAATTCTTATGAAAGTATAGTGTAATTAATCGCAACAGACGCTGTTTGTTCTCTTGTGATGGTCACATCATCATCATCCCTTCACCTTTAACAGCCTTCGCCATAGATAGACGCAGCATCCATACCATGTTAGGGGCAGTCCAACATAGTATCGCCCGATATATGGCTCCCCAGTTAATCATGTGATCACTGCCAGTTTCTTCAGATTGAGTATTATAAGCGCTATGTCCTAATTATTCTCCAAGTGCCGTGTATCAGAGGCCTTAGACAAAGTAACATTTTAAAAACGATAACGAAGTTCGAAAACAATAAAATGTATGGTATTGACATATGCCGTCGCTAAATCACGTGATACTCGACTTTGGCGATCCAGGGTGAGCCTCTCTGTCACGTGCCACTCGAAACAGCTCCTCGACTACCGCAATTCCGGTCCACTGACGGATGATTAGCAACCATGACATTGGTCCAATCCATGATGAGACCCTCAATCTCGTCCCCCATGATGAGATAGAGTGTATGATAATTTACACCCCTCAGGACATAACCTATATCTGTAACTTTAGGAACCCTAATACTCTCAATAGGTCTCTGTTAATATCCGCTTCGCATACTTTCCATATTGGAGACTCCGTCAGTCCACGAGAGACGTAGCATTCTTCTGAATATGCACATTTCAAACACCTCCACGGTTCTGAGCCATACAACAAGACAGAACAAATATAGCACTTCATCATTCGATGGCGAAGATTTGGGTTCAGTAGCAAAGTATCACAATTGAAGGCACTTTCTTGCTTCACTTCTAATCACAAAGCCGAGGTATTTAAACATACTCACTCTCCCAACTCTAGTACTATTCAACAGCAGACCATAAGTCATCCATTTCGTCTTGCTGACACTAATGCTAAGTCCCAACTCTTCACCAACTAAACCCACGAGGGTCTAAAGGTCACCTATACTATCAGCCAGAATAACTGTGTTATCGGATACCGGATACCGGATGTTGCTGATTACAACTGCGTTCACCTTTACTCCTCTCTGAGAAAACTCTAACGATTTAAAAAAAAATATTGCGAGTATAAGTTAAAATTATAAGTTAACGCACTCCGCGTTGGATAGCAACAGCGTCGCTATATTTATAGATAGACTCATTTAAACGGTCTTCTATACATTACCGGATCTAATTTCCTAATAAATGTCTCATTTATTAAAAATATTAAACCAAAAGGAATACTTTTATTAATCTCTTTACACCTATTGTCACTGCTGACTAAAATTAACGACGAATCTAAATAATTTGAAAAAGGGACGAAACAATCTGGGTAACAAATTGCATCTTCTTCGACGTGGACGAAGACGCCGGAAACGGTATGTATACTTGGACTAACACTTTAACGGACTTAGAAATAAATATCTGATTATATTGACGTAGTATGTATGCAAAACCACATGACTTATAATATCGAAAATTACAATGTCTGAAATGTGGGTTTTGCCAAATTCAAGGTCGTATGATTGTTTATGACGTATGGTGTCATTCATTATGAGATTAAATCTCACGGAACTTGTCCTAATGAGGACGTTAACATTGCGGACACGCAAAAGTGAGTAGGCGCTCTCCGTTTTTCTATAATATTTCGTAAACAATGTTTACATTTGTCTTTCTTTCGATAAAATATTATACAGATTACTAGCGACCCGTTCCGGGCTTCGCACGGGTACAATTTAGTTCTGCGAATTATATACAAAAAACTTCCGTACGTTTATCTTTATTTTCATCAGTGAAAACCGTATCAAAATTCGTTGAGTGGTTTAGAAGTTAGCGGCTAAACACACAGAAGCCGACAGCGATATATTTAATACTATGTTGCTCTTTATAAAATACTATGTTACTCGCTGATAATGTAGCCTTCCTTAGGTGAAAGAATTTTTAAAATCGGTCCGGTAGTTTTTGAGTTTATTCACTACAAACATACATACAAATATTTTCTCTTTATAATATTAGTACAGACTAGGTGAGCCCGCAACTTCGTACGCGTTGTATTCGGTATAGCGCGTAACTTTTTTGTTTGTAGGTAAACCAATTGGAATAAAATAAGTAAACACTAAATGTTACGGGAAACTTGCTACAATACCAGGCCTCTGTCACTCCGTGTGTGCTGTGATATAATTGCCTACCGTCGTCGCTTACATTGAATGTGAAAGGTGTACAACTTCTGTACGCTAGTACTATTATTTATTCTGTGACAATACACCAGTGAAAACCGCGTTCAAATCGGTTAAGCCGTTTCGGAAATTCGCGTGCACAAACGCATAGACAAACAGACAAAAAAATTAAAAACTATTTTTTTGACCTCGGTAACATAACATACAACGTGTACAAATTGTTAATTTTTTTTTTAAATTACAGGCACGGCTCGTTTGCGATTTTATTATATGTAAAATAAGCTAGGTGGTGCTCCCGATGTCTTGTTTATAACTGCGGGACGCATTTCTAAAACCTCTTCATCTCTTCAATTTCGCTGTCTATAAAAGGTGTTGTGTATATATTTTCAGGGGTGTACATAACAAATTTGAACGATGCGTGCTTCAGATGTCTTTGTCACGTCGCCGGATGCGATATGTCTCATGCGTGTACAGAGGGTTACTGCGGCCCTTTCTACATATCCAGAGTTTATTGGGTGGACGCTGGGAAGCCTACGCTACCGGATGACGATCCTAATAGGAAAAAAGGTATTATGATGAGAGACGTTGAAACTGACTATTCTAGGGAAATAGGAAGAACTCAAAGACAGTTTTGCAAAATAATATTAGGAGATAAAAAACCTGTAGCTATACCGTACCGAGTGAATGTGTGGAAATAAATATATGGACAACCCATTAACGGATAAATTAAAATAGCTCTGAAAAGAGCTGTTTGTCAACGTGGTTTATTTTCCCACTATTAATGACATCAGTGAAAACCGCATTCAAATCGGTTAAGCCGTTTCAGAGATTAGCGTGCATAAAATGTATAGATAAAGTCGTACGCGTCAATTTTATGTATGATATTCCAATTTTGATACGACACACAAGGAAGATTTGTTGATATAATTTACAGAAAATAAATGCATTTGTGCAAAGCATTGATGGCATTTGGCACGGTTCGCTAGTATTTACATAAGGTTCAAAATTTCATGATAAAATCATTATTGATCACCAAATGATCTCAAAATATATTTTAACTATTTTAACATTGACATAAGTATGACATAACATTGACATGACTTAAACTTAATGGAATTATAAATGAATCTTGTTAAAACCGAGACTAATTTATCTATTATAAAATAATATAATATTATAATATATTTTATAGCATTTGAAGATTGCGCTAGAGACTACCACTGCTCGAAGAAAATCGTCGAAAGTTACATGGCGCGATTTGGGAAGGTTAGTATAAAATTTAGTTTATCAAAATTAATTATTATAATTAGCGGTGGATTTACCAGCAGGCTGAAGTCTAGGACGGCAGATTTTAGTAATACCACAATAAGTAACGTCATAAGGTTTGCAAATGCGCTGCCTACCTAGATAGGATAAAGGCGGATAGGATAATGAAATCTACAGTGGTCTTCTGTGATAAGGTGGGTACTGCTTTTCTTTAGTTGGTTTTTACTTATGCTCTTCAGTTGTAGTAAGGAACGTTGTCTCATTGAGGTATAAAGGAACTGTTTTAGCCATAAATCATCATCACCTTATGGCCTTTTCAATCATCATATTCGATCCCCCCATCCATGACAACCGCACTCTTGAGTTAATCAATCCTGCGAGCAGGTGTTAGGTTCAAAAGACTTCACTCCAAAACTCGTCTACTCAAACGCTGCACAATAGAAGTCCTGTCCATTTCTACTTTAGCTAACTAATTACTTGGGCAATTCCGCGGGCTATTCACTTGGTAAATTCAACGAATGTTATCTCATTGCCCTCTTTATAGCTCGCTCAGAAATCAATATTAGGCAAGATACCCTACCGGAGCACACGACCTTGGATTAGCCATTGGACAACCATTAGATGTGCCCATTGGATGAGTGATTAGGGTTGCTTGCCTTAACACTCTGTCTCGGGAGTCCCGGTGGGGTCAATATTGAAAATGAACTTTTCACTGTTGGATCTGGTCTGAATCTTGTAAGTAGAGGCAGACTGTGTTTCGCAATCGTTTGAGGCACGTCAGGCGGCAGTAACCACCCCATTACAATTCTGTAGAAGACCACTAAGAAATCACAGCATGTGTGCTTTTGCATTTTGGCAAGTGAGTAAAGAATTCCAGAACCCATTGCCCTATCCTTTCCTAATCCTTTATCCTTAATCCTTCTATAGTCGGTAGCTCACTTGCGAAACCTGTTCTGTTGCTTGTGTTATAGGCGACGGTAGCCACTTACCATCCAGTATACCGTCAGCCTGTCTGTCTATCTTAACATAAAAAACAAATAGATATTTGTACAGAGGCCACTCTTTATACAGAACATAAAATTTATCACTTCAAGCAGACGTCGAGTCATAGACAATTGAAGCGACTTCACATATCGCGGATAATACGCGACTCGCGACGTGCATTTAAGTGCAGATAAGTTGTAGTATGTAGTTTTTATCCTGTAAGAGTAGACTGAAAACTAGAGCAAACTACATAGTAAATCCGGTCTATTGAAATCCTGATACAGTAACTAAGTATGTTTTACTGTGACGGGAGTTAGTGTAATCTGGAAAGTAGTGGCAAGGTACACTGCGTTTCGCAGTCATTTGGACAGCCCGTCTGGCGGCAGTAACCACCCCCTTACAGAAGACCACCGTGAAATAACAGCACGTGTGCTGTTGTGTTTCGGTGAGTGAAGTAAGGGATGCCAGAGCCCATTTCCCTAACCCTTCCCAATCCCTTATCCTTAATCCTATTGTAGTCGACAGCGCACTTGCAAAAGCTTTGGCGTTGCTTGTGTTATAGGCGACGGTAGCCACCTACTATCAAGTGGACCGTCAGCCTGTCTGCCGATCTGACATAAAAAAATAAAAATATCGTTTTATTTTAATAAAATTTCTAATATTTTCAGGACTGCAACGAAGACGGTGTGACCAACTGTTTTGATTACATGATGATCAACCACCATGGCGGAGGGGCTTGCTCTGAGCCATTACACCTATCTGAACTTGGAAGACGACGCTTAGAACTTTTCAGTCAATGTCGCTTTTAAACTCTGCTGAGCTTAAATGTCACAATCAGCTAACAAGGTTTACCTAAACAATTAAATTAGAATTAAAAGTGAACACAGAATTACTTACTTCTATTTTAAGAATCATGTCTGAATTTAACAAGAAATTGAAAAAGAAAAAAAAATTTATGACACTATAATTTTACACTATCTCATGGTGATACTCAGGCTCATTGGCGACGGTACACTAATAAGAACTAATCTGCAGAGGCCTGGCACATAGACGCAAAATTGCCTGCCTGTGTGTATTCTATAAGATGTACTTCGGAGAGTGTGCTCAGGAGCTGCATGAGATCATACCGCCTTCCCATTTCTTCTGTCGGACGTGCAGACGTACAGCTGGTTACCATCCTCATCTTGTCGAAATCCCTCTAATTCGGACCAAGCGCTTTAAAACATATTTTATAATACGCACTGCTAAAGATTGAAACTCCCCGCCGGAGTCTGTATTTGGGAGCTCATACAACCCAAATCTTTTCAAGGTTCGAGTGAATAGGCATCTTCTGGATGAGCTCGCTCCATCGTCGGCCTCACCTTTCCCACATGGATAGATTCTGGCCAAGAGCAAACCCATCTTGAATAAAAAAATAAAATAAAAAAAAAACACCTCCACAGTGACAGTATCGTTGAAATATCTTTAAAAAATGCTGCTACCCAATATTGATTGTTATTGCTTATTAATAATTTAAAATACTAAAAAAGCAGAAAGAGCAATCGCACATTAAAGTGAAGTAACATATACCACACTTACTTAATTATAGTACGGTCATTCTATGAATGCGTTTTTGACATTTCTTTATGTCCATTGCATAAAGTTCATTTTCGAATAAACAATACAGAAAATGTACGGAATTGACACCTGTCAGAACAGCACTCTTATAATGGTCGGAGTATGGCATAGTTTTTTTACTAAAAGAGCGAGTATTCGCTCTGTGAACAAAACGCTCATTAGGATTAAGCAAAGGTGTTGTAAGTAGTCACACTATATATATATATGCATATATATATTGTGTTGTTTCGAAGTATTATAAGAAACAAGATAAACAAGTGATCGTACATATTGTAGAAATGTGGATGTTGGGAAGATCCTGGGCTGGTGGTGTGCGTCGGTGTCGACAAATGAGATGCTTCTTCTTTCCAATTACGATTTATTTAATATTTAGATACATATATTGTTTACGAAATTATAATTATTTACAGGGAAATGATGCTTGCTTTCGTTTCTTCTTTTTTTTTTGCGGTAATTGCGGTAATTAATAAAATTCGCGTCTGGCCAATAGGGGCGAAGCGTCGCGTTCAGAGCGCACCGTGATTGGTTAACGATGACATAGGTGTCTGAACACATATAAACCCTGGACATTAGATTGATTCTTTTGACTTGGCCACATAAGCATAGTTATTGTTCTATGTATGATAAACTGTAAATTGTGGTTTAACGTTTGTCTTTTGTGACAGAATACTGTATAACTTTAAAAAGAAAAGAAAATATTTTCCAATCATTCAAACCTACTAATAGGTACAACATATTTTATTCAAACACATTTGGCAGTACGATACAGGCGCCACCTAGTGAAGTTAACTGTGTTATGTCCACAACCATCCTTTGAAAAATAAAAAATCAACCCCTGACAAAAATATTATACATATATGAGCAGTAATATATAGGGAAGCAATTAATTTATATCTGACTTTAAATCAGAATAGTTATTGTCTGTTTATTATCTATTTACATCTCTATATATATTCCCTTGGTCACGGCATCACGCGTGAACGGGTAGACCGATTTTAATTCGGTTTTCACTAATGGAAAGAGGCATAAACGGGGAATGTTCATATATATATATATATATAAATTGCACGCCGGGCGAAGCCGGAGCCGGATCGCTAGTTGGTTAATAAATCAAAACTAATTAAACTTCTTTAAAAATAAAATTGTACAGACAAAATATATTTTTCTTACATTTTACATTTTGATCATCTGTTGATAGGCAACGGTACCTAGCCTACGTCCTTTTTTGTATCCCTGATAATGTGTATCCAAAATTTAATGATGATCGATTGAGTAGTTAAGGCGTGAAAGCGTAACGAACAAACAAACTCACTTTAGCATTTATAATACTTATTAGTTAGGATTTCCATGACATTTAGCACGAATATTCGAAAGCTGAATCGAAATTAACACAGAAGTTTACTTTTTTAGAATATTTTCTACAAATGATTAAATTCTATAATCATCCATTGCCCAGGAACTGTACTTTTTTTTCTTTAAATTAAACTTATAATTCTTAAATAAAACATTTATAAACAATGCAATAGATTTTGTGCTTGTCAATACCTAAGTACGTGTCAAGAGAATCGCTGTAGATTATAACATTAGGTTAAATGTCGAGTGTATTCAAGTGCTTTTATTTTGCACTTAGGTTTGCTATTGATTAGATAGGTAGGGTAGAATTTTGGTATGGTATTCGTATGGCTATTGGTAGAAGAAAGATCAAATTCTAAATCACCCAAAGGACTTCGATACGATTTTTACTTATGAAACAAGCGATAAATGAGAAGTTTTGTGTAAGTATATAATTTCTGGAAAAAAATTAGTATGTTTAAGAGTAACTTTCAGCGCCATCTGTTGCCGAGTATCAGTGAAATATTTGATCAGTTAAAGATTGTAACTTGTGATTATCATTGGCTACATTTTGTGATTAATATGTTTTATGATTGATACTTGGTTCATGAGAATTGTGTCAATAATGTTTTTAATAAAACTAATAAGTTTTTAATTAAGCACGTTTAATTAAAAAATAAAACCATTCACACTTTGTCTCAATCAGTCGTTTTCAATCTTGCATGTTCAATACCTTATAGTCAAGCTATATGTTCGGTTATATGTTCAGTTAGTCACAAAGCTATCTTTTATAGAGTCAACCTGGGTAATTTCAAATGGGGGAAATTGGAAAAATCATAATTCCTCTTTGTTTATGAAAAGAATGAAGTTGCGTCAAACGGAACGCTACTCTGTTTTATTTTTTATGATTTCAGCTGTCAATATTCAGTGATATTTTTGTTAAGGTAGATAGACAAGCTGATGGTCCACTGGCTACCGTCGCCAGTCCACTGGCTATTAAGGAAAAGGGATTAGGAAGGGAAATGGTATCCCTTATTGGTACAACAGCACACATGCTGTAATTTGACGTTGGTCTTCTGTAAGATTGTGGTTACTACCGCCAGATGGGCTACTCGAAATGGATGCGAAACGCTGTGCGCTCTACCACTATTAATTTTCATGTTGGTCAATACTTTAGTTTCCATTTCCCCTGATTGATGTTCACAATTACCCCAAAAATCATAATATGAAATATGCCTAAGTTGGACCAACTATATATAACTTACAAGATATATTTATGAGTAATTATAAACATATTTATGAGATTTCTGAGTTTAAAAGACCTTTTTAACCAATAAATTCCGATGATTGAATCAAAATATTGCTAAAATGTCATAAAATGATAATACAACTTTATTGTTAATAAGTTTAAAACAAAAAATAATATCAAATAAATGGGGTCTAGACTGAAACGAACAAAAAACAAACTTGCCTAAGTATATTTAATTTTATAACATATAATTAGAATAAATCATGTAATTAATTTAAAACTAAGGCATATAATGTATAGATACAAGCTTAGTATTTTCTAACTTAAGTTAACAGGCCATTAAAGCGAAATCATAGAGATAAAGTTAGAAAAAAATATGTCTTAAAGTATATTACTAAATTTAAAATAATGTATAACTTATTTAATGACATTAATTACGAAATAAATTCTATTATTACTTAATTAAATGTTGCTTATTCACATCATTCCCTATGAAATAAATTGTAAAATGGCACTTTTTGAATATGTAAAAAGGATTTTTTTCTCAAATTAAGATTTACATGCGACATAATATATCTATAAAAATCATATTTGTTCATTACCATAAAATTTTACGAATATACATATTTTTTTAAACTTTATAATAATTAATTACATTAACGCTAACCCTACGTGCACAAATATAGCGAAGCGCATCTCAGAGCATTTTGCACTGTTAAACTAATATAGATTTTGCTGGTGTTGAAATAAAATCAAAAATTAATTGAAAACCATTCTCTTAGCTTTCTTAGCCTAAAGCATCAAAGCCAGATCGAAGATACTAATACCAGGAGAAAGATAGGACGCAGGGATACATTTGATTTTTCGTTTTATTTCAACACGAGCAATATTTTCATCGGCCCCCTAGCGAAAGACGTAACGTTGACGTTCACGTCAACGGTTGGTTAGCGTCAAAAGGTTTATTGTTGACCACATTTTATTAGTAATTAGGATAAGCTCGTAAAAGTTCCGACAATGAAGTTCTACGGTTATTTCTTATCGCAAAATTATTTGTATACACCCATAAGAGTAATTGGTAAGTTTAAGTTTACTTTTATTTATTGCGGAGGATTGATTTTTGATTTATTGAGAA
This sequence comes from Bembecia ichneumoniformis, assembly GCA_910589475.2. Lineage (NCBI taxonomy): Eukaryota > Metazoa > Arthropoda > Insecta > Lepidoptera > Sesiidae > Bembecia > Bembecia ichneumoniformis. Next base: position 14,166,053 of record OU342536.1, on the reverse strand, counting down.
TATTTTGTTTTCTGTATATATATTTTAACCCCTGTATCAGTTTTTTTATCCATAAGACTTTCAAAAGCCTTTGACAATTTAATAGCCATACATTTTTGTCATATACGACATATAATGTTGTAGGGTGCGGTCATGTATTATTCCTAATGATTTTATATGTACGTTTTCTGAATTTTCCACATTATTTATTTCTCAAATTTAAAATTTTCCTAATCTTGATTTTGTTTTATATATCTTTTTTACTATGTTCAACACTAGCTGTGTCTCGCGGTTTCACCGTACATTTAAATTTTAGCTTATAACCTCCAGAATTGAGTTCTCACTCAAATGCAAAAAGTTTTTTTTTAATCCGATTGGTTCAACCAAACAGACTAACAACCTTTTCAGCTTTATTGTATTATGGATAGATTAATTGAATTTGTTTGATAAAATAAAATAAACAAATAAACGTCAAATGATAATTACATAAGTACTTATATCATGACGTTAACAACGATTTCGTTAACAATAAAGAAAAAGAAGAAACCAGTCAAATGTTTTAAGTGTAAAAGAATAGAATAACTTTATGTTGCATGTTATGTTGCATGGTATATTATATTATGTTGCATTCTATATTGGATGTTTTTTGCTTCTCTCCAATTTTATTCAACCGTTAGTAAGATCCTTTTCCAACAATTGAACTTCTTTTTCAAAAAAAAATGTAATTTATCTACATATTACGTTGTGTATTGTACATTGCGGTTTCGTAATTTCGAATTAAAATAAAAACTTAAAATGTAAATAAGTATTTTAAGCAAATGTAACAAGAGGCGGTGTTGGTGGTTGCCACTGCTCATTGTCCAACTCATCGTCGGACTCGTCTTGGAATCGAACCTTAAATAAAAAATATACAATTTTAACAAATTTTTTCCCCTTAATTTTTGACGTAGAACAGGAGGAAGTATAAGTCCACTTGATGGTAATGGCCATGGTGACCTAAGGGCTCTCTGACAACCCTTAACTCATGCACCGTAACGTTATAGCATTTATTTTATCGATATTACTTATTTATTTACTATCGAGCAGATTTTACAATTAATGTACCATGTAGTCTTACTAAGATTCTTATAATATTATTTTATGGATATAATATAATACTTGTAAATAGGTACATATTGCGAGGCGCACTGATCGAGAAATTTACGCGATTCGCACTTCCAAAAGTGTCGCTTGTCGTGTAGTGATGTAGGAGCTAGTTTTTCAGACTTAAATTTAGACTTTATTTCACGGTAGTCGTATTTTAGGCTATTAATATACCAATACCAATTTCAGTTCTGATTGGTTGGTTTGCTTACCCAAGGGTCTAGCCGTTGGCTGTTCGACTGATGCAAGGAACTGGCTTGATTTGATTGCCACGCCTGAAAAAGCACAGTGAATAAATTAAGTCACAGGATGACAAGACTGAATAGTGGGTACAATGTACCTACATACCTATGTAAATACCTGGCATAACTGGCTTGGCAAAGTTATGTTATAATTTTTTAATAAAATTACAATTTTGAATATGTTAATATTTTTAGTGAATTATCGGTGTAGTAATAGTAATCTATATTTATCTATAGGATATATCAATACTAATATTATAAAGAGACAAAGTTTGCATATTTGTATGTAGGAGTTAATCTTCGATACTACTCATCCCATTTAAAAAAATTCTTCACCAACCTTGGTCTTCGGACATTGCAATATTTCCTAAAGGCAAATAAAAATATTTTAAATAGTACCTGGTACGCATCATTAAAGGCGTGTGCCAACGAGAGTGCCAAAGCTCTGGCATGTTTTCTTCTTGCGCACAGGAACACATGAACCACGTGAGTGTCATTGGCACCGTTTCGTCCTTCGTTTCTACCCTCCACTACGGCGAATACACGGGCGTTAGCGGCGTCCGCAGAACAGTATGAAATCCTGTACACAATTATTATGATTATACAATCCTCTATATACAATTATATATATACACAATTACACTTCGAAATAAGCATATTTTTAATATTGAATTAATGAACAACTGGGCACACTGAGTTAATAATAAACTGTCAGTTTGAAAGTAATAAATAAGACCTTACAGAAGAAGACCACAGTGAAATAACGCTACAAATTCTGTTGAGTGAACAAGGGATTTTTATTAATGTTAAGGTCGACAGACAGGCTGACAATCCACTTGATGGTAGGTGACTACGTCACCTACTATAACACATGCAATGCCACAGGCGTTGCAAGCGCGGGCTAGTGACCATAGAATCAATTGGGAAAGGATAGGAAAATGGTCTCTGTATCCCTTACTCAATCACAGCCCACTTGATGGTAGAAATGGGGATTCATTTTTATATATAGAAAATATAGGTATATAAAAACTAGAAAATTTTATCCATGTTAATGTATTGTATGATTATTGAGGAAGATTACAAGTTACAAGTAATACAATGTCTTACTATATATCAAAGGAACGAAGTAATAAATATAAGAAGTAATAATAATGCAATCATTGACATTATCAATCACATTTAACTGTCACATAAAAAATATTAATTGTGCATCTATTAAAGAACGACCTCATTGTTATGGAAGAAAAAATATTTTAAAAATGTTGTACATATCATAAGTCACTGTTAATATTGTTAAATATGTAAGTTTGAGGCATTGTGCACGTAATGCAAAATAAAAAAAAAATGTTCGTTTGTTTCTCGATCACCCATGAAATTTTACATACACGTTATTAGGGGTCCAGAAAAGGACATAGAGTACCTCTGATAAATAAAAAAGTAAACTGTTCACGAGTGATCATCTTAAATCTATACATATAATAAAATCGTAAATGAGCCGTCTCTGTACATTAAATATTTTTTTCAAAAAACAATTTGTTCAGGTTGTGCAAATGTTACTGAGATAACGTAGAATGCAAGTTTGTGTGTAAATAAATAAATGTTACGGGAAGCTTGTTACAATACATGAGTGAAAACCGCATTCAAATCGGTTAAGCCGTTTTAATGCGTATTACTTATTACTAGAACTAGAAGTCACACGCGGTAATGTGTATTACATAATGTTTATTTTAATTAATTAATTAAATTAAATTAATTTTAACGTGTTTCTAATACATTTTACATAAAAATATTAGCTTTCTCCGGTCTTTCTCCATATGAATTTTAAGTGTACCAAATGTCACACACCTCTCTGCCTGCACAATTTTGTTAAAAAGGTATCCAAAGTTTTCGCTTTACTTTTTTTTAAATTATTAATGACATGCTCTTGGCTAACATCTAATCGTGCAGCAAATTATGTCACTTATTAATATATAGATTATACATTACCTACAAGTACTTATAAAAAACAATGCCACCACAGCAATAAATAAATAAATCAGGATCTGTTTATCACTTCACCCATTTTGAATTCACAAGAAATTTTAATATTCATTTATGAGAAATACAGATAAGTAGCAGATTTTCGTATTTTTCACTGTATTATTGTTGTATTATTGTATTTATTACAATTTTACAGCTGAGCGTCATTGAATATAAGATATTGTTATATATTCAAAAATAATAAATATATGAAAAAAAAAGATGTTTTCGTTGAATTTTGTGTAATGCTACAAAAAAATCGTTCATTTTAATAAAAAAAATGCGTTTTATGTGTGTTAAACTACATTTTCACTAGTACAAATATTTCGAATCCAAAAAATATCCGGGCCTTAATTTCGAAATTGTAAACCTGCATGAGTTCTCGTCTCAACTTGTAATTACTCATTAAAAGAGTACCTACCACTTAATTAAAATTATTTAATTATTGCTCCAGATATCAGTTATAAAAGTACGAGTATTTATTACATAACTACGCTATAGATACTATAATATAATAATATACACACCTATATATAGATACACTGAGAACGTTATCCTTTGACTCGGTGTCGGTGACCACTATCCCTTTAGAGCTGATGTCGAGGCTAACTTTCTGCAACTTCTTATTGAGAGCTGAAATAAGGACAGGTTATTTATGTATTACTCTCATTATATTTATAATTAGCTGAGCCCGCAACTTCGTACACGTGGTATACGGTATAGTGCGTAATTTTTTTTCTTTGTAAATCGATTATGAAACAAACACTAAAAGTTACGGGAACCTTGCTACAATACATGACTAAAAACCGCATTCAAATCGGTTAAGCCGTTTCAGAGATTAGCGTGCACAAACGCACAGACAAACGGATAAACAGACAAAAATGCTAAAAACTATTTTTTTGACCTCGGTAACATAAGTATAACATACACATTTTTTTTAAAATTAATATACAGACACGCGGCTCGTTTACGATTTTATTATCTGTATAGATACAGATATCCCCATTTATATTTAGTCCATACTGGTCCCATTTGAATTTATGACAAATTTCCTGTAATTTCTAATAAATAAATAAATAAAATAATGAATTTGTGCTAAATGTAAAAATATTATATTGGTACAACAAAATTTGCACTTAATAGAAAAAGGACAATAGGAACAAAAATTTAGTAGTGGTAGGGCATACTGCGTTTCGCAGTCATTTGGTCAGCCTGTCTGGCGGCAGTAACCAGAAGACCAGGGTGAAATAACAGCATGTATGCTGTTGTTCTTAGATCCCATTTCCCTAACCCTTCCCATATCCCTTATCCTTAAGGGACCTACTGTAGTCGGCAGCACACTTGCTGCCTGTGGCGTTGCTTGTGTTCTAGGCGACGATAGTCACCTACCATCAAGTGGACCGTCAGCCTGTCTGCCGACCATAACATAACAAGAAATTTAAAAAAATATATGAATACCTAAACGATAAGACGTTGATTTTGTACGAGATTAACTCGTCTAGTTAGACTTATAAAATAAAGAATTTGTCAAATAAATTTTATCGTAATTGTATACAAATATTGTCCACTAAAGTAAAATAAAATAGAAAAATATCTTAAAATAAATAAATATTGCAAGTAGGAAAAAAAAATTGAACTTGTATAAAAGAATGCCAATTAAAAAAAAATTGAAGCCCTTACATTTTACAAGATTATACTTGTACTTGAAGATTATATTTTTTACTAGCTGGCGCCCGCGATTTCGTTTATGTTGAAATATAACACCTGAATGTTTATCGCTGTGACGACAAGATCAATTTTATCAATTGATGTTCAGCGTATGTTCAATGTACCTTTAGCGGATTGCAACGTGGATCTCACGGCGAGTGCTGTGGCGGGAGCAGATGCAGCGCGTTCAACAGGCATCATTCCTGCATAACGCACATCAGTCTGTCCACGATCGTTTGCTTCTGCGGCTTCTCTCCACCATCCTTCGCCTTCGCACTCCGCCAACGCCCATTCTTCACTCAATTCTAAGGAAAGAAGCGTTTTAAAGTCAAAAATATATTAGCCGTTGTAAGCAGTTTAAGTTGGGCAGACCGTCACCACATTCGGGATCTTTTAAGTGAAGAAGTAAACGATCCCTTCGCGTTACAGTTATGACAGGTTTAAGCAAATCGAGTATTTGTTTCAGGCGCAGCGGATTCCGCTTCCGCGATACGCCGCCGTCACTCAGGACACACACTTAGGACGCATTTATATAACACTAACTATTTCGTCAGCTGCACGGTCACCATGCTGCGATTGGCCGTAGGGGAAGACTTCCGCCCGTCGTGACCGGTGACATGAGGTCACCGATATGGCCGGCGCACCTCCATTTTCGGGTACGCCTAAGCCTATATGCGACTATGCTCTGACAGCATAGTCCTGCCTGCGCTGGACAGCCGTGACGGGACAAGGGAACATTGTAACACGATGTTCATACGTCCACGCTAGAAAGTCGTTGGGTTTTAGCCGGTAAAATTCCGGTATAATCATTCAATGGCTGACGGGTATCCATGAGGATTTCCCAACTTTTAAAAAAGGCCGTCAGTAACCAGTACTGGCGTACCCTTACAGTAACCACACCCTTACAGAATACCGCCGTGATATAACAGCACGTGTGATGTGTTTCCGTTAACGAGAAACTGACGCCATAGCTCATTTTATTATCCTTATTCCTTATGCTACAAAACCGCAGCGCACTTGCAGCATCTACCCTCAAATTAATCTTACATATAATAATATATTTTGGACGGGGGGGACACGAGTTAAAATAATAATAATAATAAATTAAACATATATATATATATCGGCAGGGGTCCACTCAGTAGTAACAGAATGTCGCCTATTAACACAAACAACACCAAAGCACTGTTGACTTTGACAGGATAAGGGATAAGGAGGGTAAAGGGAATGGGCACTAGCATCCCTTACTCACTCAGCGTAACACAAAAGCGGTTGTTAATACGGACTGTGTATGGCCTCGTTGTGACTTATTGTGACCGTGGAAAAATTCTACGAATACCTTGCCTTTATTTGTTATAAATAACTCTTTATTTGTTATATATATATATATATATATATATACTCATATTATAAAGAGAAAAGATTTGTATGTATGTATGAATTTTTGTATGTTTGTAATAAATAAACTCAAAAACTACTGGACCGATTTTAAAAAATTCGTTCCTATAGAAAGCTACATTATCAGCTAGTAACATAGACAACTCACCCTCAGACTACCGCCCCTCATTTCCCCCCTTAACATCCCTCCCACAAATGTATGTTTGTAATTAATAAACTCAAAGGTTACTGGACCGATTTTAAAAATTCTTTCACCTATTAAAAGCTACATTATCAGCGAGTAACATAGACTACTCACCCTCAGATTACCTCCCCTCATCTCCCCCTTTACCTCCCTACAAATGCATGTTTGTAATGAATAAACTCAAAAACTACTGGACCGATTTAAAAAATTCGTTCACCTATAGAAAGCTACATTATCAGCGAGTAACATAGACTACTCACCCTCAGACTACCCTCCCCCCTTATTTCCTCCCTTTATCCCCCTCCACACAAATGTATGTTTGTAATGAATAAACTCAAAGGCTAATGGTCCGATTTTAAAAATTCTTTCACCTATAGAAAACTACATTATCAACGAATAATAATTTCTAAAGATACGCGGAGTAAGTCGCGAGCAAATTATTTAATATTTAATAAAATAAAATACTGTAACATTTTAAACATGGAACATGATATATGATAACATTATTGTCAGTGTATGCAATCAATAGGTATATTCAGATGGTGTCGTGTTTTAAGTAGGTAATACATGTTTAAATATTTAGGTTTCTTTTACAATTTTAATAAATTTTATCAAATGTTATGGATAAACTCTTCACTGACACTACTATTTATAGTTGTAGAGTTTATCTTTAATATGTACTCCATGTCATTCTGCCCGATTACCTCCTTCCGGGTTGCAATAGTAATTATTGTAATAATTTTTTTATCTTATTAAATTTAGTTTGCAATATTTGATTTTATAGGTATTTTTTGCATGTAATACACGATTATATTTTAAACTAGCTGTGCTCACGGCTTCATATGTGTGATATTCGGAAATAGTAGCCTATGTCCTTATCCGTATCCCTATGACAAGGTGTACGCAAAATTTCATGATGTTCGGTTGAGTAGTTAAGGCGTGAAAACGTAACGAATAAATAAACAAACTCATTTTCGCATTTATAATATTACTAGCTAAACTTGGCAGCGGCATGCGCGTAAGTCGCGCGCGGTATTTACATATGTATATACTAGTTTCCAGCTACAGAAAAAAAAAAAAATAACGCCTGGCTAAATATGACATCCCTTGTCTTTCCCATATTTCTTTACTAAACTGAAACCTGGTCCCCAAGACTGCAAGACCGTCGCAAGATTGACGCACTGGAGATATGGTGCTGGAGACGCTTCCTAAATGGACAGCGTTTCGCAATCATTTCAAAGGAGCTTAAAGTTAAGGACAAGCTTTCGTCGAATACTAAAGTTCTTTGGCCACATCTCTAAGAAGGTAAATTCGATGGAACGGCTTGTGATTCAGGGTCAGGTGGAGGAAAGACGCCCAAGAGCTAGTTCGCTTGCCCGCTGGACATACTTAATAAAATCTACAACCCGATCTACTGCAGTACAGTGTGCTTGTGACGTCACCAGCAGACAAAAACGGAAAGGCATCACCGCAAGTACCGCAAGCCAGGGAGGCAGAACACAACCATCCTCCGTGTACATCATCCGCACGACCATGACCACTCTGACAAGAGTGTGCGACTTTGATATACGTATATAACTATATATAAATATATCAACAATGTAACGCCTTTTTTTAGGGAGGGGAAATGCATTTACGCACTATCCCTCGTCGAGGGGACGTCTCGATGAGTAGGGAGTGTGGGACTCACCCGGTGAGATACACCGGAAATACCCACTAAAACCCCTCCGGGTTCCACCGTCGGCGGTGGTGTGTGGGACCGAGGTTACAGCTAGACCATGTCCTCAAATAACAATGTAACGCCTAACATCTTTATTGCAGTTATAGCTATGCGAGGCGATGATCCCTCGGAAACAGCACTTTTTTCTGGATGAAAGACATCCTGCAAGATTTCATGATGATCGGTTCAGCAGTTTAGGCGTGTAAAAGGTAACAGACAGACGGACAGAGTTACTTTCACATTTATAATATTAGTAAGTAAATAAGTATGGATACTTGTTAGGATTGCAATTTATTGATGAAATTAAAGGAAAGTTTAAGCAATTAGTGAATATTTTCTTTTTAAACGTGAATTCACTGGAACTTTTATGAATATAACAATTTCATTTGATGAAGAAACAGAATTATCCGAAATAGCGATGCACGTTAAGATTGTTTCGTAATGAAATCACATATTAAGAAATTAAATCAAGCTGAAGATAAGCGTTGAGTTTTAAGTCCGTTAATTTATAAATTCCACTTGGCTCCGTGTAATTAAGTTATTAATTTCTAAGAACGACTTAACTTAACCCAGTTTATGTAATCTAGAAATAGATTATAGGCAGGAAATGTGCAATCTCCATTTGAATTACTGTCTCCTCGCATCTATTACTAAATCACTCTAATTTCAGCTTTAACCATCACATGTTAAAGTTTTAAATTGTAGTTTTATTGGGGTTATATACTCTCTAGACTAGACGACGATGTCTCAGACATAATAAAATAGAGATGTCATTTAAAAAAAATACTATCAGTAACTCTATTTTCTTTCTTTCTATTGTAATCATCGAAATGGAAAATGATATTTCGTGAAATTCGCCTTTCATATTAGTCCAGGAAAATTTACTAACAAATTAAAATTTGAGTCCCTCAGAGATATTTTTGATAAAGTTCATAGACCGTAGAAGTTCTAGAAACTTATCAAACTTTAACTAGAAACTTCTACGGTGAAAGAAATTTTCGATTCCACCCTGTAGAAATAAGAAAAAAAGTATTCCTAGTTCCAAATATAAAAATGGCAAATTCCAAATTCCAAATTCGAAGTTTCCATATTATATATTACTAGCGATCCGCCCCCGGCTTCGCCCGGGGTGCAATTTTTATATATAAGAACATTCCCCGTTATCACTCTTTCCATTAGTGAAAACCGAATTAAAATCGGTCTACCCGTTCACGCGTGATGCCGTGACCAAGGGAAATGGGGATTCATTTTTATATATAGAGATAAAAATGGTAAGAGTTACATAAAAGTTTAAGAGTAATATTGCAGAGATTTTTTTTAAATAAAAATTTAACATTTTTATTAAAAAAAATCGATATATTGCTAAAATTAAAAGGTTAGAAAATATAAGGGTTGACAGGTATATTTCTAAAAAATCACAGTATCAACCCTCAACAAAGTCATTTGTTAATTTAAAAATCTGAAATTCTCACAAAATGAAGGTATTTCCTTTCGATTACTTTTTATCAAGTGCCATGCCTATATCATATCCTAAGACTTACGCGATCACATTATTTTCAACTTAACAATTTTGCAATAGGTCGTCAGAATGTTTTCTGGGGTCCGGCTTTTGTATATATATTAAGCATCCTAATAACATCTACATTTTCCAGAAGTTTCATTTATTTTCAAAGAAAATTGCTTGATCTATGTTTTTTGACTTTACCTTTTTACGTTTAAGGCTAATTTTGCAATATATAAAAAATTGCGAATTTTCGTTATAGCCTATACTTGCGTGAAATTTTATATCTAAGGAACAAATTCGATTAGTATAGATACTTCATGTCGCTTGGACGCATATTTTCCAAAACATTGACAAAAAACCGAAATAAGAGCGATTTGACGAGTCCGTTGGTTGATTATAGGGTTCCCGGGTTCGATTCTCAGCAGGGTCAAATTTGAAAAATGAACTTTTCAAATTTGGCTCTGGTCTGGATATGGAAAGTAGCGGCAGGGCACAATACGTTTCGCAGTCATTTGGGCAGCCCGTCTGGTGGCACTAATCACGCCCTTACAGAAGACCACCGTGAAATAACAGCACATGTGCTGTTGCGTTTCGGTTCGTGATTAAGGGATGCCAGAGCCCATTTTCCTATCCAATCCCTTACCCTTAACCTCCAATCCCCTTCAGCAATTGTGATGTTGCCTGTGTTATAGGCGACGGTAGCCACCTACCTTCAAGTGGACCGACAGCCTGTCTACCGATCTTAACATAAAAAAAGATTTATTTTAATTTGTTATTAAAAAGATGTACCCGAGGGCACAATTTTAGGATTGTAATATTCACTAATTTTTTACTAATTTTTAAGCCAAAATAACTGCAGTTAGGTATAATGTTTTTGATGTTTTTGAGCTAATTCACCCGGACTAATACCGATCAGAACAGTTTCAAAATTAACACAAAATTAACATATTAAATAAATATGTTAATTACGTTCAGAGCAATTTTCACGTTCGATATGTAGCAAGTTTACGAAACCAGGCGAGTTTCTATCCTATAATCACAGAACGTTTAGTTGTAAGCTTGAAGAAAATTGCACCGCGAACTAATAGGTACGTGGAATTATCTCTAATAGCTGATGGTACAACGCCCGTTTAATGTAGCCTAACTTATCTGTTTTGAACAGAAAAAAAATAATTGTATGCATTTAATACACACTTGGAAAAATTATTGTCACACGAAGTGTTTTTCTGATACAAATAGATGTATCAGAAAAACACTTCGAGTAACTTCGGGTACACGAACTTAAAATAAAACCTTTTTTTAATGATAGAGTAAGATCCCAGGCATGCCAGACAAAATGTGAGGAATCGAGTTGTGTTCCTATGTACTTTGAACGTATGCGTATGTGCTAAGTTTGGTAGACGACCAATTTACAATGAAAGCCGTCATTTGTTTCGTACAATACACGCGCCGACCGCATTTTCGGTCGCGTGCGCATGCGATCAGCGACACGCTTCAGAATGAAAATGGTCTCTGGCAGGGCCCACGCCAAGTGTCTAGCAGTGCTGAATATTATATTGTAATAATATTATACAAAATATATATAAAAATCAGCCTTTAGAAAGTAAGTGAAATTATCTTATTTTTACTTACCTTTCTCACCTTATAGCTCTAAATTGGCCGTCTACTCAACTTAGCAGATACGCATACGTTCATTGTATATACATAGGAACACTACTCGATTCCCTACATTTTGTCCTTTTAGAAAATAAGTTGTGTCTGGTATGCCTGGGATCTTGGGCCATAATAGTCACACAGAAATCCTATGACCCTATGAATAGATAAGGGGTGAAACTCAGACCAGGACCAAGTTACAATTTGTTTCCATAGTTGAACTAACACCTTACCAATTAACCAGAGCTGGTGACCGCGACTTCGGCCGCGTTGAATAATAAAAATTTAACGCCTGACAAAATATATGAGCAATAATTTATTCAATGCTTATTGCTGTTATAGTTTTGCCAGGTGTTGGATTTTTGTTTTGTTTATAATACTTCCGAAACAGTACTCTTTTTCTGAATGAAAGGCACTCTACGGTCTTTTCTGTATTCGTAACAATGTGTATGCAAAATTTCATGATGAGCAGTTAAGGCGTGAAAAGGTACTCACAGACAGACAGGTTACTTTCACATTTATAATATTAGTATATAATAAGTACATATTATAAAATAAAGATGCTGTAGGTACGTATCTACCTGTTCCGTGCAAAGCCGAAAACGAAACGCTAGTAAAATAATTGTAGTTAAGATTGTAGGAGATGTATATACATAAAATTGGCATATTTTTATTGCTTAATAGTATTTATTAATTAATTTTTTATCTACAATCTAGGAAACCTTATAGAAATATTGTTTGATTTTATTGTAAATCAAATATATGCTAGCAAGAATTTAACCAAAAAAAAATTAGCTTAGCGCATTCACAAGATTCTGGTAATCTTTGAGTAATCAGAATTGATGAACATACAACCATTGAGAACGTGACCTTTCCTTAAATGGAATTAAATTTGGAGATGTGTGAGTTTTGGCATCACTAATTTCGTCCCAACGAACTTGTGATCCCGCTATGAAACCGCACCGGAAAGGATGGAGACTGCTTTGAAAAACAACAAATACCATATTTGACTTCATACTTCAAATGAAGTTTTTAATTTCTAATTCAGCATTATCTTGTAGTAAGTAGGTACATATAATTATATAAATCCATATAATTGGAGGATGGGTCGTCCGCTGGTGTGGGATGCTACCTGCGTCGACACATTGGCACCGTCCCATCTTCATGGAACACTTACCACAGCTGGTGCTGCTGCGGAAGCGGCCGAGAAACTTAAAATTCACAAATACAGAGATATCGGCACCGGCTACATATTCATTCCTTTTGGTATCGAATCTCTGGGTCCGTGGGGCCCCAATGCGCTTAAATTTTTTAACAACTTGTCAAAACGTTTGGTCGACATAACCGGGGATTATAGAGCTGGCCATTACCTCGGGCAACAGATTAGCATTGCCATACAACGACGTAATGCAGCCAGCATGCTCGGGACTCTGCCTAGGGGACCGAAACTTTATAATTTATAATATGTTAATGTTTATAAGGAATTATTGTAATGTTTAATAAACAATTATAATTATTATATAAATCCTAATTAATTTTGTTAGGAGTAAATTTGTATCTATACTCTTTAAGTTTTTTGAGATAAGATATTTAATCGAATTAATTAGACTTCGTATTCCTTCAGTCGTATCACAAGGTCAAAATGTGATTGTAGCTATTAGTGGGACTTTATAGTAAGACCTTGTGTCCGGTGGGATTAAATTATTAGGACCATGAGTCCGATGGGACCAAATTATCAGGACCACGAGTTCGGTGGGGCGAAATTAGCAGGGCCACATTAATTTGAAATACATAATCTAATATTAGTCTTAATCGATATACTATACCCTGATAATGAGCGAGAAATGTGCGTCAATAGTGAAGGTCTCGTTAATTATTTACAAACAAGCAATTTATCAATCGGAGCGCCATTAGACAGCTATTTTAGTTTCATCTAGGCCAGACGGCCAGTGTCGATAACATAATTAGGTCATAGGTCATTCATATTAATCGCAATTCCAGCAGCATCAAAAGTTCGTCACAACTGTGGCGACTTCCAATCACATTATCATTACAATATTAACCAGCTGCGTCCGGTTTAAGATTCATTATTACGCCGTACAAATCGGTTATCAATTTACTATCATTTGTGAAAACGCTATTGAACCATTTCCTTTGTCATTTCGTAATAACCGTCCATAAACGCAATTCGAAATTTAAAATAGCCACCTCACATATATGCACATTTTTTTAATATTTTCATACGATAGGTTATATCGTTGTAAAAAAATATTCAGCGCCAAAAAACAGAAATTTAGTAACAAAAAAAATGTTAAAATTAACTAACAGCTACTGGCACTTTAAACACCCGCCCTTTTGGCGCGCTTGTCGTGACGTCACAGTCTACAATAAAAATCAAATGTTAAAAATTACAACATTTCGTAGATTTTGACGTCACATCCGAACTGACCGTTTCAGTATTTTGAATTTCCCACAATTTTTTTGCACTTTTTAATAATTATGTATGTATTAAATAATTCTTTAATTTAATAAAGAAATAATTCTAAAGCAATAATGTTGATAATAAATATTTAAGCTTTTTTTTTAATTGGACGCATATTCCCTATTGTGTAAATTCGTTACATACAAAATATGCGATTTATTTAATTATACTACGGAAATGACTATAGTCATTTAATATAATACATGACAAACACAAGCAATACCGGAGGACCGCAAGTGCGCTTTCGTTCCTGATAGGACGAGGATAGGATTTTATTTAATATGTTAATTATTAGGTCGTCTGTCCACCTTGTGGGTGGACGTCCTACGCTGCGCTTCCCGGTCCATGGCCTCCACTTAACTCGAGAACCTTCCAGGACTTCCAGTCCCAGCGGCCATCAGCTCTACTTACTATGTGTGATGTGATTATTTGTAGTTACTCCACTCCATAATAGTAGATACTAATGATATTATTTAATTTTGGTATATCTATCACCATCACTGTATTAGTGTAAAAACAACAAAGTTAGATGTATGTGCAAATTTTTTACAATTTGCTTTAATTTTTTAAAGTTGCGTTTATTTTTATACTAAGTATTAAGTGATATAGTATTACAGTGTCAAGTGAGGATGTATTACATTGTCAGGAAATCCCAATTAGTAAATAAACAGACGTATAACTCTTTAGAATTTTTTTTTATATATTAAACTATCTGCTATGAATATTTAATCAAAATTGTAGCCATAGACTAGACCACAAAGGAATGTTAAAATATGAAAAATTCGACACGTAATCTCTTGAACTAAGATTTTTTTTGTATAGAGACCCTGACAATCATTCCTTGGTCACTGACACTTGGCAGTATGATAAATTGAAGTACATATAAAAAATAGGGAATATGCCATTTTTTTTAAAAATTTATATACGATAGGTTATATCGTTATATAACCGTAAAAATATATTCAACGAGGAAAAAAAAATAAAATTAACTGACGCTACGGGCACATGTCGCCCTTTTGGCGCGCTTGTCGTGATGTCAAATGATAAAAAATCACCAAAACAAACAACTACGCTCTTGTTGACACTGACATTTAGACTTGACGTCACATTCGATCTGAATGTGATCTGAAGATTCATGCGTTGCGTTTCATATATTTCGAATTTCCCAATATTTGTTAAACCTTTTTAATAATTATTTTATTAACGAAAATGAAATAATATTAAGAAATATTTACATAGACTTAATTCTAAAGCAATAACATTCATAAAAGAAAATTTAACTTTTTTTTTTTTAATTAGACGCATATTCCCTATTGTCAACAAACTATCCAGGATGCTTTACTGAAATATTAGATATAGAATGCCAAATATGAAAATCACTTACAGATCTTTCTTACTCATACACAGAAATAGCTTGTGACCGCGACTTCGCCAGCGGCGCCCCTTTTTCAATTGCTCATATATTTTTTTCAGGCGTTGATTTTTATTTTTACATAAAAAAAGGTACTAAAATTTATGGCAAAAGCTAATAGGTAGTAGGTGCGTAATATATGTACGACCCCAAATTTATATCTGCAAATGGTTGTTAAATGTATAACACTTAATAGACCAGGCCTAGAGATTAATAGATATCGTAAAATTAACAGCTTTTCCAGAGACAGCTTTCACGTTATGCGTTTTTACTTTGAGCCCATTTATCAAGAATGTGGCTACGCGAGATCACCAGTTCGCCAGCTCTCTAATCAAACCTTATCTGCTCAATTAATAATTTATATTGATAATTATCATAGTAGCCTTTCAGGAAATATTTAACTACCTGATTATTATGTATTACATAATATTCTACAAAATTTTAATTTCGTAATGTACAGCGGTCATTAATTAGATCTATTGAGACTTAAAATGCATACAGAAAGCGTTTAAAATGACATGTTATTATTGAAAACGTAACACTCATTCAATTCGAAATTTTCTAATCAATTATGTGGGATTTTTTTTAAAACATGAATAAACGAAAGACCACCGTGAAATAACAGCACGTGTGCTGTTGTGTTTCGGTGAGTGAGTAAGGGATGCCAGAGCCCATTTCCCTATCCACTCCTCATCCCTTATCCTTAATTCTACTATGGCCTGCAGCGTACTTGCAGTACCTGTGGCATTGTTTGAATTATCGGCGACGGTAGCATCGAGTGAACCGTCAGCCTATCTGACGACCTTTACTTTAATAATTTAATAAAACATGATTAAAGTATAGCAATTCAAAATAACGACTAGAGAGTTTTCAAACTTCATACAAATTATAGAGAGCCAATAAGAAATGTTACACACAATATTATAACTCTAACTTTA
Source organism: Bembecia ichneumoniformis (assembly GCA_910589475.2). Taxonomy (NCBI): domain Eukaryota; kingdom Metazoa; phylum Arthropoda; class Insecta; order Lepidoptera; family Sesiidae; genus Bembecia; species Bembecia ichneumoniformis. Next base: position 14,149,673 of record OU342536.1, on the reverse strand, counting down.
TAAGAGTATGACAATACTATGACTTTAATGTCATAGTATTTTTGTATTAATAATATATATTATTTTGCCTTAGTAATATATATTAAGTATTTTGGTAAATTTATGTTAAAATAGTATACAAAAAATGTTATTTTTCCAGTTATGCCGGGAAGTGTTGCCAAACTAAACTTCTCGTGTCACTACACGAAACCCCATCGGAAGTGGCATTAAGCCCCCAAGTCGTGACACTCATTGAAATCTGCACTTCAAAAATTTACACCTAAAAGTTAACTAGAACCTCTTTCTTGGAGCCTCGTTTTTGTCGGTTGGACCGTCAACAGCAGGCACTTTTAATAAAATAAAATAAAAAGTAAATAACTATTAATTTCTCACATTAATTATAAATTTATTTGTGATATAAGCAATATTAAATTATTTTATTTAATACTAGATGAAAACCCGGCTTCGCTCGGGTGTAATGTGACTCATAATATGTACACATGTAGGTACAAAATGTAGGTAGATATTCGGTTTTCAAGGAATATTAAAGGCAAAAGCGGCATAGATTTCGCTCAATGTTTGCGGCAAGACGTTTTGTTTTACACAGTCACATAAGTCACGGCATCACGCGTGAACGAGTAGACCGATTTTAATTCGGTTTTCATTAATGGAAAGAGGGATAAACGGGGATTATTCATACATATAAAAATTCACACCGGGCGAAGCCGGGGGCGGGTCGCTAGTACACTTATAAAGTAGAATATTTAGGAAATTCGGATTTACTCTATCTTATGACAGTTCTTAAAAAATATGTAAACCTAGATAAAAAGGTGAAGACAAAACGAGATCACCTTTTTCGCGTTACTTTCTGAGCGATTTTTCTTTGTTCTTTTTATTTTTCATTTTTAGTAGCTTTAATTTAAACAACACAGACTAGTCTAATTTGAACATTAGTAAAAATAATGACTTGTAGTGGATCTGTAGCAGGGGCGCAGAAACTAACTCCGCAAGTTTTTGTATTCCGATCGAGTTGACTATTTAAGGCGACCTTAGCGAGAGCTCTTAATACCGGAGTAATTGGAGAGAAAACTACGAAGATTCCACTCCTTGCGGCCAACGAGTCTAAAGTGGGATTGCGTCCACTTAATGAAGACATATAGAAAACACCCAGCAAAAACGCGAAGAGAAATGAGGCGGGAATTGTGAGCGCGAAAACTACGACCAATACTTTTGTCTTTTATAATCTATAAGTACATCTATATCTATATTAATATAAATCTATGCATACAAGTACTGGCTTTCTTCTATGGAGAACAGATGTAGAATAAGGAAGGAGGACTAACTTATATTTGTGTGTTAAACTGAAAAACTCGCAAGCAACAACCATTAGATATGTGGTTCATAAATTGGCCAAAATGGTGCTTGCATAGTCCATGTACAGAAGGTAGATAGAGGTAAGGGGTAAGGAGGATCAGATGAGTCGTTGTGTTCTCTTGTGTTCCTCTTTGTGTTCCTCTTTGTGTTTCTATAAGAATAAGAATTGTTTATTTGCTGAATGCAGGTTTACAGAACATAGATGTATTTTACATTATTAATTTGGTCGCTACATTCTGCCCTTAAGGCGTGCAAATATGTATTACAATTTAAAAAACAATTATAAAATAAATATAGAAAATTATAAAATTAGATTATACCACGAATTAATCACATTATTGGTCATTTAATTAGTTATTTTTCCTTGTCATTAAAATATTCTTTAAGGCTGTAAAAACACTTTTCTATAGCCATTGGGACAGCTTTCTCTTCATCAAATTTATGGGAACACTCTTGAAGGCATCGGGCAATTTGTTATAAGTATATACGTATTGACATAGAGAAAACGTTTTCTTTGTATATGCGAAGTTTAGCATTTGGCATATACAATTTTTCGGATCGACGTGTGATTGCTGTACTCATGTCACTATTTTTTTTGTAGTATTCTGGATAATTTCTTACAAATATACACATTTCCTTTATATACATGCATGGCAAGGATAAAATCTGAAGCTCCCTAAATAGAGGCTTGCAGCTATCCAAATAATGGGCTCCACATATAGCTCTAATGCATTTTTTTTAAGCTTTGAATGCACTATCCATTACTACAGAGTTATGTTATAGATTTCTATAATCTATAAGTACATCTATAAGCACTATCTATAAGTACCTATGTTATAGATTAACGCGCTAAATTCTATACATTTATTTGTCAATTCATTCACGCTACTATAAGCGATGACATTTGAGCTTAGTCACACCTAAAAGTGCCCCTAATCAAAGTAGTTTATTCATTAAATACTAGCTTTTTCCCGCGATCTCAATCGTATCCCTTTTGCATACACTTTACACGTAGGTACATAAATTATGCATACATTTTGTTTTTAAATACAAAATGATTATGATTAAAAATGAGTTTTTTTTTAAATTTTCTATTAAATTATTTTTGATGAACTTAACCCATTTTATTAAAATAAAATCTTAAACCAATCTTTAATAATAAAAAAATCTCGGTATAAATTCTATTTTTTTTTTCAATTTAATATTAACGTCAATTGATTTTTTTAAATAAAATATTAGTTTAACCCGGCCACGCTTCGCTCCAACAAAAATAAAAACAGAGCTGTGTGGCTCTTCGGAATAAAAAGTATATGGAAACACTCTTCTCTGTTAAAATGCAATGTTGTGTAAAAATTTCAAGTCAGATCGTCGAGTTTTCGAATTTTGTAGACACAAACATATGGAACTAAATTTTTATTTACATAAATATTTAGTTATTCGTAAATGAGAATTACTTTATTTATTTATTTATTTATTTTATTTACATTTCAGATAACATTGATCCATTTTTAGTACATAGTTATTTAATTTACATATGTACAATGCCGAAAAACTTATTATATTAAAATATTCATAAAATGTTTAAAAATCGCAGAGTTATATCTTTCAGCTATAGTTTTTAAGATGCTGTTATAATGCTTTTTATAATGCTGACTTAACTAAATTATATTTTGTCAATACAATTTTTTTACACAGAATACAATTACCTACTTAATTTCTTAAGTAATCATATAATAGGCCAACAATTTAGTTTATGTATTGTGACCATATGAAAATATAGAAATTTATTTTAAAAATTAATTTGAAAGAAATAAATATTTTACTCACTCTTATGTTTCGAATGATTTTTCCACATTTTGCGTAGAAGTGTTGTCATTTTGACGTAATAAATTCAATAAAATATGGCGGCGTGAAAAGTTTTCCAAATTCGAAAGAAGCGTCGCGACTTTCCCGCGCAAAATTCAAAATTGACTCGTGCAGTTAACGCGCGCCGGCCGCCAACTAACTCTGCGATATGAAAGGTGACGGGAGATGTCCATCGTTTTACGTTAACTCAACTACATAAGTACACACTTAGTTATAAATTAGTTTATTAACACTTATGCGCAGTTCAATTAAGTGCATGTTAAGATAAACAAGTTAAAAAATACTGTTTTCTTAAAATTATTACAAAACAAGGAAACAAATGAACAGTGTATAAATTTAAAGTTTAATTTTTATAATATACTGCGTTCCGCAGTTGTTTGGGCACTCCGTTTAGCGGCAGTAACCACCTCCTTACAGAAGACCATCACCGTGAAATACAGCATGTGTTCTTTTGTGTTTAGGTGAGTGAGTAAGGAATGTCAGAGCTTATCTCCCTGTCTCCCTTCCCATCCTAATCCTTTATTTATACATATAATAAAATCTTAAACGAGCCGTATCTTTATACTAAATATTTAAAAAAAATTGTACACGTTGTACTTATGTTACCGAAGTAAAAAAAAATAGGTTTTAGAATTATTGTCTGTTTATCTGTGCGTTTTTGCACGCTAATCTCAGAAAAAGCTAAACCGATTTGAATGGGATTCTCACTGATGTATTTGTAATATTTACTGTTTGTTTCATTCCAATCGGTTCACAAACAAAAAAGTTACGCGCTATACCGAATACCACACGCGCACGAAGTTGCAGGCTCAGCTATTCCTTTAATAAAATTCTACTATGTTTGGCAGCGCACTTGCGGCACTTGTGGCAAGTGTTCGCTGTTCGCTGCTAAATAAAAGAAAAGCCTCTGCAATGCTTCTCTTTTGCTTAAATTTTTTAACTACAAAGTCACGATACAATGCCAATGCGGAAAGCAATGGCAGTCATTAAAATGGGCAGCCCGTCTTTTGGCAGTAGTAACCACCGTCTTATAGTAGACCATCGTGTCTACCACGTGTTTCAGCATCTCCATGGCCCTGCCTGATAGATAATTATCCTTTATCCTAGCAGTCCATTTGCAATCTCTTTGGTGTTGCATGTGTTTATAGAGACGGTAGCCACCTACCATCTTAGACCATCATCCTGCTTTTATCTATGTCTGATGATGTCCTTACATAGTACAAACTAGCTGAGCCCGCAACTTCGCGTGGTAACTAACATTAAATTTTACGGAAAGCTTGCTACAATACATAAGTGAAAACAGCATTCAAATCGGTTAATCCGTTTCTGAGATTAGCGTGCACAAACGCACAGACAAACAGACAAAAATTCTAAAAACTGTCTGTAAGTATATCCGCTAACTCCTCCCAAAGCACGCAACGTATTTTGAAGCGCTATTGGGAAGAGCATTAAACAAGGGGTTTTTTATAGATATAATTTGCAGAAAAAAAATGCACCTGTACGAAACCGGGAGCAGGTCCTAGTAGTATATAATACTAGAGATTCAAATAATGTAAACAAAAAAAATAAAAATAAGAAAGACGTTTACTTTGTTAGGTTCCCATTTGCGTCAAGTTAAATTCTTATCTTACAAGTTTGTAACAAATAAAAAACAAGTTAAAAGTATTTAATAATACAAAAATGTGTTATTATAACAAGTAAAAGTTTAAAATTAAAAAAAAGGTATTTTCTCTGATTAGTTAGGATTTGAGACTAAGAAAATGTGTCTTAAAACTTAGTAGGTAGGGTTAATAAAATTTTCAAATTTCCCGTGTAACTTTATGATGCAAGCAAATACATTCTACAATCATTTCTGACGCAATATTGGAAGCTTCAGAATCAGGTTATAAACGACCTCCCTCTACTAGTCTTTTTTGCAAGGGAGCGCCTAATTATGTTTTCGAGCAACTTACGACTCGGGAGCCGGTTGCTTGTCAGGAAATTAAGATTCGCAAATTGCGAAGCGATTTATTTCGTCACGCAAAAATGTAACAAAAACCAGTGAGTTTCTAGTAAGTTTTCTAGTGATCTGAAAAGTTATTAATCCTATCATACTTTTTTTAAATTTTAAAATATATTTAAATAATTTATATAGTGAATAATAATAGGTATAAATTATTTATTTATAATTTATATATTTATAATGATCATAATCAGTGCATTCTGCCAGTGATCACGTTTAAGTTAAGAAACGATAATAACTATACATTTAATACGTGAAGCGAAAACTTCGGATTCCTCTTTATAATTTGTTTGTATTTGTAAAGATCGTCAGACAGGCTGACTGTTCACTTGATGGTAAGTGACTACCGTCACCTGTTAACACAAGCAACGCCACAGGTGTTGCAAGTATACTGTGACTGTGAACTGGTAGGTAACTGCAGTGTATAGAAAGTATAGTATGTGTATATTTGCAGTGTGCCTAATTATTTCCACCAAACGCAGTGTGCCCTGCCCTGCAAATATTAATACACACAGTTCATTTCCAAGGTGGCTCTGCTGGATTTCGAACCTCAGGAAGAGTTAAAGCGTTAAGGCAAGTCCTTAACCACTGACCACTGGGTACATCAAGATATTGACAATCTTTAGTTATAAAAAATTATTTTTGTCCCACCATGGCGAATTTCGACCAGTAATAACCTAGTTTTATTACTGCGAACCTAGTTATTAAACATCCAACAATGATATGACATATGACAAAAACATAGACTCTACTTGTACTTCAATAAAAATGATTAAAATATGTACGAAGAATGCAATTAAAATTAGGTAAGAGGTAGTATTAGTCCAAGAACTATTTTCTAGACTTATACAGTATAAATTACAATGCGAAACTAAATAGGTATAATTATACAACTGAACGAGTTATTACATACTAGCGACCTGCGGACCTGCCCTTGGCTTCACATTGAGTTGAATTTTTTTTTAAAATTCTTCTTATCGGCGGATGCCTACGAGGGGCACACTGAAATGATCGGGAATAGAATATTTCGGATTGAGTTACAATAAAACCTTTTTTAGAATTTGAATACTGGCCTCTTAGAATCTTAATGATATTCAAACAATTAAAAAAAATATTAAAAACAAAAACTATGTTGGTTTAAAGTTGACACGTCGTTAACAGAAATGGAGCTCACGCGTGAACATTTCGTCACGCGTGAGCTCCATCAAGGGAAATAGGGATTCATTTTTATATATAGAGATTAGGGACCTGCCTTCTTATCGGATGCTAACGTTACGTTATAAAATAAACCTATGGGTCTAAATTTCAGCTTTCTAGACTTTGTAGTTTAGCTGGACGTTGATTAATCAGCCAGGACAAACGATTTTATAGTATAGACTAAACTTCAAATAAAAATACAAGGCTACTTGAAAGATTGGGAGAAATTTCATTTAAAAAATTAGGAAATCTTTGTAATTGGTGTTAAAATTAAACATACATTATTGATAGATTGCATTTTATTTGTATATATATATATATATTAATTAACCTAATACGCCACAATAAATAAACAATAAATCTTGTTTAAAATAAACTGAAATAAATTTGCTTATTATTATGACTTAGAAAGAAATAGTACATAATAATAAAATGTTCAAGTTCCCTGGCAAATACACAAAGGCACTAGCACACTCATAGCAATAAGCAATTTCTTGGGCCTGGTGTTAAACATAATATGTATTTGATAAAAAGATATCCAGATTCACAAACATAATATAATATAGAAGGGATTAGTTTTTTAATTATAAATTTTCCAGACTATACTAAAATGTTTCATTTTACAATATCATGAATAAATTTATGCTTTTCTCATTTCTTTGTGAACCTATTTTCTTTTTTTTTTGTTTAGTTGCTATTGAACTAAACAAAAAAAACATGATTTTAATATTTACTGATAATACAAAAACTCGCTTGTGTTATAAATAAACATTTTGAAATAATTTTTTGCCCCGTTTTTAAATTATAATAATCAAATTAACCAGTAGGCGAACACTCATAAATTTGCCAGTTAGCTTATGTGCATTTTAAAATTATATAATTTGATACATATTTTATCGAGGTGACAATGTATTGGAGATAACAATATAGGCACTACTATATTTTAAAATATGGCATTTAAATATTTTAAAATATATATTAATTTAAATTAATAATGTATTTTAAAATATTTAAAAGTAAGAAAAACACTTCAACGGGTGCTTCTGCTATAACACAATATTTGGTTTAGTTAGAAGAAAATAAATTTAAGCGAAACGAACCTCTAACTAAATCACACTGTAATAACACAAATACTGATTCCAATTTATGAAGGTGAAATCTTCATTGACTTGCAGTGTTACATTCTAAGTGGCCTTTTTGTTACTTTTAAAATGTTACAAAGTAATATATACATATACATCCCACAATCTCTAACAGAAGAATTTTTTTTTTTAAATAAATGTGCTTGTGAATTTTATATATATATAATAATGTTAGTGCATACATTATTGTCATTTCAAAATCAATAAATTATTACCTCAATGTGAATAGGATAATAATTAAATAATAAATGTTAAGATTTAATTTAAGATTAAATTGATATTTCTTTCTTTAAAATTCTCTATAAATAGCTTATTCTAAAAAAAATACAGAAAACCCTATGATTCTCAAAACTGCAGTCATTGGTTATCCCATATTCATTACTTAAAAAACTAAGTAATCAAATTATTCTAAGTTTCTTATGTAAAATAATTGATTATTTAATTTAATTTTTATAAACTAATAATCAGTTTTCAGCATAAGAAGCCATTAAGAGTAGAAATTTGAATTCGTTCCAAACATACAGTATAAATTTATAAAGCTGTTTCAAAGTTAAACTTATGGAAATGTAATATTACATTTACAAACACAACAGTAACACTGGAGAAGTCACTACAAAAATATTTTTATAGTGGCAGGGTTGTGTTTAAGTAAGTAATTATCTGATGCGAGGGAAAAGGGCGTACGGGATTCTCCTATCTACTTATTATCTCATCCACATTATATTAAGGTTCAAATTGCAAGGAAATTTTGGTGGCAGGGATTTAGATTTTTCTCAGCAATGACAAAACATATGAAAGCGATGTTTGGTCTGTTTCTTCATGTTACCAACTTCATTTTGTCAGTTGGATTACACAATTGGTGAACTTTTATAACAGAGAAAAAATTTTTCAAAGAAACCTCTTTTAAAACACAGATTTACATTTTACAGCCAATTTATACCTTTTATACCTCAAAATTTTCCATGCACATTAGCATAAACATACACTTTGATTTTACAGTTGGATTTCTTAAAATACATTATAGTTTTTTTAATAAAAATCGTTTTGTCGCATATAACCTTAAGACATAAGCAAGCGCCCTCTCGTTTTCATATGCAATCACAGGCGTATTAATTATTTATCGCTGAGTCACCTTAAATGAAATATCAAGCTGATTGATATTTTAGAAAATTAATATAAAAAAACTAAAATGGTTCTTTATCTGTTTGTAGTTGTATTCCTTACATTTGATTACCTATGTACTTGCAAATTCTAGCTAGATAATGGTTTTTAGCATATAGGTATATATTTTTTAACTTTATTTTCAATAAATAACACAAATGCAATACAGTGAGTCCATGCATTATATTCATAGATGATTACATTAGCCATGTAATAATGCAATTCAGCAAGAATTATAATTAAAATATCCAACATACTAGATCCAATTGGTGTGCGTCATTATTGGTTTGCAAACAGGCAAAGATTCAACTTGACAATGTGCCAAAAAAATTAACAAAATTATAAAGTATTTTTAACAATCAACTTGCCCATAACAAACTAGAAGTCAGCGTAAAATCCTTAAAAACTCTAAGCCCATCATAGATAAATCTATGACATTACAAATATTCAATTTCCACACACTACAAGAATTTATCACATGGTGTAGGTCCGAGTCAATCTACATTCCTCCATTCTTCTTATTTAATCATTTACTCACATTATCACACATATTAGTTTGATTGATGTAGTTGTTTATGCTTAATTACAAAAATGCAACAAAATATTTTGTTTTAATTAAAATTCATTTCAGTTACATATTTTTATTTATTACTAATAAAAGTGAAAGAAAAATAACGATAACATTTCGTTTTCTTTAAATGAAACATGAGTAAATGGCAAAGTGGATGAAAATAACTGGAAATTCACCTGAACACAGCTATACGAATGATTAATCTCATAAAAGTTTAGACTTATAAAAATCGCCATTTTTCAAAAGGGTGATAAATTTAAAAAAAAATGATGCAAAATAGAGACAATTTGCTAATCAATCACTAATAATACTTTAGTAGGTAATAAGATAATCCAAGACAAACCCTCAGATTCGGAAATCAAAATGAACATTGAACCAACAATATGTTTATTCAGTTACACATAATCATTAGCGAAAAGTATATTTCCTGATTGTTGGTACCTCACTGGTGAAAAATGTGATTGACAAACATATTTAACAACTGACTAATGAATAATTCAATACTTTAAAAAAAATTTAAAAAATTACACAATAAGTGCATGGTTAATAATGCATTTATTGATTTCGTTTTATCATTAGCAATTGATTAATAAGAACATTCACTTTGGTTCTCTGTACAAAAGGAATTATTGAAAATTTATCTTCGATAAAAATATATTAATTGTAAATTTAATAATACTTTATTGTCTAAAAGATTTAACACATTACTAACACTATTTAAACAGTTAATAGTTGGAAAACCCTCAGATTAAAAGGATTTACAGTCCAATCTACTTATTTTGTGAATCAAATTTTCATATCTTTTGAATAAAATTAGTCATTTAAAAAGAAGATGGAGTTTAAATATTATTCAATAATAAATAATAATACAACAAAAAAGACCGATTTGTTTTTTAATTCCAATCCTTCATATATTTCATAATCCAGTAAAAAGGAAATATCATGATTACAAAATAGGACTTATAAAAATTAGAAAAAAAAACTAAATTGATTTAATGCATTTCATTAAATTGGTTTTAAAGTGATCCAAAATTTATAAGAATTTATAAGAATCATGTTCATATGTATGACCGCACTATAAATTGAACCTTAAAAATATTTTTACATCACTTTTTACATTGACCAGTCTTTTCAGTGGGCTTATTTATAGGTTTTACTATAGATCATTTTTTCTTTTTACCCTGAGTGCATTTAGGGCAATACCATTTACCTTTGGGTTTAATCTTGAGGTCCACACAAGCAAAATGAAACCATTCAATGGGGCAGTCAGGATTGTCACAGCCGATCATCTCTCCATAAGACACCTGATGGCATAAACAGTAAGTGGGTTCGTTCGGATCAACGGGCATGTCCAGAACATCACTTGGATGAGCCATGCCAGCGACAGAGTCCAAGTCGGCGTTTTCTTCCTGCTCCTTAGCTGTGTTTGTTGTGGTCGTTGCTCCTTTGCGTTGAGCTTTCTTTTTAGCAGCCGACCTGCCAGAAGTAGCAGTGTCCTCTTCACTGGAAGCGCATACGCGTTTCTTTTTGCCAGCAGTGGATGCAGTCTTCTCACTGGCTTTGTGTTTCTTCCTGCCCTTCTTCACGGTTGTTGCATTAGTTTCCTGATCGGCAGCTGCTTGTTGCGCGGCACGTGCGCTCATAACTTTCTCTTGTATTTCAGATTCAAAGCGCGCAAGGTCCGAATCAAGGCGACGAATGTGTTTGTCAACCAACTCGTACGTCTGTATAGCGAGCTGCACTTTATCATCACCGTATTCTTTAGCTTTATTAAACAAACCTTGGATAGTGTTAACTTTTTCTTTTTTGGTTTCCTCATCCATTTTAGGAACACTGGGCAGCAACTCGTCAGCCATAAGATCAATTGTCCTCATTAGGCCGTGGGCCCTATCGTCCAAATCTCGCATCAGTTTAAAGTTTCTTTGAAGTTCAATAGGCAAATGTTGGAGGCTGTCCAGGTAATGTTCTAAATAAAGTGCCGAAGTCATTGTAATAATTTCGTAATTACTCCTCTCACTTGAATTAATTTTTTACTACGTTAAATTTGTATACAAAGTTCTGTTAATTGAACACTGTCTATATAATCATTCGGTCAACTTTAATCTCACCACTTGAAGCTTTATTACACAATTTTTATTAATTATAAAACTACAAGCTAGCTATATAATTATGTATGAATTGAAAAACACTAACAGAACACCATATCCATTTTAAAAGATTTTTTTTGTAAAAGTTTGTAGCTTGGAATCGAACTCGAATTAAGTAAAGCATCTTTTCTACGAGAGGAATGGCCGTAGATATCAAGGTTGTACGTCCCAAAGATAATTGTATTAGTGTATAGATGGAACAATAAAAATTGCAGATTCCTTCGATACTCGATACCCGTCTTTCTAATGGCTGCATGTCGTATGTTAAAAAGAGATAACAATAGCCGAATATGACGTCTTAAAACGCTGCGCGCCATAAAAGAAGCAACGTCATATTTGTTTATATCATGCTGGTTAACAAGTCCGTTTAGCTTTATGTGATTTAAAATACTTAAAAATCTGAAAGTGTAATTTCATAAATCTGTTGCTTGCCAAGAATGGCTTGTACTGTTCCCGTTTGTCCAAGTAGAGTGGGTGTTTTGAAGGAGAATAATGGAAACATATCATTTCACCGGTAAGTCGCACAGCTCGCACTCATTAATTTTGGTGTTTTGTAAACAAATTTTTATAATTGTTTACTAAAAATGAATCGTTGCACATGCATACACAGCTCTAAGATTGATTTATTTAAAGAAAAGCTGGTGTTTATAACTAAAATTTACAAAAACCAAAGTTAATCGGAATATTTGACATTTGTCTTGCTTTATAGTGCTGTAGTCTGATCTTGATAAGTTTATCGATATCGATAACTAATTTATTTTTAGTAGAGTGTTGACAATTTCTAGCATTCACTGCAGGTTGAAAGTAATTTTTATCAATTTATAACAGATTTCCCACCGACATCGATTTAAAAAAAACGTGGACAAAAAAATGTAAGAAAAGCCGACGATTGGAGAGCTTCGCAATATACCTACAAGAATATGCTCGATGAACTTTGAAGATTCTTGCTTTCGCCAAGGATATCAGCGTAAAATTCTACACTCGTATGCAGTGCCGACAATATTCACAAAATTACCACCATCGTGTAAACCAGTAAGTAATATCTATAAGTTATAAAGAAGTTATGCTTCAATCTATGAAAATTATGAAAATCTTTTGAATCATTAATAACCAAAAACTATTTCTTTTCAGAAATTACCCAGAAAAAGAAAACTTACTAATAAATACGTTGATACCCAAGCGTCAACATTAACTGCAAGTCTTTAAATTAAAATGTTGACGAATCACAGATGAATGATATCACAGATTAAAATGAAACGATATCACAGATTATCCAATCTGTGTAATCTGTGATATCGTTTCTAAAAATAAAACTTTAAGATTATCGAGTTTTTTTTCTCTCGTAATAAAAACCTACTCCCGTTCTACCCCTTAAGGATGGATTCTAAATATTTCTACTCAAAAAATAACTATTCTTTTGAAATATTTTGGTGAAATAAATGCGAGAGGTTGCATACAATCTCATACAACCGATTAGCAATGCGGCGAGTACCAGTACGCACCCACATTTTATTTATATTGAATAACCAAACAGTACACCGAAACGCATTTAGCCATACTTTTTATCCGTCATATATTTAAAATCTATATCAACGATATCTAGTTATCAATAAAAATGCACAGCACTATTATACGCTATAACTTTAGCTTGCATTGTATAGTCAAAATGGAGACATTCACTCAACTTCGACCCGACAGATTATATATGTATGTCTCTTTCAATCTTATGACAATTTGAAGGTGTTAGAAAGAATAAAATATTGCTGCATTTTGTGATCCATCTATAGGTACAGACTAATTCAACATCTTTGGTACGTCCAATAATTAATAGTCTGTGGATCGAATAAAAATAAAAACCCATACTAAGTAGTCTATGTATGTACATGCGTGGTATTTATCTTGATTTGTTCTTTAATAATTCTTTTCTCGTTTCATGTCTTCGGTGTTCAGTGATGCCAGGTCTCCTGATTTTTCGGGGGATTTACTGATTTTCCCAGAATTCTACTGATCTACTGATTTGAACTGAAAGTCTCCTGATTTTTTTCAAATATTTAATTGTTAAACTTTAAAGCATGATAAGTAATAAAAAAACCTGCGTGAAATGAAACAAAATTATCATGGTTAGATTTTCACTACAAAATTGTCATAGTAAAATGGACTTAAATTAATGGATACATAGTTGAATATTGAGACTTTAATCTTGCTCTCCACATCGAAATATGTAGGTATCTCAAGGACAATAAATAACTAATAAAATGTAATGTTATTTTAATGCCTGACATTGTTTTATTTGACAAAATTGTATCTTCTGATTTTTTAAGAAAATTCCGCATACATCTCCTGATTTTTTCTAGTCGCATCCTCTGATTTTATAAAAATGGACCTGGCAACACTGTCGGTGTTCTATACTGGAATATAAATAATATTATTATATTTGTCACATTATCCAATATCTTGTATAATGTGTGTATGGCAGTGTATGTTAGCTAAATTAAGGAATTTGTATTTGTACTATTAGGGTATCGCACAAGACGAAGAAACGGATCCTTCATAATTATTAAAATTAGATTTCAAACTAACTCTTAAAATTTAAGATAACTAAAAACATGTCCAGATTCAATTTTTGCTGGAACCAGAATTGACATTACACCAAAAAAAAAAATATAGAATATATACAGTTGAAAATCTTTGCAAATTTTATAATACACACGTCTGTGAAGTGTGAAACACACGAGCAAAGCAAAGCCAACACAATGGGGATTAATTTGGAGAATAATAAGGAGGACCCACTCTATTGAGAAAGTGTAGGTCATGTGTAGGTCGACAATAATTAAATAGGAGGCTCTGTAGTAGCATTTGGGGTTTAGCGCTCTCTAAGAGCGCTGTAGTCTTTTATGGAGGTTTTATGTAGGCTTTATTTACAAAGATAATAAACGTAGATGAAAAGTAAAAAGTATCAGATTCCTAAATAAATAATTAATTAATTAAAACATTATTGCTTTTTAAACTATTTCAAATATTATCTGCTATTTTAAGTAATTGGAAAGAAAATTGTGAAAGATTTCGCGAAATTTGTAGGCGACGATAAAATGCGAATACATCCGAACTATATATATATATATATATATATTGCGTCCCAGGAAACGACAGATGGCCCAATATTCTTTTCAACGCAAAACCTCTAACTATAGAAACGCGGATTAATTTGCATTTTTAATTTCTTTTGTACCTAACGTAAACATTTTATGGGATTATTTTTAAATTTTGTTTTGTATTTTTGAAGAGAGTAGGTAGTATATTCTTTAACTTGGGTGAAGGCATCTAGAAACATAGCGAGGCTCTTGCCGCGCCTTTTGACATATCAAAACCTTTGACAGGGTTTAGCATGCAAGCTGCAAGTCTATTAAAGCAAGCTTCCTACATAAGGCATCCTCTTCTAGCTGGATTTTTATTTCCCGAGTGAACGGTCGATTCGAATAGTCATTGATGGCTACTCCTCGGACCTGATGACTATAGATGCCGGTGTTCCTTAGGAATCTGTTTACAATAACTTGCTTCTTCCAGGAATTATTTACTCTGTCTTTCAGGAACGGCCGTGTTAAAGGACTCGACTGCACCCCGCCGTGCTGGGTTGTTAGCGTTAGCGGGGCAGCAAGAAAGGAGCAGAGCCCACTGCAGCACAGCTCGCAGGCTGTGCTGTAGTGGACGAAAGACATTCGGTTAAGGTTACGCTTACGACAGACGTTGCTCTCACGTTAGTCGTCGGGTTGTTTCTTGTAATGTTTTTTCTTTTTATCTGTTTTAATGCAAATCTTGAGTTGAATTACAATGCAAAGTATATAATTGAAATCCGAAATCAATCATTCAAGATGCATAGATTCAATGTTTGAATATCAAAATAATTTTAACCTTTTTTTGTAACCTTATGATCGCTTGAGTGCACGATGCACGCTTGCGTTCATATCGTTGTTTTGATTGTGATATTAAAAATAATTGGATTAGCTTTAGATTGTAATTCACTCATGTGGAAGTTTCCAAAGGTCTGTTTTATTCGGCAGCTCAAATAACACTTGAAGGGGATTTACGCGTGTATTTGTATGTATGTAGTCTATTTGTCGATTACACAATGTAAGAACGTACCGTATCTTCCTCTTTTTTGCTTCTATCTACGGCCAGAGATCAGCCCTGGATTTGTCAATAGGCCGTATAGGCCGCGGCCTATGGGCGGCAGCGGCTTAGGGGCGGCGGATTTTAGATGGTTTTCGCACGCTTTCGGCAGCCATCAAAATTTGGGCGATAATAAATGCAATAATAACAATAATTACTTAATAAAGACCTAGGTATCTACCTAGGCCACGAGAAAGAGGCGGCACAAAGTGAAGGGGCTTATAGGTACTCAAGAAAAGTATAAATTCGGCACTGCCAGAGATATAAACAAAAAAGAGGATTTTAATTCTAAAATAACTTCTGAGGGATGAAATAAAAAGCATACTCAGGTTTTATGCAATACACCTATAAAACATCATTTAGACGAAAAACAGAAAAGACTAGAAGATAACTTAAAAAAGTTCAAACGAAAAAAATATCCTTATATTTACGATAAAGCAAATAAAGAGCTACGAAAGAAGCGGTATCTTGTAGGTACTTCTTTTCACCTTCAATATCAGTCAAGTCAGAGGGCCTTGGTTTTTGTATGAAACAAACCTTTGATCTATCAATGTCTTTCAATGCTCAAGATTTTTTAAAGGATGTTGCAATTTTCTTATTCCAAAAGATTGTATATGTTGCAATATTAAGATATTAAAAAAACAACTGCCAATTCCAGTGCTCAAAATTGACTTCTTATTGAATGAACGTTCATTAATTTGTTCATTTCATCAGATTCTTGAAAACACCTGCTGAAACGTAATCAATGTCTATATAAGGTAATTGTACAAAAATAATACTAAATAAATAAAACACCAAAATAATGTAACTTAAATTGTATTAGCAAATAAACAATTCATAAAATATTTCTCAATACACATGACATAGTTTTGCGGTTACAACAACTTGCTCGAGTTTCTTCATAATAAAATTAAACATGCTAATAAATAAATTAGCGTCCGTCGGAACACGACAACTTAAAGAGGCGTATATTCTACATAATATAAAACATGCTTTATTCATTTTCTTAGGGCTATAATTTACATCTTAATTAATTATCGTGATTCATACGTACACTTTGATAGTCTATACTACATCATAGCATAGATGTCACGCAACAAAAATAATTACATAAATATCATCAGTGAATACAAAGTTTGTATGTATTTTATTATATCTATTGCTTTTGTCCAAATCAACATAAAAATGTAATACGGTTTCAAAATATCGATCTTTTTTCAAAAGTGTAATAATTCAAAAGTTTTAGGATTTTTTATAAAATAGTTTACAGGCTTGGAGCCTTTTTTAAAAAAAAAAACTCGATCTCATGCAATGTTTGTGAAACAAGTAAATAAAAGAATCAAGTTGCCATTTGAACGCGCTTTTCAAATACGAAACTGATGTCTGAACCCTTAGGAGGTAAATAATTTCATCATTTATTTAATTAGTGAATTGTGTGAAATATTTATAATAATAACAAAAACTCAACCATATAATAAACCAATGAAAGGTAAAAAACATAATTGTTATATATCAAAAAAACACAGCATGAGATCGTCCATAGTAATTTAATTTCAATGTATTCAACTAATGATAAACAAAAATATGATTATTTGTACAAAAGAAAGAAGTCGCAAGAGAATTACACTTATAAATTTTAATGGAAATTATATCTACCTAAAATATAAATAACTACATATTAAGACGATTTTGGTACACATTCGTTGCTCATGTTTTCAACATTAAAAAAAAATGCATTCAAGAGGGTTGGGTGAGCAACAAAACTTTGGAATGCATGTTTCACTTTTAACTGATGCAATAAATGCTGAAATTATCTTTAGAACTAGATAATTGATGTATAGGTCTAATAAATGGAAGTACATAAGGCCGCGTGTTCACTGCGGAACTAATGTCCCGCGATATGTCATTCACAAGAAAGTAAAAATTCAAAAGGATGAATTCATTTTAAAAAACCATTGTAAAGTAGGTGAAGGTTAACGTCTATTTTAATCGACAAATATTAAGTCTGCATGATGAATACTCAAACATTACCCATATAAATATTTCAACACTTGTGCTGAGGGCTAACTTACTTAACCACAGTTTGACGAGTATAGTAAAGTAAAACTGAATTCAATTCAAATGTAACCAAATTTGCTTTAGTAATGATTTGATTTGTCGAAACAAAAATCGTCAACCATTCAATTTGATAATTATTTGAACTATAATTCAAATAAAAAAAAGGGTCCATTAAAATTCAAAACTATCAAAGAATCGTTAATTACATTTTTTGTATTATAGCCGATGAAGCCATCGTTAAAATACTGAGATACGTATAAAGACGGCCCGCGGGACGTTCTTCAGTGTACACGAGGTTTAATATTCTAAACTACGGTGATAGAAAATGTGAATTCAACATTCCACTATTGGATACATACAAAATATATAAAAATTGAGATTAATCCGCAACTCCGATATACACGAATAATTGGCACTACTTACACAGGTCACGTACAATATGAAATTACAAAATGATTTATAGTTTAGAAAATAATAATTATATATGTTGCATTTAGATAATGCCATACTTTTTATTACGAATCTAGTTTCCCACAAGACCCGCGACACATGTTTTTTAATCTTCGATTAAGAGAGTAAACGAAACATCAAATGCTTCATGCTTCTAATATTTTATTATTATAGAAATCTATTCATAAGTGATTAAAAAGCTTTAATTTTTGTAAATAAGAAGAGAATATTGAATCTCAAATAAATTTTCACAACCGCTAATTAACCTCTATACTGACAAAAAACAACAGCCATCTTGGATTTTTGCATTTGAGAAATTCGATTGTAAAAAGGGTGGTAGACAGGAATAATTCTAAACGCAAGTGGACATATTTGTGTCAGAATAGAGGCAAATGTGAAAGAAAGTATGATCCAACAAGCAAAGCACCATTTCAATTAGATTGTGCTCAGGTGGGTCTAGCTTAATAAGTTAATAACTTAAGATATATAAAATATCTGGCAATAAGTCGTGATCTATTAGTGTCGCTATAAAATAATTATGTTTACTTAACATTTAAGCATAAAAAATGAGAATAAAATTTGTCAAGAGAATTTCTTGTTTATACTAAATCTAACTAATCTGTCCTCCCAAGTTTGCCAACCTAAAATATTTTTTAAGTCCCTTTTAATTATATTGCCTAAAAAATCAAAATGATTTCTATAATTCTATAATTTATTTATACTAAACCACCCTCAAAATAAAAATAGTCTACTATATTATATTTCTATGGGTTTTACTTTATATATAAACTCTATATGAACAACATTATAGAACTCTAAATGCAGTAGTCTTTTTCTCTAACCTCCAGTTTATTTTTCAATAAACTAAAACAATCAAAATTCAGACATCTTAATTATTTTCGTATGTCAATAATTAGACATTTCCATGGACATCTTGAAACTGGGTTGCTATGCATTCTTCGAGTTGGCAAACTTGCTGTACACTACAGTAGTACCTTCATAAAGTATACATTTTTGGTTTACAATGAAAACATTAATAATAATAATTTAAACACGTGGTTTTTGTTCCATTCCTAGCTTACTCTCGAACTTACTTTTTAACTCCACCGACCAAATTCCATGCACTTTGCACCAAATTTACACTCGCACCACAACTTTCAAATATATAAACACATTGAGAGGCGGCTATCACAATATCATGCATGGAATAAATAGACGACACCCGCGGGGGTACTACACTTACATTCTTATAGGTATTATAGATTTACTTTCGAGGTTTTCAGGGCCGAGTCACTGTACTAAATTTCAGAATCTTATCGGATATGTCTATGGTGAAACAATGGGTCTATCAAACGCTCTTCCAGAAGAATTCTTCAAAAGCTTATTATTTTGAGAATGTAAATACGGCTTTCATCATAGAAAAAAATCATTTTTCTAATGAAATATTAGATAATATATGCATTTTATCGAATTATAAGCGAATTCTACCGTCAAAAGACTCCCAGATCTCTGAAATCTTTGAGTGACTATACCAGGGTCTCATATTTGTCCAAGACGTGTCCCTGCGCCTGACTGTTTTCGTCACCGTGGGAACGCGAACGAGGGCGTGACGTTACATCCGTCGCGACAGTTTTGACGCGCGTTTTTTTGTCGTGACCACAAGTGCACGCGACTGATGATTGTCGTTTGAGCGTTTGAGCGCGCGCATTCGCCCATTGGGGATCTAGTGATTCGCTTCGGGCATACATTTGACGTTTGGTTCTACCCATAGTTGCGTGTGTAAAAGACGCCGCTTGACCGCTGTCAGACGATGGACGCATGGACTCGCTCCGCATACAAACATTGCCGCCGGCTCGCCGGAATGAATCCAAGACTCTCTCTTCAATCTCTTCTATATCTTTCTTCTTAACTAACCAAATCTCTTCTGAGCCCCGAGTGAAGTAACTGGAACCTTTGCTCACTGAATACTTCTCCTTTTTGAACTTGCACGTCTTAAAATTATTCTGAGTATTTACATCGTCATTGAATCTGTGGACATCCGGCGAAGCCACGTTCCGGAACGCGGTGCAATGCGACGGAAATTGATCGGACACTTTGGCTCCGAGACTTGGTGAACGGATTGTCACATCAACGGGAGGCGACATCGGTTTGAACTCTGGCTTGATAATCTTTTGCGGTTCCGGCTTCTTTATCTTCTCTTCGGTGGGATTCTCCAAGCTCCTCTGCCACTTTAAAGCCATAGAGTTCTGATTGTTTTTAACTTGGTGTTCAATGTCGTGCGTCGAGCCGCCCTTATCTGTGTGAGCGTTCAATTCAAACTGCACAGTGTCTTTGAAAGGAGTTGCAGGCAGAGGCAAATCTTCTTTACTGTCAGAGCCCAGTCTTTCAGTGTGCGACTTCCTGCGTATGGAACCAGGCCGCGAAAGCTTCTCCGTGTTCGCGTCTTCTGCGGCTTTTTCAAATTTCTTTATTTTATCACACACACCATTAGACTCCTGCTTATTTTCTGTCAAGTCAGATTCGCTCTGCTCTTTCGCCGGATTCATATTACTTTCATTACTGTCATTCAATTTTACATCATCTGTCTGTTTTTCAGTTTTGATCAAATTTTTTATCAGATCTTTATTCATTGTGTTTGAATTATAATTATCGTTAGTTTTGACTTCTGCACTGACAGCTTTGAATACGGACATTGGAGGGGAAGTGATCTTTTTAGGCGGATCGGGTGCTTCGACTGACGGCGGAGAGACGACATCCTCTTTTGGAGGCGAAAATATTTTCTTCGGTGAAGCTGTAATTTGAGCTTTTGGAGGCGAAGCGACGCTGGGCGGCGATAGGATTTCTTTTTTAGGCGGTGTTGAAGAGCTCCTAATTGGGGGCGAAATAAATTTCTTCGGTGGAGATCCTTCTTTCGCGTTTGTATTCGCTTCGGCCTGAGCCTTACGCGCTTGTATATCCTTGCTCAGGAAAGATGAATTTTTCACGTAACACCTCTCCTCGTCTATGGACGAAGTTCGCGGCGGTTTCTCTACCTTATTCTCGATGCGTTGCGCTTGTTCCCTGACCGATGTGCCATCTGTGCGCTCCGGTTTGATGAGTATAGCGACCGGTTCGCCCTGAGGCTTCTCCGTTAGAGTGAATTCACGAACCGGTTGGTCGACGAGTCGCTCGGGCTTGATAGTGATTGCGACCGGCTCACCGTGCGGTTTGAGTTTCTCCGCCCTTACGGTGGCGTCGGGTGGCGGTGCGGGCGCGGCGGAGGGCGGGGGGGCATGACGTCACGCCCGCGATTCGGTCCATTGGTCTGAGTCATCGGAGTCAGAGTCTGCCCCAGAACTGGTGTCTGACAACTCGACGGCAACGCGTCGGGCTAGTATGGAGGCGACGTCGAGGAAGGCGGGTACGCCTCGTAGCGTATCGTATCGGCCCGTGTTCTCATCGCAACGCTTCTCGACCTTGCGCAGCTTTATACCTGAAATGCATCATTTAAGGAAAATTTTAAAAGTAACAGCATTTAAATTTTAGTCATAAAGTGGGAGACCCGTTTTGCGGAAGTAACCATTACAGAAGACCTTGTGTTGTATTGTTTCAGTAAGTGATGATTAACCCGATCTTTATACCTTTGCATTTGCATCTCCAAGTGTTGCTTGTGTTTATGGACGACAGTAGCCACCTATCATCACACCGCCTAAGTGGAGACCATCATACTGTCTGAAACTTTTTAATATTAAAAAAATCAATTATGAATACGAAAATTCAATTCAATCGCTATGAAATATATACATATATATTAATTAATCAAAGTGTTGGATATTATTGTTGATGCACTTTTTTAATTTCAATTTATTGATTCCTCTGGTATAGATATCCTGGGGACACAAGTCTATGAACTCTTAATAATGATGTCTTTTACCAACATATCAGATTTAAAAAAAATCTCTGTGACTGTCCAAATTCCCAAAAAAAGCAAATCGATTTAATCAGAGTCTGCGGAAGGAGTGAAGGAGTGGACTAGAGCAATTGGCCTCGGTTGTTTAACAACGAGCTTGTTTATCATTATTTGTAACTCTTCGCAGTACTTCTCTTCTCACCAGTAAATTTATCCTTAATCCTACTATGGTCGGCAGCGCATTTGCAGCAATTGTGGCGTTATTTATATTATAGGCGAGAGTAGCCACCTACCATCAAGTGAACCATCAGCCTTTACACATGTATGCACTAGCCAGTGTTCAAAATGTACAATTTCATAGATAAGGATATAAAAAGTAGATAAAAATTTGCTGTACCGTCTCTTATGGCCTTGAGTAGATCTGAGCGCGGGTCGGGTTGAGGGTCCGCTGCAGGCCTTGGCGGCTTGAGATTAGAAGCGCCTCGCAACAAAGCGCCCGGTGACGGAGGCCGGGGCCGAGCCTCTTCGGGGGGAGGCGGGGAAGGCTCTGCGACAGGGAGGGGCGCCGGCGGGGGAGGCGGGGGCGGCGGGACCGGCTCCTCGGGTTCGTCGGACGACATCATACCTGGGGAATAAATTGATGTAGCTTGCAGATACACAGAATATATAGTTACTGATGAGCCGATTGGATGAATAGTTAGGGTGCTTGATTTAACGCTCTGTCTGAGGGTCCCCAAGTTCGATTGTTGACAGGACGAAGTTTGGAAAAGAACGTTTCAAAATCGGCTCTGGTCCGAATTTGGAAAGTAGTGGCAGGCAGTTTCGTAGACATTTGGGTAACTCGTCTGGCGGCGTAACCACCCCCATACAGAAGAATAACAGCATGTGTGTTGTTGTGTTTTGGTGAGTGAGTAAGAGATTCCGGAGCTCATTGCCCTAGTTCTTCCTAATCTTAACCTTAATTCCACTATGGTCGGCAGTACACTTGCAACACCTGTGGCGTTGCTTGTGTTATAGGCAACGTAGCCACCCACCATCAAAGTGGACTTAAATCAATTTAGGTAAATGTATTTCGGGGATATTTAAATGATATTTGGTGCAAGCTATTGTAGATTTCACTTCTTCGGATTACTTCATTTTCTTAAATTTTATTGGATGTAATTAAAATTACTTATTTGGATGGTGCACACATCTTGTTTATTTCTTAATTACTTCAAAACATCTAAAATAACTTATATATAAAACATAAAATTATTCTTTTTCTTTTTTCCCTGTTTGAATATCAAACCTTTTTAAGTCAGCCAGTATTAAGTTCAAAATTCATTAGCACAAGCCACCCTTAGAATTTAAATATATTGTCTGAAGGTATGGCCTTATGCTTATATAAAACGTTTATTCTGTGTAGATAAACGACGTGTAGACGACGAAAGTAGTGATTTACAATAGTCGATAATTTATGGCCTAGTTTGCAGCAAATGGGTAATTTGGAGTGCAATATAGCATACAAAAATTTAACCAATCTCCACCACTTTTATAAGACTCGTTCGTGATGTGATACAAATAAAATTGATTCTAGCTATAAGCGCATATTGTCTTCATAGTAAGCAATTAACTGACAGGCTTAAGGGTCAGTTCACACAGAAACGCGATGCGAAGGTACTTGAAGAGGCGAGATGCTTGATGATGCGCATTGAGACGCAGCGAGGCTATGTAAAGTAGAAAAATCTGCGCAGAAACGCGATGCGAAGGTACTTGAAGAGGCGAGATGCTTGATGATGCGCATTGAGACGCAGCGAGGCTATGTAAAGTAGAAAAATCTGCGTTGCATCTCGGGACTCTGCGATGCCGCAATATCGCGGTATGGCGTTACGCATAGCGACGTCGCGACGCAGCATGACGCCGCCGACACCACTTTCGCGTACATGCTGAACTATGTAGCTTCTTTGGTAGTAAATATCTATATTGTATTGCTACCTTAAAACCATGGAGAATCTATATATGAGAAAGCTGGGTAGGCCACCATTAAATAGGAGGCGCTCTAGTATTTTATTTACGGTAGTTTTATCAACTACGCAACCAACCAACGATATCAAACATCAATGCTACACATGCGTCTTTTTGGACAATTTATGAACCACCATTTAATGGTTGTAACTTGATAGTTTTTCAGTTTAACACCCATATAAGTTAACGCTCCTTACCTCCATTCTCCACGGTTAATACATGTGCATCGCGTTTCCGTGTGAACTGACATTAACATAGAGCTGAGTATTCGCTTACCGATGACGGCGTGCATGTGGTCGAGGTGGGCGTCGAGCGCTGTGCGGTGGGGCGGTGGCGATGCGCCGTTGACGAGTGCGTCGGGCGGAGGCGGCGGAGGGGGCAGTGCCGAGCGCGTGGGCGTGTGCTGCGCAGAGTCCAATAGGGCGGGAGGCGCCGGTGGAGGCATCGAAGGGCGCGGGCGGCGCGGAGTGCCCGCCCCGCTGCTTCCATACACCGGCTCGCCAACAGACCCGTACGGGCTCTCCTCTACCACCACTGAAAAACACCTTACTACACTGAATACATGACTATTAACTACTTATCTAAACATTAGTACCACGTGTCATTATAATATTTGATATTCTTGTTTATTTTTTTTGCGCGTCAAATACGACATTGAAATCGAAGACTAGTGATAAAATAATAATCCAAATTTAGACACATCCATGGGATGCCCCATAATTCTTTCTTTGCGGATGCTTACGTTATAAAATAAACTTATGTTCCTAATTTCAGCTTTCTAGACTTGCTAGTTTTGGCTGTGCATTGATAATCAGTCAGGTCAGGACAAACAATTTTATAAGTATATATGTCTTTGTCGAAGATATTAACCACAAACTCGATTCACAGAATATTTAATCAAACGCAACCTATTTCATGTAAACGGTTGTAAAATCTACGCTGCATGAGCTTGTATTCGTTAAGGGGGCGTACAAAGCAAAAAAAAGTTGTAATTTCTCCCATGTGGCTCTATAATTGAATGGACACGGTACCAACACAACAAAGTTCCTTTTATTAGCCTTATATTAAACAGTCTATACACAACATATTTATAATAATCTACTCACAAACAAGTCTTATTAAAAAAATTACGTCTAAATATTCTTGCGCACAGAAACATAGCGCTCCCGTCTCAATGGAGCGATTGTGACTGATCATGTGAAACAATGCACATTGAAGTATGTATGACATGAAACGAAAGATAGAGCAATTCGCGGAATAAAAATGTTGTGTCAAAAATATTAAATATTAAGTACTATTAATTATTAAACTATACATAATGTCAAATGAAAAATTAATCCACAAAGGTCTAGATAATAATCTGTGAAGTGAGATTACTGATATTTTTTTGGGTTTGTAATATGTGTCATTTTGAAAATAAAACAAAAATCAATAGAAATGAGGTAACTTGGTGATTTTATTCTATCGAGAAAATTTCATTGTGTAATGTTTTCTGTCCACATTTCACTTTTATTTATAATGTATTTATATTTAAATATTTTATAACTAATTATAAAATATATAAAATTCAAATTTAGAATTCAAATATATATATACGCGCTCTTAAGTTATGAAATAACCAGTGGCTGGTTTACATGTTTGATTTTTTAAATAAGGTGTAACTATACTACGCGTGTTTTTGCAGAACATGTTTAACAAAGTTATGTATGAGAACAGTGCTATCGTATTCATTTCGTAAACCCTCTTAACTAGACGGAGAGAGAGTGTTTCAAACCACATGTGAATAAATTTGAAAAACGAACGAGGGTTAATTAAATATTTTTTCACATACCTATTCCGTCTAAACAAACTAAGCCAAATGTTTTTACAACTAGAACTTTAACAAAAAAAGGTGCTTAAAAGTAAGCATTTACTGATTAACTACGCAATTTCCAATGTAATTGTCCCAGGCCAATAAAATTACAATATGATTTTCTCCCACTTCAAATTACTTTCAAACTGTTTGTGAATAATATAATTTCAATAATTTCAACTATTTCAATAATTTAAATAATTTCATCTGAAATAACATATATAAAGAAATTTTATTTGCATTGATGACGTATTTGAAAGTAAAGCACAGTTCAAGTACATCTTAGATGTATTAATGAAGTCCCAAATAATAACGTAATAACTGTAAAATAGAAAGTGAAGAGCGTACCGTGGCCATTTCCGGTGAGCCGCGACTGCCTGTTCTGTTGGTTTTCAATCTCTATAGAGTTGGGGCGCGCGGGCTGCGACGAAGGCGCTCGGTTTTGAGACGCTCGGTAACCGCCGTCTGTCACGCTCGTGGCTACAAACACATTTCAATGAAAAATACAAACCCAAAAGCACAAATGACACTAAAACTAAAAAAGGACAGTTTTAAAAATATACAAATCAAATATGAAAATAATTTTGTATAATTTGGATACTTCAAGCAGGTCGTCAAAAATTATATGCCTGGTGCTTGCAGTAGAAAAATTATGTTAAATTTAGAATGGTGAAAAAAGATGTCCGAGAAGTTAGCGTGTCCATTTTCGTTTTTAGAAAAATTCGACATTGTGCTGACTTGTGCTAAGTTATGCCGCAAACCGTTTTCGATTATCTCAAAAAACGGAGCGGCAATGAGAAAAAAACCGTTTTTTGCACCAGCATGACCATTTTGTTTTTTTTTTTGCATCTGAATCGATTTTTACCCCTTCAATGAATCGATCCATAAATTCAAAGAACTAGCGATAATATTCCTAAACTGGCTGCGGTATTTAGTTTTTTAATTTTTTGCTATTGTCGAATGCAAAAGCAAGTGGTAGTACTTGATCAACGCATCATAGAGTAAATATTTATGAACGCTTCCAAAAGTGGCGTTACTTGGGTTAAAAAAAAATTCTATCCGGGTGTCACTGTCGAACCTAACCTATCTATTCTTTCTTGCTTGTGAGTAAGTTTATTCATCGAAAATATACTGTGGATAAATATTATTTTTACTGTAAAAATTTATTTTAATATGGAAAATAGTAAGTGATTAGATTGAAACCAATTTATCGAGAAATTTAAACAGCCACATTAGTTTAGTGGTCGCAAGCACTACTGCTGAGCAAAAGATTCTGGGTTCGATCCCCACCTCTACCTATTTTTCGAAGGAATATAGGCATGATATTATGTTTATTAATTTAATAATACTTCTATTCAATTACTTGTATTTGCGGTAAATGGTCATCAATAATGTCCTGTATCTATCTATATTAGGCAATTAGGCATGCTTGAAATTGGCGCGATTAATCGAAAATCGGTCTTTTAATGCTCGATTTAAACAAGAATCGATTCTAGTATGTTCGATTTGAATCGAATCGGAGATCGATATTTTTTAAAGTGAATCGACATGCCTATTTTCGATTATCTCAAATATCAGAGCCGCCATCGGCAAAAAACGAATTAAATTATTTTTTTCGGACATTCACCGGTACCCAGAACGCCGGACCGTCGACTTTACCGGGCCGGTAAAACTGCCCGAACTCCAGTGACTGTACATGCCGGAAGTCCAGTGCATATGAATCTGTTCACACTATGTCGTATGCGGCAAAAACGCCGAGTACGGCATTCTTGCCGGACATTTTGTCACTGCGGAGCGCCGCCCAAACCGGAGTAACGTAAACGAGCTCACATCGGTATCTCTGTCCACAATTTTGTTTTAATAGCGTGGCATGAAGTATGTTTAATACTGAACTAAATTTCAATGATGTGGCGTCCGGCTTAATGTGAACACCTACGTCCTGGCGTCGATTTCCGGCGAATATTGCGTAGTGGCAAAGTTATTGCACCAAGATTAGAAGTTACTCGAATGAAAATGTGGGTTACGCCAATAAGGGACATATTATTTGGGTTTTAATACGCTATTTGAGAATGAGTTTAAAATATTATTAGGGAAATGGGCTCTTATCAAAAGAGTTGAATTTTAATACGATTAAAAATGAATAGAAATTTATCCAAATAAACAAAAAAAAATGCAATTCTTTCATTGGGGTAATGTCCGGATTGCCTGAATCTGTAATAACGTCACACGACGGTAACACTTCTTTGCATGTAATGCAATTTTCAAATGAATGTGGTAGGTGTAAAGCTTGCAACCACCAAGACACAGTGTTTTGGTAAATTACCACTTTTTATGGGTACGGATGAGTACTGACTGTATATGGGGTCCGGCGCCGCGTGGTGGCGTCCGTGGTCGATGTTGTAGTGACGCAGCTGACTGGGCGCCATAATGTGTTCGCCTCGCGTGAGGGCTGCCGCCTTGTGGCGCTCTCTGGTCAGATGAGGAGCGCGCACTTTACGCGGCCCACGTCCGTCCGAACCGCCACCGCCTCGCGCCGGACGCACCTGTCCGACAAATACAGTGCACAATTTATCCTCTACAAGAAACTGTGCAGTACTTTGAATACATACAAGTTAATATGTTCTCAATATTGTACGTGAAAATTTATAAATTGAAAATACATAAATTCAGTCTAATTCTTATACTAAATCCGATTTCGGCTTGGCACAAATGCATTTCTTTCTACAAATTATATATACTAATCACGGCACGGAATGCGCCCACTTTTTCTTTATGTAAAAATCGTCAGACAGGCTGATGATTCACGTTATGATACCATCGCCTATAACATATGCAACGTCAAAAAAAAAAGACCAAAATTCAAGCAGCATTTTCATTCATATGGTTTCATAAATATTGTATAATTTTGTTAACAACATCCTTCTAATAAATGTGTTTATCTTATTTTAAATTCATTTCAGAAAAAAAGGTTTTTTTTCAAGAGAAGCTGCATAAATTATCTAATATAGCGTTAAATAAAAACACAAAGAATGTTGTTCATAGCATCACAATTTTTTACAGCTTATTTTTTCATTTTAACTCTACATGGGGTCTCAACTCGTAAGTAAGCTAAACGAGTTATGGAGAGGACTATGCTCGGGCCTATGCCTAGGTATTTCTCGTTAACTCGTTTATGGTACTTGTGTTGTTGCCGAGATGATAAATCAACTGTTAAAATTTTGTGAGATGGCTCTGTACGAATACGAATATTTCGGCTCACATTCAATAGTATCTGAGCGCAGTTCGATCGCCCAGGTACTTTCAATAATATATTAATGCGTGAAACGAAAATTTTGGATCCCTTTTTAAGAAAATTGCGCGGACAAACTGTGGTCAACTGAGAAGAGATTAATATAAAATATAACAATTAAAAATTAAATAAATTACGGTCGAATTTCGACCACCTAAGCGACCACTCCGCTTAAAACATTGATTTGACACCTACTGTGTACAATGGTCATCAATGTCCATGGATTACATACCTTCTTCCCTCGGTCGTGCTGTATGCGCTCCGTGTCCTGCAACATCTCCCGCCTCCACAGTTCGAAGAAGTAGTCCGGGTCCGTGTAGAACTTCCTCGCGTCGCGACCGTCGTCGCGGAACTCGTTGAGTCGCTCTAGAGGTGGCGGGCGGTCGCAGCGAGCGTAAGTTGACAGCATCGCCGACGGGATCGTATTGCGCGAGAACAGCTGTTGCTGGAAGGTGCGCGACGAGCGGAACGCCTTGCGCATCTGGATGTCTTGTAGGGACACTGCATCAATACATTAGAGCTTTATCATCGGCGAACCACAGCCACGTATACCTTTGATGGCATCTTATATAATATTATCACGTATTTATTTTATTTTATGTTGACGGCCCCCTTGATGGTGGGTGGCTAACGTCACTTATAACAGAAGCAACACCATAAGTTCTGCAAGAGCGCTGTTGCCGACCATAGTAGGATTAAAGATATACGATATTTGGCATCCCTTACTCAATTACCGAAACACAACAGCACACATACGGTTTTTTACGGTGGTCTTTTGTAAGGGAGTGATTACTGCCGCCGAAAGGGCAGCCCAAATGACTGCGAAACTCAATGTGCCCTGCCCCTACAAAAATAGTATCCTCTTTTCCATCAAGGCGGGTACCATTCCCTCTTTGCTGGCGTATATTGCAATATAAGAAACAACCCTAAATACCTTAGACTATAAAAATTCTCAACTTACTAGTAGCTGTGTCTACACATGGATAATTTAATTGATCTTTAAATATTAAACTGGAAGCTTGACCTAATTCACTTTTAGTTTCTATTATAAAATACACATATAAGTACACAGACCATAATCATTCTATAGAAATAAGATGTGAGCAGAACTAAACACAGTAGTGCTTAAAATATACTGTTTTTTCTTGGAATACACATGCTTTAGTATTTTTAAGACTCTTCATTACCGTAGTAGAGTAACGAAAGAATGGCATAAAAAGTATCTAACTAAAGGTGACGTATCTTATAATCGGCATATATAAATTATCATATGTAAATTTAATTGCACTGTATTTCATACTTATCAGTGAGCATACTAATCTATTACATACTACTGTAATCATAATACTAAGCATAGTTTATTCTAAAGTATCCAGAGTGTACTTTAAAAAAAATACAAATGAAGATTGTACCTTCTTCGACTCCAGAGTCCAACTGTGTCACTTTGATAGCGAGTCTGTCTATCCTCGCTTGCAGCACATTCGTCCTTTCGGCTAGGTTGGTAGCCTCCCGCGTCAGTTCACCAAACATGTCCTCCGCATGTTTGGACAGTGACGACAGTTGTCTGTAATCAACAATTACTTTCATTAAAAACTAGAAAACAATTCAAAACCTCAATCGGGAAAAAAGTAAAATTCATTTTAATTTCAATGGCCACACTCTTCACCAAATCGGAAGTGAAATAGAGACTTTTTATCATAAACGGGATTCCTGAAATTCTATTATACTATTGATAAAAGAATTTTTCAAATCGGATGAGTAGTTTCGAAGATTACCTCCTACATACAAACTTTACCTCTTTATAATATTAGTATAGATTTGTAATAAAAATGGCCAAGAAATTTAAATACGACATTTATTCTTATAATGTTTAAATCTAAAATGATGTATGCTTGAAACACAAAATTGAGATAAAATTTGGTAATTGCTGCCGCCAGACGCGCCCGAGAGGAATGATTCCTAATCTCGGGCGCGATCATTCCTAACTACCACAGATTTGTTCCAACAGATGGCGGTTTATTTTTCGTATATATACTCCACTTATAGCTTACCATTTAAGGATTACAATAAATCAGCATGCGTAGTGACATTACAATATACAGAATTAAATTTTTTCGTCATAACATTTCTAGCTAAGTAAAGAACTGTGCAAAAGGTCCAATAGGTATATCTACCGTCCGATAACATTGCATAAACAATGTTGGACATTGATGAATAGAATAAAATAAAACGAATGTGTTATTACCTAACTGTGTTGGCGAGTGTACCGTTGGTGACCGCCTCTAGTTCGGAGGGCACCGCGAGCCGCTCGGGCACTGTCCCGCGGGACACGTGCACCGGCTCCACGCAGCGTTTCGGCAGCGGCATCGCTGCGTGCGCCCCCACGCGCCACCTACCTTATTAGTATGTACATCCCTGTAACAGAACAAAGCAATTTATCTTTAGGATGCTTAGTTTGACCAGAACCGCTGCGCACGCCTTAAGGCTACAATCTCCTGTCAAAAGCTGTATACTACATATCATCTCGGCAGCGAACGACGTCTTGGTCACAACAGTAGTCGACAAACAATGCTTGCCTGTGATTATATGTCATTTTGTACTGCCTCTAGGGCACGGCGTTTACGCTGCAATGGTTTGAAATAACTATATAGAGACGCTGCGCAACAGCGTTTGAACGCCGCCTACGACGGCCAAACGCCTCCGTCCAGCGTGTGAAAGAGACCGCAGCAGTACATTTCTATAGTAAGCAACGTGACGCAGCGTACGACGCGACGCTGTAAGCGGGCGACAGCATTTATAGGAAACCACAGCTTTAGAGCCAGGGGTGCAGATCAGGCCGCTCCACTTTGTCTGTCTGTGGTCTATGCTTGCCTATGTGAAACGCACAAAAGATACAATATCCAGAGACGGATATTGCAGATATCTCGTGCAATTAAAAATGATTTCACTTTGATAAAAAAAAAGTAAATGTTAATATAACCTACTTTAAGTAAAAATCACATATTTACTAATAAATACTGAGAAATCCCTATCTGGAATTTTTTTAAATATTGTAAATCGGTATCGTAGGATTCCTGAGGCCAAACTATACCATAATTTGTTAATTATTTTCTTTCTCTCTTATGTTATTTAGTTATCTAATACTTTATTATCATTTATTATCTACTTTACGTGTAAGATAATACGATTAATTACACCTCGACGAGTCGTTTTGCCACTAACATTTCAATTAAAAAGTAAATAAAGGCATTTATTACGTGTCTAATCATTTCAATCTAAATTCATTATATTAAAAATATAGGTTAATTCGATAAACCTTCATCGAACACTTTGGTACTTCGAGCCGGATTTGATTTGATTTGACAAACAGCTATTAACCGTTGGATTCGGGTTGAAATTGAATTTAACGACTTTTAGATGAAAGTAAAAAAGTCAAATTGGATAATTTATTTATAGCAGTAACATCTATCAACAATGTTTCATTGAAATGATAATTGAAAATTTAAATGCGACAAAATAAGTCAACTGTGTTGGTGTAACCATATATGCCTAAAATAACGATTCCATAGCTTCATATACATATGTACATCACATTTCACATTTCTGATCTCGTTACTTAAAAATCACGTATCACGATTTTCGTTCATAATAATCACCTCTCACACTCTCACCTACCTCTTAGAAGTGTATGTATAGCGTTGTACCCCTGTTCCTTCAGTAACTTCAGTTAATACTCGTTCATAAATTATTTTAAATTATATGAGATAAGCTTTTATTTTAATAAATCCTATTTTTAATTTTAATGATTAATGCCATTTTAAATGTAAATATGATCAAGCCAAATATTGCTAAATATGACAGAGATTATGGATGCAAAAATATATCTAAAACAAAATTTTATTATCACCGAAACCGCCTAACCGATTTCAATGAAATTTTATCAATATTTACGGTTAGTTCCAGCTTGAACGATAGGATATAATGTATAAAGATACGGAGACAAAGTAGTTAGCAGAAGCTAGTATAACTATAAGTTGTAATACCGCGACCTTTACAATACTACAAAGTCATCGACGCCGTTCAATGCGTGCTTCGCTCACCGAAATCGTTAGCTATAAAGAGGTAGTAGCGAGTGACTGTATCGTATACTGTGTAGCTATATTCTAAATTCGCATCCGTATTTACACTTAGTTCCTTAATTACTTCACTGTAAACACGTATACTGTTTAAGTGCGTGCGTGCGCTTATAATGTGGAAGCAAAACTACACTTTTTACCATGTCATAATTATTTCTTCATGTTAATTACCTGGACACCTTACCGCGATTTCTTACAATGAGTCGTTTATATTCGTGTATGAAATAAAGATATTAAGCTATTTGCAACGTC
Organism: Bembecia ichneumoniformis; assembly: GCA_910589475.2. NCBI lineage: Eukaryota > Metazoa > Arthropoda > Insecta > Lepidoptera > Sesiidae > Bembecia > Bembecia ichneumoniformis. The sequence continues at coordinate 14,116,137 of OU342536.1, read as the reverse complement.
GGTAAGCAATGAAATATTTAAAAAATTTCGAAATATAAATATTGTGAAATTTTTAAAGTCAAAAACGAAATTTTACTTTTCTTTCATTTCTATTACCTAAAATACACAAAGAACAGACTAATTGTTAAAAAAATAAAGAAATCTAAAGAAATATTGGTCCACTATTGCTGCTGAACATCGGCCTCCTCAAAGCCTTCTAGCAGAACGAGTCAGAAGAAGCGATTATTATGTCTAATAAGTTAAAAAGCCCTATTATGGTTATGTGGTATCGTAATAGGGTATTACACCCATTTTTAAAAAGTGTCTCAATTAGACTCTGTAGTGCTAATGAACCACTAAAAAAAAACACCAAATTTTTATTCAATCGATAAGTTTAATAAAAAGCATTTAAAATTTACATTTTCAAATTTCGCGCGTAATTTGAAGAAAACGCTGGAAACCATTTTGCTCTGTGGTCGTGACGTCAGTTGGCTGTGTAAACAAATGCGTCGGTAATTGACATGACACTGACTGACACTTTTTTGTTTACACAACCGTATGACGTAAACATAGCGGCTACTATTTCATTGTGTTGTAAGAACAGACTAAAAATTCTGAAAACTTTGAATTTAATTTTAAAATTTATTTTGTTATTTTACGAACTAAAACTAACATTTTCCGACTGCTTTTTGCCTAAGCTATCTCAATAATATTTAGTTTTTTTTTTTTCATATAGACTAAAATACCCTGTTATCAATGTTCAGACTCGCTCTGACAGGACAATGTTAGAAATAATCTATCCGATGTTTAGGTCATAGTCTCACGTGTTGGCGGCATTGATCCACTTAGACGTTCTTGGTAAAGGAATCTAATCTCATTAAATTATTCATTTAATTAAGAAAAGGACTAACGTCAGACCGACCACAATTTTTACCAAAATGAGTGCAACCTTATAACCCATTGAATTTATATAAAAAAAAAGTTTTTTTTTTTATATAAATCTGCCCTATTCAAACTTTTTGAAATATAGTCTATTATGCACTTTATTTTTATCTAAGTTTTAATTTTACTTCTAAGAAATCAAATTAGGGGACGAAAATAACGTTTTTCTGCTAAGTCCTCGCCTCGCTTTAAGGTGTTAAGCGTATAACAAACAAATAAACTCGCTTTCGCATTTATTATTTATTTATTACCATTAAATCATCAAAACCATATCCTAACTAGTACCTACCCTTGTAACCTTACGTTGCTTCTGGATCTTTATTTCTTCATTTTGTCTTTTAAAATAGTACCTATTTTAGGATTAAACACTTAAATATAAGAATTCTTTCTGATAGCTAACATATTAATAATTAATTTTAGTTATAGCAATGAAATAAACTCGAGCGACTATGACGCTGCATGGGCAGCTCGGGGAATCATCGGCGCGACATGATTGTAAATTTTATAAATCACTTTCATTGTGTTTGCAATTTTAATCGAGATTGATTTTAGATTTATGTTAAAACGATGTCTCTAAGGCGATACTATTACATATATAAATATAAAATTAATGTGTGTGTGTGTGTGTGTGTGTGTCTACGTTCCCTATAGACTCCAAAACAAAGGTTAAAATAATATTTATCTTTTTTTTCTTTGTGGTATTAAATAGTGTTTTTTTTAAACGGTTACTTTTTCGCTACCTTCGAAATGAACGAGGTCGAATCTAGACCGTGTGTATGTATTAAAATGAAAGACACAATAAGCACTGCTATGCTCACATTTCACGCGGGTTCCGTCTAGTCTCCCAGTCTGTTGTGTGGAAAATATCTATCTATGCTCCGCAACGAATTGGGCCAAACATTTAATCCGTCATAATCTACGATTAGATCAGCAGAGGTTGCATTTTGTATAATAATTATCCATTCATTGCAACATTAAAACTTGCATTAATAATAGTGACTAAATTAATAGTATATTGACAGGGCACACTAGTCATAAATTGGGCAGCCCCTATGGCAGCAGTAACCACTCCCTCACAGAAAACTACCGTGAAATAACAGTATGCGTGCTTCTGTATTTTGATTATAAAGGATTTCAAAGAATATTTCCATAATCCCTCATCCTTAATCGAACTACGGTCTGCGAGGCACTTGCAGCATCTGTAGTGTTACTTGTGTTAAAGGTGACGGTGGCCATCTACCATCAAGTGGACCGTAAGCCTGTCTGACGAACTCTACATAAATAGACACCAATAAATGCATTGAAATCAGTACATCAATCAACTTTACCTTTGTAAAACAATCCATTGCTTATAACAATGCAAGTACTATAATCAATTGACATTAAACGAAAAGCATCTGGGTTATTGAATGTCGGCGGCATTCGCTACGTGCCAAATCATTGCAGTATAATAAATAATTGAACAGGAGGTCGGTGTGCAACATTCGTTACACTGTTAGGTAATGGTTGTATTTTTTTTTTTAAATAAAACTGACATAACATTTAAACATTTAAGTCTTGTATAAACACTAATTGAAAAAATTTGATGCTTCGTGCTGCAAAAATTTTAATGGGAAAAATAAATAAAACTATTTCAAATCAAATAAACAATATTACAAGCTCATCATGTGGAATCGGGTCATACGCTCGATTACCAAAACAACAGACGCAGCTTATCGATTTAATTTATTGCTCTAACGGTCAAGAAAAACACGACGAGAAAACCTAGGACACTTTCGACTAGCAATCTGCAAGGCGCGAGTGTATATGACTATGCCTCCTTATAAAGAGGGTAGGCCTGCGTGCCAGATTCAGCCTTGATCGGAGATATAACCTGAACAAAAAGACAAATTACAAACTCACCCGCGTTTTGGGTACTACATTTATTCTAAAATTATTTATCTATGCGGACTATAATATACAAACCGCGGCCAGTGGCATTCTACAGAAGAGAAAAAAAGTGTTTGAATAACGGCTCTATCGAAACAAACAACGGTCGACACAATACTACTCATTTCCCACGTAATGATCTTAGGATATAGTCTGCATTTGTAGCAACGAGTTCGCTGAAGCTATTGTTTAGAGACGGAGATGAATCGGAAAATAATCAATGATGCAACATTCCAATTTACGCAACACATTAATGAGTCCGTGAGAAAGTGCGAATTGATTAGATGGAATTAGGAAACCGATAGCAACGTAGCATCGTATATACATAGAAACGTCTTTTAATTAAGTTCCGCTTTTGGTCTCGATCAATTATTTTCTAAATTGAAAGCGTAAAATATAAACGTAGCACTGCCTAAGTCCATTTGGCTTATACAATGGGGTTCATTTTTGTACTGGTCTAATAGTCCAGGAAAATTTAATAACAAATCTATTCAAAGATCGCGACGGATGAAAGAAAATTTTGATTTCACCCTGTAGAAGGGATAGAAAAAAAATAAAAATAGACGATCTTTCCAAATTATACAAAAATTGTAAAAGTTAGAAAAAAAAGTTTCAGACAAATATTGTAGAGAATTTAATTTTACATAAAAAATGTTCATTTTACTTTTTTATAAAATTAAAATTAACAGTCAGAATAGATAAGAATAGAATGTGATTTTTTAAAAATGTACCTATTAACCCTTATATCTCCTTCTATACAATATTTGTCTGCAACTTTTTTTTCACTCTTACCTTTTTTCTATAATTTGGAAAAAAAAATACCAATTTTTCTGTGATACTTCTATAGGTGGAATCGAAAATTCCTTTCACCCATCTTCATATCTTCTAGAAAGTAAAATAAAAATGTCCCCAAGGAACCCAAATTTTGATTTGTAAGTAAATATATCTATACACATTACAAAATAAAGTCGCTGATCGCTTTGATAGTTTCTTCGCTAACCACCCAACGGATTTTGTTGCATAATTTCAATAGAAAGTGCGATAAACGAGGAAGGTTGTGTATATAATTTACAGAAAAAAAAATTACATCCGTGCGAAGCCGGGTTAGGGTCACCAGTAAATCACCAACGTATTTGTTGGTCTAACTGATTTAAAAAAATCATTCATAATTTGTTCTAGTTTTCACTATGTAAAGTCAGGGTAAGAAAAGGTTCGTCACCTTCAGGTTCCTGGTGCAAACAAATGTCGACTTTCAAGTCGATATTTGTTTGCACCAGGACAATTGTCAATCATGTCAAACTTCATTTCAAACGTCTGTCAGTCGTCTGCTTAGTGCTTTAGTTTCAAAAGGTACTACGAGTCTACGACTTGATAAAGAAATTAATTTGAAAACTGACGAAGGTTTTCGTACCCCGACTGTACCTAAATCATTACCATTCAACAACAGACCCGACAGAGTTGTATTCCCTTGTATTGCTCGAGTTCCCACTTTACCTTCAAATGGCTCGGCAGCCTGTCTGCCACTCTTTATTAAATGTCACATACAATTAAGAGTTTTATGACACTTGTTAAAAAAACTAAGATTTTTATTTACAAGGGCGAGTTATGAAATTAAAAAAAAAAATGAATCGTTTCACCATTTGTACGTCAATCGAGACGGTCATAAGAAAGGTATTAAGCCGATATTTATACACGTACATACATAAAAGCTAGGTGTTCAGCATAACAAACGTGTCTAGGAGTCCGTATGCAGTTTGACGTCCACGAGTCTACATTAGATTGACATTATCAACGAGCATAAAGATTACGTCACACAGTCTAAGCAAGACCAAAGCAAGACGATGTCGTGCATCTTTAAAGTTATTAGGTAAAATCACGAAAGATGGATTTTCTGTCGATGAAGAATTAAAGACAACTTCCTAGATAAAGATAAGGTTAATTTTTATGTGTATTTACCAAAAAATTATATATAATTAGGTACTAACTAAAAAAATCAAAAACACTTAAACGTGTATAGTATATACGTAATGTTAGGTACTTTAGGATATATTTCTGTACACTGACGTCATTTTTGCATCCTGTCACCGATAAGATTATCCCAACACATCGATGTATGAAATTATTTTGACGCATGCGTCCTAGATGCATTTATTGATCAATCTACACAAGTTAAAATTATTTATTTTTTATATAAAAGACATCAGACAGGCTGACGGTCCACTTGATGGTAGGCGACTAGTAGTCGCCTATTAACAGAAGCAAAGCCACATATTTCACGGTGGTCTTTTGTAATGGGGGTGGTTACTGCCGCCATAAAGGTTTCCCATTTTCCCATTATGACTGTGAAACGTAGTGTGCTCTATCACTCTAAAACATCCAGATCGGAGCGTACTTTAAAAATTTTCATTTCCAAAGTTGACCCTGCCGGAGAATCAAACCTGGGACCCTTGAATCAGCGTTAAAGTAAGCAAGTTAACCAGCATCCAAACAATGGGCTCGTCAAAATTAACATGATCAATGTTTGTTTAATATGTATACAATTTCACTACTAATTAAATTCTATTTTTTTTACCTACAAACACACCTATCCTTAGCCGTGAACAGACTGAACACGTTAGACTATATTTTACGTCTATAAAAGTGCCTTCCTTAACCACAATATACAATATCAGATTTTTAATCTAACTTCTTTTTTAAAGCGGCCTTAAATGCTATCTCATATCATAAAAAATATATTTTTATAATTCATTTAAAACTACGAGTGTATTTGATGACATAATGTCACAGAATAAATATTTTTAACACGTAGGTATTATGTGTGCAATGCAATCGCATATGCAACGGTTTCATACAAACTCCCTATTCTATACATGCATTCATTTAACCTTTGATCTAAATCTTTTGCTGTGAACGATATCAGTACATCAGATGTACACAAAGAAAGACTGCTGAACTGTTCGGGCGTGCGGGTAAGCAAGATTAAATTGACACATCCGCAATTTTAAAGCAAATGTAGCCGGGAAGCAATAAATTCGGTTAAAACAAAATATATTCAGTTTACTTGTAACTGCGACTCACTCGTTGAGTGAGGAGTCCGAAATGTTCTTTTGCCATTTTGTAAAGAGCATTAGTACCTACGGTTTCGATTATTATGCTACATAGGCATGTACGAGTATGAGTTACGAGAACTCGTAACTCTACCAAGAAGAGAATTTAGACGAATTATCATTTTCTAATACAAATGTATTCTATTCTTATATAAAAACCCACACGACTTACTGGCCAAGAAGCTTTCAACAAAACATTATGTACACCCATTTAATAAGAATAGATAATATGTTATACCTACTAATTTAATTTAATTTAATATTGCAGTGAGATGTAAATTTATGTTTCACTTAGACAATATCTCGCTGCTACTTCGTTGCTATGGATATTATAACTTATACATACATTTAAAAAAGAAATAAGTGAATAGTATTGATTGCAAATGATTGAACAAATCACGTTCCCAATTTATTATTGATCATGAAACCCGGCCATATTATGACATGGCTGACATTTTAAATGACCTGTGACATAAACAAAATCGAGCGGTAACTGGCATGACCTCTGCTGGGATTCTGCGGAACTCGCACGAGTATTCTGAGCTTTGACCGATTGATAGTGATAAAATTTGATACATTATTAGGATATTAATGAAATATCTAAATACAAGACACTATTTGTATGAATTCAAAGCAGTAAGTGTCCTGGAGCTGATTTCAACGTTTATATCATATTTAGACCCACGCGTTTCGTTTATATAATTATATAATATTATATCAACGAAATATAATATATTTATATATATAATATATTTCCATTTGGAAATGTACTTTTATGTGGAAGATTTTTTGAAACATAGTGAGGCAGGTTCAGATTTCTCTCCATATACAAATTCATAAAATTCGCACTTTCCTTCATATTAAAAAAATCCTTCATAGTAGAAGGTTAAAATATAGTAGCCTAATTCCTTTCGAAAGATTATACGTAAGTATAAGTATCTATCTTCTTACTAAATATTGTAACATATTCTGTTTCCGTAAACGGAACATACCTACTTTCGCATAAGTATTTTATCACGCAAGTGCGAAAGCATGTTCGCAGTTCGCACTTATCAATACTTATTTTGTTATTATCTTGTTATTCTTATTATTTTTGTTCTGCGTTAGTAAAAAACGTAAAATTTAATTTGCATTATTTTTTATTTTGTCTTTTTATTTCACTACCGCTATACAGAAGTGATATCCCCCATCAGTAAATACCTTTGCAATCTTTGCGTCAGAGCAATAAAGGCAACGAAGGATAATATTGCAATAACAGCACCAGGAGATGATCACGAAAAAAGCAAGTGGAAAAAAAAAGTAGATCATCAATTGTATTACTAATTGGGCTAATGAATAGCGATTTAATTTGAACGAAGCCAAAGCTATTAGACAATATCCGACGACAATATCTAACAGAATACCGCATGCGAACACAGCCTTGATAACAAACTTTTGACACTAAGCTTGGCATCAAGGTTCTTGTCTTCACTTTGTAGAAAAACATTCTCGTCAGTTTACAACAAAATATTACTTTATATACAAGCCACAATGCCAATATGGACTGGATGCCAATAATGTATCCAGTTGGGGGAATATACCAAACAAAGCAACATTCCAATGACAGTGCTTAGGGGTAAATGCACCGTGGCACGTGCGAAATAGCGATCATCAGGTGAATTTCATCTGATGATCAATATTGTTACATAAAAAACATGCCCGAAGCGTATGGACATAGACATATATCACCAAAAAGTCAATGTTGAAGCAATTCAACTCCTCGACATTATGGATATGGTGAAAGGACTCAAACGAAAAAGACAATTCAAGTTAGCGAAGTGCTTGTGAAAAGTGAAATAGTTATTAATAGTTCAAGTCAAGAACACGTGAACAAACGTCTTACCCTTAACAAAAAGAAACTAAGAAAGAACACTGGACTCAAAACGTCGACATTTCTAGCTCATTAGAAATTTAGGTTGAAATAATATTAGTAATTAACCATGGGTTAGAACTTAGAAGTAATAACTATAATGTCACGTGCGGGGTTGAGTCAACCGCCCGCGTAAGGGCGAAACGAACTATTTATTTCCACAAACCAACGTGACTTCCAAAATAACTAAACTTGTCCGATGAAAACGTTAAACTTGCCAAAAATCGTCAATGATTCCCTTACTGTGTCGCCGATTCAGGCAGGTAACTTCCGCATAAGCTCCGAAGATCTGCTTTCGAATCGCTGTTATCGCACAACTGTCATATCTCGTCCGCTTGCTCTCTTATTTATATTTGGAGCCAAACGCCTCGATGTATTTCGAATTTACTAAAAATATAAGCAATTTGTAAATGAGCCATTAAACGTTCGGGAATGCTATTTCTGTTGAATGTAAACTCTATGTTGTAAACATAAGGACTAATTGGGAAGTGGCGTGACTATCATCGATAGGGTGGGACGTTCGAGACTTTCGGTCGGCCCGAACGCTTTATGCAGAACGTTCCATGGTCAGTCGTAACAATAATAAGGCCGTAAAACATGCAAAGTCCCATTTAAATTTAAAAAATATATTAAGGTTAACAACTTTGAGACTTGTTACATCTTGAGTATATCAAGGCCTAGGGGTTTTGAATTTCCGATTTGCAAAATAGGTCGCCAGACAATCTAACGGTCCAATTGATAGTAAGTGGCTATTATCGCCTATTACAAGCAACGCCACTAGTGCTGCAAGAGCGCTGCTGACCTTAGCAGGGTGTGGGATAAGAAATGGGAACTAACATCCCTTACTCATTCACCGATACACGCGCTGTTATTGCACGGTGGTCTTCTGTATGGGGATGGATACTGCCGTACAGACGGGCTGTTCAATTGAAGACTGCGAAACGGCAGCATGGCCTGCCACTGCTAAACATTTTTACGTGAATGTCTTTGAATTTGTTTCCATAGTGTGAGGCAGTTCAGAAAATCGGAGGATATAGTTTGATGCTGTAGCTACACGTCTATCATCTACATCCAAAATTTAATTACACCACTCGACAGCTAAAGGATCAAACATTTTTTTGGTATATTCGAGTTTGTTGAATAGGTCTAGCTTTAAGCCTAGCCTAGGTCTAGGATACAGCAACGCCCCATTTTTTTTAAATTTGCCAGTTCCCAGCAAAATTATAAATTGGCTTGAACTAAATTCGCTCCCTTGATCAGAATACAAGCTATTAAAAGTTAAAAATATCAATTACAACCAGCGATCACTTTTAGTAAGTGGCAATAGAAAACTAACAGTTTTACTTTACAAATAGTTGTGAGACACGCGACGTGTACATAGTATATTGTAAAGAGCAAATGTGCGCTTAATAACTGCTCTAGCGCCTCGTCTTAATTGATGTATTAATTTTATTAGGCAAGAAGATGATTTCTCTACACGCACGCCGGGCCAATGTCGATAGATATCGCTCTGATACGTCACCAAGTGGAGCGAGCCGTTACGTTTCATTGGAACCGACTTTGGACACTAGTTCCTATAATACAACAATACAAATGCCATCAAAAACATAACTTGTAAAAAAAACCAAGTCTCGCAACTCAGTTCTACTTCTTCTACCGTCAAAAGTTGTGAGATCCATGTTATGCCAAGTCGGTTAATTTATTCAGTCCCTACTTAAGTAACCTTTTCTGTCTTGAGTTATTACGAAATTAGCTCACCTAACAACATCTTATACTGACCATATCAATATTAAAAATCTTGTATTTTTTAAATAAATAAATTGACTTGGCAATCGCACTCAACAATCTAATTTAATATAATATATTAGATACATTGTGTTTTCATGCGATTGCCAAGTTTGATGATCGGTCGGTCAGTCAGTCAGTCAGTGAGTGACAAAATTAAGAAACTTCTTAAACTACTGGCTCAAATTCAATGACATTTGAAATATACCGAGTTTATACAATGCCTACTTGGTTACTGAAAATTCAGGCTTCTAGTTTTATCGCCAACGAAGTTATAGGGGGTTGAAAATGGCCTGAACTGTTTCGAGAAAAGGATGGTACGGCCGTGCCGCTGTTTTTGTTTTGCTCGACTTGGCGGGGGCACTGCCGTGCCCCCAGATAGTTCCTATAATACACTAATACAACAAGGCAAAAGACTAGCTTTACCCCCAAGGCTTTGCTCGTCTGAAAATAGGTTTGCAACAAAAAAATGAATTAATGTAATTTGAAGGATAGAAGTAAAATACCATAAATAAAATCAATGCACTGCAAAACAGCTTTTTGTTGAAACGCTCGAATATAACTTATAAGATTAAATTAATGTCATTTAAAATCTATTATATAGTTGTATACTCTATTGTCCCTATGATACGTCTCGTCTAGCTTCTTTTCATCATTTCAAAATCTATACTAATAATTAAAATTGAAGTGTCCGTTTGTAATATCCAAATAACTGCGTTTTTTGTTATCTACTGGTAACAAAATTAATCTTTTTATTTATCTGTCTGTTCGTTTCGGCTAATTTTGACGAAACTTAAATAAAACATCTTTATTTTAGAAGAATGAAAAATTAAATAAAAGCAATGCGAACGCCCCAAGCGCACGCCGCAGCGAAGCAGGGACGGGCTCAGCTAGTTAGAACATTGGAATTATGTGCTACGTTGATCACATAGTATTAATTTGACGAGCCCGTTGGATGAGTAGTTGGGGTGCTTGCCTTGACGCTCTGTTCTAGGGTTCCCGGGTTCGATTCCCTTCAGAATACAATGCAGTATGTTTAAAATATTTATTTATTTATTCATTACTGTCAGAATTCGAAACTTGACAATTCGTATAAGACACAGAACAAAATTTACTTTTGTTTTATTCTTATTATCAGTCAGCTTAAGTTTTATTATCAAAATACGATGTTTTTATAAATATATAGAATATTTGTTAAATCTCCGAATTATGGCACACATAGAGTACTTTCGATATGTCGAATATAAGTGAATATCGAATCCCTAGTGTCAATCCCTATTGACACAAGTTCCGTTCCACGCGTTTGACACTTTTAAAATATATGTTTTTTATTACATTTACCTATTACAATAATAAAATAATTACAAAAGTGATAATTCCTTTTGTGTTTTTGGAATAGATAATTTTTTCATATATCTACATTTGCTTGTTTGTTTTTTTTTTTTTGTGCCAGTTTTTTTTTAGTTGAAAACAGTATGCGTGACATGGAAAGTGAGAACTGTCACGCATATCATCATACAGTGAAAATACTATAAGGAGTCAATAAATTTTAAATTGAATTTAATTAGAAATTATTTGTAAATCGTAATCGCTTTTCGAGTTATACACCTGTATTTATTATCCACTTCATGTGTGATAACACATTTATTTATTTACTGAAACCTCATACTTCATCACCCACTCCACACTCTTTTATCTCTATTTGAATACAAATATAGCAGTATCTCAAATTCAATTTCCATCAGTGTGAAATTAACTATTTTACACGAAACATTCACGTGGATATTACGTAAATTACAAATTAAATTCCTTAATCACGATGACAGTTTAATACGCACTAGGTGGTGAGTTGAGGATATAAACAATTTGCTATCCACATCCAATTATTAAAAAATTATTTGATAATATGCGATAGCTCTTTATCTTTGTTACATCAATGATAAACGCTGTTGATATGGGCCGAATGTTGACACTAATGATTATTGAACCTTTTGCTCTCAACTCGCGTGCCCATTATGGCGGAAGAAATAATTATTGAAGGAAAAACGTTTCTGATAACCGGAGGCGCTTCTGGTCTAGGAGTTCGATACGCCGAAGCGTTTTTGGAAGAACGCGCAAAGGTTTGTCATTTTACTTGTTCGTCTATATCCTTTACTAGCTTTCGTCCACGCCCTTATTTCTTAGGTGTTAAAACATTTATTCCAAACCTGAAAATTATAAAAAAAAAAAAAAACAAAAAAAAAATGTGTTTATCCGATCGCTACTAAACTTCACATGATCACCCGCTAAGTAAATCTGAAGATTGTCTGAAAATCTTATCAAAATTAGTTTTGGACGTTCTTGGAGACCATAATACCACAGATGCATTTTTATATTAACTTGTATAATAAAGATAGAACGAATTACAATAGCAATCAAAGAGAATAATAGAAACAAATAGTCTTGTGTCACCTTAGATCCGATAGAAATCCGGAGTTAAAAATATTTTTTATGTTACGTCATAAGATTAATTTAAGTTATACAAAATAACAAAGTGTGTGTGTCAACTCCGACGCGTGACTGTGGTTTCTCCTTAAATACGTCTTTGACTATGCCATCTATTATAATACAATATAATTAGGTCAAGCGGCGGCGGATTTGGGTAGAACTGTCTAGAAGAACATAACGCTTTTTAGTTAACGCTTGTATTAATTTTACTCCTCATAAAGTTTCCATACCGGGGGCCTTATACGAAAATCGATTTTTAAGGAGTACCAAAAACATGTTTACTTACGAAGTAAATATCCCTTATATAAAGTTTCAAATAATAATGACAAATTTTAAGTTTTTGTAATACAGTTAAGATATCAAGGTTATTTGGATGACCAATAATAAGAGCCGTAGGTAGACGCTAGATCCAGCCTGCTTCCGACCGGTCCTACTCGAAAATTATGGAACAGTAGTAGGGGCGGCGTAGGGGACGCTGCGAGGTTATGCCGGACTCCTACCGGCTAAAACCCAATGACTTTCTAGAGCGGCCGTAGATTGCCTTTGTAATATGACATCCGCGACCCGCCACGGCTGTCCTACGGCTGAAACGGTGATAATGACGATGAATTTAATAGAAAGAAACTTTTAAGTCATTTATAATTTAAATAAATTAAATGTAAAGTATGTACCTACTTACATCCTAAAAAAAGCTCTTTAAATTTTCAAGGGCGGGGCTATTCTAGATGTCGACGAAGAAAGGGGCAAAGGTTCGGCCGAACGATTAACTAAAAAATACAATAAAAATGTTATATTCGTTAAATGTGATGTAAGCGAGGAGGAAAACTTGACCAAGGCTTTCGATGAAGTTGTCGACGTATTCGAGCAGGTGGATATAATCATCAACAATGCTGGAATCATGAATGATTCGCCGGGATCGTGGCGTAAAGCGTGCCAAGTCAACTGGGTACGGTATTCGTCATTTCTTAAAATGGCAATTATTTATTTTTGTTAATTAATTAATTATTGTTATATCTGAAGTGACAATTTTCTTTATTAATCGCTATTGAAATATTATAATGCTGAATAAAAATAATAATATATTATTTCAGCAGTAATTATTATCTATACCTACATGATTTTAAATGAGCCGTGTACTGAAAAAAATTAGAAAGGAAAAAATATATGGAGAAGAAACTGTATATTGAATCATTTCTTTCAGGAAGCCCTCGTGTCTTTAACTTTAAAAGGAGTCAAACACATGAGTGTGGATGAGGGAGGCGCGGGAGGAACCATTATAAATATTTCTTCTACAGCTGCTTTATTTATTTGGCCGTTTCTACCCATTTACAGTGGGTCAAAGATGGCCGTGCTACACTTCAGTCATTGTTTTGCCGTAAGCTTTACTTAATCAGTAATTGTGTATTTAACTTGATTTTTTAAAAAATCAACAAACAACTAATGGTACTTTTTTTTTGAAAGTAATCAGTAAATGCACTTATGTTTTTTGGAAGAAAAAAGCCATTAGTACTGGGAATCGAACTCGGACCTCTCGACACGATAGGCCGCGTCTTTTCCAATGCCCCACCGATGTCGCTCACATATTTTTTGCTGTTATTTCACGTTAGTCTTTTGTAAGGGTGTGGCTACCGCCGCCAACGTGTTGCCCAATTATTATTACCTAAAAGGGGATGACATAAGAGTTAAAAATAATATATCACTTGCGGAGGAGAAATATAAGCAAAATATTCAGAATCAGTTAAAGAATGACCCTAAGTCTTTTTGGGGTTATGTGAACTCTAAAAGAGGTGGCAGAAATCCTAGGAAGATACTAAAAGGCGATGAGGTTATTAGTGATAAGAACTGTGCTAGTATATTTGCAAAGTATTTTCACTCAGTTTACAACTCGGAACCAGCAAAACTAGATGTAGGGATGGCGATAAAGGAAGCTGGAGACGGAAATGCGGCGGCACGGGTACATTTGGATAGTCTTCGACTACAGGATGTTCACAGTGCTCTTAAACATCTTAAGCCGAAGAAATCAGCGGGTCCGGACGGTATACCACCCTATATTTTCAAGGACTGTTGTGAGGTGATGACTAAGCCGCTTCACCATATATTTAACCTTTGCCTGATGCAGGCCGAATACCCAGAAAGGTGGAAAATTTCGAGAGTTGTGCCAGTGCCAAAGGGAAGGTCATGTACAAGGGTAGATGAATACAGGCCAGTCGCAATACTATCCACGCCGGCGAAGGTATTAGAGCATATCATACATAAGAGCATAATGGAACAGGTGAATCCTCAGCTCTCAGATGCTCAACACGGTTTTCGTGCGGCAAGAAGCACCACCAGTAATCTGCTCTGCCACATGACATATCTGTTGCCAACAGTAGATGGGGGGGGACGTATTGATTCTGCATACTTCGACTTTCGGAAAGCGTTCGACTTGGTCGACAACGACATCTTGCTCAAGAAGTTAGCTGGCTTGGGTTTTACCTCGCATCTTCTAAGACTTTTTGCAAGTTATATGACGGATAGGCAACAGTATGTGGAATATTCGGGGTATGTGTCAAAACCGTATTTTGCTAGGTCTGGCGTAAGTCAGGGCAGTAATCTTGGTCCGTTGCAGTTTATTCTAATGATAAATGATTTACCATCGGTAGTACAGGACTCAAAGTGCTTGTTATTTGCGGATGATTTGAAACTTTCTTTAATTATTAATGAGGAGCTGGATTGTACTAAATTACAAAGGGACATAGACAGAGTGGTGGCTTGGAGCAAAGAAAATCTGTTACAATTTAATGTTTCAAAGTGTATGACAATTAGTTTTACCAGGACACATAAGTCAGGCAGGCACACATACAATATAGAAGGGGTACCAATGGTCAGAAGCACGGAGGTGAGGGATCTGGGAATTAACCTTAATGCAAAGCTGACATTTCGGGACCACATAGTTAAAGTTTGTAAAAGGTCTTTTCGCAACTTGGGCTTTATATTACGTACTGCTAAAGATTTCACGAATATTGGAGCGATATCAGCGCTGTATAATGCATTAGTAAGGAGTCATTTAGAATGCAACGGAATAATTTGGTCACCCTACGAAAAGAAATATGTGTTAATGCTAGAGAGGATACAGAATAAATTCATTAGGTATTTGTATTTGAAACAGTACGGGGTGTATCCTTTCTATCCGCTGATGTACCCAACTCTGTTTATTTTGGGTATGGTAGGATATAATGAATTGAGGGTCAGAAGGGAATTTACACTCATTTCCTATATATTTAAAATACTTAGAGGGAAGGTATTCAACGCGGATATATTGGCACAATTAGGGCTACGGGTGCCGGACAGGTACGTATGGCGGAGGCGGCGGCCCCCGCTCTTGTCGGTGCCACTTGCACGAACCAACCTCCTTAGTGAAGCTGAGACGTGCACTTCGCACTGTCAATGTTATAGCAGAAGAGTTGGACATATTTACCTGTTCTATGAGTGAATTCACAAGAATATCTTTAAGCATTTTGTGTTATAGGTAGATAATAAATAGTATTTTATATAGTTATACAATAGTTTAGTTTAGTATTAGTTATAATTATTATAGTTAAGATTGATAAAATGCTTCGCTATCGCATTAGGCATGCCTGTTATGGTAGTCGTAAGTGATGTAAATAAATAAATAAATAAATAAATAAATTTATATGTCTCACCATATCATTTAATTTGCTTATTTGATTAGTTTATCATAAAATTCAAGACTTGTTGACACCATACCGTGACGCCTCATTTTATTATTTTTCAGCAATCACTTGAAGGAACCGGTGTAAGAGTAATGTGTCTATGTCCAGGGCCCACGGACACAGCCCTGATGACAGGGCTTGAGGAACGTGCCTGCACAGAAAAACTTGGAATTGGCTTGGCTAAAACTGTGACGGACGGACTTACATTCCAAAAGTAAGACGTTCAAGCTTTCCTTTGATTTGATTTAATTTAATTTTTAAAATCGTTGTCCCGAATTATTAGCAACGCACAGCCAAAAGTACTTAATCTAAAAAGCTGCAATTTGGAAAATAATCATATTTATTTTATAACGTAAGCATTCGCTCAGGAAGGATTTTTGTAAACTTGAACTCCTTGCGAAGCCTGGGGCGGATCGCTAGTTTATGTATAAAGAAGTACATAAATATGTAATTTTTTTGATGGTCAAGACACTAAAATTTTCCACTTTTATACCACAAGAATCGGGGCCAGAAACGGTCCCCGAAGTTGCTAGTGATAGACCGGGAGATGGGTGACAGATTTTGGAAAATTATTTCTTACAGCATGGCGCTCTTAGGGGGGGTTCATATACATAATAAGTGAAAGGAAAATGATGGTCTCACCGGTGGTGCGCGGGACGCAATTGCAGAATAACTAATTGAAATTGCTCGAGAATTCGGGGGGTGTCAAACAATTTCTTTAATTTTTCGGTATTTAAACAAAAAGAATCCGACAAAATGGTTTTTCGAATTTTGAAAATTACATGTTTGGGGCGGTATGGCGGGTATTTTGGACCATCGGAATGGTAAGGCGCGGTGAAATTCGTAGAAGATTAATCAAAATCAAAAACAATTGTTTAAAAAATTAAAAATAAAACATATTCAACAAAGTATGGCCTAAACATCCACCGAACAAGTATGGCATATAGCAAGTGCCAGATTCTTTTTTATTTAAATACCGAAAAATTAAAGAAATTTCGTGAAAGAAATTGTTTGACGCCCCTTAAATTCTCGAGGAATTTTAATTAATTATTCTGCAATTGCGTCCCGCGCACCACCGGTGAAACCATCATTTTCCATTCACTTATTACGTATATGAATCCCCCCTAAGAGCGCCATACTGTAAGAAATGACTTTCCAAAATCTGTCACCATCTCCCGGTCTATGAACGAGATCAGTCGGTCGCGTCGAGAGGGTTGAGTCACGAGTCAATTGCGCGGTAAGTTTAAAAGGTAAACTGCGTGACCATTCATCAGCTAACGCTAAGCGAATATACCCAAAGTTATTTTATATGAACGAGAGGTCTTAAGAGATAATATTTACTACAATGTCTGACTGTTATATAATATATATTAATTTTAGGGTTGAAAGCGCTGTAAAAGCGTGCGTGGAGATGATGAAGAAAGGAGAAAACGGTTCAACTTGGGTTTCAAACGAGGACCATCCACCTAAAAACATGACAAAAACAATTCACGAAGCTTTCGCTTTATTTGGAGAAGCGGCCAATACATAATTAACATAATTTATTAATAGTGACCAATTATGTAAGAGAACATTATAGGTACCTATATTATTTTATATGCATTCGGAAAAATAAATACTATGTCATATAAGAAAAAAAACTTTCATGCATACATAATTAATGTAAGTAATTACCCTGTTTAATTAAACACGTAATATATTTAAGTACTGTGTTTTTATGGAATATTGTGTTCCATTACAACAGGCATAATTTTTTAACTCACTAAAAAAAAGAAAAAAATGTTTAGGGTGCGCCCCGCACAAGCACCTACCTATTTAATTTCTTACTAAGAAACTCGTCAGATTTCTTTGAAAAATTAACAAAAAACATAAGAAAGATATAGGTGGTTTGATATTTAAGCATATCAATTATGATATTAACATAAAAAAGAGTGTATTGATATTAACTCTCTCATATGAATTATATCCACCCACTGAATCATAAAACATAGAGACAGTTTTCTTAGTAAATATAATACAATGTTTATTCATTATTTTACACTCCTTTAAATAGCAAACAGCCAAATCCTAATAATATTATAAAGTCGGTAAGTTTCGATGTTTGTTCCTCATAAACGCAAAAGCGGCTGAACAGATTTGGATAAAATTTGGCACACAGATAGTTTATTACCTGTATTAACACATAGGATACTTTTTATCTTGGAAAAAGTTTAGGTTCCCGAGGGATTGTCTAAACATATAAAAAAATTTGGCACCACTTTCGTTCAAAAGATAAAAATCACAGCGATAAAGATGTCAGACGTCGTCGTAAGTCGCGGGTACAGCTAATGTCATAAATTGGAAAATTCGTATTTTTGGATGTTTGTTCCTCAATAACGCAAACACGGCTGAACGGATTTGGATGAAATTTGGCACACAGATAGTCTATTACCTGGATTAACATATAGAATACTTTTTATCCTGAAAAAATGTTAGGTTCCCAAAGAATCGGCACCGGTACCACATATTTTTTTCATTCTTCAACGCGTAAGAAGTCGCGGGCACAACTAGTTACGGATAAAATTTCTAACAACTCTTGGATTTTTATTTGATACTATCATATATGACGACACTGGAACTAGAGTGATCTAAGTGACATTTTTACCAATAATGAGTTTGTTACATAGTGGCATAGAAAAATCATAATTCTTTCAGGCCGCACTGATCTAAATGCTTCCCAGTACTTTTTTCCTTGAGGAATCACAATATCTCACTATAGAATTAGTGCGGTTTTTAAAGTGGAGGCATGCCAGACTGATCTAAGTAATGAGAACATGAGAACATACTTTTTAGCCCTAGATCACTCTGGTTCCAGCGTCGTCATATATTCTTTGTCCTACTATATTACATTATTTATTTCTGGTGGGATCATGTAAATATCACCTCTACTTAACTACAAGAGTATTTTTATAGAGAACTATTATTAAAACTTTTTGTAACTGAATGATAAATATTGACAAACAAGATTGTTCCTGTTTGGATAAATTTGGAGATATACATGTTTACACACCTCCTTTCACTTATGTGATCAAGTGATCACTTAATGTGTATTTTTGTATTTGACTAGATTTTAAGGCATCCTTAAAAATAGACTTCTCAGAAAAAATATATTCGAAAGCTAGACAAGACCTATAAATCTCCTAAATAAACTATGTAGGAGGTATAACATGTAAAGTAAGTATCATTAGAAACGACTCTGACATAACATTGTAACTTTCTCTTGTCAATATTATAATAGGCTAAATAACTTCTTCTGAAAGCAACATGTTTGTATGGACGTGCTAAACTCTGGAATTAGATACCAGTCGGATCTTTGCATTGGATTGAGGGGTGAAACCGCGGGATACAGCCAGTTTTATACATAAATTGTATAAAACTGATTTATGCATATACATTTTTTTTATTAAATTCTTAATTTTCCACTAAAATATAGTTCAAACTAATAAACAATTTGTTAAGTATATTACAAAGTCGAAAAGGCGAGATATAATTTTTTTTTAAAATTCTATGAAATCTCTATAATATGGTGTAGGCACGTACCAATGCACTTCCGGTTACCACTCACGCGGGAGGATGTCGCCAGAAGACCTCAATGTTTTATTCATAGATTAGATTATTTTAAAATTATTCTATACAAATCATCTGCACATTTACTTCTTCACTCTATACAAATTCATTTGCATATTATATAATTTAAAGATTTGGAGCTTTAAAATGTAATGATTTTTTTTAAATTTCATCTCAGTGTTAATACTACATCACACTGGCTGATACTATTCTTTTTAAAACCCATACTATATATTTAAAAGGAATAATTACATTTTCCTGTTGCTTTTTGAGTCAGAAATATCTAAAATAATAGGTCATAAAATATGAAAGGTAAAATAAAATATCTATGCTCCATACATTAGTGGAATAAAAATACAAAATGTGATCTAGTATAAATTTAATGAAAACACACACATATTTATGTTCTATAAAATTAAAAAAATATATTATTATGTATTTGTTTTCTAGTTGTTTTTATTTTCTTTATCATAATATAAAAAAGACAAATATTCATATTAGTATGAATTTGAGTGTGGTAGTAAAATTACTGAAATTACTCTCAATATTAAAATAAATGTGGGAAAGGTTCAAGTACCACAAAAACAAGGAGCAGATGGTTCAAAAAGATCAAAGCAGACAATTTAGCATTGCTAATTAGCCATGTGGACCAAAGATAAGATTGATAAAAAAATTTTTAAAACGATTGATTCAAATTAAGATTAGTCTATAAATTAGCAACATTTATAGAAATCTGTGCCCACAATATTAAAACTTCTGGAATAAATTAAAAAACTTTATATTGAAATTTCAATTAAAAATATAATATTAAATGGTGATCTTAAAAAGTCTTATCATAACAAACGAACAATAAGAAAAGACAATGAAAATACTTTTCATTAAAGTCTTATTTGGTCAAATCTATGTAAACCAACACACATACTGTCTTGGCAATTCAAACAATAATGTTTGACCACTTTAATAAAATAGGGACAAACAGTCCAATTAGGTAGAGCCAATTTCGAGAAAGAGCTCCATCGTCAAATCCATATTTCTGGTGGGATCAACGATCAGGAAGCTCCAAGACACCTTCTCGTCTAAAATTCCTCGGTGTCTTAAAACAAAAGTTTAAAGCCAATGTGTCTTGCCAATGATGTCGTATGGCGCTGAAATGTGGTCTTTAACTATGGGCCTCGTAAGAAAGCTCAACATCGGTCAATGAGCTATGGAGAGATCTATGGTTAGACTGTAAGATCGAATCAGGAATGAGGAATACCGTAGACAAACGAAAGTTACCAACTACACCCAGCAGATTAGTAAGTTGAAGTGGCAGTGAGCAGGATATATAGTATGGAGAGCCGACAGCCGCTGGGACCAGAAGGTTCTCAAGTGGAGGCCATAGACCAGCAAGCACAGTGTAGGACTTGTTAAGGGCCAGGGTTCAATGGTGAATCCAGGCTGCTTCTGGGCAGTCCTTTTGGAAAATTAGGGGAGAGGCCTTTGTCCAGCAATGGACTTCTGAGCTGAAGACATAGAAAAATTTACAGGAACAAAAATTAAAAACTCTTCCACACCTAAAAAAAATACTTACCACTTTTTTTTCTCAATCTTTATAAAGTTTCACAGGTACTGTTGAATATTTATTGTGTAGACGACAGTGTTTTCCATAATGTCATTGAGACTCCAAGTTATTTAGATTTAAAAAAAGTTGCATCCATATACAGTAGACACTAGATATAAAAACGGTTACAAAGACTAAATGGCAAGGTCCCTGCTGAATTCCTATAACCAATAAATATTGCTTATAACGACTATCTTGTATCACCAGCAATTTTTGTGGTCCCTTGAAGGTCACTTATAACCTTTATAAGGTCACTTATAAAAGTTACTTAAAATGGCATATGTATGAATTGCATACTTTCTGCAGGTTCTTCTGCAGGTGATATTTTCTGCAAGGTTCTTTAATGTTATTATAACTTTTTCTATTGAAGTACTTGACTCATTGAACTG
Source organism: Bembecia ichneumoniformis (assembly GCA_910589475.2). Taxonomy (NCBI): domain Eukaryota; kingdom Metazoa; phylum Arthropoda; class Insecta; order Lepidoptera; family Sesiidae; genus Bembecia; species Bembecia ichneumoniformis. Next base: position 14,094,691 of record OU342536.1, on the reverse strand, counting down.
TTATGTCGATATTAAATATTTTTGACGTAAAACAATGCAATTTCTAAAATCTTGTAATGCATTTTTCAAAAGTTTTAAGAGTTTTTTTTTAAATTGTGTTTTAAGAGTGTGAAGTTCATTCTCATTTGTCATATTTTTAGACATAATGTGTTACAAACAAATTTGAACACTCACACAAACAATTTGAGGTCTAGTAATGTTATAATTTAACATAATAAGATGAAATAATTAAAAGCAGAAATCTTCTAATTATTTCATCTTTCATGAGGTCATTTTAAGCAAGAGTCTCACATAAGTATAATATTTACAATTATGTATGACTCACATACTACAATATTATGTGGACAATTTTGACATGTAATACTTTTTTCTAAATATGTTACTTTATTAACCCTCTATTGGTTTGTCCAATTATTTAGTTAATTAAAAAAAATTGTAAAATTAAAAAAATGTAGAAAGTTTATAATGTATAACATTATATGTAATTAATTAATTAAATGCACAATAAAGATATATTTACATAGAGTAATAAGATACCTATATGGCTTATGTTGGTTAAATAGTAATAATTTTTAACACCATTTCATGTATAGTATGATAATCTGTTATTCAATTGCACCTTAGGTATCCTAACCCACCTTGAATAATATAAACAAAACATACTTTGAGCCAGTGACAAGTCAAATACAAGCTTGTCACAAAATAACTATCTAAATAAACATAGAATATTCATTTGATGTGAATCTAGGTATAATAATTATTTTGTGATAAATTTAATATCCTACATCTTCAATTGGACTGATTTTACTTTACCTACAAAACAATTAAGATATTGGGATATTTATAAAAATCAGTAATAACATGGTTTAATTTCAGTATGTTAATGTTTAATAATATTTTATTTATACAACAAACATCTGTGTATAGTTACAAAAATACATTTTATATGTATTATAAAATTTTACATTTCATACTTACAAGATTCATTGGATTTTTTCACCTCGATAAAATCCCAATAATACGATAAGTTAAGCCGTTATTAAATAGGTAAATAGACACATCATTAATAAGGCGTGGTGACGATATAATGATAAACCTACTCATACCAAAACGCCCATTTTGGCGAGGTTTTTGCAATACATAGTAGACAAATAAGCCATTTTAACCGCTACCAGACTTAGGTCTGCAAGGTGACAAATGAGAAATATTAGAATTCGTTTATAAAAATCTTGAAAAGAATTGTAATCGTATTAGAAGGAAATATTGAATCAAGTACTCACCCTCGTAGTGCAAGGAAGTTGACAATTATCACAAATGTAACAGATTGTCGGCAATATCTTTGCGCAATATCACAAATAAAGGTTCCAGGTTCCGAGTAACAATTATACACAGCAATAACTTTCGTTATTTTAAAGAAATTTACGATTGTACCACCACTGCCGCTTCACCGTGCCACAAAACGAAAATGGCAGCGTACAAAATATAGTGTCAAATTTTGACACTAGAGGGCATTACAGCAATAACGCAGAAAACTATATATTCACAAAACTGTACAGCACAGTATATGTGTTATCTGTGTATTTTGCATCTCAATTTGTAGCGTCTAACCTAATGTAAAGATCATAATTCTAATTTAAAATTATAAATATAACAGTTTTTAGAAATTAGTTCTGCAATTTAAAAAAATGGCGAAGGGTGTGGTTAGTCGTACATAGTACACCGTGAGAACAAAGTGATCACGCATTCCGAACATATTTTCAGTAGACATTCGTTACTTCATTCCGTAATTTCTTCTTCGTCCCAAAATTATTATTATTATTTTTATGTTAAGGTCGGCAGACAGGCCGACGGTCCACTTGATGGTAGGTGGCTACCGTCGCCTATAATACAAGCAACGCTGAAAGTGCTGCAAGTGCGCTGCCGACTGCAGTAGGATTAAGGATAAGGGATTAGGAGTGGATAGGGAAATGAGCTCTGGGATCCCTTACTCACTCACCGAAACACAACAGCACACGTGCTGTTATTTCACGGTGGTCTTCTGTAAGGGGGTGGGTGGTTACTGGTTACTGCCGCCAAACGGGCTGCCCAAATGACTGCGAAAACGCCTGCCACTACTTTCCAAATCCAGACCAGAGCCAAATTTGAAAAGTTGATTTTTCAAAGCTGACCCTGCCGGGAATCGAACCCGGAAACCCTAGAACAGAGCGTTAAGGCAAGCACCCTAACCACTCATCCAACGGCTCGTCAATAATAATAATTTCTATGTTAATTCAAAAATTCAATAAAATCGCTTAGGTCCGTGTTGTCCATAGTTAACAAAACAAAAGAACTGCAATTATTTCGTGGAAAGCAAGCAGTGCATCCAAATTCAGCCGACATCCAACAAACGAGTTGATTTCCGTCGCCAGATAAATTGATTGCCATCGTCAGTCAGTGTAGTTTGAGTCTGAATTTGCTTGATGTCGTTGTCGATGACTAACTAACTGACGTAACTGACGTTAGATAGACCATGGTTAGACAGTTAGAAGACGTTACATACATTGACGTGACTTGACGTATTCGTGGCGCGCTACAAACGCAAAGTTTAATTTTATTTCATTTAGTGTTCAATTATATTATTTCAATAATGTGTAGTAATATAATTACTTTTGTAGCACCGGTTAATATCGCTGTTATAAAATATTGGGGCAAGCGGGACGAAGAACTTATTTTACCACTAAACGATTCAATAAGTGCTACTTTAGACACCAATGTTATGTGTGCAAAAACTTCGGTAAGTTATTCTTCAAAATATACAGAAAATGAAATTTGGCTGAACGGTAAAAAGGAATCATTCGATAACAAACGACTGCTGAATTGTCTCAATGAAATCAAATTAAGGGCTGCTTCAGAAAAAAGTGTTAATGAAGAAATTTTAAATTGGAAAGTTCATATATGTTCTGTAAACAACTTTCCTACGGCTGCAGGTTTAGCGTCGTCTGCAGCAGGATATGCATGTTTAGTTAGCGCGTTGGCGAAATTGTACAAAGTTGAATCTGATATTAGCTCTATAGCGAGACTAGGATCTGGCAGTGCCTGTAGAAGCGTTTATGGTGGTTTTGTTCGATGGCACGCTGGTGTAGATCCCAAGGGCGCGGACTCTATCGCTAAGAAAATTGTTGATGCTTCACACTGGCCTGAAATGAGAATACTTATCCTAGTAGTCGGGGACACTAGGAAGAAAATCAGCTCCACTGTAGGAATGAAGAGATCAGCAGAGACGTCAGATTTACTGAAACACCGCATAGAGTATTGTGTACCCAAGAGAGCTGAAGAGATAACTAATGCAATAGTGAGCAAAGACTTTGAGAAGTTTGCAGTGATCACTATGAAAGACAGCAATCAATTTCATGCCATTTGTATGGATTCATACCCACCTTATGTTTACAAAACTAATGTTTCACATAAAATAATTGAATTGATTCACAGTTACAATGACCTATGTGGAGAAACAAACGTAGCATATACTTTCGATGCAGGTCCAAATGCATGTTTGTACTTGCTAGAGAAAGATGTACCTGCACTCATTTCAGTTTTGAAATATGTTTTTCCAACATCAACACCAGACAGTTACATCAGAGGACTAGTCCCTGAATGTAAGGATCTTAGTGAGACTTTCTTGAACAAACTGTCAGTGCAACCGCAGGAACAGGATCTTATAAAGTACATGATATATACAAAAGTTGGTAACGGTCCTGCAGAAGAAAAAGGAAACCATCTTTTGAATGAAAATGGTTTACCAGTTATGTGAAATGCATTCTCAAAAAAAAACCATAGATATTTCTTTACTAGAATGTAATTATGGTGTTGGTTCTCATGAAAAATTGCCCTAGGCTTTGCAATTTTTTTCTGCAAATTATATAGCTCTTTCCATTAATGATAAAACAGATCAAATCCCTTGAGTGGTTTATAAAAAGTTATCAGAGAAACAGAGGCAGATAGGGACTTTATTTTATAGATTTTATATTATGTATAGATAAATTAATTTGTATTTAATTTAAATCAATATGGTATGTGGTGCATTTTTAAAGAAAGGAAAACACTCCATCAGGTGCTATAAAGGACAAAACAGTTAACATACGATAATTGTTGTTTACGATCTTCATTGACTTGCATTGTTATATCTGAGGTAGGGTCACAAGTGTTTGTTACTTTTAAAATGTGACATGTAAAAATGTAATCTGAAATCTGTATATTTCAATCTTCATTCAAATGTAAAGTTTGTGATGATGGTATCTTGTAACCAGGTTATATGTATTAGAATTTGTAAAGCTATTGTTAAATAAATAAAATCTTTTTATTGAAATTAGTTTATATTCATATTATCAATATTTGCATAATAAACATTCACAATCATAATTTTTAAGATATAAATGCCATTTTATACATCATTCTACAGGAGATCATAAGGAAAACACTTAAATTTGATCAATTTCATTTATTTTTATGCTTTTGACAAGGTAAGACAAAAATAAATGGAATCAGTACAGCTTCCCTGGCGACATTAACGCGCCGATACAGACACCTGCCACACTCTGATGATGTTGTCAGAATATCCAGCAAAGAGTGTCTGCCCATCCGTAGACCAAGCGAGTGACAGACACTGGGGTGGGTCCGACTTTGAGGTCTGAGTCTGAGGAATGATTTCAGGCCTAAGCTCTTCCACCATTTCCTTGCTTTCCAAATCCTATGGAATAAAAATAAAAAAAAAGTGAAAAAATTTATATATATATATTTTTTATGTTAAGATCGACAGACAGGTTGATGGTCCACTTGATGGCAGGTGGCTACCATTGCTTATAACACAAGAAATGCCAAAGCTGCTTCAAGTGCGCTATCGACTATGGTAGGATTAAGGATTAGGAGGGGTTAGTGAAATGGGCTCTGGCATCCCTTACTCTCACCGAAACACAGTTCAATGCACACAGCATGAGGTCATAGTTCAACAATAAGTACCTACTAGCAGTTTTTTTATTAAATAGATAAGGCAGTGAACTATTCATAAGATCAAAATGTTGAAATCTCAAATAAAGTGCACATACGACAATATTGTCTATAAAAGCAAAGCCATAGTAGTGCTGCACTTGGTACCAACTTTAATAGCATTTTGGGTCTCTTGCCCTCTCGTGCACCAAGAAAGATGTACATGGTGCCGCTTGGTGTTATTGTTTTAAGCAATATTAGATGTTATAGCTCAGTTTTTGATTACTTGCAGCAGCCTTGGCGTTGCTTGTGTTATAGGCGACGGTAGCCACCTACCATCAAGTGGACCATCAGCCTATCTGCCGTTCTTAACATAAAAAAAAAGTTTTACCAGGTACTACTAATGCAATGTCTTGCTGAGATTGACAGTAAAGAATTTCAATATTTTCCTTGTATATTTTTTTATCTTTGTTTAGAGGTTTTTCCCTAAAATACATGTTGCCTCATGTCCTTTTTTGATACAAACAAAAATAAATTTTTCAATATCATATACAAACACAAAGTCATTAATTTAATTGTCAAGGCTAAATGGTGATGCAGTTACAATTTTGATAAGAGTTAGTCTCACACATTTTAGATCACTTTATTTTTGTCATATGTATTTAAATCTTACAAATTAACTTTATTGATGCTTAATAATTTTAATTATCAAAACTTACCCAGATCTTAATAGAAGGCCCATACGCGGCACAGAGCCAGTATCTGTTAGGTGAGAAGCACAGGGCTGTGATGATATCATTATGGTCCAAAGTGTGCAGATGCTTTCCATCATTCAGATCCCAAAGCATAGCCTTCATGTCCTTGCCACCAGATGCACACAGCGAGCCATCAGGAGACACGGTGACTGTGTTCAGGTAACCCGAATGACCCAGATGGTTGATCTTGAGCTTGCAGTTGGTCAGATGCCAGACCTGTTTAAAATGTAGTTTAATTTAATTTTTCTCATCAATATAAATCAGATAATAACCTCCATATTAAATAATCAGGCAAAATTAATTTTCCAAAAGCCTAGGTTTAATTTCTAGTAGTCAAATAGAAAAAGATTGCCCTTGACCTGATTTAAAAAAAAATCCAAGACAATTTGTTTTTGGAGTCAGTCCACTTTTAATAACTGTTACAAAAATTAGTTCATAGTTATCATTACGTTCATTCATTCATCATCACATTCATCACTATTTATCAAGATTTTATATAATTATTTCTAAAGTTAATCAAATTCAGTCACAATTAATAGCACACCTATTTGACATCTTAATGGTATATATTATCTTAATAGCCTGCCATCATAACTACTGTCATAAAAAGAGCAAATTCTTTACAAAACCAGAATGCACAAACCTTGACAGTACGATCCCATCCAGCGGAGACAATGATTGGGTTAGCATGATTAGGTGAAAAACGCACACAGGACACCCAGTCAGAATGGCCATCGTCTTGAATGGTGTACTTGCATTCGGCAAGGGTGTTCCAGAGCTTGATAGTTTTGTCGCGGGATCCAGACACAATTTGACGATTGTCCACAGAGAATGCCACAGAGAGAACATCCTGCATAAGAAAAGTTATTAAAGAATTAACCAAACCGAGAACAGTGATACTATTTCTCCATACCAGCATTTTACAATTAGATAACAATATTTTCAAACTCATAATACTATCTTTCAACTCATAAGTATGGGGTCAGCCGCGTAGCCCTTCTCAGGGTTACATTACCCTTCAAATAAATACTTTTCTATGACAAAAAGCCATATGAATATCTAAAAGTAGGAAAATTTCCACAGATTCTAAAGCTACAGTGACTTCGGGATGTTTAAAAGCTCTCATTTTAGACGTTTGAAGTATTCAGTTGCTGTTAGTTTTCAATTATTTTTTAATGTCATGAATATTTCGAGATCACAACAAAATCGAGCCTTGTTTAGATCAATGCTTTAATCTCATGAATGTACCTAATTATTTGATACATTTGTTACAAAAGGAAAATAAAAATTGTCAACAGATGCTGATTACTTACACAAAAAACAATAAAGGCACAAACACACTGTTCTTCTGCCTCGCTTAGGCACAAAACACTGTCTTCCGCCTCGCAAAGGCTCAATATTCACAAGTTTCTATAAAAAGTAAAATTCTTTCACACCTTAGTATGGTCTTCAAATCGTCTAGTGGTTTTTCCGGCGGCAAGATCCCACAAACGGAGAGTTTTGTCCCACGATCCGGACAAAGCGTAATTTCCATCGCTCGACAGAACCACGTCGGATATAAAATGCGAGTGGCCATACAAACGTTTTTGCGGGACGCCGTAGTTGGTTTCATCCCTGGTTAATTTCCATACAATGAGGGTCTTGTCTGAAATCAAATAAAGTTTATCCTTTACTGATCAGCAAACAGGCGACATGTAAAACGTAAGTAATCATCTTTGTCAGCCCCATATCCGCTTGCCGCTCAGGACTCGCGTGGCAATTTAATTTTACATCATTTAGAATAAAAATATAGACAGAGCGTGAAAATAACAGTAACAAATATTTGTTTTAATTAATTTAAAAACACTTTTAACCGAATACTCTGTAGATTAAATATGATTAAAATTTGAAATACATAACCATCCTAACTTACCTCGGGACGAAGACAATATCATATCAGGGTATTTTGGATTTGTAGCAATTTGAGTGACCCAACCATTGTGGCCGCAAAGAGTTCCTCGAAGCTTGAGGGTTTCCGTCATTCTCTTGCAAAATTTTTTACTTCAGAAGAATATCGGCAGCACCGCTCCGGCCACGCGATAAATTAAAAAGAAAGAAGAAAGAAACACTATTTCAAGAAACGTCAATCAAGTAAAGACAGACCAGACATGACAGTTATAAAGATGGATGTTGCCAAGAAATAAAATGTTGATAGCATGTTGATATATATAATACTTCCATTATAGTATAAAATCTAGTGTTGCCATATTTGTTATGAATAATAATGAAAACAAATCAGTTTTAGTTTTATACGCAGCCACGGAGCGGCTAACATATAGAGTACTAATATGAGCCATCCAATCCCGAAACACATCAGTGATTTGTTACTAACTCAACTCAACATCAACTCTCGCTTGCTATGAAACCTGTGACAGTTGACAGTACTGTTCGTATGTGTGCATTATTTACGAAATAAAACAAAAATAATTTCACAATGCCCTATTGTTCTATTCAGTGCTGTGGTGAAAACAGTAAAACATCGAACTTTAATACAGACGAAATCACATTTAAATTATCGATCTCCGGAGATGTAAATCTCCTATAGTACTTTAATTGATCACCATTAAATTTACCTACGCTTTCTGAGAACACAGAAAAGGACATAGGTAAATTTAATTCAAAAAAGTACCTATTGTTTACGCTGGATCATATAAAATAAAATAAATCGAATCCAACCCCTGACAAAAATAAAGATGCAACAAAAAGGGGCGCCGAAGAAGTCACAAACAAAGTTATGATAAATATTTAATATTCAGTCGTAGATAGTATCGTATTGTTCTACGAAACATAAATATCTGCTATTTACTTTGCGGTTCTACGATTGAAGCTTCCAGGACATAGTATGTAATATAATAAATATTCTGTCTGCATCACTTCCGTCATGTGACTGATCGAGAAATGTATGTATGTAGAAATGCACAAAAGAGGTTCGCGTCACCCGCGCCACCAAACAAGTCACGTGGCCATGGATAATGAGTTAGCACCGGTGGGCTATTATTAAATAGGAGGCGTTACAGAGACCCTACGGATTAGCCAACACAAATTAAAAAAATCATGTTTGTGAATCGTTTGTGAACGTTTGTGACGCCTTTAATTTTGTTTGTGACTACGTAGTTAATTAAAAATTTAATTGTTAATTAAGGCATACTGATTAGCCAACAAATATTAAAAATTAGTTATAAGATAGGCTTCCGGGTAGTCAATCGATCGGAAATCGTTTGTGAATTCCGAATATATTGATAAAAACGTTTGTGACAACGTTGTTTCCAAGAAAAAATAAAAGTGACAAAAAAATGTTTTATGTTAATATAAAAACTTAACAAAATAAAAATAACTTACTTGTATACAAACAACATTATGATAGAAAAAAGTACCTTCAGAAATTAGAAAATAGTTCGGTTACGCTACTGAAACTGTGAACTTAGGACAAAAAGATCAACCATTAAGATAAGTAAAAGTTTAAATAAAATTATAAGTAAAATTAAATATTTTAACCTACGCCTTACTCAAATAGCCAAAGAATATTTTTTTATTACAAATTGGATTCCACCAAAGCAACATTTTTCTCTCGAATTACATACCTAAGTAAAATAAAATGTTCTGATTTGAAGGAACTATACCCCACATTCATACATCCTCCAAATCAGCATCTGTAAATATTACATATTTTGGCTGCTTAAAAAAAAATCAACACTTATGCATATATATCTAAAGAAGAATCTACATTGAAAGCCAATCCGAAGAAAATGTGGAGAACAACCCAGTAAGGGATCCCCATAGACACCTCTTGACTCAAAGCAGAACTCTAAAATTAGTAGGTACACTGTAAAAAGGTATGTAGAAAACAAAGCCTGATATGAAAGGTAGGTGGATTTTGTCATCCAAGTTGACGATATATTTAAGGAGTTCACATAGCTAAAATTGCGAAGCGAACAGCAGATTTTGAATATGCAAATGCCACAAAGTATAATGACAGTCTGATAAAATTAGTACCTAGTATGTACAACCAGTGAACGTGACAATATTTACTGTTTCATATCGCCTTCAATAGGCTTGTATCTGGCAACAATTGTAAGAATGCATCTATGATATTTATCTACAAGTAATAATATATTTTTCTTTATTAATTGTAGACGTAATTTTTTCCTTTACTCGGAGACTCGCACTCAGTCCGTTTAGGTAGACACTACCTACGCCAATCTTCAAAAAAAAGTGGCAGTGGTCTGGTCCGTACCATAGACTATAGACTGTAGGTCAGAAATAGGTAGGTAGAGCACTTTAAACTTGTGACAGTAATCTATACCCCTGCCTGGAACTTGCCTTTGCGAAGTGACGTCACGCTAGTGGTACGCCATTTTGTAAGTGTTCGCCATATAGTTTTCTTTCTTGGGCATGTTGTAAATTTATAATTCGTATGGTTTTGTGTATATTTAAAAGTTAAAGACATTACAAACCATAATTAACGTCTAGTACGTTATTCCTGCAGACACAAAACATGGAGGACAAGGCATCATTAAAAGAATTAGATCAATGGATTGAGCAGCTAAATGACTGCAAGCAGTTAACAGAAAATCAAGTAAAAACGTTATGTGACAAGGTAATAATGCTTTTACTTCTTATTTCATTATGCGGCGTTTGCTCTGTTATCGATTATCTATTTATGAATTATATGTTCGATATGTACACATACTATGTCCTATGAATCATGTATATAGGTATAATATTAGACGAGAAGTGAGAACGCTTCTGTGATTAGATGATCGGTAATCATTCCCAGAACTAATAGTTTGTAGATGCTTATATTGGTATACGGTTGTGCACCGCATTTACCTAATGTGCAAGTTAGCATTTAAGGTTCTTGTCATTTTCGCCGAATGTATTCACGATATTTTTAGACTATGCGAGCCGCGAAAATGTAATTGATCAATTACTGTTAAATCGAATTCATTTTTTTAATGAAATGTGTCCAAATATACGAATACAGTTGTTTTTCAGTATATTGGTACTATATCATAATATACAAATAGACCTTTCAGATTTCAGTACTGAATCGCTAGTTACAATTATATAGGTAAGTCAAAACCAAGTAAATCATATAAACACTAATTCAGTTAGTCCTAACAAAATTCACAAAAATGTAGATAATAAAATTTCTTTAGCCCACCTGGTTTTACCATTCTTAGTAAATAAGTCCATGCATCAAACAATATTTGATATAGTTTATTTCTTTAAATACCATAATGAATTATTCTAATTAAAGAATCTAAAATGAAATTTTATCTACAGCTGTGAGATTATAAGTTATTTTAATTGAAAAATAACAATTAACTACATTGTTCTAAATTTTGTTGTGAAATTGTATTTTCTTAACTGCTTAACTATAAACAGCAAATCACACAAGTATTTGTTTTATTAGAGTATTTAAAATTACAGTTAAAAATGTATAAAGTGAAGAATATATTGTGCATACAATTAGCAGCTTTAAACTTTTATTATCATAGAGGAAGCAAAGGAAATGATATATAAATTGTCAACTGACATGAATGTAGTCCAATATTTTTTTATCATAATATGGGTGCACTTTGCATATACAAATTTTATAAATATAATAGTCTGATTGTAATTTTATGGTTTCATCTTATGGGCCATATGGGAGTAAAAATCTTTATTTTTTAAGTGGATTTTTGGAATGTTAGAAACTGAGCCTAAAAAAATATTGTAGACTAAAAATAGTCCTTTATCTAATTTTTTAAACTGAAATATCAATACTGGGCCTTGATTCTGTATTGCAATTATGATTTCACGCTTTTGTCTTACCTTATCAAAACACGTAATGTCTAGTCACATGGTATTTATATATATGTATATGTAAGAGAATGACCTTTTAGCAGATATCGTAACAATTTGAGGATATGACGTGGTTTCAAAGTAAGGAATCGCATAGTGGCGTTAATTATTAAAAAAAATTATCATAAATCTACCTCTTAAAACAATTTAAAGCAAAATTATGTATTTATTAGCCTTTATTTGAAGGATGCTGTTGACAAAATCATACTATACTACTCATCCTACTATTGTACCATAGTTAAGATACGTTAAGATATCATTAATAAAATTTTTGCTTTACATTTTTTTTCATTGAAATTCATAATTATGAAAAAAAAAAAAAAATTTTCCTAGTTTTAACTTAAATGATATTGTTTCATGTCATGATTAATTTAATTTCTCTGTTCATTCATATTAGAATCCTTAATGAAATTAAGTAAAATGTGAAACACTGAATATTTTACACATAGAAAGCCTTTACAACAATATCAATTACAGTTAGGATGCATGTGGTTTTTGTCTAAGTCCTCCCACAAGCTCTGGTATACCTACACAGGTTTTATATTAATATTTCGAAAGTATTATAATTTTTAAGTTATTTGTGATAAAAAAGTTCAGACAAAATTGACATGTTTTGAATATTTTAAGCTCAGTGTACAGAGTGAAGCTGTGATGATCTTATTCTTATGCATCTGAACTGACTGAATATTAATGTTGCTCATCCTATTATTGCGTGTAAGCTGAAATTTTTTAATAATCAATATTTTTTCCTATTTGTGGATTATTTCCATTCAAACAATCTATTATATAATCATAAATATTTAGTAAGGTGTTAATTTGAACTTTTGCTATGTGCTCTAAAAATGACATTTAACTAAAACTAAATGATACAAATAGGTAATAGGTTTGATGAGCCCATTGGATGAATGCTTTATGTACTTGCCTTAACGCAGGGGTAGGGTTTCAATTACTGGCAGGCCCAACTTTGGAAATGGTACTTTTGTTATAGGCAACAGTAGTCACTTTCCATAAAATATCAGCCTGTCTATTGTCATTGACATTTAAAAAAAAATGAATTATTTTCTATCTGATATTTATTTGTGTACAATTGACATTTATCCAAATTTGATTCCATTCAATTTGACTTACATTACTATTATATCAATTGTCCTTGAGTCCTAAATCAGGAATGTGAATTTATACAAAAATTACTAAAGACACTTTAAAATCAGGACTTATCGGAATAATAAGATAATATTCACTAATTTGACTAAATTAATGTGATTGTGAGGTTGTATGGATGTTTGATACTCTTTCATGTATAAACTACTGAACGGATTTGGGTGGAATTTGGCACACAGTTTATTACCTGGATTAACATATAGGATACTTTTTATTCTGAAAATGTTTGTCAAAATTATATAAAGACTCCAAGGCGTTATTTATGTATTATATTGCAAGCACCAGCTAGTAATTTTAATATGTGAAACTGTTTGTACTAAGTATTTGAAAATTTAAGCAGGCTTCAGTCAGACCTTTAGTTTACTGGGAATTGCTTGGCACAGTAGCTAATAAAAATCAAATTTGCAGTTTGTAAAAGACAATAAATATGTCAGTTTTACTATTTTTTTTAATGATGACATTGCATTACATTATATTGATAAAATGTTTCTTACTCATTCATTAGCATATAAATGTGATGAATGAGGCCTAACAGGTATGTAAATTTTATTTTGTTTCATACAAAATATTTTATATTCTATTATTAATACTCTGTAATTATACTGGTCTGTTTAAATAAATGCTCTTGTCAATCGACTTGCTCAATTTGAAGTTTATCTTTGCTATATTATTGAGAACTAGCTTTTTCCCGCAACTTCGTCTGCACCCGTTTTTCTTTAGGTGTTTAAAACAATATATTTCTACAATCTACATACCGTAACACTGACATTGTCCTAGCTTCAAACCTTTAAATGTGAATACAGTCTTATTTATCTGTCATTAGCTTTTGTACGTGCATTTTTTCTTAGGCCTTGGCTCTTTATTGGTCATATATTTTTGTCAGGCATAAAATTTTTAATTTTTATTTCTAGATCGCTTTTTTCTTGATGAAAGGTACCCTGTGTCCTTTTCTGTATATGTGTAGTGTTGAAAGCGTATTAGCCAAACTCACTTTCACATTTATAATATTAGTTAGGAGTATTCTTTTGTATAAACTGTTGTATATTCATACATATATAACTGGTGTGTAATGTGTATACATAATATTACTGTAATGTTTCACCAAAATCCAATCAGTAGTTTTCCTATGAAAGAGTAACAAAATCCTCACAAATTTTCTTATTTTCATTAGTAAGAGAATAATAAAACAATTTGCATTGTGTGAAAAATTAAAAATATTTATTTTTTAATAATTTTTCACATCATTAACATAATGGTTAGTTTAAATGATATTTTCCTATAATTTTAACAAGCATTCTATTAAGTAGTTTTATGACAAGCAGGACAAGCAATCAGACGAGTTAGTAACTCTTCATTCATAGAATCTATCATTCTTTCCAGGCAAAGGAAATCCTAACAAAGGAGTCAAACGTGCAGGAAGTGAAATGCCCAGTGACCGTGTGCGGCGATGTCCACGGACAATTTCACGATCTGATGGAACTATTCCGTATCGGTGGACGGTCCCCAGACACGAACTACCTGTTTATGGGGGACTATGTCGACCGCGGCTACTACAGCGTTGAGACTGTAACATTGCTCGTCGCACTTAAGGTAATATTTCACTACTAGCTGTGCCCAGGACTTCACACGCGTGGCATTCGGTATTATTTCAATTAACTTTTTTGTTTGTAAACCAAAAAAGTTAACTGTTCCATGAAACCAACACTTTTAGTTATGGGAATCATACTATAATACCTGTGAAAACCGCATTCTAAATTGTTAAGCCGTTTCTGAGATTAGCATGCACAGCAACCAAAAATTTTAAAAACTAACATACGGACAATGTCTACAATTTTTTTTTTTTATACCTCGTTTACGATTTTATTATATAATATTAATGTGTTAAGGTAATCCAGAAATAATATTAAAAACGAGTTCAAGTATTAGCTTGTATTTTAAGTCTTTAATAAAAATAATTACATCTTATCTCCACTATGAATCAAATAAAATATAAGAGTATGTATAGTATACTGCTAACAAATTCATATGAATCACCAACAGGTTTTCTTATACAGCGGGCTTTTTCCGCAATTAGCCATGCGGCCTTCAAGACCTTTAACTGTAAATTTGCTGCTGGTTTACGGGTTGCTCCAGCCACCCCAAGTCCAAGGTCCTTCTATTCTTGTTACAGACATAAGATTGTAAAATTTTCTGCCATGCTATTCAGTGTAAGTTGCTTTTGTAATAAAAAAGTTAGTCCTTGGTAAATAAAATGTTCAGGTTAAAATGAAATGTAACTTAACTGTAAAAGCTAACTTTACAAGCATGTTAGTGTTATTTAAAATTGTCTTAAGGAAAAATTTTGCATCTATTTTAATGCAACCCAGTGCAAACTTTAGACTTTGCACTCCACACGTTTGAAATCTTTGAGGTTGTCTTAACTTCTAACTTGAACATTGATCAATGGAATGGTTTTCAATCATACAAAAATATCTTAAAATGTAAAATTCTGCTACATTTTTATGTATTTTTTTTTGTGCTAGTCAGGTATTAATTACCTATTTAATTTGAATTGTAATACAGTGTATATTGTTATTTTTGAGAAAGTCAGGTATTTCATGTGAAAATAAATACTTATCAGTGTTTCGTAGATAACCTGATAAATTTTCGACCAATGTTTACACTTTACGTTTTATCTACAAAAAGTAAAGTGTAATAATGTCCTATAATCATAAACTTCTTTTACAAAGACACTGTTTTTTTATGACGCCTAAAGTAATTATTGAGTGCAAAAAGGGTGCATCATTATCTTTATTTGTTTTGAATAATGAGCATCAATGAAAAGGAAATACTCAGGCTCGGATTACAAGACTGTATTGAAATGACTTAGGCCATGTTATCTCTAATCGAACATTCATTATCTTAACATATTATATTTGTTTTTAATGGATATAAAGTGATAAAGGATTTTCAATATGTTTTTATTAAATAATAGAATCTTAATTCATATACAGCAGTTACAGTACAAAATATGTCCTACTTGACAAATATAGTCAATGAATTTATTTAATAAAAATTTTATTGACCAATATTTTATTGAAAATTCAATACCTAAAAAACTATAAAATAAATTAATTGATATGTTTTACTGTAAACTTCTTTAAAATCATAATAACAACAGTCTGTTAACCATTCTAACACGATGTTTTAAAAATAGGATGTGGAAATGTACTAGATAAAATCTTAACCTACAGGGAACTGGGTCACAATAGCGGCGTACCCGTTTCGATCGTAATTAGTTTAATAATCTATGCCTTATAATTAATTGTATTTATCAGTAATTGTTAATATTCTTCTACCTTGATATGTAAGTAATTATGCTTTGTTTATTAATTAATTTTGACAAGCTAGTTACGAAGGTAAGTGTGATAAATTGATTAACTGTTCTATATGTATTTATATTGTGGTGAAGATTTTCCCTCTCTTCATCTTGTTTGTGTTAAATAAACGAATGATATTAGTAAAAGCCTTCAGTTGAATTTCACTGTAGGGCTTGATTAGCTTCAGAACTTTCTTGGTTTTCTTAAGTTTGCATGGGTCAATAGTGACTAAAGCAATATCAACTACAAAAACTATGTTAACAGTGATCTAACTCATATTTTGTGGTTAATGGTTTATATTATTCAGACTTTCAAATTAAATGATCGCAGTAAGCGCCAAGGTTACGTTAATCTTGTAAAGAGTACGCGGTATATATTTATTTAATTAGCGATCCAATTGTGAAATGGTATGCAACACTCGTGTAGAGATAATATACTGTTCAGTTGAAGATTAACTAGGGATTATGATGTAATTAGATGTTATTTATTTTGAACTAGCTGAGCTCGCAACTTCTGTATAGCGCGTAACTTTTTTGTTTGTTAACCGATTGGAATGAAAAAAAACCTAAATGTTACGGGAAGCTTGTTACAATACATCAGTGAAAACCGCATTCAAATCGGTTAAGCCGTTTCTGAGATTAGCGTGCACAAACGCACCGACAAATTCTAAAAACTTTATTTTTGACCTCTAACATAAGTAAATATGTACAAATAGTTTTTTTTTTAATATTTAATGTTTGTACAGGCTCGTCTACGATTTTATTATATGTACATATAGACAAGGAAAGTGCGAAATTAAAATTCTTAACTTAATTAAAGTATTTGTTCATAACTCAATAATATATATTGTCATGTTTTTATATGTCACCTTTTAATGATAAATGTTATACTAAAGGTTGTATGAAGTAGCACCAACACTTTTCGTCTTTGCCTTACTCCTCAGCAACTTACAGATATTTGAGTGTTGTTAAATATAAATTATTTTTTTTTGTTTATTTCAGGTCAGATATAGGGAAAGAATAACGATCCTCCGCGGCAACCACGAGTCACGTCAGATCACCCAAGTGTATGGATTCTACGACGAGTGCCTCCGTAAATATGGCAACGCATCCGTGTGGAAACACTTCACGGACCTCTTCGATTTTCTGCCGCTCACCGCCCTGGTGGACGGACAGATATTCTGCTTGCATGGAGGCCTTAGCCCTTCTATTGACACACTGGACCACATTAGAGCTCTGGACCGTTTGCAGGAGGTGCCCCACGAGGGACCCATGTGCGATCTTCTCTGGAGTGATCCCGATGACAGGTGGGTAATAATGGAATGTTGTCTGCAACATTTATACGAAGACAAAATCATTAGTTTGTATGGTAATTTTTTGCAAAGGTGACCTTCCTTTGTGCTAAAAAAGATAGTATTCTCACTAGAACTTTCTGCATAATTCCTTCCAGTAAACATCCATTGAAGGAGTAATGCACTATAATAGACATTATATTTTTTACATGAAATGCAATAAACGCTAAAAATATAAATTGTAATTTATAGAAAAAACATTT
Organism: Bembecia ichneumoniformis; assembly: GCA_910589475.2. NCBI lineage: Eukaryota > Metazoa > Arthropoda > Insecta > Lepidoptera > Sesiidae > Bembecia > Bembecia ichneumoniformis. The sequence continues at coordinate 14,077,014 of OU342536.1, read as the reverse complement.
TTAATTGCAACAACTTTTAATAATTAAACAAAATCGGCCAAGGACGCACTATAATGCTTTATCTCATGCGTCAACCCATTCTCCAATTGTGCAAGACAAATGATAAAATTGATGGGCACACTATAAGTTATCTATATATTCCTATTTAGTAATAATAGCCTATGATAGGCTATTTTATTATCGCTTTTATTACTGAAAAGAATTTGTTATAACGTAAGCTGCAACAGGGAGCATCTGCACACAAGGCCACTTCCCTATCATCTACCTATTCCTTACCCTTTTTCCTATAAAGGTTGCAACTCCTATGTCGTTTCTTGTGTTTATAGGCGTTAGTAGTTTGGTTACACCTAGCATCATTAGTTTGGTTACAAAGTGATGGCGCCTTCAAGGCCAGACGAAGCATTGCTATGGCTCCACTAGCAACGCTTCGTCTGGCGCGATACACGCTTTCCTGTATATTCAAGCATCAAGCGACAAATGTCACAACCTAATTTTAGTGATGAGGCTTAGTTAATTGATGGATTTTGACTACAATGGCTTAGCCCTAGCAGAATCTGTGGCGTTGCTTGGTTATAGCCGACGGTAGCCACCTACCATCGAATAGACCTTGACATAAAAAGAAAGAATTGCCTTACCCCAGTGGATTTCGGGATTGTGGAAGATTTATCCCTATGCCCAACTAGCGGTAATTGAATTTATGTTGTGTGCAGAGGCGGATGGGGTATATCTCCTCGCGGTGCCGGCTACACTTTCGGGCAGGACATCTCGGAGACGTTCAACCACAGCAACGGGCTGACGCTCGTGTCGCGCGCGCACCAGCTGGTCATGGAGGGCTACAACTGGTGCCACGACAGGAACGTCGTCACCATTTTCTCCGCGCCCAACTACTGCTATAGGTTAGTCATACACGTCAATTACACGGCTTATAACTTGTCTGCATTGAAACTTAAAAAATATACAAAATATATGAGCAAGAATTTTATCACTCTTTGTTACTGTTGTAGTTTTGACAGGTGGGATTTTTATTTTTTTGATCCCTCAGGATCTAGAAGAACCCTCTATGTCCTTTTTTGTATTCCTGACAATGTGTATGCAAAATTTCATGACGATCCGTCGAGTAATTAAGGCGTGAAAAGGTAACAAACAGATAAAGTTACTTTCATATCTATATGTAATAGTAGTGTGGATCACTAGCGACCTGTTCCTTACAATTTTTTTTTTGTAAATTATGTATAATTTTTCTTTTTCACTCCAACTTTTCTCGTTTATCACTCTTCATCATTGAAAACCGTATGGTGGTTCAAAAGAAGTCATTGGTGAAACAAAGGGGGCATTTTATAATAAAGCCACTCTTGATTCAAATGCGATGGACTAAGACCAGGCATCCGTCACTTGTCCATACCTACAGTTATAATTCCCTACAGCGCGCTGCAACTCCAGGTTACAAATCAGTCGGGGTCGCCGCGCGTCTGTGATGCCATACGCACGTGGTCGGTCGGTCGTCTCGGACTTACCAACACTTTGCCACAGATTTTGCTTTAAATGTTTTAATTGTGGACAGTTGAAGATTAATTGAAGAAATTAGAACTTATGATCAGGCAAATGAGAAATATAGGGACGTCGACTATAAAGATAGGGTGTGAAAAAAAAAATCGGTCAATGTGGGTAAGCCAAGTTCACGTAAATTCCACGGTCACCATGCGGACAAATTATGTGACCGCGCCTCGCCGTCACACGGTGCGGACGCAGTGCGGTCAATTGTGTACCAACAACTTAATTTGTCGCCTATAGGCTTTTTTTTTACAAAAAAAAATTCGGAATTGCCAATGATGAACTTTTTATCCATTGAAACGGAAATATTCGCAGTTTTGTTTGTCACACAAGGTGGACATTCTTTTGTGACAGAAGCGAAGATCTGTGCTGCTTTTGTAAATATTTTACGTACTTCTGTCTGTGCTAACCACCATGCGCTTTTGTCGTGTATTGAAAAAAAAAATGTATCTCTTTCAGATGTGGAAATCAAGCTGCCATCATGGAATTGGATGACGCACTCAAGTACTCATTGTAAGTCTTTTTGCTATAATACTTTATAACAAATAAACTTATTCTTCTCTAAAAGATTGTAAGAAACGGTTTGACAATTTTATTTTTATTTAAAATGTGCACTAAAGAGGCACCTAATTTGAAACATTCCTGATGAAGATGTTATTCGAAAATCTAACATAAAATAATGTTAAAACATAAAATAAAAAATAGAATATTGTAAATAAAAATTGTTTCAGTTATTTTTTTTTATATAAATATAATTTATAATATAATAATTTTTTTTTATATAATAAACCATAAGGAATGATTAGAAGCGCAAAGTGATGACTTGTAACACCGTTTTGTGCAACATTTTTAATGTTGTAGCAAACGGAACTTGAAATCGATTAACGTCGATATCCAGTGGATAGAGAAAGTTTGATGACCTTATGTTGGACCCTGGTGGTGGTGAAATGGTGATAGTGATGACTGTGTGATGTGACGGTTGTTGTGTGATTTTGCAGCCTGCAGTTCGACCCGGCCCCGCGACGCGGCGAGCCGCACGTCACACGGCGGACGCCAGATTACTTCATGTAGGATGTGTGTAAGTATTCTTTTTATTAAATTTATTGCCACAGAACAATGTAATCAACGATGCTATAGAAGTAGTGAGTTAGGTATTCTTTTTTTTACTAAACGACACATTACTAAAAAAACGGGACAAGTGCGAGTTGAACTCGCGTGAAGAGGGTTCCATACGATGTTACCTATCCGCACAACATTGAGTGATCATGTTATTTTAATATCATGGACTTCATAATTTATAAGTAGAAAACTAATGTCTTTATTTTTTTCAAAATTTTAGGTTCAGTAGTTTCGGAGATAAGGGGAGAGGGGTTAGTATCCGATCGCTACTAAACTTCACAGGGTCATCCGCTGGTTGATCTGAAGGTTAATTTTGGAGTCCTTAGGGAACACAATACACATATGCATTTTTATGTCAAAAGATAAAAGTACAATAGTATATATTATTGTCAAAAGACAATAGTATAATCAAAGAATAATAGAAACAATAGAGTCTAGCGTTTACCTTAGATCGGATAGATAAAAGTACTTTTATGTTACGTTATAAACATCAAGTTAAGTAAGTGCTCATATTTTTGACAGGCGTTATAATATTTATTTTTAGATCGTCCCTCGGAAACACTACTTTTTTCTGGATAAAAAGTACCCTATGTCCTTTTCAGTATCCTTGGCAACGCATACATGCATAATTTCATGACGACTAGTTGAGTAGTTAAGGCGTGAAAGCGTTACAAACTTTCGCATTTATAATATTAGTTATATAAGTATGATATAATGATTTTCAAACTAATGAGTGAACTCATTTTGCAGTATTACTGTTCTGTGTGCATTGTTATTAAAATGTCATCATGTCAGCCATAGTACGTCCACTGCTGGACATATATGCCTTCTCATAATTTTCCGAAAGGACCGGTCAGAAGCAGCCTGGTACAAAATTTTTTTTTTTTGACAGCTGATGAGGTCGAGATGGTTCTTAGCTATATTTATGAAAATCTAATTAGGCGTTTGAAGATCATCAGCTCATTTCCTAGTTGACGAAGGGGATCTAACTTTGATTGATTGGAAATTTTGTGTACTGTTACTTCTGTGGTATTTCTATGACACGGTAACCTTGACCTTTTCATGAGACCAATTTTATCAGTAACAACTTTTATCGGTTAGAAGTGGTTTAGTAGTGGCAGGGAACTACGTTTTGAAGTCATTTGGGCAGCCCGTATGGCGGCAGAAGACCACTGTGAAATAACAGCACATGTGCTGTTGTGTTTTGGTGAGGGAATAAGGGATGCTAGAGCCTATTTCCATATCCCCTCCTAATCCCTTATCCTTAATCCTACCTACTGTAGTGTGCAGCGCACTTGCAGCACCTATGGCGTTACTTATGTTATAGGCGACGGTAGCCACCTGTCATCAAGTGGACTGTCAGCCTGTCATGTCGACCTTAACATAAAAAAACATACAGCGGCAATAGCTTGTTTGGGCTCATTAGAGTGGTTTAAATGGAATGTCCAGAGATGTCTTATAATTTTTCATTATAGCTTGTTAATTAATATAGATATTGTTGATTCCAGTGGTGTGTGTCGAGTGTGAGTGGCATGGGGTGGTCACCCCCGCCCCCCGCCGTCGCCCCGGTTGACGTACGAACAAACATTTCCTTCTGCTATACAACTGCATTTGTTTCATAGATAATAGACGTAAGGAGGACTAATTTAATGGCGTCTGTGTAGCACTCAACAACTACGTAAACAACTAATCATATCAATATGATTAGCTGGATGCGTAGTTGATGAAACCACCGCAAATAAAATGCTACTACAACGCCTCTTTAAAGGTGGCCGACAGATACTTTCTCGTTTATAGAATTGGACCTCCTTACCTCTATTCTCCATGTGTTTTTTTTTAATATGACAACATGACAAATGCTAAATGTGACCCTGTTGCTTACACCGATCTCGTAAGCAATATTTGACATCTGTCATAGTGTTACAGAATAATTTAATGGACATCATTTTTGTACTGTGTAAATTGCTTTCCGAAACTCAAGTTTGTCTGGTTGTGACAAGTCTGTGTCCGTTTATTTCAGCGTGCACATCAAATCCACACTCTACGCCAGACCCTGTTTTTGGCCCATTTTTATAACCCGTCAACCAATGTGCTAATTTCAGGAGTCATTGGCAGTAATGGTCGCTAACCTAAATGTGACCCGGTTGCCATAAACAAAAGTTTAAGTTATATGTAAGCTAGTTTTTTTTAAAGTAATTTTGATGGCACATACAGCATTTCAAATTTGGTTGTATCTTCGCTTGATGGCAACACAATTCAGCAAGGTACATTTTTGTAATCCAGCGTTTAGGGACTCCATATGGGTTTTTCTTTTTATTTTAGTTAGATAGAAATAGTCTATTTGTTACGTCTTGTATTTGTACTAGCTTTTTTCCAATGACTAGTTTTGAACTATGATAATATCAGAACTAATTTTTAAATATACTACGTTTTATAATGCACCATGACTCAGTTCACGTGTCGAGTTTCTTCTAAAATCCAGTGAAAAACTTTCAAAGATCTTATAGCGTTATGGCGTTTACGAGAGTATTTTTTTATTTCCACTGTCTATTTCGACAAAATAATTATTAATTATTAACGTAAATGTTGTGTCACTGCTATACAATCATATTATTTCACACTTGTTTAAAAAAAACTATAATATGCAAATGAAATTGATGAAAACAAAAACGATTTTGTGTATTTAAACATTTTCAAGAGTTTATCATCGACTTTTTATTCCTATAAAAGAAGGAACGCGTTAAATTTTGTTTTAGTAATAGAGTGGTTTGCGTTATACCAATTTTTTTTAAAATCCATAACATATCTGTGACGAAAAAGGAGTCTGTTCTCTTTTTGTTGGGGTGAATAATAAAAATGGTGTCCATTAAATTTATAAATGCCTATACGAAAAAAAATATGTATGAAAACATTGTAACATTACCATCGTCGGCCATTGTGACCGCGTAAAAACAAAATGGCGGCGGTACGTCGGGTGTGCATTTATTACGTTGCGTGTCGCACGCATGAGGTTTTATGCTGGTATGTTCATAATTCAAGGTGTAAAAAAAAGCGCTTGTGTATCCAAAAGGCGATGTAACAGTTGAAATTAATAAAAACATCATCTTTTTAAATCAATATTGCAGTTTTATTTCGCCGTTAAATCGCAATGGACATACCACCATGATGACATTTGGTGACTTAACCACAGACCACAAATTAGCACTGGCTTGTAAACTTTATACCTACTTACCCCCAATCCCTCCTCCCTACATCCCCATTTTCAATTATGTTCACCGCATCACTCTTAGTCAAACTAAAATTAAATTACTCCCAAGTAACGCTGTTTAATAGATAAAAAATTAATCTAAAATTAGAGCCTAGACAATTGGATGACAATAAAAACTCAACTTTATGTTGTTTTGCAATAGGTTGAAAAAGTAAAAAGGCGGACACCGTTTCTAGGCGCCATTGTAGTTTTAATTGGTATTATATCAATTTCAATCTAATAGCGCCTTGTTATAAAGTTGAGTTTCAATTGTAATCGTATAATTCGCTGCCACTACGTCCGAGTGTTTTGTATACTCAATTAAATCACCCAGTGCATTCATTCTGTTATAATAATGAACAATAATTATGCATTTCGGTTTGTTTAAAAAAAAAATTGACTTCTCCCTCCATTATTACGTTTTTCTACTTACACTTTAACTGTAGCTAAATGTGTAAATACCTAAAGATCAAGGCATTACATAGGTTGTTAAGTATTTTACGTTAACATGCGATCGGGAGTTTGAATTAAATGTACGGATATTACTGCGTGAATAAAATTGTAAAGTTTTTTTGTACGGATCGATATACCATCTTAGAGTATTTATACGACATAGGAAAAGGCTGTATTTGAAGCTAGATTATTCAAATTCGTCTCTGTAATTAATTAAGTCGGTATAAAAATAACATAATTGAAGGCATTTTCTTATTATCTTAGTATATTTTTCTTAATATTCCAAGTGTATTTGTATATTGAATTTGAAACAGAGAGATTGTTTATGTAATTGAGGTCTACGTTTATTTTATACAAATGAGACATTAATTTTTATTGTCTTAAATATATATGTACCTATTTTTTTTTATATTTCCAAATTGCACTTTGATAAAACGCGTGTGTACGAATTGATACAAAGACTTTGCCCACCAATGACATCTGTAGCCACACGTTTCGTTGATCTTAGTATTAAATATGTAAGTTATAGATAAAAATATAATAATTAAAAGAAAGAAAAAACCCAAAAAAAAAATGTATGTCGAGCTTCCTTTGCGTGAAATGAATAAAGTACTATTTGTCTCGCATGATTGTCGTTTATATTGCAATTTTTTTAAAGCATTTCACTCAATGGAAGCTCGAATGTTTAAAGTAAGTTTCATGGCAAATTGCATTCAAAAATTATAAGGGACAGCGTACTCTAATGTAACATTTTGTATGAGCCGAGTGTTGAGGTATGGAAATGTTTTGTGAGCCGGTTAATGCATTCGTTAAATCCTTTCGAAGTCGCTACATTATGGCAATAAGATACGTGTAAACAGGAACCAGAATAATTTATTCTTGCAAGTGTAATAAACCTTAATAGAATATTATTAGATAATAAATAAAATTAATTATAAGCATTTCTTTTATTTCATTTGTCACCCTGAACCATTAATAAATATTTGATTTACTAAGCGATATTATTTATTACTAGTCGTAATTCGACTGTGGAGGTTTTTTTTTTTAATTATTGATAACGCTATTGCTTGTCAAAAGCTACTAAATATAAAATTGATTCACAAACAAACCGAAGTTTGCATTTAAATTATTACGATAATTTTATAATACAAACTATAGCTGTTCTCATGGCTTGCGGCTTGACGTGGCTTGACCCACCTTCACAGACACGAAATACAACAGTTTTAAAATTGCAACCTAATTAGATAATCTTTGATTATCTAATTAAGTTAATCATATCGTATTAAGACTTCTAGCGTTCAGTAGTAAGAAAAATACTGATTTTTTTATATTTTAACTCCACGTCAATTCTGGGCTTAATTTTTATTTAGCGAATTTTAAACTCATACCGAAGAATCAACACAACAACACCCAGTACTTCTTTGGTTTCTGATTTTTCATCTTTCGATTTTCATATAAGGCCCCCGGCTAGGAAATAATACAAGGAATAAAAATTAAAATGCAAGCGTTATGTTCTTCTAAGCAGTTTTACTCAAATCCGATAGATGTCGCCGCTTCTATTTCTACTGTAATACAATGGCGCCATTAATGTGTTAGATACCTACCATATTTTTTTAGTTCACCAAGCAGTTCTACCCAAATCCTACAGATGTTGCCGCTTCACCTAATTCTATTGTAGTATAATAGATGGCGCGTTTATTTTTAAACCTCTTCCTATTGCAGTCAAAGACAAGAGTATAGTCGTGCTCGTTATAGATAAGTATGTGTATATTAGGTGCTCGTGCTTCGGAGCTGATGCACCCATTTTTTGTCTAGTGGCAAAAGTGCCGTGGAATTTTGACAAATGCGAAAATTCCACGGAATTAAAAGTCCAAGATGTGCATGGATGGATCGTGAATTTGTGGGGCCCTGGGCTGAAACAATTTAGGGGCCTACCAAATTACTCAACTAATAGCCATTTTGTCAAAAAACTGTTTTCGATAGTGATATAGATAGGTAGGTACCTACATAGAAAAAATTGCACAATAAAATAATTTGCTTAGCGTTTTTGTATAGACAGCAACTGTACAACATTATTGCAAAATAATTTAACAGGTTATGTGTAGTATGATATATAAAATTATAAAGCAATCTTTCTGCATTTTTCTGCTGCAAATTCCTTTATTTGCTCATTACATTGTAAGTCCTTCGTTAAATCACAGTTTATACAAAGAATTGACAAATGATTTAGTCGATGGTTCGACATTGTTGTCCTACCTATATTTGTTTTCTATATATGCCATCCTGGAGAAAGAGCGCTCCGCTTCACAGCTAGTGATTGGCAGTTAAAAAAGACTAAGATGGTATAGCAATTTGGGAAAACATCAACAAGTTCACTGCAAGTGGTATAAAACTCTGGCTTATAATTAAGTATGTAAGATTTTAATTGAATGCACTCATTCACTAAATGCTCGACTACGTCATCTGGATAATAATCAATAATATTACGTACACTTTCCAGATACGTACAAAACTCGTTCGAAATCCACTGACCAAAGACAAACGACGGGGAATTCCCCGTTCCGTAGGTACGATAGACGCGCACGTGAGTTGATTAGTCTGAGTTGCCAACCTTATGATAGGATATTTTAAATTTTTTCTTTTAATTTTAAACATATTTTTAATTCAAAATATCGCCTATTGTCTTTAGTGGGGGCTGGGGGCCCTGGGCTTCAGCCCAAAAAGCCCTTAAGTAGATCCGCCCATGAAGATGTGAAAATCCTTTTTTTTTTCGAGACGTCGTAAACCTGAGATTTAGAACTCATATGAATTTTCACTTAAGAAAGGTAGATAAATAAAAGATTCAATTAGAAAATATGTTGCATTTATTTATGTAAATATTCTCCATTATCTTCTACTTGTGATACTATTTTGTGAGCGTTATTCTGTATCTTTGGTAACAATGATACATTAATGCTTTAAAACATAATATTTCATGAATTAATTTAATTACGTAAAAATATTTTATATAAAATATACACAGTTCAGTATAAAAAGGAAGATTTAACAAAAAAATGCGAGAAAATATAATACAAATGTTGCAATTAATTTTTAATATCGAGTCAAGACTTAATTGTAAATTGATTTACATCTAATACCTACACCGTGAAATGAATTAAGTTTATCATAGATTCAGTTTAGGTCACATTAGTTTTAAGACAGTTTTTATATATTTATACATATAATCGTAAACGAGCCCTGTCTGTACATGTGCATTTGTGGACGTTAATCTCAGAAACAGCTTAACCAATGTGAATGCTTTCACTGGTGTATTGTAGCAAGCTGTGGCATTTAGTGTTTGTTTCATTCGAATCGGTTTATAAACAAAAAAGTTACGCGCTATACCGATTCCACGCGTACAAGCTAGTTCGTTGTTAATGTACAAAAACAAATTTTGCAATGTAATTAATGTTGCCTTGTTTTAGCGTATTTAGCTATTATATACCCAGCTTCAGAGCAGATACAATGGCACAACAACTTCCACTTCGTCAGTGAAGTTGCCACTTTGACGACTTTACTGGCTCGGCGATAGTAGTGCCCGCTGTGTCAGATCGAGGCTAGATGGCACTGTGTGACATGTCTATAAAAAGTCCCACTTTATAAATTAATTAAAAAAAAGTGTATTACAAGCATTTTCAAATTTAATACTCTTGAATGTGGATCTTCAGCGCAATCAGAAATTCTTCCGTTCATCAATGTTTACACCTTTTTATTTATATAAAAACCAACATAAAATTAAACACCTTACGATTCCACATTGAATACTGAGACTTGTGAAGTATATTCATGCTTCAAAGCAGTACACGACCTAAACCGAATTTATCATAACTGAACAAGCGCATAATGAATTTTGGATTTATTCACTAAAACTACGTGGAAATAAAAATACATGGAATGAAAATGTCGATACAAACATGGACCATAATCTGCCTCTTCAAAGCACAGTTATAAATTACATGTCAAATGATAAAATAACGAAAATAATAAGATACACCAAGGATTCTAATATTAGAAATTTTTTATAGATATATCTACTACTATAGTAGCCATCGACAAGCCAACAATTAGATTATAGCAAAAACTTTGTCAGCTTTTAGTTCCCATCCAAACCTTCATATGATATCTCATAATGTCATGTTTTTTAATGTATTGCTACGACCAATAACTAAGGAGTAATGATTTTCTTAGTATGAAATCGGTAAGCGGCTCCCGGTGGCAGATGAGCTTTGAAGGATACATCTTCCTTAAGTTTTGGTTAGAGAGCGGGACTGTATTGATTATGTATTAGTATTTATAACAACAAACAATGTAACATTCGACCAGCTTACATATATGCACTCCCTACAATTAGTATCCGAGACACGCCACCGGTGGCCAGGTATATTCATTGTAAGCCGTATAGTCACGAAGCCTATCGTAGGATTGCATTGCAAACTGAGTTAAATTTTCGGTCATTCAACTGGCTGACGCTTACCACAGTAGCTTTGGCTGTTTGTGTCGAGATATATCACACGTCCATACTTAGTTATGAGAATATTGTCAATTATGTTATATTAATATTGTCAATTGTGAGTATTTATTCAAAACAATTTCTAACAATGCCTCTAGAAAAGAATTATTATAAATGCGTCTAATTCAAAAAAGGGTTACATTTTCTTTTATGAATATTATTGCTTTAGAATTAAGTCTATGTAAATATTTTTTAATATTATTAAAAAGTGCAAAAAAATATTCTTCTTATTTTGGTTATGGCTCCATCTCCGATGATTTTGCCAGGGTCAGTTGTAAAAATAGCAATATAAAAACTAAAAATTCAAATTTAAATAAAAAGTAGCAGATCCCTAAACTAGTCAGTTGAGTCAAGTACAATTTTTTTCTTTAAATTTTCCAAAACAGGACCGTCAAGTTCCAAAAAAATATTGGGAACTCCAAAATACTTGTAACGCAACGCTATTGGTCAGATCGAATGTGACGTCAAAGGCTATAATGACAGAGTCAACAAGCGTCCACGCAGGCTTAGCGCATTATTCTTTGGTGTAGTATTATTTATAGAGGCATCGTGTTAAACAAATATGGACACGAGGAGATTTTATTTGCACATTTTGCAAGTCAACGAAATGAGTTGCTGTACACATGACGAATTATTCCCATAAGAAGCAGATCGAAAAGGGCCGTTTTAAATCTACTAAAATATCAAGATATTTCACAAACAAGCCACACTTTAAATGTCTAAAAAATACCTAAATGTCTAACAGCTTTAATATTACTTAAAATAAACATTTTCCTATTAAGTTTAATGCATTTTGAGTTGATCGTAAATTTAATTAATAGGCAAGACACCTAATAAAAGAAATAATTGTAATCCATGTATATGTACATATGTTTTAAAAATAATCTCCACTTCCCGTGAATTCTTTATGAAGGCACTAATATTACAAATAAATTACAAACCATTCAATCAATGACACATAAGGGTCAGTTTACACAGGCGCAGCGTAACCTCCGATACCACATTTGCGTCTCATTGGCTGCTTGCCTAACTTAAACGCGGTCTCATCGTTTTTCGGTGTGAACTTATGCTAATTTAATGAAAACTCTTGTATACAATCACTTCTCGATAAATAAGGTTGATTATCAATTTATCTAAAGAATTATAATAGTCCTTTGGAAATTATCTATACACATAATAAAATCGTAAACGAGCCGTGGGTCTGTACATTTAAGATTTTTTCAAAAAAAACAATTAGTACACGTTGTACTTACGTTACCGAGGACAAAAAATAGTTTTAAGAATTTTTGTCTGTTTGTGCAAATATGCACGCCAATTTCTAAAACGGCTTAGACGGTTTGAATGCGATTTTCACAAATGTATTGTAGAAATCTTCCCGTAACATTTAGTGTTTGTTTCATTCCAATCGGTTTACAAACAAAAAAGTTACGCGCTATAACGATTTCCAGTAAGTTGCGGGCTCAGTTAATAATAACTATGATTCTAAAGTAATTAAAGCGGAAAAGAGACGCAGAATTAAGACTGGCATCAAAAAGACACCAGAAAATTATTTCATACGCGATTCACTATGAGGGCAACATTATCTGTGCTAATAATAATAATAATAATAATATATAATTGCGTGCAATACAGACTTTTTCATTAAATTAATTTATATAAAAAAAACATTTACATACTTCCGAAAACTCCAATAAAACATTCGAATTTCGAATCACAACCCGTTTCATTTTTTTAAAATACTTTTTACAGAGCATAACACAGGCGTGTTAGGTCACAATGCCACGCAGGGCAGGGGAACAACAAATCTTTATGACATTTTCATGCCGGTGTCGAGTTGGAGTAGTTGTTTCATGAGTTCGTACGTCGAAAAAGATGTCGCCACCATCGGTATGGCTCTTATGTAATTAACACTCATGCCTCTGTATAGACCTCTCATTATACCATTCTCCCGGTATATAAGGGTTAGTGTCTGTATCATTCCTTTGCTGTAGAAAAAAAAAACACAATTATTTTATATATTTCGTCAACCTAATGACTAATTACTTTCACTACATAAACAAAGTCAAACAATTTGTCTGCTAATTAGATAATTAATTACTTCATAATTAATTGGTAATTATGCAGTAATAGTGTCATTAAAATTAATGTAGGTAATTAATAAGCAAAACATGTCACATTTGACTTTTATACCCAGATTAAAGTAAACAACGGAAACAATGTAAACAAATCCGCAAATCCGACCCACACTGAGTTTACAACATCGAGTGATTATATGTATCTCTGTCCTTTTCTCTCGCACGTTAAAACGTCAATGATTTGTTTCGTGGAACAGGAAAGCGACATTGACACTTGATTATTTTTTTTTGATTTTTTTTATGAACGACTGCGCTACTTGATAAAATACATACCACTAGTAAAAATACGTGTTAAAAATTTGTATTCTTAAAAATGTTACGAACTCCTGAAAGGTTGTTTACATTCTTAGCGTTGTCTCCATGGCCTTGCTTTACAACGTTGCATAGACTTAAGACTATGGATTTTAAATATTAAAAAAAAAAACAATTCCAAATGTTTTAATAAAAAATGCATTACACTAACTGCTGCTCTGTCACTAAACAGGAGCAGCAGTTAGCAGTCAATAAGATACAATTAATTTAATGAGTTTAATTAAAGTAAGCAAATTTTGTTGAATAAAAAGTATTTGTAAAAAAATATTTAAAAAAAATTAACCCACCTCCTGGAGAGTCCAACACCCAAGTGCAAGAAGCGTTGCAAAAATAGAAAAAAAAATTAAAAAATTAGTCGGGTCCACAAGGAAAGTTACACGTGTATATAGAGAAAGAAAATAAAAATATATAAGCGAATGATTTAGGAGGACGTGACCCATTAAGAAAACTGCGTGTTTTGTAAAGATTGTATTTAGTTCTATGCAATAAAGAATATGTTATTACCACATAATGTATAATTATAATATATGATGAGATGGAGAAAAAGTACCATATGCTCCATCTCATCCTGGGGGGCAAGATTAAGGGAGGAAATGGAGTGGGCAGAAGACAGATGTCATAGCTGAGAAACATCAGTCAATGAACCGGAATTGCGGGAGTGAAGGAGCCGTCTTCTCTATAGAAGAAGATTAAGATTTTAAATATAAAGTTAAGTTTTATTATACAGCAGACAATCTGAAGGTTTCCTTGATAGTGGGTGGCTACCGTCGCCTATTAATACAAGCACTGCCACAGGTCCAGCAAGTGCGGTGCCGGACCTTAGTAGCATAAAGGATAGGGACATGAGTTCTGGCATCCCTTACTTACTCATAGAAACATGATAGAAACACATCAGCAGACTTTTCTGTAAGGGGTTTCTTCTTCTTAATTCTTAAAATTACAAATCAATCGTTCTTCCATTTCAATACAAGTGTTGGTAGCAGAAATGTACAAGGGAAGTAAAAAGAGTATTCCATGCTTGCAAAGTGACTTAATTATTGTACCAATCGCAAAAGAATAGTGAATATAGTACCCGTAACCACAGTAAGTGAAGAAGAGGTTGTTTTTTAATTGCACAATATATACAACAATTGGTTTAAATAATAAGTTTTACACACGATGAGCTAAGAATTGCTCTTATTAATGACGAACTCAAATCAATTTTAATCTCTCGGTTTAGAGAGTTTTGTTGTTGATTAGATTCACTCAGATCCCAAAAGCAAATACCACACCAAAATGAATTTCCTTTTTTGCAATATGATAAAAAAATGTGTTTTTCTCAATTTACAATATGATAAAGAGGTCATTAGATCCAACTTGGTTCAAATTTTATGAAATTAAGCAAATTTTTTGTTATTAAAATCAGCATTTCACTGATCATTCCCTTTTATTTCTATAAAGTTTCGATTCAATATTTTGTAGTGAATATTTTTATTAGGTAATAAATAAATGATTAGAGAGCTTATACATTATATACATGTTTCTTTTATCCCGAATTTTAACTTTTTTTAAGTTTTGTAAATAAATGGTTGAACAAAGTTTGGTGAACTTTAACACACAAATAAGTGCATTATGTTCCATAAAGTGCACACAAATAAATGCTACAGGGAATGGATACAACAAAGCTAACAAATACTTTGGTCTTTTGTTAAAAATGTAAAGGACTGTGTTGATTGATTGGTTACTTGTAAATCATTGAATGCCGTCGAAAAACATATATGAAATCATAAAATATGTGTTGTAAAAACGAAAAAAAAAAAAAAAATGAATTGCAACAACTTTTAATCTATACCTATCTTTCTTAGTTATTATCTACCTTTTTAGATATCGTATCGTAATCCAATTGTTGCATTATATTACTCGCGTAATTGTTTCTCCAGCTGTATAATACCATATATTTATATCAACATCTAATTTATTAGAGTTATTTTACCACATAGACATAAGGAGCTTACTTTAATTGTAATAAATTTAAAACTTTAAAAATAATAATGACAAATTTAGTATTAAACAAAAGCAATTTTTTTTATTAGTTAAACATAGCTTCATATTTCTCTAACAGTCAATAACATACCAAAACTCATGACTGGCCTCTATACCATTTATCGTGAAACAGCAGCAATACATCACGTGTGCTGTTGTGCTTTAGCCGTTCGAAAATGTCTAATGAAAGTGTACTGGGTGGACGAAATCAGAATACTCACCCGAATTTCTCTGTGTGTGCGTCCATGCAGGCCAGCTGCATTCGGCGTCGGGTCACGTCCAGCGGATAGGACACCGACTGAGCGACCGCCCCGGCTAGACCCCCGCAGAGCAACTTGCCCGGCACCGTCAGCACGAGTCCGCCTAAGACAACTCTTAGGTTATTTCCATCTCAAGCGTCGATTAGACGATATAAGTAATGATTACTCGCTTTAACCGTAAAGGAAAACCATTGTGAGAAAGTCTGCAAATCCTGGCTACCAACCAAGACACGTGGAGGAGCATGGCGCATTATCTTCATCCATACTAATATTATAAATATGAAAGTAACTCTGTCTATCTGTCTATTACCTCCTTAAGCCTTAACTTTTCTACCGATACACATTGCATTACACATACAGAAAAGGACACAGGGAACCATTCATTATTAATCATGAAAAAAAAAAAGTACTGTTCCCGAAGAATCATAAAAATAAAAATCCAACACCTGGCAATACCATAACAGCTACGAAGATTGAATAAATGATTGCTCATATAATTTTGTCAGGCATTATATTTTTTATTTTTCAACGCGGACATAGTGGCGGGCAAAAGCTAGTATTTGTATATATAAAGACCGGTTGGATGAGTGATTGGGGTGCTTGCCTTACGCTCTGTCCTTGGGGTCCCGGGTTCGATTCCCGACAGGCCCAACTTTGAAAACGAACTTTTCAAAGTTGACTCCGGTCTGGATCTGGAAAGTAGTGGCAGGGCACACTGTATTTCGCAGTCCTTTGGACAGCCTGTCTGGCGGCAGTAACCACCCCCTTACAGAAGACCACCGTGAAATAACAGTATGTGTCCTGTTTGTTTTTTGAGTAGGGAATGCCAGAGCATAATTGAGTTTATGATAAAAAAAGTCAAATTTAATAGTCATGTCAGATGTTGACAAGGCTCAGTACATAAGTAGCAACCTATATGTATTTCTATAAGGACTATTCTATAAGGGAACCACTCTCACATTGGAGATTGGGCCACAAAGCAATTCCATTTTTTTTTTTGCTTACCAGTATTCCGCTCACATTTGCGACATAAAGACGTCGGCACGTACTTCATACATAAGTACTTAAGGGACTCGAAGCAGTAGAAACTGAATCCCGCGTACGGGACCATTCCCATCATGGTGGGAATGAAACCGCGGTACAGAGCGCGTATACCGCCCTCCTGGAAATAGAACATCAAATATTATTTGATTAAACTCGAGAAAGGCTGGGCGTATTCAGCTATATATTTTTTTAAATTCTCTGAAGACCCAAAGGTCTTATGAAGAGAAAAATTTTAAAAAATGGACATCTGTGCGAAGCCAGAGCCGGTTCGCTAGTTTAATATTAATTAAGGAACAGTGGTCTTTATAATAACACACACCCACACACACACACACACACACACACGCATGCACGTCTTAAATGTCTTATATTGTCTATGTTACGAGTATATGTCTTAAATTAGTCTTATATTAATACTTTATAATAATCATTAATAGTTAATAATTTAAGCGAACATTTTGTATTAAAATAAATCAATTTAGGAATCGCACTTTACTACTGCATGTAGCTCAAGGCAAAACAAATTATAGAAATATTTAAACCGAAAAATTCTTTCAGTAAACTATAAATTCCATATATTGTAGTGTAACTTGCCTACCGTGAATGCTGGTTGTAATTACTCTTTCATGCTAATATTTTATTTGGTGTGTTTCCATTTGTATTGTTACTATGTAATATTTGTGCCTGTAAATTTCCCTAAAATAAAATAAATAAATAAAATATGTAAAATGAGCTTTAAATGAATGTCGGCAGCCACGGCGCGGGGCCACTGATCTCCAAAACACGGGCAATCCTAGCTTGGAGGTCAGGGGACAATGAACAATGTATTTTAAAGCCTAATATTTATTACTATCTAGCTTTGTTATAAGTTATAATGTTCTTTCGAATGTATACTGGCTTATGAAACAAAGTATTAAAGTAAAGTAAGGTAAAGTAATACGAGTAGTTAATAGTTAAGAATAATTTATCGACTTGGGACCCTTTAACATAAAATATATACAAAAATAAAAATAACTCTCATAAATAAATAATTAACTAGCTATTTAACATTCACAGTTGAGAGGCTCTACGCCATCGATAAGAAAAAATCACTGCTTTGTTCTCCGATTCAGCTCGTTCAAACATAAAGCCAATGTAACAAAAAAAATTTTTTTAAGTATTATGGTTTACGAGAAATTAAATAAAATTTTGATGTAATGCATTGTTACAAAATTCGATTCAACTTAGTTGTTTCAAGAAGTAATGCAATGTGTATATAATCAAATGATAGAGTTTCATTTACACTATAAATGACACGAACAGTTTTTCATTTAATTCAATAGTTTCAGAAAAACAAAGGATTTTTTGAAATTTTTGAGTAGCGGACGCCCCTAGCGAGGGCCGGTTGTAGAGAGCGCAGTTGCTCAAGGTCACGCGTAAGAAACACTAGTGGAAATATAGAAAAAATAAGTTTATAATTCGGCTGATGACCTTTCAAAATGTTGTTGAATAGTGCCTGAGTATGGGGGACTTTTTTTTAAGATGAATGAATTGTTTTAAAAAATTAATTAATATCCATTTTACAATGTATTAAATAATTAAATATTCTCACTATAAGTATAGTGATAGGGAACCACTGAGGACGACTAGCAAAGTAATCCCTTACCGTTCTGAACATGGTGGTGGCTGCATGAGCTATTCCATGGTATCTGTGTTCGCCCGTGATCTGAAACGCAAGCCTCGCTCTAATCGTATCCAGGGGATATGTCAGAGTCACCGCCGTCACCCCAGCCATAGCTCCTGCGACGAACTTGTCGCCGTGTTGAATTAGGGGTATGTGGAGACCGCTCAGATACTGTAACAATCAATTCAGCTTGTACAGTCTATTCAGCCCTCGCCTGTTACTGAGATCAAAAAAATAACTTTAAAATTTTTGTCTGCTTGTCTGTGCGTTTGTGCACGCTTATCTCAGAAACGACATTACCGATTCGAATGCGATTTTCATTGATGTATTGTAGCAAGTTTCCCGTAACAAAATGTAGTTAATTTTGACATTTATTATAATTATAACAAATTAAAATTAAATGTCATAATTCACTACAAAACTGATTATAATAAATAGTAGTTAACCTATACTTGAAAATACAGAAAATTATATATTTCGGCAATTATCAGTAATGCTGGTTTCTTGTCGGGCGGCCGCCACACCGGAGGTTTAACGTGTTTTGCGTATTCTTCTACTTATCTTACATGAAAAGGCAACATAAACAAAATAGAATCAACAAACATTATATAGTTTGTAACATTTTTAAATATTGAAACTCAAATAGAGTCAATGAAGTCAAATAGTCAACGAAGACTGTAAACAACAATATTAGGCGCTACTGGTAAATCTTGATACTTTTTAATATTCTCCTAAATCTCACATATATTAACCAAAAAAAACTATTCATTTTCATAATTGAAACCAATATCTGTATTAATTACGACGTTATTTAGAGGTTTGATTTAAATTTATTTTCTTCTGACTAATTTATTATATGTATTTGTAAATAGTAACAAATATCTCCACAAACCTTATGATTTGGAAATCACCCAAACTTTTGTTTCGTTTATAGCATCAGTTGAAGTGTCTTCCATACTTTTTATGCGTTTTAAACTAAAATAATACTTATGTCTACCCTCTCTTATGGCAAGAAAGGGACTATTTTTAAAATTCTTCACTGAATAATAAAAATTCTCATCTCTCTTTCTAGATAATTAGTTTCTAAACATTCTTGTTTTTAGTAGTTACGGATTATCTTTAAGTGTTATCAATACGCGCCGCACCGTGTGCGTCAGGGATTGACGTATTTGTTTCCTGATTCCTGATAATGTAATTGTTTCCTGTTTAATATATACCTACATATATTTTTAAATCTTACGAAGAAAAAAAAACAAGTTCTAGCCAGTTATTTAGCAGTCAAAAGAAGTAAATAAATAATGAATTGTATGACTTTGGCAAGACTTTAAATTGTACACACAAAATATCCTGTTCTTAAAACAGTATATTTACAATAAGTCATCCGGTCAAGCGACACCATAATTGTGCAAGCAAGTTGTAACACAGTGATGAGTGATTGCGGTCAAGCAGTGCCTTCTTGCGGCGAATGGCTAACTTAACCAGTTTTATTAATTACCCACTTGGGCTAATTTGAAAATTTCGTTCCTCGTTACTTTGAATTCGCAAAATTCTTGCGAATTTAAATTTCGAGCCGTCTTAACCTTAAAAATAATACAATGAAATTGAAGGTGATAAGGTCAGAGACAACATCGTAGATTCTATTGTATTTATTTGTTGTATTGTATTGTTGTTAAAGTCTAGACTTTATCTTTATGGGGACAGGAAACAGAGGGGTTTTAAATATCTATTGTATGATTTATCTAAGCATACCATTCAAAACAAGCTTTGAAGTGTAAATAACAATTATTTCTACATTTCATTAGGTAGTAGTCATTGACACTATACATATAGGTAGTAGAAGTAGATACCTACTCCAATGATTTCTTTATTGTTGCTGAGCCCATAACCTGCGTTTTCACTAAGGGACATTTGTCCTGCGACCTTGCCGCCCAACGCGAAATGTCTTGCGACGTCGCAGGCGATTTCGCCCGACTTTGCTTGAGACATCTACGTGTCGCGGGACAAGTCGATGTTCTGCGAGCGTCGTCATGTGCGACTTTCGTGTTCCTAGATTCAAAGCTTGTCGGGCGACACGACGCGACGGCAATGCACAGCCGAAGTTTCTAAGACCAGAAAGAGACTTAATAATATTAGAGAATAAATTATTAAATATAGCACACGACTAGAAAAAAAAATTCAAATCAAAATTAATAAATATTTATTTTTACTAACCACACTGACACGTGCTAGTTATAAGCAGCAATATTTTGTGAGAGGTAAAGCAAATAGAAACGCAGCCATTTTCAGTCTTTAAGTTACTGGGTTATATTAACTATTGCTGGTCGCTTTTTAGGGTTCTGTACGTCCGAATAAAAAACGGAACCCTTATTAGGATCACTCGTGTGTCCGTCTGTCCGTCGCTCACAGTCAATTATCTCGGAATCTACTAGACCGATTAAGTTGAAATTTGGTACACATATAAATTTCTGTGACCCAACCGCAGAGGTGTGACGTGAATAGATGAAATCTGTATATGGGAGGTCATTTTTGGGGGAAGGTGGAAAATTAAAAAATTTTTTTTGAAAACTGCATCGTGTGACATATATCAAACGGAAGATCTTGTTGTGAAGATCTTAAATGTATTTTTTTGTAATTTTAAAATAAATAGTTTCCAATTTATTCAAGAAAATCGACAAAAATTGACCACCCCCCTCCCCTTATCTCCGAAACTACTGAACCTAAAATTTTGAAAAAAAAATACAGAAATTAGTTTTCTACTTATAGATTATAGGAAAACCTATAAGCGGTCCATGATATTAAAATAACATGGTAAATATTGAGTGAATATTGTGCGGATAGGTAACATCGTACGGAACCCTCTTTACGCGAGTTCAGCTCGCACTTGTCCCGTTTTTTATGTTAAGGTGGACAGACACGCTGGCGGTCCACTTGATGGTGGGGCCTACCGTCACCTATAACACAAACAACGCCACAGATGCTGCAAGTGTCCTGGCGACCATAGTGAGATTAAGGATTAGGGATAAGAGAATCCGAATTTAAAATCTTTAACTTCATATTAGTGTAGATACTAGATACCGAATAATAATTGTTGAGGGGCATAATTTATGTCGGCGAACATAACTATTGCCACGAAAATGGAGATTTACTTCTCATAATCCGTGCCAGATAACGGTCGGCGACCTCGTGGACCGAGACCGGCTATATGACTCCATACATATGAAGAGTTTTATGCAATCCATCGGCACTTCAACGAATTGCAATATCGATACAACACGCGATACGTAGTTATTTTCAACGTGAATGATAATAAGGGCCGTTGATGAGTGAATGAATTTACTAGTGACAGAGGTCTCGCTGCTGAACCAGCAGTTCACGGCTACCCAGTTATAGAAGATCTAAATGAAATGACAGCACATAATTATGCTTTTGTGTTTCTTCGGTGAATAAAAAATGCCTGAGTCAATTTCTCTATCTCCACCGTGATCATTATCCTTTATCCCATCAAGTCAAACAGCGCATTTCCATCCATCCTCCCTGGCGACGCTTATGTGTTTCAAAGGGTATTACACTATTCTAACCTTTATAACAAAGGTTATTGAGGGACATGTAAAGTTAGGGTAAGAAAAGATTCGTCACCTGAACCTGAAAGTCGACATTTGCTGACAGTTACCAGTCATGCCAAAATTTCATTTCAAACGTCTGTCAGTTGTCTGCTTAGTGCTTTAGTTTCAAAAGGTACTAAGAGTGTACGACTTGATAAAGGAATTAATTTGAAAACTGACGATGGTTTTCGTACCCCGACTGTACTTACTATAATTGTTTTTAATTATTCATGATAACTTTAAAAGGTGAAGTAGGAGTCTAGTCTAGTTTTTTCTAAGGTAAGTAAGCTTTAAGTTAGGTTTCATTTTCATTGGTCGATAAGGTCGATCGGCATGCGGGAAGGACATTCGCTTTGATAGAATGGTAAGCGTACTAACCTACCATAGACTAACAAATAATGTTGTGTAGAGCAATTAACTATTGTGAATCAGACAACTGTTTGTGATTGCGCTTAGTTGTGTCCGTTGCTGCACCCCGCATGCTGTATATCGGCCGAGTTACCGACCAATGAAAAAGAGGTTGACCTTGAAATTTATCCATTATTATTATAGTTTCTATTACATCGTATTTATAAACTCTACGGTCGAACAATGTATAAAAAAAGTGTTTAAAATATTTTTAATACAATTGCAAAGTTAAGGACATCTATGAATAGACGAGGCCGACACACTCCCCCTTTTGACGTAACAGATAGATCGACACTGACGTCGCATCCACTGTTTGGGGCGCTTAGAATTAGAACGTTAGGGAAAATAGCTGATAATGTCTGTTGGTAGGTACTTTTGGAGATAGACTTGGAGTCTACTTCGAGACGAAATTAAATGGGCAATGTTTAGATGATTGTCCCTGACTCTGTGACCAGAGTTTTGGGGCTGTCAATTTACATTTAGCGCTTGGTTTATTCGCCTCCGGTTTATAAACCTTATCTCGTTACGATCTAAGATGTTTATAAAGTTAGTTCCGGCTTATTACCACTTTATCTAAATCTCAATTTGCCTTAGTCCCAAAATGTTTGAAATTTAGAATAACTGAATTTTGCAAATTGCAAAATATCTCGCGAACCGTGTACAATCTCGACTTCACATATTTTAATTTATTACATTGTTATTACATATAATTAATTAAATATATTGAATTTAAAAGGGGTATAAAATATAACTAGCCTATCTTATTCTTTTTACGAAATAGACATCCTGGCTGGTGACAATTTCATATGAGAGTTTACATACGTCATACCTTACTACTTTGCTAGTGTATGTACGTACTAAGCTCTGGAAATATTTATTCTTTCAATGTCTTATAAAATTCTGACATTGATATTCTCGTTTTGATTGAGACTAAACCTTTGATTGTCTCTCTAGAAATGGAGGATGAATAATTAGAATTTAATTGAAATTATTCATCGCGCTACAAAAAGTCTATAATCATCTGTACGCAGTGAGGTCGGAGGTGTGCAGCCGATTAGATTAGTGGCTAAATGATTTTAAAAATTTGATTCTATTCAAAAATCAGGACAATTAAAAAAACCGGGAATATATCCTAAAAGTCCGTACATGGCAAATAAATCCAGAAGGATTATAGTAACCTCTGGGCTTGACAGTTGACTTTTTTTCGTCCAACGTTTCCAATATTAATGTCTTTATCACTGACTGACTACATATTCGAAGAAACGTCTCTTCTCGAGCTTCATCGCGCGATATTATCGCGCGTGTATGTAAGATAAAAATTTATGTGTCGCGTGTATGTAAGATAAAGATAACAATTTTGGAAGTAATTTTGCAGTGTCCACCCTATTTCAGTAGTATCTCGACATTTATTAACTTACGATTTTAAAGTATTGAGCCATAGGGTCTCATTGCTTCACATACAAGTATAAATATAGGCTTTATTCTTTATTGTTGATATTACTAAGATTCGAATTCAATTTGGAATTTCATCACAAAAAGCTGACAGTTTCGTCGCACAACCTGGCTTAGCTAAATTTGCCTTTAATTTGTTGCTAGCAATGCAAATACCTCACTGACGACCTTCTGATCGATCCTACTGGAAAATTACGGGATAAACCAGCAGTGGATTTGCTACAGCTGAAATGATGATGAGAATTGAGCTGAATTGCCACTGGGACCTCATTTTTTAAGTTGGGTAATTTTTGTCGAAGACCTATTTCGAGTGATTTGATTACTTGAATTTGATTTCGTATTAGAGACAATATAAACCTTTTCAATTTATTGGTTGCGAAAAGTTACTTTTAAATTGGACCAATTGATAGCAAATGATAGTTTATTGACCACATATTAATGTCGAGATAATAGGTACATAGCTACACCATAAATTGTGATGGAAGGTATGTTGATTTTTAACTTGTTATAGGAAATAAGAATGAATTGGCGGTGCTACCCCATGCTATTAGTTAATTATTAGGGAAAGGCGTACGGAATATTATTATTATTTAGGTCATTTCTGATGGATTTGATTATCTAATATAGTGTCCGAAACTTAACCGATATGGAGATATTAAACTTTAAAATTTTTTTTTAAAAGAAATCCTTTTTTCTTTTCTTTTATATAAATTTTTTTTGGGATTGGAGCTCCCAGAATCCGATTTTTTAATATTTTTAGTTAGAAGGCATGTCATTTATTAAAAAATTATTAACAAAAATTAACAGTTTAAAAATACTGGTCGACAATGTTTAGACAATGGTGAGTAAGGGATGCCAGAGCCCATTTCCTTATCCCCTCCTAATCCCTTATCCTTAATCCTACTGTAGTCGGCAGCGCACTTGCAGCACCTGTAGCGTTGCTTGTGTTATAGGCGACGGTAGCCACCTACCATCAAGTGGACCGTCAGCCTGTCTGTCGACATAACATAAAAAAAAAAAAAAAAAAAAAAATTTAAGAATTTTCACTGTTTTTAACTTTGAAGGGCTTTTTAAAAAATTAATGTATCGAAAATATTCTGCAAATAACTTTAAAAACTTCTACGTCTCTTTAGCTATATAAAAAAAATTAACACTTGCTATTAAATTGGCAAAACATTGATGAAATAACAGTTAAGGTAGCAGAGGGTAGTACATTTTTTTTTAAGGTAAAAATAGCGAAACTACGTAAATAAAAAAAATAGTGAGGATTGTGGATAAAATTTTACGAATTTTTGCTTACATATGTCGTGGCCTCTGTAGCACGGTGGCCCCCATATAATTGATACGGCTGATATGGCTGTAGCTACGCCAGGCCAGGGGCCAGTTACCTATACAATTTATTTTTTATTTACTTTTGTTAGCGTTGGCAACACTGTGCGAGTGGTAGCAACACGGGTGGTGTATGTGGGCAACTCTCAACTAGCGGTGACAGACGAATACGGGCGGTAAACAAAGCGGTTGTTGGGTGTCGTACGTCCACCTACTTTATAAATTGATTATATGGTGTACCCCGAAGTGTGAATCCTTAATAATATCAGAAGTGGAACCCAATGTTCATCAGATGCATTCAATAAGCGAAGTTTCGTTTACTGGAGTACATGGAAACATAAATTGTTGTAACTAAGCAGAACCAACTGCTCGGTAGCGTCAAGAATGGTATAATTCTACATTTGTATCTTCAAAAGGGTATGTTTTGTTTTATTACTTACTATGAGCTCGCATCTTCGTAAACCGATTGGAAAATCGTACGGGAACGATTTCAGACCTACTTGGTCAAATGTATTTGTAGATTTGAGTTCGATTCGCGATTTATGAATATTTTGACTTTCGTGTACAGAGACGTTATGTGATTTTACTGGTAATACTAAACAATATTAATATAATATACAATAGTAATAATAATATGTACAAAAAATATGAGTGGGTAGACTCGGGTTCGGCTCCCGTTTTATTTCGATCCTTATCACTATTAATGTATATCTATAGCCACGGAGTTTGGTGTCTATTTTAAGGTGTTTTGTTGAAAATGAGAACTCTACGAATTTATATTATCTAATGACGTGTCGTTTGGTAGTTTCTACTGAGAGGTTTACTTTTAACTTTCCACTATTTTTATGTTGAAATCTTATTTCCCTTGTGTTCGTCTTACTATTTCTCTCGTACAGTCAAATGTAAAAACATGTACCTACCTACTTACTTACTGACATGTGCGTTTTGAGAGAATCATGAAATATATAATATTTTTCTTATCATTAACACGTCTTCACAAATGTTCCAAAATTTGGTTAATTTTAGCATGAGCAATGATATGTCCCAAAAATAGACACTTACAGACTATAAGTTTTGAAAAGCAAAAGAATTTGTATAAATGAAAGTTTTTCCTTTTAATCGAATGAGTATAAAATACAGACTTTTAGAAGATATTATTATTACATGGTACAAATGATATCATTACCTATCTTAAATATATTAAAACGTATGCACGCATATTAATGACAGCTTATATGTGTTGTGTATATTTAATATAAATGTTTATAAAAAAAAACATACTTAGGAAACGATTCTTTGGATATATAAGTGTCTATTTAGGCACTTGACTCTACCTTTTCCTTAGTTATCAAAACATTGCAGGAAGAAATCAACTTTTAAATTATTTCATGAGATAAATGTAGTATTAAAATGAACATAAAAAAAAATCTTTAAATACAATGTGATACACACTAGAAATTGTTATTGTACCTTTACTTTGTTGTACCTATAATTTGTAAAGGGTAAAGCAGGAACTCATCACAGCTAACTCTGAAGTTGATGATTTGAGAACTGAGCTTATCTTATTTTATCGCCTTTGGAGACGTAGGAACCGTGGTGTCGCTTTAGTTCTTTATTAATAACAATCTTTGCATTGACCATGGGTATGGTAGTTCATTATAATTGCAATATGATAATCAGCGTGCACTTAATATATATACAGTTAAGGATTACATTTATACGCACTTGTGCAAATTGATTGGGTTAATCAAAATTAAGAGTAGTCCGTCCATATTTGTGTAGCCTTCTGATACCTTGTGTAGTGACATAAATTTCCATCCATTCCATTGACGGCCTCAGTGAAATATTTGCACAAAAAGTTTCAAAAAATATGGGTTATACGTCAACTCGCAGGCAATTATTAATTACTAAAGCTAGATGGTTATAAATTGACGCCGTCATATAATAATAATAAAAAAAGAGAGGCTGCATTTGTATTTTATTGTAGTAAGGACAGAGAAATGTTAAAATTTTAACATTTCTCTGGACAAAGGTTCGACTTTAAAAATTTTGAAGCCGCTTTAAAATCATTATCGAGAGGGAAATAGTGCCATATAATTTTTGTTTGCGAAAGGAACATTAAAAATCTTAAAGGTTGTACAAGAACCCTGAGTCGTCTGAAGTACCTATACAAAATAATGAGCTGAATGAGACCTGCGAAACACTAAATTATTCGTTGATACTTCTTATCATCTCTATTTTTCGTATATCAAGGTAATTGGAATAATAATTGTAAATGGCAAAAATAATTAGATCACCAAGGACAAAGTGTGTAAATATGTCACAAAGTATATCTAGGTGGTGATAGTACAAACGTCAGCCAGCTTCTAACCGAATTAATTCAATTAATTTCAATAATATCAACCGACACACTTGTAACAGAAAGCACCAAAATGACACTTCCCCTTGCCCCTCTTGCGTATGCGGCATTGAGTCATCTCATCTGTTGGACGAACTCGTTGGTGTTGTCTATTTTGTCAAAACTATATTATAAATTGAAATAGGTACCTAACCTTATAATAATTTTGTGTTATCATTTAATGGTGATGGAAGAATGGACGACGACCTTAGAAATTCATTAAACGCGTGGAGCTTGTCACAATATGCAGATATTTCTGAAGATAAGTGCACGATGGGACAGTACATCAATGACATTGACACTGGAGATGTATCTGTTAAAAGAACCCTACGTATGGCATGATGTCAATGGACTCTCGGTATTTGATAAAGTAGGAGTTGACGAAATGCACGACTTTTTGGAAGGAGTTTGCAAGAATTATATTATGTTGTTTTTAGTGTCCGCATAGATAAATGTGTTACCAGATTTTTCGTAAGAGACTTTAAATAATAGAATAGAAACATTTGATTATGATCCCGATAAAAGTAATAAATCTATCAACATAAGTCCTACTGATCACCTGCGTTCAAACATTATTAAAATGTCAGCTTCTGAAATGATTTGTTTTGTCTAGTAGGTGATTTGATTTCGGAAAATGGTCCTATTTGGCAACTATAAGACAGATTTTGGATATCTTAACTTCACATGCCGTATACTTGAGAGATATCGACGTACTGTAAAACATTGACACCTATATTTCATTTCATACTTCACTACCCTGAGATGTTGAGTAAATTTGGCCCGTTAAATGCCATTTCAACTACTATAAGAGTTGCGTAGTAGCGCCTACCATTTCAATAGTAATAACTACAATACTTATCTAGTAACAGATACAAAACGTTCTGGTATATATTACTAAACAATTAAGGATAGTTTAATATAATATGAAGTAAACTTGTTCTTGTTGACAAAATGAGAAGTTTAGTATCTACCACCTACTAAAGGAATATCTCGTTGAAATTACAAACCTTACTATTGTCAGGAACTAGAAAATTGTAGTAGACTCCATTTTGTATAGTTACAAAACGATTCTCGCTGTCACAAATAGCACGAAAATTATTGTTGAGTAAAACAGAACTTTAGTAATAACAACGAGAGTTTTTCTCCGTACATCATCTGCAAAACGTTAAGATATTTTAAACTTGATATTTTATCATCATAGTAGAATTAATACAATAGTACATCTTCTACCATATAATATGGTAACAATAGCAATTCTATATTTCTTGCCCCTACAGATAGATTTGAAATATTTACTATTACTAAAAATCGCTAAATAATGCTAGTTCTCTAGATAATGACGAAATTAACAACAAAATAATGAAATATGTGCTCAGTGGTTAGCACGCCTCTATCATAAATGTATTTTTTTGAATGGAGACGGTACACTTCCTACACTGCGACTCAAAAAAATTGGAGGGATCTAAAGAACTACCACCTAACCAATAACACTGATTTCAGTAACGACTTAATGATTAGGTTAAAAAAAATTAATTAAAGTAAGATGGTGCAGTTGGTAACCTATAAAATAAAATATGTATACACATCTTCAAGTGACAGACAAAGGTGAAATTATAAAAAAATAAAAGTATATAATATTTAGAAGTCAGGATAATTAGGGATTGTAATTGAGATTTCTGATGCCAGTCTGGCCTATGATATAGTAGACAGGTTTGTGTATGCCCTGTTGCTTGACTGCATCTAAAGAAGCAGTGATCAGTGCTTATAATGGTTACGTTTCTTCGTTATTAAAACACTGCTTATTGATGTGGGGTATCTTAATCGAGACAATAGGAGTATAATTTGGGGCACGAAACAAGATGTATCAGAGCGGTATGTGGCGCGGGCTCTATGGAGGGCTCTAAGGTTACATATACTCCCATTACATTATTTGTATAAATAAAGGCATTGTGTATGTTTGTCCGAACATATGTCCAAATTGTTTTGTCAGAATTGCAACATAGGTTCCAGGATAGCTACGCAAGGTGAGTTATTGCAAATATTATAATGTGTATAGCAGCACTGTAACATAGCAGAAACGTTTATGTGATTGCAATTAAGAGGCTCCACGCCATCGATAAGAAAGAATCACTGCCTTGTTCTCCGATTCAGCTCGTTCAAACATAAAGACAATGTAACAAAATATATATATATGTGATTTTTATAAATTTAAGAGTAAAATAAAAGCAGTGGATATATTACACAAACTTATTATTGTTGCAAGGAAAAAATAGACATTACATTTCTCAATACCTTAAACCAACTCAATTACAGTTTTTCTACATTTTGACATACAAAACAAGATTTGACTTTAGAACGAAACCGTTGTGGCCAGGACGTCTGATTACTACATATGTAACCTACAACAGTGATACATAACTTCTATATTTTTGACGAGGCATTTTTGTTTTGAGTATTATGGTTTACGAGAAATTAAATAGAATTTTGATGTATTGCTTTGTTGCAAGGGTCGATTCAGCTTGGTTGTTTCAAGAAGTAATGCAATGTGTATATGTATGGTCAAATGAAAGAGTTTCATTTAAACTATAAATGACACGAACAGGTTTCATTTAATTCAATAGTTTCAGAAAAACAAAGTTTTCTTTGGATATTTTTGAGTAGCGAATGCCCCTAGCGAAAGCCTGTTGTAGAGAGCCCAGTTGCTCAAGGTCATTCGCGTAGTAGAGGACGTTAACTGTCCAGTGGAGATTCTATATTTAAGTAGGAGAGATTTGACATAATGGTTGTTGGACTGTTGTTGTTGTGACACTCAAGAATTTGATAGTGAAACATGTAAATTCATTTATTTGTTAGAATAGGACATAATTAGTTATTATAGAAATGGGAAAATTTATAACAGATTAAAATAATAATAATAATAATAATAATAACTACAGATACTTGCATGCCCTTGTCGGGTGGAGCGTGATTAGTACTGTAATTGCTGTGTATGAATTGAAGTTTTGTAGACATCAGAATAAGATGTATTTATTATTTAAATATTAAAAGAACAAACTTTGACAAGAAGTCCAGGTTTTCACTATAAAGGGATGCAATAAGTACGCAGTTCCTGCTGACCATATCAAATTATGAACAATGTTACATTCCTTTCCGACCGATAGCGAGACCGATGAAGGTTCATGTAACACTCATTCTAATTAAAGCGAAATTGGCTAAGTGATAATATGGACAGTTGATTACGATGATTTTGGGAGTAATGATGAGTTTAAAGTCAAATATCAATTGCATACAGGCACAACCTTCCCACCCCCTCCCTATCCTTACCTGATCTAGGTGAAGGAGCTGGAACCTGATTTAGGCAAACAGCACCCACAAGCAACGGGACTAGAAAAGGAGGAGGCCGAGATCCAACAGGACGAGCGGTACCCATTTTTATAAGATTACAAGTAAAAGAGGCCGAGATCCGTAATAAACGGATGAGCGGTACTTACATATATGGAACTAACTGGTGAAGGAGGTCGACACCCAATGGGGTGAGCGACACTCACCTAAGTAATTCTAATCAAGTGAAGGAGGCGAGATCCGTAATAAACGGATGAGCGGTACTTACATATATGGAACTAACTGGTGAAGGAGGTCGACACCCAATGGGGTGAGCGACACTCACCTAAGTAATTCTAATCAAGTGAAGGAGGCGAGATCCGTAATAAACGGATGAGCGGTACTTACATATATGGAACTAACTGGTGAAGGAGGTCGACACCCAATGGGGTGAGCGACACTCAACTAAGTAATTCTAATCAAGTGAAGGAGGCGAGATCCGTAATAAACGGATGAGCGGTACTTACATATATGGAACTAACTGGTGAAGGAGGTCGACACCCAATGGGGTGAGCGACACTCACCTAAGTAATTCTAATCATGTGAAGGAGGCCGAGATCCCTGATGAGCGGATGAGCGGTACTCACCTAGGTAACCTCAATCACGTCAGAGAAGCCTGGATACAGAAGGGGTGAATGACGCCTGTATGGTATGTTGACTTTACTAGATAAAATGCATTTAACTATGGAGGAGACCGAAACCTAAGAAAGGTAAGCGGTACCCATGACCATCGTGAATTAGTAACTTGTTGTGCGAGTCCGCTAATTATAATAAAATGTTTGTTTTAGATTATAAAATTATTAAATAGGATTGTACAAAAATTTAATTTCGATCGAAGCCAAAATCTATAAATAAGCGAATGAATAAGTTATTCCTTCTGTTTAAATTATAAACAGTAGAGAATATATATCTAATAATATTGTATTTTGTTTTGTTATTATCATATGTATTCGTATTACAACTTATCAATAAGGACTATCCTATCAAAGTGAACCAAACTGCACACAGCGCACAATATCTTAGTTTACGAGTTCAGCGCCAACAAATAACGCAACTCATTTTATATAATATTTAGGTGAATCCAGAATAAGCTTGATATGATATTCCTTGTTTGTTAAATGTAGTCTACTTTGTTATATCAATATTTCTTAAACATGTATCGCAATAGTGTAGATACGAAATATTCATTAGTTTAGAGAGTTCAGTGCTAACAAATAATACAATTCTTTTAAAATGATATTTATTTAGAATAAGTCTGATATAATATTTTTTTTTTTTTTTGTGAATGTATCCTATTTTGTTATACCAATAAATGTATTCTACCTTGTTATACCAATAAATTCTTAAAATGGTATGTGGACATACGACAAAACCATGGATGGCCGGGGGGATCCGGAATAGGGCCATTCCTAGACCAGGACGGCCGAACTGTTAGCGTTGGCAACACTGTGCGAGTGGTAGCAACACGGGTGGTGTATGTGGGCAACTCTCAACTAGCGGTGACAGACGAATACGGGCGGTAAACAAAGCGGTTGTTGGGTGTCGTACGTCCACCTACTTTATAAATTGATTATATGGTGTACCCCGAAGTGTGAATCCTTAATACTTTATAATATTAATTTCTTTACAGAATTACATATTCACGATTAAGTCCACGCAAACGAAGTCACGGGCGTTGCCTAGTCTAGTTATATTTTTTAATAATATCGATTTAAAGCTTTATGGTAAAACTTTTTTACATACGAGTATTTTTTTACAAAATGCGTATGAAACAGATATTGTGTAGTACATATATGTAAGTATATTGATACACTAGTTTGGCACTATTACCCGGAATTCGTACAGACACGCGTACTATAATCTGACAAAATAACACGCAACTCTTGGCAACTGTTGTCTTACAAAATCTTATATTTTCTAATGTCAAGAACAAAGTCCACCCTTTTAATGTGAGCGATCTAGTTTGTCATTAAGGTTTTAAGGCTCGTTGCCACACTCTTAAAACCATAAATATTGGTATAGGCATGGTGATTCAGTCATTTGGAGATTTCGAATAAATTAAATAATCATTGGATATTTTTTATAGCCGCGCGACTTTGTTCTAGAATAGCGCGTTATTACTTCAATTGACTTAACTTTTTTGTTTGTAAACCGATTGGAATGAAACAAACACTAAATGTTATGGAAAGCTGGCTACAATACATCAGTGAAAACCGCATGCAAATAGGTTGAGCCGTTTTTTGAGATTAGTGTTCACAAAAGCACAGACAGACAAAAATTCTAAAAACTATTTTTTTTTGACCTCAGTAACATAAGTATAACCTTTACAATTTGATTTTTTGAAAAACTTACGATTATACTATTATATGTATTGAAATTTGGTGGAAGATATTAAAATTCAAAATGATGATAAGCACCATTTGGACAAAAACCTAGGTGAGGTTGCTGACAGTTGAACTTCGTATAAAATAATATGCCTTTAACATATTCATAAATATGTATTTATATTGGATCTTTAATAAACTAATATGAAACTTTAGAAAATGCAGAATAAATACTTTAAAAAAATCAGAATGTGTATGTATAAGGCTTTTATTTAATTAGGAACATAATTAATTGTACTTGCATTTTACTTTCACTATTTATATTAGTGTGTTTATTTTTTGTATGAAAATTTAGTTCAATTTATATGATTATACATCTAAATAAATAAAAAAGAATGAACCTATAAAATTCAAGAGAAGTTGGATCCAGAGAGGTGGCCATTATTTTTTATTTTTTTTTCAAATATTCATTGAAGCCCGAAGAGGGTTTCCATGTATAAGAAAAATGCAAAAGAGTATATGTGTTTGCAGTTGATTCAAAGAAGTTCTTTTATTAGATGGCTAAACAAGTAAATCTATTTTCTTTAATACAAGCAGAAATAATAGTTTTATAACACACACAAAGAACTAGGCTAAGATAGGACCAAATCAGGTCAAATCATTATCAGCTACATTGACTGATGGCTATATTGATAACAATGCTTCACATCTCTCTTGTCATCCCTACAGTAAAATTATTATTTTTTACTATAAATTATTACTTTCAAGTACTTATAGGCAATTAATTTACAGTGTCACGATTATAGCATTAGGTATTCACATTGCATGGGTAAATTACCATTTTAAAACTTGGTTTAAATATAAAAAACTCACCTTTTTGTAAATTTCAAAACTGGTGAACTGAGTGGCGGCATATGGGAAAATTCGGACCATTTGCGCACCATTACCCTTATACAGAGCAATCAAAGACTCCTTCTTTACAATAGCAGTCAACCCTCCAAACACACCATGGTGTTTATAATGTGATGATTGTGCCTGAAGAAGAATCTTGATTCTATCTAATGGTGCCACTGTGGTTTTAGCACACATTCCTGCCACACCTATAAATTATTCAAACTTTCACTAACTAACTTCTAATAACACAAATAGATATTTATTTGTTGCAGTATATTAATAGTTCATATTAAATGAATTTTAAATGAATTATTATAAAGTTTAATCATCTTCAATTTTAGAAGAAAATAACTTACTGGTATAAAATATTCAAATATTTTTTGTCATCAACTGCCTATATGTCCCTACTGCAGGGGCACAGGCCTACCCTTTCTACAAGGGTGTATGGGCTATATGGTCTACTTATGGTTTCTGCCACCAGATGGGATGCCCAAATGACTGCGGAACGTAGTATGTCACGCAACTACTTTCCAGATCCAGAAGAAAGCCAACTTTGAAAAGTTAATTTCCAAGGTTGGCCCTGCCGGGAATCGAACCCACGACATCAGAGATGGAGTGTTAAGATTAAGGCAAGCATTGAAGCACCGTCCACTCATCCAAAGGGCTCAACAATGGTGAAATTAGGTTCTCTTGACAAGATGGTGATTAATTAATTACATACCTCCAGCAAGCAAATTCTTCAGAATAAAATCAAGATCGGTTTTCTGGTCAATTTTAAGAGCCATTTTTGGAATGTTGAAAAATAAATCAGAAATTAAGTAACGTAACTGATTTCCAGATAAGGCTCTCAATACAAGTACACGGCTATTTTTTTTAAATACCACACTGTACAAAAGTAATTTGTAAATGAAAACTCTAGAGCATATCCATGTTTATACTATTTCCGTAAATCATACATTTAACCAAAGAACAGTTATTATTATTTATCCACGTATTAACAACTTTCACTTGTGTAAAAGAGAATCAAATATTTCACTAACTGGGCGTTTTATAAATATAATAACATTAGGAAATAATGGAAACTCAAATATTGTTACAACGGTCTTCTCATACAGAGTTTCAAATGTTAATTACGATTTGTAAACATTTTTTAATAAAATACAAGTACAGGACGGCTCACGACTGACGGTCGGCAACAGAGACAGACTGATCAAGATCATCAACTGACTGTCAGCTGTCAGTTAACGAGGAAATGGTTGAAAACTCAGAATTTATTTAGTCATTGGCATGGAAGTATTATATAAGGAATAAGCTCTATCTATGCATCTTGCAGCTAAAATAAAGAAAATTAAACCTTATGCTAAGGTCGTAAGAGTCTTGTTGCGCGCAAAATAAAAATGAATCCGAGTGAGAGGGCCACCACTGAACGCTGTGTCCCGTTCTATAGAGTTGCCAGAGTTAAGTTGGTAGAAATGGTAGAAAAATATGCGATTGATGTAATGTAATGAAGTAAAAACATTTACTTCTAAAATGTTTCTAAATATAAATAATAATTTATTACCGACATGTTAAAGCAATATTATTTGTTGCTACGTGTAAAACCTTATTAACGCAAAAATTTTGCGATTGGCGTATAGGTTTTCTTTTATTTGTATGAAATACGGACACCTGACCTGACAACCCCACATGAAATCGCCGACTCTGACGTCAATGGCGGAAATTTTTAATTTCGTGATATTTTTGAAGAATTTTAATTAAAATGGGGAGAATTTGTGTCGTGGAGGCTTGCGGAAGCGAGTATTATCCTGATTGTGGTTTATCTTTTCACAGGTAATAGTTTTAAACATAATTTGTTAGTGAACAATTAGGGTGACCATGCATGACTATCCAATCCTAGTTCAAGAACAAATAACTTAAATACCTATGCATTTTTTATTCCTTTCTCTATTAACATAACGGGTTCAATTTAGGATTTCCTAAAGATCCTAATGTTAGGGAAATATGGATAAATACGGCGACGACATCCACGTGTCGACAGGTACCCCTTCGCCGAGCCACCAGGCCACGTGGCATCACTTCGGCGTGGTCTGTGTGCTTTGTGTCTACAAGTGAGTGTTTAAGAGCATCCCCCGCCTTCTGCGAGGAAGATCAGGACCAACCTTCTAAACTAAATTGTTTTCTCTTTCATGTATAAATTTTCATTTGTTATATAGTGTGTAAATTTATTGGTATAGTAAAGTGTTGTGTGATTGAACTTGGCTTTCTTTTGTCTAAGTCCACCCCAGGTAGTTGGCGCCCTGAGAGTTAACACTGGTCTCGTGTAGTGTCTACCCCTGAGTTTCAGTCGGTGAGTAACGGTTGGAACGCCTGCGGAGCCCTAACGCCCCGCAGAGGTTTCGCGGTTACAAACTTAACTGTTTTTTTCTTACCTAATTAATTAAATATACCACAATAGGTAGCTTATCGTAATTTTATCTCAGTCCAGCTGCATGTCGTGTCCCACAAGGACCAGTAGGTAAGTACCTACCTATATGACGCGAGTGTGAAAAGCAAGCAAAAACAGGAAATGTATAGTACCGCAAAGGGCAAGTTTATCATTAGCATCTTCGATTAAAATCCATCTGAAGCAATGATCTGCTGACGTCAAATCACAAATCATTTTTTATAATTATTGTCCTTAAATCATATGTCAATATATTCACCATCGCCAGAGAGGGATAAGAGGTACAGTTACTGATCTCTCTTTCGGCTTCAATTTTGCGACAACAGGTCATTCCTGTTGTATATAGTACTTATTACTTCCATGGTCATTGGTTGAAAAGTTTGTAACGTCAAGTCAAAGTCAAATGTGTGACAGTGACAGCATCTGGGCTTGTTATTTAAAAAACAATTATGTCAAGTCAACACTGCTTACTTTATTGTCACTGTCAAGAAAGAATTTACTACAAGTCACGTGCGTTTCGTTTTCTTTAAAAAAATATGTAAGCAAATAAAACACCTAAGAAAAGTCTTTGTATTTTAAAAATTATTTTAAATTAGAAAATGTATGTCACTACTAAAGTATAAAATCATTGAAACGAACGCCATTACTTCCAACCAATTCATTTAATTAAAAAATGATGTACTATAATTTTCAAAAGTTAGGGCTAGTCGTAAAAAAGTAGAAAATTAGCTAAATATATTCATTAAAAAAAAAACAGAATTATTTATAATCATGTAAGACGTTCGGTGTTCGTTCAGAAATTCAATTCCCGAATAGAGCCTTTGGTTTTCATTGATCTTACTCTTGAAGGTCACCTTGAAAAAGCGCGAAACACGAAAGCTATTCACATTTATGAGCGGCAAACCAAAAGCGTTTCAGACGCTGCTTTTAATACATGTTCATCGGCACGTGTTTTAAATCAAGTTTCAAATATAAAGTAAATAAACGAGGCGCACTCGCTCAGTGCTTGTTTCGTCATACATGAGAACGTTGCATGGATAACAGTTATTTCATAGTTTTCCCGATAAATAATTGTATTGTTCGAGAAATTTTTGAATTAAAGCTGTAGTGAAAATGGATGTTCCTGCTAAAGGGAATATTTTGGGACGTGAGTAAATAATTTTTATTATTTAATAGTGATTAGCGGCGATATTGTGATACTTATTTTAATGTGTTGCACTTATATTTCATACATTTATAAAGAGTTTTAATACTTTGTTGTTTTTTTTTTTAAACTCATTTATGGTATCTAATAAATATTTTACCGCCAGTATACCTATTCAAATGAGACCAATATTTGTAAGTAGTTATAGATTGCTAATATTATATGACGATCCTCTCCGAAGCCGGTCTATTTAATTAAATAAAAAATATAGAAGCAAATACTATTAGAACCATTATTTTATTATCCCCCGACACCCGACGCAAAAACGGTTTGTTATAAGTTTGACCTGTGTGCCTGTCTATCTGTGTATCTGTCTATGGCATTGTAGCTTGCAAAAGGATGCACCGATTTCGATTAGTTTTATTTTTTGTTTGCAAGCTGACGTGATGAGATGGTTCTTAGCTATAGTTTATGAAGATCTGTTCAGGCGTTTGAAGATCATCAGCCCATTTCTGTGACTGCGGTACACCCAACTCCTCAGAAAATTACTGCAGATATAGCGTGTTTGGGCTCAATAGAAAGTCGGGGGATACTTTGATTTGCATAATTTACTATTATCATAATATCTTCTTTCTAACATTGTTACTAAAACCATAGATAAAATACTACTTAAATTTTATCTATGCTAAAATACAGCTTATCATAATATTTTAAATCTATTTTTGCATAGTTATCGATATCGCAAACTAATAAGTACCTAAATCGCTTTGTTTTATACAATACCTTAAATTAGATGTCTGAAAAACAGATTAATCATTTATCTGTCTGTCTATTTAATAGAATAAATTAGTGGTTGACACACGTTTGTGTAGTGCTTTGTTATATCGATATATTGAAACCACATAGAGCTTGTTTCCTGTTTCTGAATTACACTTATTTTTTTCTGTGGATACATTTTCTTACATTTATTACTTACTTAAGTTCGAATTTGAATATTCGATTTATTTGCGATTTGTCGGCTCACGGTTGACCCACCCACATTGCATTCTAAGTGGAAATGTCTCTCTTAAAGCAGGAAAAAATTTTTACACGTTAAGTAGGTATATATATTTACTTACTGTGTTTGAGGACATAATACTAATTATCATATGTACAATTCGGCAACAGACCCAAAGATTTAATAATTCATAAATGGCTTTAATGGTAGGCAATTAGTTATACTTAAACAATGAATTGGATAGTCTTAAATTTATTTAAAACTTTAATGACAAACCCCTATCGCTTTTCTTTTATTTCCTTTTCCTCTCTTAAACCTAATAGGTATTAGAGGCGGATGATAAAAATTGAATTAGGTTTTATAAATATTTACCTACCTATTAAAATCATCATAATCAGCAGCAGCAGCAGCCTATTATATGTCCCCACTGCAGGGGTCTAGGCCTACCCTCTCAACGTATGGGCTATATATAGGCCAATCACCAGAGACACAAAAATTGCGTTAGGTCGCAAAAAATTGCACTGTTGTAATTTTTTGGGATGTTGTTAGGATAGATACCAATAGTGTAAAACCAAATTTGCAGCTTCGAAAGACCTGTGCTAACTGCATAGTGCCCAGAAAACCTTGAAATTTTCAGACCTTTTTCAGTTTTTTCAACCGTTTTCAACCGAAGCACTGTAGGTCTAATAGATCTCGAGATAAAATTTCCCAAAAAGTTAGCCGTCTTTCAAACAAAATATCGTCTAAAATATTACTTCTACGAGGTTGTAGAGCAGTTATTTAACTTTAATTTATGCACAAGAATAACTCTGTAGGACTAATACTTCTCTGGTACTAAACTTTTCCGTAGAATGCACTTTTTAGAAGTTATTTCCCACTGCGCCACCAACGCTCTCAATAGGTTAATATAGGTTAAAATAAAATATAAGTAGTAAAGGCATGGCACACAGCCTACGTGTAACCATCCCTTTAGGGAAGATCACTGTGAATTACCAGCATGTGTGCTGTTGTGTTTCGATGAGAGAGTATAAGGGATGCCAGAGCCCCAGACTAAGGTTGGCAGCGTACTTGCAGCCCCTATGGCGTTGCTTGTAGGCGATCGTAGCCACCTACCGTCAATTGGATCGTAAGCCTAGATGACATTTAAATAATTAAAAAATAAAAATGTATATATATACATATCTGTTTATTTTTGTTAAAAAAATGAAATAGGAGATGAAATCTTCTAATTATATATTTAATTGAGACAATCAACAATTGAATTTTATGTAAATACAGGTAAAACGTCGATAAGCAAATGATATTTACGTCCTGTGACCTTTTCAAGGTCAAATAAGTAATAACTGTTGGAACGTGTAAATGTTGCCATGCTATTTCATAACTTGGTGCGGATATTACAATACGTACGAAATATTCGAAATTCAAAACGTTCTTCTTAGGCAGTATTTTTAAAACAAAAAAGATATAAGTAACACGAACATTGTTTGAGAAAAAAAGAAATAAGACGATTATTATTAGATAAACATGGTTAGACTTAAACAATATTCATACCCATATATATAAACACCTACTAGCAGACCGGCCCCGGCTTCGCACATATTTTTTCTGCAAATACAAAAACCTTCCTTGTAATCGCTCTTTCCATTAGTGAAAACTGCATGAAAATTCGTTCAGTAGTCGCGATCACACATACTTACAGAGAGACATCAGCGGCGGGGGACTTTGTTTTATAATATGTAAGGATTTAGAATGAAGAACAGTTGTTTGTTTATAAAAATTACTCACTGTGGCTAAAAAGCTTATAGCCAAATATTTTAATAAGACCTATTGGCAATAGGTATCTTTCAATGACTCAAATTAAGCTGAGCTTGTACTATGGGTGATAGACACTAGAATCTGATAAATATACGTATATGCTTTATATTGCTAAACATATAAATAGAATACACAGAAAAGACATACATACAAATGTTTGTCTCTAGCGGAGATTGAACCTGCGACCTCTGATACAGCAGGCAGAGCTATAGCCCCCGTGCTGGATAGAGTGGATAGCCGTGGCGGGTGGCGTCACAGGCGGAGCAACAAGAGAAGTTTTGTAACGCAATGCGCTTTAAAAAATCTGTATTTAATTAAAAAAAAATATTCCTTTCATTTGTTGATATTGTTAATAAGGTGAAAGCATTTCTTCGTAATGTAGGCGTAATTATAAATAAAATTGCGTTGTGATGGTTAAAATAGATTTTAGGAAGTTGATGGGAAAGGATTAAGGGGCTCTTAGACAAATGCCTAGAGGGTCCCGACATGGTAACGCTATCGCAAGATCTCTGAGGTTTCCTCTCTTCTTCGCCATGGTGGTGTTGCTGTCTGTAGGGACGTTGGCTACCTTGTTAGACTGCTTCATAACAATCTGGGATAGCACATTTTTAGATGACAGTGAGGTAGACAGTATAAAAACGTGAATATAATCTAGCAAACCTTCTCCCTCGCGCAAATATCATTGGACTGTTTTACAAACAATTTTTCTGTGATAATCTTTTCTACACTGTGATTAGATATGGGACACGAAAAAACCACAAAATTATAAGTAGGCACCGCTTATAGGAAGGCAGATAGACTGACGGTCTACTTGATGGTCGGTGACCAATATCTATCAATAGATTTATTACCACAACGCCATAGGTGCTGCGAGTGCGCTAGGATTAAGGATAAGGGATTAGGAAGAGGGATAGGGGAGACAGCGAAATTTTGTTGTTGTTCTAAGTATTCAAATTGATGTCGATATTGCTAAAAAAATATTTCATCATCATCAGGAATGTCAACCCGTGTCAACACCTTTGGAGCGAACCAATTTAATCATATAACGAAAGTAATGCGTAACGCGATCTTAGCTTTTAGGTTAATAACATGTTTCTGTAGGAAAATTTTGTGGATAATATAGAGTGGATGGCTTCCAAGGGACGAAGCTCTCTCTTGGTGAATCTTTTATCTCAATTGTATTGGGTTCATTGGGGTATAATGCTGCAATTTTATCTAAGATTCTTTGCTCAGATGATGGCGGATTCCTTAAGGAAATTATTAATATCATCTCTTAGGAACCAAGAAAGTTCAAA
Organism: Bembecia ichneumoniformis; assembly: GCA_910589475.2. Lineage (NCBI taxonomy): Eukaryota > Metazoa > Arthropoda > Insecta > Lepidoptera > Sesiidae > Bembecia > Bembecia ichneumoniformis. The sequence goes on along the minus strand of OU342536.1, from coordinate 14,035,177 downwards.
CGAGTTTTTGTGGAGGGTACCTCTCAGCAAATACCACGTTTTTTTTTACGCAAGAAATATTTGACAATGTTTCTGCGTGAAAACTGGGGTCTTAAGTCTGTGTGAATGGAATTTACCTAAATCTTAACTAGTCTTAAAATAATGCTTAATTAAAAATAATCCAACGCAATCATGTAAGATTTGGGGAGACGTCTCACTATAATTTTCGCCTCAATTAATTAATGACCAACCCCTAACAAGAATTGTCATGATTATGTAAAATTGTTAAAAAATATACTAAATAAATAATAAAGTGTCAAATAAAAATTAATAATCACTTCGCACAACATTTTGCTTACCTGACAGCTTGCAATGAAGTTTATTTAGTTGATGCAAGGCAATGAAATAACTATAAATGAATCATGCACTCGGCTATGACGTCACGTGCGTAGTCGTCCCGTAACATAATGAAAGCGATAATAACCGGCGCCATAGGTCATTGCACCTGATGTGTGAATAGATTTAACTTTATATTTATTTATTAAATACGACACAATTACCAGAGTTTTCTGTGATTTTTTTAAAAATATTCACACTAAAAAACTATTCAGGTTACCTTATCCATCTGTGATGTACGATGCAGTCTTGCAGCTGCTTTTAACCACCACCTTATGAACTCAATTACATACGTGACATATTACGAACTATATATTTGCATACCGCTTGTCGATTTTGAAATTAGATCACATAATGGTATATTAAAATATACATTATATGAATATATTAAAATATACATAAATGCACTGTAGTCTGATTCAGTGTACTGTACATAAATGCACTGTAGACAAGTTCAAATTGGTGTTAATTCCTAATAAAGCTCCTAAAAATATATGCGATAGCACAATGGATTCGGAATGATGTCTAGAAAAATGTATTGAAATGTTTTATTCGCAAATAAACAATTGAAAAAGTTATAGACAAATTAGGATAGAACGAATAGGCATTTAGTTTTTCGTTAATAACTCAAAAACCATAAACGATAACGAAAATCGAAAAAAGGGATTCTTAAATTGGAGGAAATTTCTGATGATTACGGATTCTATCTCTATTATTTATAATTTTAATTTAAGGCTGAAAATAGGCTCTTTCGCGGCCGCCTCTAAATAGAGCATATCACATTAAATATTTTTTTTATATAGATAATAAATAACAATTAAATAACAAATCTCTCAATATGTTATTTCTAGATATTCATTAGACAAGCCTCGCATGACTCGTGTCGCTTTTTCGCCTGCAACTTCAATCAATGAAAAACGTCTCTCATTTTGTTCTTTCTTTTCTTTGAATTTTTACTAAACCGGTACTTAGTATAAATAAACTTTACAACTAAACCGGTATGTTACTGACTGGAAATGCTAACGAGTTGTTTGTAAATGTAAATATCATACGGTATTTCTGTAGATATAGTAATAACTGTTGTTATAGTATCGGCAACTACAACGAATACATAAGTTTTGTTATTACCTATGTCCTATATGTTCGTAAGCACGCCGTTTGTACTCATTTTTCGAATTAGAAACCTAACTATAGGACAACTACTATATCATTTTTAATTCAAATACAAATTGGTACTTTGATGAAGTAATATAGACCGACAAGTAAAAGAAATCATAGGTTTATTGCCAATTTTCTCTTTTTGCAAGCTACCGCCTCTGTCTATTTCTCCGACAACTTCCCCAAACCACACAACTGATTTTGATAAGGTTTTCACAAATGGAAAAAGCGATAACCGAGGAATGTTGTAAAGCTGGAAACGGAAACGCCCTTATCCTATATGACAGGATATAGGATAAGGGATCATCATTATCTTAGATGAATCTTTTGTCGACTCGCCGCCTTTATTAGGTCGTTAATGCTACATCATACCACACAATACTATACTATTATTTACTGCCATTCATATTTCTGAAATATTTCTGCCATTACCACTTATCCGCCGGGTTATTACGGTGGCTTTCGTTTATCGGGATAAGATATAGAGTGGAAAAACTTCTACTGGCTTATAATTACCTAATCTATATACAAAACTTAATTTTAAAATCAGTGCACGTTCAATCGTATCTTTAATTTCCAGGCGCGGTCCCGGCGCGATACATTCTATCAGTACTGGGATCAATCGGTATGGCTATTGTTTACGGTTTAAAAGTGAACCTGTCAGTTGCCATGGTGGGAATGCTGAATCACACGGCGATAAGACTGGCCGAAGCGAATGAGTCCATTCACAGTCTAACGGACGCTGCGATGCCAGTTGTGGAGGAATGCGAATCTTCGTCTAGCTCTCGTAACGCTACGGTAAGATGTGCATATATTTTAAAATCACTATTACACATTTCATTTCAAAACTATGTAACTTGAAGCGAGTCTTTTTGCATCTCTCGAGTTATTGCTTCTTGGGCTAAATAGCTTTTGGTCCACCGGGCTTAGTAGTGCATCCTCGCTCACATATCCTAGCATTATCCCATAAGCTTTACGGTACAGAGTCACCAGCGCACTGGATCCCCCTAAAAGTAATATTTTGCTTTTAAGGTCTAAGGACCAGCAAGACTAAAAACAAACTTGTATTCCCAGTTGGTGATGCAAGTGGGCCATCACCTTAAAGTTTTAATCGAAGTAGAGGCTGGAATCTCCCTTTAAATGGTCTGTCAACCTGCCTGCCGCCTTTTCTCTTTAAAAATAACTTGTCAGGAAATTAATAAAAGTCATTGTATCCCTATACATTTTTGTGTCGTATGGTGTCGTCTACAGATATCTTATATATAAAAATGAATCCCTTTTTCTCCTGGTCACGGCATCACGCGTGAACGGGTAGACCGATTTTAATTCGGTTTTCGCTAATGGAAAGAGGGATAAACGGGGAATGTTTTAGGGTATATAAAAATTGCACGCCGGGCGAAGCCGGGGGCGGGCCGTTAGTTAACTATAAAAATGGGTAAATTGCAGTTCCTTATTTTAATCTAGCGACCAGCTCCCGGCGACGCACGGATACATTTTTTTTTCTGCAAAACATAAACCTTCCTCGTTTATTGGTCTTTCCATTAGTGAAAACCTTAACAAAATCCGTTTGGTTTAGAAGAAGTTATCGATTCCTTACTCACTCACCGAATCACAACAGCACCAATGCTGTTATTTAACGATGGTCTTCTGCAAAGAGTTGGTTATTGCCGCTAGACGGATTGTCAAAATGACTGCGACCCAGTCCAGAGACCACTTTGAAGAGTTACTTTTCAAAGTAGGCCGTTCCGGGAATCGAACCCGGGAACCTTGAGACAAGGCAAGGCAAACACCTTAACCACTCGACAATTAGTGTTGGATTAACATATAAATTCCACCTTAATTGTCTTTATATAGAATGTTTATCTCACACAATATAATTTACTTGGACAGATGTTTGAAGAATTGTTATTTTTACACATACCTACTCTGTAGGTATTATGACTACGTACCTACTCGAACTCTGCGGTGACCGAGTTTTTGGGAATCATTTATGTTGATATTCGGTGTCCTAATTTATGGAGGAATTTGAGAAATTAGGTCAGGATAAGTAAATTTCAGTACTTTTAGCTTTCTAAAAACAAATTGCCGCAAACTGCATGTCTTGTCAGTAATTGTAAAAATAAAACAGTTGTAGACAATTAGACATATTTAGTTATAGTAAAATAGGAAATTTAAGGCATTATTTTAGTTCTATTATTTAAGGCTCTTAGTGCCATCAAAGGGGTACTCTTAAGACTACTCTTCGTTTATGGCTAGACCAAAAAGCTTGAAAAATATTTTTTGTATTTCCGTTTTTTTTTCGGCTTGAGAATTCCCTGCTGCTTCTAAGCGGGTACTTTTGGCTATTGGAAATATTTACACGCGAAGTAAAGTTGTTACAGAGCATGCTAGTTTTAAGCAAGATTAAGAGCATTGCTTTCAGTACCTTAACTAACGGATTAATTAAATAAACTAAATATTCTAAGTACCGAATCGAATTCGCAAAGTTTATTGAACTGTGTATTAATGAGGATTATGTCACAATGAATTCAAGGTTGGCTAATCATGACCTTGAAGAAGGTTAACTGGGCGATCCGCACCATGCATCGAGTTATTTTCAAACCTCATATTATTGGTCATTAAATAAATTTGGGTCGATTCCAAACGCTTTAATATTTGAGTGTACGTGGCAAACGAATTAAATTGTCGTGAAGGTTTTACTTGTATTTTTTTTCAACCAGCGACCCAATCCGGCTTCGCACGAATGCAATTTTCTTTTACAAAATACCATCCTCTTTAATCGCTCTTTCCATCAGTGAAAACCATATCAAAAATCAAAACCCTTTTAATGGGTTAGAAGAAGTAAGCGAAAAAATAGATACAGGCATCAGTTAGCGCGTGAAAAATCATTCTTTGAACGCTGTTTTTAAATATTTACACACTTAAAACCATTTCTCTCACTAGTGTTGCAATATTTTTAAATTCTTGAAGTTTTATAGTTATATTTATACTCGTTGTATTTATATCTTCAACCAATATACTCATTTACTTAATAGGCTAATAATCATAGCCGGATTACCTAAGCCGAATCTTAATTACCTAAGATTACTTACTTAAGGCTAGAACTATTTATTCTGCGTTTAAGGGCCCAGTAGGCCCAGGTGTACGTTTTCCTAAAATACGTTTTCTACCACAATACAACTTTATTTAAATAAATAGTGTTTTTAATACATTTTCTCATTTATTTTGCCCTAAAACCAGGCAATTAAGATCTCTAATTAAGATTTAACCCTTGGCAGTTGCCTGCTCTGCCTAGATAGGTCGGCCCTGATAACAATAGATGTGTGATTTTAAAAAACAATAACGCATATCTGTAATTTAGGAGTGTATATAGCTCGAATGTAGAGTGTACCTAATGTCAGCCTGCCTATAGTGAGATACTATATTGAAATTTTAACAGAGGTGCTCAAGCTCATATAAGTGCTTATCGTTTTATATCCAGTCTGTAGGTTTTGAATGATAATTAGCTGAGCCCGCAACTTCGTACGCGTGGTATACGGTATAGCGCGTAACTTTTTTGTTTGTAAACCGATTGAAATTAAACAAACACTAAATGTTACGGGAAGCTTGCTACACTACAATACATCAGTGAAAACCGCATTCAAATTGGTTAATCCGTATCAGAGATTAGCGTGCACAAACGCACAAACAGACAAAAAATCTAAAAACTATTTTTTTGACGTCTGTAACATAAGTACAACGTGTAGAAATTGTTTTTTTGAAAAAAATATTTAATGTACAGACACGGCTCGTTTACAAATTTATTATATGTATATAGATAATACTCAATAAATTTTAGAAGAAACGTTAAGACGACTCCAGCCGCAAAACTCGTCTTGTACTGAATTGACGGGACTGCTGAGGGGGAGTCGCTACTTGCAAATCTCGGAAATATCTATTTAAAAATTAAATAAAGTATAATTCTAATTTTTCTTTTGATGAGCCTTCAGATAATGGATCTTAAAATTTATCTTAAGAATTAGCTATTTAAAATATTGATTATTAAGCAAATCGCACGGTTACAACATCGATATTAGACCGAAAATTAGTAATTTTTTTTAGATATAATTTTAAAAATTATGATAATTCCCTTTCATATATCCTGCAGATGATTTTAGTATTTTTTAAATTATAATTATTATGATAATTAAAAGGAAAACGGTTACAAATAAGTGGATTTTTTTGTCATTAGGGGCTGGCGTCGCCTTAAAGGAGTGAGACATTTTTGAATTGGTGAGAACACAACAACGACACGCGAAGTCGCTTTATAGTTGGTAAAATTGGATTCAACGAGACTCAATGAGAACAGAGTGCCAACATTCAATTACTTTCGGTGTTGTATTTATTAACTATAATTTAGGCACTATTTTAATCAATCACGCATTCCCATTGTGGCCCGGAGACGTCATTTCGTGTCTATATAAGTATGACATATTGTCACTGGTTTCGTGTTTTAATTGTTCAAATTAGGTATTTCGTCAATTACTGAGATGCTGCGGAAAGCGTTTTCTTTATTATTATTCGTCGAATCATCATCATCATCATCCCGCGATCCTTATCACAGGTCGTTTGTCCACCATGTGGGTGGACGTCCTACGCTACGCTTGCTGGTCCGTGGCCTCCACTCGAGAGCCATCCGGCCCCAGGGGCCTCGGTACTCCGTACCATAGATAAAATACTACTTAACCAGTAAGTAGTATTTTATCTATGTCCGTACTAATGTTCTGCTCACTGCCGCTTCAACTTACTAAAGCGCCGTGTTTTGTCGGTAACTTTCGTTCGTTTACGGATTTCCTCATTCCTGATTCGATCTCACAGTGTAACCCCGAGCATAGCCCTCTTCATAGCTCGTTGAGCTTTCTTACGAGGCTCATAGTTAGAGACCACGTTTCAGCGCCATATGGCAAACATATTGGTCAAAAACTTTTGTTTTAAAACACTGAAGAATTTTGGCCGAGAAGATAGTAAACAAGTTTCGAGACGAAGCTTCTCGAACGCTGTCCAACCAAGCTGGATTCAACGATTGACCTTCTTTTCGAAGTTGGCTCTACCTAATTGGACTGTTTGTGCCAAGTAGATATCAACAATTTCGAGTTACTGGGGTGGGCACATTAGTTCTAACTTTCGTCTTGTCCATATTAATAGTCGAATAGCTAATAATTAACAGCAGTAATTTGGAAAGAAATATTGCTAATTTAGAAATAATAATAAAAGAATCTTTTAGTTCCTAATAATGAACATATAAATTCAAAGTCAACTAGGGAAAGATTGTTGTGCCAAAAAACTACTTTTTTGTGCGGGGTTCAGCCTATTTCATTTGTTTTTCTGCTCAGAAAAATCTGTCTGAGAAAATAATCAAACAGATCTTTCTCGAATACTTAGATAAGAACCGCTTAGCGAATTTTATTAGATTGAGTTATTGATTTTTATTCGAAGTCCACCAAATGATTTAACTTTGCTCAGCTGATGGAGAATTTACTTATTAGTACAATTCCTGGGTTGCTTTTAAAAATTTAGATATTTCATAGTGGAATCTTCGAAATAGATTCAATATAATTTATGCCTGTAACGATATTCTCACTTTCTTCATCTAAACGATGCCTTTTGGGCCCTCATTATTTCGTCTACTAAAGATATTTTCATTCTAAAAATGTTTCATTTTGTTTAATGATTTTTAATATTTTAGATCTTCCTCTTTTATCGTTCTTATCATTAGTAAAAACCGTATCAAATTCAATTTAATTGGGTTAATAATTAATAAATTAATCAAATTTGGTTGATTTAGAAGAAACCATAGCAGTTTTATCTTATAAATATTCAAAGTAGAGGGTAATTCCCGAACTATTTGATTTACATTTTCTCCAGAAATACCGAGGCTTTATGTACCTACTCCCCCAATCGCACCCAGGCGAAACAGATATACCTACTGCGGTCTAGTCAATATAAAATAACTTCATCAATCCTAATAATAATTTATGGTGGAGAACAAGCATCAGTCCCAAGAAAAAGCAATAATGAATTACACAAGTTCTCTTTGAAACTATTTGGATTATTTTTTAAATACAAAGTTCTTCAGACAGACTGAAGGTCCAGTTACTTTTTTATTCTTCTTGAATAATTGGGTAAGGACCTCAATAAACAAGCATTCTTATTTCAGGAAGCAGATGGACCTTTCGAATGGTCGTCGTCGATTCAGGGAATTGTTCTCAGCTGCTACTTCTGGGGATACTTCGTCTCACAAGTGCCAGGTAAACATATATTTTTGTGTAAGAATTTTCGCATTAATATTTTGATTTAAAGGTCGACAGGTCATCCCTCGGCTGCAGATCGTGCCTGAACCTGTGACTTTTTCAATTTTATGTGCGGATTAGATATTATGTCATTTGCTAGAAAGGTGAACGAAAATATCGCGAAGAAATCAGCGTGACAATGTACAAGCAATCTTCGAAGACATGTGAAGTTCTACCAAACCGTACTGTGCTAGAGTGGTGGAAATACCTTCCTGACAGAAAGAAAATTGTAGGTCATATCCAACTTCTTTTGGCTATAAGTATCATCAAAAAAACTTTGTAGGAACGTAAAACAAAGAAAGCCATAAAAAAGGAAAATAAAATAAGGTTACAAATATAATGCATAAATAACCTAAAACGAGCAATACTTGTATGTAAATTTATGTACCTATATAAATTTATTTCGCGCATCTCGCAAACGGCTCTAACGATTTGGATGAAATTTTGTAGGTAGATAAGATTTTGCATTTTATATTAACTATCTTGTAAAAATGCAAGTTTATATAAAGAAAAAAATGTTTTTATAACTATTTATTTATTTTATTGAAGCGCCATCTCGTTTGTGTTACTTGTATTTATCGTTGCTGATGAATGAATCAAGTGTTTTTTTATTTTATTTTTTATGTTAAGATCGGCAGACAGGCTGACGGTCCACTTGATGGTAGGTGGCTGCCATCGCCTATAACACAAGCAACGCCACAGGTGCTGCAAGTGCGCTGCCGACTACAGTAGGATTAAGGATAAGGGATTAGGAGGGGATAGGTAAATGGGCTCTGGCATCCCTTACTCACTCACCGAAACACAACAGCACACGTTCTGTTATTTCACGGTGGTCTTCCGTAAGGGGGTGGTCACTGCCGCCAGACGGGCTGCCTAAATGACTGCGAAACGCAGTGTGCCCTGCCACTACTTTCCAGATCCAGACCAGAGCCAAATTTGAAAAGTTCGTTTTTCAAAATTGACCCAGCCGGGAATCGAACACGGGAACAGAGCGTTAAGGCAAGCACCCTAACCACTCATCCAACGGGCTCGTCAAGTTCTCTGTTATCTCAAAATTGCTGAGATAACATCATATAAATACGATTATATTCGACTTACATCCAATAAAGCTTGCAAGGCTTACACAAGACTAAAAAGCCTCACAACAATGCAATTCTTGTGTTAACAGGCGTCGGTTGCAATGCTTTTTGTGACGATCTTAACTCCAACGAGCGCTGCTCGGTCGCCTGTTATTAAAGTCAATATTTTTAGGACGGTTTTGTCGTGTATTTTATTTTTATTACTGAGAGTTACTCAATAAAGAAATTAATATCAGAATATCACTTACAGAAGACCGTGAAATAAAAGCATACTCGTTTATATGTGCTGTTGTGTTTCAGTGAGGGACTAATTTTCATTTTCTTGTTTTATAGGCGCTCGAGTTGCGGAGCTGTTTTCAGCGAAATGGGTGATGTTTTTCAGCGTATCCATAAATGTGATATGCACGTTGCTGACTCCAGTTATGGCGAAGCTGCATTATGTTGCTGTTGTTCTAATGCGTATCGGTGAAGGGATTGGAGGGGTGAGCGTTTTAATTATCTCCAAAGAAATGTCCTGTTCAACATTTATTTAGTCGTACCTACAGTCTTTGTTATTTTGTAATGTATTCTAAAAAAAATAATACTGATTCTGTAAGTTACACTGAAATACTATTAAGAAGACTATGTCATTGAGTCTATTAAATCTGGTAAGAAATGTGGACCAATTGAGAATTGATTTGAATGGTGATCACGCCAAGCAATTACAAAAGTGGACTCTATTTTTCGTTGGTGGTATGTAATCAAAGGACGAGGAAATGAAGTCCGTCACTTACCTTTTTCCTTGGTCCTCCAGCGGCGAAGACTGCAACGGGCACAGATTCACACACAGATTCCAGAAGCTTCAGCACTTCACCACTTCAATGATTACACTCACGGAGCGGGAAGCGTTACCAAATAGATAAACTACAAGCACAATAGCCCGATAACATTAGCGGATGAAATAAATTCAAATCTCGGGAGTCGAGATCGGCGGATGAGTCTACGCGTGTTATTGTTGCGACGTTTTTCTAGATGTTTCTAACGTGGTTTCATAAAATGGCCGGTCGCACGGCTTGCGGTTGAGACAGACTATGAATAGGTATATGGTGGGAGCAAGACAGCACATACCACAGCGAACTATTATTAATTAATTTAAATAGACAATTGGGGACAATTAATAGTATTTAAACATAGAAATGTCTTAACAAAAAATTTGAAGCTTTTTTTTATAATGATAGATCAAACATTTGACCGCAGTCTCACCTGATGGTAAGTGATGACGCGATCTAAGATGGAGCATGCTTGTCTATTAAGAACCGATTCACTCGCGACTTGAAAAGTCCAGGGTTGTAGGTTTGCGGAAACAAGGGTGCTGGAAGTTGGTTCCACACGCTAGCAGTTCGAATCAAAAAAGTTGACCCGAACCGCAACGTGCGGATTTTAGGTATATCAACCATATAAGGGTGACATTTAAATGTGCACCTTGTTGTCCGATGGTAGAAGGGGCTAGGGGGGACTAGCTGGTGCAAGTCCAACGCACACTCTCCGAAGTAAATCCTGTAGAACACCGAAAGGCTGGCTACCATGCGCCTGTGCTCAAGACTCTGCAAGTCAGCCCCGGCAAGGGAGTCATCGCCAATGAGTCTTATGGCTCGCTTCTGGACAGCTGATACTTAGCGGAACCGCCCCACAAGTGGGAACAGTATTCCAAGCAAGAACAAATTTGAGCCTTATACAGGTCAAGGAGCTGTTTAGGCGCGAAATACCGTCGTACCTTATTTATTTATTTATTTATTTCAGCAACAGCTTAGCACACTTAGCGTTTACTAGCATTAATATTCAACATTAATGGTCCAGTGTACCTTGCTCAGAATGCCAAGCTTTTTTGCAGCAATTTTTGCCTTGGACTCAATGAAGGAGCGGAAGTTCAAGGTTGATGATAAGGAGACACCCAAGAGATCCAGATGGTCAGAAATTTCAACAGGATTATCCCGGAAAGTTGGAGTGAGATGAAAGGGACTCCTTTTTGCGGTGAATAGACACGCCTTTTTGAGGCATTAAATTTGACGAGATTGGAATCGCCCCATTGGGACACCTCAAGTAGTTTAAAATTAATGCGCTCAATCATGGCCTCCCTAAGTTCCTGGGTTTGGTGACCACTGGATCGTGCATCAGAAAGATATCTCTCTACAACTGTGCTATCATCTGCATACCCCAATACCGGGTTTTAGCAGGTCATTTATATGCAGCAGAAAAAGAGTTGCAGAGAGTACCGATCCCTGAGGAACTCCGGCGTTGATCGCCATTTCATCAGACGTGCAGCCATCTATAACTACACGATCGATCGATCACTCAGGAAATCGGATATCCAGGTGCTCAGCCCAGATGGAAGGCCATAAGCGGAGAGCTTGCCAATCAAGGCCTCGTGCCAGACCCTGTCGAAAGCCTTCGAGATGTCCAAAGAGATAGCAAGTGCTTCTCCATTCTTCTCTATGGCCTCATTCCAAAGGTGGATGACGTACGCAAGAAGATCTCCAGTTGACCGTTTTCGGCGAAACCCATACTGACTGGAATCGTACGAGAAATTTACTCGGTCGGTAAATTTGCCCACTTTGTATATGTGTCATTAGTAATTGTTAGGTATGATTTTCAAATTTGATAAGACGTACTCAAGAAATGGTCACGGCGAATTGACCCATGATATATTTTGGTGTTCAGGGTGTAACTTTCCCAGCAATGCACGTCATGCTATCGAAGTGGGCGCCTCCCGCAGAGCGTAGTGTTATGGCTGCGTTGGTCTACGCTGGAACTTCACTCGGAAGTGTTATTTCCATGCTCATGGCTGGCGTTCTTACTGCCAATTTAGGTAAGTTTTATATTGTATGTGCACCAAATTTATTTTGACCATTGCTCTGAATTGACTATTGCCCCTTCTCAGTACCTCTTCAGTCCCGAAGTTTTCTCTAATCCCTGAACCCTTCTCTGTCAAGAGTCAACTGGAACAGTTACCCGACTGAGGCAATTCCAGTCCACTCCCGGATGTTTCGTAACCTCGACATCCTCCTTCGCCCAGCGCGTCTCTTCCCTTCTACTCCATCTTCTTATAAAAATTGAGAGAGATTTTGTGTGCCTACACTCTATTTTGGGATCCAATCATCTCAAATTAATAAAACACTCTGTTGTTCCATATATGTGCACATATATTGTTTTCCTTCGTATACAACATAAAATAAATTAAACACTATCAAAACACATCATTTTCTTTTGGTCTCTAAACTTCAACTCATATATTTTTTCTAACAAAATGACATCATCTACATTTCTTTTTAAAAACATTCTAATTTCAACTTTTCTTTTTATTGTTTGAAAATCAAACCTAATTTAAATATATAGCCAGTATTTAAGTTCAAAAACATTAACACTTCTTCCCTTTATATCTGTCGTGCCTAATCACGTGGCCAAGATATACAATTTTGCGCTACAGGAATATAAAAGATAAAACAAATATAAGTGCACATTTTATCTTTTTTTTTACATCACAATACAGTACAATTTTCTATCTTTCAGGTTGGGAAAGTGTGTTCTACGTTATGGGTGGTCTGTCGTGCATTTGGTCCATTTTGTGGGTGTTTTTGGTACAGGATTCACCGCAGCAACAACCTTTGATCAGCGCTGAAGAGCGTAACATGATCGTGAATTCCCTGGGAGGAAAAACTGATAGTCACTCTAAAGTAAGTAGCTCATTGTGGTCCGGTTCGTTAGAGGCAAACACCAGTGTGACTGCAGCTAAAATGTTAGTCAATTTAATAAAAAATATAATATTCAGAATCTAAATGCTAGGTTAAATTATATTGATAAAAAGCATCTCCAGAAGATAAGTGATTCTTTTATGGGTTACGATTTTATAATTAAACTTCCCGAGATAATCAGAATCTAACCCATAAATAAATTTAAAAGTGTAATCAAAACCAAACTCTGTTCGAAAGGTTATCATAAAATCGCTGATTATTTAAGCGATAGTAAAGCCTGGATTTAAGGCTGGAATCATATTTATTTCTCAAAAAGAATTACAAAATTCAATTAAATGAGATTTTGTTTTAATTTTAAGTAGAAACATTAGTTCGCATTACGAGCATTCAACCAATATAAAACAAAAACATAGTGGGATTTATATAAAACAAAAACATAGAAAACTCTACAAAAGTTATTAAATAAAAATTATATGGATAATGATATAACAAACTAGCGACCCGCCCCCGGCTTCACCCGGGGTGTAATATATATATATATAAATAATATATATTTATAAACATTCCCCGTTTATCCCTCTTTCCATCAGTGAAAACTGTATTATAATCGGTCTCCCCGCTCACGCGTGATGCCGTGACCAAGAGAAATGGGGATTCATTTTTATATAATAGAGATGTAAATAAGGAACACTTATTGAACATCGCTTTATTAGTGAATAATAAATTTGATCTAATAGTTAGTTTAGTTAGTTAGTAATAATTAGTTTGTACTCGCACTTATTTTAAATTCGTAATAGATTTCTTTTGATAATATTTGTAGATTTCGCCTCTTTTATATTTTTACGAAGTCTGTTGTACAGCTGACCCCTATAAAGTATAGATTTATTTCCATAGTTAGTTTTTGGTGCTCGCAGTTTATCTGCATCTCAGTTTATCTGCATTTCTTATACGTAGTTTAATTTTTTGCACACTTCCCTTTTTAGTAAAATTAATCTGTGTAAATATACATTTATTAAGTGTTTTCATGTATAATATTTATATGTATGATTGATATTCATTATTTTGCTAGTAGGTAGTGTAAGAAGTCATAGTGACACAGTGATTAATTTATTAATTTATTCTGTGCAATTTAGGTTACCTCTCAGGATTGTTATAATCTTGACTGTTTTTTTCTTTCCGAAAGCCTAGTAAAAGTAGTATATATTTAATGTCCATTAAAAGTGTTTCTTTGATAACTACTTAATGAATAAATATCTGTTTCACTATTTTGCTAAGATCACATGCTCTTTACAGAAGATGCCGGTTCCATGGCGCGCAGCGTTGACGTCGCTTCCATTCCTTGCGATATTAGTGTCGCATGCTTGCTCCAACTGGGGCTGGTACATGTTGCTTATTGAGCTGCCTTTCTACATGAAACAAGTGCTCAAGTTTAACATGACTGAGGTGAGTCAAGTAAAAGGTCAAAATTTTGTAAATCATCTTCCCTTGACAATGAATAAAAGAAAAACAAGCCTCGTAAATTTTTAGATTACTAAGCAATCTTTGGACTTACATAATTAAGACATTAATTCATTTATTTATTGCATTAAAACATATTAATTATTAAAAAAATAAGAAAAGTTACAATAGATTAAAACCCCCGAGATCGCGTGGTCCGACAGCTTCGTCCGACGCGAAGTTTTTTCCCGTTGCTTCGATAAGAATCTGACGACGCGGACTGTTTTCCTCTTGTTTCGATTTAAAGAATCAGACTAAGCTATATTATTTTTATTTAATCAAAATGCCTTTGTCGGGTAGAACATACATTCTACTTACTGTAACCATATGAATTAAAATCATGTAGACATGTGTTTGTGCAAATAAAGATTTTTGCTGAAGAGTGAACGTAAGTAAACCGTCACGCTAGGATTGGTAACGCATTATAATGATACTTATAATTTGAAAATTCGAAAATTAGACATTTTCGCATCTATCTTGTGGTCATAAGCACACGCCCGTTTTTAAAAAATATTTTTCAAAATAATCACGTGATTAGATGTTTTTCGATTTGCCGCAATTCAGGTTACATTATAGTTTCGCGTACTTTTCACAATTCCATCTTTTATTTTAGTATGTCAAGGGTCATATGATTAAAGTAAGACAACCAGGCTTTAGTCACATGAATAGCTCTTTACAGTTTAAGAGAAATCTAAGCTGCCATATATTTTTTCTATTAAGATAAAAGTGTTATCAATCAAATATTTTAATGGGAAATCATAAATTTCCAGAACGCTGTGACCACCGCTTTGCCGTTTTTCTCTCTCTGGATATTCAGCATCGTTCTAAGCCGGACCCTGGATTGGCTCCGAGGCAAGGGGCTCATCACCACCACCACGGCGCGTAAAATAGGCACTCTTTTCGGTATGTGAAAGCACTTTCACAAAAATATTATCATTTTCATTTCTAAGAAAATCATTCCGTGGGCTAATCTCGTTCTGTTTGCCCACTTCTTCCGTAAAATTATTGTTCATTTACGTTTTTTTTTTACTTTAAAGTTGTATATAATACCATTTTTTGGTTTCATAAACTCTAAACAAAATTGCTGCTTTATTTATGTTAAAAAAAAACGTTGTTCAAAACAAATGTGTTGAAGAAGATTCATATGTTTGGTTTTGAAGTAAATGCAATCATTTATTTAATTAATAATGGCAAGGCACACTGCATTTCGCAGTTTAGGACTGTAACTAGGTATCCGTTTACAGAACAGTCATTCTACTTCGACTAACTGAACAGATCAATAAAACCATTTAAATAATAACGCGCATTTGATTTGGCTTTTTTCGGTGCATTATTAAGGTATGCCAGGATCTATATCCTTATCATCGCGTTGTATCCCTTTAAGTAGTGATTGACTGTCAAAACTGATTGGAATTATACCTACATGGAGAACAGAGGTAAGAAGAACCAACTCAATACAAAATGTCGGTTGGCTTCCATTAAATAGGAGGCGTTGAAGTGGCATTTTATTTACGATGGTTTCATGAAATACGCAACCAACCAATCATATCAGACACCAATGCTATACAAGCGCCATTCTGGCCAATTTATGAACCAATATTTACTGGTTGTAGCTTGACCGGGTAAGTTAGTCCTCCTCACCTCTTCTCCATTGATTCTCCATGTACTTATATTATGTAGCGTCTGCTGTGCCGGCCGTATGCATGCTGGCCCTGTGCTACATCGGCTGCAACCGCGGTGCTGCCGTCGCTCTGATGGCTATTGGCGTCACCTGCATCGGTGGGATGTTCTGCGGGTTCCTATCCAACCACATCGACATCGCACCCAACTTTGCTGGTAACTTAATCCACTTCCCATCTGTCTATAAAATTAGTATCAACACCATCACTTATACGTTGATTTCTTTGATTAATTTTTTTTTTTTTCAATTAATATCGTCAGCATTTATTTATATGCTTGTTAGCAATTTATTTGATTTATTTATTCATATTAGTATCATTGAATCAATGATGATTATTATTTATTATTTATACTCAGTAGTCCGGTTGATTCTTACTACCGGAATAATGAGACCATAATGCCTCTAACACATAGAGACGAAAGTAGAACGACCGCGGACTATCGATAACGATTTCGTTTCATTTCGTGTAGTAGAGATGTGTCTGAATGCCACACCGGAATTTAATAGGCCTTTAGCTCACTGCAACGAAAACGAAACGGAAACGTACCGGAACGAAACACCACCGAAACTCTGTCTAGTATGGTTTTGAATGATGTGTTACACATACATAGCACGCAGAACGAAAGCGAAACTAAATCCTGTTCGCTTTGCGTCCGCAATTATCGAACAAACGCGGACCCCAGTTCGCGGCCGTTTCGCTTTCGTCTATCTGTATTACAGGCATTAAAGTCTCATTAGTCCGGTCATCGAACTAATAACCGAATTGCTGACACACATGGCGCCTTCAATGCGCCATATTTGATGTGACGTTCTTACAAGATAAGATTTATCCACATAGCATGAACACTTTAAAAAAGGAATGTTAAATTTATGAAATTACGAATTTATAAAATTTATATTTTTAAAAGAATGTTAATTTATTCTTTTAAAAAAGAATGTTAATTCATTTATTTGCAGTTGTATTAAAATAAGTTTAATTGCATTTCTAATTTCTTTAAGCTAGTTTTCTATAATACATACGTAAGGAAATAAATACGAAAGGAGTATAAGGAAATAGACATTGAAAGAATATATTTTGTAAAAAATTTAAAAGTAAATTTATTTATATTTGTCTCCTACTATTTATGAGTTTTGTACTATGAAAATAGTTAGGCAATGTCAGGTCAGGTGATTTTCTAATGACAGTACTGCAGGTTGACTGACCTCATATCTCCAAGTATCATTTTGCTTGCTTATGTAATTATTATATTTATTACTTATACTTCAACTCTTCAGTTATATATTGATCATCTGATATTCGCATACCTACGGGTAGATACATATTTCAAAACTGATCCAACTCAAAAATATTTTCTGATTTGCGTCTCTGTCTTACTTGCTTAAAACTGTATCTACTTGACTTTTGCAACTACATATGTTCTTGACGACTTTAGAAGCCATTTTGTAGAATAACATCGAGTTTTTAAATACTAGACCAGCCCTCGGCCCCGGAAGCAACTTTTTTTCTGGAAGTTAAATGCTTACATACCAACACAAAACCTTATTAAAATCCGTGGTGTGGTTTAGAAGAAGCGTACCGGAGATACAGATAGAAACTGACAGCGACTTTTTTTTCGATTATGTATATACAGAATTATAAATAGATAGTTAGATATAAAAATATAGATCTTGGGGACTGCTCGCAACACCTCCAAAGAGCTTGTGTCGTTCGCGGTAACGACGCTCTCAAAGACTCTGTCCCCATGTTATGACCAACGCCGAGCGTGGTAGCAAAGCAAGGCGGCCAACAGTATAAAGACATATAAAAGCAAAAATAAGAAATATTAAACGAATTTCAACATACTGAAGGAAGAAGGCGCCAGGGTATTGATTGCACACGGGCGCTACATGAGCTAGAGTCGCCTCTGGTGAAACAATTTAAAATTATTTTCGGTTTGATTAGTTCCTCACCGATGTGTTTGTGGTGAAAGTGTTAATTCGCTCGGCCACCATGGTTTATCCTGCAACAGAAGTGCTGGCCGCATTGCTCGACATAGCGCTTTGAATGATATCATCCGTCGGGCCTTTGCAAGTGAACGTCGCAGCAATTTTGGAACCAAACGGCCTATCACGCGACGATGGCAAGAGGCCTGATGGTACGACTCTCATTCCTTGGAAGATGGGACGTCCTCTTGTGTGGGACGCCACATGTGCTGACACCTTGGCGCCGTCTCATCTTTCAGAAACTTCAGTGAGTGCGGCTACATATGCAGACCATCTCAAGAGGAGTAAATATTCTAATTTAAATAAAGGATATATATTTATGCCTTTTGGGGTGGAGACACTTGGACCATGGGGACCGGAGGCGTTAAAGATTTTCAAAGATCTGTCTGGAAGGTTAATTACGGCCACTCTTGACCAAAATGCTGGTTTCTATTTCGGGCAAAAACTTAGCATCGCCATTCAACGAGGCAATCAATGCCGCCAGCATTTTAGGCACGCTGCCTCAAATTTCAGAACATTTACTTCTTACGTGACTATTATTGTTTATGTAGAGATAGTTAGAATTATTAACGTACTTAAATTAACTTTGAAAAAAAAATATATTATACTTAAATAAATATGTTTGATTTTTGAGTGGAATCATTTAATGCGGCATTTTAATTGCTACAGTTGTTAATTGGTTTTATTGGTATTATTGCTACAATTAACAGAGATAAATATTAATATTGTATTCAATTGACAGGTACTCTGATGGCGTTGACGAATACAGTGGCTACTATCCCTGGTATTGTGGTACCCATTTTCGTCGGAAAAATGACTCATGGAAATGTGAGTCATATTTTTTTTTTACTTTTTTTATTATTAAATCGAGGTAGCCCTTGACCACTATCTCATCTGATGTGAGGTGTAGATGCGGCCGAAAGTGGACCGCGCTTACCTAGTAGGTAAACACCCATTCAGCCTGATTTTGAAGACCCCGAGGTTGTAGTCTTGTGGGAACACAGACGCAGGCAATGAGTTCCACTCCTTAGCAGTCCGAACAAGGAAGGTGAAACTAAAATGCTTCGTGCGCGATCGAGGAAAATCGACCACGAAGGGATGAAACCCCTGCCCACGACTGTGGTCCGCAAGTGGAACGGTTCCAGTTGGATAGTTTGTACAAAATAGATGCACTCTCTCTATAGTGTAGACGATAGAAAATCGATAGGTACGCTACTATTCGGCGCTTTTTTTGAATGGGACCCTCAATAGCTTAAATTCTTATTGAAATCTGCAGTTTTACAGGACACAGTAAGAATAATAAGGGAATGCCGTAGCACATTCCCTTGTTAGGACTCCAAACCCATTTCCATTCACTTTTATTATTTAATTGTTAAATTTATAGAAGACGTACGAGTATTATGGTTATTATTCATAGTGTTGAAGACAACAAATATATATTATAGTCTGTGGTATAATGATATGTAAGACTATGGTTCTGTGTTCTGTACGAGACACTCTCTTGCTCTGAAATGGTAGTCCGTATTAAACGTGTTATTCATCTAAAGTATTTTATTTTTCACAATAGTGTCAACCACCTCAATTATTCAATTGGTTATGGGCCCAGTACACGCCTTACCCCATTGAAATATTGTTTGGTTGCCTATTGTCGAAAAATACGGTGTGGTAAAACATCAAGGGAGGACACCGGGCGCGTGGTCAAGCGTGCGCAATATGGACGCCATCAACATTAACGCCATCAACGAAATTAAACTTCGTGACCCAGCGCAATGGGCGGCGTGGAAGTTCCGGGTTAAGGTACTTCTAAGAGCGGCAGGTGTCATGGGCATCGTGGACGGTTCCAGTCCAAGGCCAGATGAGGCCAAAGAAGAGTTTGCAGCGTGGGCAGACGTCGATGCAAAGGCGCAGAACATAATAGTAGGCAGGTTAGCAGAAAAAACAATATCACAAGTGCTAAGCTGTACAACAGCAAAGCAAATCTGGGACAGGCTACATACTGTGTTCGAGCAAAAAGGGAACTTATCTATATACATTGCTCAAGAAAAATTCTATAACTTGAAATTCTCAGAAAAGGATACTGTAGCAAATTTTTTGGGACGGTTCGAGGAAATTTTAGCTACATTAGAATCCCTAGGAGTTAAAATATCCACGAGTATGGTGATCTCCAAAATTACCTCATCACTTCCAGCATCTTACAAACATTTTGTCTCTGCCTGGGAATCTGTTCCGGCAGATAGGCAAACATATGAAGAATTGTCTTCTAGGTTATTGATCGAGGAACTACGTATGAAAGATGGAACAAGCTCAACCTCGGAGGCATTCAAAGCAGTAAAAAAAGGACGTAAGTGTTTCAAGTGTGGTGGTGAAAATCATTATAAAGCTGAGTGCGGTAAAAATCAATTTACTACAAAGAAAAATAAGTTTTGTAATTATTGTAAAAAGTCAAATCACAGTACTAGCGAATGTTGGTTTAAAAATAGGTTTAAATATACTAAAGTACCAAATAATGATAAGAAAGAGGGTAATAATGCATTTCATGTAAGTATGTCTCCAGCCCTAAATGCACAAACATGTCAAAATAAAGAGGTATGGATTATGGATAGTGGTGCTTCGGAGCACATGTGCCATAATATTAATTATTTTAAAAATTATAAAAGTTTTCCTTTGCCTAAACACATAATAATAGGAGACGGTACAGTCATCCAGGCAATAGGTGTAGGTAGTATATACTTAGAGGCATATAATAGTTCTGAATGGATTGAAACAAGTTTAAATGGTGTTTTATATGTGCCAGATATGAAAATGAATCTATTCTCAGTTAGTTCAGCTACGGATAGGGGTTATATATTACAAATAAACAAAGAAAAATGTATTTTTAGGAAAAATAATGAACAAATTAGTGCTATAGCTAATAGAAAGGATAAACTATATATAATGGAATTTAGATACAAAAGGAGTAATGTTGCATGTGTAGGTAAGGTTAGTGATAATCTGTTAGAGTGGCATAGTAAAATGGGCCACCAAGACATTGAACAGGTTAAAATTATTTTGAGAAGGAGTGGTATTAATGTGCCAACTAGTAGCAGTGAATCTACGTGTGAAGATTGTTTAAAAGGTAAGTTACATAAGCAACCATTTCCTATAAGTGAAAACGGAGGTCAACAACCTGGTAACATTTTACATATGGATCTATGCGGACCCATGGAGGTTAATTCATTGGGTGGTGCATATTATTATTTGCTAATAAAGGATGATTACTCTCGATTTAGAACAGTTTATTTCTTGAATAATAAATCTGAAACTGTAAAATATGTTCAAACTTTTTTACAGTATGTTACAAATAACCTAGGTCACAAAGTAAAGATAATTAGAACTGACAATGGTAAAGAATTTGTCAATCAAAAGGTGCAATTAATTATGGATAAAATGGGCATAATACATCAAACAAGTTGTGCTTATACACCAGAGCAAAATGGATGTGCGGAAAGAGAAATTAGGACAGTAACTGAGGCAGCTAGAACTATGCTGTTAAGCTCAGGTTTGAATAAAAATTTATGGGCTGAATCTGTCAACACCGCTGTGTACGTTTTAAATAGAACCAGTAAGAGTAGGGTCAAACAAATAACGCCATATGAATTGTGGTTTAATAAGGGTATTTTTGACATTAAACAACTAAAAGTGTTCGGTTCAAAAGTGTCAGTTCATGTTCCTGATCAAAAGCGTCATAAATGGGATTCTAAATCTGAAGTAGGTTATTTTGTGGGGTATGGTGAAAACACAAAGGGCTATAGGATTTACTTTCCAAATAAAAATGATGTCTTAATCAAAAGAGAAGTTATATTCATAAAGCAATCAGAAAATAATACGTCAAAGGAACTTATATTAGAAGAAACAGAATGGCCTGTAGAATATCTAGGAGAAGAATTTGAGACAAGGCAAGAAGAAGACGAGTATCATAGCTTTTATGAAGAGGATAACACGACCATACCTGATTTGACAATAGAAAACCAAGAAGAAGTCACACAGAGCAGCCAAGAAAAGGAAAAAGAAGAAGCTATTCCAACAGTACAAGAATCCGTGGAAGGAAGGCCATCAAGGAAGAAGGTAACGCCACAATGGCTTGACGATTATGACACAGGCTTTGTGTCACTACATAACGAACCATTAACATATGAAGAGGCCATGAAAAGGGATGACAAAGATAAATGGAAAGAAGCAATTAAGAGGGAAATGGATACATTAAATGTGAACAATACCTTTACTGTAATTAGTAAAATTCCAAAAGGAACAGATGTTATATCTACCAAGTGGATTTTTAAAATTAAGGACACTGAAGAAGGAAAATTATATAAGGCTAGGTTAGTAGCACGAGGATTTGAACAAAATGATTGCATTTCAGATGTGTATTCACCAGTTGCTAAGTTGGGAACATTTAGGATTTTTATGGCTATGGCAAACAAACTAAAACAATCAGTTTATCAGATGGACGTAGTAGGAGCCTTTCTACACGGAAATATAAAGGAAACAGTCTACATTAAATTACATACAGGAGAGATATGTAAACTTAACAAATCTCTATATGGCTTAAGGAAAGCTCCAAAATATTGGAACGAGACGTTTGACAACTTTATAACAAAACAGGGATTTAGGAGATCTAAAAATGATTCATGTTTATATTTTAGAAAAGAGAAAGATAAATATATGTATGTTTTGTTATATGTAGATGATATTTTATATTTTGGGTCAGATCAACCGGAATTACAAAGTTTTAAAGCTCAATTATGCCAAAATTTTAAGATGAAAGACTTAGGTTTAGCTTCAACATACTTAGGCATTGACATTAAACAAGAAAATGGTATAACTACTCTCAACCAAGAAAAATATTTAACTTCAATATTAAAAAGATATAAAATGTTAAACTGTAATCCTGTTTCCACCCCGATGGATCAAAACTTTAATTTTCAAATATTAAAAAGAGAACAGTCTGAAGGTAATGAAATAGAAACAACATGCAGACAGTTGATAGGATCTTTATTATATGCAGCTGGTGGTACAAGGCCAGATATATGTGTCGCAGTCAGTTTCTTGAGTAGGTTTCAACATTGTGCCAGTCAGATGCTATACAAGTGCCTGAAAAGAATATTAAGGTATATTAAAGGTACTTTACAACTTTCCTTAGTTTACAATTGTGTTAATACATTGATAGAAGGTTATGTTGACGCAGATTGGGCTGGTGACATGCATGATAGGAAATCTACATCAGGGTACATATTTAAGTTGTTTGGATGTACAATCTTGTGGTATAGCAAGAAACAGACATGTATAAGTCTTTCTTCAACTGAATCTGAGTACATTGCTTTGAGTTTGTGTATTGTCGAAGCAAACTGGTTAAAGAATCTATTGTTTGAGTTAAATATTGAATGTAAAAATATAACAATTTATGAGGACAATCAGTCTGTGATAAAATTAGCCTATAATTCTGAAAATATCAAAAAACTAAAACATATTGATATAAGATACAGATACATTGTTGAACAAGTAAATAAGGGATTAATTTCATTGAAATATATAAATACTTCAGAAAATATTGCTGATATATTAACTAAACCATTGGGTAAAACAATGTTTGAAAAATTTAAGACTAATATGTTAAAATAAGTATAAGTAGTAGGTAGTAACACTGTGTCTCTGTTAAAGTTAGAATAATTGTTAAAATAGTATTAATAGTTAAGGCATAGTTAGGTCTGGTCATGGATATTAATAGTTAGTCTGATTAAGTTTAATGGATTACTTAGTTTATGATCAAAGTAAAAAAAAAGGTGTTTAGGTACAGAATAGTGAAATGTATATACCCAGTAAAGGTTGGGGCTTATAGGTAACTGTTTGTACCTAATCTAGATGCATTGATAAATGTTAGTAAATATTTGTTGAGGGGGGGTGTTGAAGACAACAAATATATATTATAGTCTGTGGTATAATGATATGTAAGACTATGGTTCTGTGTTCTGTACGAGACACTCTCTTGCTCTGAAATGGTAGTCCGTATTAAACGTGTTATTCATCTAAAGTATTTTATTTTTCACAATAGTGTCAACCACCTCAATTATTCAATTCATAGTAAATAAATATGTATTTTTTAGGCGTTGACAAATTAAAAAAAGCGTGAACCGAGTAGATAGTTCTGTAAATGAATTTCACTGGCGGCTTCCGCATACGGGGATTACCCGCTTGGTACAGACCGAGTTACAGACCAATGAAACGTAGGATGATATAGAGTGTTTTTAATATCTAATACGATTCATACGAAAATATTTCAGAAAACCATAACGGCGTGGCGTGTGATATTCTTCGTGACTATCGGCCTCTATGTGATCGAGATTCTCGTATACACTATATTCGGTTCTGGCGAAGAACAACCCTGGAACAACGTCGAGGAAAACAAAACCGAAGACGAGAGCATAGAGACTAAACCTCTCAACAACGACACGGAGAAAACACACGTCTAATTATACGAGAAAAAAAATTGTGCCATTTCTTCATCAGCTAGTTGACAGTTCATAAATATTTAAGATATAAGAAATACTTAATATACTTACCCGAGTACTTAAATAAGTATTACATTTAGGTGCTCCCTCAATGGGAGCATTTGTCTGTAATGTAACATTTCAGATTCGATTTAGTTTGTAGTTGATTCTACAATATCAGACAAAGCGGTCGTTGTGATGAGCGCAGCAATATTAATTCGACATTCTTATTTACCTGAAAAAAACCGGAACGTTATTGGTGTATTTATTATTTCACAACCGACGAAATACATGTAGGTAAGTATTGCTCGAATCTGTGACGTTAAATTACAGGCGAATGCTCTAGGCGAGGGAGCATCGTTTGCTTTAAAAAATTTGGATACTTAAAATATGACCTATTTTTATGTTATATAATGTAGTTGTAGAAAATTAATACCAACCTATACTTTGTATTACCTGCTTACTACACGCCATGACATAATATAATTGTTATTATTAAAGTAGTTCACTATGAACAAGTGTTTAAACATATGTTTTAAACAAGTGTTCACATAAAAAAAAATAAGTAGGTATTCAAGACAGAGAGATCTGAATTCTGAATAACAGGCTGTTAGCTTTTTATTGCAATAGATTTTTTAGTAGTAGTATGTATTTTGGAAATTTATGTAAAAATACAGTATGTTTTCTTTAACTGTAGGTACTTTATATACAGTACGTTTTCAATAATCTTAAGATTAAGATTTTTTTTATTCATAGTTAATTAATGGTTTGAGTATACTGTAACTTCATGTTTGATAAAGAATGTATTTTACAGTTAGTACAGTGTATAATGTGTAGTAAAAATACTGAATTTAATCATTTTAAAGGAAACACTATTTCATGGTAAAAATATTTCCTTTACATATTCGTGGTTTAATAGAGTATGTTTTCTATAACTGTATATAAATTCTATCTTACTGTGTTTTCTCTCACTAGATAAATATACAATGACTTTTCTATCTGTAACAAACTGTACCGTGAAAATAAACTTTTTACTGATAATGAGTCTTTAAAAATGTTTATATAGAATTTTGATTTTGAAAATACCAAAAAATAGAAATAAGTACTTGTAAAATCGAATAATATCAATATCGTGTAAAATTTCATGGTTATACATAAAAATATAAATTTCATAACCTGAAATAAATGGTGGTTGAAAACTATATAACAACTGATTTCTTAATTTGTTTAAGTAATAGACTATATATACGCCTATCTTCTATTAACGATTCTAAGTTATTGACGACTTAAGGCCTATTCATATCTAAGAGGTATCCGCTACTGTCGTGGCTAGCGGTAATACCCAAGCGATATCGCACCGGAAATTTCGTATGGCATTTTCGCTACTGTCGCGAAACTGGAACCGAATACCAAAGTGGTCCGCGATACGTACCGTATGTTAGGCCTTAGGCGAAACTTGTTGTCCCGCTTAGATATGAATAGGCCTTTAAATACCTACCTAATATGTACTTACAGGGCATTTTCTAACTTAAAGGTTTTTTTTATTAACCAAGTCTTACTTACTTATCGGAATTTTATTATATATATATATATATATATATATATATATATATATATATATATATATATATATATATATATATATACCAAATGTTATACATAATACATAAGTCCCAAAAATAATAATTGTTATTAAAATATCTTTTATAATAGATTTTTTTTCATTGTATTTTAATGAGTTACGTAATTCAATATTACATGTAATTTGTCCATTTAAAAATTAATCAGATTAGTCTACTTATAAAATAGGTATTGATTGTAAGCTTAAAGTAAAAATTATTAAGAATAAATTAGTCTACTTGTCAATGGAATTTAAAATTTATGTGTATGTGATAAGATTAAAATTGATTCAGTATTGCTTACAATGTCAATGTTAGAAAATGTACGGTGATAACAAATTCACTTTTTGAATAGCTTAAAAACGGATATTAATACGTTAAATGTTTGCACTTTTATATTTAATATTAATATATGTATAAGATTTTATAATAAATCTGCATCACTCGTGATATTCAAAAGAATTGCGAAAAGTATTATAATGGAAATAGTTATAATAAGAAAGCCTGTACAGCGTGAAATATTTTTTATATCAAATATAGCTCATAGAAACTAATTTTCTACAAAAAATACATTTTCCAAGCAAAATTTGTAAACATGATAACTTTATTAGCGAAGTTTTAATACTCATATTAAAAAATTTGTAGCCTTTTTATATCAAAGTGCATCTAGTATAATTTAATTAAATTTTATGTAATTGAAATATGACATAATCATAACATAACTTTAATGTTCAACGTTTTATAGGATAGAAAATATGCTTTGAAAGTTTAAACTGCTCTAGTAAAGTATACTGTGTTAGATACCTTACCTTGGTCTATTTACTATAATAATTTAATGTACCAAGATAATGTATAAGTAACTATTAAATCACTAATTTCGTGAAGAGCAAGTTTATTCAATAATTAATAAGACACGGAGCATATACAAAGAGGAGATGGCCTAAACAACTGTGCACTGATTTCAAACTAGGTCCTGACGTCATTTTTTGTGGGCGTGGTCTTGGTCAGTCTGCTGTCGGCACTGGTCACGGTGTGGCGGCGCTTGTTTGTTGTAGACTACAGTCAATTTTCATTGGCAATTTAAGATAATTGGGCGGGGTCTAACTCCCTCCTTGCCCCGCGCAGTAGTCACGCGCCGCTCTATAGAAAAATTCAATAACAACATCTCCTCTTTGTATATGCTCCGTGATAATAAGATGACGGTATTTTATTAGTATAAAAATGAAAATTAGTTTTTTTTAAAAACTAAAAGAGACTGATCATTTTTAGACCTGATTCCGTAGATAGAAGCAAAAAAGGATAGTGTACTTTCGATAATTTATTGATAAAATATAAGGGTTTTCATGCGACGATTTGTATAATGGATACGATAGAATAACAGCTTTCGTTTCGATGTGAATGTGTAGCTGTGACTCATATGGTTATCTCATTCACGCTACCGTTTGAATACATTTGCCTATCTCTCTCTATCATTGCACGTATTCAATATTGAAATTGTAATTGTGGGGGTGAATATTTACGCATATACCTACATATAGAAGAAACATACCATTTCTTTCTTTTTTTTTGCTTCTATCTACGCCTGACCCATTACAATATGTTTTTTTAATTAAAAATATAGGTGACCTTCATAATTGTCTATTAGTCGTCTTATCATAGTTCAATATACTTCCTGACAAGGTGTATGCAAAATTTCACTATGATCGCTTCAGTAGCTACGGCGGCGGTCAGAGCGTAACAAATAAATTCACTTTCGCACTTATAATATTGGTTGGGTTAATTATAAAAACAAATTTAAAAATTGTATATATTCAAAGCCAAAATAACCCAACAGCTCTGTAAAAATTTATTTTATACTACCGTCATCATTGTATGGTAAGCCAGTTTTTATCCCAGTTAGCCAAACAAAGTAGGTATAAAAAATGGTTCGTCTCTTTTATGGACGATATTTCAAATCACGCCTGCAATGGTTAAGCATTTACATATTCTATAAATATTATAAAATAAAGTCGCTGTCCGTTTCTCCACAACTTTTGGAAAGAGCGATGAGGTTTTTGTAGGTAATTTACAGAAAAAAAATTTGTCTCCGCGTTACCTAGTTCACATTTGTGTGTCTAAAAGTCACGCAAGAAAAAAATAGTTTTTTTTTTTTCTAAAAGTAACATTATTATTTATCGGTGTGTTGCTGGCGGATTGTAATGCATAATAAGGAAAGAAAATATTGAATCTATGGACGTATAATTAGTGTAATTTGTAAAATGTTTACTTTTCAATATATATTTATTTATGTAGTAGTTTAGAATTATATATAAATGTGAAGAATAATAAAGTGGATGTCAATTTTAATTTGCCTTTTATTTAATAGCCGCGTGAAATTTAGATTATTTCTCAGTATAACCTACTTGCACTGCCTCTGTGGCTTCACTACGCGGTCGCGCTTTGCGTAATATATCGTACTAGCGGCCCGCCTCCGGTTTCGCCCGTGGTGCAATTTTTATATACTAAAACATCCCCCGTTTATCCCTCTTTCCATTAGTGAAAACCGAATTAAAATCAGCCTACCCGTTCACGCGTGATGCCGTGACCAAGGGAAATTGGGATTCATTTTTATGTATATAAGATTATCTCTTTAAACATACGTCCACAACATATGTAAAAATTGCTTGTGATGATAAACTTGCCGATTTTGATAAGGATTCATAATTGTTGATAATGTGGTTAATAAACATCAACCAAGGATTTTAATATTTTTTTAATACAGAAAAGAGTTTTTGTTTCTTAAATTATAAAAGTTAGACTTTTTTGCAGGCATCATCAAGCTCTACAACTTTTAATAGAACTCAATCATATATCTCTCTCCGTTAAGGCACCTTCCGAAGGAAACGTTTTCGTTCGGCCGTTTTTTCGTCACTTATTTTACTTTCCACTTTACGGAATAATAGGTATATAGTCTATGTCTATCTAGAAATTCTATGCTATTACTGAAAGATTTTTTTTTAATCGGATGAGTAGTTTCGAAGATTAACTCATACATACAAACTTTACTTCTCTACAATATATTAGTATAGATTGCTACTTTCTTCTCACGTAAATATAAACTAAGAGTATAAAAGCAGCATTTTAGCAGCAGTACCAGTTCTATAAATGGCTGGCTTCTTTAGGTAATTTTTATAAGTAGTTTATGATTAATACTTATTAAAAATTACCTAATCTTTATTAAATATTTATAAAGAATTTATTAACACAGAGCAAAGAATCGCCGCGCTGCCACCTACCGTTTATTTAATACCAGTACATGGTCGGCTTCCGCATTCTTTAGATTTTGCGTTCTCGCATTTTTTAAAAGCAAAAAATTGCATTTAATTAAAAAAATAATTAATGCCTTTAATTTAAGAATTTTGCTTTTCCACGTTTTTACTTTGATTATTACACCAAATCAAAGCACAATGAGCATTTCTATCGCTTCTTTGGATAATGTTTACTCCACAACGTGCAAATAGAAAATGGCGGCCAAAGGCGCCTTTGTTTTGCGCTCAGCGCAATTGCGAGGCGATTTTTTGCTCGGTGTTAAAATACTATTTTAGGGACATTTGTTCAGCAATTAGTTTTAATTTTTGATTTAATAAAGTTATCCTTCAATTCTAACTAAGAAAAAAATAACAACCAATTCATTTTTAAATTAATTTATTGATTTTTTTTACATACATACGCTAGTAAGTATATTTACAAAAATGCAATACGGGAATAATAATCCTATCTGACTCTAACAAGCCTCGCAATGTATGTCGGTCCGAAGTTAGCTTCCAATGAGGGCAAGACCAGTTGTCCGTATTTCGGTTTGGCTTCTCCTTTACACAGACGTAATGTGCTAGATAAAGACGACATCGGAATAGACATATCTCTGGAAAATAAATAATTTTTATTTATATAGAAAAAATATTATTTTACGTACTTAACAAATTAAAATTGGAAAAATATGTCTTCGAGACTAGCTAGCACTAGATTCGGAGACAAGCGGAGATGTGAGCGGCGTGCAGCGCAGATGAGCGTGCAGCCTCCCGTGAATATTGTGACTGCAACCAGTGTTATTAACCCTATTATTTTAATAGTAGATTTGCTGTTTTTTATATTGGTTTCGTTACTAATTTTTACTGTTTTCTAATTGACGTTTAACATCAACTTTTACACTATACAAAAAAAAATTATAACCATTTAAAACGAAAGTTATGAAATGTAGCGCTGTGGAACTACATGGCAGTACCTATTTATAAAATGGTGCCTACCAAATGATAAAGGTTCAGCTATAAATATATATTATGAAAACCAAATTATAAAATAATTTGTAAATAAATAAATTAATAAAATTTTAATAAAAGGTTATTAATTTTTTATTAAAATTATTTTAATAATCTTATAAAAAATTAATAAAATTTTAATGGAATAAAAAATTGTGGCCAGCATTCTAAATTCAAAAGTTTTGATAATCAAAACTTATGAATTAATTAGGTATAAGTAAAACGCCTTACCTGACGACCGCCACTATGGATCGCGACTCGAAGGCCTTCTTCAGTGCGAGGTGAACGACGCCGTCGTTCTGTATGGGGCTCAGCGAACATGTCGAGTACACCACTGCGCCCCCCACTCTCACCAGCTGCAGCGCGTTACTGCCACATACCATTACATCTATTACATCTTCCACACTTATTAGTAACATTGAATATATTTTTTTATGTGAAACAGTCTTGTCAGACAAGCTTAACCGTAAGGTTTGGTGGTAATTCGCTACCGTCGCCTATGACATAAATTGTATCTTGAAGTAATGTGAATCTCTTTTTATTTTGCGGACTACTTTATTTTTTATTACGGGCTATTGAGACCAATTAAAAAAATATTTGGAAATATTTTCACCACCTTAAAAATTACTAAGGTCGAATTTCGACTAGTCGGTGAATACTAATACTTATTAATATGATGAACATTTGAATATTGGTAAACAAACTAAGTTTTTAATCATCTAAGTATTGTGTGTGGCTCTCACGGCTCAAATATTCTTTTAGTAAATAATTAGATTCCATTTAGAAAACAATTCCAGTAACAAGCAAAACCTTAAACGCTATTTGTTTCAATTAAAAATAAATTTTCTAGCAAAGGATTAAATCCCAATTTCATCTAATCAAGTAAACAGTCTAAGGGACGTACTCTGCTCTATGGCGTCCTATAAGGCAGTGTTCTGGGACCTTTTTTTATTTATAGAGTACAATAATTATCTACCAAGAGTTGTTGAGCATCCTATGTGTCTTTTTGCCAATGATAGCACTATGGTAATAAAATGTCATATGGAAATATGGACCTACGGTAATGATATTAACATTGCTTTGCAAAAGATTAAAAATTAGTGAAAAAATAGTAATTTAAAAATTAATCTGCTGAAAACAAATGTCATGCATTTTAGCCAAAGGGTACCTTGGCTGTACCATATCAGAACATACATTACGAAGATTATACTATAAAGAAATTTATACAATAAAATTCTTAGGCTTAGAAATTGACAATAGATTAAATGTCATCTTGATAGTGTAACAAGACGTCTGCCCCACATGAATTAACTAAAACTGTAAGCATTGATGCACACTTATAAGCATATTACGGACTTGTTGAATCTGCGTTACGGTGTTGGCTTCTATTCTGGAGCAATTTGATAGACAAAGATTTTGTTTTTAAGGCACAAAAGAGGTGTTTAGAGCAATGTTCAAATTAAACGTAATAAATAGTTGTGTATGCTCTATTTAAAAATTACTTATTTAAAAACATCACTTTTTGGAGTTTACTTCTTAAGAATCGATTTTCATATAAGGCCCCCGTATGGAATTTTATGAGTAAAATTAATAGAAGCGTTAACTAAAGCGTTACGTTATCTGTTGTTGGAACACGTGACATCTGAGTATGTAGAATGTAACTAAATAATACAAAGTAATTAGGTATCCAGTTATCTATTGACACGAGGAAAATTTTATACATTTAATTTGATACGTTTAAAGGAGTAAACTGCAGTCGTGCGTCGGAGCTGACCAATACATATTTGATGTATGTATATATGAGGTTGTTTTTTTTTTTTAATATATATTAAGGTCGACAGACAGGCTGACGGTCCACTTGATGGTAGGTGGCAACCGTCGCCTATAACACAAGCAACGCCACAGCTGCTGCAAGTGCGCTGCTGACTACAGTAGGATTGGATAAGGGATTAGGAGGGGATAAGGAAATGGGCTCTGGCATCCACTCACTCACCGAAACACAACAGCACGTATATGCTGTTATTTCACGGTGGTATTCTGTAAGGTGGTGGTTACTGCCGCCAGGCGGGCTGCCCAAATGACTGCGAAACGCAGTGTGCCCTACCACTACTTTTCAAATCCAGACCAGAGTAAATTTTGAAAATTACATTAAAATTTCCAAATTTGACCCCGCCGGGAATCGAACCCGGGGCCCCTGAGACGTTAGGCAAGCACCCTTGCCACTCATCCAAATCCTAATCAAGTTAGACTAATCTCTGATAACAGTAAAAGAGCTCAGAGATCCAAAACATGCATTTTAAAAGCACATACAGCCCTCATGCATAAGTGTTTTATAACAAGATTGTGAACACTGTAAAGCAGCTTATTAATTTATTTAAGATGAAAATAAAGCAATTTCGTTGACTAACGTTATTATAATATAAAAGATTATATCTCTATATATAAAAATGAATCCCCATTTCCCTTGGTCACGGCATCACGCGTGAACGGGTAGACCGATTTAAATTCGGTTTTCACTAATGGAAAGAGGGATAAACGAGGAACGTTCATATATATAAAAATTGCACCACGGGCGAAGCCGGGGGCGGGTCGCTAGTATCTGATAAAAAAATAATGTAATAATAATTAGTTAATTTTTTCTGTAGAATTCTTTAGATATTTGCACACCCTTAAATCGTATAACGTAGAGAGCCATTCGACTGAATAGTATTGAGAGGACACTTACGCCAACAGCTGCGCTTGCATTTCAGGTATCCTAAGCCTCTCGCGGATCCTGTCCGGTCGGAATATATTGTTTTTGTCTTCGTTCACAGAAACGCGATCTGTTGTGCAAGGCGCATCCACCAACACCTGTAATAATATGTATATGTCATTTAAATTGTAAAGGAGCTTTTACTAGCGGGTTCGTACAAGTGAAGACTTTATATGTAGCCGCTTCTTTCCAAGACAAATACTAACTTTAAACAAGTGATCTTGCTATTATTGTTAAAAAACAGCTTATTTACAGTTTTGTATGGAGATAGG
Organism: Bembecia ichneumoniformis; assembly: GCA_910589475.2. Classification (NCBI taxonomy): domain Eukaryota; kingdom Metazoa; phylum Arthropoda; class Insecta; order Lepidoptera; family Sesiidae; genus Bembecia; species Bembecia ichneumoniformis. The sequence continues at coordinate 14,001,885 of OU342536.1, read as the reverse complement.
GTCGTTAATTTTAATATTAGCCGTTTTAACGGTAGAAACTTGTACAATTAGTAAGAAGAAATTATAGATTTTACTGAGAAATTATCGTGTTATTTAAGTTTCAAAGTAGCCACTTAAAAAATCTGTTTGAACTGCGCATTGACTCGAACAACGTATCGAGTACGTGCTTTGCGCTCAATGTGTTAATTTATGAATGTTACAAAAATCTGAATTAGTTAGACGAAATTACTGAATTTAAGAAAGAGTTTTATTACCAAATTCTCCAGAAAGTGAGTTAAAAAAAACAAATACCATGGTTTTGATTGATGTCCTTTATGCGGCACTTGTATTGTTGCAAAAGGTCGCCCAGGTCTAGTATCTAGTATCTAGTACTAGATAGATAAGATAATATGGATTTGTTTATCCAAACTAATTTCACAAAAGTTATATTTTTTTATGTGAGAGAGCCTGACGGTCCACTTAATATGGTAGGCGTCTGCCGAGCTTACCAGGATATGGTAAACTTTATCATCGATTGTTACCTTGTCAAAACCCATGTCATCCATGTAAATCCGTCCATCGACCCTTTTTAGGATTACACGTTCCCGCCACTTGTTACTTTCCTCAAAATCGATCAGGTAATTCTTAAAAATGTGTTGCATTCTGTAAAGGAGATATTTAAAAAAAAAAAATAAGCAAAAACATTATCATCACTAGAATGAACTCACAACTGATCTCTGGAAGCGATCAGTTCTGCGAGTTGGTATTGCGCCCATTGGGTGTGTCACATCGTGGACTCCACGCCAAGGCTCCTCTAACCCAACGCCAATCATAATGCCACAATGTTAAAATATGTTAATTTTTAATTTTTTATGCTTACAGAGGCATAAAATATACAGAGCATTAATACATAAAAGACATCAGTCTTTTATGTATTAATAAATAAGCTGAGATTATTATAATTAAGTTTAATTAAATAAAACCTAAATAGCTGGATCAATTACGGAGTTTTATATTAAAAGTTTTCATGTACGAACTATAGCAAAGTTAAACCGAAATTCAAAGTAACCCGGGATGACTGGGGTATTTTTTATTATTATTTATTATTTTGGCTTCGCACGGGCTGCGCAAGTATTAAGGCTGGACGATTTGTGGCATAGTGGTAAAGGACAATGCCCAATTTCGCCTCCATTGGTCCCAGAATAACGACTGTGTTTAAAAAACATGCTTGAATATTTTAAGGCACTCAATGTAATTTATATGTTATACTCTAGTTGAGCCCGCAACTTCGTACGCGTGGTATTCAGTATAGCGCGGAATTTTTTTGTTTGTAAACCGATTGGAATGAAACAAACACTAAATCAGAGATCTAAACATCACATTACATATAAACATACAAAAAAAATTATTTATTATTTATATTAGTGAAAATTGCTCCAGATATGAGCATTATTGGAAATGTATTAAATATCATGGGGTGGTTATTATAAATTGTTTAATGAATTATTTTTCAATAACCAATTTAAAAACTTTTTCTGTTAGAAATTTTAGAATGTTTAGAATAACACATACTAAAATGTTTTAAATGGAATTCACAAATTTAATTTTCCCAAAACCTTGCAGCCGCCAGCCTAACTTTATAGCCGACCTTAGGCAAGTAAGTGGCAGAAGACCACCGTGAAGAAACAGTCTTTCAGTGAGTGATTAAAGGATCGGTAGCACACTTTGGAAAACTTGTGTTATAGGCGACGGTAGCCACCTACATCAAGTGGACCGTCAGTCTGTCTATTGAAACGTTAATAAATTAGATGTCATGCAGAAACGTTACAAGAAGCGTCACTTGATTCTTACATGGAAGTGTCACACAATATTCGACCTTGAAATTTTACTCTCCTCGCGCGCAAAGAAGTTTCACTTCAAAAATCTTTACAAATTTAAATATTTCCAAAATCTTGCAGCCGCTAGCCTAACGTTACAGGCGACCTTTAGAGTCACGCTCACCTGTTCCGTCTGGATATGGAGATATCGTTGCACACAATGACGTCGGGCAATAGCGTTTGCAGAGCGACCAGTGATTTGCCTCCCGGCGCAGCGCACAAGTCCAGGACGCGGTCGCCAGGCGATAGGCACAGAGCCATCACAGCCAACACGCTACCGCAATCCATCGGGTAATGGTTGTATACACCTGGCGAACGAGATCGTCACTGTTCAAAACTACACTTCGAACGATTCAGTTTAGTTCACGTAACGCCAACACTCAGACATGCACCAAAGAAAACTAAACGCGCTATAATACTAATCGAAAAAAATTATCATATTTCTCAACATAATCCATACTAATATTAGGTCGGGGGAAAAGAGTTTTCGCATATAGTATGTATAAACTTGTAATAAAATCTCTTAGGCTGTACTATTTGTATCTGGCTGGTTTTGATGACATTAAAAAGGTTACATTTCAAAAAATGAAGCAAATTAGTAAAATGTTGTTTCCAGCTATTTTTAATTTGTTTTCCTTTCTGTCAAAATGAGTAAATTTAATGACGAAATTAGATACATTTTAAAATTATATTACAAAAAAGGAAAAATGCAACGCCAGCCGCGAAAAAAAATTGTGACGTTTATGGATCTAATGCAGTGTCAGTAGCACAAATTGATTTAAGCGTTTTCAATCCGGAGATTTTGATGTCGAAGATGCACCTCGCTCTGGTCGCCCTGTTATGGATAAAATGGACACCATTTTTGAAAAAGTGGAGCAACATCAGCATACCAGTAGTTACGACATAGCTGAAGAACTGGACCACAAAACAGTTTTGACCCATTTGAAAAAAGCTTGATATTTGGGTGAGAGAGCCAGAGCCAACTATGAAAATTTTATTTCCAAAGTTTGCTCTGTCAGGAATCGACAGAGGCCAGGGATAGACTTGATCGTGTATGACTAGGATTAGAATTAAAACGCACATTCTGTTGGGAGTTTCATTTTTGTCAACCGCAAACCGTCACGTATGTTCGGCGAAATCTATTTATGATCACTCTAATGAAGAAGAAAAACACTGCAAGGGAAGACCTGACTATCAAAGAAAAGCCCTACGAATCTGCAGCCTGCTGGCGTGGTGGTCTTATAGTGCAGGAAAACATTGAGAAAAAGTCTAATTGATTGACAAACAAATTTGCAAAATGAAAAAAAAAAAAAAATGCAAACCTGTCTGACCTCTTCTTGGTTCGTCAAATGTAGACATTTCACTACCCATTTCATATGTACACACCTTAAGATGTTCCGGAAAACTGAAATCCGTTTCAGGCTCTATTATAAGTGGAAAATCTTTACCCTCTGAAATATTAAATAATAATTACAATTAACATTATGCTTGAAAAATGTTTTTTTTTTTTGCGCCTTCTGAAATGTAGGCCAATGATTTTACCTTATTTGAATCCTAAGCTGAATTAAACAATACACACCTGTATAAAAGGAGTAATGCAAGGATTCTGGAAGCCAATCATCCATTCCCTTGAGCTTTGTGGCTGGCAAATATTGATATAAAGCCTCAGCCACAAGTCCCGTCGACGGGTTTACTATACGCGATAGGTCAATTTGCGCTTCAGCCATTGATTGATCCAAAGATTTAATTTGTCTGAAAAAAATTTTTGTCATCACAATAATACTCAAAAATTTCTTATTGTAAATATCCAAACATTTATTAAATACAGAAGTTGCGGAACTATTTCTTTTTTCTAGAAAATATACAGTAATCATGTGCACAATGGAAGTCAATTTCCTTTTATATAAAAGGACTTATTACGCATATTGATTACTAGCGACCTGCCACCCCTGGCTTTGCAGGATGAATTTTTTTTGCAAATAATATACATAACAAACCTCTTGGTGTATCGCTTTTCTTTATTAGTGAAAACTGAGTGTGACTTTATTTTATAATTAGCTAAGCCCGCAACTTCGAACACGTGATATTCGGCATAGCGCGTAAACTTTTTGTTTGTAAACCGATTGGAATGAAACAAACACTAAAATGTTACGGGAAGCTTGCTACAATAGATACATACGTGAAAATCGCATTCAAATCGTTAAGCCGTTTCTGAGATTAGAGTGCACAAACGCACAGACAAACAGACAAAAATTCTAAAAACTATTTTTTTTACCTCCATAACTTAAATACGTGTACAAATTATTTTTTGAAAAAATATTTAATGTACAATACACGGCTCGTTTAAGATTTTATTATATGTATATTACATATATACTACTCAAAACAAAATAAGGGCCACTAAGATTTTTTGTTGTACCATGAAAACAACAAAGACATTAAATTGTTTAACTTATGTAACTACAAAATAATGTTATTGGTTATAATATAGGCTAACAATTGTTTAAAATAATGATCATGAACTGTTTTTTTTAAGTTCATAATGAAATTGGCCATTTTGAATGAAAAACATGAACAAAAGAAATCACCGGAAAAAGACAAAATACTGTTCTTGTCACTTTTGTTTCTTCTTTTTAGTAACGAGTATGTCCTCCCCTCTTAACAATACACTCCTGAAGCCTCGTATGCATACTCTTGATCAAATTCCTCACGTTTTCATCTGGAATCTCCTCCCAGGCACGTTTTAAAGCGTCAATCAGCTGCTGTTGGTTGTAGACCCCTTGCTCATTCTCTCTAACCCTTCGTTTCAATTGGTCCCACAATTGCTCGATTGGATTTAAATCCGGACTGTTAGCTGGCCATGATAATACCTCAATATGACATCCTTCTAGGACAGTTTGTGTCGATCGAGCTGTGTGTGCACGGGCATTGTCTTGCACCAGGATGAATCCAGGCCCCACTCGCTGTGCAAATGTGATCACTTGAGGCCTGATGACGTCTTCGATGTAACGTTTTACAGTTACGGTACCCGCATTTAAAATGGTGAGCTCGGTTTTACCGTGTAAACTAATCCCACCCCAAACCATTACGTTGGGACCACCGAAACGGTCAACTTCGTGGATGCAGGACTCCGAAAAACGCTCGCCGCGTCGTCTCCACACCCTAACACGCCGATCATCATTAAAAAATTTTACTTTGCACTCGTCTGTAAAAAGCACCTTGCCCCACTGATTAATCCCCCAGTTCAAATACTGACGGCAGAATCTTAAACGGTTTGCACGTTGAACCCTAGTCAGAGGAATTCGAACAACTCGACGTCTTGACATTTGCTGGTCTTCGTGCAATCGATTACGTATAGTTTGATCACTGACACGGGTACCCGTTGTCAGCCGTAGGTGGTGTTGTAACTTACGGGCCGTTACTGTACGATCACGACGAGCACTTAGTTGGACGTACCGATCCTCGTGCGCCGTTGTTACACGAACTCTACCTGAACCGGGTCTCCTGGCAACACTGCTGGTCTCTTGGAAGCGAGATTCTCTGAGATGAGAAATGAATCAATTAAAATTGAAAAAGTAAAACTTTTTTCCTAAAATAACCGAAACAAGTTAAGAAGACAATCGAAGAAAAACGTAAGGATAACTTCCAATTATTTTTTTTTCTTAAAACGATGGCAATATTTTTCAAATTAGGAAGCATAAAAGAGATCTAACACCAAAGAGTTCGTAATATCAATATAATGCTACTTATCAGTTACTTTCAGTTTACTAAAGTGCACTTAAATGTAAATAAACTAATGGCCCTTATTTTGTTTTGAGTAGTATATATAAATATGTATTCTATGGATATAGTTGTATAATGACGTAACACAGTATATCTGAGTGGGAATATGGATGGCAGGAATTACATATAATTGCAATTGTAATGGAAAAATAGTGGTACAAATATTCACATCAATGGAAATAGAAATAACAGGAGGAAGCAATGACATATATCCTATTTCACTTATGATGTTTGTATATTTCATAAGGCACTGTGTTGATAACGGTAAATCTCTGTATAACGCACATTTAAATGTCACCCTTATATGGTTGATATACCTAAAATCCGCACGTTGCGGTTCGGGTCAACTTTTTTTATTCGAACTGCTAGCGTGTGGAACCAACTTCCAGCACCCTTGTTTCCACAACACTACAACCCTGGACTCTTCAAGTCGCGAGTGAATCGGTTCTTAATAGACAAGCATGCTCCATCTTAGATCGCGTCATCACTTACCATCAGGTGAGACTGCGGTCAAATGCTTGATCTATCATTATAAAAAAAAAAAAAAAAAAATTCATTTACCTGATTACTGGGATTACTGGATGGAGGTATTATTTGGAAGCCCAATATGTAAGTAACTTGTGTCTTGGATCATTCATGTAGCTACATTTCATTGAGAAAAATGTGAAGGAGCAGATAGCATTTTCATTATAGACTATATATTATATAGTCTATATTTTCATCATATATATTATAGATTATATATATTACTAGTGACCCACCCCCGGCTTCGCCCGTGGTGCCATTTTTATATATATGAACATTCCCCGTTTATCCCTCTTTCCATTAGTGAAAACCGAATTAATATCCCGTTCACGCGTGATGCCGTGACCAAGGGAAATGGGGATTCATTTTTATATATAGAGATTATAGGGCTGTATTACAGCCCTAGTTTGATTAGTTAAAGTGACCGAATTATTCACAAAATATTGGACTGTTTAATTAAAAACTAGACAACAGAAGCAGCAAAAACAGGAATTTAAAATAAAACTAGCTGTTACCAGCGACTTCATCTGGGTTGAAAAGTGAAAAATGTAATACCTAAATAACGACTGACATGATTATCGCTGTGACGACGGTGTCGCCGAATTTTTTTATATTATTAGAAGAACCCTTGGGAACATTTTTCCAGGATAAAAAGTATCCTATATGTTACTCCAGGTAATAAATTATCTGTGTGCCAAACTTCATTAAAATCTGTTCAGTAGTTTTTACGTGAAAGAGTAACAAACATACATACATACATCCTCACAAATTTTCGCGTTTTATATTAGTAAGATATAACTCACGTGTTCATCTCTGACTTTTCGTCTATTTTTGATTCAGAATCAGCGTCCATTCTGTCACTGATATTGTCTATTTGCGGATATAACTTTGAGATTTCATCAACTTGAAATTTTTTCATTAATGTCTCAACGCTCTTGTCACTGTCCGTACTCTTTTCTTTCCTTTTTTTGGGATAATATTCATTAGTAAATTGTTCTTGTACAGTCATGAGCGTTTTTAAACAGTGAGCACCTGTAAATTTAAGGTATATTCCATTTTATATTTAATTGGAAACACTGAATTGGAATGTCTCCTAAACGTGTGCTTATGGTCCAAGACCCCAGGCAGGGTTTCTGGGTTCGATCCCCGGCAGGGTCAACTTTGAAAAGAAACTTTTCAAATTTAGCTCTAGTCTGGATCTGGAAAGTAGTGGCAGGGCACACTGCGTTTCGCAGTTATTTGGACAGTCCATCTGGCGGTAATAACCACCCTCGTAACACATGCTGTTGTGTTTGGATGAGTGAGTAAGGCATGCCAGAGCACATTTTCCTATCCAATTCCTTATCCTTAATTCTACTATAGTCGGCAGCGCACTTCTAGCAACTGTGGCATTGCCTGTCTTATAACTGTGGCGATGGTAGCCACCTACCATCAAGTGGGCCGTCAGCCTGTCTGCCGATCTTAACATAAAAAGTGTTTCTTTGAAATTCAATAAATAAGTAACTGTTTCACTGTTAAATATAAAAAATATAAATAAATAAGTCAATTAACTTGCTACAAAATAATTTAAAATATAGTAACATGAGAAGATTTATTCGTTTTTATGAATTTATATAAAAAAATGTTTGATGTGTGTGTGTCTTGACCTATTCAACACCCAGTTCCATGTTATGAGAAAATGAGACAAAAGCAATAAAATTAATAGACTTGACATTCAAATCAGGGGTTGGCTTTCCAATCCCGTTAATGATTTATAGGGTATTTTAGAATTAAATTAATTAGTAATGTATGTTAATTTTATAAAAATATAGTTTTTATGGTCAGGAAATTCATGCAAAATTAATTTTATAAAGATTTTAAAACTAAACCTGAGATTATTTATATTGTATATTAATATTTACACTATAATAGAGGTAGAGTAATAAATAGTGTTAGTCTTAGGCGTCTTAGCCTCCATGGTTTTTTTTTATAATAACCTCAAACCTCTCCTGACTGATTCCTCTATGAGAGCAAATCCGACTTGGAACGGTTAGGTTAGGAGCCTCCGTGGTTTTTTTTTATAATAACCTAAAACCTCTCCTGACCGATTCTTCTATGAGAGCAAATCCGACTTTGAACGGCTAGGTTAGGAGGTTAAGGCGGGAGCGAAGCGAAGCGGAGCTACCGTCTTAGCCTCCGTGTTTTTTTTTATAATAACCTAAAACCTCTCCTGGCCGTTTCCTCTATGAGAGCAAATCCAACTTGGAACGGTTAGGTTAAGAGATTAAGGCGCGAGCGAAGTGAAGCGAATTAATATGTACTTGGTATGTATGTCATCTGATTAAATCTGCTATTTGATTGAATGACTAGCGCGTTCATTGAATGACGACATTTAATTGAATGACTAGGCCGAACGTTGATTGAACAAGCGTCACTAAACGTCCAACTAGTTAGCGGATTGTAACATAGCCCTTTGAACATAGCGGACATGAAATCAGTCAGGTAATTCAAATTTAGTTCATTTTTTTCCCACTGCGGCGCTAGTAGTCACCAAAACAAATATGGCATCAAACAGCTCGCACAGATAGCACTGTGTCGATAGCGCATATTTTAATAAATTACTTTTGAAATAATATGATAATTTTTTCTAGGTTTTTTACTTTTTTATACTAAGCAAAAATATGAGATTAAGTAAAGCTTTGGAAATCATGCTACAATCTTTTATTATTTTAAACTCAGCAGTTTATAAATCAGTAATTTTTTAATTGTCCCAAAATTCACCCTAATCAAATATTACAATTTGATTTAACGAAACATTTTATAATTCATTTATTTTTATTTAAAGTAAGGTTAGTTGCGAACTCATGGGCACCTTAACCAAACATTACAAAGTCGGCTATATCCCATTCAACGACTTCGCTAAATGACGTTCAGTGAAGACGTTAAACGTTACATTCAACGACTCGACGAGTTGTCCTTTAGTCATTCAATTAAATGTCGCCATTCAATGAACGCACTAGTCATTCAACCAAATAGCAGATTCAACCGGATGACTGCGACATGTACATATTAATTTACAATATAAACAAATTTAGGTTATGTTTTAAAATCTTTATAAAATTAATTGTGCATGAATTTCCTGGTCATAAAAACTTCTAAAATACCCTAAAAATCATTAACGGGATTGGAAAGATTTCCCCTTAATATTATCTAAACAATACCATACATAAAAACTCAGTTAAAAAAATTTGCTTATTTGGCTAATTTGTCTCAGAGACAAAACTCTTGTCTGTATCTTGGTACCCTTTTCCATGACACTTCTTTTTTCCTTATTACGTTATCCCATTCTTTCTTTGGTCTCCCAAAAATGGGATGACATATTCGACCTTTTCATATCTCTGCATAACCTGAGATAAACATTACTTAGACATGTAAAATGTTCATACTGTTTTAAAAACCAACATACCTTGCATTTTAAAATAATCCATAGTTTCTTCAGAATCACCATAATTGTTTATGACCGCAACATACTTTGAGGGGCTAAGCAATGCCTCTCTTATTGATTTCCACTCATTTCGAAACACTGAAGCATAGAAGTCATCAAAATGGTTGAGTGCTTTGTTGCTTGATGTCACTTTACGTTTCAACTTTGCCTAGAAACAAAATTACAATTTTTTTTATTGGCAAAGACAGACAGGGCACACTTCGATTCTAGTAAGAGTAAACTCTCTTGTTTAAGTAACCACCATTTGTTTAAGTAACAACTATCTTATAACAGAAAAGAGTGAAAAACAATACAGACTGCTGTGTTTCAGTACGTGAGAAAGCCCCACCTTGTGGTTTATTCTATCAGGGTAGATATTTAAATAGTCCCCCCAGCGCATTTAAATCGTCCTTAGTTAGTTTATTTTTTATTTTTGCTGCATCGCGGTGGTAGCCCGTTGCCATCAAGTGGACATACATGACAATAAGTGGCTATTTTCGATTTAGTAATTTCGTTCATATAATTGCCTGTAAGTATGTTAAAATTTTAGCTCATTGAATTCGTAACCAATTAAATTGATCATACCCAATGTTCTTCGGATTTAAAGCGAGCTTGGATTTTTAAAAGTACGTTCACATAGCCATATTTGCTAAAACAAGATATTGGTAACATTTTTTCACACTTTTATTTCTAAATTATAGTCGATTAACGAATAAAAATACCGTTTTCGAGGTTATATTATAAAATACATTACTATTATTGTTTTGTTTTGATCTCGGAGCGGACGGAACTCAACTTACTCAAGTCAACCTAACCACAGAGGATTAATAAAACCACCACACCACAGCTCTAAAGCAGTAGAGCAAATAAATATATATTACTTTACTCTATTATCTATTAAGTTCTACGAACGAACGAGTGATGTTAAGTTGACAAATTCATTTTGCGTAGCGACCATAGAAAAATAACTAAAGCATTTGCTTTAGTTATTTTTCTATGGTAGCGACATACAGATTACAGATTTTATATTTTGTCCAGCGCAGGGACCGGTTGCGACGCGATGACATTTGTTCTGAGAGGGAGGCAATGGTTGAGCGAATTAACTCGATCTTAATCTTGTATCCCAATGGGGAGACAAGAATCTGGTTGATATTAATTCCACCAAAACGCAAGCGTGAAAAAGAGCACTTTCGACTTGGCTCCAACTTTCAAGGTGCATCCATTTCTGTGGCCAATAATTTATTTATTTATTTACTTCACTTACGACTATCATAACAGGCATAACTAATGCGATAGCGAAGCATTATCAAACTTAACTAATCCTAACTGTAATAACTATAACTAATATAAACTATACTATAGTATAATTAAACCATAGTAAAACTATATAAAACACTATAATTAATTATCTACCTATATTGCTATATAGGTAGATAAATAGATAGCGGCGGTACGCTAGTAATAACTAAGCTGCAGAGCCCGGCACATAGACGAAAAATTGCCTGTCTCCGTGTATTCTATAAGATGTACATCGGAGAGTGTGCTCGGATCATTCCACCTTTCCCTTTCTTCTATTGGACAATTAAAAATACAATTAAATAATGTGGGTAGGTTTATCAAACATTAACAAAAAGTAATGTAATTTACTAGTTAAGAAGTATTATACTGCCTAAAACTTAATCCTAATTGGCACTACGTCAATTATGAAAAGAAATCCTTAAATTATTTTCAGCTGAACCCCCGATCCGGCTGTAACAAGTAACAAGCAACTCAAATACATTTAGGTACTTTCAGATTGAACCCGGCCAAAGAGAATGTAATTTGTAATCACTACGTTTGAACCCGGCAACACTGCTCCACTGCCCGCGAACCCCGAATCCCAAATCAAGTATTGATTTGTTTACAAGAAGAAGCAACCGAGGAAGTCAAAGTCATAATAGCATAAAACATAACTTTATATAGGATAATTTTCACAACCTTGTCAAAACGATTAGGAGATAATATCCCAACTTAATTACAGCCTTACGTGTTGGGAGTTTATCAGTAGTTTCGTGCCAGCTGAGTGATGGTTCAAGTTAACATTTGAGTAGTTTTAAAGCTTAATTAGCGCAGGCACGGCTGAGTTGTTTTATCGATTAAAAACCCTTGTTGTGCTCTACATCGGCGAAACTGGTACGGGATTCGATAAGGATCTAAAAATGTTTAGCGCATCAGTAAATTGTGTCAATATTATCAATGAATCGGGTCATGCGTGAGTTTTTTCTAACATTACACCACCGCAGAAACAAAATGTTTTTCGTTTTTTAATGGAATTCTTTCTTTGAATATATCACGTCAGACGTGAAATATGCTGCGATTGTGAATTAAAAGTTTCCTTAAAGGATTTTCTCTAGTCATGTATGGAATATTGGAATCATCAGGAAAAGTCGATAAGGTGGAATGGACAGTGGGTCTGTGGAGACATTTCCCCCTGGGGGTGTACATCTGGACACAGTGAGAACGCTGCATCAGACTGTAGTATCACTTAGAACTGCACTTGAAATTTCAAAAAACGAATTAAAGCAATTGAAACAGAAATATGAAGAACATTCACATTGTATAGATTATGAGGATGTTATTGAGAAGTTAACTTTAGAGAATCACATACTTAGGCGTAAAATTATTGACTCTGGTTATGATGAAAAGGACACTAGTGAACAGAACATTAAATTAGAAGTTACATATAGTCCTCACTCACAAAATATTGAGACCTCTGATATTGTAATTAAAACTGCCACAGATAGTAATAGAGTAGATTCTGATGTTGAAGGTGTAAAAGATAACACGGGAGATTATATTAAAGAGAAATTAGATGTAATAAATGAACATTCCATTTCCCCAGAACCAGATAGTGCTGAATTAACACTAAGCAACACGCACACTAATCAAATAAACGAGGAAAGTGAAGTTGTAAGTTACCCTTCAGGGGAGCCTAAAGGTATAAATCAACCAAGCTTGAAAACTAAATTTGAATTGCTATCCAAATTTGATGTTAGAATTAAAGTTAGGACAGTGGCGGAAGGTACAATAATTTCAAGCACAACCTCCGACACTGATTCTACAACAGAAGAAAAGAAAGATATAGGTAAAGCATCTCCGGATTTAGGAGAGAATTTTCAGTTTGAAGAGAAAAGGGAGCACTTTGAAAACATTGAAGACAAAAAAGGGAATAAAGTTAATTTTAAGACAGTGTCTTCAGAAAATATAAAGATGGCAGTGCCAAATGAAGTGGACACTAAGAGTAAAACAGACAAATTTGGTGTTCAAGTAAGAATAACTTCAGAAGAAAATTTAGAAGTTAAAGAAAGTACGGAGAGAGTTAGAAGGAAAGATACATTGAACTTGGATGTGGATGATTTAAGCTTAAGGTATGTGCATTGTGCATAGCTTAATGTGAACTCTTTTTTACCACATTAGTTACTGTAACTGTTAGCCTGTTGATATGCAATTATGAGGATTGCTCAATTTAATCTATATGTCACAGGAAGGTAACAAGGTCCACAAGTTTATAAATTTCCTAGGAAATTTATAAACTTTCGAAGGATCCTAAACGAGAGATAAATTGTATTATTTTACGCCCACATTTTCACAAATTTATCAATTTGCAACATCTCGTGGCAAATTTATAAACTAACGGATATCCATTCGTAAGATTCTAAATGGTTCGACCAATCACAGAAGAGCTTTTAATTTTACGTTTCTTTAAAATACGGCAAATAACACACTGCTCTCTGATTGGTCGATGTTGACAGTGGCTATGCTTGTGCTAGAAAATTTGTTCACTTCGTCAACAAATTTCAACAAATTTTCTAGCATTTACAGCACTATCTTCACCATTTTGGCTGTCCGCAACTTCTAGGTTGCTCATTATGCGTCTAGTCTAGGTCAAACACAACACCTAAGGAAATTTATAAACTTGCGGATCTTGTTATTTTCCATATTTTTATTATATACATATAATAAAATCGTAAGTGAGCCGTGTCTGTCTGTACATTAAAGATTAAAAAAAAAATTGTACAAAAAAAATACCTACTTATGTTGCCAAGTTAAAAAAATAGTTTTTGTCCGTTTGGGCATTTGTGCACGCTAATCTCTGGAACAGCTTAACCGATTTGAATGCGATTTTCACTGATATATTTTAGCAAGCTTCCCGTAACATTTAGTGTTAACACCCAACTTCTCAGCAACTTACAGTGGATATGTGTTTGGGCTATATCGGGAGTTAGTTTATAATTTTAATTATAGCTTGTACCTAAACTTAACAGAATGAATACATCTAATTTGTATAGCGATACTAAGAACCCAGTAACATATAACTGACTAAGTTTAAAGTATGCTACTCCAGGAAAGATAAATGAAATGACTGATGAATTTCAGAATTACATAACATTTTGTATTATACCAGGATAAATGTTTCCTATATGTTGGGTCTATTAAATTTTTGTATACTAGCTGGAGCGAGCAACTTCGTCCGCGTTGAAAAATAAAAATATAACACTATTGATGGCGCCATTTATTATACTAAACACACCGGCATATTTATTATTATTATTATAAGCTTTATTTTCTACACATCTTTTACAATTTTATTTATTTATTTAACAATTAGTTTTAGTCTGTTATACTGTGTAGTCCCCTGTGGGTAAAAGCCTCCTCCATCTCTTTCCATTTTTATTTATTTAATGCAATACTCATCCAGTTTTTTCCTACTATGTTCTTAATATCATCAGCCCATCTTTTCTTTTGTCTTCCCACACGCCTTTTATTCCTTGGTCCTTGCCATATAGTTGTCTGATGAGTCCACCTCTTGTCTTTGAGCCTTGCTACATGTCCTGCCCATTTCCATTTTTGTCTTAAGCTAAATAAAAGAGCATCTGTGACCTTTGTTTTTCTGCGAATTTCAATGTTTCTTGTTTTTTGTATTCTTTTTAGGTTCAAGATACTTCTTTCCATTGCATGTTGGCAAGACACTATTTTGTTCCTTATTTTTTCAGTGTACACCCATGTTTGACTTGCGTAAGTTAGAGTTGGAAGGATGCAGGAATCCATTATTATCTTTTTTGTTTTTAAATTGAAATTTCCTTTAAGGATTTCTTTATGTAACCAATATTTTTTCCATGCTATATTAATTCTTCTGTCTACTTCATTCTCATTACTATTTGCATTAAACGAAACCAATTTACCAAGATACACATACTCATTCACATATTCCATCATATTCCCTTCTATTTTTATTGTCTTCTTGTAGCTATTTGTCATAATTTTAGTTTTGGAGGCATTCATATGTAGACCAACTTTTTGGCTTTCTAGATTCAAGCTTTGTAACATATTTTCTAGAGCTGTGGCTGATTCACCAAAAAGAGCTATGTCATCTGCGAATCTTAAGTGTGTTAGCCTTCCATTTAGTATCCATATTCCATAACCTTTCCAATCTATTTTTTTGAATATGTTGTCTAAAACAGCTATGAACAACTTAGGAGAGAGGGGGTCTCCCTGCCTCACTCCTCTTCCGATTGTGAACTCTTCTCCGTGTCTTTCCAATTTTACTCTGCTCACACTTTTCGAATATATGTTCTTTATAATGTTTATGTATTTTTCATTTATGTTATTTGTTCTCAAAGCTTCCCATATAGACGAGTGTGTTATACTGTCAAAGGCTTTGGAGTAGTCCACAAATGCTATGTATAGTGGTTTGTTGAACTCTTTAAACTTTTCCATTATCTGTTCCAGAGTATGTAGATGGTCTATAGTAGAGTAATGTGGACGAAAGCCTGCCTGTTCTATTGGTTGGTTCCTATCGATTTTTGGCGCTATTCGGTTCAAAATGATGGATGAGAAAAGTTTATAAATTGTAGATAATAAGCTGATAGGTCTGTAGTTACTAATGTCAAGCGGGTTTCCCTTCTTATACAGTAGTATAATGTTTGATTTGCACCACTGTGTTGGTATTTGTTCTTTTGCAATTATTAAGTTGAAAAGATTAAAAAGATATTCAAGTAATATGGGTGCACCAATTTTTAAGGCTTCATTTGTGAGTTGATCGGGTCCTGGGCTCTTTTCAGGCTTTAGTTTTTTAATGTGAGTCAGTATCTCATTTGCACCTATTGGATCTATTGTTTTTATGTTTAGCTCTCCTGTTTGCTCCTCTTGTTCCAATTCTTGTGGTGGTTTTCGGTAGAGATTTGAATAGAAGGCCGTTGCGCATTTTATAATGTCTTCCCTATCCCGGGCTTCATTTGTTTCTTTATTTAAGCAATGTATCCAATTTCTATGAGTTGTCAGTTCTTTATAGGCTCTTTTTGAACTACGGAATGTTAACATATTTCTCTCTATGACTGATTTTCTATGGGTATCATAATCTTTCCTAATTGCTCTGTTACTTTTTTTAAATAGTTTTTTTAGTTCATCTCTCATTTCTTTAGATTTGTATTTTGTTGATAACAATTCTGTTCGCTTATTAATTAGATTGAGGGTTTGTTCACTAATAATATTGTGCCTTTTGTTTCTCATTTTTGTCCTTTCGTCTAATTTCAGGCTTTTTGAAATTGTTTTTTCTAGTGTGTTGTAAAGAGTTTGTACATTTTCAGTTTTCTTCATCGATTTATATAGTATAGAACAGTTTTCTTTCAAGTTATTTATGTAAAGTTCTTTTTCGTTGTTATATTTTAACGTGTTTGGTGGGGTTTTAAATGTTTTTCTGCTGGCTTTTGGTGGCAAGATATTTAGAGAGCATCTTACCATCCTATGGTCAGAAGAAAAGTTTAATTTACTAATAACCTCTATATTTGTCACTGTTTTTGGGTTGTGGCTCAATATGAAATCAATTTCATTTTTCGTTTTGTGGTCAGGAGACATCCAGGTCCATTTTAGAGAGTCCCTTTTTTTAAAATATGTGTTCATCACTGACAGTTTTTTCTCTTGTGCGTATTGTATTAAGCGCTCTCCTCTACTATTTCGTTCCCCGTATCCATATTTTCCCAGTATCATGTTTTCGTGAGGTTTTGGATATCCGATTTTTGCATTGAAGTCTCCCATGACTAGTAAAGTTTTATCTGCTAGTTCTTGAGCTTTTGTTAAGTCATTGTAGAATTTTTCAACTTCTTCTTCACATGAGTTCATAGTGGGTGAATACACTTGAATTAGAGATAATGGAACACCTTCGAAGTTTAGTTTCAGTAGAGCGACTCTTTCTGACAAACCCAAAAAACTCACAATGTTGGCCTTCAATTCTTTCTTCACTAAGAACCCTACACCATGCAGCCCAAGAGTTTCGCCCATGTAGCAGAAGATGTATTCTTCATGTTCTTGTATGGTGCATCCCATTTTTCTAACCTCTGCTAGACCAATAATGTCCCAGTTTATTTTTTCCAATGCATTCTCAAGTTCTAATATTCTTATTGTTGTTGCTAAAGATCTTACATTAAGTGTGCATATCTTAAGGTTTTGTTTTCTTTTAGCCTTGTTACCAATGTTAACAAACTTCATACTATTTCGTTTGGTTTTGTTCTTGTTTGATGGAGGGTTTTGGTCTTTATTCTCCTCGGGGACCAACCGGCTTGGAGAATGGATGTTACAAAAAATTTGCTTGTTGGTGTTAACTAGTGTTTTTGTTTTGTTTCCGGTGTCGTATATTTTGTTGTTAATTTTCTTTGCTGGTGTTTCCATGAAGTGAACCGGCATATTTAGCGGAACACAAAAAAAAGGTCCATAATTAAAAAAATATGGTTTTATTTTAAAATCTACTTACTACACTTCTTTTGTTATTTAAAGTTTCATTTGTTTTACTTAAAATGAGATCACATTAAGAACAGATTTTGCGAGTAAAGGCTATTTGTGAAAAATGGTACATTTTTGAACTTTTCATGTAACTGGGAAAAGTGAAAATTAATATTAAAATAACAATTAATTAAATTAGAAAAATGGTGATTAATATCGCGTATTTCCTCCACGTGCTCTTATTAAAGTTTCTACCCGTCTAGGCATACTGAGAATGATGTTATCGATGGTCTCCTGGGATAGTCTCCGCCATTCCTCAACTACGGCGATTCGCAGTTCACCCACGTTGGCAGGAGCTGGAATTCTGGACTTAACTTTTCTTTTCAGCAAGTCCCAAACGTGCTCTATTGGGTTCATATCCGGTGATCTCGCCGGCCACTCCATAACAGTGATATTCATATCATTAAGATAAGCTTGAGTTACCCGAGCGGTATGCGGCCGAGCATTATCCTGCATAAAAACCAAATCGTCACCAATATATGGGGCAAACGGTACGACATTTTCTTCTAAAACTTCTCTGATATAGCGGTCTGCAGTCAGACTCCCTCTGTCAATTGCTACCAAGTCTGTGCGAGCTCCCAAACAAATGCCCAAACAAATGCCTGCCGTTATTGATCCACCACCGTATGCAACTGTAGTTTCAAAATTTGTCTGAATGTATCGTTCTCCTTTGCGTCTGTATATTCTTTCCCTGCCGTCAATTTGATTTAAGAGAATTCTGCACTCATCACTAAACAATACCTTACTCCATTGGTCCGCGTCCCAAAGTCGATGTTCCTGAGCAAAAGTTAACCTGTTTCTACGATGATTTACCCCGAGCCTTGGAGCCTTGGCGGGCACAAATGAACCCAAACCAGCTTCTTCAAACCTTCTTCGTACCGTACGCTCACTTACGGTTACACCCCGCACTGCTTCTAACTCATGTCGGGCTTGGACGGCCGTCAAACGGGGGTTCCTACGTACACGAAGCCGAATGAAACGATCATCCCTACTCGAAGTGCGTCTTTTTCTGCCTTGTCCTGCTCTTTTCACATAAGTACCGGTCTCCCTGAACCGTTGGATACTGCGATGGATCGTTGAAACTGGTCGACGAAGATCTCTGGATATCACTCTGTAGGTTTGACCATTTCTTCGCATTTCGAGTGCCCTGGCAATCTCCGTTGGGGCTAAGTCAGGCATAATTTAGTCCTCAACTCCAGAAAGATACGCGATTAAAAAAAACTAACAAAAAACAGTATTTCAATGAAATTTTAAATCAAACTCAGAAGGAAGAAATACTCGAAGTTCGCTCCAGATAAGGTGTATTTGAATAAAATTAAAACAATTGCATAAAATGTGATGTTCAGTTGTTTTCTTAATTTGAAAATATTTCTTTTTAAATTAAATGACGTATAAACCAGCCAGCAACCTTATATGATACTGATATCAAACCTTTATTTTATGTTCCGCTAAATATGCCGGTGTGTGTATAATAGAATCAGGTGAAGCAGTGACTTCTATTGGATTTGGGTAAAACTGCTTCGTGATATACCTGTGGATAGTATGCTCCAATTTGCAAACCCTCGGGAACTAAAGAATAAAACTTTAACAAATTATACATCTACAGATTCCTCAGGAATCAGTTCACTACTTTTTGAGATTATCGGGAGAGATGCGGTAGGGGATTTTTTTAAATAATATGTAAAAATATAAAAATATGTAATATGATTTATTTTTCAGGTCAATGTCTGAAGGCGACAACTCTGTGTTTTCTGAAGGTGGTACAAACCCAACTGACCCTAACATTGCAGCAGGCGGTGATGACAAGCAGGAACAGGATACAAGTGGCAATGAATCTGAAGAGGTTGATGATATTGAATTGATATTCACAACGGACGAGTCAAAAGATATGAGTAACTTGCAGGTGTGTATTTAAGATTTTATTTCTGATCTTACTTTAACCGACTTTAACCGACCGTAACTGCCAGTATTGTTTTTGAACTTTGTTTTAATGTTCAAGGGTGGCAGGTAGGCTGACAGTTCACTTGATGTTAAGTTTACTGTCGGTTGTATATACAAGCAACTCTAGGAGGAATGCAAGGAATGCCTTACCCTGAGAGCATAAAAGAAAAGGGAGAAGATTGGCATTGGGGAATGGGCTTAGGTGTCCCTGCTCACTCATCAAAACACAACATCACTTATGCTATTATTTCATGGTTGTCTTCTATAAGAGGAGCAGCCAGTCTGGAAGCAGTATATGATTGCAGATCACGGTGTGCCCCTGCCACTACTAACAATTTTAATGAAGTAATTAATTTAATTAAAAATATTTTAATTAACAGTTAGTTTTATGTATAACACTGGCATATGGCGCAGCATATCGAAGAGTACATAATTTTTCACAGTCAAACTATTATGGATATTGCTCCCATTTAAATAAAATAGAAAATAAGTTAACACCACAAATATTCATTTAGAACATCGAAGCGATTGTGGTAGAAAGATGTTAATTGATTTTTGATTTTATTTCAATGCGGGCACTATCAATAATAATTTCACTATGAGAAATGCTCTATGCCGAGCTTCAACCTATATGCTCCGGTCCTAAGAAAAATTCTACTAAACTTGAACACTATCCTATCACTATCCTATAGTATTCATGTTTAATAGTATTCTTAATAGGGCTTTTAATATAATTCAAATTTCATTATGTATATTCCGCATACAATGAAATTTGAATTATATTAAAAGCACTTAAGGTACAAAATGGTATATAAAAAAAATTAAATATATTTGCTGTGCTCAATTTGCGCCGGCCCTTAGCCATCTTGGCCATTTATCCTATTTCTCCTCCGCAACTTATTAGCGTGGTTGATAACGCCATTTCAACCATTATTGAACAGGTTTATAGGCTATATTTTGTTTCATAGGCTATTGTCCTGACTATCGTATATTAACTTAAAATTATAATAATTCTTTAGAATTCCTTATTTACCAACTCCGCGGTCATTACGAGGGGCACACTGAAATGATCGGGAATAAGAAAAACCACATGCACGGTATAGCTAAATTGTATTTTATTGTTTTTCGAATTCTCCCTTCAACTTAATGCACTTTTCCATTCTTGCAAACCAATCATTAAAACAGTAATTCCACAGCTGCTTCGGGGTCTTCAAACCGTTGACCGCGTAATAAATCTTTCATTCTAGGGAATGTAAAGAAATCGTTTGGGCTCAGGTCAGGACTGTACGGAGGATGGCTCATCAGCTCAACGTTTTCCTGCTTCAAAAAATCATTTGTCTTCCGAGCCGTATGGGAGCTCGCATTATCGTGATGTAAGATGATGCGACGTTTCGGGTTATTTTTTCGGAGTTCGGCTATCATTTCTGGCAAACAAACCGTGATATACCACTCGGCGGTAACCGTTCTGCGTTCCTGTAAAGGAATTGTAGCAACATGCCCCTTTTTCGAGACAAACGTAGCGACCATTTTCTTTGACACGCTGCGGGAGCGAACCACTTTCGTTGGCATGACCTCGTCTTCGAAGACCCAAACTGCTGACTGATGTTTTCTTTCAGGTTCGTATGAATAAATCCATGATTCGTCACCTGAGACGATATTATAAACGGTATTTGACTTCCCTCTGTTGAAGCGTTGCAGAGTTGCATAGAATCTACACGAGCCGCCTTTTGCTCTTCGGACAAATTGTGGGGAACCCAACGGGAAACTAGCTTTCTTACACACAGCTCATTATGTAATATCGACTGAATTGCAGTCATTCCGATACTGATAACAGCCCGAATCTGCTCGTATGTCACATGACGGTCATCTAATACATGCCTGAAAACATCGCAGCTGTTCGCAACCAATAGGATTTCTTATTTACTTATCTCCGCTCCGCTCAGCTTTGGTGGAGACCGGGATTTGATGGAGCGGAGGAGGTGTGTCTTGTTTGTAGGGTAAACTAAGCCGGCGACGGCACGCAGCGGCTATCTGTTTGAAGGCGCTCCGCATCGGTGGAGACACTAGTGTAGATGTGTAACAATCTCCGCTTTGGTGGAGACTTGCCCTTACTCGGATCACATAAGTAACAGAATCTTTTGAATTTATTCCAGGAGGATTTAGTTTCAATACGAGAAACGGACACTTGGTATCCATCTTCCACATCGACCACTCACTCCACACCGGTTTTAATAAAATTTCACACACTGGATCCAGATTTTCAACCCAGTGCTGAAACCAGTGACAACGCTGAAAACGAGAATCAAGAAAACGCGTGTCTTCAAGGCGCTATTGCTGAATCCTCACTCAAAGTTAAGAGAGTGTCGCTACCTAACGATAAGGAGATAAAGCAGGTGGCCTTTAATGGGAAAAATCTCGACTTGCCAGGGAGGGGAATACTCAAAAGTTGCGATAACAAGTCAGACAATATGTTGTATAGAAGGAGTTCGAATACAAGCACAAGAAGGTTGGATAGCGTTGATAGTTTGACGTGCGAGTACAACAGAGGATTGAGTTTCGATAATACCAAGTCTTCAAGCTTCGAATTGGGATCTAGTATGGACATTCTAAATCGGGATGAAAGTGTGGACAGTTTTAGAACGAATAATTTGGGACACAGGTTCTCGGTGTTTGCTGAAACAGACATATCAAAGTGTGGCATTTCTGAGGAAGATCTGACAGCGAATTTGAATGTTAGACGAAATACGTGTCCGAATCCATTTCAGTACAGGTGAGATTATTGTTATTTTAAATTTATTGTGGCTCATGTATTGTAGCAAATTTTTTTTACTTAATTTTTTTAAATTTTTTATACTTAATTAAAAAATTAAAGCTTTAATTTATTTTGTTTGACCATAGATAAAATACTACTAAACAGTATACCTAAGTAGTATTTTATCTATGGTTTGACACAGTGTTATGGTTGCTAAATATGTTTTAAGAAGAATATAGAGGTGCTCTTACGACGAAACAGCTAAGACCAATTTTTTTGGCTCTAAATAAAAGGAAAAAATGTTTCTAGTAGTGATTTTTTTTCCACTTTTATTCTTTCATTGATTAGATCCATATTATTTTGTCAAAAAGAGCGTAATAGGGTCCAAAATAACTATCGAAAGTAATTTATTGCAAAGATTAAAATCCAGGCTAGAACTATATGTATAATAGAAATTTTCATGTTATGGCAATTAAAGTGTAAATAAACTACCCAATAATATAAAGAAATGGGCAGATTATAAATTTACAGAAGTAATAACGGAATAGTTATTAGACAGTATAGACTCTTTCTCTATAAAACACATTAATTTATTATTAATTAATTAGTTAAAACAATTATCAATAGGGTATTTGCCTAATTTTCAATTAATTAAGTTAAAAATGTTTATTATCGGATTATTATTTAATAATCCGATAACAATAATAAAACCAAAAAAAAATCTAATTTAAATTTTGCCACCCAAACACCCATACGTTGTCACATGGTCTATATGACGTCATATTACTCATTAAATCATACTTTGTACTGCAACTGCTGTACCTATATGAATTATGATAGTATGTATAGCCATGTGTTTGTGCAGATATAGATTTATTTATTTTATTATTTATCAACTCTTCAAATTGCACCTAAAATAAGCTTTAGCAATTTTTAAAATAAATGTGATTGCTCTAACAGTTAGCGAGTGAGTGGTATTCGCGTTAATGTACTTACATAGATATCTTTGGGTCTATAGAGCACCCGCATATCGTGTGACTTCACGCGCGAGTCCGCTAAAGGCTGGAACAGGGCCAGGATTGCGGGTAGGCGCAGGGATTGGTGCAGGTGCGAGGCCTGTATTGCGTGAGGGTTCTGCAGCTGCGCGTGCGCATAGTGCGGCTCAGACCGACGTGTCAGCATTGCCTCACACGTGGACCTCGGATGGTTATCTTGCATATAAGGTAGGTGGATACTTGATACTCTTTCCTATGGTGCTTTAGCATCCCCCTTCTCTTTAAGAGACTGTAGCTTACACTAGTTACGCTCAAGTGAACTGTCAACCTGCATGCCACCATTTATCCAATTTTCATTTTATGTAACGTATATAATATTAGTATGTAAATTATATTATTTCGCTAGAGGGCAGCACCTGTGCCATGCTGGACCACTACTCTGCCGACTCGCCCCCCGCGCGTCCCCGTACCGCCCCCTCCCCGCCGTGTCGCCCCGCGGACCGACGAGGCGCGTCGCGTCTTGCTCAGCGACATAGGTATATTATCAACTTCCCTATTATTTTTCTAATAATAAGCCTGATATTTTTTATCTTGAAAGATTTGTTTTTTGATAATTAAAAGCGTTAACCACACAAACCAGCTACCGACGTAACTGAAAATCGGCAATGGAATTACACTGATCTGGCAATACGTGCGTCATGCAGCAATCACTTATATACCGAAGATCAAATCTGTTTGAGAATATTTTATTGGTATGCCGTTGGTGCTGGACCATAGTAGTGACAGGCGGCAGTAACCACAGGATACCCTTACAGAAGAGTACAATATAAAAGTTTCTCTGCCATTCTTTCATTGTTGGGTTGAGTGATTAAGGGTTTCCAAAGCCCATTTCGCTGTCCCCTTCTAATTACTTAATCATCCTACTAAGGTTGCCAACGCACTTGCAGTAACTCCTGCAATAGGCATTTTGAATGATATTATTGTTTTGGTTATAATCAGCCCAAAGGTCATTCGCCTAGAAAGAACTATAATAGGTTCCAAATAAGGTGGATTTCACTTTCTTGGAGTAATAAGCAAACCTGCTTAGTATCAAATTAGCCTGCATCGCCTCTCTGGTCGCAAGTGACCAAAACTGTTCATCTCTTCTTACGGGGACTCCGTTCGGTCTAATCGTTGGATTAGACTTGATCGAGTTATTGTGTTTGTTAATAAAATTAACTGTCTCTCGTTGTTAATCAAATTAATAAACCAGGGATTATGCACGGAATGACAGGGTAGCCTCCCTGGCGGAGAATAAATTAACTCCCGAGTACTGGATAGTGACCCCTTTCATCGGGACTCCCTGACCCCCACGTTGACACGTCACACCAGTAATCTAAAGAAAGAAATCTAGAATTACCCCTTGCATCTTCCCCTTGGTTTGGGTCGGCTACCCTTAACTCACACGCCGGAACATGGCACTGTTACTTCACGGCGTCTTCTGTAAGACGGGCTGCCCAGAATATGACGACTAACCGCAGTGTGCAATAATTAATTGTCGTATTGTTCGAATCGTTGACTATCCATTGCTCGCAAAAGAAACGGTTAGAACTACTTAGTTTAAGAAGAGATGTAACCTCTCGTTTTGTGTTCAATGGTGAGTGCTCTGATGAAATGTTCCAATTAAGCCCGAGATTTTACTATGCGTCATAGAGTTCATACGCATTACTTGCCTAAGATGCCGGGTGATAGAAACCCTATTCGCGAAATTTGGATCAATTTTTCTTCTGAGATTTTTCTATCTGGCTACAATATGGGCTTCTTCAAGCGAACCGTAAATAGATTCCTGAGGGATCGGTAGCGCATCTGCATCCACCCTGGTGTTGCTTGTGTCCTTATGCGACGGTAATCGCCTCCCATAAAGTGAACCGCTGTCACCCTTTATAATATAAAAAATATAGGTTTCCAGTCAGAAAGGCAATGTAGTCTTTGTTAGTTTTAGTCGTTTAAAAAAAAAGTAATTTATTTTTGTCATAATGATACTACTGCAGGGTTCACGTCAATGGTGCCGGAGTTGTCTCGCTCGGCGGACCCAGTGTGGGCTCTCACCAAGAAGGCTTCCGTGACAGAAGGGGATTCTTTAAATAACTCCATCACCAATTCGACTTCCAAGTAAGTATTCACTTGAAGGCTTTGAACTCCAAATTCATAATAGTCTTCATATTTATGGTCATTTCCTAAATTATGTTTTTAAGACTTTATTTTACAATTTCTGCTAGCCCTTGGCTTCAACACGGATGCAAAGTATTTACACAAATCTTCCACGTTTTGTTCTCTTTCCATTAGTAAAAACCGTTTCAATATCCGTTATGGCTTAGAAGTTAGCGGAAAAGGACAGCGGCTTTATTTTATAACAATACTAGCGACCCGCTTCCGGCTTTGCACGGGTTCAATTTTTTTCTGCAAATTATATATTGTAGTGTAACAACTCTAGATCACTGTAGGGGTGGCGGTTGAAAAGAAAGATAGAGACGTCGAGAAAACACCACACTTTAATATCACTTAGTGTCCCTATATGTACACTAGAAATCGCCGTGGTCCTTATAAAACTTCACACATATAAAAATAATTGCCCCTCGTTCAGTGAGAACAGCTTAAATAGATGAGGCTGTGCACAGCGTTGGAGCTTCCGTGTCCGACAGGATCTTCGGTAAAAATAAGTTATTTTATTAACTCGTCGACTAAATAAAATAGGATTTAGCTTCGTTTAGCCTTTTGAAAAGAATGTGAATCTCAGTCGTTGTACATATATTTCTAGCACCTCTTCTTTTCGATCCCGTCTCAAGAATCCCTTTTCTCCTCCTCGAGAAAACCTGTCAGTCTCCCCTTCAATCTTTTTCGCTGCTTCTTTTCTTATTCAAATATGTTCCAAATCTCGCCGGCCAGTGTAAATATGTAAGGTAGATAAAAAAAGGTTACTTAAAACAAAGAAATAAAAAGGTTTATAATGAATGAGAAGCGAATGATGATGAACCTTACAATATAAAAAACCTTCTTCGTTTAAACTCTCTTTCCATTAGTGGAAATCACATCATATTCCGTTGCGTGATTTAGGAGTAGTTAGCGCATATATAGACAGACAGACAGAGAGATGTAAGGATCATTATTAATATAAAGAGAAAATTTGGTACTGCGTATTAAGGTGAAGCCAGTGTTCGAGTGGTGATGGTTCATATCTCCCTGTTCGGGAGTTTACAACTATCATCGATAGATGGCGCTGTTATGTTATGTCTCGCTAACATTTCGTTTCTCCTCATAGCTACTTATTTATCTTCAAATGTTTTTATTTTGGGTTTTGTAATACAATATTATTAACAATAGATCCTATGCACACGCTTGTGTCTTTCCTTTCAAAACATTGCACCTTATAAGAATCGTAGGCAGTTTAAATTTAAAGTGAAAATTACAACAAACACTCCCAAATAAACATTATTAATATAGGTAACAGGATATTGAATGTTTTCTCCGTCTTGCGTTGAGTCTTGGTTATATTTGAAACTTATGGGGTGTATACATATACATAATTGTGCTATTCAAATGCTTTAGGCATATGTTAATTGTACTTAAAGAGTACCAAAGTAAATGTAAGTCCTAATATCATATAAAAAACGACAATTAGGAATCCGTGTGGATACCAGTAATATAAACACATGCAATCTAATATTGATCCTGAAAAGGACTGGAAAAGAGTGCCCTGCCACTACCTACAATAGCAGCATTGACGAATATTCCCATGGAAAAAATGCGTTTTTCAAACGTGAACGTGGATATAATTTTGAATGACCTTCGTATTTTAAAATCATACTTACTGCTAATATAAAGCCGAAAGTTTGTGAGGATTTACGTTTGTTACTTTTTTAGGGTTCCGTACGTCCGAATAAAAAAACGGAACCCTTTTAATATCATGGTAAATCACTCAATATTGCGCGTAGATTTTAAAAAAACATGACAGGTAACATCGTACGGAATACCCTCTTCACGCGAGTTCAACTCACACTAGTCCCGTTTTTTACTTACTGAACGGATTTGGAAGAAAATTTACAATAATGCAGTTTACACATCAGAATAACATTTAGATTACAATTTAAGACGAAGTCGTGGTTAAAAGCTAGTGTTAATATATTTATGTGTAAAATAACGCAAAATGTTATTAATAAATGCTTCATGCAATAAAAAATTATGATTTCTTTGTAACTATACTCAGGACATGCTGTACTAAATTATAATATACATATATAATGTATAAAATGCTGGTATAGGTATATTACACAGTAAAGCTATGTATAACCTTGCTTATAGGTTTATATCGCGCGGTTCGTACCGCTCGCCGAGCCTCAGCGTAGAGCGTAGCAACGACTGGATAACTCAGCCTGTCTACGTGCCCTATAACAAAGGTACTACGTATTATTTTTTAGCTAATCCCTGAAAAAAAATCATGAAAATAGCTCACATTGAAAACCTGACACATGTTCAAATATTGTTTTATAAGTTATTTTAACCCGATCTATCTTATTGTGTAAGATAGACTAATGAACTTCTATCAGTTATTTTAGTAAGTTTAGTTATTTTAAGGCAACACATTATTACCACAGAAAAAATGAGAGCTCCGACTGGAGAGAGTGGAAAAATAAAACTACCTTCGGTCGTGCATCCTATTAATATTGTAACTGCGAAAGTTTGTGAGGATGTAAAAACTACTAACGGATTTGAATGAAATTTGGCACACAGATAGTTTATTACCTAGATTAATATATAGGATCCCTTTTTATCCCGAATGTTATGTATGTTAGCTTCCCGAGGGATTTTCTCAAAATATAAAAAAATTAGCGTCACTGTCGCAGTGGGGCGTTACCGTCGTCCTAGCCGTCGTCAAAGCGATAAAGATGTCATTTTTCAACCCATTTTTATTTTTCACGGGCACCAGCTAGTTAAGAGAATATTACTTCCCTGAAAGATATAGTTTCCAGGGGAATAATGACCTTTGATTATCTTGTAGACAGTACACTTTGTAGGCTTCGTATTTTAATTAAACTACAAATTGCCAGATTTGGATATTTTTGGTGACTCATTTAAAGATTTTAAGAGTAAATTACTGAAAATCACTCGTCAGTCAACTACTAATAAAATATAATTACTTTCTATACATTATGTATGTAATATATGTAACTTTAAACTGTAAATGTTGTTCACGCCTGTAATTGGCTTACATTATATATTTAATTGTACTTTAGAGTTAAATATGAAATTATAGATATGTTAAGCTGTTGGTGTGTAAATAAATAAATAATATTAAAAACATCAAATGTTTTTTTCCTCTCTCAGTTTCGCTTAGACATTTGTTAATAAATCCCACCTAACCCAACTGTTTGTGAGGATGTATGGATGTTTGTTACTCTTTCACGTAAAATCTAATGAATGGATATTAGGGAATCTTTACAGTAATATAGTTTATACATCAGAAAAATCATAGGCAATAATTTATTAAAATGCGCGGACGAAGTCGTGAACTATGTATATATAGTATTTCAATAAAATGGGAAGTGGAGGGTCAGTATTGGAAAGGTAGGCTTGTGTTTTTCCTTGTGGTGTAAACATATTTTAGAAGGTAGTTTTATAATTTCCAGATCGTTCGTCGTCAGTCGGCGCATGGCGCGGGTCGCTGCCGGACGTGCGTAACGACGACACAGACGAATTGCTCAATGAGGCTGAGGCGTTCCTTCGACGATCCATAGACAATCTGCGTGACACATCTTCGTATACGCACTGTTCGTATAAAAAATATGTATAAACTTATACAAATATTTTGACGGCCTATTGGTCGAGTGCTTGCTTTAGCCCCGAGATAGCCGGCGTACCTTCGAGTATGCCGAGGTTCCGACAGGGAACGCAGTCCTCCGCGCTGGACAGCTGTGGCGCGTCGCGGATGTCGTGTCGCAGTGTTCATCTATGGCCGCGCTAGAAAGTCGTTGGGTTTTAGCTAGTAGGAGAGGAGTCCGGCATAACCTCGCAGCGCCCCCTACGCTGCCGAGTATCCATGTTTATCAACGTTTAAAAAAAGGTACTTGCGTTAGCTCTCTGACTTAGGGATCCCTGTTCGATTCTCGGCGGGCTCTACTTAGGAAATCAACTTTTTAAAGTTGGATTTGGTTTGAAGTGTTTCACAAATTGGGAAACCCGGCAGTATTCAGAAATAACAGCATGGATGCTGTTTTGTGTTTCGTTGAGCAGGCAAGTCTTTATCGACTAAAGTCAGCAGTGTATTTTTAAATAAATTTATACAATGGTAAGGGTTGAATATACCTACTAAAACATAATAAATATACTTTTTTTAATAAGAGAATATACTTTTTTATGTTAAGATTGATAGACAGGCTGACGGTCCACTTGATTGTAGGCGGATACCGCCGCCTGTAAAACGAGCAACGCCATATACAGGTGCTGCAAGTGCGTGGCCGACCATAGTAGGATTAAGGATAAGGGATTGGGCAATGGGCGGCTCCCTTCCTAATCCTATCCTATCCTAAGGCTTATGATCGAATTTCGACCATTGGACGAACATTGCTATAGTTTAAGCGAGTTTACCCAACATACATTTGAATGAAAATGTGGTGTTATTATAATTTCATATTATCCCATAACCAGTGGAGAGATCGTCCTCTTGCGGGTCGCTTGGCGAACCGTACATTCCGAAGGAGCCACATCAGCTGCGGCTGGGCCACGCTGTTAAGGTCATCACGCCCGTGGGCCGCGTGGCAGTGGGCCGCGTGCGCTACGTGGGCGTGGCCGGCGCGTGCGCCGCCAACGGAGGCGTGGTCGTGGGCGCCGAGTTCCCGCGGGCGCAGGGGTTGCCTCGCAACGACGGGACTCACCGCGGCCGTAGATACTTCCGTGCAGCCCCCAAGCACACCGCGCTGTTTCTGCCCTTCCACAAAGTCGTGTTGGCCTGGGCCAACTAGCTGACGGACCTCAAGGTACTCACTACTGTCTGATACTAGTCTCCAATATATGATAGTAATAACTTTCTCACTTGAATAGCATAAAGTGTATGTTACTTCATAGCAGACTCCAAATTTGTTTAGTAATTTAAACATTGGCTTTAAATATATTGTCGTTAAAAAAAAACTTGTAAGTGGGTTCGAAGTGAAACTTCTCTGCGATCAAATCAATACAAAAATATAATATGCGACTCAAATTCATTTTTTGCACGACACACTTTAAAATGAAAATCTTAATTCGAAATTTATATTTATTTTTCATTTCTCCCTTTACTTTCTGGCCAGTTCTAAAAAGTTTCAGTGCGGCCTACGTATAAATCAAATAATAGTAAGCGTTAGATGTCATATAATAATAAGAGAAAGCCAAAATAAAACAGTGATCGTTACACTGAAGCGTCACCCAAATTGCGACCCTGAAATTTTACTCTCACCGCGCGCAAAGAAGGTTCACTTCAAAAAACCTTTGAGTAATTAAGTCTCAAAAGTGTTCCTTTATATTATACGGTTAATTGTTCATTTGAATCGATAATTCGTTCTCAATCAATAATTTAAATACTTTTAAGTAAGTGTAACTATTTAATTTTATTTAATATTTTATCGATGCCATTAGCTACTTAAAGTCCAAGATGTTTCTCCTGACTAATTAGATGAGGGAAATTTTATAAGTGTTTCCACTTCCTTTTGGCAAATTTAAACAGACATGTTGTTTGAATGATTAAAATATTTATTATAAAAATTAAAATTATGATCGATTTTTTAAGCAGATAATTTAAAATTAAATTTTTATATGCTTTTGGTAAGCGATTGTTTCACTATTTTCGTAACCAAACTTTGGTACTAAAGATTCTAGATAGTGCGTGGATACTTTAATAGAGGAGTTAAATTACTTCGATTTTCGATCAATTTTAATGAACAGTGTCAAACGTTTCCAAACTACTTAAGAAGTAGTTTAAACATATTAAAATGTATGTCGGCGTGTATTCCGTGAAAATTGTGTGTTTTTATCTAATATCCGGCTCGAAGTACCACGTATGAACTTTTTTGTGATAACAATAGGGATTGAATTTGTTCGACACTAACAAAAATTAAAGGAATTGACAAGAAATGAAATCGTTAATTATGTGGCAGACAATTGGTGAAAAAATTTAAAAAAATGTACACAAGATTCGACCTAAACTTGTTTTACTATAAAGTTTAAAATCTATTAACTTGTTATGATAAATAATCTATATAGGCTAGTTATATGCATTGTTTGTGTATAAATGTAAGCCTAAAAGCTCCATATATTGTAAATAAATTTGGAATGTCTTATAATGTATGGGAAGCGTAAGGTAGAAATTCTCTATTCTTCATATTTAATCTTTAATATAAAGATAATAGAGTTCAATTTCTAGAAGACCATTAATTTTTTTTTTTTTAATTTTGCTCTCCGTACGCAAATTACAAAATAACTGGAAACTGGAACATTTCTTCTTGTAAAATACAACAACTGCTCACAATTCAAATTCATGGTGCTCTATTTACTTGATAGTTTTTCGAACTTCTATATGATTTTTCATTGTTCATATGTACTAAAATAATATTTTTATAGTCAAATGTTTTGATATTTCATTAATTTTTAGCTTTTTATTAATTATATAAAAAGTAAAATAAATTTATGCAGCTCTTTT
Organism: Bembecia ichneumoniformis; assembly: GCA_910589475.2. NCBI lineage: Eukaryota > Metazoa > Arthropoda > Insecta > Lepidoptera > Sesiidae > Bembecia > Bembecia ichneumoniformis. The sequence continues at coordinate 13,970,051 of OU342536.1, read as the reverse complement.
TGGGTACTAGTTTTAAACACTATAGATTAACGAACACATGTAATAGGTATTTTCGAAATTAGTAATTTTAAATCATGTTTTTATGTGTACTATAATTAGGTTTGTTTACATTTGGATACATTTTTAATTGTCAAAATAATACATTTTTTTTATATATAAAAATACTATAATACCTAATGATATACAATATATTATGCCTTAATTAAACAAGCCCTCTTTATTTTTAAAGAATTTCCTTACTTATTAATTTCTTTGTGCAAAATGTGTTTCCCTATGTCAATGGTTAAAATATTTCAAGTGTTCTAAAAATAAATGTTAACAAAAAGAGTCTTTTTAAAAAAATGGAATTGACGCTCCATTGATGTAGATGTTAGTAGGTTAAACACTCATTTTATAATATTACCAGAAACATCAAAACTAAATTTCAAAAATATTAAAAAAAAATTGTCATAACATAAATAAAATCTTGATAGTCCACTGATTCGTGGTAATATCATATCATTCACAGAAAGTATTTGTATTTTCTTATATAAATACTCTATGAAATGTTTCGAATTGTGTATTTGGTGTATAGTGTATTTAAAATGTACGGTGTTAGTTGTATTTATAGAGCGTGTATTAAAAAGTTTTTCTGGCCATTTTACTGTGAAGTAGATTTTTTTTGTGAAATCAGTACAATTCTGAAAAATTGCTGTATTTTACACCCGTGCCAGACAATAGACAACAAACCTCTCTGCAGAGGTGACCTTGTGTCGGCGTGTCCGCTATAAGGTTGCCAACCACAGTGTGTTTAGGGCTCGCCAATCGAGTTTCGACAAAGTCACCCCTGCAGAGGCTTGTTGTCTATTGTCTGTCACGGGTGTAATCTAGCTCGAGACTTTAAATACTTTGTGATTGTATGACAGTGTCTTATTAGTGACTAGTGAATTTTGTAATGTAGGTATTTATATGTTTACAAGTACTTATTCTTTTTGTGGCTACCCTCAGTCGTGAATTTTATATGTCAATTTACAATTTTACGTACACATTAACTTATATGTTAATAAAAATAACAATTAAATAATATATTGAAACAAATTATTTTATATTAATTTTTAAAATAATTAAGATATAGGTACTGTTAAAAGAAAATTTTTTTTTGAAATGTGGGTACTTGTAAATATATTTCGGGATAGTCTTATACGACTAACTAAATGGGAAGGATTTAGTGGTTATACTTTTTCTAGAGGCTAATGCTACTGCAAAATATTAAGTTATTTTTACATTCAAGCGCCGTCTTAATTGGCAATCGCTCGCGCGATAATGCGTGCGTCCGATGAAACTGTTCACGCCACCGTGCGATCAAACATACTGTCCTTATCGACTGTCGCGCGATCATGTTATGCGACCAAATTGTCTCATTTTCATCGCGCGACCATCGGCGCCTCGTTAGATCGGACGATCGCGCGATCATACATACTGATCAGAACTGAGAACTGAATATCCTAATTGACGCTCGCGCGAGTGGAGGGGCAATCGAGCGGTACAGTGTGCGCTCGACTCACCGTCCCGCCATTTCGAGAATGACCGCATTGCTACAAATAGGATACACGATTTCCTATCGCGCGAACAGTTTCATCGCACGATGAAATCGCATCGCATCATCGTGTGAGCGATGACCAATTAGGACGGCGCGTAACTGTTATTATTGTATTTTTTTTTTCAAATAAGCATTAAGCCAAGCACACACGTGGCTATAATATATATTAATGTGATGAAATATATATGTATATTATCTATACCGTAAACGGTATACCTATTTATATCAAAATCGTAAACGAGCCGTGTCTGTACATTAAATATTTTTTCAAATAAAAAATTTCTACGCGTTGTACTTATGTTAACAATGTTAAAAAAATAGTTTTTAAATTTTCGTCTGTTTGTCTGTGCGTTTATGCACGCCAATCTCAGAAACGGCTTAACCGATTTTCATGCAGTTTTCACTGATATATTGTAGCAAGCTTCCCGTAATAATTAGTGTTTGTTTCATTCCAATCGGTTTATAAACAAAAAAGTTACACACTATAACGAATACTACGCGTGCGAAGTTGCGGGCTCAGCTAGTTATTAAATTATATTAATTTCCATAGCTTCGTGTGTAATCACTCCAAAAATACAGAGAAAATATGTCGTAATATGCATTGCTATAATATTTATTAATATATTATAGCTACGTCTGTGCTCGGCTTTACATTTTTTTAATCAATCAAAAGTCCAAAATAAATTTTACTAATATGTAGACAAAAACAAGAAGTTGCCGTTATTGAAGCGTGTCAAGCGTGAGGAGTAAAGCCGTGTCCAAGATTTTTTGATACGTGTCATTAATGGCACATTTTCTTTCTCAGCTCAAAATACCTGATGAAAGTATAGCTTTTTTTGTTTCAAGTATTCTGAAAACTTGTTTATAAATTGCCCCTTAAGTAAATCACAAAGCACTTGAACTCTGTTTTTAAAGTATGAGTACGTATAGAAAAGTCACTGTACACTTGTATTCCATCCGCTGTTGCTTACATTCGTAGACGACGGTAGCCGTCAGTTACCATCGAGTGGATGTTATTGAATAAATAATGTTTCTTTCTTACTAACTACGAATGACAGAGATGACGATATGTACTTGATAGGCGATATCTGCATACGAGGAATAAAAGCTGATGGGCATTTTTAAGTTTTAAGATAAAATAAGTTACAAAAGAGATTTTAACGCTTGTGTTCAGCTTTTCATTGGTCACTGGCAAATCTAGATTGGATTTCTCTGGTCTGGAGTTTTCTGAAGACCTATAAATATTTTATAAGTTGTCAATTCTGTGATTTTTTTTAATTCTATGACAGAGTGAGATTTTATTAGTGTTGTTTTCTAATTTATATTTTTTTTGCAATTACGTTATTTATTTATTTTACAATAAATACATAAAATATTTTAATTAAAAAAAATCATAATGGCACTAATAGTTTTATGTAGGCACTAATTCGGTAAAAATGGCCTCCACACTTAAAGTGTTTGTGTAGTTGCATTTTGTAGTTAAATATTCTATTTATTTTAAATGTAAATTACTAACTCAAGTGTTATAGTTTAGTTAGCACGTACTTGTAAGTAATTTTGGTTTCATTTAATCGAACAGGTATTTCACTGATAGTAAATTGTAGGACTCAATCACAAAAAAATAACCTATGACCTAATTATATTAATTTTCTTTCCTGGTATCACTGATTAAAATTCTTTGACTATTTAGTAGTGGAACACTGTAATGTTAATGTCACGACATAGAGATTTGGATTTGTGTAAAAAAATGAAATAGTGTTCATAAAATGTGCCAAATTGGCTATCGCAAAAAAATATATATATTCGCGTCACTACCTAGCTGTGTATCGTTCATTTTTTCTTAACGCTAAAGTATACATACCAGTGGCGATTCCTCTTAGTTGGCGATGCAAATTAAATTACCTTACTTATCTTCTATCTATCTCTATATGTAAAAATGAATCTCTATTTCCGTTGGTCACGGCATCACGCGTGAACTGGTAGACCGATTTTAATTCGGTTTTGACTAATGGAAAGGGATAAACGGGGAATGTTCTTATATATAAAAATTGCACGCCGGGCGATTAGGTATACACTCTTTTGAAAATATCGGCCAAGGTTAATTTTGCTCTACTGTCATTTGATCATACCCATTCCGGCAGGCAGAGCATAATTAGCATAAACAGGTCGCCCGGAATAGGTGTGAACAAATCTTGTCCAGATCAAATTATACTCGGAGTGGAGTGCTGAAATGGCGTGTATACGCGGTTAGAGCAAAATAGCCTTGATAGAAGGAGTGTTGGAACAGCGTTCGTCAGCCACCTCCCGTTCATTGTTTTCGTATGCAAAAATTTACGCGGAAGCGCCAAAGCCTTTAAAGCCTTTCAAAGGAAAGATGCCAATTAAATATTTGTTCTCGCAGAAATACGATGTTAGACTATAATGATAATATGAAACAAATTGTTACTAGACTAACTGTAAATATTTTTCTAAACCAAATTAACTAACACAGTATTTAAAAATATGTACGATTTTCATAAGAAATCATTATTAAAATAATTAAATTTTCATGTTTGACGACCTGATTAAAAACCATAGATAAAATACTACTTAACCAGTATAGATGGTCACTCACGTACATTGAATCCGTACCCTATCAAATTTCGCTTATATCTAGATGCCGCCTGTGTAGTTTGTCGCTTATTTGTTGTCATTAAAAATCCGCTAGAGTCGCTGCAGTCGACCATTCAGTCAATTCTCATGTACAAGAGATGGCACTACTAAAATTTATTTAAAATATAAAAGAAGTGGGCACGAACAACGATAAAAGGGCCGTATGAACGGTATAGGTTCTGTTCTAAAAAATAGGGCAATAATATCATACATAAAAGTCACAAATTAATGATAAAAGTACCTCTCAGCAACGTCGCCCTCTAGTTATTACCACGATAATAAGGAACTATAACTGCGTGATTGAATTTGTTGGTTATAATTTTTAACAAAATACACATTAATGTTAAATTCGAGACTCTTAGTGACATCTAGGGAGTGGAAATCCCAATATGAAATTGGCTTCAGATCGTTATATGGAGGTTGACCATCTATACTGGTTAAGTAGTATTTTATCTATGTTAAAAACGCACATGAGCGTACTACGATTTGACAGCTGAATGTTTGCAAGCAAGTTACGTATTGATATCACGTGACCCACATGTAAGTTTTAGCGGTCTTATTTATCATTTAAACTTTGATTGTAATGTTCATATAAAATAAATTCACAAATAATGAATTAAATTGCAAGTGTATTATAGTATAATTCACAATTTGAGATATTTTCCTAAAATCTGTCAAATACCCTATTATGATTGTATTAGATTGTTTGGCTTAAGTTTTAGACTTTTAGTGACTTCTAATGAAAAGATCAGAAGACGAAATCTATAATTGAAGTTCTTTTAGAAAAACTTCTCGGGGTTACAAAGAATTAAAACGTACTTTAGTTAGTATTATGATGATATTCATGATCTAGTCATAGAAAATTTCTTATCCGTTGATCGGCTTTATATATAAATAATATAGATTTTTAAAAAATTATAGACCTGTTAATTCGTATTTCAGTTCGGTATTTTTATTGAGAACCCAAGAATACACACCAGGAATCGCCACTGATACATACCTACCTAAATACTACTGTTCCAAGTGAACACTATTTCAATAATTTAAAAATGTTTTCTTTATAGTCAATGGGATGTTTAAAAGAAAAAGGTAATTGTTCGATAGACATATATTATATGTTATAAATATCTTACAATGTCTACCATATGTACAGTTGGGGTACGAAAACCTTCGTCAGTTTTCAAATTATTCCTTTAGCAAGTCGTAGACTCTTAGTACCTTTTGAAACTAAAGCACTAAGCAAACAACTGACAGACTTTAGAAATGAAATTTTGGCATGACTGATAATTGTCCTGGTGCAAGCAAATGTCGACTTTCAGGTGACGAACCTTTTCTTACCCTGACTTTACCTACCTAGTCAGGACCGCTGCCTTATCGTTTTGGAACTAAAAAATGTTAGGCGTTACGGCAAAGCATAAGGTTGGCGCCTTTGTAGAACATTGACTATTCCATAAATATTCGAACATTTTTTTTGTCGAACATTGAGAAAGTGAGTTTGTTTGTTTGTTATTTCATGGCGATTGGTTGAGTGGTTAAGGCGTGAAAGCGTTACAAACAAACTTTCACGTTTATAATATTATAATGAATTTAAGTAATTGCTGTTCATCATCTCTTGTGGTTCAAATACACCATACTAGCGTCATTGGGTTTGGCGCGGTCCAATCTTATCTCTATTTAAATGTATCGTAGATATTAGTAAGACTATATTGTGTAACTAATTCTACTCTGTACTGTTAATGATCCAAAGAAATCTATATTTTAAATATCAATGTACGATTGTATGTTAACTGTATTAAAATAAAGAGAAAATGAAAATCAGCTTCTTTTGTTTAATTATTTGTAGAGTTATGTCCGAGTATTATTTCTTACTAGCTATTCTTTCATATAATAAACTATAATTCAAAAGGTCACAACTTTGTAAAAACTGGCTGTATAGAAAAAAATGTACATACATAACAAAAAAGGATAGCATTAGGCAGTAAATTTCAAGTACTTACATCATTAGTTTTCCAAAATTTGCTAGTCGTTTATATCGTATCTGGCCAGATTACGGCCGGTTTTCCTACCACTTATCTATAGCAATCTGCAATCTGTTGCACTTGATAATGTGTCTACTATAGTCGATCTGGTCTCTACGGCCGGTTTTCGCTATTTATCGATAGCGATCTGCATTCTGTTGCACATTCCCATCGCCACTGCCATTTATTGCTCGACGACTCAGTTGATAATGCGTCTATTATAGTCGATTATATCGAATCTGTCACTACGGCTGGTTTTCGTACCACTTCTCGATAGCAGTCTGTATTCCGTTGCACATTCCTATCGCCATTGACGTTTATCGCTCGACGACTCAGTTGATAATGCGTCTAGGTATTAACCCGGCCACACTTCGCTATGGCGTATGCATGAGGCGCCTCCTTCTCTGACCAAAACCGCGATAACTCCGCAAATATAAATAAGATGTTCATGAATTATACACATAAACCATCCTCGGAAATTCCTCTTTCCATCGATAAAATCGGGAACAAATTTCGTTCACTACTTTCCGAGATTAGCGCATACATACAGACAGACAGAGTAAAAGGAGGACTTTACACTATGTATACTGATAATATGAAACCCGGGGCGGGTCACTAGTTATAAAATAATGTTCTGTACTGTTCTATTTCTCAGTTACTTCTAAACCACTTAACAGATTCTGATATGGTTTTCACTAATGGAAAGAGCGACGAACGAGAAAAGTCTGTGTAGGTATATAATTTGCAGTGGTTGCTAGTGAACTATATTACTGTAGTTTCATCTGAGTCCGTTTAGTAGTTTTTGCGATGAAAAACATTAATGTGTACATCTATCTTCACAAAATTTCTTTACTATATTGTACTAAGTACCTAATATGTTTACTAATATACCTGTTAGGTACATATAAGCATCTATACAAATAATAAAATTGTAAACGAGCCGTGTTTGTACATCAAATATGTTTTCAAAAAAACAATTTGTACACGTTGTCAGGTCTCTGCCACTGCGTGTGTGCCGTGATATAATTGCCTACCGTTTGCTCACATTGAATGTGCAAATTCATTATGGATGTCGCGCTCCTGGCGTGCGTATATCGCGTTAATGTTTCGCTCGCATCGCGTGCTACTTACAATTCTACTTACAAGTACTACGCATTCCGTCTCGCGGTTTTTAAAGTCAACTAAGTTTAGTTTAGACAACAAATTCTTCCAAATACCTATTACTGACTTTACTCGCTCGTACAGGGTGCCCTTAAAAGGTCGATTTAAAACCGCCCTTTGTACTGGGGTCGCAGCTGTTGACACGCGAGCTCACACACTAGCAGTTATGCAGTTAGGTATATAAACGTTAGGGGTGCTATAAAGAAAAAAACAGGTGTAACAAAAAGAAATTTATTAATAATAACAACAAAAACAACAATACTGCATGAACATTAATATAGTTGTAGATATATAGGGAACCATCTCAATTCTGTTTCTACTAAAAGTTTAATTTAAGCAAGTAAAGTAAGGAATGGTTGAGTAAAGAAAGAATAATACTGGAAAATTATATAAGGAAATGAGAAGGAAAAAAGAAAGAAAAAGATGACAGAGGTATAAAAAAGAAAATAAGAATAGTAGGTAAAGAAAAAAATATTTATATTAAAGTATTTTATATTAAATTTGCTAATATTTCTTTTTTTTTTTTCAATAAACAGCAATATAAAACAATATTACCTACTGGAACTGTGAAAAGATTTGGGGCACAATAAAGAGTTAAATTTTCATTAAAGACAGTGAGAAGGTAGATAAAGAAAATATAAGAAAATTGAAATAAAAAGTGTTGATAGAAGGAAACAAAACTAGGAAATAAGTGATATGGAAAAGACATAGAAATTTACGATAGTGCAAAGAAAGAAAGAGGCAAGAGAGAAAATATTGTATGAGGAGAAATTTAAAGAGATGAAGGTATAAATTAGAGAGAAAGATTCTTAGCAATAGTAATCCTTAAAATAAAAAGGACGACACAAAGTATTTCCTAAATTTCGTGTGTGATAGTAATGTTATGTAAAATAAAATTTATATTAATTTAAGACTTTGAAAGAATATTACAGCAAGAGAAATAAATTACAGCAGTACAGCAGCAGTTCAGGATCAGCTAATAAATTGAAGAAATTGAAGAAGAAAACTAGAAAAAATATTGAAAATACAAGACAAGAAAAATAATTAAATAAAAGAAAAAAAGGCTTATCATAGAAAGTAAGAAAGGTTGGCTTTCTTGTAAAGTATAGAATTCCAAATAAATATGTATAACAAAATAGAAAGAAAAGGACAAAAAGGAAAAGAAAAGAAAGAATAATTAGAGTTAAAGAGTGATTAAAACTAAAAGAAAGCACCAAAAATATGGAAAAAAAAGTTTCTTGAATTGAAAAAATAAATTACTAGGGAAAAAAAAAGAAATGAAAATGAATAAACTATTTAGACAAAGGGCAGCGATATAGAATTAGTAAATGCAATTTGAGTAGAATTTGAAGAAAAATGTTAAGAAAAAAAAGGAAGAGATAAGTACTTGTGATGAATAAAGGTATGAGTTGTAAGAGTGTAGTAGTAATGTTTACGAAAATAAATATGTTTATAAGAATTATGATCATAACGAAAACATATATAGATGAGGAAAGTATACAGACACTTAAAAATTAATAAGTTATGAATGGAAATGTAATCAAGGATACCTTTTAAAACTTTTCTGATTTTTGCTGGAGGAAAAGATAACAAAGAAAGAATATAACAAAAGCAGATAGAAATATTAGAGATTTAAAAGAGAAGTGATAGAAAATATTGAAATGTAAGAGTATACTAACAAGGCAAAAGTAGAGATGACAAAGGAAGTACGTTGTATAAGAATACAAGTTTAAATAGTTTACATTTATAGAAAACCATTAGTATGACTAATAAGTATTTAGAAATAGGTAGTTATCTAAAGATAGTATTTTTTTGCTAAAAGAAATCAATGACACAGAACATAACAAAAGTAGATAGAGATATTAGAGAATGAAAGGAAGTAATAGAAAAATATTAAAAAACAAAATACAATGTAAAAGTAGAGACGAGAAAGAAAATACACTGTAAAAGAATGAAATTCTAAATAGTTCATAATTATAATAAACTATGAGTATGAGTAATAAGTAAATAGAAGTGTTTAAAGCAAAATTAAATTAAAATAAATAGGTAAGTAAAATGAAATTAAAAGGAAGGATAAAACTGAAAGCGTTTAGATAGAAAAAGTAAAAAGTTCTTGAGAAAATGTAGATTTCCAGGCTAAATTATTGAAAAAGGAAAATAGTTTGAAAAAAATTTGAAGAAGGAAATGGCTTTGTGTACTTTTGTTATAAGTACACAAAGCTATAAGTGATAGTTGAATAAAGTAGCTGAAACTAAGAATAGTTTGAAATTCGAATGAAGAATGAAAATAATAAGTAAGTCTTTGAAAATTGCTAAGTTGTATGCTTAATACGAAAATATGAAAAGAATATCTGATGAAAAGGAGAGTATTTGGAGATAAAAGTAGATTTGAGTAATATTTAAAACATTTAAAACAGTAAAGTAAAGATTTAAAAGGTTTAAAGTAAGGTTTTAAGAAAGAAAAGATACAAGAAAACTATAAAAGTTGAAAAGTAAAGCATAGCTGGAATTTAGAGTAGATTATAAATGCAAAGAAGTAAGACTGTAGTGTATGCTAAAGTAAGAAGTAGCACTGTGTGAAGGAGAAGAAGTAAGAAGTAATGTAGACGAATAAAAGAGTTTCTGAGATAGATAGCGATATTTTATAAAATATAGATATTTTGTGAAACGAAAAGAAAGAGTATGAGAGAGAGTAAGAGAAAAGTATGTGAAATTAGTCTTATAAGTAAATGACTATGTTACACAAACGATAATATGAAAAGACGAAAGTGTAAGAAAAGAAAATAGGCACTTAAGATGAACGTAAAGTTAATCTCTTATGAAAGTAGACATTAAATACGAAGTAAGAATAGAGATAATAGGTTAAATAAGCATTTTAGAAAATAGCTATAATATACACGAAATAGGTACTAGAAGAAGGTCTAAGGAGAAAAAGTATTTAAAATTAAAATAAAGATAATTTAATTTAAGATTATAAAGAGTTTATAATAAGTGCGAAGTAAGATAAAAAGATGCAAAGTAAGAATAAGATGGAAAAAGATAAAAAGAATAATAATTGAAAGCTGTGCGTGTTTATAATATATTATAAGCGATAGATGATAAATAAGCAGGTAAGCACGAAAGTATACGAGAAGAAAAAATATTAGCAGAAAGTAAAGTATAATAAATTGAAGTAAGAGTTAGAGCTGAAATGTAAAATAAAACTGAAAATACTAAATCAAAATAGCTTTAAGGTGAATAGCTGTGTTATAAATTATAAAATATGAAAGTGTATGAAATATCATATTGAATATTTTTTTTAGTTTGTTTTGCGAAGAAATAAAGAGAATAGTCGAGAAAATAAAGCATTGAAAACAGATGATAAGAAAAATAGAATAGGTACAATGTAGTTCAAAAGTGATAGGTTTTTAGGTGTCCGAGCTTGCAAACATCTTAAGTGGGTGCACGTTGGTGTGTTCGATACCAAAAAAGCAAGCATTGAAGGAACTGTATTATTTTAATTAATCAACACGCCCATGGTGAACTAGACAATAGACAGACATAATAATAGACTGACACACACAGACTCACTCAGAGACATAGACAATCCTACTACTTATTACAATACATCACAAAAAGTAGATATAATTACTGTGTAATAAGAGAGAGGGAAGTTTAATAAATATTGAGGAATGTATAAAGAATGGTAAGAGAAAAGCAAAGTTATAGAAAAAGCGTAGGATAGATTGAAGATTTGTGAAATATAGAGTGAAGAAGAAGAAAGAAGTGGAAATATATGTAGAAAAATAGAATAGATAGGAGAAAAGAAAGATAACGAAACAGAATTGTAAGACGATATGTATCACAGTGTACTTAGAACTTAATACTATAAAAAGGAACTACGATGAACTTCTACAGTGCAATTAAAAATCGGAATTAACCGTTTGAAACAAATGTGCGGTAATTCCGTTTTAACTAAACTAATATCACTTTGAAACAATACTGTCTTTGGCAATAATTTTGCAACATAATTTTCTAAAGTAAGTGCTTATTCGGATAGTGCATCTATCTCGCAAAATTTAATAGCCACACCGCTTTACTTTCTGTATCCCGAATCATCACGATTGTTTACGGGATAATCAGCGTACCACCCGAAGGCTCCGTTGTCCCCTGTGTGTGCCCCAAAGTCAACGTATTCTCCAAAGTCTGGTGGTCTTTCGGCGAGCTGTTGCGAGGCCCCAAAACTTGCAGCACCTGATGTGTCTAGTTGTTGCTGTTGTGGTACTGGAGCTTGAACCAACCTTACTTGTGGTTCGTTCTGAATATCAGAGAGTGGTACGGCTGGAAGAAAATAAAATCCTTGTAAAAACAAAAAAAAAAAAAACTATAAGACAATATTTATTCATTCATATAGCCTTATAAAAAATGAAAGTGAAAGATTGAAAAATTGAAAGATGGCTGGGTTTCAGACCAGATGAAACCAAAAATTTGTTATAAAGTCAGGCACATTTAACAAGTAGATTACCTATTTATAATTATGATTCCTAAATTATTGAATAGTATTAATATTTTAATGTACTCAGAGGAATTTTTATTAAAAGTTCAATATTATATCAATACTAGCTGACCCAGCAGACGTTGTCCTGCCCAAACCTGAAAATATGTAATTATTTAACCCGATTGTGGCGCCACCTATCGGGTCCAATTTTATTTTCAAACCATAAGTTAAAGTGACGCGTCACTTCACGTCAATCAACTGCGGTTAAATTATTTCGATATTGTTCATACAAAAATACTAAAATTGCGTTTAAAAATGGTGGTGGGGGTAGGAGGTTGACAAATACTTTAGGACCTATTGTCATACCTAACAAATATATAAAAAAAATTAATAAAAATCGGTCCAGCCGTTTCGGAGGAGTTTTGTTACAAACATTGTGATACGAGAATTTTATATATTAGATTAATTTCACAATGATTCGGTTTGGTTTTTATATAAAAAGTAAACTTAAAATGAATTTGTAACATTGATCAAAATATGTAACATTCATCCGTAATACTTGCTCCATCAAAAGCTATTTAAAATACATTACAACACAAAACATGACTTGAATTCAGATCAAGCGTTTAACTTGGTTTTGTTACGTAAAAGTATTTTGAATTGACGAAATTCTTGGAGATACAGACAACAATAGAAGAAAGTGGCTAGAGCATTTCGTCTTCGGGGCTATTGTTTCATTTATGTATAGTGTTAGATTATTATCCAATGATTAAGATTAGTTCGCTCCATGATAAACAGGCTCGCGGCTAAATGGTATAGTCCCCTATTCTCCTCCGTCTGGGACTTCTAAACGTGGAATTAAATTCCGTTAAACAAATTTATATTGGCTGACGATAGCCTTTATTTTTAGATTTTTGATCGGATTGACTATCGGCTTAAGAAACCTTCGGGTCTGCCATAACATGCCATATTTACAAACTTTTATATAAATATGCCATGTTATACAATATAATACAAAATAACACAATATAATACGAAGTGAGTGTAGTCCACAATTGTGTAGAAGTCTTTAAGCTCGACTCGCCAACTTTTACTTTCAACAATGCATGAATAACTGGAGAACCACATGTAATTACCATTGAATACAAAACAGATCAGATGTTCCGGTGTCGATCCTGCCTATTTAGAAAGTTTGCTAATCTTTTGTGTTGCAGTGAAAGTGGGAACGTAAGACTGTCTGATAGACACACGTGTATGCAAACAGAATTTAAGAACACGCGCTCGGTTCACCCGTTACGGATCACATTGTTTTGTAATTTTCTTTTCTTTGTTTTAGAGACTTGGTCTAAACGAGGCTTAGACAAATCTAAAGAAAAAGTATATTAATTGTACCATTTGTACCATTTGGAGCTGTGTTGTACCATCAATAAGGTTTATAATATAGTTGGATTCCTAAGTTAGTTCCAAAGTTGACGAGCCCGTTGGATTAGTGGTTAGGGCCTATTCTAGGGTTCCCGGGTTCGATTCCCGGCAGAGTCAACTTTGAAAAATGAACTTTTCAAATTTTCTCTGGTCTGGATTGAAAAGAGTGGCAGTCATTTGGGCAGCCCGTCTGGCGGCAAAAACCACCTTGAAATAACAGCACGGTTGCTGTTGTGTTTCAGTGAACGAGTAAGCGATGCCAAACCTCATTTTCCTAGCCCCTCCTAATCCCTTATCCTTTATCCTACTGTAGTCGGCACCATACTTGCAGCAGCTGTGGCTTTGCTTGTGTTATAGGCGACGGTAGGTGGCCTACTATTAAGTGGACCGTCAGTCTGTCTGCCCATCTTAACATAAAAAAAGCATCTGATTTTATGCAGTGTTTTCTAGATGAGGGTGATTATTTCAGTACGACTGCCCAGTTTAATAATGTAACGATTTAACTTACGTTGTTGTTGGTACTGCTGTAGGATAGGTTGATATTCCTGATTGTAAAGGTTTTGTGAAATTTTCTGCGACGCAGGCGGTGCCAGAGTCTGTCTGGGCACCCTCCGCACGTGCAGTGACGAGAGGTCGACAAACGCGATCTGTTCTGAAGGTACCGCGATAAAGGCTGGCATAGCGGTCCCTGCCGCTACAGTAGCTGCCAGTATTAATAGAATCTGTAGAAGAAATACATTCTTTAGTTACATACAACACAACGTAAGCAGATTTAATTTACAGTAAATTTATTAAGTAGTATCTTAAGCTATCTTTTATTGTTGGCTGGCATTTTCTACTAAATGCATAATACTCAGTGTTGCCTAATAGATAAATTTTAAATGTAGCACCATAGTCTTCATATTTTCATGTTTAGATTTAATCCCTAATTTTCTGAAAATTTTTTGAGTTTTCTCAGCCATTTTCTGCAATTTGTCTTATGATTTTTGCCACAATTAAGTGTCGTTTGTTTATTAGTTGGCTTATACGACTAACGTATACTTATACTTTAACTTTATACTTCATCGTAAGAGTGATAATTATTTGTAATTGGTATATCAAAACAAAAATGCTCAGAGATGCAGTCCTAACAAAGATTCGAATGAGAGCATACTATGTCAGCAACCAAGCTCTTGGCATTAGGCTATGTCACTGATTACTTATAATAATACCAAAATTGTTTAAAGTCAATTCTTGCGGCAAAAGATGATGAAGAATGTGATAAATCTCTATATATAAAAATGAATCCCTATTTCCCTTAGTCACGGCATCACGCGTGAATGGGTAGACCGATTTTAATTCGGTTTTCACTAATGGAAAGAGGGATAAACGGGGAATGTTCATATATATAAAAATTGCACGCCGGGCGAAGCTGGGGCGGGTCGTAGTATTTAATAAAGAAAATTTATAAATATTGTAGATATTAGTAGTACAATTCCAGACGTTACGTTACGTTAGTAACAATTCCAGACATCTTTCTTATACAATTCTTCTGTACGCGAATATGTCAATGAACACATCCTAAATGGCTGGATCGATTTGTGTTTAAATAGGTTCAGGTTCCTGGGTTCAGATTCACAATTGGATCCGGTAGGTGGCGCTGTGTTTGAATTAAAAAATTTTTGCTAAACCCTCTAATAGGAGGCAAGTTAACCAGATTTTGCCGAGTACGGCAGTATATTTAAAATTTTGGTAGTATTTAAATTTAAAGTGATTGTATTAATTCGCTTCAAGGGTTTCATTTTCAAATCTCCTCGACTATGGAATGCTTACCTACTATTAACTGTTTCGCACCCCAAATTGTAAGTTAAGTTTCGGAGTAGTTAAGTCCTAACTAGGTACATTGTAAATAACCAAGAGGTAAGAAATAATTGTAACATTAACGGATATTAGTAAAGTGTAGTTTAGCAATGCAAACGGCTATCGTAACGCCGCATTGGTTGGCTAGAATTACGCAACTGTAGTACGTAAGGTACGAGTAATTGGATCGGTTATCGGTTGCATGACAATTGGACATTGAAATGCGAGACAGTGTTCACTTCCATAGGTATATGTAAATTAAAGCAACCTTAAAATCTACAAAAGAATCGAGTGTTGAGAAATTTTATTTACTTTTAAAATTGAAAAGAAGTACTTAGGATATTTTTACTATAGGTTTTGATCCACCTCATGTTAGATATAAAAATTCTGGTGGCGTTTTCAATACATACTATTATATCAATCATCAGAAATGTGTAAAAAATATAAAATGAATTGTATTTTTTTTTAATCGCTTTCCCAAACGAAAGTAGTTAAACTTTCAGTAAGACAAAAATATATTATACAATATTATATATTTCGACTAAGCTTAGATCTAAGTTTTTTTTTTGTATTTTAGAAAAAAGCAGTTTTTAAAAGAGAGGCTTACTTTAATTAATTTTTACATTATTTTGGTTATCAAAAGCTCGTTGATTTCATTGTCTACATTTTCAAACTAAAATTATTAGGAAATTTTAGTTCGAAAACGTTTAATTTAATTTTAGTTTTTAAAAAGAATATAGATTTAGATCACTATCACTTTTCAATTTCTATAAAATTTCCCTAAGAAATTCATTTTCCCTAAGAAAGAATAATGGAATCTTATAGAACAGAAGAAACTTTATTCTCCTATCTCTTATCGTTTATTTTAGCAAGTTAGGCAGCATTTTTGCAATACCTTTAGCATTATATATTTGCGCTAATAGGACATGGTATCCAAACACAATCAGGACAGTCAACTGCTGATCTTTAAATTAGGGCACACTGCATTTTGCACTCATAAATTGGGCAGCCTGTCAGCGGTAGTAACGGCTTCTTCAGAAGACTATCGTGAAATAACAGCATGTGTGCTGTTGTTCAAAATGTCAGAGCCTACGTTGCGCTTGCCGGTCCCTGGCCTCCACTCGAGAACCTTCCAACTCCAGCGTCCGTCGCATCTCCATACTATATGTCCTACCAACTGCCACTTCAGCTAATCCTCCGAGATATGTCGTTAACTCCGTTCGTTTACGAATCTCCTCATTCCTGATTCGATCTCCATAGCTCGTTGAGCGATGTTGAGGTTTCTTACGAGGCCCATAGTTAGAGACACATTGATCGAAAACTTTTGTTTTAAAACACTGAGGAATTGTCTTGGAGCTTCCCGAACGCTGCCCATTCGAGCTGGATTCGACTGGAGTAAACAATATTTTACTTCAAATTTTAAATCTTTCATTGCTTCCTATAACTCGATAAGTTGTAGGCGGTTTAGAAGACATTTAGGAACATACCTTGAGCCCAATTGCACTTTCACGTTCGAGTTATTATTTAGAGGATATCGAGTCAAAGCGAACATGAAGTGGGCGATATTATTACGAATTATCACTGGTACGTGGGTGTGAATGACGGAAAATGACGCCTACAATAAGGCCCTAGCGTTTCACAACTTATGAGAAACGGTGTCATTAGCAATTTTTAATATAACGTGAGAAATTTCACAAGTTTTAATTACATTTAACTTGTGATAGTGTCAGTTGCAGAGTAACAAAGAAACGTTCATATGTTGTAATTTTAATTATGTCTATAAACTTTTTAGTTGCTGTGTTGATTTCGTACACGAGTATTCTACTTATGCACCTTCTAGTTTTCTTTTAAGCTAAGACTAAGTTCTTACTAAGACTATAGACAACCTCTCCAGCTATCGGGTCAATTTGTTATGAAGTAATATTGTTAAAGATGTCGTTAAGTAAACATTAAATGTATTACACAGTTGTAATTTACTTTCAAATGTAACAGAGAGCGAAATTACTGTTACGTAACCGCCCGTAGTACCGTACTTATCTCACGCCCGATTTGGCGGGAAACCGCCGCTGTCATTTTTAACCGATCGTTACGCAGTTATTACTTTAGAAAGTTTAAAATCTGTTTACGATAAAGGAAAACTGTCGTGTTTTTAATTATTGTTGTCGTTCTTTTTTATTTTTTTAGGCAGGACAAGCAAAAAATAAAATCTTTTTCCATTCACTGTGGACACTAAGCTTTTCAAATAGAAATTAGAAAAAGGGATCCGACATTTTCACTTTCCATATCATAATATTATTAATTAACTAGCTGAGCCCGGAAATTCGTACTCGTGGTATTTGGTATAGCGCGTAACTGTTTTTGTTTGCAAACCGATTGGAATGAAACAAACACTAAATGTTACGGAAAACTTGCTATAATACAACAGTGAAAACTGCATTCAAATCGGTTAAGCCGTTTCAGAGATTAGCGTGCGTACACAAACGCACAAACAGACTAAAATTTTAAAAACTCAGTAGTTTTGACCTCAATAAAATAAGTACAACGTGTACAAAACGTAATTTTTTGAAAAAACCTTTAATGTACAGACACGGCTCGTTTATTATATGTACTAGCGGCCCGCCCCCGGCTTCGCGCGGCGTGCAATTTTTTATATACCCTAAAACATTCCCCGTTTATCCCTCTTTCCATTGGCGAAAACCGAATTAAAATCGGTCTACCCATTCACGCGTGATGCCGTGACCAGGAGAAATGGGGATTCATTTTTATATATAAGATTAATTTATACGTTTTTTTGTTTTGTTATCTTTTGCTTCAATTTCAATATTTGATGCCAAATCAACTCAATATTGATATTAAATTATTATATTCAATTCAAATATCAGTGTATGCTATTTTTTACTTTAAATATGGGCAAAAAATCAGTTTCAATTTTAATCAGCCGTTGAATTTGTTTTTCTATTTTTCTTATTTATTAATACAGAGAGCAAAGACTTTCAATTTGAAATAGACCTAAGTAAGCTGTGGCTACGTTCCGCATGAATGTGTCCAGTGTTCCTGTTCGCCTTGGGCGGGTCCGTTGGTGAAAGGTTTCGCTTCAATGCCACGACTCGCTTTTGTATATCAGTAAACATGTTTGAGTCTTTTAAAATGATAATTCATTGTTTCCTTTGAGCGAAGGGCGATTCTGCACTAATTATATTACTGTACAAAGAGAAGTTTGCAATATATTTAAATGTATTTTCGTTTAATTGGCGGAGATTGCCTTCGTTTTCAGGAATTATAGATTTTATCTTTAGCTTGTCCTTTGTTAACATGTAGGATGTTTTTATGTGTGTTTATATAAAAATGTGTCATTTTATATTAAATTCTATAATTTTATATTTTATATTATATATAGGTAATTATACATACATATAAAAGCATATGATCGAACTATCTTAAACCATTTCACACATCTATACACAAAAATCGTCAAAGAGCCGTGTCTGTATTTTAAATTTTTTTTTTCAAAAAAACAAATTGTACTCGTTATACCTATGTTACCGAGGTCAAAAGATTGTTTTTAGAAATTTTGTCTGTTTGTCTGTGCGTTTGTGCACGCTAATCTCAGAAACCGTTTAACTGATTCGAATGCGGTTTTCACTGATGTATTGTAGCAAGCTTCTCGTAACATTTAGTGTTTATTGTTTTATTTCAATCGGTTTACAAACAAAAAAGTTACGAATTATACCGAATACCACGCGTACGAAGTTAAGGGCTCAGCTAGTCGTCACATATTACAAAAACACGAATTATTTATTGAAAATATGGATATCTATCTACAATTATACAAAATTAAGTCGCTGTTCGCCTCTGTCCGTTTCTATGCTAAATCATTCAACCGATTTTGATTCGGTTTTCATTAATGCAAGGAGCAATAAACGAGGTAGATTTGTGTATACCTATAATTGGCAGAAAAAATTGCATACGTGTGAAGCTGGGGACGTGTCGCTAGTATATATAAAATTGAAGCGAAAGTTTATAACCTTTAGCGACAAAGGTTTAAATTTGAAATTAAGGTCAATCGCAGGTCAATGCTGGCGCAACATAATTACGATAAATAAATTTCACGGTAATTTATTTTTATTAATTGTTATTAATTGTTAAAATTGCGAAAGCAACCTTTTTGGAAAATATATTTTATTATAATCGGAGCAGTAGCAGGGCACAATGCGTTTCGCATTCAATTGGGCAGCCCGTCTGGCGGCAGTAACCACCCCCTTACAGAAGACCACCGTGAAATAACAGCACGTGTGCTGTTGTGTTTCGGTGAGTGAGTACCAGAGCCCATTTCCCTATCCCCTCCTAATGCCTTATCCTTAATCCTACTTTAATCGGCAGCGCACTTGCAGCAGCTTTGGCGTTGCTTGTGTTATAGGCGACTGTAGCCACCTACCATCAAGTGAACCATCAGCCTGTCTGCCGATCTTAACAATTAAAAAAAAAACTACAAGAAATGGAACATAATTAATTAAAGTGTATATTGTTATGTAAGCATTTAACTGACCGACAACAATTTAACATTTTAATTTAATTTTAATTGAAAGTTTAAATTTTAATTGACAACATTTTAATTGAAAACTTAAAAAAAAATAACCTACACGACACTGGTCATGATAATCCACTGCGGATTGCTTTTAAATTATGTCTTCTAGGACATGCATAATTTTCTGAACTGTTTTAATTTATAGATAACTAGCGACCCGCCCCCGACTTAGTCCGGGGTGCAATTTTTATATATATGAACATTCCCCGTTTATCCCTTATTCCATTAGTGAAAACCGAATTAAAATCGGTTTACCCGTTCACGCGTGATGCCGTGACCAAGGGACCATTTTTATATAATATACAGATTTAAAAAATATATTAAAAAAATACTTTTGATGTTTAAGGTTTATAAAATCGTTTAGGTACTGTAACAATTTTTTTTACAATTTAAAATTAATTATGTATTTATGAATACATACTCGAAATATTAGGATCAGTGCGTTTTCTTTTATGTTGCTGAAAAAATTTATGATTTTTTGCATCTTTCGTGCAAATATAAAATATGCAGTTACATTACACATTACCATATTAAATAGGTTAAATGTATATTTGATTAAGTCATATAATTACTTAAGTTGTGTAACTTAAAAATAGTGGCCTTGTTAATTTAATGCTCTGTTAATTATTTAATGTAATCGTTTTTAGTGGCCAAATTAAATGAGTTATTAAATGCACGCGATTAAATTACTCTGTTATGATTGCCTAAATATTATGTCTTCTATTTAAATATTGGTCAATGTGTCATTATTGTTCTATTTATTTATTTATTTATGTTTCATTAGACCAATTTTTTTTAGTTAATTTTAATTTTTCACTTAAAATTTTTGGAGCTTTAAAAATTAGGAGTCATATATAAAATTAGGTACCTACTGTAGTGTACCTATATAAGACTTTCTTTTATTTAAAAACGAACTTTTACATCTAATCTTTTTCTGTGACTACTGTTTTTTTGAAAACAGAGTTACTTTATCGTAGAATATTTATTAATTTATTTACATATTATATTACAAATATCCTTGTATTTGCATTAATAACTTATAGTTTTAAATTAATTCTAGACGGCAATCAAGTAATTTTCTTAATTATTGATATTGCTATAAAAAATATTGCGTTTCATTCATGAAATGACGTAGTATCCGTAGAAAACATTTCCAAAATGTTAACACTTTTAATTATTCTTTTTTTAATAAATTTTGAAAATCGTTCTCAATTTTATATATTGATGTCTAATATAAATATATTTAAAAAATAAATTATAATAACAAAGTTTCACCTTGTTACATTAAAATTAAAATAATAGTTATATCACTTAAACTACTTAAGTAACTTACATCACTATTACTTATTAAAAAAACAAAAGAAAACAAGCACATAGACTAGAAATGAGTATGCAACTGACCATTATTTTGTTGTGGCAACACAGCACCCGAACGTCAGGTATCAGGTATCGCGCGCTCGCCTCGACTGAGCTCGCTATACCGACTGCTACAATTTTTATAGGAATCTTTCGACAAAGCAGTTTCACTTTCTATTCGGTCCGGTTCAGCGTGAACCACTTTTTAAACCTTACACCATTGGTAAACAAAGGCACTCGTTTCACCCCCCGGACTAACAGCTGAATATTATCCGCCACTTAAAAAGATAACGTCCGCTGACCGCTTACCATCTGTCTTCCGTTGGTTTCTCAAATTACCTAGTCCTTTATCTCACTTTAGTCCTCATATTGATTGTCGATTCTGAAAATATTGAAGTATGCTTATTTGTACTGGCAGGGTTTTATAGTTGTCTTCGGATTACTTCAATTTTAAGACTGGGATATTATTCAATAAAACATCCAAAATAACTAATCATGATGGTGCACACATCCAGTTTATTTTTTACAGTTTATTTTTAACTTATATATATTTCACACTATTTTCTTTTCACGTCAAAATATATATTTTCTTCTTTTTCCTTTTCCATATTTGATTATCAAACCCTTTTAAATCAGCCAGTATTTAAGTTCAAAATACATTAACACAGGGTACCATACGCAATCATACTGTCACGTCTGGAGGCGGTAACTATCAACTTATAGAAAACAACTAAGAAATAATCGTGCTATATAAGTCTGGTATGTAATGTGATAAGCGCTTATTATATGTATCCTTCGGTAGCTCGTTGCATCGCTCCTGACGTTGCTTGTGTAATGGCGACGGTAGCCATCTACCACAAAGTGGGTCGACAGTCTTCCAGGCAACTTTTACGTAAAATCAGAGATTGATAGTACGCCATCATAAAACTCAAAAATTAAAAACAAAGGGTAAATCCGCATCCCAGAAGGTGTTTATTGCAATATTATATTTTGTTATAACTTTGAAAATATTTTTTAAAATATTAAATATTATATGTTCCACGGGCTTCGCCTGCTTGGAATTCAGATTGTTTTTCGGTATCAGTAAAAATCAATTACCTGCTCCGCAGTCGTAGCGTACGCGTCTTGACTTTGCACTCTGCCTTTCGTGGCGCGGTCGCGACATATACATATATGTATTGTATATCGTATTATCTCTTTAACCATAATATGTCTAAAAGATACGTAGGAAAGAACAAAAATCACGTGTATTATTTATACTTGTTATTATAAACTTTGCTGATTTTGATATGGATTCATAATTTTGTTGATAATTTGACCAATAAACATCACCTAACAGGAATTATCAAGCTCTACAACTTTTCCATAGAAATCAATCATTTATCTCTCACCGTTAAAGCAGTGTTCGAAAGGAACCTTTTCATTCGTCCGTTTTTTCGTCGACTTATTTTGCAAATTCAATTACCATGAACGGGGGCGGAAAATTCTTGAGTAGAGGCTGCGGACCGTAAGAGCAGCCTAGAACGTCTACCTACAAGGTGGAGAGACGATCTAATAAGGACCGGGGGTCTAACCGGTTCTCTGTTCTTTTGAAAAGTTAAGGAGGAGGCCTTGTGCAGCAGTGTATGTTGTGCTTCGGCTGAAATGACGATGATGATATTATGTGGAGCATTCAGCTAATAAGTTTTCCCCATTTTATAATAGGAAAAAGACAAAAAATCGATTTTCCAAAATAGTCAACTTCACGAATCCATTGCATTCTGTACGACTGTAGGGTATTTTATTCGAGCCTTTTAAACAATTTCCTGTGTACTTATAATAAACATTCGGTCGTATGTCGATAAATGATTAATGTTTTGCTTAAAAAAAAATTTGGGTAAATTTAGGTCAACAATACCTACCTTTTGTATATATACTTTTATGAAAAAAAAAGTTAAAATTGGAGAGAAATAAAATATTTAAAATGGAAGATTTTTACCTTTTTTATATCCTCGACAACCGAACATATTTTCAGGATAAAAAGTATCCTATACATTAATCCATGTAATAGCTATATGTGTGGCAAATTTCATCCAAATCCATTCAGCCATTTTTGCGTGATTGACTAACAAACATTCAAATGTTATTAATATTTGGATATTAAGACCTCCAAACATAAAAACTTTCGCATTTCTAATATTTTTTGAATAATTAGGTTTTTTTATTTGGTTAGGATTTCTAGACCTTTATAATTTAATTATTTCTTAAATTACTACAACTAAAATTTTACACTGTCGTCTAAGGACCCTAGCTCCTACGAGAGGAGAATTGTTGGGGTCATTATTAGAATTATTAGGATTACAAACAGACACTTCAATTTTATTTATTAAGTTTCTGATACATGTTCAGATACAAGTTTCTTATACACCCATCGTTTTGTACAAGTATTTACTTATTTGTGATAAATGGTACAAATACATTAACCGTCATTATATCTGTTCAGATTTCACCATAATTTCTCGTCTATTGTCTGTGAAATGTTGCTTGTTGAACAATAGCAATATCCATTACATTACTGTTAGCCAGATAAACACCTAGCATTTTAGTGTGTCATGGTTTTACGTCATTAATACGATTTTTTTTAAAAAGCAAGCAACGGTCATATCTTTTACAATAACGCATAAAACAAGATCACATAATATTATAAAAGGAAATCCTCGGACATCTATACATACGAGTATTATAAAGTCTTCCACCCCAACGAATTTTGATGCGGTCTTCACTAATGAAACAGCGATAAACTAAAAATGTTGTTATTTTTATGTTAAGGTCGGCAGACAGGCTGACGGTCCACTTGATGGTAGATCACAGGTGTTGCAAGTGTGCAGCCGATTACAGTAAGATTAAGGATAAGGGATTAAGAAGGGTTAGATAATGGGCTCTGGCATCCCTTACTCACTCACCGAAACACAACAGCACACATGGTGTTATTTCACGGTCGTCTTCTGTAAGGGGGTGGTTACTGTCGCCAGACGGGCTTCCCAAATGACAGCGAAACACAGTGTGCCCTGCCACTACTCCACACCAGAGCCACCTTTGAAAAGTTAATTTCCAAAGTTGATCCTGCCGGGAATCGAAACCGGGAACCCTAGAACAGAGCGTTAAGGTGTTACCACACATCCAACGGAACTCTTCCTAGCTGTACATATAAACTGCAGATTTTTTTTTTGCATCTGTGCAAAGCCGGGACGAGTAGATAGTTTAAATATAATTTTATTTATTTATTTACTTCAGCAACAGCTTAGCACACTTAACGTTTATTAGCATTAACAATAAAGTTAAATTAAACAAGCCAGTTAAACTGAACACGACGTTTCAGTAGTTTGGTATACAAACCTATACATCATCATATATTATTATATCTTATATTAATTTATTTATCAAACTTATATTGGTAAAATGTTAACAATTTCCAAAAATAAAGGAATTTGAACAAATTATTACAATGAATAATTTTATTGAATTGAATAAATTATCTTTATATATATAAAAATGGAATGTTTTTACATTTTTACTAATGGAAAGAGGGACAAACGGGGAGTGTTCAAATATATAAAAATTGCACACCGGGCGAAGCCGGGGGCGGGTCGCTAGTTACAAATAATAATAGGTCACGATACACAATTTCTTTGGTCAATATATACAATATATTGACTATATATAATTTTAGTTTTTAAATCTGCAAAAAGCTGTATTTTTGAAAAGTAGCAGTAGGTACAATTATAAAAATTATTTTATTGTGGTGTATTTTTTTATTTAGATAGGTACCTAACTAAACTATATGACTTGTGTGGGATTTCATGCTTTTTTTATTGGTAATAAATTAAAAAAGTTGTTCAGCCTTGATGCACGCACCGTGACATTTTCACTATCACAACTAAAGAGTACTTTATTTAAAAAGGAAACACCTTTTGACGCTGACTGGAAGTGACCGTGTATGGAGAAGGACATTAAAATGAGATTTATTTCTCGCTTCAATAACAACGCTCTCATTGCAACGGTCTTCGAGTCTTGCGTCGCTTTACGTAAGCGAGAAAGAAATTTTGCTATAGCATGAAGGAAGAGCGAGGTTTCATTTTTATTGTGCGCTGTTAATTTGTTTATTAGCGTTTTATTGGTTGGATACTGGAAGATCTGATGGAGGTACCTTACTTTTATATAAGAAATGATTTTGTTCATATAATCACCTACCAAATATTGTAAGCAGGTAAAATTTTGGGGTCGGTATCAAAACGACTGGATCTACAAAATGACCTTATCTGCATAAGGACTAGCTCGCAAAACGACCACAGCTGCAGAAAGCCTATATCTCGAAATGACATTGTAGTAACACGACCATCGAGCAGAAGGTCTTCGTCTCAGAATGGCTTAATAATCAAAACGACTAGATCGCAAAACGGCCACCTCGTGGAATGCCTATATCTCCGAATGGCTTAGCAGTAAAACGACTAGACCGCGAAAGGACTTCATCTCAGAATGGCTCAGTAGCAAAAAGACTGGTTATTGAAATGGCATGAAACAATGTTCATGCCACCAAATCATCATCATCATCCTCTTAGCGTTTTGATGATTGTGTCCTAAAGGAGCCCGGGGACCGCTATAGAACCTAATCCCAAATCCTAAGATATAAGTCGGCATTAGTTTTGCGAAAGCGACTGCCATTTGACCTTCCAACCCAGAGATTAGACCATTTTCCTCACGATGTAGTTCACCAAATGTTTTTTTTTCAAACCGGCCTCTAGATTCAAAATCGCGTGCCTTATCGCTCGACTGGGGTACAATGGCTTCATGGAATACAAGCCAACACTTATTCTTTTTCTGGATACACTAAAAAAGGAAGCCGAGTACCAAAGCCTAAAGTTACTTAAAACTATAATGAATTCTACAAACCGCAAAAAAAAGACATGTTTGACCGAAAATATAAAAGGGAGCTTAAATCACTTAATGAAGGAAACATTAGCTCTTTTGAGTTTCTTAATAGTATTACTGAGATTAAATACAGTTTGAAAATGTGTAAATGATTTAAACAATGATTGATAGTTTTCACGATCAACATGTACAATTTAAGTTTTAGTTGGTATGTAAATATGCCTCTTATGTTTGAATAAAGTAGTTTTAATTGTATGTATACCTCTGTATTATTGTTCATAGTTTTAAAAAGCAAGTAAACCTTTCACAAAGGACAATTTGTTCTAAAAACACACACACACACACACACACACTGTATAATGTCTAATGTTACGACTTTACCATTTTTTGATAGCTGACCAGAGGCTGTGGCTTTGAGATCTTGTTATTTCATGATTCTCCATTGGATATTGTAGCTATTTTGATAACTAGTCGTTTTGCTACCATGAAATGTAGACCTTTCACCAGAAAGTCATTTTGCGGTCTAGTCGTTTTACTGCTAAGCCATTCGGAGATATAGGCATTCCACGAGGTGGCCGTTTTGCGATCTAGTCGTTTTGATTATTAAGCCATTCTGAGACGAAGACCTTCTGCTCGATGGTCGTGTTACTACAATGTCATTTCGAGATATATGCTTTCTGCAGCTATGGTCGTTTTGTGAGCTAGTCCTTATGCAGATATAGTCATTTTGGAAATCCAGTCGTTTTGATACCGACCCAAATTTTGTAATAAAAAAAAAAATAACAAGCAAAAAGTATAATGGTGTGTAAGTAAATAAAAAGAGAATCTAATTGATTTCGGCCAGTCTCTTTTCACCGATAATTTAATTGGCCTGACATTTGTGGTAGCTCTCTCCCGATCGACCTATTTTTTTAAAAAATAACTGGCACTTGAACTGTCAAAATTCGTCAAAAAAAATTTTCAATGTATGAAACTATTATGTCCTGACTGCAAATAAAAATAAATAGCTAATATAATATGTTGGTTTCATATGTATGTCGCTGTGCCCACATATTTATGCAATACATTTATTTTGCAAAATAAGTTTATGTATGTAAAATAAGTTTATAATAGGCATGATGACAGATTTTGAAATTTCCTTCCATAATGTAGATACACATCTACCATATCCGAAAAAAACAATATTTCAGCAAAAAACTAAATTTCAACGCGAATTATTTAATGTTTTTAAATCTATTTTGAATTACGCCCGATAACGCTCTTAGGTGTTATGGCTTCGCGTCTAATGAAACGTGACGTCACCGACACATCAACAGATTTTTCATTCTGTCAAAGCAAAGTCAAGCAACACGATGGCACTTACCTGGGCGTGACGTCATTCGCTCTGATTGGTGTTTCAGTTAACATGGCCGATTGCACTTATTTATACTTCTATTTTATTGAAAATCTTATTAATCTCAATTTTAATACAAAAAATGAGTAATTTTTTAGACTCCTTTCAACATATATTTTTCTCCAAAACCATTTATTCTTTGATTCTTTAATACCGTCGTCATGCCTATTTTATGCTTTTTTATATGGTATTGTTCTGTAGGTGTACCTTCGTTCTGTATGTCCTGTATGTTCGAAATTTGAAAAAAATGTTACCTCCCAGATAAAATA
Source organism: Bembecia ichneumoniformis (assembly GCA_910589475.2). Taxonomy (NCBI): domain Eukaryota; kingdom Metazoa; phylum Arthropoda; class Insecta; order Lepidoptera; family Sesiidae; genus Bembecia; species Bembecia ichneumoniformis. Next base: position 13,942,392 of record OU342536.1, on the reverse strand, counting down.
TGGGCTTTTTTAAGCGAGTCATAAACAAATTCCTGTAATATTGCCTAATGTAATTGAACTTTTAAAAATATGAAAAAACTTTGAAAAAATGTAATACCAGTTTTTCACCGAGTTAATATCTATTTATTTATTTATTTATAATTTTAACAATTTAAAGAAAACTAAATATACATTAATATAATGATAGCATTAAAAACCACCTAGGTTTAACCGTTTGCTATCATAATGCTTTAAATTATTATTAAAATATGAAAAGATTTAACATCTAACTATGTACAATTAATTACAATGTTGATATAATGGACAAATGGACTGCGACACAAATGACTATACATAAATGGACTGTGGCCATAAGAATAAGTACAAACCAAGCTGTGGCTAAGTTTATTTTCATATTTACATATGATTACTACAACACAATAGGGTCATAACAGTAATATGTCCTGACGAAATATTCGTATGTACATTAACGTCAAATCGCATCACGATCAGCTAAAACTAGTATCGCACGAAATCAACGCATAAATAAACGCTTTTCTGCGTTACCCTTTGCGGGTAAGCATAACCCTTTGCAATTAGAAAGTTTACTAAATCAATAATCAATCATTTATGTTGTATTTCTCTTCTTATTGTAAATTTTAATTTAGCATTCGAATATTAAATTGTCTATTAATAATTTTGACTTATTCAAGTACTTAAGTAAGTATTCAATATTATACGTTGTAGGTTAAATTATTTCAATGATGCATTGCTCAAATGTCGCCCAGTTTCTTAGGAACAATAATGATAATTGTTTATAGAGTTTTGTGCATGTCAAAGGGTAGAATTTAGGGAGCAAAATTTTATTATTATCGGAGTTTACTCCTTAAGAATCGATTTTCGTATAAGCCCCCGGCATGGAAATTTTATGAGGAATAAAATCAATACAAGCGTTAACTAAAAAGCGTTACGATTTCTGTCACTTTGACATTTGTGCGACAGCTGACGCATGTATTTATGTTCCCTAATTCTATAGCCTTGGCCGAAGGAGTAGCTGGAACCTTGTAGGATATAGGATAAGGAATTAGGAGGGGATATGGAAATAGGCTCTGGTATTCATTCTCTGTAACGCAACCTACTTATGTGTTGGTGTCACGTGCTGTTATTTCACGGTGGTCTTCTGTAAGGGGGTGGTCACCACTCATCCAACGGTCTCGTCAAATGTATTGACGTAATACGTCAGTCGTAAATGGTATAGACATCAGTGAGATGTGGTTATAACAATATGGGGGCATACTACGCACGACACAATCAATTTATTGAAAAAAACATTTGATGAACGATTAATATTGAAAATCGTACCTGTTAAATACCCACGTTCATGTGATTTAAATTATTGGAATATTTTCTATGAAGTTATACCCACGTTCGTGTGATTTAAATTAGTTGTAGTAAGGTCACTTGTCAACGCCAATAAGCCAGACTATCGAAGACTTGGAAATCAATAATCGATCTTATATATTTGAAACTAGCTGAGTCTGCAACTTCGTGCGCGTGGTATCCGGTATAGGGCGTAACTTTTTGTTTGTAAACCGATTGGAATGAAACAAAGACAAAATGTTACAGAAAACTCGCTAAAATACATACGTGAAAACCGCATTCAAATCGGTTAAGCCGTTTCAGAGATTAGTGTACACAAACGCACAGACAAACAGACAAAAATTCTAAAAACATACATAATAAAATGTCTGTATCTTTAATATACAGACATTTTATTATATGTATAATACTGCGAAGACTGATCGAAATTTGGACCTACAGATTTCGTCATGTATTTGTATACGCAGGAGTCGCGGTGACCACATAGTCGAAATCATGCTCAAACATTTAATTTGAAAGATAATATAAAATTATCTTTAAAATAAAATCACATTCGTTGTTTCTCTGTGTTTTATTCAAATTCAAAGTTCTATACCTCGAAATGAAATAGATAAATATAGGTCAACAAGCTTGGACACGTTAAGCAACAAAGGTACGTTTACCATTGACGAATACTAAGTAAGTACCACTGTTACAGACAGTTATGCAATAATGGTTTTTATTGTACACTAGCGACCCGCCCCCGGCTTCGCCCGGCGTGCAATTTTTATATACCCTAAAACATTCCCCGTTTATCCCTCTTTCCATTAGCGAAAACCGAATTAAAATCGGTCTACCCGTTCACGCGTGATGCCGTGACCAGGAGAACTAGGGATTCATTTTTATATTATTATATACATAAGTTTCCATTCCCTATAAAAATTCAAGAGTACATTGAAGACTTGTGCCATAAAATTTTGACTTTTACTTTTATGGTTAATCGCTGACAGCCAGTCAGGTTTTATTTGATATACCTACCAATCTTCTTTTGTGTATGTTACTGGAGGACTTGACTTGTCTGCTTTGGACTTGATGGACCTGTTTTGGAAAATTTAAAGAAAAAAATTGTACTTGACTGACGTGACATGCCTGCTACTTTTATTTTAATTTGTATTTTGAGTTTTTATATTGCTATTTTTACAACTGACACTGGCAAAATCATCGGAGAAGATCTGATGGAGCCATAATCGAAAGAAGAAGAAGTATGTTACTGGAAATGTGTGAAATGTATACATTTCCGAGCTTAATTAGGAAACGTGTAAAATAATGTTTCAAAGATTCTTGAATACACACATTTCGACAGTAAGTACTTTTGCCAAAACCGGTATTACGGGTGTGCTCACTCCGCTAGCGTTTAATTTCTTAAAGATTCTAGAATCTAACCTAACTTTATTTCCAGTACAAATAAGTCTTTGTAACACATTTTGTAAATTGTGCTGAAATGGCTTGGCGATGAATGGTCCCATCTCGCCCCGCTGTACCCACTGATTCCGAATGTAATAAATTTCCAATTGCTATTTAGGAAATGTGTAGATTTCCTAGAAAAAGTTCATGTTAAAAATATATCATATATTTCCTATCTATTTAAGGGATTTTACACATTTCCTAGGAATTGTATACAATGACGAATTACATACTTTTCCGTTAACATATATAAAAATTCAGCTTCGTATATGTTCATAAAACTCGAAAACGAGCCGATGGATTGACCTGAAATTTTTACACAACACTGCATTGTTTTAGTGTACTTTTTATTTGAGCCATAGCGTAGTGTAGCTAGGTTCAGGCCAGCTAGTATTAAAAAAATCGAATTTAAATAACTGTAGTAACGCAATTGCAAAATACTCGTAAAGTTATTTTATACATTCATCCATTTTTATATATAATATAATTTCATACAGATATAATTTCATACAGATATTTTTAGCAGGGAAATGAATTTCAAAATTAGAGACGGTTTAGCCAACTTAGCAATTTTATTACAATATGTTTTAGCAATGTTTGTTCGAATTCGTCTCAATTAAAAATATTTGAATAAAACATCGAATTAGAAAAAAATATTTAGCTACTCAGCACGGAGTCGTGACCGTAAATTGGTCGAGATAATTCTCGCTTCGCCGATTATTACATCAGCACAATTACAAAATCTTATAACAGCTGCTGCGTTTCTGTCTGTAACCAAGAATATCAATATTAATTGCGAGGACAGATCTTTCCTTTAATTAAATGTTTTTTTTTAAATTAAAGATGGGTTTGCGGCCAGCATCTAGTCGTGTAGAAGAGATGAAGCCGACGATGGAGCGAGCTCACCTTCTGGGTGATACCATATACAATCGGCAGGCATTTTGATGCATCTGGTTCTTGATTTTAAAATTTTTATTTTTTCTGAATATAATATTGGTGAACACAATGTTCAGTCTCGACCCCGCGCCCAGACTAAATTTGAACATAAAGTGAATTAAATTTGTAGATTTGACGTACATTATTTTGTTTTTTATACTAATTCAGGCTGATGGTCTATTATATTGTGTTTGCCAGTGATGACATATGGCCCTGAAACGGCGTTTCTAACTATGGGCCTCCTAAGAAAGCTCAACGTCGTCGCTAACGAGCTATGGAGAGGACTATACTCGGGTTTACACTGCGAGATTGAATCAGTAATGAGGAGATCCGTAGAAGAACAAAAGTTACCGACATAACCCCGGCGGGTAGGACCCATAGTGGGTAGTTCTTCAGAGACAAAATTTTCGATTTCTATGGGTATATTTCTGTAACCAACTAACAAAACGGCATTTTAATTTTTTTTTGTACAGTTTAGCTTTATCCCTAACTGGCACAAATGATATTTTTGAAATAATTGCTGTCTAGGTACAAAATAAAAATATTTGAAGTTTGTTCTTCTGATTCATATGGTGCGTCCGTTTGCCATTTTCCGGAACAAAATGGTCCATGTCACATTTTCCCTTTGATACATCAATATTAATTACAATTTAATCGAAAGGAAATGAATTGTCCTCTTACAAAAAAAATGTATATTAGTTATAACTACATTCGTGTGTTCATAAATAAGTAAATAAGAAGTGTCCGGCGTATAATACTGATTCATGTGGCGGAAGCTGCGCTTGACCGTACTTAGTCGGGTAATAATAATGAGAGTCTGGCTTTCCATGCGGAGGAAGTTAGTCATGCAACGGACAAGCTAGAAGGTGAACGTGCGGCTGGTTAGCTTAGATCCCGGTGTTACGAAGGTAAATGTCTGATTCATCTGTGCTTGGTTCAGGTCGCATACTGATTACAATGCCTACTATATAAAATTTATTTTATTGTTTTAAAACTTTAATCTGAGCTTCGTGTGATGCTTTTGGGTTACAGATTCGTGTAGAAAAATGACAACACTGAAGTCTGTATGTATGATGAGTTATGCATGATTTTAGGCAAAAATCTGATTCATCTGTGCCTGATTTATATGGTCAGAACCCCATATGAATCATAAAATAAATTTGTTTTCACCTCTCCAGCACGAAAGGAGCGCTTTTGTCTCCTTGTCCAATTTTTTACCGCGTACAAGTCAGTAGTTCAAAGTCTTATTTATTACATTTACTTAGCTATAACCTTTTGAATAATTCAAAAATCACAGGAGTATAAATTTATTCGATAAATGACACATTTTATCTCACACATTCATTTTCCTTATTAACAATAATAAAAAGATTCAGATACAGCCCAACATGACATTGACCTTCCCAATGACGACAGCTTTTGGATGGAGACTTCGGCAATAGATGAAAACTTATAACTCCAAAATTCACCAGAGATATGCTATCGACCCTACATCAGAAAAGCGTGGATGATCGCTTAGATTCTGACGATGAGGACATTGTTATCTATAAAAAGCCTTAATATGATAAACGGACAAAAGAGTTTTAGGCCATTGGTGAAGATATGATTATTCTATCTTCCTCCAAAAATTCAAGATCTCGCAAAATAGAAAAAGGCTTTAAGGATGATATTGAAAGTATCTCCGTCTCTTGCAAAAAGCCAAGGAAATATTTCTTTTAGTACCTTCTTAACTTTGACTTCATAACTTATTAGTTAACCATACCTACTAATAAATATGTATCTTTGAAAGTTAAGACAGTGATGTCAAAAATGCCATTAATTTAAAGTTGATCTCATTGTTGTTACTTTATTGTTAGTAATAAATACAGTAATGTGATTATTTATTCTAATTAATAATTAAGACTGCTTAACTAAGACGGATGTCAAAAGTGCCATTATTAGAATAAGTTTGTACTTCTGAATTATGAAAAGTTATAGCAAAGTCAATTAAGTATAATAATTTAGATTATTGTTGTTGTTAAAACATAATTATTTTCTTAATAGAGCCCATCTACATAAAGTTTTTAATTTTTATTTCTGTTTCTGATTCATCTGTAACAAATTCTGATTCATATGGGCACAAAATATTTGAACCTCGATATCTTGAAAACTACTTTATAAAAACGAGTCCCTCATTCAAATATATACCTATGGTATACCTATTTTCATATGAACTTGTGTTACAGAGCTAAAAGTGAAATTAAATTTTGGCCATATGAATCAGTCGAAGAATGAAATTTCGAAGAAATACCCTAGTACGGAGTGACGACGGCCGCTGGGGCCGGAAGGTTCTCGAGTGAAGGTCACGAACCGGCAAGCGCAACGTAGTACGTCCACCCACAAGGGACATTCAATTTGGGCCAAGAAATAACTTGATATTGATATGCATTTTGGAGATGACAAAAAAACCATTGCCTTAAAGTTTCCGTAAGCGGTACTTCGACTACTTTCCAATGTGAAAATGAGCTACAAGTACAATCATTAATTCAAATGATGAAAGATTTTCTAGTTAGCCCAGTATCGGTCGGTGTACTTTCTCAGTGCCTTAGTATGTTTGGACTTAGTTATCGGGTGAAATAGCCGCCATATCACACCCCATACCATTGTTTCGAGTCTCATTTTTTTTAACAAGTAAAATTCGAAAATTGATTCTCTTTTGAGCAATATTTGTTTTGCACCCTTCATACTATTGGTATTGAGGTCAGATGTTGAAAAAATAAGTTATTCTAGGATTGTATTATAATTGCCCTGGGGTGAATCAGAGTTGTTGCATCGGCAGGGCCCGATCCATCCTTCTCGAAGGGTAAGGAGACACCGGGGAGTTTTAGTGGAAATTGCCAGTGCCACTATGACCTAGCATAGCGTAGAACACTGGCCAGCGGTTGAAAATCTGTAAATGGATTTCTCCTCGAAAAAAAAATTTGTAATTTAAGATCATGTTTTCTGAAACGCTAATATTTGTAGATGTGAAAAAAAAACGGGAAAAGTGAGAGTTGAACTCGCGTGAAGAGGGTTCCTTCACGCGATTTATTATACTATTTTAATATCATGGACTTCTTATAGGTTTTCCTATAATCTATAAGTAGAAAACTAATTTCTGTATTTTTTTCAAAATTTTAGGTTCAGTAGTGCTAATATCAATATTTATAATAGAATAGAAGCTGAAGTACAGCAGGCAGAGTTTAAGTGTGTGTAAGTAGATAAGCGATTGTCATTGGTTGTGCGAAAAAAAAAATGGCCGGCGATAGATTCTCTGTGGTTTGAATGGGTGCGTGGGCTCGTACTTACATATTAAGCTGATTCGACGAGATCGACTGTAATAGTTGAAATATAATATGTCTGCCGCTTTCTCAACTCAAATAGTGTATTAGGTAGGAGAAAAATTGAAAAATTAATTCGAATAATTCTTAGTAGTGGTACAGCCCTCGGCTAGAAATGCGGCCACGCGACAGTTACGAAAGCAAAGGTTCCCCATCTCAGAATGGTATTCTCGCACTAAGGGCCGCCTATGGCTTTACCTACTTTTCTTTTTGGTATAACAGCTAATGATTTTCTGAATATCCATCCATATGTCTAGGACTTATAAAAAAGGTATATTGATGAGACGACGACGATGATATGGAGTGACACCGAATATTACAATCATAGCTAAGATATTATATAAAGATATAAGAAAGTGCCGATATCCGTTACCTTAATTAGTAAAATTTTCAGGAGACACTTAAGACGTTAATTTTTTATAGACTACATATAATATGAATAAACCTTAAATCACACTTGGCCCTAGTTCTTGATTGTTTTTCAACGCCTTTTGGTCGAGGCTTACACTTCATGTGAATATTGTACTTCGATTTTATGATAAATAATCATTCCCAATGATTATTTATTTATCATAAAGCCAGAGACCGCTCCTCTCGCTCTACCCCAGGGCCGGCGGAGGTTTTCATTTTTTTTTCTAAAAACTTAAGTGCATTTACTGACTCCTCTCAAACGGCGAATGAAAACATCACGAGGAAATCTGCATACGCCAATTGCCAAAGAAGAAATTCTAAGTCACATATGAAGTCCATCAACCCGCACAGGGCCAGCGTGATGGACCATATAACCCATACGCCCTTGTTAAGAGGGTAGGCCTGTGCCCCTGCAGTGGGGACATATAATAGGCCGTTGTTGATGATGATTAAAATAAATAAACAAAAAATAGTAACAAATGAACATTTCGTATAAATGTATATATTGACATGAGACGATATGGAGAGACAGCTCCAGGAGAGCCTTGTATTATGCGATACTTTTTTGCTTTTATCCATACAAGGAACTTGAAACTCGCTAATCCATAAGAGACCATATCTGCGGTGTAAGTAGGTATGCAAGTGATTTAGTTTACTTAACTTCCGTACATTAAATATGGAGGCCATTACGTAAATTAATTTATAAATCTGTATTTTATTTATTTATTTATTTACTTACAGCAGAATTTACAATTTCTTCTTTGATTCTCTTAAAATTATATTTAATACATATAAGTCTAGGGGGCAGTAACCACTACGTCACATTACACCATGTTGTTATCCTGGTGTTCTGTTATTTCGATGTAATGGATTTTGGACCCAGTTTTAAATGTCCTTACTTATCAGAGTTGGAAACGTTGCAGCAATCCTTTTGGTGTTGCTTTTATTTCTAGGTGACGGTCCACATAATAGACCATCAGCCTGTCTAATAGACATAATAGACCATAGTAAATACTTAGTTCATAGTTGACTTACTAACCGTCGGTAATGAAAGTTTAGATGTTTAGTCATCAGTTATTACCTAACTGCGAGACAATGGGTAAAAACGTAAAGATTATTGTGCGCGATTACCCTCCGCATCAGTGATCACTTTTTAGGCTGCTTTGCATAACTTTCGCTGGTAGTTGTCGCGACAAAATTATTGTGTTAGACCACTGACTGAACATGGTGTGGTCTAAGACAAACACTTTTGCGTAATCATTCAAATTACTACAACATTGAAACAGTATTTTATTTATTCATAAAATACATTTTCAATGAAACACCAGACTATTTTTAACAGGGCTACATCTGTATCTATACATATTATAAAATAAACTCGCTGTCCGCTTCTGTTTCTCCGCTGACTTCTAAACTCCCAATACCAATTTTTTTTAAATCGGGTATTTTCCAAAAATACCAAGGTATTGCTTGATTTGCACTCGCATTGCTTGATTGTTAGTGGACAAGTTAACATTAACTTGTGGTACTATCTTCATTAGACTAAATAGGGCTTTAAAATTTGCTCGAAGTCTACAATATGCAGATCTCTAATTTCCAACGGATAATAATTACTCAACGACAACGAGTACCTAATATTGCAATAATTACCACATGAAATTTAAAGATGCGGGCCCAAACGGGATTTAAATCCCTGTAAGCTTTGAAGGCAGCCAAACGTACTTGTAGGCTGAGCCCGCACCTTTGTACGCGTGGCTTTGGGTATAGCGCGTAACTTTTTGTAAGTAAACCGATTGGAAGGAAACAAACACTAAATGTTACGGGAAGCTTGCTGTAATAGTTTCAGAAATTAGCGTGCACAAACGCACAGACAAAAATTATAATGATAGAACAACATACTATAATGATAGGTTAAATTTAACCTTCATTTTGTTGGAAACATATTTTTATCTGCGCAAATTACAATTTTGCCACTTACTGCTTGTTTTAATATCCATAATGACAATTTGGTCAATTTATTTTAACTTCCATTGTAAATACTTATGCACGTCCACTTGTCGCTATTGACTTGTGGCACCCTCTAATGGTTTAGTTGAACGACCAACAATTCGAAACCGTTTCAAAAGCAAAATAGATAATAATTTTGTTTAGAGAGAGTCACCACGCTTTCTGTGACGTGTAATGCTACATTTTACCCATTGTTTATGGTATAATTACGCCATTTATATGCATTGACAATTGCTAACTCAGTACCTATTGTGAAATTTGGATTATACGTCGTTCTCATTTTAAAAATAATCTTTTAATGTCCCAAAACCAACAAAAATTCATCATCGTCATCATCACCAGCCTGTGTCTCTCCACTGCTAGATGTAGGCCTCTCCTAAGGCTCGCCAACACACATGGTCCTTGCGCTGCGAAGACTTAGGTAGTCTGTCTACCTGGCCGCAGGGCGTCCCACGTTGCGCCGTCCAATTCATAGCCATCATTCGAGAACTCTAATATCCCATCGATTCTCCGCTCTGCGACAGATGTAACCGGCCCATTGTCGCTTCAATTTGCTAATTCTCTTGGCTATGTCGGTTGGTTCTTAGGCGAATTTCAGATCCTATCCACCAAAGAAACTCCGAGTATAGCTCGCTCCATAGCCCGTTGAGCGACCCTTAAGCAGACCTGCCGTTAGTGACCACATTTCGCCATCATACGTCATCACTGGATGCACAGATTATATAACAGCCCAGCCTCTATAACTGGATCGAATCAAAGTAATTAGTCAGCAATTTTAGATAATCGTTAAAAGCATTTTATGTTCTAAATCCTTCAATACATTTTGATAAGCTCCTTGGATGAGTGGTTAGGGTGCTTGCCTTAACTTTCTGTTCTAGGGTTCCCGGGTTCGATTCATGGCAGAGTCAACTTTGAAAAATAAACTTTTCAAACTTGGCTTTGGTCTGGATCTGAAAAGTAGTGGCAGGGCACACTGTGCGTGTCAGTCATTTGGGCAGCCCGTCTGGCGACAGTAATCACTCCACTCACCGTGAAATAACAGTATGTGTGCTGTTGTTTCGGTAAGGCATGCCGGAGCCCATTTCCCTATCCCTTATTCGTCATCCTACTGTAGTCGGCAGCGCACTTGCAGCAGCTTTGGCGTTGCTTGTGTTATAGGCGACGGTAGCCACCTACCAACAAGTAGACCGTCTCCCTGTATGCCGACCTTAACATTAAAAAGAAAAAAACATTTTAATATACTTATCTATATTTTATGAACAATAAAAGATTACTTATCCAGTAATTACCTAAGTAAAGCAATTATTGTCATTTGGAGATGTGTAAGCGACCTTTCCCTTTTGCGCTAAATAGGCGAACTGAGGACAACATTTTTATCAATCGTAAGTATGGTTAGACTGTGGTATAAAGGGTCAGTTCACCGGAACGCGACGCGGCGCGCAATTTTTGAGTAATAGAATATAAAACTTATATTTACTACACGAAAAGGTATGTACACAAGGTATGTTACTCCTATATGTCGGCTCTCACAAGACAGGTACGTAAGTATGTAGGAACTCTAAAACAATAAAAAATACACAAACATTTCAAATTGTATATTTGTGGAAAATAATACAAAATCTTAACAAAAATCTAACTTATTATTCGAGATTATGGGCTCAGCGTGGATTTTTTTACATAATTATGGATACAATTGCATTATTAAAGTTCATAACAAATCGAAGAAAATAAAAACAATTTGTACTGTGCTTTATGGCAATAAAACTACATTCACATGTCGTTTTTTGTATTCTTAAAATCCTAAAATTACATTTAAGTACATTTAACTTCGTTTGTACAATAGCGGGGTTCTAAAATGTAATGTTTTTATATGCCTCTTTTAAAGGTTGTAGTTTAGTGTTTTTAGTACTTACATTCTAATTAGTTTGGAAATTTAATGGGACCTACCAATTAAGTTTAAAAAGTTACAACTTTTAAGATGTGACCGCTTAGTCCTGATAGTAGTCATCTTAAAAGAAATCGTGAAAAACTTCTAAGCTTCTACAGTTCGTTCCGGATAAATCTGCACTAAAGTTCAGATTCGAAATCTATATAAACTATAGCTATATAAACTATGTACGTTTCGTAGTTGACTCTAATATTATAAATGTTGAATTTAATAATTTTTTTTTATAAAAAAAGGTCTCTTGAGGTTATGTTTATAAATGAGAGTGGCTACCTACCATTAAATGGACTGTTAGCATGGCAGCAATAATGATCATGTTGCGATCAGCCTATGAGTAATGATCTATTAAAATTATAGTACGGTCATTCTATGAATGCGTTTTTGACATTTCTTTATGTCCATTGCATAAAATTCATTTCCGAATAAACGATACAGAAAATGTATGGAATTGACACCTGTCAGAACAGCACTCTTATAATGGCCGGAGTATAGTTATATTAAGGCGACGCCAGTCCCTAATGATAAAAAAATCCACTTATTTCTAACCGTTTTCCTTTTAAATTATCATAATAATTATAATTTAAAAAACACTCAAATCATTTACAGGATATATGAAAGGGGATCATCATAATTATTGAAATTATATATATTAAAAAAAATACTAATTTGCGGTCTAATATCGATGTTGTAACCGTGCGATTTGCTTAATCAATATTTTAAATAGCTAATTCTTAAGATAACTTTTAAGATCCACTATCTGAAGGCTCATCAAAAGAAAAATTTGAATTATACTTTATTTAATTTTTAAATAGATATTTCCGAGATTTGCAAGTAGCGACTCCCCCTCAGCAGTCCCGTCAATTCAGTACAGAACGAGTTTTGCGGCTGGAGTCGCCTTAATAAAAAAAGATAAGCTAAACAACCTTCAAAAATGTTCAAATTTGATCACATTAATTATAGATTAAATAATAACAATTATTGTAATGTACACATATTATACCTATAGGATTAAATTACATTTTGGGAAAAAATTTCACCCTACTTTAGCACCTCTTTGTCTGTTAAAGTTTAAATAAATATATTTAAAAACCGGTAGAATTTTGGTGATAGAAATTTTCCATTTACAGAAGACCACATTGTAATACTAACATAATGTGTTGTGTTTCGCGTCTTATAAGCTGTTTGCTTGTACATCACACACTTTAATATATACTTACTTCGAAACTCTTCTAAATAAACCATTATTAAAAATTTTACAGTCCATGTTAAGGTACAGAAAATAACATACTAAGTTACAAAATGCTAACAGAAAAGCTTTTACTTACTGCTTAATAGGAAAAATACTTAAAACATAATAAGTAACATAACAAGCTCTTTAGGAAACACTGACAAGCAAATATATTTAAGCGAATCACTTTTTTTAAATATAAAATAAGTCAAATACTGCTGCTTTAAAAAAAAACATTATTTTTTAACTGTATAAAACGCAGTTAAAAAAAATATTGTTTAGCCCACAATTATTTTTAGAGGCAAACGAAATAACTGAAAAGTAAAGAGAACAGTGTAGGAACCCTAAAAAAATTTTTTTTTACTTATCTTGTTGACATTACTTAAAACAAAACTGATAATTACACGGACTTTATTTTTCTGTTCCCCAGCACTACTAGAAAGCAATTTACACCTTAGTTCTAACTACAAAATTAAAATCTTTATTTCAAACAAAACTCATACTTTTATTAACTATATTGTGACGATAAATTCAAAAAGTCTAGTAATTTTACCGATCAATTTCCTTTGGAATCAAAGGATTTATTAAAAAAAAAAAGGGAATATGGAGATATCCTGACGACGTATACCATAATAAAAATAATTTTAAAAATAAATCAACATTTTGTTTAATGTTCCTGAATACTTTTTAGTTTTATAAAGTAACACAATGAATTGATTGTACTTTTACTTACACATTTATAATATTTATATACACAAAACTGATATGTAACAAGAAACGAATTTTGTATACATAATCTACGGAGACGTAAGTACCTACACATTATATATACTGAAATCTCCAAATGTAATACAGTGTACGGTAAAAAACACCTTAAATATTTTTATGGGACAACATTCCCCCAATAAAAAATATTGAATTTTAATAACTAATTACAATAGCTGCATAAAATGTATGTCATAAAATTAATTAAATATATTACGACCTTAAAACTTCGTTAGGACAATATCGATTTTCAATAGACTGTTAACATTCAACGTTTAGTTTCAGTATAAATTTAAGAATTTAATTCTTTAACTGAATTAGGTTTATGAAAATAGTCCCCAGCCACAGGAAATCACATAAAATCGTTCATCAAACAATGAACGGAAGTATCTCCCGTATAGATCGAATGAAAGGGAACTTCTAAAACTCGTTTCGAAAGATAAAAAAATACGTTTTGTGTAATTTTAACTAAATAACTATTTACATTATTATTGCAACAACTACAACTGTTAGTGACTGTTCACTAAGCTTTGTTCGCGTGAACAAAATAACCGAAAACAATGACCAAATTGTGAATTTTTAGTCGTTTGACGAAGTCGTTGGGATGGAAAAAGGATAGCGATGAAGGAGAATTTTTCGAGTCATAGACAACAATTCATGTCTGAGTATGCACTGGTTTATATACAGTATATAGGCGGCAGGTGCAGCAACCCACTTACTGGCCAGCATCAAAAATATAGAAGAGTTGTTGACAAGAACGCTTCGCTACCACACACAGTAAAATATTAGGATAGAGATGTTTAGAAGGTTTAGTGTCTCGTTAACTGTCTTTCGACAAACGACTAACTTACAACCAATCTGGTCTATTGTTTATCCTTCGCCCAACCATTTATTTTACATTTGACATCAATCGCTGACTGATGTCCTAATGCATCACAGATTCGATTTCTTATAACAATCGACTTTATTTATACATCATTTTTTAACAATTTAATACATTGACATTTTATTTTTGGCCAACATTTTTTATTATTTTATAAACATTGCCATGTGTTTAAAATTGTATGTTTCACAGATTGAAATCAACTATCTATGTAAAACATTATGGTCATTATTTGGAAATTGCAAGTAGTATTTTTAAACGCAACATAAAAACTAATCAGTAGATAGTGTAAAGTAGTCCTTCTTTTTTTTTCTGTCTGTATATTTGTGTTAATCTCGGAAAGATGTGAACAGATTTTGTTACTAATTGTATCGATGGAAAGAAGAATTTTTGAGGATAGTTTATGTGTATAATTAATGAATATTTACAAAGTTATCATGGTTTTGGTCAAAGATGGCGAGCGCCCCATCGTGGCGGGGTTCAGCTAGTAATTTCATACAACAGTAGATGGGTATAAGCGTAACACTTTTTAATTGATATAACTACAGAAAGTTTAGGAGACGATTACTTCCAATTAACCATTTTGCAGCGAATACGAATTTTCATCACGGTACGAGAGAACGTAAGTGTTTTTATCAAATGAAAAATATATTTTTTATACCAAGTCGTTTTGGCGAATTTTAATGTTTTTATTGAGAATGAAATAGGATTAATAAATACAATTAGACAGTTCATATAATATCTTTTACCAAGGAACTTGCATTTTATTTTTACGAATCATGGAAGTTAGGTTCTCAAGCAGCTGTCACAACGCAGACCCGCGCGTAGTTCTTATAAACTGAGTTTTTTTTAATGTTAAGATCGGTAGACAGGCTGACGGTCCACTTGATGGTAGGTGGCTACCGTCGCCTATAATACAAGCAACGCCAAAGCTGCTGCAAGTGCGCTGCCTACTACAACAGGATTAAGGATAAGGGATAGGGAAACGGGCTCTGGCATCCCTTACTTAACTCGCCGAAACACAACAGCACACGTGCTGTTATTTTACGATGGTCTCCTGTAAGGGGGTGGTTACTGCCGTCAGACAGGCTGCCCAAACCACTAACAGTGGTCTCAGTTTTATTCTGTGGCTCAAACAGGGAATAACAGCTTTCGTTTGTCAGTGATTCATATGGTTATCTCATTCTCGCTGCCATTTGAATATATTTGTCTATCTTTTTCTATTATTGCACATATTCAATATTATTGCCATGGGGGGTGAGTACTTACGCATATAGTTGTGTGTAGCCCGTTTGTCGTTTATACAATGTAATATTACCGGTATCTCCCTCATTTATGCTTTTATCTACATGTTACAAGTAAAATAAATAGTTGGACGAATTATAAACACGGAACAAGCGTAGACCTAATCGTGTTTCCCTAACAGTTCCAGATTGTTGTGGTGCGAGTCGATTCTATTGATGTTGGCCTTGAGCTCATCCCTGAGTGTGGGTGGTACCTGATGTAGCGAAGGAATGTCCGAATTGGACGTCCGCTCTGCGGTCAGAAGGGCATCAGAGTGATTGCCGTTATGAGAGATCGCTGGGTTCAATTCGAGGTTACACACAGACTGTATCCTGTCACTTTGCTCGAGACCCGAGCTCAAGGATACCGATGACGACATTCGTTCGTTATCTGCAAACAAAACACCAATATAAACGTGCACTATTCAAAGTTCAAATACTACTAAGTGGTGGCTGGGAACACTGCGTTTCGTAATCATTTGGGCAGCCCGTCTGGCGGCAGTAACTATGCTCTTATAGATGTGTGCTCTTGTGTTTCAGTGAGTGAGTAAATGCTAGAGCCCATTACCCTACCCCTGTCTAATCCCTTATCCTTGATCTAATATGATCGGCAGCACCTGTGTCGTTGCTTGTGTTATAGGCGACGGTAGCCACCTACCATTAAATGGACCGTCAGCCTATTGAGCTCTGCTAAAAAGTCAAGTTTATGAAAAAAATTTATGCGAATGTTCGTCAATACTTTCGTATATGGTATCATTTTGTAGGAATTAGGATTGTAGGATTTTGAAATCGATATATAATAAATGCTGATCGGGGGTGGGCAATAGTTTTGCACTCGACTATACTTGTAAACATCGTTTTTCAATCTATAGGGCATTTGATATTATGAAGATCACAATATTTCCAATGAGGAAATCTTATTTAACTTCTTATTATACATTCCTCGCCTTGACTACTTAACCCATATCGAGATATTTTGCATACACATTATCAGGGATACAGAAAACCCTTTCATCTAGAAAAAATCGTCCCCAGGGATCAGATAAAAATACAAATCCAACGCCTGGCAAAACTATAACAGCAATAAAAATTGAATAAATTATTGCTCATTCATATATTTTGTCTTTCATATCTTTTGGGAAACACCAGCTAGTGATTTTATATAGAAAAACTGCATCACTCTAATACGATTCCATTACCTTTAAACATTTGCACTTGTGACCTCAAGTCGGTGTCAGCGTTGGTCCGGTCATCCTTGTGATCCTTCGGAACTGATGAACACCGCGCTCCCCCCACACTTGTCATCCCACCTTCGGATTCGCCAGCGACACCCTCCAACATGCCCAACACCCTACGATAAAAACATAGATCGTTTTACTTCTGGTTTTATAGTTTCATTTATACGAAGCGTTTTCTATAAAACACTATATCCTATTTATAAATGAGATAATTTTGTTATAAGTTCACATAATAATTAAAGTACGATAGTGCATCAGATTTGTGGATATGACCACAGTTGAAGGCATCTTAAAAATTTTCATTAAGACTCTTTTTTTACATTTGTGTATGTAGTGAAACATTTAATATTAATTTTGCTATGTCACAAGTCAAAGATTTTATACTGGACGCAATATTACAATTTAAATAAAGTATAACACCCTGTTACCCGTGGCTGTACATAGAAGTGATTGATTACTACAACCGCTTACAATATCAACGAACACATGAACCATCACCTTCTTAGTTCAAAGGCCGTCAATTTTTAAATAAGATTTTTTTTAAGAAATGAAAAATGTAAAAAAAATATATGCTGAAACTGTCATATGTGGCTTGCTTGTTAAATAGCCAAAATTATTATTTTTGAAATGTAAATTATTTATATATAATTATAACTAATAATTATTGAAAACTAACTAGTTGTTTCATCAATTTTTTTTATTAAATATGAATAATATTATTTTTTGTTTCATAATTAAAATAAAGTAATTTTTTTAAATAATATTGCTTTTAAAATTATTAGTTAAATATTAGAATTATTTAAATAGATTAACATAATTACCAGAAAAGAAACAAAATTTTATTACAAAATGTTGTTAGAAATTAATGTTTCGACACTGATGACATTACCTCTAAAAGAGAGCCCCACCTATTTTATTATTATTATTTTTTATGTTAAGGTCGGCAGACAGGCTGACGGTCCACTTGATGGTAGGTGGCTACCGCCGCCTATAACACAAGCAACGCTACAGATGTTACAAGTGTGTTGCCGACTACATCAGTAGGATTAAGGATGAGGGATTGGGAAGGGTTAGGAAAAAATAATGTATAAAATATATGATGAGACACGATTGACACCTTGGCAGGCCACGTCTGTACACTGCGTCACAAAATTAGGTTATCCGATAGAAAACCGACACACAGGAAATTTTGCGCCGATGTCCTGGACTCTAAAGCATGTTTCAATCAGAGATTGATCACCTATTATCAATACCTACTAATATTATAAAGCTGAATAGTTTGTTTGTTTGATTGAACGCGCTAATCTCGAACTACTGGTTCGAATTGAAAAATTCTTTTTGTTTTGGATAGTACATTTATCGAGAATGGCAATAGGCTATATAACATCACGCTATGACCAATAAAAGTGGAGCTTCAATGAAAAATGTTGCAAAAAAAAACGGGAAATTTATCTCTTTTGAGAGCTTCCGTTGCGTGCGCTGCGTAAACGGTTAAAGTTACCCAAAAATCATGTCCCTGGCAGAATATCAGTGTTGTGGTCTGCACCACAACTGTATACTGAGCCAGGGTTCCTTTTCCTCTCGTTACTTGTCTATATATTTGTTTGCTTGTAATTATTATTTTGTTGTTTGTTGTATTGTTGTATATTGTTTGTATTGTTCACAATGTATTAGAGGATTAAAAGATGGTTTCTTTCTTTCTTTCTTTCTTTATGACGGAATTGTTCCCCTTTAAAAGTTCTAAAAAAAAGTCCGCGACAGCATAATGTCTATCTTTTAAGGTTGACTCACTATAACCTTTTTATGGTGATAAAATTTGTTTTAAAATAATGCATTATTTGCGAAGGTATTTTTATAATCTATAATAATAAGTTGTTTGCCTATTGTGCTTTGTGCACGGTAATCACAGAAACGGCTTAACCGATTTACATGTGGTTTTCACTGATATAATGTAGCAAGCTTCCGGTAATATTTAGTGTGTATATTTCATTCCAATCTGTTTACAAACAAAAAAATTACGTGCTATACCGAATACCACGCGTACGAAGTCACGGACACAGCTAGTAAAGATATACATTATAAAGTCTGTGTTGCATCCACTCTTGTTTAAGTACTTGTGTATCAACTTTATTTTAATAAAACAAGTTTAAGTTATGTATAAAAACGTTTACTTTACTATAACTACATTTAATATACCTTTACTTTCTATTCCTTGTAAGCATAGGAAAAAACATATACATATTATAATAATTATATAATTTAATACACTTGACATTTTTACCAATCACAATAGTAGAGAAATTAACCTCTCTAATAACCTACTTTCCTTCCTACAGCAGAGTAACGTCCCGTAATCGCTTGACAAATAACTACTATAAAAATACTTTGTTTATTCAATACTAGTCTGACACGCCCTAGCGTCGCCCAGGTGCAATCTGAGGAGTTAGTATACATAATATGTAGCATATGTCAATCTGGAAAAGTACTATTGAAATAGTAATGTCCATTGGTTACACCATATATTTAATACTCCTATTAAGTGGGAGCGTTGCCGAGACGGAACTACATATTTTCTCTCACTCGTTGATACTTGACGAGTTATGCGCATGCGTTGCGACAGTAGTGGGAGTAGTGGGAGAAGCCCAGCCCATAAGATGCTTATAACGTAGTTCTCGGACATGCGCACAACGTTCGAAGTCTTCATGAGGGAGACAGGCATATATATGTCTGCACCGTCCGGTCGGCATCGGTTCGGTGCACCCTACTAGTAATATAGGAGTATTAAATATGTGGGTTACACAGACACTCCATAATATGTAAATAGACTTACAATATATACTCTCTCTTTTTTACTAGTATAGACTCTAATAAGAGTTATTATAAAACAAATAAATAGTTATTCAAATATTGTGGTTACCCAGTTGCTTGAATCAACTCTTAGACAACTGGCTCAAAATTCCAGTCATGCCAGAAATAACTTATTTTCTAAAGATTAAAATGTGGGAAATTGAATGTACTTTGAACGTATGCGTATCTGCTAAGTTGGGTAGACGGCCAAATTAGTGCTATAAGTTGAGAAATGTAAGTAAGACCAACTTCACTTATTTTCTAACGGCTGACTTTTAGATATGTTTCGTAGAATATTATTACAACATAATATTGAACACTGCCAGACACTTCCCGTGGGCCATATTTTCTGCCAGACGCTTTATAGACCCCCTTTATTCCGCAGCATGTCAACGAGCACGCGACCGGGACGGCGCAATGAAAGCTGTTATTGGTCTCATTGGCCACGGGAAGTATTTGACAGTGCCGAATAACTGAAACCACTTTTACGCATTATTTGTCATCTCATCTAGGTTGATCACATACTTTGACAAAGTACATACATTAATAATAGGCACTCGGTATTTCTTACTTGGAATTTCCGAGGTCTCCGAAGGGAGTGGCGGAAGTGTGCTGTGCGGAGGGTCCGGGAGAACCGCGCGGGGAAGGGGGAGCCACTACCGCCCAACCCTCAGACACTAGCACCCCGCCGATATCCAATTCACCCTCTAAAATAGAGCAAACACATTTTCTTATTAACATAAACCTTCTAATGGATCACATTTAAAACTTAAGTAAACAGGACATAGCAGGTAAGTTTCTTGTGGGTTTTTGAGGCTGCAAGAGCTGTCTGCGCTCATCCTTAATAACTCATGCGTCCACTGTACTTCACACAATACGACTCCACTGAAAACCAGCACAGACACCTCCACATTATGGCGTATGCTAAGTGGGGACCATTTTGATTTTTGATGTATTATATAATCTGTACATAAATGATGTAATGATAGTTTTTCTTTATTTCTATTTCTTTCGTTGAGCGAAAATGGGCAGCAATTTAACTACGTTAATTCAATATTAATAAAATAATGACCACAATAATATCAAGTATCCTTGTGTTCACTTTTTAACAATACAATATTGACGTTAGAATTGGCTGGAGGTACGAGGACGAATATACATTTACGTTGTCAGAATGTGATTTATGGTTCATGCCAAATATGTAAATAAATATGTCTGTACGCAAGTGACAGAGAAAATTTTCTGTGAGCAAACTGTCCACTGTTAGCGTCCAGTTGACATAGAACTCGCAAAAAGTACAACCACAACCAATTGACTCTGCCACTTGTAATGCATGACTTTTCAGAATAAGTGTCAATTGCGAACTATATAAATTACTAGCTTTAGCTAATCGCGACTTAATCCGCGTGTCTTTTAGGGATGCCAACCATACTTTATAATAAAGTATCCTATTTTATTTTCGGTAAATATTTTTGATATTTATTTTTAAAAGAGGACCTAATCTAATTCTGATTTAGATCATCCATAATTTATTTATTTATTTAAATCTAAATTTCCATTGTAAAACTAGCGTTTTTAGCGTGTCCTATTACTTAAAAACATGTTTTTAAGAAAATAAAAAAAATAAACTTTTTTCTTCCAAATATTTTTTTTTATTCTCAAAAAAAGTTGGCAACCCTTGTGTATTTATAAATACTGATACAAAAATGTATTGCTGTAAAGTTTATTCAAACTCTGTTCACTAGTTTTTGCGTAAAAGAATAAAAATCAAGCTCACATATGTATATTGTATTATGTTTGCTAAGCAGTTATAAGCGTATACACTTTACTGGTAAAAATGTCTAAAAGGAAGCCACACGATTTTTATTGGCATTTGAAAATAGAGAACTTCTTTTGGAAACTGTTGGGTAGTAACTGTGACAAAGTAATCTTTAGGGATGACGATAAAAGAATGTCTGCAATTTATTCTAAGAAAATCAATAGAGTTAGATAAGTGTGGGTACCATCAGTGACGTCGAATAATTTAATGCCAGGTATTTCCTTCTCTTTCTGTCCTTCCGCCGTTGCGGTCCTCTTGTATGTGCAAGTTCGCGACACCAAAGGCTTCCATCGTGCCACCTGCGAATGTAATTAAATGTTATTATGTATTCCCTAATGTTTAACTCCAAATTAAGAGACATCTCATGTAATGAATTGAACGCCCGTTCACTTGTCGTATATATTTCATTATTGTACTACCAATTCCGGAAAGCCCTGTGCCCTGTTTTGGGACTAGGATAAATATATGTAATACTAGTGACCCGCCTATGGCTTCGGAAGGATTTGAAATTTTCAAAAATGCTTTCTTAAAGGATGCTTCATTATAAAATAAATCTATTTTATAAATTTCAGCTTTATTTCTTACCTCCAGTTTTTTTTTTAAATTCATTTCTAAGAATCCACTCTTATGAATGTCATTCTTATTTTCAATCGGTTCAGTCGGTACTTATTAATCAATTCTTAGTTAGTTACGTACCATATTATCAGTATACACCGATTTTAAGACTTCTTGATCTTCTTCGAAAACCTTTTAAATTTCAATTTATAACAAAACTTAACATTGATTTAATGCTTTATTAGAAATCCATGATGCGCGATATTACATCAAATAGATGTAGCATCATCAGTTGCTATGTTAAAAAAGGTGTATTGTGAATATTGTAGTTCATTCATAGCTGAAGTGAAGTGAATTATTAGAAAATAAAACGTGTACGAATATGCGTCTATCAAACTACGACTCCGAGAATTGTGAGACTATATTGTCAAATAAAACATGAGGACCTGTGTGAGCTCTTCGAACCGTTCAACCGCTTGGGAGCTCCACCGTTCCCACTTCTGTCCGGCAGCGGTCACTGCTACCACTTCTTCCTCTTTGCCGGCCGGCCGAACACCTGCCAGGAAACACTCCATGGCCTGTAAGACAAAAAATGGACATAAACTTAATCTTGAAGCACTCGGAAGCAGGAGTTTTAAAGAAACTTAAAGAAGTTTAAGTACTTTAAGAGTTTTAAGTTTCACTGGCCCAGCTTACTTAAAAGCAAGTAAGCTGGGAAGTGACCAAAATCAGTGACATTGAAAAGATTGAACTTTTGCAGACTCTTAAATAGTCAGTCAACAGAAGTCAAAGGCCCAGTTTAGCCGCAGCAATAAACTGAGCAGCCCGCCTGGCGGCAGTAACCGTTCCAATCACGAAGACCACTGTGAAATAACATCAGGTGTGCTGGTGTGTTTTGATAATGAGTAAGGGATGTCGGGCCCCATTCCCCTAATCATATAGATTCTCGCGTTCTCCTTAGTGGTATAGGATTCAAATGTCCGAGGACGAGTGCTAGTGACCTTCCAAGATATTATAATTCCTGCCACCCTCAGCGAGAGACCTCCTCATACAAAGAGATCTATGCAAAGCGTTCGTACGTAAACTAATGTAACATACAGAGTTTGATATGTAAAAAAGTATTAAGCACATGATTAACCTGAAACCTGAGTCGGAGTAAATCGGCCCTCAATTCACACAACTCATGCACGGCCACGTATTCACTGTCGCCGTAATCTACGAAGAACACATCGGCGACCTGGAAATTTTAATTTATTACAATTAGTTAAATAAACGTAAATGTTTGTAAAATATTTTTTCATACTTACGTGAGAAAGATATAAACCTAACGGTAAACATAACCTTATAAATAGATGTCACACATCTCACGCAGCAATAAAATGAAATAAAATAAAGTTAACTAAATGCAAGATCAAGGTGCATAGTAGTGTTTCATTTAATAATAGACGATTATATTATATCTAGCAATCCAATGGTCGCATTTGAAGCTCCGAACCAGATTAAGTTACAGCCTTAACAATACGAGTAGAATGATTCAAGTGTATTTAACTGAAACCCTACTTATACACAATTTACATTTTTCAATTTTACAAGAAAATTTTCAGAAAAAATAATAATAGAAATATATAGTATCAGGAAGTGATATACAAGTAAAGTACGTGATAGTTTAGTTGTTAGGATAGACTTTTGTAATTTGCATTTCGTTGACAAAAATAATTTTTTTATTGTTATTTTTAGTCAAACTTGATAAAACCAACATAAACGTTTTTATTATGATGATAAGCTTAATGACTACTTAGGCTTATCGATTACATATAGATTTAGGTCAGTTAAGCTATATTATGTTAGTATAGAGTTTTATTTATAATAAAATATAATACTCTAATGGGCAAGAAGGCGTACCTGTTTGGTATTGTCGAATTCGTTGGGCCTTATGTCGTGAACCCTCGCACGATACCAGCGACCGTCGTGACGAAACACGGCCGCAACCACTTGCCCGACTGACACCTCCGACAACTGCCAAGACACGGTTATTATTTTCAATGCGAACCTCTTTTAATTCGTATATTACGATACGTGTGCGATGCTTATTGTCTTAAGAAATAGTAAGAATAGTAAGTTACTTTTCATACATTTAATTCCAATATTTATCATTACGAATTTTATTGTGATCATATGTTTCATTTAAATTGACTTTCTTTCTAAAATAAACCAGTATACTCTTTTACAAATAAACAGATTTCCAGAATAGTATAAAATACAAGTCAGGAGTTAGGGATTTAGCTTCCTTGAAAACTGTTCAAAACATCCATCTAACAATATTATACATAATCCGAAAACACCCTTTCAATTATTTAATTATTTAGTTTTTGTAATACGATGATATTTTGCAAGCGTTCATATAAAGTAACAGCCAATCGAGGGACAAATTCTTTCGAATTGAAAATTACATGATTTCTTTTTTAAGTCATTCATTGTTTAAAAACATAGTAGTTACAAAATTTCCATTAATATTATCGACTTACAGAGACACAAACTATACATATATATTGTCAAAGCTCTTATAAAAAAACTAAACACAGTGTTGCATATTTTCCTACAAAGTGTTATTGTTTTCTTTCTTTTCCATTTTATGTGTGGATTAAATTATTGGAGTTAAAGAAGCTAAGATTAGAGTAAAATTTTCATAAAATATATCTTTGAAAAAACTAAAAACCAGTTAGCTAATAAATTCATTGCTATATTTGATTTTCTGTCTGTAGATACTGCGGATAGACCGTTTAAATGAGTCCTCTCCCGCGCGGTACAGGGGTGCGGGGGTATGCGCATAATGTGATACACAAGAAGTCCGCCGCCCGCACCTCTCTCGGTCCCCTTTGTCGTCATACCCCCGCGCCCCTGTACCGCGTGTGCGAAGACTCATTTAAACGGTCTATCTATAGAGCCAAATCATATCCAAGGTTCTCTCTCAATATTAACGATCGAAGTTCGGATGAGTAGTATATATTATGACTGATAATTGGTGTCAGAACAAGTTTCGCCAGTACCAGAAAGTACCAGAACAACTGCATGATTTCGCCTCCTATCCTTGTATGATTATCCCATAACGCAAGCCCAATAGTGCTTACTTTGAAGGCCATACAACTGGTTTATTTGTCTTTTAAAAAAAAAACTTACTTTATTTTCTTACTTACAGCGTGTAATTCTCTATTATCCTTGTTGCCGTAGTATTCGCTCATGTGTTCGACTAGCTCGTCCAACTGGGCCACTTGTGGGCCCACAAACTGAACCCAAAAACGGGACGGACTCGAAACCGCCGATACGTACACTTCGATTGTGGTACCGTTGCTCTCTAAAATACGTTTAATCAAACAGTTACAATATGTATTTGCTTTGTCTCGATATAATGGTGATTGAAATGGAACTAATATTTGATTTTATTATTTTGTCGTAATTCTATTGTAGTGCTATATTTTTTATTTCAGTTAGTTAATAGATGGCGCCTTCAATAGTGTTATACTTTTTATTTTACAACGCGAACGAAGTCGCTGGCACTGGCTAGCATTAAAACATAAATACTTGTACAGTTAAGGGTCACACCGAGACGGCACGCCGCGCCCACATTTCAATGCAGCAGTTCAATATTTCGAATTCCATGTTCTGATGTCGGGGTCGGTCCTCTGGGATTAAGCCTCATCGGGCTCAGGAATATCCGAAAACACGAAATAAGACTTGATGCTTGTAGTGCACGATCGTATAATCCGATAATAATTAAAGTTACAATGTAAATGTGAACAATTAACCAGCTGCAAATGTATTTAACTGTTCGCCGCGGCACTAGCTCGACACGTCTTCTCTTCGAGCGCTCTCTCTAAAAAATCTGTCACAAAGAATCTGCTCATCCATGGCCCTTTCTCTCTTATTGATTGAAAGGCGCCCTTTCTTATTCGCAACCGCTAGTCCCGCGTCGATCGCACCCAAGCTTACTGTTTGAAGTTTCCAATGAAAGTGGTTAGATGGCGTTGTATGCAAACTGGAACAGATTCTTATATTTTCCGCTTGTGGCGCTGTCTCAGAAATCTCCGACAAATATATGTAGAAACAATCCACGACACAAAAAGGTATACAGTTCAATGAGTAAGCGATTCATCTGGCGACGTCGCGCTGGGTATCTCGGCACGCACAAACACAATGAACCCCTTCTGGGCAGAAAACAACTTCCATATTACATTAAAACGAGTGCGCCGCGTCGCCTCCCGGTATGACCTGACTATAAGGCTTTTATAGTATTTTTCGTAACAATTTCTAAAAAACCAAACCCGAAACACCTGATGCTAACGCCAATAAACTAATTCAATAAATCTAATTTACTACAGCTAGGTATATATGGGCAAAATAAAAACCATGCAACAATAAACTCTTTGGAAGATTTAAATGATGGTTTTGTTATAAAAAATGCAACAACTCAATACTGCATATATACAATAAAATCCATTCCCAACACCTGTCTTTGTGATAACATCCCTATAATCATAAAGGCTAATAATATGTTTTCTCTAATATAATACATAAATACTACAAAAAATGTGCGTACAATGCAAAACAAACGAAAAAACACTCACACAATAATGACATATACAATAAAAGAAAATATGAAGGGTAGTCACAAATAAAACAAAACATATTTATATAAAACATTACCCTCATAACGACGAAATCTCCCAGATTTATTGACTCATACTATTGAAATCACAGAAATATAACTTGAATCAAAAAATATTAAAATAAAAGATAAGAGAATTAAAGGTATATTGAATGTCAAACACAAAAAAGCTTGGACTTTTTCATAAGCCTCTTGTTCTCATATTAATTTCCGAATTTTTTTCCCATAAATATGAGTTAATTTACACTGTTTGTTGATTTAAAAAAAAATCACAAACTAACCAGAACAAAAAACCACTACAAAACTGTTGTTTAGTTTAAACTGGCAATAGACGGGAACAAATAAAAGAATTCGTTACTTTTGCGTTTAATAAATATGTATGTGGATCTTTACAAGTGACATTAAAACGTGAAATCAATATCTTATAATTATACTTGACATGTTAAAACCATAAACTATTTAAAATAAAGTATAATTAATGATAATAAATCCAAAGAAGATTGCAATGGCAAAGTGGCACTAGTGTTTGACGTTACAGCCTATTAATTTTTTCAACTAAACCGAGGTAAAAAAAAATAGTTTTTAGAATTTTTGTCTGTGCATTTACGCACGCTAATCTCAGAAACGGCTTAATCATTTTCACTGATGTATTATGGTGTTCAATGTGCAGAAAATATTACTCAATAGTCATTCAAAACGAATCTAAAATGAAGGAGGATAATGTGTATAATAAAACAGCATGCTGTTAGCGACCCTTACCAGGCTTCTTATACTTGTAATTCTTGTTGGTGTCACCTGAGGCTTCATCGAGAGTGGGCGAAGCAGCCGGAGGCGTCGCGTGACGTGGACTACGCTTCGACTGTTCTATCTCTCGGCGACACTTCTCTTGAGCGACCTGAATTAATTAACAACCATTCAAAGTACTACAATTTCATGGGAGAAGTATATTTTGTAAAGTCTAGTTAGTAGTGGCCGGGCAAAGTGCGTTCCGCAGTCATAAATTGAGCAGCCAATCTGGCGGCAGTAACCAACTCTTTACAGAATACCATCGTGAAAAAGCATATGTGCTGTTGTGTTCCGATGAGCGAGTTAGTAGTGTTCACTACTCCAATCTAATCCCTTATCCTTCTAAGTTAGCAGCGCACTCGCATCCTCTCTGGTGTTCCTTGTGTAATAGGCAACGGTAGCCACCTCCCATGTGGACCTAACGGCTGTTTGCCTATAATTTTTATTACTAAAGAAGTTTAATAAAGAAAAAGAAAAAAGTAAAAAAAAAGTTAAAAAAAGTTTAATAAAGAAGATTAATAACTATAATTTTTATTACTAGTCAAGTTTGACATTGCATATTAAAAGAAATGCCGTGGTTACAGAAGAGAAAAAAAAAAGATATAAAAACGAAAAAGCCGCCCCCAATCCAACGAAGGGAAGTCACATCCCTTGTGCGTAAAAATGTTCAGTGATTTAATTCGGTCCAATCGTCAAGTTGACACGCCACTCTCTGATATTCTATTATTCAGAGCAATGCCGCGTAGACCAATCCTCAACAGATATGTTACGATAATAGGGTTGTTTATGATAAAAAGATGGATTATTAACGTCAAGAATATCGATTATGGCGAAATTTTATCATTAATATTTTAATAATTTTATTTTAATAAGCGGCAATGTGGTTTTTTAACGACAAAAATATCTTTGATTATACAAGTCACTATGAATCTAAGGATTAGACGCATACAAAAGTACATATATAACCTAACTCTATATTAAATTTCAAGCCTCTAGCTAGCTCAATTATAAATACTTAAGTTTTGATCCTTACTGAGGGAGTGTGTGTATATTAAAAAGCGAGTTTTTGGGCTTTTTGGGTTAAAACCAGAAAACTCATTTCAGACGTGCCTGTGGGGCTCATGGGCCGTAGTTATTCACATTAATTTGAAGACTTTAGTTTTACAGGATCAAAAGTTACGAGGTAGGAACAGTGTCTCTAAATACGATTTTTTAGAGTTACAAGCTGAATTTTATCATTTTATGGCACATTTCTCATATCAAATTTTATAGCAGGCTTAAATTCTTTGTTAATCTAATCTTACTGAACTATTTCAACATGTGCATAAAACGTTAAATGATGATAAACACTAAGATTATACGCTTTTTTTTAGGATATGTTCTACAACTGTACACAAACAATTAGACATTAAAGCTGTGTCAAAATAACACATATTAGATTAGGAACAAGTAACCTAATCCAATATAATTATTATACAATAAATACAACAAATTTTTTTTTAAACAACCTTGATGTTGGATTATTCAATGGTCACAATGGAAAATATAATCTGAGTGGTCTTAAATTTAAGTTCATTTTAGTGAATATAGCAATAATTATTGAGTAGCTTAATTGGAGTAAAAAGTGACAGAGAACCATCTGTAACGGTCAGTTCGGACAGAAACGTGATGGAGATGCTTAAAGAGGCAAAGTGCTTGACGATGCATATCGCGACTGCATCTTGTAGCTTAAAGTAGCGTTCTAGTCGCATTTTGGGGCACTACGACGTCGTTCTACGTAACGGGACACTACTTTTGGTGTAGCAAATAAGTTCTATATTACTACCGTGCAATACAATATAAAACTTATTATATAGCGTGCGCGCAGCGTCGCGTTTCAATGTGAGCTGTAGCTTAAGCTCAGTCGAATTTTGACGGTATTTGACTATAATGAAAATATGAAACAAATAGTTACTAGACTAACTGTAAATACTTTTTTAAACCAAATTAACTAACACAGTATTTAAAAATATGTACGATTTTCATAAGAAATCATTATTAAAATAATTAAATTTTCATGTTTGACGACGTGATTAAAAACGCACGCGATTGGTGGCATATAGAGTTGCGTCATTTGCTTTGTAGTCGATGCGTGGTATTAGTACAGTACATGAGCGTACTACGATTTGACAGCTAAATACTGATTATTGATATCACGTGACTTAGCGTTTTGGCGGTCTTATTTATAATTTATATTGGATTGTAATTTTCATAGAAAATAAAGCAATTCACAAAGAATGAATCAAATTGCAAGTGTATTATAGTATAATTAACAATTTGAGATATTTTCCTAAAATCTGTCAAATACCCTATTATAGAATACATACGGATTTCTCTATGAGTCCTTTGGCGGTTTGTATCTGTTCCTTTGTCCCGCGCACGCTGACGACCCGCATTTGATTGGCATCGCCGCCCCTTTCGCCTTCTATCGTAATTTTGGCTCCACTGCGATGCATGATTTCTGACATGTTCGATCCTCCGGTACCTGTGCAAGACCATAATGTGACGGCGAGTTAAAAACGAATTCATAATTGTCGTTGCACAGACTTTATTTATTAGAAATACTAAGCAGCTTGAGTTAAGGCGGTGCTAATTCGTTGCAGGGTCGATGTGATTTCGGTAAGGGCAACGATTTTATTTATGACCAGCTGCTAGGCTAGCCGCAAAAGAGTCTCAATCTACGGCGCAGTCTGTAATTTCCCACCATTTTTTTTAATCTTTGTTAGTGTAATACATACTTATAAAATCGTTTGTCCTGACTATCAACGCACAGATAAAACTACAAAGTTTAGAAAGCTAAAATTTGGAACGTAGGTTTATTTTCGTAAGCACACTAAGAGGAGATTTTTGGAAATTTGGTATTTGGTATGAAAGTCTTTGTTCTTTGAAGTTAGAAACTTTAAAATTTGAATTTAAATTAAGAAGATAAACGGATTAAAAACAAGACACCACGCGTGCAAACCCGCGGACAACGGCTAGTCACCTATAGATAAATACGATAAGGTAGGTCTATAATGAATTTATAGAAATTAAGAATTTCGTTGCAGCTCCATTCTGCAACCCGGCTGAACTGTAGGTATAAGCGTAACTAAAATCGTCTAGCAAAACGCGAATGGAGCTGGATAAGTGTAGTTACTTTCCTTACTAATATCTCTAACAAACTTTGTGATGCAATGCTTGCAGGCAATAAATAAATCATGTTCGGAAATATTGCTCTTCTAATATTATAGTAACATATAATAGGCTGCTTCCGATAGGTCCTATGTCTATGTCCGGCAGGGGACATCCTACGGCTGTGACATCATCTGAGACATGATGATGAATATCACTCTAAATAATCGTTATTTATTATAACCAAGTGTTAGTAACGATTACAATATAATATACAACAGAAATGTGCTTGTTATCCGATATAATAGGACACAAGAATTGCTTACAAAGTACGGGTTACCTATGATTCTGCCGCAGGACCAGGAGGGGACAAGCATCTTGTCATCGACAATCACCGGTTGGTTTTTAATGAACTCGTGGACCATCGTTTCGGCTAGTTGGGTCGCTTGACTCCGACCTCTAATGATGCACACGTCGTAGTCTTTGTCGCTGAACTTCTTAAAGTGAATGAGGGCACCCGTCTTCTTTTCTATCTCTTTTATGTTTGAACCTCCTCGGCCTGATGGAAGAAAGGGAATAAAATTTCAGCAATCGTATAAGGTGCACAAATCCTTTTATTGGGCATTTTTTATGTCAAGGTCTGCAGCCAAGCTAAGTGGCTACCGTCTCTAACACAATCCATAACTATACAGGATAAAGAGTCACAACACCCTAGGCTATTATTTCACGGCAGTCTTCTATAAGGGAATCTTTATTGCCACTACGCTGCGCAATTATGTTCTACGAGTATGACTGCGAAACGCAGTGTGCTCTACCACTATATTGGACTATATAGGATCACTCGTGTGTCCGTCTGTCCGACCATCCCCCCCCCCCCCCCCCTTATCTCCGAAACTACTGAACCTAAAATTTTGAAAAAAATACAGAAATTAGTTTTCTACTTATAGATTATAGGAAAACCTATAAGAAGTCCATGATATTAAAATAACATGGTAAATCACTCAATATTGTGCGGATAGGTAACATAGTACGGAACCCTATTCACGCGAGTTCAACTCGCACTTGTCCCTTTTTTTATGTTAAGGTCGACAGATAGGTTGATTAATGGTAGGCGGTTACGAACGCCACAGGTTTTGCAAGTGTTCTGTCGACCATAAAGGATAAGGGATAAGATTCTGGTATTGTCAAATGTATAGTACACTCAAATTATCCCATGATGCAAATAAAATTTATTTTTTATTTTATATGATTTGTAGAAAAAAATTACACCCGTGCGACGCTAGGTGCGGGTCGCTAGTAGAGATATCATTCAGACGTTTAACCGTTTCAAACGATACAACAGACACAAATATACTTAGTAGTTCGTAGGTCGTACATTTGTGCCTCTGATAAATCAGCATTAGTACCCACTAATTAAACTCTACAATCGCAATAGTAAAAGGCGGTAAAAGTGAAACTAGGTCAATGCGGCTCGGTTTCGCTCGGAGGCAATTGGGGTAGTAACATGCCTTTGAAAGAGTAATAGAATATTTAAAATAATCCAAATCACCATTTCAAATATATAAAAACAAAAATTAACAAAATACGGCTTCTCTCTTTATAACATTAATAGATATCCCATGAAAATTTCACAGATACATATCTGAGTGGTATTCGGTGTATCGAGTAACTTTTTTTGTTTTTAAACCGATTGGAATAAAACAAACACTAAATGTTACGGGAGGCTTGCTAAAATGCATCAGTGAAAACCGCATTCAAATCGGTTAAGGCGTTTCTGAGATTAGCGTGCATAGACACAGACAAACAAACATACAAAAACTCTAAAAATTTTACTGACCTAGATAACATACAAATTAAAACGTGTACAATATGTTTTTTGTAAAACTATTTACGTCAAAAAAAACCATTATTTCACGAGCCCGTTGGATGAGTGGTTAGGGTGCTTGCCTTAAAGCTCTGTTCTAAGGTTCCCCGGTTCGATTCCCAGCAGGGTCAACATTGAAAAATCAACTTTTCAATTTTGGCTCTGGTCTGGATTTGGAAAGTAGTGGCAGGGCACCCTGCGTTTTCGCAGTCATTTGGGCAGCCCGTCTGGCGGCAGTAACCACCCCTGTGCTGTTATTTCACGGTGGAAATTCTGCCCCATTTCCCTATCCGCACCTAATCCCTTATCCTTAATCCTACTGCAGTCGGCAGCGCACTTGCAGCTGCTTTGGCGTTGCTTGTGTTATAGGCGACGGTAGCCACCTACCAGACAAGGCTCGTTTACGATTTTATTATATCTATAGAAATATTATAGATGAAAATTTTGTTCCATATAAATTCTTAAGATGTGTAAATTACCTTCTATTTAAATTCTGTTCCATTCTATTTAAGATATCTCATATTTATTAATTTTTATATAATACTGCCTTTAATTTTTATATAACCCGTGACTCCGTCCGCGTTGAAAAATAAAAACTGACAAAATATAATAAGCAATATTACGCCTTACATATTTTTCGTTGCTGTTATATTTTGTCAGGCGTTGGATTTCTATTCTTAGATGATCCCTTGGGAACATAACTTTTTTCTGGATGAAAGGTACCCTACGTCCTTTTCTGTGTCAAAATTTCATGAGATCAGTTGAGTAGTTTAGGCGTGAAAAGGTAACAGACAGAGTTACTTTCACTGTTATAATATTAGTAATAATGTTTTATTCTGTGTATAAACTTTATTACTGTAAGGATTCATTAAAATTTGTTCAACAGTTTTAGCGTGAACGAACAACAAATATTCCCCCCCCCCCCCTCACCACAAACTTCAGTAATATTAAAAAATTGTTTTCAAAAAAATAATATCAGGAATTCATTATAGACCTTTCATACTTTGCGACCTAACTATATCGCTCTGTAAACTGGTAAACTGTATATATCAGTTTTACAGTGTTTTTAGTTTGTAGTGACTTATGGACAACATATTAATAAATAATTATGTTCATTACTGTATTAAGCTGTTTAGACATGGAAAAAGTTTACATCAAGGCCATTGAAAAGTTTTCGTGACAATCGACCGGCATGCGATGTTTACATAATATGGAAGGTCAACCCATACCCAACACACACTTACAATAAAGTCTACAATAGCCTTTTCATCAAATATTTGAGATTTATAAATTTTTTTGTTACAGTCAAGTTTACAGTACGTAAGCGTACAAATTTGTCTTAATTGGGTTCCCTTAATTACAATTAGCGGCCCGCCTCCGGTTTCGCACGGATGCAATAGGAATATGCGTTTAATTTAAAAAAGGCTTAAATATTTTTTTTTATCAACATTTTTGCTTTAGAATTATGCCTATGTAAATATTTTTTAATATTATTTCTTTTTCGTTAAGAAAATAATTATTAAAAAGTGCAAAAAAATTGCAGGAAATTCAAAATACTTGAAACGGTCAGTTAGAATGTGACGTCAAAGTTATGAAATGTCAACAAGCGTGTGTAAGATTGTGGACCAAGAGACAGTGACCAATTTCAGGTGGTCATTTCAAGTCACGAAACTTTCTACAGTAAATCCTCTATACCTACTGAAAATGAAAAGCCACTTCTGGCAGCCCTGTGTGGCCGGGGTAGACTACCCTAAAATTTCAAGGAGGGTAAGAAATAAGGTTTATTTTAGTTAAAGTATCAGTCATAAAATTCAGGAAATTACTTTCGATAGTATTTTGTCTTCATGGAATTTTTGCCAGAGCATAATACATCTCTCCTAATTGTTGACAGAGCGCTATAAATATTTACTAAAAAAAATATCCATTTTTGTCATTTCATCGGTCTTCAAATTTTAACAGAATAAATAAAATACATAAACAATTAATAATATACAATGCCAGAACGAAATTCCATCACCAACAGTCTGCCAGAGCGAAAAACGTGTCCGTGCGAGTGCAAGTAAGATAGTAATATGGAAACCTGCGGGTTAGAGTGAGAGCGCTTATTAAGTATCTTGATGAAACATCACTTTTGAAAGATTTTTCTGTACCTTTGATGCAGATATTCTCTAGGTCATTGTCAAGGATTGTCCTTCGAGGCTGCATGCGTACTGGCGGGCACGCCACCATGGGACCTTGAGGCCAAAGTGCAGGCGACCGTATATCTGGGCGTAACAGATATACGGTCTCGGGGAGCTCAGCCTCCGCAAGAGGTAGTTACGCGAATCCGATTGCGGGCGCGCGGTAACCTCCTCCGCAAATGGAGCGAGAGGTTGGTCGAGCCTAGTGCCGGCCACCGCACCGTAGAGGCCATTCGTCCAGTGTTGGACGAATGGCTCCAAAGGAGACACGGGGCTCTCACGTTCCGTCTGGTGCAGGTGCTTTCGGGGCATGGCTGCTTCGGGAGTTATCTGCATCGGGTGGCTCGTAGGGAGCCAACCCCAGAGTGTCACTTTTTAGTGACACTCTGGGGTTGGCTCCCCAGATTTAATTGATTAAAAATTCCCCAGAGTGAATTTTTAATCAATTAAATTTTTTATTGATTAATGCCCAACACTGCATCCGTTGAACGTACGCTATATGAACCAAAAAGAATTTTGAAAATCGGTTTACAATTGGCGAAGATATCACGTAACACACATACAAAAAAACCATCCAAATTGAAAACCTCCTTGTTTGTGGAAATTGGTTGAAAAAGCCATATATTTTCTGCCTATTTCGTTCCATACTAGGAATTGATTTAAATGCAATTACGAAATTGATATCGATATTCGACCACTAACCGGTACCCGGTACTGTACATCACTAGTTACACGTGCCATATCAAGGAAGAAAGGAATGTAATCATATATTTAGTTATGAAAGAAAGGGATGCACTGTCAGTGACGTGGATCGAACGACCAGTTTGAGGTGAACTGCGCTTACACTAAAATTAATGTAATGTAAATAATTTTAGTAAGCGAGCGCAGAGATGTTCACGGGTCACAGATCTGGTCGTTACTGCTCGAACATTACCGGGCGTAGAATTATATAATATCTATTTCGCTAATGTGTTGTCTGAATGCGTTCGCCCTGTACTAGCAGTTAGCACTAGCAGTCTTGTTGGATATACCGTCCATGACCTAGAATATTACACGTTTTAATATTTTCCCACAGTATCCTTGACAATGACCTAGAGAATATCTGCATCAAAGGTACAGAAAAATCTTTCAAAAGTGATGTTTCATCAAGATACTTAATAAGCGCTCTCACTCTAACCCGCAGGTTTCCATATTACTATCTTACTTGCACTCGCACGGACACGTTTTTCGCTCTGGCAGACTGTTGGTGATGGAATTTCGTTCTGGCATTGTATATTATTAATTGTTTATGTATTTTATTTATTCTGTTAAAATTTGAAGACTGATGAAATGACAAAAATGGATTTTTTTTTAGTAAATATTTATAGCGCTCTGTCAACAATTAGGAGAGATGTATTATGCTCTGGCAAAAATTCCATGAAGACAAAATACTATCGAAAGTAATTTCCTGAATTTTATGACTGATACTTTAACTAAAATAAACCTTATTTCTTACCCTCCTTGAAATTTTAGGGTAGTCTACCCCGGCCACACAGGGCTGCCAGAAGTGGCTTTTCATTTTCAGTAGGTATAGAGGATTTACTATAGAAAGTTTCGTGACTTTTGAAATGACCACCTGAAATTGGTCACTGTCTCTTACTCTATTGTGATTTTTAACATTCGATTGTTTTTTGTAGACTGTGACGTCACGACAAGCGCGCCGAAATGGCGGGTGTTTAAAATGCCCGTAACTGTTAGTTAATTTTAACATTTTTTTGTTCCTAAATTTCTGTTTTTTGGCGCTGAATATTTTTTACGGTTATATAACCTATCGTATAAAAATATTAAAAAAAATGTGTATATTCCCTATTAGGTTTTATCTATATATATAAAAATCTCGTGTCACGGTGTTTGTGGTCGCACTCGCACTCCTTCGAAACGGCCTGACGAATTTTTATGTTTTTTTTTTCATATATTTGGTTGGGAGGTATGAGAATAGGTCATAAAGTAATGTTCACCCTCCCTACCCCTAACCACCATTTTTTAATCGCGATTTTAGTAATTTAACCGTTCGCGGTTGTCTCTCGATATACTCGGTTATTTTAGTACGCAGTACTTCAAGTCCATCGTGCGTGTTATTAGATGCAGTGTAAGCGATCTATTTTCGACGAACAAAAAGTGTCCCGAGGACTGTCCCTCGTCTGCCATTAATTGCCTTAAGACAAGGGCTAACATCATACCGAACCCAATTTTTACCAAAATGAGTTAACACTCTCAGCCCCAGCTATATATAAAAGTTTCTAGACCAGCAGGCGGTACGGGCTGCCGGCGTCCGCACCTTTACCAATCCGCACAGGCCATAGTTAAAATAGCGGAACGAGTGCAGCAGCCCGTATGGGCGGCTGGCAGGCTCACTGATAGTTTGTGTTAACAAGCCATGCGGTCCGCTACGACCTCGCATTTTCATTTATTTTTAATAATTCGTGGCCTGCTGTTACAGAAAAAATATGTTACCAGATGAAGACTTTACTTCAAACTACACAGTTTAAAAAAAAATGCATCGTTCTATCTTAAAATTTCTGGAACTTATTGGGAATTAACATAAGTAATAAAATGCATTGGTAATAAAAAGAAACTTGGTTTATTAGCATAAAAACTAATAGAGAATAAAAAGTTATTGCCTAAATAATGCCTTTGTGAACGTTAGCGAAGCATTCAGAACAGACGCTAGGAAGTGGATGCTGGCGTTGATTAGGAGTAGATGCCGATTCATCACTACTGGTTGACGAACTTATACTGCTTGCCGTGTCTGAGTATTCATCTGAAGACGGCTGGTATTCAGGATCGTCCTCGGAGTCCGACATGATGATCAAAACTAAACGCATACAGTGAATATCACTTATAGCGCGCGAAAAAACGACCGTTGCAAGCCACGCGTCCGGCCGGCGGCCAAATGATTGTTTACAAGGCGTGGCGTGACAGTGTCGACCGTTGTTTTAAATCATAACGAATATTATGCCAAAAAATAGCGCGAAAGTTACGGTACGCCGGCCGCCCTTACGGCCTGCAGCACTCACCGACGAGTGAGCACTAGTGGCGTGCCGCACTAGAAAAGTTACGACCCGCCGGCGGACCGCATGGGGCTTAGAGTGTTAAGGTGCAATAACGTACAACAAATGTACCTTTTCTGATTTAACCAATTAGTGTTAAAATTTGAAGGTTTTTCTTAAATATTGTGAAAAATATGAAAACAGAAATAAAAGTATCCGATTAAAACTTTAGTACAGGACTTAAGTTAATTAATAAGCTTAAAAGATAACGTAGTTGTCGCAGAAATTTTTTATTACTATGACGAGAAAGATTTTTTAAGTAGTAATTTCCTATTTTTTTCTGAAAAAAAAAAATTAACTTTTTTTAATATAGTCTATTATGCTCTGTAATTAAGTTTTAATTTTAGTCTAACAAGTCAAATTAGGCGACGAAAATAACGCTTTTCTGCTAAGTCCTCGCCTTAAAAACGGTTTATTTTGTGTTAAATTCTGAAATACCACTGTCTGACACCATCACGTACTGACATTATTGTACTCCCAGTGAGGGTGCCCGGAGGGTTGGGGGGGGTGTTAGTCAGTCCCCTTTATAGTCAGTCGGAGAGGGGTTCCCCCTAATGAGCACCAGAAAAATCCCAGATCCTCGGTATTCTGACATGATAAAAAGTCGGCGACTGATAAAAAGTCATGTTATAGGGGGTTACCAAACCGCGTCCTAAAAAAGGGACGCGGCCGAAGTCGCGAGCGGAAAGCTAGTTTTAATTTTACTCTTAGCAAGTCAAATTAGGTCACAAAAGTAACGTTATTCTGCTAAGTCCTCGCCTTAGGAGATGATTAGTCGTTACAGTAGATACCTATTACTTCACAGTTACTTAGGGTGTATCTACAATTACTATTTATTTAACAACAATATAGGTACCACAGTATGTTGACTTGACACAAAGCATATTATGTTTAAATCTATGTTAAGTTTTAATTACTCTTATACACAAATTCATCAGTTTTGGTCCATTAAATTAGCGTTTACTATCGCCAAATGACCGATGGTAATTTTACGATTTGTTATTAAACAATCCTACAAACGCACTGCAGATGGTGCCATTAAACAAAAATAGATGCCTACACTCGTTCGTCTCGCGTTAGACGATTCTATAAATGAATAAGTATGTATTTTTAGTACACAAAAATTACGTGTGTATTCGTGTTTTGTCAAGCATTTGTAATACACTGCCAATGATGTGGTAACGACATGTTGAAATTATGTCAGTCAGTGTACACATTTATGATGTCATTGATTTATGCCACTGTGTTATGTATGTTTTTTATGATAAAGCTCGGCGGACAGGCTTATGTCTATGAGTACGGTACATAAGCGAGCAAACGAATAGTGCTAGGGCACACGTTGTTTGTGGTTCCGCAACCACAAACGGAAGACCAATGTGAAATAATAGCACTTGTGCTGCTGCTTGTGTTTATAGAAGACAGTAGTCAACTACCATTAAGTAAATCGTCATACTGCCTGCAGGTACCAGTCGTGATTGCAGCACAAAATGAATTGAAATTCTTACATTTATTTGAAAGAAATTTCATTCAAAAATTTCATACATTAAAAAAACAATGATGGGACTCCCT
This sequence comes from Bembecia ichneumoniformis, assembly GCA_910589475.2. Classification (NCBI taxonomy): domain Eukaryota; kingdom Metazoa; phylum Arthropoda; class Insecta; order Lepidoptera; family Sesiidae; genus Bembecia; species Bembecia ichneumoniformis. Next base: position 13,903,013 of record OU342536.1, on the reverse strand, counting down.
TTGAATTTTAAATGTGTAATGCTGATTTTAACCATCATGTGGCATATTTCCAATAAATCTTTTTTTAACAAGTCTCGTAAACAATATATAATATTGTTTTGATGCATTAATTAACATATTATCAATAGATATTCTAGTTCCAGGATATCTTTAAATTTATATGTGGAATCTAAATGACTGAAATATATTGCCCAATGAATTTGAATTCTAATCACATTTCAGTAAAACAACAACTGTGATTGACAAGCCCATTGGATGAGTGGTTAGGGTGCTTGCGTTAATGCTCTGTTTCAGGGTTCCCGGGTTGGATTCCCAGCAGGTTAGAGTTTAGAAATGAACTTTTCAAAGCTGGCTCAGGTCTAGATCTGGAAAGTGGTGACACTGCATTCCATAGTAATTTGGTGAGCCGTTTGGCGGCAGTAACCACCCCCTTACAGAAAACCACCTTAGAATAACAGCATGCGTGCTGTTGTATTTTAGTGAGTGAATAAAGAATGCCAGCGCCCATTTGCCTTTCCTAATGATCAGTAGCGTACTTACAGCATCTGTGATGTTGCTTGCATTATGAATGACAAGTAGCCACCTACCACCATCAATGGATCATACTTGTTTCAATGGGATTATTTTTTAAATTTTTTTAAAGGGGGAAAAAGCTCTCCTATTTAGTTCAATTCCAAGAATTTGTAGCTGTCAAGAAAAAATCCTTTTTGTATTATTGAGTCTTAATTTGTGAACAATCTTTTCAGGCATCAGATGACTGCTTTACACCCTAGTGTAGTGTTCTAGTTCTAGTGCAATTTATATCAATTATGCCTGCGCTCTTGAGCCTTGCATGGTAGACAATGAAAAAAATTTGTTTGGTGGGATTTTAAAAATATTTGTAGATATACTAATCTATTTGGAATTTATATAACACATCCGCATAGGCAAAATTGATTTTTAATTGTTATTAGATTAAGTTAATCCATCTTCGATAAGACATTTTTTTAAAAATATATAGACTTAAAAATAATCCTTCTTTCTGTTTCATCTGAAGAAATAAAACTGGAAATTTAAAGCAAGATTTATAACACAGGAGCATGCCCCGGGAATGCCCGTTTGCTTTTGTATGAACCAATTGGCGTCCAAATGTCAATGGATATTCTTTCCTAACTCCAGAGGGCTCCAACTGCAACATGTCGTAACATGTTTGTTTTCTCGGATAGCTCGGAGACTAATTGACGGTTGATTGTAGTGAGCTTTTTATTAAATGCAGATGCAAGATGAAAAATTACTGGAATGTGTGTAAAACATTATATAGCCTATAGTTTATGACGTGACTCACCCAAAGTATTTGAATAGTAAATACAAAATAGTATATATTATACTATATTGTACTATAAAATAGTATATTATGACTGGCATGGTTGACACACTTGGAAATGACAAGGCACGGCAGTCTTGACAAGCCCAGCTGCAGCAGTGATGAATGACAGACCCGGCCGGAGCACATTGAGAAAAACACGGTTCACTCACGACCCAGTGATTGCCCGATGCAATATGAATCATCCTTAACTGATCACTAGATTTTTAGGAATAAGAGTGAAAACTTGTCAAAAAGAAAAATGATTACATTTTTTAAAAGGAAAGAGGAAGCCATTTGTAAGTTTTACATGGAAAATAATTGTGTTATACAACTTACCAATAAGTGCTGCAACAATGCTCTTGGGGACAGATATCTCAATTATGTTAACCCTAGATGTCTTCACTGATTTGCTATTTGACTCATCATCATCTTTCTTGAATATATAATAAACTACAGCTGCCGTCACTGTCACCAATGATAGTCCCAGGGTTATGGGCAAAACCAACTTGTTGTATGACATTTTCCTAAAATAAACAAAATAAATAAATTCTTAAAATAATAGTGACCGCCCCCTTACAAAATAGCACTGTAAAATAACAGCATTTGTGCTGTTGTGTTTCGGTGAGTGAGTAACGACCCAAGATTTCTGGCATGACAGACATAACTTATTTTCTAAAGGACAAAATATAGGGAATCAAGTAGTGTTCCTATGTACTTTGAACGTATAGGTTTCTGCTAAGTTGGGTAGACGGCCAATTTAGAGCTATCAGGTGAGAAATGTAAGTAAAAATAGGACTAACTTATTTTCCTAAGTGATGATTTTTATACATGTTTTGTAGAATTTTATTACAAAATAATATTTACCACTGTCAGACACTTCCCGTGGATCATAACATATTTTACAGTTACAGTATGGCATGCCTGGGATATTACTCTATAAGGGATAACAGAGCCCACTGCGCTATCCCATCCTAATCCCTTATCCTTAATCCTATTATGGTGGGCAGAGCATTTGCAGCACCTGTGGCATTGCTTGTGCTATAGCCAATGGTAGCTACCTACCAGCAAGTGTACTGTCAAACCTGTCTATTAACCTTATCAAAACCTAATCTTAAAGTATCACTGTGCTTTCACATTTTCATGACTAAAAACTAAACCAATTTTATTGAAGTTTGGTAAGGAAATAGTGTAAACTTTGGATAACGATACAGGCACAGGCAAGAAGCCTTAAAAAAAGTTTGTATGTAATGTATTTGGTTTTACCAAATTTGTCAAAACTAATCAATATCAACTACATATCTCTATTGCTATAGTTTAAGAGATTATTCAGATCAGATAGATTTAAGTTTATGGATAAAAAGAAATAACAGTGAGTGTCCACAAATGTATTGTCAGAAATTTGATGTCACAATAAATATTCTAAGATGTAGAAAGACTCTTATAAGTACACTTGTATCTGACAATGCTACCATCCCATGACCTTTATTTTGTATAAAGCATTGTATACTTTGTGAAACAGTTAAATATACTTAAGCCTTCTTAAATTTTACTATTTTAGTTAACCATTAACTCTACATTGAGAGCTCAATTTTCTTGAAATATTAATTTAAGAAATCTTCGTTTAATAACCACCTACTTTTGGGATATATTATCCCATATATCCGAAAAGTAGGTAGTCACGTTAATCAAAACATTCACAGAATTGTGGTCCTGTATAAGGCTTTTCTTTTTTCAACCTTAACCCCTCGTATGTCCCGGGACCAGGGGTTAACATGGTTGACAAGCTAGAGTTTTATGTTAATATTGTATGCATATTTTTTCTACCTTTAACAATATTAAAAGAAAAAGTACCTACACACAATATTTCTCCAATTCAATAAAGTTATGTTATTATATAAAAATAAACATAAACTGTCAATATTCTATTAGCAGGTATGACATAATACAAGAAAGAAAATTGCTTACAAGTAATGTGATACCTACTGCAGGAAAATAAAAACGTAATTTCCCAATGCTATTATCTACCTTCAACCTCTATCCTCGCTCCCTCTCTCCCTGAGAATAAAAGCAAAAGATATCTCTAGAGCTCACACCACACTTTTAAATTTTAAAATATACTGAACGGAATAAAAACAAACACGCACGTTCTGAATCACAGAACACATCTAGCGAGAATTCAATTCAGGCTTTACAGTACAGAACATAAAAATATTCTGACAGTAACGGCTCCGGTATAAAAAATCTAGACAGATTTTTTTAGAGGATACAGAGTATATTCCTGGTCAGAGATGATAAAAGAGACAATTTGACATTTGTTTGTATATTAAAAAAAAAAAACGAAAATACAGATAAATTTTAGTCACCTATTTAAATAAATAAATAATTTCTTTATTGAAGACAAGTATAGAAAAGTTAATTTCACTCGATTAATAAGTACATTGAAGTAAAGATCTGGTAATATCCAATACATTATATCTGTAAATGGGTCGTTATCGTAACTATGGGAGAATAAAGGTAACGAGGACAAAATCATCGAAATAATACAAAGTGTCCGTCGTCCGCCTATAAGTAGGAGGCGCTTGTGCAGCATTGGGATGTGGCGCTGCACTGTAGCAGCGTTTTATTTACGGTGGTTTCATAATTTTCGCAACTTCATACTTTCATATCAAACACCAATGTTATTTATACAAGCGCAATTCTGATCAATTTATGAACCACCAATTAATGATAGCTTGTCAGATTTTCAGTTTAACACCCATATAGGTAAGTTAATAACTGTCCTTACCCCTATTATCCATGATCGTAACATTTATATTTATAAAAGTGCCCAGTGTGTCGACCCCGCCAGTGTCACTGAACTAATGATCTTAAGGAGAGCAACTGGCAGTGGATGGATACGGAAGACGCATAATTAAAAGGGTTAAACATAATTTATATAGATTTCTACATTATTCAATCAAAGAGAATCAAAGTGACAATTTTCGTTCGAAATGTGATAGGTACCTGCAAAGAATTTCATAGAAGGAAAAAAAAATTGTATAATATTATTGCTTCATCTATGGTAGTTTAACTATTGCAATCTTATAGTAATCTTGCAATTTATTAAAATTTAAATAATAAAATAAAGAAAGACATGCATTTGTCTATAATGGAATTTATAATACTCAAATTTCAAATTGTGAATATTTGTAAAGTCGCAGATTCTACAAAGATAAAGTCATTGACGTATATACTACTAGCGGAAGGACTGGGCCAACGCGAACGGCGCGGCGAAATAGCACCAGCGCATTGGCCTTAAAATCTCAGTTTAGGGCCAGCGACTCTTATTCACTCCTAATTAATTCATTCTTATTTCACTCCTAAATAGAGTGAAGCGATGCTTTACATCTGGACAGCTCCTCTCTTTATACAAGGCACAAGTCCGATCCTGCATGGAGTATTGCTGTCACCTTTGGGATGGCTCAGCAAAATACCAACTTGCTGCACTCGACTCGGTGGATCGCAGAGCTAGGAGGCTCATTGGCGATGATACACTAATAAGAACTAAGCTGCAGAGCCTGGCACATAGACGCAAAGTTGCCTGTCTGTGTGTATTCTATAAGATGTACTTCGGAGAGTGTGCTCGAGAGCTGCATGAGATCATACCGCCTTCCCCTTTCTTCTATCGGACATGCAGACGTACGGCTGGTTACCATCCTCACCTTGTCGAAATCCCTCTAATTCGGACCAAGCGCTTTAAAACATCTTTTGTGATGCGCACTGCTAAGGATTGGAACTCCCTGCCGGCGTCAGTATTTCCGAGCTCATATAGCCCAAGTCTTTTCAAGGTTCGAGTGAATAGGCATCTTCTGGGTGAGCTCGCTCCATCTTCGGCCTGATCCTTCCTACATGGATAGATGCTGGTCAAGAGCAAACCCATCTATAATAAAAAAAAAAAAAAAAAAGCCAGCTAACGGCAGTCGTCGTCCCTCGTCCGCGCATGATTATGGTTGAGAGAAGTTTTGTACTAAATTTTTATAAAAATGCCTACTTGAGTAGTAAAAGGCTGCAAAAACTATGACACGAAGGTTAAAAAGGAACAGGGAATATAGTATCATCGGTAAGTAATCTAGTTACATGTTAAATAATTAATTTTAACACATTTCATTCTAAAATGAACTGAATGAACTTAAATACTGGCTGCAACTAAATAGGTTTGATTTTCAAATGAAGAAAAAGAAGAGTTTTTAGTATTTGACGTGAGAAATATTGTGTGTGTTTTTTTGTACATCTGACGAAATGTTTGTAAAATTTATATATAAGTTATTTTGGATGTTTTAATGTGTTGATGAAATAAACAAGATGTGTGCACCAACTAGATCAGTTATTTTAATAATATCCCATGAGAGTTAAGAAATAGAAATAGAAGTAAATTTAAAGAAAATCCACTATAAGAAGTCAAAGTTCATAATGGCGGCCATGTGCCGCACGCGGATTAAAATAAACGTAACCTTGTATTGACGTCATCCTTTTTTTTTTTTTTTCTTAGAAATTTGGTGTAGGTGTAAGTAGGTATATTTTTGCTTTATAGTTGTAACAGTGACGTAATTAAACATGAAAAGTAAGAATTTATTAAGAAACATTATTTGTGTAAGTATAAGAACGCCACTGTTTTTCCATAAGAAATAAGTTTGAGTAAAATGTTCCGTTGGGCGTATCCTTACTTTTAAAATCATTGGGTAAAGTATTCAAAGTTATTTCAACCAGCAGTTTTTATTCAAACCAGCAATGTTGCATCTCTTTTATTGCACTTACTAGAAAATTGATTGTTGCAATTTATCTTTGGTTGCAATGACATGACAGTATTCTGACTATTTAAATAGTTGTGACAGTTTCTGACTTTAACTTAATTCCTAATTTTTGAAATATTTTTAATTCATTATTTATATGCATAAACAATAAGTGCAAACAGAATTCTAACACATAAAAAGTATTAAACATGTCAATATTATAGCCCTATTACTTATTTTCAGTTAACTTTATTACTTGAGTTCTTTCAGAATGGCTTGGGATTTGACAGTTGGTATGAAAACAAATACTTTCGTTTGTTTCGTTAGATTTCCTCAGGAGAATATACAAATTGTACAAGTTTAAATCAACCGGTATACTTCCAGGCAGAAACCCTCAAGGGGTACACAGCTCAACCTTAAGACGTTGTTTCTAACAAAAACGAATTTCATATTATAACAGAAATATTTTACTTAATTTTACGGGAATCCACATTAGTTTTATTTATTTACGTAAATGTTAATAGTTCTAGTAAAGATTGTTAGTCCCTGATATATATTTTAAATTTATCGCTTTTCCCAAAATATATAGTCGCATTTTATGTGCATTTTGTTTTAAACTAGCCTAGCAACCGAGGCAAACTTTTTATACAAGTTACATACACAGACCTTCCTCATTTATTGGGCCCTTCTTCATTGAGACGACACAGCACCGGCACCGCACCGACACGACAGCTCGCCGGCACGACGCCGGCAGAATGCTTCTTCATTAAGCTCGACACGGCGGCTATACTTACAGTAACGTGGACAAGCAAGAGCCCTGTGCGAGCCACGGGGAAGTGGGAGGGGTAAAGGCACGTAAAGGGATGACGCCACTTCGCACGCACACAAAGAAACTTCCATCTGTACACAACACATGCATAACTCCCGCCGGCATCATCGGCATGTCGTCGTCGCCGACGCCGGCGTGCCGGTGTCGTGCCGGGCCAGTGAGACCGCGTGCCATACAACTTCATAGAGATTTGCATCCACTCGAGCCGTGTCGTCTCAATGAAGAAGCGCCCATTAGTGAAAACCGTATCAAAATCCGTTGAGTAGTTTAGAGGAGGTTAGCGGAGGAACAGAAGCGGAGTAACTGTGACTCTTTTATAATACATGTTATGTACAGATATTAAGGTAAATTACAATTTTTGAAAAATTCTGGGATGGTGGTATGTCATGTAAAAAAATAGGTATGTTTAAATTCTCAGGTTATTATATATATCGGTTTTCATTGAACAACATTTCACACTTTAGTGTCCGAACTAGAGGGCGCTTTGCATCGATTATACCTAACTTTATTTTTGTTGAATAATCGATAATCGACCTTTTGTGATGCGCACTGCTAAGGATTGGAACTCCCTGCCGGCGTCTGTATTTCCGAGCTCATACAACCCAAATGAATAGGCATCTTCTGGGTGAGCTCACTCATCGGCGGCCTCATCTTTCCTACATTGCTAGATGCTGGTCAAGAGCAAACCCATCTTTAATAAAAAATTTTAAAAAAAAATACTTCTATACTCTATGAGTCTATGAATAAACTCAAAAACTATTGGATCAATTTTAAAAATTCTTTCACCTATAGAAAGTTACATTATCAGGGAGTAACATAGACTATTCATCCTCCCCCATCTCCCCTTTACCCTTCTCCATAGAAATGTATGTTTGTAATGAATAAACTCAAACTCTACTAGTCCGATTTTAATAATTCTTTCACATATAGAAAGTTACATTATCAGCGAGTAATATTTTTTTATAGAGACGCGGACGAAGTCGCCTGCAACAGCTAGTATTTGTTAAATTGTATGACGACTTTAGTTATTAAGTTTGCTCTTTAATACTTACCTACTTATAAAGTTTTGCTAAGTTATAATAAAAACTTCTTATGGAATATTATTAAAATATCATACATAAATCGAAATCTCATCATTCGTCTTGTAAACTGATGGCATTTTCGCGATAGTGTTATTTTTAATACAAATATACCGACACTTCCTCTATCGATGACCATAAAAGATTGGGGCTACCGCGTGCTGTTAGAGTTACAAAGGCTGTTAATGCTGTTAAAGCCAGAATTCGCCGAAATCTCATAAGGAAACAAAAAATCTTATCGCGAGAAATGAATATTCCCGCTATTAGGACTCTATCACGTATATTAAAACAAGACCTGAAGCTCGGTGCTTGTCGTCGATATACAGGACATGCCCTAAATCAATTCCTACAGATAAAGAGAGTCGATTGATCAAACGCCTTCTGTCCCGATACGCAGATGAGACACAGAAACATCCTCTTTACTGATGAAAAAAAAAACGATTAAAGGCACTACAACAAGCAAAATGACAAAGGTACGCTCACAGTACTAAAGAAGCTGACCTTGTGGTAGGAAAGGTACAACTTGGTCATCATCCTGCGGCAGTTATGGTTTGGTGGGGGGGTATCTTATCAAGGACTCACAATGCTTCATTTTTGTGAAAAAGGTGTGAAGACTTGAGCCAATGTGTATCAAGAGACCACGTCTTGGATCGTGTTGTGAAACCTCTCAGCAATACACTTTTTAAAAATATAATACCATGGACTTTCCAGTAGGACCCTGCACCTGGTCACAAGACAGGAACTACCCAAGCCTAGCTCGAAACCAACGTTCTGGACTTTATAAGAGCTGAAGACTGGCCCTCGTCTAGCCCAGATCTGGACCCCTTATGGTTGAAATTATGGTCAATTTTAGAGGACATGGCCTTCTCTAAACGACACGCCGACATTGAAAATCTCTGGAGCAAGCAGTGTCTAAATTTCCCATGAAAACAGTGCGTAAATCCATGGATTCGTGGCCAAACAGATTAAAGGCCTGTATCAAAGCTAAAGGTGGCCATTTTCAATATAATTCTTTTTTTGCTGAGACTTCTGAGAAAACCGAGAGATAAGTTTTATTAAGATTACCATCAGAACTTATGGGTTGACTAGGTATGTACTATGTGAGTCATATAAAAAAAGTTAACGTTAACAGTAACAAAAATTAAATTATAACTTTTTTAAAGAAAGGCAATTTTTTTGAAACTTTCCACAACTTTCCAAGTATTGTACGTAGATGTCGGTAACCCATGTAGGTATTATACGCTGGCATCGAATGGCACGATACCCCGAAATAATAGGTATGTCATTTTTTTATTGTCTCGCAATCACGAAACCTCTTGTCGAGTTAGTCAGTTTTGTAAAGAATCATGCAACGCTCGTATGTTCGTAGATATTTGTGATAGAATAATATGGACGAGACTCTTCACAATGGTAGGTCACCATTTAGATTCCTATACTGTAACAGGTATAATAAATAATTTTATTTTAATTTATACTTACATTTGTTTTTGCATAAACGCAGGTTTCGAATATGTTGTCAATAAGAAAGCCCCGCCACGGATATGTTTTGGATCAGCATTGGATCGCGAAGTGCTCCCGTCTAAAGGACCCGCTTTGAGTCCCTTTATGAGACGCAACGCTCCTTATGTGTTACCGAATTTGGGTCCCGGTTGCTATAATCCTGGACGCGACGCATTTTATGATATCGAGAATAGGGTAAATTCAGTTTATAATCGCATTTATGAACATATACTTAAAACAAGCGATCTTCGGAAGTCCTCAAGAATGTAGCTCCGATTTTGGTTTATTTTTAATATTTATAAATTACTAGCTGATGCCCGCGACTTCTTCCGCGTTGATAAGTGAAAAATATAACATCTGAGAAAACATAACACGAGTAATATAATGCCTGACATCTTTATCGCTGTGACGACTGTGGCGCCGATTTTGTTATGGTTTTAAACGATCCCTCGGGAACATAACATTTTTCCAGGATAAAAAGTATCCTATGTGTTAATCCTGGTAATAAACTATCTGTGTGCGAAATTTTTATCCAAATCCGTTTAGCCATTTCAGCGTGATTGAGTAACAAACACGCGAACATCCAAACATACAAACTTTCGCATTTATAATATTAGTAGAAAGTAGAATTTAAATTTAGAAAACTTTTGAAGCGAGAAAAAGAGTTATTTATATTGTTAAAACAATTTCTATGATATAACATTTATTTTAAAAAATCAGTATTTTGTATGTTTACACTTATAACTTGTTGGGCACTCATTTAGGCAGCCTGTAAAGCAGAAGTAACCACTCCCTCACAAAAAAGCCGCCTACCATCAGCCTGTCTTTACATGAAAAATATATGATGAATTTATATCATGTAAGTAAATCTTGAATTGATCAAAACCACTTTACTACAAACTATCTTTTTTATATTGTTTATAGGATATTAATAATTGCTTAGCAAAAGGTTTCTGATTTTAAATGATATTAAAAAAAAATTAAAAGAAATATTGATCAAAATCTTGAGGAGTCTTTCTTGAGAACTTCCGAACATTATTTTTAGATTACAATTCATTATATTTTTTTACATTACATTATATTACATCATATAACATTTACTTTTGAAAAATGGTTTTTATGTATATAAATTGTTTCAGAAAATCAGTACCTACGGTTTGGGGCCTAGAGCATCGCGTTGGAAAGTCAGACATGAACACCAGCCACCATTACGCGAACTGCCCAAGGAGAAGCCGTTCATTCAAAACTGTGCACCCTTTAATTCCACTTCAAGAAAGAAACATATTTTTAAAGATAACGGTTACCCGTCGTAAGTAAAATAGTTTTTTTTTTCTTTACTTTTTTCTATATCTTAATATCAATCTAAATAAAGCTTAAATTATCTATTAGTCTAGTTCACAAGTTCAAATTGGTGTTAATTCTTGATAAAGCTTCTTGATGTCTAAAAAAGTGTATTAAAATGCAAGCAACACAACCAAATACAACCAGCACAATTGCAAAAGTTATAAACGAAATAGTTTTGGCATTATTTTTCCACTAATAACTCAAAAACTATAAGCGATACAATAACGAAAATTGGAAAAAAGATTCTTATAGATGAAGATATTTCCGATGAAAATATCTCTATCTCTATTATTTATAATCTTAATTTAACGCTGACTTCGCGCCCGTTATGGTCGTCTCTAAACAGAGTACATATAATTAAAATTCCCGTTGGAAAAAGAAATACAAGTTTATTTTTAAAAAAGTTGGGCCTTTGCTAATTAAATATTATTTTCTAAAATTCGGTTTACTTTGGAAATGGCATAATATAGTTTCAATAAAAAATTAAAAGCTTTTAAAAAAATAACTTATTTTTTTTTCTATCGGGACTTGATTTTTTGAAGTGTCTATAAGAATACACTATAATTTATTCAAATTTTTAAATTCAAATTTAATGCTCTAAAAAACATTTAATTAGATGTAGGTACTCTGTTTAGAGGCAGTCAAAGCTGCCGCGAAAATGCCTATTATCAGCGTTAAATTAAAATTATAAATAACTGTGGTGCCCGCTTGGAAAAATAAAAAAATAACGCCTGACTAAATATATGAGCAATGTAACGCCCAACACCTTTATTGCAGTTATAGCTTCGCCAGGCGTTAGATAATCCCTCGGGAGCAGTACCTTTTTTCTGGATAAAAGGTACCCTATGTCCTTTCCTGCATCCCAGACAACGTGTATGCAACATGTCATGATGATCGGTTTAGGCGTGAAAAGGTAACAGACAGACAGAGTTACTTTCACATTTATAATATTAGTATGGATGGAGATAGAGATCCGGAAACTGTTATATCATCGGAATTTCCTCCTCTTTAAGATTTTTTTTCCAGTTTTCGTTACCGCTTAAATATAGTTTTTGAGTTATTAGCGAAAATGAAATGCCTTTTTTTTCTAAACTTAATTTGTTTCATGGGCTGGCAAAAAAATTTTTAATACATTTTTCTAGACATCATTCCGAATCCAGTGAACTATCACACATATTTTTAGGAGCTTTATCAAAAATTAACATCAATTTGAAGTTGTGACGGGGACTATATTACCTACTACAGAGATTCGCCCCGACTTGGTATGAATGCAATTTTATATACACAAACTGTATAGGTATATGAGGGTAATTAGTAAATATAATAGTATATAAATACAGTCTGCAATTAAATACATAACTGTGAGGTCGATTATTGTGTCTTATTTAATATTCCCGAGCCATACAAAACTCCTCATATTCGTTTATAGCTTTTTTCCATAAGTGAAAGAAAACCGTTGCGTCGAAGAAATAAGTGGAGAAGCAAACAGAGACAAAGAGCGACTTAATGTTATACTCTTTAGATATTTCAAGGTTATACATTTTTTTGCAGACCATGCGACTACAACCCAAAGTATAAAAAGAAAGAAATCAAATTTTCACACAGTTTCTCTGGGAAGAAAATCTTGAAGTGTGCTGTTATGGTAAGCTATAGGTTATTTTGTAAAAATAGGTTAAAAATACTTCCTACTTCCAGCAGTTTTTATCTGTCATTATCTATTATTTAATAGCTAATGTCACAAACTAAATTAAAGTTTTTGCGAAGACATCTGCGATAGTGAGTAAGCGACACATTTAACAAATTAGCGACGACATTGACGAGTTTAACGGTTTAATCTCGAAGCCCTGTGATATTTGGAATAAATCTTGGTCCGCAGGAATAAATCGACTCCTTTCACCATTACGCGGCATTTTTACTCACCCCGCACGTAACAATATAAAAATACTTTTCAGTAAGTATCCTTTATAATTACGGACCCCCAAAATGGGCACTGATGCATTTTTAAGGATAAGGATATAGGTATAGACAAACCTTCTTTAATACCTAAGTGTATTCCAGTATAAACAATTTTTTTTAAAGAGTCATTTGATAAGCCCTTAATAACTGAACACTAAACTTAATTGACCCATATAAGGCACTTTATACATGGCACACTATATGGCCATTTACATAAACAATATTTAAAAAGTATTGTATGTGACGTTTGAAAATGAAACTCTTTGGTATAGTGGCGTCATTATGTGTTTACTTCTTCACCATGGAGTTAACCTCTGAAATATTTCGTAGTATGATTTTCTACGATTTTAAGTGTAATTTGACAGCTCAGCAAAGATTCGCTCGGTTTCAAACTGCTTTTTACGATGAAGCACTATGCAAGAAAAATATTTATAGCTGATTTGCAGAATTCAAACGCGGTCGTGCCAATCTCAGTGACGAATTTCGTGATGGTTGCCCGTCCACTGTTGTGAACAACAAAAACATCAATGCTGTGCGCCGTATGATGAAACAAATAGGCACGTGACCTACAGTGAGATTCGGACAGTCTTAGACATGGACATGAGTCAAATACAATCAATACTGCACAAACATTTGGGTGTGAAAAAGCTATGCTCTCGGTGGATCCGACAAAGCAGCAATCAAGCCTATGGGTCTTTCAAAATCAAAACCAACCAAAGAACCGCGTGTGCAAAGTTCCTTTAAGCAGATGATTGCTTCTTTCTTTAATAAATCTAGAGACGTGGCTACTGTTGCTTTGTAGAATTGTCGTACTGTGACGATCATTTGTTTGCCGGAAGCCGGAAGTTATTGACAAACTCCGTAAAAATAACCGTAAACGCCGTATCATATTGCAAGACGATATTTTGACGAGCCCGTTGGATGAGTGGTTATAGGGTGCTTGCCTCAACGCTCTGTTCTAGTGTTCCCGGGTTCGATTCCCGGCAGGGTCAACTTTGAAAAATCAACTTTTCTGGTCTGGATTTTGGAAAGTAGTGGCATAGGGCACACTGCGTTTTCGCAGTCATTTGGGCAGCCCGTCTGGCGGCAGTAACCACCCCCTTACAGAAGACCACCGTGAAATAACAGCACGTGTGCTGTTGTGTTTCGGTGAGTGAGTAAGGGATGCCAGAGCCCATTTCCCTATCCACTCCTAATCCTTTATCCTTAATCCTACTGCAGTCGGCAGCGCACTTGCAGCAACTTTGGCGTTGCTTGCGTGTTATAGGCGACGGTAGCCACCTACCATTCAAGTGGACCATCAGCCTGTCTGCCGACCTTAACTTAAAAAAAAAGATAATGTCAGTCAAAAAAAAGATAATGCCAGACAGACAAATCAATTTTTAAGGTGAAAAACGTGGAACTTAGTATGAGTTACGAAAAGTATGAAACAATAAATTCATTTTTGACAATTCATAGTAACTTTTTCTTACTCATTTCGGAAACTTTTAGTGCGGCCCACGTTCAGTGTTAATTTAACTTTTATATATTTCTAAATAGCATCTATAGTATAACCAGGCCTCTATCACTCCGTGCGTGCCGTGTGGTGCCGTGATATATAATTGCCTACCGTCGCTCAAATTGAATGTGAATTCTGTGGTATAACTTAACTAAAATATTTTTCAGATAAAGTGCGTACCGTATAATTTGGATGCGTGCGGCGTTTGCGGATGTTCCTGTTCAGATCAAGGAGATTACTGGCAGTTTGAAAACCGTTTATTTCTCTGTAGGAAACATTATGATAGACTTTTTACTCATAGTCTAGCCAAATATCAAGGAATAAAATTAGCACACTTTGTGGTTAGTATAACATTGGCTTTTAAGATATAATTATTCCATATGAGAGAATATATATGGTTATGGCGATAGGTACTTATCTGAAACACTACTCATTACTAGCCTAATTAGCCAAAATGCTACATTGGCCTTTGGTCCCCATTTCAGTCTTAACTTTATTGTGTAAATGATTAAAACAGAGGACTTTAATAGTGCGATCCACAGAGGGAAGTCCACAGTAATAAGCCACAGCTTATTAATTGACATTACGTTTGCCGTCTTTGTATATACTTATCCTTTGGATTGGATCATAATGATAACAAGTATGTATGTTATTTTACAGGCCGTCAGAGATTGTTTCTTTGCCCACGCGCACAACAGTTGCAAAGCTGCTCTAAAAATTATGAAAACGGAAGAGATAAAGAAAAAACTAAGAAACGAAGCTTATTTAGACCTTTATTTTCCACAGCGTCGTTTTTGCGAGGATTGATTTTTTTTATATTTATCAATATTAAAATTATTACTTAAACCTTTATTTGTGATTGTGAGTTGTTTTGTTTGACATCAGTTACTAAACGAGTTGTAATAATGAACTTAGGTACATTAAAGTTTGTAAAATATATTGATAGTTTTAATTGTGGATTCACCATTTCTTTATTTAGGGATGTTTCGTTTCTACTTAGTAGGTAGCATATACATATATCATTTACTTATTAACGTATTATTTAAGTTAAGTGTTTGTTCTTTCTTGGGTCAAGGCGACTATTGGATATGAAAATCGCATATATATTTCTTTGTAGAAAATATTATGAGTTAATTCACACATATCCTTGCTAAATCTCAAGGAGTGAAACTGTCTTTATTTGTGATTAGTATACCTAACCAAATTATAAGTTTGATGTAGTATCATTATGTTACCATTGAAAAAATATTACTTAAAGTGGTTAAGTAATATTTTATACACATATCTGCTTAAATCGCGTTTTAAATTGTTTTTGGTGCCTAGGTAAATTTAAAGCTCGATTGATATGTATTATCGTACATATTGTACTACCCATTCTGAAAGTTGGTGCTGATTGGGTAAAGTTCCGTGGTAGGTACATACCTAACTATAACAACAAAAGTTTTTAGTCAACACTCTCTACACTACGAGACGGAAAAGTCTCATTAGTTCGGTCAACTAAATAACCAAATTACTAATAGATAGGTACAGCTACCGATGAAATGCAGTAACTTAATTAAACTTTTTTACACTATCTATTGAGCACGGGTTAATATACTGTCTACTTACTAAAATTAAGTTAGTAGGTATGTTATGTTATTCAAATTAAATAATTGTTCTAATTATTATGTTTTACCAAATATATTGTTGTAGGCTATACCTAAAGGATTGTTTTCGCTCATACACACAATTATGAAAATATAAGACTTTCAAAAGAAATTAAGGAAGGAGGCTTATTTAGATCTATTCTTCTCGGAGTATCGCTTTGCGAATGACACAAACTTATAATTTTATTTTTTAATATTTGTATACAGCTGAAACTATTTTGCACTAAGACATCGTTTTCTTGTTGTGTAATTAATAAATTAATTATTGCTTACGTGCTGTTTAAATTTAAACGGAACTTAAGGAAACCAAGCAAGCTCATCAATGGTATTGATATAGACTATTGCGACAATATTTCGTTGTTCTGTGACCAATCAATTACATTCCTGTCTTCAATCACCTGACTTTCACAATATTTAATCTATGTATGTTCATCAATCTTTCATTACTTACATTCATGTGTTGCCGTTTTAGCGACTTAGTCGTTAGATCTAGCGGATTTTGGATGTCGTTAGCGACTATTTTTTTTCGATCTAGCGACTTTTAACGACTTCTTGTATATAAAGCTACAAAGAAATAAATAAGAAAAAGTATAGTGAAATTACAAGGACTTTTTAAATATTGAAATACCTACAGAAATATTTCGGTACAAATATAAATATAGGTACATAGTTATTAGCAACACTACAAATTGCTATTGGTTTTTTGGGAAATCTATTAGAATGACGTTTGATCTCCAGGTTCGGTCTGTTTGCAAACGGTTCCACATATTGTTCTTCTTCACTATTTCTTTCTCTTTCATTCGTTAGTCAGCAATCCACCATTTAGGATGGTATGGGATAACCAGTTTCTATGTTACGTTTTTGCAGAACAAACCTATTTTGTGTGAATAGTGTATGGGGACGAAATGTTTGTTTATATCAACCTAGCGATTCGAATACTATGAATAAAGCTTTGATTATACAAATTTACTTTGTTTATGTTAATGATTTTGAACTTAAATACTGGCTATATATTTAAATAGGTTTGATTTTCAAACAATAAAAAGAAAAGTTGAAATTAGAATGTTTTTAAAAAGAAATGTAGAAGATGTCATTGTTAGAAAAAAATATGAGTTGAAGTTTAGAGACCAAAAGAAAATGATAGTGTTTAATTTATTTCATAAATTGTTGTGTACGAAGGAAAACAATATATGTGCACATAATATGGAACAATAGTGTTTTATTAAATTAAGATGATTTGATCCCAAAATAGAGTGTAGGCACATAAAATCTCACCATTTTATAACAGTTTACATCATATTTTTTAGTATGGAATATTTTGAAATATTCAGCGACTTCTAGCGGATTTTTTAATTAATTTTATTTTAAAATCTAGGGACTTTTTCATCAAGATCTGGGGACTTTCTTTTTTCCGAAACGGCAACACTGTACATTCATTCATCATATCGCAAAAATAACAAGTACTTGCATACATATTTGTTTGCTGTTTATTATTTATTTCGAAAGGAGATTAAATAAACCACTATAAAAGGTAAAATGAAGTTGGATTCCAACAATAAAATGATTAACAACGAAAGTGGTACGGAAACACCCGAAGACGCGGCCGAAATAAGGCAAAATGCTGAAGATATTATAGACGACATACTCGCAGAATTTACCGAGACAAGATCTCCAGGCGCTTTGAGAAACGGTAATAATATACCAGAAAACTTGTTCACCATAATACAACCTCCGCAAACACGAACACCGGCTAATTCATTCTCTGAGGGAGCGACTTTAGATGATATAGATCCTGCTTCAGATCTTGGCACATCAATAAGAAACAAATGTTTAGAGCTTGAAGAAATTCTTCAGAGTCTGAAGTCAAGACTTAATCACGTAGTGCTTGATGAGAATATCGTGTTAAGTCCAGAGGCTAATTCGCTGGAAGCCCAGTTGGAACATGATTTGGACACAGATTGTCAAGAAGATATCTCACTTCAAGAGTTTTTGGAGCTTTTACATTCGCAAAACAGTTTGAATCCGACTGGTGTGCAATGAATATTAATCGTTTTGATGTCGATTTTATTAAAAACAGGAATTTATCATGTGCAAATATTCAGATTAGAATATATTTAAGTGTAATAAATCTTTAATGGCCTAATGCATTGTATTATTTATAATTTTTTATTGTGTAAGTTCAATTCTTCTTTATAAATAAAAATTGATGTGTACATTCCCTATGGACTCTGAGCGATATTGATTTGATTTTCACTTTGGGAAAACCAATAAACAAGAAGTTTGTGTAAGTATATAATTTGCAGAAACAAATTGCATCCATTCTGTCGGGAATTTAAAGTTGTTTAAAAGTTATCTCACAATAATTTTTAGTTATTTTTCTTACCTAATATTGTTTTTTCCGTTCACCGCCTAATATGAAAATGAATTGCTAAGGGCAAAATTTCAAATATGTATTAGTAATTAATAGTAACTTCTGTATTTTTTTCTTTTTCAAATATTAGTTAAAACCTTTGAAAGTTCTTATTGAAGAGAAAAATATATATAAGAAAAAAGTGAAAACTCCATTTTTTTTCCTATCCAGTTTCTGACAATCAAACATTTGAATCATACATTGACATCAAACACATAATTAAATTACAGCTGCACTGTTCCATAGCTTTTGACAGAACATCTGTCGGGTCAGCTGGTACATAATCTCTATATATAAAAATGAATCCCCATTTCCCTTGGTCACGGCATCACGGGTGAACGATTTAAATTCGGTTTTCACTAATGGAAAGAGGGATAAATGGGGAATGTTCATATATATATATATAAAGTGCACGCCGGGCGAAGCTGGGGGCGGGTCGCTAGTAAGATATATTAAATATCAATTTGGATTAACTACACAAGTAGTTAGCTATTTTAAACATTTATTTATTAAAACCACAATAGAAACACACATATTGTTTTAAAAACCTTTATTTTTAATGCTATTTTTTAATAAACAATGAAAACAGAATTGAACATTTATGTTCTTGAAATTACATATCATCAAATATATCATTCATTTCTGAACTAATGACTAAGTCAGTAGAATTTGGTTGAGTGTCATTTTCATATAGTTGACTTTCATCATGAGCATCTTCATTATCATAAGTGCTCAAATGATTCTCAACTCTAGTAATAAAATTCAACTTATTATCAACAATTCTGTTCAAGAAATCGGTATTACCTCTTTCGGCGAGATCAGTTTTTAGTTTTTTAAGCCAGTTATTGTAATATTCAGGTTCCACCCTAACACATTCTGCCCTAAAGTAAGACATTGTTTCCAATGCTTTAGAATAACTGCCATCAAAATTGCAGTCAAAATTAATTATTGCTTCCAAAACATCTATCATTTCTTCAGATAAGTCTTTTAAAGTTTTGCCAGCTTTGAGGAGAACTTTGAAGTCATTTACAGGGTCAAGTGTACCAATTCTATCTATTTCATCATTTTTACTTGAGGGTAGTTGTATTTTAGGCATGATATCAAATGGTTTAGTGTCAGATTGATCACTTATTAAAAGGTTGTTTTCGGACCTATTGTATGAAGTCTCTTTTTGTTTCTTTGGTTTATCTTCGGATTTCTTCAAATTAAACAAGCTCTTTACTTTCTCTAGAGCACCCCTGGACTTTTTTTCTATTTGAGGTGGAACTTTTAACAGCATCATTATGTCATCTCTGGGCTGTGGTAAGGGCTTCCCAGGATTCATTGCACGAAATGCTATACAATCCAAAACATATTGAGCATTGGGACTAACTGTTTCAGCTATAGGAAAAGCTTCAGAGTCGTCGTAACTGTCGTCATAAGCTTTAGTTAAGTCCATAGCTTCAATAAGATTTTTAAAAGCATTCACTTGTTCATCTACACATGCATATTTCTTGAGATTAGTTTGTGGGAATGCCATAAATTTTATGTCTTCCTTGAAATTTATTCCCGCCATCGATAAACACACTATATTGTTACTAGCATCAATTACTGGCATAAGAGCATACATTTTTGGTGCATTATTATTGTTGTATACCCGTCTTGCTATACCAACTAGTTCAAGTTCTATAAGACATTCAACAAGACACCTTAAAGCTGTCTGTGCGTTTTTGTCACCTTTTCTCCCAAACACATATGACAATCCATCATCGTTATTAAAATTTTGCCAATTAATGTTTCTTTTATGTGTAAATCCGTAAATAGACAAACATTTAATTCCTGATTGATAGAACATGTTTTTGTTAAGATTATCAATAGGTATATATTTCTGACCGTACTGGTAAGCGAATTTTGTATCTTCTGCTTTCTTATTGGCTTGTGTTTCAGTATTAATATATTCTTTATTTCTTACGATGGCTTCGGTAGTGCTTCCCTCACATGTTACAGGGTTAATGATTTGTTTTCTCCAATTTTTCATAATCGGTTCATCCCTAAGTCTTATGTAAGATGATACAGGTATTTTTATATTTGGACCAATACTTAAATCTACATTCCAAGGCACACAGTTTGTTGCTTTCTTTCTATGGAAATTTAAATAGCTCATAATGCCACAAAAAGTTTCTGTAGCCCCATTGGTTTCCTCAACAAATTGTCTAGCCAATAAAATATTCTCATTTTTTGTTTTGGCATAGATATCAACACCAATTACATCAAGTTCGAAATTCTCCTCTTTTAGTCCCTCCAAAGCCTAAAATTAAATTGAATTAGTAACCTTAACATGTTCATTTTTAAGTCCTATAATAAAAAAATATGGAAAAGAATGACGAGATGACTGAGATGATTTATTTATTTTTTTCTTAAAAAAATTAATCACCTCAATATCTACTAACTTATGCTTTTAGATTAATGCCACTACAGGACATCAGTAGTACTGTTATCACACAAACTTTATTAGAACTAAGTCTCTATTACAATGTTTGTTATTTAAAAATATATCCACTCCACAATGCATTTGATGCCTATAGCAACTTAACGCAAGATATACATATCTGTCACTGAAAACATTAATCAATAAAGTTTTTTATTTATCCATATCACAATAAATATACCAAGAGAAAAACAAGTTTTATTCATTAATTTGTGACATAGCCCCATGTAGGGCGCTGTTCAGTGTTCAGTGCGCTGGTTGATAAATAACAAAAGATGGAGCTAAATAAATTAATGTATTTTCAACAAGCAGCAATTGTGAAGTGTTAAAATATAGGGATCAAAACAATGGCACAAAGCTTGCATTGACACTTTTTTTTAATGTTAAGATCGGCAAACAGGCTGACGGTCCACTTGATGGTAGTCACTGTCGGAAACACCTCGCCACAATCTGTCCTGAAGGGCTACCTCACTAATACTTCCATTTCTAAGTTTTCTAACCCACGGAGTAACTCGCCCACCAACAAATTAGTCATTATCATAATTAAAGAATACCTTGAAATTTTTTCTTAAACAAGAGCAATCAATAAGCTAATTGATTCTTTAAATAACTTTGATCAAAACTTGACAGATGATGTTTTTTTTTTTCAATTGAATGGAATTCTTATTTTTATTCACACCATGTTGGTGTAAAAATCACAATATATGCTTAAAGCTAATTTTATTTAGTCGGTGGATATATGGATAGTACGATCCCCAAGTTCTTTACTGTTTGTACTTAAATAATTAAAATTGATTGAACCCTTGATTGGTCGGAAGAGCGTAACATTTTTAATATTTTCCCCATTATCGACGGGACAGGAATGGATTATTCAAAATATTATTAGACAAAAATGGTACCTGATTAAAGTGTTCCTCATCAATTTGTACATTAGTTTCAAAATTAGACATGAGTATTATTTTTTTGTTTAAGATTTTAACATTAAAAACTCCATTTTGAAAGTGATCAACAGCTACTAATATTGATTCAAACCAATCTCCTTTGCTTTTTGTAGGCTGAAATATATAATTTAATTGTGTAAGAATACTAACATATTTAGGACGATAAGAATACTAACATAGTTGAGGATGTATAATGAATTAGAACTACATAGAGTACAGTTATAGTTAATAGAATACCTATTCAAAATAAATACTATATTTTCTTACATAATATGGTACTTCAGCAAGAGATTCACCTTTCAGGGGTTCCTAATATTTTTATAAAAAAATGAATAGTTAACACATATTTTTATTAGTATGTATTTTACCTAATAGAACAATCATGTATAACAAGGGTCATATTAAAAATTCATAAAAAGGTGAACAAATGTTGTGAAGATCGCTTTCCTGTACCATGAAACAGATAGCACCGGCTGCTTCTCATATTTTAACGTGCAAGGGAAAAGGACAGATATATGTACATAATCACTTGCTGTTGTAAAACTCAATATGAGTTGAGTTTGTTTACATTGTCTGTGGGGCTTTAACTACTTTATAGTCAGAAGCTGTAAATAATTTAAACAAATGAACACAGGCAATTATCAAAGATGTATCTGTATAGTGGATACTTAGACGCTCGCAAGCAATTTAATTTGACTGGATTATAAAGAATCGAATGTAAACATTTGGTTCGTAATTAAAAATATGTCATTTGAGTTTAATATGCGAACGGGTTTGCTTGCGGTTTAGGTTATATATTGGATTTTATTTGTTAAAAATGAGTGTTGTTTTGGTTAATTGATGTGTTACATATAATTATTATTTGATCCAAATGTTGTGAACCCCTGAATGTTTGTTTACATAATTTACAGGTGCTGGTGACAGGACTAGTTATTATTTATAGTATATAACCTAGCTGCAATCTACATTGGGTATTTGAATAGCTTCTTGGAAAATTATTACAATATTATAGTGGTAGGTACCTAAACACTTACACTATTTGGTAAATCACGAATCATTTGCCATGTAGGACACTGCAGCTCTTTTAATACTTCAATGTGTCTAAACACTCCATCATTTTGTTCTGCCATGTTATTTTTAGTGGCTTTTGAGCCTAATAAGATTATTCCAATGTAACTTTTAGGTTGACTTATTATCTTTCGTTCCAAAATTTTTATTGTGCATGCTCTGGCATCATCGAAAAAACTATTTTCATTCTTTTCTTCTGCGGTTGCAACATTTCTTCCTACATCTAAAATTATTATTGTACCCTGCTCGACTCTTGTAGGGGCCATTATAGTTGGGTTATGCTTCTGAAAGAATAAAAACAATAATAATACGTTAATGTCAACTATGAGACTGCTGTATATGATCGAAAGCTTCTACCAAAGAATATACTACTCTCTAGCGGCTTCTACGAACTCAAAAACACTGTGGGAGTCATCACACAATTAGGTACCTAAAACACCTTTTTAAGAAATGTTTTGGAAATTAACAAAAAAAAGGCAGGTGCTTTAAATATTAATTTCAAACTTCATCAACTGAGTTTGAGTAATAAGGTAAAATAAGGAGACAAATACACACCTTTTAAAAGCAAAAATCAAACATTAACAAGTTTAAACAAGTTCGGCCGGAAAGCCGGAAAAAAATAAAACAACAGTCAACAAACTCAAACAAACATGACATGACGCAGTCACAGTCAAAACCACGTCAAAACAGACGGAATGAACATCAAGACTATATCGACTGCATGTCGACCAGGGGGGGCACACTCAAAGTAACATGACCTTTCATAGAACACAGTGACCTCTGGTGAATGTTGTTAACATTAAAAGCAGCCATTTTTTTTCGAAGTGTCAAACTTGTCATGTCAGGCATGGGCATAGACTGTCACAACACGTTCTGAATGAATGCCCTAATTTAATTACATTTGTTTAATTACTTCGTGTTACTTCGTGCTGCTCATTGCTCAACTCGCGTTATTATAAAAGTTTATGTTAATTTTTGTTATATTAGTTCTATTCTTTTGTTACTTGTTAGCCTTGTTGTTGTTTTGTTGTTTGTTATTTTAGTTTTGTTATTTTTGTTGAAACATGAGTAAAATTCCAAAAAGATATTGTGTTTTCGGCTGTGACGCTTTAGGTAAGTACGTTTTACATAAATGTAAACAAAACAAAATTATCTGCAGCCCTTATTTTATACTAGCGACCCGCCTTGCTTCGCATGGGCAATGCCGCTAATTTACACAAAACCTCTATATAAAATAACAATCCCACCATACATATGTGTAACTAACGGTTTCGGCAGTGTTGTACTGTGTTACTGTACAATTCATCGAAGTAACAACTTTGTTTTATTAATTTTTTAGTCACATTTACTGTGCCAATACATCGGTTTCCTCATCCCGAGAGAAGACCTGATGATTTTGATGCTTGGGTGTCTGTAATTGGAGACCAACTCAAGCAAATTGACCGTCTGAAAGTATACAAGTCTAAAAGATTGTGTGATCATCATTTTGATCCCAGGCAGAAAATATCTGCAAATCGTCTAAAGAGGACAGCAGTACCATCAGTTAATTTACATCGTAAGTAAAAAAGTTTAATAACATGTATGTACATAATATATAATGAAACCACAATCTAACAACAGATTTAAAATTTGTGAAAAATGTGTCATTTCTCTTAATAATGTTACAAAAATTCTGTTACTCGAACTAATATCACCCTTCCTCTGATTAGTTACAATTAATTCAACTCAAGCAACATATTTTTTTATGTTAAGGTCGACAGACAGCTTGATGGTATGTGGCTACCGTCGCCTATAACAAAGCAACGCCATAGGTGCTGCATGTGTGCTGTCGATCATAGAAGGATTAAGGACAAGGGATAAGGAAGGGATGGGGTAATGGGTCATACATTTAAAGTTATGATACTTGGCTGATACACTGGCTAGCTTTCACTATTCTTAACTTCTACCTTCTACGCCTTGGAAGGCATGATACATTGTTGATTCTGGGGTCATCTATGCAGCTAGGTGTTAATTCACGTTAGAAGCTATTTCAGAACTTTTGATTAAATATGTTGATGACAATATTGCAATGGTGTTTAACAGGTGTGCAGCAATGCAGTACTACTTTTGTACAATTAGATCACTGTTACTCATATCCCCAACGAGAGTGTTTCCAAGATGTACCGCTGATGGATATTACTAATTTAACGGGTCCATCAAGACTTGCAGTTGACCAGATGAAAATTTCACTACCATCTGGATCTACAGAAACAACTACAACTGATTTGCCCCAAATTCGAAGATCACAAACAAAATTCGACGCAGGTGAATAAAAAAAATCATACATATTTTTTTATTTTCTTGATTTTATTATACTAATTTAATACAAGGTTTACAAATCGACCTGTATATGTTAGTACTAGCGACCTGCAGTATAACCTCGACTTTGCACAAATATAACCTCAAATGTCAGGACTCTTTCTGACTCATTGTCATATTTCAACCAATTTACTCAAAACCTCCATTAATTATACACCTGTACCATCCAGAAGAATCTTTCCATCTGTAGGTGAAAATAATATGAAAATCCCTTCAGTAGTTTTTTAGTTTAATATGAATAAACACACAGATGTGTACCAAATTTTATTGTAAGTGGTTATTGTGTATGTTTGTTTTTTGATTTCTAAAAGCCACATATTTAGTCCATCTGAGACGACTGTCTTAAGTCGCCGGGTATCAGTAGTACGGTTGTCCGGTCAACCAGACTAGCAACCATACTACACTACGGTTGTCCGGTCAACCAGACTAGCAACCATACTACGGTACGGTTGTCCGGTCAACTAGACTAGCAACCGTACTACTGATACCAGGCGTCTTAAGTTTCACCTAATTATGTATTGACTTAATTTATAAATTTCTTGCTTGTTACAGAAAAAACCTTCGAGTTTCTACAAAAGAGAGCTTCGAAGGATTGCATAAGAAGAATGCGACAGAAAAAAAATGAAATTGGAAGACTACGACAAAAAGTCAAAATGTTCAAGTTGCGCCTTCAGCAAGTAAAGAAATTGTTAGTGAAAAACAATTTTGAAAAATTAACTGAAAAAATGTCTGTGCCGGCAAAACTATTTACAAGGATGCAGTATATGGAAGGCCGAAAAAGAAAGAAGGGGCATAGATTTACCCTTGACGAAAAAATATTATCTTTATCCCTGTACAAAAAAAGTCCCAAAGCCTATAGCTTATTGTGTAAATATTTCACTTTGCCTTCAAGAAAAGTTCTTAAGTCATTGTTGGCTCAAGTGAAATTAAGTCCAGGCATTAATGCCATCATTTTTAAAGAATTAAAGGACACAGTTTTAAAATTACTGCCACGAGATCGTTTGTGTACTTTAATATTTGACGAAATGTCAATATCTCCACAAATATTTTACAATTGTTACACAGACGAGCTCGTAGGTTTCGAAAATTTCGGAAATGAAAAAACCCAATATTTTGCCAACCATGCTTTGGTGTTTATGGTGAAGGGTGTAAAAAAAAGTTTTAAGCAGCCCGTAGCATATTATTTCACACAACGGTTGTCTACACCAAGACTTCAACAAATTTTAAAAGAAGTTGTTAGTAATGTACAGGCTACCGGCCTGAAGATAGTGGCAACCGTTTGTGACCAAGGTTCTCCAAATTCTAGTTGCATTAATAATTTAATATCGGAAGCCAAATTGGAATATTTTAGGTTGGGAAAAACATGGAAAAATGATGTAATTATTATAAATAATCAAGAAATAACTCCTCTCTATGATGTCCCTCACCTAATAAAGGGTTTAAGAAATAATTTATTAAATAAAGAAATGATTTACAGCTATGAGAACAAATTAAAAAATATTAATTGGGAATATTTTCAAAGAATTTTCGCAGCCGACAAGGCTCATGGTGAGTTGAGGTTATTACCTAAGTTAACAAGGGAGCATGTTGATCCAGCCAAAATAAAAAAAATGAGGGTCAAAAATGCTGCACAAGTCTTCAGTCACAGCATGGCTGTTGCCACCGATAATTTAGTAGCGAGAGGCGAACTTCCCCTGGAATTTATGAACATAGTGCCCTTTGTCATAATGATTGATAAATTATTTGATTCCCTGAACTCTTCAAGTTTCTCAGTACCCCGCGGAAAGAAATTTAGAGCGGCTATTAAAAGAAATTCTCCTCACCATAAGCTTTGGCAAGAGGCTCTGCAAATGTTAAAATCTATAAAATTTTTAACGAAAAGAGCTGATGGGTCAACATTAGTTAAAAATGTACCAACTGTAAATAACTTTATTAAGACCATTAATGGTTTCAAATCTCTGTGGCAATTGTTGTCAAAAAAATATGAATTTGATTCCATGCTGACTCGCAATTTTAATCAAGACCCACTTGAAAATTTTTTTGGTAGCATTCGCAGTTTAGGTGCCCGAAATGTCGCACCCAACTGCGTGGGATTTGAGGGAGCATTTAAGACTTTGTTATTGAATAACATGAGCAGCGACCATTCTGTCAATGCAAATTGTGAGAGAGACTCTAATAAGTTTTTACAGTCATTGTCATTTTTTGTGAAAACCAATTATTCAGATAATGCTCCCTCACCATCTCGAGATATTGTAATTGATCAGCCCCTGAATGTTATGCAACAATCTGAATTACCAGATTCTGGGACTGATCAACGAACTTACGTATGCGGGTGGGCCTTGACAAAGTGTTTACAAAAAGTTGTAAAAGGATGCAAACATTGTGAAAGTAAACTACTAGGCGATTCAAAGAATGCCAAATATAGGTTCATTCGTGGAAAGGAATATGAACACCACAAAGAATGGCTTTGCTATCCTTCGGATTGCCTAGTAGCTTGCTTCCACAACATACAAAATACAACAATTACCTTTCTAAAGAGTGATTCCTATAAAAAAAATATAAAAGAGCGTATTTTAGCATTTAGCGAATTTTTTGTTGATTTTTCATTTATAGATTGCGGTATTCATAAAGAAAAATTTAAGGATAGTTTTCTGAATACGGTTATTAATATAATTATTTACAGTTGGTGCAGAACCGTTAATAAGATTTTAGAGGGCAAAATTAATTATGAAGGAGACGATTTAATTAAAAGAACAGCTCAATTATATTATAATACTCATAGAACAATAAAAAGCTAAATTATATCTCCAGTTTTATTTGTGTCTCGACTCTCCCTGATATTAAATACTTACAAATTTTTCAATGAATAAATTGCATGTATTATAGGTACTTATTATCTTTATATCAGTTATAAAAACTGTTCAGGTCATTGAGAAATTTGTAATATTTAGTAACTAGAACATTTGGTTCCGTTTTGCAGTAGTTGAACTTCAGATATTTCAATGGAAATCATAGTAAATAGCGTTAATATTAACATCACGGTTTCAATTTGGGTCGAATTTCTCTATACGAAGTACATAGAGTTACAAACTGTTACTGTTACAACTGAATTATTATTTATACATATTTTCGCTGCAAAGTTGAAAACGAAACAAAATCTACAATGACGGTGACGCATATCTACTATCTAAGTATATATATATCACAGTATAGATTGGTATGTATATATATCGCTTTCCCGCTATGAATGCATATATATACCTATAGTTAAACATTTATATACAGATTTAGTTCACTAAACAATCGCTCGGCGGCAGCACTCCCATACATGCACGTTTAAGTACAGAGTAGCCACTCTTTTCCCTATATATATTACAATACTCTTTGATGTCGACTGCAAAGCTATTAAGTGTCAATGTCAACAAGGTGGTTGGTTAGTCAAGTATGGTCTATGAACAATTTACTCACAAGGAGTTGAGTTGATGTTTGTTATATTAAAATTTATAGTACGGTCATTCTATGAATGCGTTTTTGACATTTCTTTATGTCCATTGCATAAAGTTCATTTCCGAATAAACGATACAGTAAATGTATGGAATTGACACCTGTCAGAGCAGCACTCTAATGGCCGGAGTATAATAATGAAGAATAGAGGTAACATAGAGAGGTAAGCAGAACCAACTCCATCTATTGTTAGAGATAAAAAACTATGTAACCAAGTTGTATTTGTAAAATGTTCTAAAAGTACTCTGTGTCTCCTTCCTTCCGCAGCAAGAATGTGGATTGAAATTTCTGTAACCGCTGCATAACTTAATAAATTAATTAAAGCCATCAACCACGCTTTTGTCTAAACCTAGTTTTATGTTATCTATACGTGAGATAGTGTCGGCGCGGCGGCTGTCATTAAACAGGATTATCAGGATAGGAACCACTGTAGTAGAGTATTTTAAAACTGTGGTAGTAGCATTGGGATGGCGCTACTTATTGTCGGTGTTTCATAAATTACGCAACCAACCAATCATACCAATTCACCAATGCGTCACAAGGCCATTCTGGTCAATGAACCTCAATTTAATAGTTGTAGTTTGCCCAATGCCTATTTTTCAGTTTAACAACCATATCCTGCATATCCTGTCTGTATTCTCGACATTTAGGTCCATGATTCTCGATGTGTGGTTTGTGTTTTTGTTAGCACAGAACACTATATACTGACTAGGACTCCAGGAGGTTGTTACTCTACGGTTTTCTAGTCTAGTGGCAAATGGCAATAGTGGCATGTCGGTATTGTCGGTCGTGTTTGTTTGTAAACAATTTCATTTTATTTTGTATTGAGGATTTGGAGAAAATGTAATGTTGGAAATGTTGAACGATGAAATTTTAAAATGACGAAAATAAATTTCTATATGTTTTTTAAATATTTCATCAAAGCAATAGTGTAATTCAAGAAATAATTTCTATTGTATTTAAGTTAATTCTAGTGTATTTAACTTAATGTATTTAAATTACATTTTTTCAATTCAACAAGCAAAGCAACGCAATAATGAAATACCCTTTTAATCATAGGGCATTTTACTGTTACCTAGGTATGAGTATTTGGATATTTTTCTTGATCACAGGTACGACGCACAAGTTTCAAATTCCGTATGATTATTGATTTTTATGAAACAAGTTTTTCGTTCATTCTCATTTAGAAGGGTAAAGTTGGTGTAGGTGTCGATGCTGTATGTTTACCGTAAAGGGAATGTATACCTAAATAAGTTAAAAATACTGATTGCTCACGTCTAAATATGTGGAATTGGACTATAAGGCACAAACGGGCCAGTATTAAACGAGCGCCACACAAAACAACCACATTTTGACTGTAACAGCTAAGTATGAAAGGTGCAGATAAGTCTTTGCTGTCAAAACTGAATACCTGTGTAAATGAAACCAACTCTGTATGAAAAATACAGTTCGGAGGAATTGCAGGCTAGGGTGTATATTTGAGCACTTTTTAATTTTTATTTAATGCAGAAAGCATTGAAAAATAAAGTACCTTCTATAATGACTTCACGATTGCTTAATATTGATAACATACCTGCATGCAGAGGTTATGTTACTCCATATATTCTGGTGGCGGTAAAATTTGTGAAGATGATAAAAATCTCAAAAAACCAGAAACATTGAAGCAACAGCTCAGAATTCTTAAACCAACCCAAATTCCACATTTTATCTGATTCTAGAACAAGTCACAAGTTGGAACAAACAAAACTATATATTAAGACAATATACCAGCAATTCTGGTGTTGTGGCAGAGCACTCAAAGTAAAAACGGGACAAGTGCGAGTTGAACTCGCGTGAAGAGGGTTCCATACGATGTTACCTATCCGGACAATATTGAGTGATTTACCATGTTATTTTAATATTGTGGACTTCTTATAGGTTTCCCTATAATCTATAAGTAGAAAATTAAATTCTGTATTTTTTTCAAAATTTTAGGTTCAGTAGTTTCGGAGATGGGGGGGGGGGGCATGGTCAGACAGACGGACACACGAGTGATCCTATGAGGGTTCCGTTTTTTTATTCGGACGTACGGAACCCTAAAAAGGAAGTTTGCTTACATAATGAATAGGACTTATTGAAATGTCTAGGTCAATTATCACTAAAACTGTTGAATTATATCTTGGTGGAAATTACAATTCTGAGGCAATTTTGTGTGGTTTCTCTTTTTCAGACAATATAAATCCAACTATCCCAGAACAGTCCCTCATTATTATAGACTCATTTAATGTGTTTTGTAACATATCATTTTCAGTGATGTACAAATACATATCAATAGGCGAAGAAACAGGAGTTGTGAAGAAAATAATACAAAATGAGTATGTAACGAAGAGTGATGCCAAGTACAGAAAAATTTATATGAAGGCCTGTGCACCTCCTGATAATATTGTTAGGGGCTCTGAAGGTACCCTGTCTTATTTATTAATCTACAAATTTAATGTGCTCAATAAAACACAACCACACAACACATATAAAACATATAAAAAATTTCAATAAATTTTTCAGGAGTAATTTTATTTTTGATATCAAAAATATTAAAATATTCTGCATAATGCATAATTTCATATTAAATAATATATAAAAAGTAGTGGCAGAGTGGCAGGGCACAGTGCGTTTCGCAGTCATTCGAGCAGCCTTCAAATATTAGGTACACTTTGAGCTGTGATTCAAGATCGCCACATTCAGAACAAAAATAATTTACTGTCATAATCACAAAAGAATAAGTTTTATTTATCAATCACACCATTCAACATATTTCAGGTTTGGTGGACAATGACGTATGGTTGCTGCAAGGAGTATTGGTGGTGACGAGGCATGGAGACAGAGGTCCCCTGACACATCTCAGACACGGCGATAAGTTACCATGTGACACTGTGCCACAATCTCCTTTGTTGAAGAGGTATTATGCAAAGAGTTTCTATTTATTAAGTTTAACCCCAGGGTTTAAGCTTTTTCTGTTCCATTTGACCAAGGGAAGCTTCTTCAGTCAGTAGGTTAGTGGGACTCACATCTCTTCACCATCAAACGTTAGCCCGACTCACGACATTATCTATACTAATATTAAAAAGCTTAAGAGTTTGTTTGTTTGTTTGGTTGAACGCTCTAATCTCAGGAACTACTGGTTCGAATTGAAAATTTCTTTTTGTGTTGGATAGTCCATTCATCGAGGATGGCTATAGGCTATATAACATCACGCTACTACCAGTAGGAGCGGAGCTTCAATGAAAAATGTTGCAAAAACTGGAAAAATTATATCTTTTGAGAGATTCCGTTGCATACCTTGCAAACTTTTTTGTGGATAATGATGAGTACTATAAACATGTAATACATTATTTTATGTATCATCAACGCAGTGTACGCCAAATAATGACAAATAGGCGAACTTTTGATACCTTTGAATATATGTATTATTGTAATTTTTTTAGGAATCTCTATTTAAAAAAAATATAAAACACAGCCCATGTACTCGCTGATAAAGTAGCTTTACAAGCATCCATGACAAGCAAACATACAAAAGATGAAATCCTTTTTATAATAAGTATTCACTATGTATTTATATATAAATAGTAGAGATGATTAAATGGTCGTATTCACGATGTTATTTAGAGATGTTAGTACA
Source organism: Bembecia ichneumoniformis (assembly GCA_910589475.2). NCBI lineage: Eukaryota > Metazoa > Arthropoda > Insecta > Lepidoptera > Sesiidae > Bembecia > Bembecia ichneumoniformis. The sequence continues at coordinate 13,870,644 of OU342536.1, read as the reverse complement.
GTCACAATGAACTCCAGGTACGAGGAGTTTGTGGTGAATGCGAGTACGTCCGGGCGCGCGTGGTGGGTGTCGGGGCCAGGGCCCTTCCACAACTTCCCGTCGCTGCCGGCGCGGGCGGCTGCCACTCACTGCGCCCTTGGACAGCTCACGCCGAGGGGACTTTTGCAGATGATCACTGTCGGTAAGTGTGGATTCATTGTCTTAATTCCTAAATATTAATTGAGCTTAATTAATACATTTTTGATTAAACAAGAAAACAAATTAAAGCTGAATTTTATGTGCTTTATATGCCTTTATGCACATACCATTATTTTCCTATTAAATTAAGTTATATTGTAAATTGTTACTGTTAATATTATAATTGAGGTTGTATTAACCAAATTGTGTGAAACTAATTTAAATTTTTAAGGAGACACAAAAAGCAACATTTTTGTCAGGCTACTTTTTGTCTTCCCCAGCCAATAGAACTATATCTTTTGTGATAAGGGCATAGAAGTACGAATATGGCTTTAAACCAATAGAAGTTTCGTAATAGATGAAATGCATAGAAACCGTACGAGCCATTTGCGCGGGGTCTGAAGTGCAGGTGTGTCGATTCTGGATTGTCGATATATCGATGAGAGATTAAAAGGATAAAAGAATATTTAGTTTAGTCGTGTACGGGGTAAAAATGATGCAAAATGGGGTAAAGAAATATTGTATTTAATTTCTAACTGCTGTTGTGTAAGCAATGGGCAATATTTCTGTGGTTGTTGTTATGTTTGCTCGGCTATTGCTTTTCTCACAAAGTTTTCGTTCAAAGTTAAATCAAGTTAAAATTATTTTTAACCAGTGGCCCGTCTCCGGCTTCGCACACATGCAATTTGGTTTTATTATATATAAAACCTTCAGTGAAAAATTATCTAACTGATAGTGAAAACTGCATAAAAATCCGTTGCGTGGTTTATTTAAGAGGAGTTAGCGGATATACAGACAGATAGACGGACGCGGGCAGCGGCTTCAATTTATTTATACTATGTAAGGATACTTCATCGAGAAATTGGTAATTCTTGGAGAAGTAACCTCGATTGGGAATCAAACCTGTATTTGTCCCACTGGACCTTCGCTGCTCGCTGTGACAATATCCTTGAGTAATGAGCGTGTTCTAAATTTTGATAAGGACACAGATTCTATGTATATCATACAATGTCGTACATCAAATTGTATTTCAAGGTAACATATTGCGGAATGCGTATGCTGAGAAATTGGGGCTAGATTACTTGGATCCCCCCGGGAAGAAAGATACAGGTAAGAAATATAATTATATTCCCTTTAAAACAAATTATAGTTCATAGTTAATTCGCCCTGCAGCTCAGATATCTTTTCTTTTAACAGCAGTAAGCATTAGGGCTCATATAGAGATAGCGCTGCCGCCAATATAGTAGTACGTTTATTTAAATAGAATTAGACACGTGCAAAAATGTAATCAGCAAGCAATCCTAATTAATATGAATGTGAAAGTGAATTTGTTTATGTGTTATGCTATCATACCTTTATTACTCAACCTATCATCATGAAATTTTGCATAAACGTCAAGAATACAGAAAATCATCTTAACCGGACTAACAACCGAACTACTGCTACAAAACGATATAGGGTACCTTTCATCCAGAAAAAAGTACTGTTCCCGAGGAATCTTCTAAAAAATATTAAAAAATTAACGCCTGACAGAAATACATGGGCAATAAAGATTGAATCAATTATTGATCATATAATTAAATTGATAAATCTCAAGAGAAAGGAGCCTGGACAAAGTCGCAGGCAACTATATATTTAGTCTGTACATAGGTGTTGCACATTTTTTTAGCTTGATTAATTTAGTATGAAGAGAGCAATCAAAATCACATAAAATTAATGAAAAATTGTAATTGCGCTCTCGTCCTTGATAGGATAAAGGATAAGAAGTGCCATAAGGATATGGGCTCTTGCATCTCATACTAACTCGTTGAAACACAACATCACACAAAGTGTTATTTCACAGTGACATTGTGTAAGACGAAGGTCACTGCAGCCAGACGGTCAGTTTGACTATTTGACCAGTTTGACTGAGGAATGCAGTGTGCCCTGCCACTAATAAAATTATCTAAACAGTGCTGATGTGTGTGAATTTCAAGCGCTGGCTTATCATCAGAGTATAGAGCTTAGCTCAGTATCAGAGTATCAGCTCTCATCAGAATATAGAGGTAAAGAGGACTAACTTATATTGGTGTTAAACTGAAAAACTGGCAATCTCAATCATTAATGGTGTAAATATCGAAAAATGTAATATACAATAAGTAAAACGAATATAAAGCGAGTTACAACGTAGGGACGTTGTAACTCAGGTGAAGAGGAGAACGTGAAGAGGATTTCGTACGATGTTACCTATCCGCACAATATTGAGGGATTTACCATGTTATTTTAATATCATGGACTTCTTATAGGTTTTCCTATAATTAGATAGGTTCAGTAGTTTCGGAGATAGGGGGGGGGGGGGGGAATGGTCGGACAGACGGACACACGAGTGATCCTATAAGGGTTCCGTTTTTTTATTTGAACGTACGAAACCCTAAAATCATTAATGGCGCTTGTGATAGTATTGCTGAATTGCTATGATTGATTGGTTGCATAGTCGATGAAACAAACGCTAATAAAATGCCACTACAGCGCCTTCTATTTAATGATGGCTGAACGACACTTTCTTATGTATTAGAGTTGGTACTTCTTAACCGTATTCTCCATGATCACAAGAGTTTGTAAAAGGTATGTAAAAGTATGCAGTGTCTGTACTCTGTTAAAGTTTGAGTTGGTCCTCCTTACCTCAATTCTCCATGGTCTTTACGAATGACACAAGGGTACGATATCGTTCTGTGCCCTTAGGAGAGGTGTTGTCGTATAGCACCCGGTATCGTCGCACGTTCCAGTCGCTGGTGGCGACTTGGTGGGGTTGCGCCGGAGCGGGGGCTGGGGTGCGCGCTGCTTCAGCTCGCGAAGCTCACAGTGTCGCCTTCTGCTTCCGGGATTGCGCTTGTCAAGCGATACACTTACTCAACAAGTTAGTCTCTTCTTAGCATCTAATGTATATTTAATGGGATGTTGTAATTATTTCTAAAATAATTAACAATATGTCTGTAATGTTGAGTGTTGAACGTCTATTCGGCAAACCTACGAGAGCGTATTACATAGCGTATTATGCAGGTTCAGTAGGACAACCTAGGTGCTACATGTGTGTTGCCGACCTTGGTAGGATAAAAGTCTTCTGTAAGGGGTGGTTAATTCTGCCAGACGGGCTGCCCGATTTATAACAGCGAAACGCAGTGTACGCTGCCACTACCAAAGTTAACTGTAAAATAAACTTAAGGTTTTCAAAATTTTTGACTCTTTAGTTTAAGTTTCGTTATATAGTACATACCTGCTGGTATATGTACAGTAATTAGATCAGTCTTAATACATATGAAATCAATTTTGGGGCATTCTATGCTCGATAAAATATCAAATATATTTTGTTCCAAAATATTTATTGTAGTCAATGTCTGACAAGCAAAACTAAAAATAAAACTTACTTGATTTCCTTAAAACAATATCCCAACAAATATTATCTATACATTTTTTTTTATTTACAGAAAGCTCAACATCCAAGCAAAAAACAGACTCGACTCCCACCCGGCCATTAAAGATCTAGTCATAAAACTGTCTAAAGTCCTATTCGAATCGCACGAAAATCTAGATCCAGATTTAGTCAGAGATGCTCTATTAGCCTACATGTGCCATGACGTGCAGTTACCATGCACTGAGAGAAAAGAGCACAAATCGAAATTGTCCCTAAGAAAACAAAAAAAGTTAGTCGGGAACCTGGCCAAGAGGAGTTTACTGGACACAGATATTGATACGCTGAACATGGAATTGGATTATTTAAATCAATTGGATTTTAACGGTGAATTTGGTAGAAAAGCAAGAGATATAATCAACGATAAGAAACCGCAATTAGATTTCGATGCTCAGATGGAGAAAGAGAAACTTTTGTACTACCAACAGAGATATATGGATAACGCTGATACATACGATGACGTTGTTATAGTGAAAAAGAATTTAGATGCTGATTTTAACTTTCCAAACGACGCTCGAATAGATACGGACTTCGACGAGGACTATAAGGAACCCACGCCTGATAACATGGAAGATTTTTGCATAAGGAAAGAGCATGTCATGTCACTGTTTGCTTACGTCGAATGGAGTTATAGACAAGACATAAAGAATATACATAATAGAAGACGAGCATTGCTTATTGCTTACGGACTAATACATAACATAGTCCAAAATATGATACGAATGATCTCAGAGAATAGACCAAAGTTTGTTTTGTATTCGGGCCACGATAAAACTCTGCAGCCGTTGATTCTAGCACTGGGGCTAACAAGTTATCGACACTACAACATACAGTATGCTTCTAGATTAATATTTGAAGTGTACCGAAAAAGGGATCTCCGCGATGAGTTTAAGTTTACGAAACGAAAGGCGGTCGCGCAAGACTTTTATTTTCGAGTTGTCTACGACGGGGAAGATGTGACAAATTTATTGAGCTTCTGCAAGTCACGGCACAATGTTAAAATGAAACTGCAGCATCCTGTAGACGACATGAAAACATACGACACTTACCTCTGTCCTATAGAAAGTATAGTTAGATTTATACATGATGATTATTTTTCATCGTTCAATGTGACCAATTTCAAAGATGCATGTTCCGCTTATGGCAGCGGGAAGCATTTAATTTAAATTGATTTATTGCGTGATATATTTCGGTTATCTAATCAGTATTCCTAACATTTTGAAATCCCTGAAAACTATGATCCGAAGTTACACCAAGTTTAGAACACATTAAGTCATATGTTGCGTTTGCATTGTTTTGTTTTACCTTTTTCCATTTGATATTCGGCACATTCATTCTGATCAATAAGACGACCAGGGGTGCTCAGACGTAAACTTTTGGCGACAGTGGCGTAGCGTCGGAGAGCGGGTGGGAGCAGTTGCTCCAGGCCGCCGGGGCCTGGAGGCGCAAATTTTTTTTTCTTAAATTTTTGTCAATAGCCAATCGTAAATGCCCACCTAATTATAAATATTAATTATTCACTTTTCGAAACATTTTAGTTTCGAATACATATCTATAAATGAAACAAATAGCCGGTAATTAAATGTACTCCAGAAACAGCTGAAAACGGAACTAAAATCAATTTCAAAGCAAAAGAGCGTATTATGAGCTTTACTTTTAACGCCCTGGAGCAAAATTTTTCAAACGCCTCTCTCATATAGGCACGTGAAGAATTATACACAAACCTGGAAATGAATCAATTTTTTTCAATATTAATAAATAGTGATAATGAATCTGCATATTTTTCTTGATAATAATAACACCTTTATCAGCTAAATGCATGCAATGTTTAGTTACAAGTTCGCAAAGTTACAATCGATCGTTCAAAAAATGAGAGGGGGTGCTTGAAAAATTTTGCTCCAGGGCGCTGAAAGTGTAGCTACGCCACTGGTTGGCGATCTACCTCAAAATTGTTAAACTACAAGCGATCAACTCGGTAAATGCCGTAAGAATGTGATGCAATAACTAGATTACTATGGTATCACGGCGTAGATAGGTCATAGATCACTGCCAGAAGATTCCAGAATTCCTTTGATAGAGCCGCGTTTCGGCTCTAGCAGGGGGTTATTTCGATATGAAAAAGTAATAAGGGGTTTATTCTGGTTTTACTGTGAACCATGTAGTCATCAAACAAAAATTGTGAATCAACCGTTATTGGTCAATATTTGCCGAGATCGACTCAAATGCTCTCATGATCGACTGGTCGATCATGAGGGTGGTTTGAGCATCCCAAACGGTGGATTTATTGTACATATTAATATTTATTATTATGGTTTTTTTCAGGCCACCCGAATTTATACATTTCAAATTCATTCCTTTACAAAGTCGTAGGCTCTTAGTACCTTTTGAAACTAAAGCACTATGCAGACAACTGACAGACGTTTGAAATGAAATTTTGACATGACTGATTGCCTTGATGCAAGTAAATGTCGACTTTAAGGTGACGAATCTTTTCTTACCCTGACTGTACATATTTTTACACTTGACTGTACATACGAATTTGCTGACAAAATATTTTTCTCAGCTTCAATCAGTTGTCTTGGATTGATGACGTGGTTGATCTAAGTGCTACCGGATAAGGTTTCATTCATCACCAACTGCCAATGGAATTTTCTTATCACTTTCAAGTTGATTTGAGCCACAAGGAAAGATGATTAAAAAAAATATAATTTCTTCAGTTAAATACAATATAATGCCGACACACAATTTTGAAAGGACCTGTAATCTCTGGGACCTGGGAATACTCTGAACTTTGACCTCTGGGAATAAGTAATCTATTCTCAGTTAGAGAGTTCCATTTTCAAATGTACATTTTGTTTTTATTATAAGAGGCCAGTTTCAGAAAATGTCCGGATTCTCTATGCCCTCGTGTAATTAAGGTATGATTTATATTTGAAATTGTTTATATCATCACACTAGTTTACTATGTACGTATGTATGTATCTACAAACATATAATACATGCTGATACGTGTATTACATACAACCAATTCTGTCAGTCCCAAAAGAAAAATACATCTTACAAAATACAGTTTATATTCTAGTTTTTTTAGCCTATATATTTATTTGTGCGAGACTAACTTCTAATATGAGATTATAGCCTTAACTGTTAAGTGTAAAATATTTATAGAAAATTGATTGAATATAATAACTTATTTGTGATAGTAAAATTTATCTCTATTAACTAGATCTCGAAGTTGTTTATAAAGTAACATATCTAAAAGGCTGCACTGATTCGATTAAGTTTTATTGTTAGTCAATTTTATTATTTATAATCTTATACAAGAAAAAAACTGAATGTCCCAATGGCCGAAATCATAAAAAGCAATTGTGATATATCTTTTCTTTTTACTTTCATCGTGGCCATCTTAAATTGATAAAAGGAGGTCAAATCTTTGACATGGTATTGTTTTTGTATATCAATCATTAATAAGCGTAACTCTTGTTAATTTAATCACTGTAATTTTTTTTAAAAAGTGTAATTGATTGGTCTGTGAATATAAGTTGTCTAAAAGTGTGACGTCACAAGTGACAGACGGACTCGTACGCAATGCGACTGCAATGGGAGGACCATAATGTTACGACTAGGTTACGACTATTTTATCGTGTAAGGGTTATACATATACAACCCATTTGCGTAAAATATTTTTTTTTGTGTTTAAGCTTATTTATTCTTCCGTGCTGGATTTATTCTCCTGTGTGTTATTTTAATAAATTTCTTACTACTTTAATAGCTGAAGATTTTTAAATTTGGAGAGATACCATGACATTCTTTTATCTTTTAATAGAATGTCTCCAATGGGTTCAAGTACCTACCGATTTTGGGTTTCACTCAGAGTTCCTTGTATCAGCTATGAGACAAACCAAGTTTAGTGGACACCTCGCGCCGATGAGGTCATTTTACCATGCTACGATAGCAAAATTACCAGGACGAGCGTGGAGAAGTGGGATGGGTTCACAATCCCACGAGGCAGGTGCCCACTTAACTTGAGTGAGTATTAGCTTTAACTTATTATTTTTGAAGTGAAAACGTTTTTGCTGTGGAGTAAACGTAACTGAACCGTCACGCTCGGGCTCGGTGACGCGGAATCCGGTTTAGTCGGCTCCACTCACATCAAATCAAACGCGCTCGCATTGGTGACGCACTGAATTTTAAAATTGGAAAATTAGAAGGTTTCACTTCTATCGTGTTATCAAGTGCACAAACCATTTTTTTAATGATATGTACAAGCGAATTAAATTTGTGTAATAACTATTCTCTAATGGAACCCTGAAGACTCATAATAATACATTATTAAGTCTTATAAGCCCCGCAAATTGCTAATGCGATTGGCCGCCATTTTGGTGACGTAATTGCGTGACACACTCACTATTGATTTTTTTTTGTTGGCCGTATTTTTTAGTTGCACATGACGTCACGTGGATGATAATGTAACTAGGTGCCCGCGTATTAACAATTTGCGTGCATTATATTAAATAGTTAGAAAAATTGATAGATTAATTTTATTTATTTATTTAGTATTAATGTTAACTAATTTATTATTACCAGTGTAGTTCAAATTTAATTTATTAATACGTTTTAATGTTCCTCAGAATTGATACAAAAATGTTACTATGTTTTGTTACGTATTATGTATATGTATATCAAACTGTGGGTTTGATTTCATGAGTAATTCAATGTAAGACGGTATTATATTTTGCATTTATTTACTTAATTAGGTACTTACTTATACCACATTTTTTGTAATTATCTATTGTAATTTAACATATCAAAAACAATTTATCATTAAAATGAGTTTCTGAAACATGTTTTTATTTTATAACCAATCTGTTATTTAAATGTTCATCATTTTTTCCTTTTAATATACGTGGGTCTACATCTTTTAAGTCGATAACATTTTCTGCCACTTCTTTAACCCCTCTAAAAAATACGATTTGTCGAACTCTGTAAAATACGCTTCTGTCTCGGCGATAACTTCTTGTTTGTGTTGATTCTTTTTCCGCCGAGCCATGTTTTTATCTTGGGAAACAGAGAGAATAGTCACAGGGAGCCAGGTCGGGTTAATACGGTGGTTGTGGTAACAAATTGGCAGCAACAATTACGGATGAATGTGCGTTATCGTGATTAAACAAAATGTTTTTTCTTAGCCAAATGAGGCCGTGTCTCCTTCAATTTCTTATCTAATCGGTCAAGAGTTCACTGTAGTATTGTCCCGTGATCGTTCTTCCTTTCTCTAGAAAGTCCATGGGGTTTATTACCTTCAAATCCCAAAAAATCGTGGCCATGACTTCTCTTGTAATCGGTGGTTGTGCTTTATAATTTAAATCTTCCATCATACCTCTGGGATCCAATTATCTAAATCAATAAAACACTATGTCGTTTTCATAATGTAGGTATGTGCACATATTATATTCTTTTCAATCCTAATCCTTTACAACATTTTAAAAACTATCAAACATTATTTCTATTTTCGTCTTGATAGGTACTTCAACTCATTTTTTCCTACTCTGACATATTCTATAAATTTGAAAACATTCTACCTTCGATATTTTTCTTTTTCAATGTTTGAAAATCAAACCAATTTTAATACAGCCAGTATTTAAGTTCAAAATCATCAACACAAAAATTAACAATAAAATGAGATTTAAAATTGTTAAACAACGAAAGTGTGTGAATGCGATAGTGCGAAAGTGTGTTCATCATTAAATTTTACATACACGTTGCCTGTAGTACTGAAAAGGACATTGGATACCTTCCAAGTTGCAGGAAAAAGCTAATTAGCAATAAGTTTATTACTAAAATTTTCGAGTATCTGCTGTGATTAGGGTTGCCAGGCGTCCGGCTTTAGCCGCACATGTCCGGCTTTTTACAGTCGTGTCCGGCCAAATACATACAAGTCCGCCCGGCTTTTGGTCAACCCCTCAGCGGCCAGAATCACGCGGACACGCATGATTCGCGATCTTACAAATTACTTTAAGAAAACAATATATGATACATAATAAAGATATTTTAAAGATGACAAAAAGAATAGTATTCTGAGTTTCTTTCGGGGTTTCTTCTCAGGAACGACATCTTGGCTTTTTTCCGAAACCCTGGTAAATTAAAATTTAACTAGTAAATTTAAATGACGATCATAAGAGTTTCTTGGAGAAACCTAATTGATAAATAAATATTTTGATTTGATTTGATTTGATAAAGAGTAGAGGAAGTCTTAAAGTAATAAATGCACAAATAAAAAGAACTATTTCTTCTAAAAACCAGTGTGTCAGGCTTTTATGGCAAAATGTCCGGCTAAATATGAGCCTGTGTCCGGATTTTCGATTTTGAGGTGGCAACCCTAGCTGTGATCAGATATTTTCGTTCTGCTTATTGTGCGAACAAAGAGCGTGTGACATTTATTTCAGTAAATGCTTATAGGACAAAGTATTCTGTTTATACTCGTAGGTTTAAAGATAGAACGCAGGCATGGGTTAGTGACCTGGTTCCAATTATAGGGAGTCTACGTGACGTTCAGCTCGCTTCGATGTTTGCATATTTGCAATTTCAGTGTTCATTACATTACAAACGAAATGTAAGAAAAAAATTGTTATTCTTTTAAAAATAAAACTAGGTCGGTATTATGTAATCTTAAGTTGAAGGAGATACAGAAAAACCATCTTAATAAAATTTTCGTCTTTAAGAAACCAATCTGTTGTTTTTGGAACAGTAAGTTTTTTTATCTAGCATGAATTATCTATAAAAGTTATATATAGATTATAAGAAAATCTATACATGATATTAAATAACATGGTAAATCACTCTATTGTGCGGATAGGTAACATCGTACGGAAGTTTCACGCGAGTTCAAATTTCGCTTGTCCCGTTTTTTTTTAATGCCGATCGTCTCAATTTCATACAAGTAAGCCTCATTGTAGGAATAAAAAATCGGTTCAGCTATTATTGGTCAAAAAATCTTTCTCATCTTTCTTTAATAAAATATCTTTCTCAAAGGTACAATTTTATCTACTCTGGCTACAAGTAATAGTTTAGGATGTTTGTTCCTCAATAACTCAAAATGAACGGATTTGGAAGGATGGCACAAAGATAGAGGACAGGCTGACGGTCCACTTGATGGTAGGTGGTTAGTAGTAGTTGTGTTTTAGGCGATGGTAACCACTGGTTACCATCGCCTAAAACACAAGCAACGCCACAGGTGCTGCAAATGCGCTACCGACTAGAATAAGATAAGGGATTAGGAGGGAGCAGGGAAATGGGCTCTGGCGTCCCTTACTCGCTCACCGAAACAAAACAGATGTTATTTCACGGTGGTCTTCTGTAAGGGGGTGGTTACTGCCGCCAAACGGGTTGCCCAAATGATTGCGAACGCTGTGCTCTGCCACTACTAAATTTCAGTTTATTACTTTAATTAATTACAATAACCATTAATAAGTAAAATTGAAGTAAAAACATACACATTGAAGTGCTAATGTATACCTTAATAGAGATTTTGGTCAAGATTCTCCGTGCTTTGCTTGCTTACTTGTGTGGACGTTGTGGCGTGAACGCATTTAGCGTATGATATAGTTTAAATTAGAAAATAAGCTCTTTGTAAGGCAGTGGAAGCGTGCATCATAAGAAATTTTCAATTAGACTATTTAAAGCAGTTCTCTATACTCAAAACTAGAAAGTTTTCTTAACTGTACCATGCGTTGGCTTAAAAACGAAAAAATTAAAGACAATTTAGCTTAATCGTAATTTGATTTAAAGAGAACTTGACAAAGCAATGGCTAGAGGAATAATAGAATTGACTTAAGTATGTAATTTGACCTAATTTATGGTATGCCAAAATAAGGAGATCCCAGCTTTCACAGTTCCAATTTTCAGCGGAGTCACAGAATTCACTGAGTTCCAAGCGCCTTCTGGGACTTAGGGCGACGGTAACCATCTGCCATCTGAGGGACTCTTAGCTATAACTTGTAAATAGATAAGAATTGTTTTAAAATGTATCATTAATTTATTAAAAAAATTAAATTATTTAATGTTATGTATAATAAGAAATTTGTAAATTTTAAACTAAAAGATTTAAAAAACAGAGAATATAAGGATAAGAAGTAGACCAGTATAGTACACATCCCACCCGCAAAGTATGAAAGAGGACGGATGAAAGATAGATCAAGTATGAAGAATGAATGTGCGAGCAGTAAATAAGCGAGAACTGGAATGGTAGTGTAGCAAAAATAGGCTTCAGCATAATGCTAGGATTGTCGTATAAAAAAAGAAAAAAAAAAAAAAAGAATCATCTGCCATCTAGTGGACCGCCAGCATATCTGTCGTCTTTTATCTCAAAAATTTTTGATTAATAAATAATTTTGTTGCTTGTCAACCACAGACATAACCTACATAGTATAGGTATATATTTATTTATATCTGTGTTGTCAACATAATAAAATTATAAAATATCCACGTCAAGAATATTTAATCCTGTCTTTAGATAGGTAAATAATATGCAAATGCCAATGTCAATGAATTATCAATTCTTGTGATATATAGAGTTAAGCTTTAGTAGCTCATTAGCTCATAGAAAATTCCTTTGCCCATGACAGACCGATTATTGCTATAAAACGAGAGAACATTGGATTGTAGCGAAAAATTAATACTTACCTACGAAGGACACTTTTTGAGAGCCTCTATAACAACACTCCTGATAGTGGCAGGAACACTGCGTCACGCCATGTCTAAATTTAAAATTGAAGACATGGCGGAAGGGGAGCCATTGTTAAGCCAGCCTTGAGATTTTTTTAGTAGTTTTTTTTTTTATTATCTAAGCGATTTAAATTTTTTGGGAGAGGATAGAAAATTGGGCTCTGGCATCGCTTGTCACTCATTGAAACATAAAAATAAATTACTTATTTCTTTCTAAACAAAATAGATCGTTTTTTTTATAAATAATACTAGCGAACCGCCTCCGGCTTCGCACGCAGATGAAATTTTAAAAAATCCGTTCTTAGCGGAATGCTTGCGTTTTGAAATAAACCTATGTTCTAGATTAATAATAATCACGTAAGAAGTAAATGTTCTGAAATTTGAGGCAGCATGCCCAAAACGCTGGCGGCATTGCCTCGTTGAATGGCGATGCTAAGTTTTTGCCCGAAATAGAAACCAGCATTTTGGTCACGAGTGGCCGTGTTCTAGATTCCAGTTTTCTCGTTAGTGGTTTTGGTTGTGCGTTGATCGTCAGTCAAGACAAACGATTTTATAAATATAGATAAAGGTCATCAGACAGGTTGACGGTCCACTGATGTTTGGTGGTCTTTGCACCAAACATCATAAGGATAGGGAAGTAGGCCCTGGAAGCCCTTATTGCCCCAACAGCACACATGCTGTTATTTTACGCTGTTTTTTTGTTCGTGGCTGGTTACTGTCAGCAGATCAGGTATAGGTACCCAGTTTATAAACGCAGTATGCTTTAACCATTGGCGGATACAGGGGGGGGGGCATGGGGGCCATGCCCCCCCCCCCCAAAAGACCCAGGCAGGAATTCCATATTTTTGATTTAACTTTTCAATTCAATTCAATTCAAGTACAATTCAATTCATATATGAACTGAATATAGAATAATATAATTCATATCAATCAAAGTTATCGAAAGTTTCATAATTCATGTCAGACATTTGAGACAGTTCAAATACGCGATTACGCGGGTTAAAAGTATTTGCAATACAACCATAATCTCAACTATTAAAAAAATACACATCTCAACTAGTAAAAAATACACAAAAAAATTACTTGTGATATTAACCCTAACTCCGAACTTTGTCAGAATGGCCCCCCCCAAAATGAAATCCTGGATCCGCCCCTGGCTTTAACAGACGTAGTTATCTTCTAAAAACAGTCATAGTTTACAAATTAATGCGTTCAAACAGCTGCTTTGCCTCGACTTTTTTATGAATTGATTTGTTATTTTTTTATTATTTTTGTGCTAAGGTTGGAAGACAGGCTGTAACACGAGGCTGTGCTGTACCGCACAGGTGCTGTAAGTGCGCTGCCGATCCTAGTAGGATTAAGGATAGGGCTTAGGAAGGGATAGGGAAATGGGCTCTGGTATCCCTTAATCACTCACCGACACACAACAGCACACATGCTATTATTTGACGGTGATATTCTGTCAAGGGGGTGGTTACTGTCGCCAGAAGGGCTGCGCCAAATGATTGCCTTTTACATAAAAAGAAAAAATTGTAAATAAAAACTATTAGGTATAGGTCTACATCAAAATTGGCGTTCTAGAAACAATACAAGTAAGAAAATTCTTTTTTTTTTATTTTAACAATCGGCAGGCTGACTGATGTTCCACTTGGTGGTAAATTAAATACCGTCGATATACAAAACCAACACCGAGATACAAGTGCGCTGCCGACCTTGCGAGGGATAAAGGATAAAAGTTGGGAGAATGGAGGAACGGGCTCTGGCATTCCTTAATACAGCGTAACAAAAAGAATATTTTGTTTAATAGAACATCACAATATTATAAAATTCTCTGCGACTCGTCACTATGCGAATCGCGATTTACAAAAATAAAAAAAAAATACGCCTTCATAAAACGTTACGTTTACGGTGACCTTGCGATTAGCGAACTGCGTAGTTCATCACATAACATCACACCGCTTTAATATGTAACAATACTTGCCTTGTTACCGCGACACGTGGTTTTCTTTATTAAGAGACGTAGAAAAAAAAACACACATGGTATTTAACGCACATAATACCTCTACCTATCGTGTGTGTGTGTGTGTGACCTTAGTATTTATTAGACACAATTTAACGAAATTTTTCTTATAATTTCATCATTCAAGTTTGTTTACTTTTTTGTTTAGTTATAGTTTTTAAAAAAAATCACAATAGTTCTCCTCCAGTGACGGCCACTACAATGTTCGAAGATACAGGTAGGTAGGTAGTATAATGATATTTAATTTTATTTATTTTTATTTCTCAGATAACAATGCCGAAAAACTTATTATATTAGAACATTCATAAAATGCTTAAAAATGGAAGAGTTGTATCTCTCAGCAACAGTTTTTAAGATGCTGTTGGAGCTGGCTTGTATCCTCTCTAGCAACAGCAACGACGCCGTTTTCTTTCTGACACCTACTTGTTCTCAGTTCTTGCTGACACCCATCAGTTCTTGCTTCGGCAAACATTTGAGAGGCACTACAAAAACGAGGCAACCCCAATCAGCATACTAAAATATGTACGCAACATTTCGTAGATACGGTAGGTATGGTTTCAATCATATTAAGAAACGTACGTCCCATTAAATCTCAATAACAGTTCCAGTTTGGTCAATAATTTCCCTTCCAGTTTAGTCAGAACGATAATAAGATTATACTGCCCAGTTGCCACACTCTTCAATGAGTGTGGCAACTACAATTTAAAGTAGGTAAGTTTTTCAATATTTTTTATTTTATTAAAGATGGGCTTGCTCTTGGTTTCGACAAGATGAGGATGATAACCAGCCGTACATCTGAATATCCGATAGAAGAAAGGGGAAGGTGGTATTATCTCGTGCAGCTCCTGAGCACACTCTCCGAAATACATCTTTTTTCAATTATTCTTTAAGTACCAATTTAGTGATTCATTTGAAAAAAAAAAGAAAACAGAAGCATATTTTTTGAAATTTTCAACCGAAAAAAACCAATAATTGACAATTTTCCGCCTAAGTTTTGTCTAAAAGAAATAAGAGATAATTGGTTAGATAATACCTAAGCGTGTAAGTAATGCATATTTGTGTAAATTCTATATTTTTTAATCAATTTAATCTTTAAATCTCTAAATGATAATGAATTAATCGAAATCCTTAAACATTTGCGTTTTAATGTGTCTAATATCTATTGGTCATAATAATCGTTAGACTTTACACTAGACTTGTACTAAGTATTAACCTTGAATGGTTGGTTCGTTGTTTGCTATAAGTCAAACCTGAAGCTCTAGGATTTGAGAGCCAACATTTTAGACACTCGACCAAGGACTAAAAACTATATTGAAGATAAAAAGTTATGTTTTATAATATTTTGATAATTTATACTGATTTAGGTTTAATATTTTGTATGTACTTACCTATAATTTGTTACTTCAGTTGATAAACAGAGCTATCAATTATAAGTACAAATCTAGACAGACAACATCAACAATGATAATAAAGTAATTTTATTCGAGTTAACGGTAATCTTCCCTACTGATATAATCGTTCTTCAAATTTTATACACAAACATATCTCAAAATCCGTTGGGTGATTTACAAGAAGTTAGCGAAGAAACCGACAGAGGCCGACAGCGACTTTAACATTGCTGACGAATGCCGTAAGTTAAATTTAAGATGCTTACCTAATGCTTACGAGGTTACCGTCCTGTATACGGTGAAGACTGGCGCAGTGCGTGGTCTCAGAACGTCCACTGTACTATGGAATCTTGGTTTTACAACAGACTTCAACTTGAGTCTTTGGTAAATAATAGATATTGTTATTAGTGCTCACACTATTATATTAGGCTAAGACGTGGGAAAAAAGTTCAATAATAAATAAATAAAATTAATGTAAATAAACAAAATTAATGTGTAAATAGGATTTTTTGGATACAAATTCGGTACTATTGCAAAGGCTAGAATGAAATAAGAATCCTATACGAAATAATATTACTTTTTTAAATCGAGTAAAACGATAATATTT
The DNA here is from genome assembly GCA_910589475.2 of Bembecia ichneumoniformis. Classification (NCBI taxonomy): domain Eukaryota; kingdom Metazoa; phylum Arthropoda; class Insecta; order Lepidoptera; family Sesiidae; genus Bembecia; species Bembecia ichneumoniformis. The sequence continues at coordinate 13,854,283 of OU342536.1, read as the reverse complement.
GCTGTTACAGCTGACAAAAATTATTCCACCTTGAAATGTACTAGAGACCTTGACAATGACCGTGGGTTATTCAATTCCAACTATTTCTATATGTTTCCAATAATATTCATTAGACATGCATTGCAGATGTCAAGCTACGAGTATTACTTTTATCGTATTAAAATGGTATTTGATATGTCAAATAATGCCAAATAACTTATTAAGTACCTTTATTATTAAGTGAGAAAAATCCTTCAAGGGTTGGTTTAGTAGAGGTTTCGCACAATTTTGTTTCGTACGAGTTGTGCTGCGCTGCGTTGCGCAGTCATTTGGGAAAGTCGTCTGGCGGCAGTAACCAATCCCTTGCAGAAGACCACAGTAAAATAACAGCATGTGTGCTGTTATGTTTCGGTGAGCGTGTAAGGGACGCCAGAGCTCATTACCTTATCACTTCCTTATCTTTAATCCTATTTTGGTCGGCAGCGCCTTCCTTCAGCCACCTACCTTCAAGTGGACCGTCAGCCTGCTCCCTTACAGAAGACCACCGTGAATACCGTTAACACTTAAATTAGGATAAAAAAGACACATATTTTGTTACTCTATTCTTTTTTCGTACTAATGAAGAGCAGTTCTCTTTATAAATGTTATTAACGTAAATTAATATTCGTTACACACTATATTTTCGCCAAGTATTCTATAAATGTAGGAAGTGTATTCATAGAAATGTCTTTCAACTTTATTAATAACTAGTTGAGCCCGCAACTTCGTAAGCGTGGCATTCGGTTCAGCCCGTAATTTTTTTTTGTAAACCTATTGAAATGAAACAAATAGTTACAGGAAGCTTGTTACAATATATCAGTGAAAACCGCATTCAAATCGGTGAACCTGTTTCTGATATTAGCGTGCGCAAACAAAAAATGACAAAAAATGTAAAAACTATTTTTTGACCTCGGTAACATAAATACAACGTATAAATATACAAATGGTTTTTTTTTAAATTATTTAATTTAAAAAAAAAAACACGTTTACGATTTTATTATATGTATAGATTTTATTTTATAGGTACCTACCCATATTTTCTATCTGTTTATTTATTCATGCTATAATATTTATTTACACTATTTAACATTTAAAACTATTATGACGTCCGTCGTAACTTTTTCGAGAAGATATATTTTCGTTTTCTATTTTACCAAATTGTGTTTTATTATTTTGCCTACCAGTTCATTTTTTTAACCCTACATCCGCGACACGTGTAGAAACAGTTGGCACGACGATTTACTTCTCCCATTCGACCGGACGATTGCATAAGTAGGTGGTTAATTCGATTAACATTAGAGTAAACACTTCAATAATAACACAAACAGAATATACTGCGGAATATATTGCGGACGTTTTGTTTGTTTACTGACTCAATATTAATCAGTCAACGTATTAGTATAATATATGTACACAACATGCAGGTATGAGCTGTTAGGTATGAGCTTGAAAAATAAACAGAGAATGCTGTGCGCACTGTCACTAAGTACTAAAGGACCAACATATTTTCCGGTTTCCGGGGGTTTCCGGTGAGTGAGGAAGAGATGTCACAGCCCACTTCCCTATCCCTCTCTAATCCCTTATCCTTAATCCTACTAAGGTCGGCAGCGTACTTGCAACACACCTGTGGCGTTGCTTGTGTTCATAGGCCACCTACCATCAAGTGGATCAGCCTGTCTGGTGACTTTATATGTCTATTTTGTTGAGAATGAAAGAAATGAAGATATTTATTTATTTATTTATTTATTCGGAGAATTAACAGACACAAGTTTATGTTATAGTTACATGCGTAGAATCTAATACATAAGTACAAAAAAAAACTTATATCCTCCAACATTCTCACTGAGACATATTAAATTGCAAAAGGAAGCTACAAAGGTAAGATTACAAACTAAGATTACAAACTAAGTGCAAGATGATAGGTAAGTAACAATACATGTAAACAGTCCAATCGAAAAATTAGCCACGTTACGATGACAATGACAAAAGAGATAATATTGTGCAAGATTCATTCAACTACTGCATTTAACGTTATACTTAATTACTTAACCCAACCACCAACTGACTTAAGCCCATTACAGATAGTGATAAATTTAATTGTAAGTATCCTACGTTACACACAGATTACATCCTAGCCCACAATAGTATAATATACAATAATCTTAATTTATTAATGTCCTAAACAGAATGACATTAGTAAAGTTTTAAAACTCGTGAACTAGGAGGGTCTAAAAGTTTTTGGCCAGAATTAATATATATATATGTAAATGTTAAAAAAACAATATAATTTTCAAAAGATAACTGTCATTAATTTAGCTTTTACGACTTTTTGAAAAATACTAAGTCGCAATTTTTTTATTATCTTTAAATTGTGTTAGCCCAACCAAAATTAAACAACGATTGGATAACGTGTATATGATGTTGACGTATGATAACGTATACATAACAATGATTCATCTTCATCATTTATCGCCGTGAAAGATTATCAAGTTAGTGGAAATTGTCTGCACAAGGTGGGTGCCAAATTGTCTTTCGAGTGTGCAGCGAAGTGAGCGAGTATCGTGTAGACAAAACTTTTGAAGTATTTCGCACAAACTGGAATGATTTCTTGGAGTCAATTGTCAGCGAAGTTGAAACCATTGTACTATACTATGATCCCCTTTCAATAAGAGATCGATGGAGTAGAGTCGTTCTGGTGAAAAAGTCCCAGAAAGGCAAAGGTGACTCAGAAGGGGGAAAAAACCCTTCTGACCCCAGAAAGGGAAAAAAAACTGTAAGGTACCTAACCCTGGCAAGGTCAAGCGTCCTAGTAGCTGCCCCCCTGTTCCTCACTTCTTTGTTTTAGAAATTAAAAAAAAATTCCTTAAGATTCTATAAAAATGATTGCAAACTGATTTATCTAAAAATAAGTATCATCTGCTCCCCAACGCGATCACTCGCGTTTCACGGAAAGGTGCGACTTCTCTACAGTTAAGAAAAATTACCTATTTGCATTTTGTATTTCAGTACTTTTTGTAAACTATTTTGTACATCTCAGTATGATAAGCACAGTGTCAATACCAAAACGATTCAACCAAACATTCAATACCAATTTGAATGTTAGCCTTAGACATACATATTTATTTTTATATATTTCAAACTGAAAAATACGTAAAAACATACATACATGTATACGTATTTATTTAATTAATTTATAGGTATATAATTACTTTCTATGTATAAATTATTTATAAAAAACATATACAACGTAATTAATATACAATATATATATATATCTATATTAATTACTTTATTAATATAAAATATATCTCAAAGAGGATCGGTATCGTAATTAAGTAAAAAATAGTACCACGCAGGCGAAGCCGCGGGCACGAACTATCTAAAAATAAAGATCCAACGCACACAAAAGCACTACTGGTCAGGATAGGTATCTTGTATTTTTTGCCACGACGAATTTAATAAATACAATATTCACCCTGCAAAATTGTGTTTGATTACAAATGATGCCAGTAATGGTATGGTGTCGAAACGTGGCCTCTCACGTCAGAGGCTCTAGTATGAGTTTACGATACTACACCAATACTACACTCGCTAGCGAGAACGTTAAAACTTTTTTATGGGAAATCGTGAACTGTCAATGTCAAATTATCAATTTTCCATATAAATGTTTTACGCTCTCGCTAGCGAGTGTAGTATCGTAAACTCATGCTAGACCCACAGGACTAGTCCACAAGTTCAAAGTCGAGCTCGAGTTTCTTTGGTCGATAGGATCAGAAATTCTGAAACCAAATCGACATAGCCGAGAGAATAGCAAGCTGAAGTAGCAATGGACCTTTCAGAGCGGATAGCCGATGGGATAGAGAACTCGTCTATCCATCGTCTGAAAGGCATCGCAGGAAACCGCTGCTGGTTATTAATCTAAGTTATTGATTATTAATTATTAATTATTAATTATTAATCTAATCTGGTTAACAATCTAAGTAATTGTTGAGCGAGCTGATGATGATGACAAACAGTATAAAATTTTGATAGAATTTAAAAGTTCACTCAAACAAAGTACACATATGCAAAAAAAAATTACAGATTTAAATGTTTTGACATTTAAATAAGCGCTCTTAACGCAAACAAAATACCTATTTTGTTTATGTTATTGTAAACAGGAGGTGTGTCTAATGCGTAACAAATTATGAGTCACACGGCAACTCAACAATAATGTACAAGTCGAGTACCTACTGCCTTACATAACTGCATTGTAAACGGTAAACATTTTCAAGGTAGCAAAACACTAAACAAGTGAATGATTAATGCTTAAGTGGTAACACTTTGTTGGGTTTGTCAGAAAATAGAAAGAAAGAAAAAAGTAAAAAGTAAATATTTAAAAGAAAATATCATATAATATCACAATAGGTATTAAAAAAAAGAAAGAAACTATGCTTCTTAAACTTAAATGCTTCTTAAAGTTCATTAAACTTACATAATACACAAACAAAATATTAGGTCGGGGAAAAAGTCTTAGTGTAAAACGGCGTCAATTTTATCCGTCAGGTCGACCAGAACGAGGTACATATTTTACATCGAAATTCCCCGGATTGATAACGCTTAAACCAAATTTGTTTACTCTTACTGAAACTGCATAAACGTCACAATTTTTTTTCTGGGCTTGCGTTGCATTTTTCCTTTTTTGTGATAAAATTTTAAAATGTATCGAATTTCTTATTTATTGTGTTTCATTAATTGATCATTAAATTAATCATTAAATGATAAAGTTTCATTAATTTGTTTCTTTTTTTGAAATGTAACCTTTTTAATGTCATCAAAACTAGCCAGATACAAATAGTACCTACAGCCAAAGAAATGTTATTACAAGTTTATACATACTAGGTATATGGGAAAAGACTTTTTCCCCGACCTAATACCACAATACTTCCTGAAAATGCAGAAATTACGATAATTCAAATGCATTTATTTCGTTGTTTTTTTATTTTTTATTTTTTGTAATTCTGATGTTGATTGTGTACCTATGACTACTTTTTAAACAAATATTTTAATTTTATCAAATATTATCTGAGTACAACAAAATATATGACTTAGATAATCAGAATTCAGCCGACTGAATACTGAATAATAACGGAATATTCGTTGCAAGTTATCTTAATAGGTACCTATATAAAAATCTCGAGTCAGGATTAGGGTTGCCAGGCGTCCGACTTTTTACAGTCCAAATATATACAAGTCTGGCCCGTCCGGCTTTTGTTAGGCTTTTGGTCAACCCCTCAGCGGCCAGAATCACGCGGACACACATGATTCGCGATCTTACAAATTACTTTAAGAAAACAATATATTCGTCACCTTAGTATTGAAGTGAACTATTCCACACTAAATTGGTTCCACGATAATGACAATTGAAATAAATAAGCACCCACACAAAAATGTTTTTTATTTTATCTTCTGAAGGAAAAAAAAACAACTTCTATTTGAGCTATGTCTTTTAGATCTCTTCACCACTAGAATTTCCGTTTAACGCTGAGTATGATGATGTTCCTAACTCAATTTGGTCAAAAGTGTGGGTTAGCACTTTTCACCACTAAGACGATGATATGATACATAATAAAGAGTAGAGCAAGTCTTAAAGTAATAAATGCACAAATAAAGGAACTATTTCTTCTAAAAACCAGTGTGTCAGGCTTTTATGGCAAAATGTCCGGCTAAATATGAGTATGTGTCCGGATTTTCGATTTTGAGGCCTGGCAACCCTAGTCAGGATGTATGTTTCCGATAAACTCTGAAACTACTGAACCGACTTTGATCAAACTTCGTAAGTATCTGTTATTTGGTCCAACTTAAAAGATAGGATAGTTTTTATCTTAATTATTGACATCATTATTTGTTATTGCGAATTAAATGTTTATTTAACAACAGTAGTGTCAATTTATAGGTTAGTTCGATGAATTATTAATAGATGGCTCTGCCTTGCTACCATGAACGGCATCCGAAGTTTACCCTCTGTGTCCCACTTGCAACTTCTTACATAAGTACGATAGAGAGAGAAAACTTCGAATGACATTCATGGTAGGCCTGCTGTAGATTAATTTATCGATACAACATTCGGATACAGTAAAATAATTTCTTTTTTTTTGTATAGTAAGATAAGATGTACTCATTCATATCATCATTAATTCCTGTGATTGAACGAAAACTGAACGCCCCATTATTACATTGTACATGGCAAGATTATTTCACAAAGTGACATCGATTTTTACGTTTTTTTTTTGTATATTTGGTAGGTATGAGAATAGGTCTTCACTTTAACATATGGTTTGAAAATAAAATTGGACCCGATAGGTGCCGCCACAATAGGTTTACGGAATTATTTTCGGGTTCTGGCAGGATAACGTCTGCTGGGTCAGCTAGTATAATTATAAAATTCTTTTAAAGTCTTTGTTATTGATCTTAGTATACACATAGGTACTTAGCTGTTTTAGTGCATTATGTATAAAGGTTTGTTCATGTTTTTTAATACTGGACAGTTTTCCTTGGAGTTTCAATGCTTACTGAATTACAATGAGATTCAAATTGAACTAAGTAATTGATATTCAAAGTCACAACAATTTTATTCCTGTGTTTCATAGAATGGGAAAGAACATTTCAAGTTTAGGTAAGCCAATCATTTAATGAAATGGTCTGTTGAATATTGAGGTTTTGGATGGTTTTGATCAGCTGTTAAAATATTTTTGTTTGCAAGTGAGTTTATAAGTCAGCGACTAAATTTTAAGAAAATTATTGGGTAATGGGCATTTATTGGCATTAATAATGGCATTATTTAATTAGTCCCGATTTAGTTTAGCAGAAAGGTGTGTCCTTAGAACAGGGCTGACGCTAAAATAGAAAGTTAAAAATGTATAAGACTCTTATATGAAACAAAGAGCTATTGTAATAAACTTAATGTTTATATGTGTGAAAGAGAAAGACTCTCAATCTATTTGTTAAAATGAGACAGATTTATTTTGATATAAAAAAAAGTCTAATGGGCTGTTATAAATTAATTAGATAGCTAATTGGATAAATCTGCAGCAAATAGTGAGTTAGAGTCAATCCAATTTTGATAAACTATAAAAATAATTACAGTTGAAATACTCTCTATTTTTATAGCAACAAATGTTTTCTGCGTTGAGTTATTGAAAAATAATGTATAATTTTAATTAATGAATGAATGACTCAATTACTTGTAATAATCTTATTTGTTAAGCTTAAATAAATAAGAAATAGAGATATTATTCTGTTAAATACGAGCATCTAAACTTCAATCTTCAAATTAAATTTCCGCGTCTTCTAAACTAATTTTGGGAAGGTTTGTATAAGTTGTATATTTGCAGAAAAAATTACATCCATACGAAGCCAGGGCGGGTCGCTAGTAATAATATAAAATGTCAAGTTAATAAGAGACATTTACCTCTCTTTATCAATCGGCATATTTTGGACATACTAGTGAAAGGTCCTTCGAGCCGGATACAGGCAAGAAATTTGACTAAACGCTTGTACAATTCTACGCTAAAACCTAGCATTAAATATGTAAATATCAGGTGAATAACAATATTTTTTAATACAATAATTTAAGCTGTAAAATTCAATAATGCGTTTTGAAATTTATATGATTATATTCACACGTATTTATTAAACACGTGGCTCTAACACAATACGTAGTAGACATACGTATAATAAATTAATTATACGTATTGTACAAAAAAGGCAATGTTTTCGTATGTCAAGACCGCGACGGGCATGGTCAAGGTCAATACGAACATTGGTCCAGTTTTAAGAGGCCTATGGTGATTTTGCAACGATTTCAGTCAATTTATTTTAAAGATTTTTCATAAAATAAACAGAGTTGAGTACTTTGTAATATGTCATTAGAAAGATTATTTCAATAGTAATGGAATAAATGAGCCACATTTTTGTTTTATTTTTGTAATTTCGATTTATCCATCATGTTCTAACATCCGTTTCAGAAAATTTGATGTTCGGGGACTCAATTTTTTTGCTGTTTTCAGTCGACATTGTAGTTTAAACTTAACGAAAAAAATACTGTGCATTGGCATTGAAGTCTTCTAAGGAATGAATGAAACAATTTTTTATTTTCGTACAAAATTTTCGAAAAATAAAATATAAAACGCAGTGCAATTTTCGAAAATATCCACCCAAAACTGATGCTTTTTCTGAATAGGCTAAATGTTGTTTGCTAAAAATAAAAATACCACTGTAAACTTTACATCATCAACTACTTGTGTGCAAAAAATTAAATAAATAGATTTACAAAAAATACTAAAAAAAAATTTCCTAAAAACACACAAATTTTGCAATATATTAGAAGACACATTCCCTAGCCGGTCAGTCCGCGCCAAGCGCTTCTAGAGGGAGGACGTATCGCTTTTCGTTGTGCGCCCACGTGACCACATCGAGCGATCGAACGGCGAACCGGGCAAACAATATAGCGCAACCAAAATGTTTTGACAGTTTTCTTTTTATATTTTTTTTGTTGTCTACTAAATATTGATGAAAACTATGTTTTGTTTATAAAGTATAATGGCGATGTATATAGTATGTAATTTATATTTCAGATATTCGTTGTTTTTTCTTTATTACGAAGATAACTATATATCGAAGAAAATAGAATAGAATTATAAGTAATCCAATATTTTATTGATCTAACAATGACGCGTGAGAGAAAAAACAGTGCCTTTGGCATTGTGAAATGTAAAAAAAAAATTCATGAATTCAGAAGGTTGATAGGTGCAAAAAAATATTTAATGGACATAATTTTTACTACCTTTAAGGATGATTTATATTACACCGGGCCGTGCCCCGTCCGGAGCCCGGTGAAGATGCTAGTATGCTTTTGTATGAACCAATTCATATTACACCGGGCCGTGTCCGTGCGCTCCAATCGCGAAATTTCAAAAAAAATTTCTTTTCACCGTGCGCTCGGAGACAGCTTCGCGAGGCCCGCTCGGGTATTAGTCTTTTTAGTGGTATCATTTAATGTATACTTAGTTTCTTTTTTAAATTGTTAAAATTATAAATAAATAAATTAATTAATTAACCCGAGGCTGACTGCCTCGAGGTATAATATTTTTTCAATAATATATGTATATTAATTTATTCCTGGTAGGTATAATATATTTCTGCTTAAATATTTTTTCAAAAAAGAATTTCAAAAATATCTCGGGAGCGCTGCGTCACAGACCCTGCGTGTTTGTGCTCATTTAAGAGGTCTTGGGGAGAGGAATTTTTCGGTGAAGACGAAATTTCGAAATTCGCATTTTTGGACTTTTTCAAAAATATCTCGGGAGCGGTGCGTCGCAGACCCCCCGTGTTGGTACTCATTTAAGAGGTCTCGGGGTGAGGAATTTTTTGTTCACGATGAAATTTCGAAATTCATATTTTCGTTGAAAAACAAAAAAAACATCTGTTTAAAAACAAAAAAAGTTACGCGTTGTTCCGAATACCACGCATACGAAGTCGCGGGCACAGCTAGTATAGTAATATTAATACAAAATAGTATAATAGTACTTGGAAATGAAAGGCATGGGCAAGGCCCGGTGGCGGCCCGTCGGCGGCACGGTGACAAATAGCAAACCCGGCCGGAGCACGTTGAGAAAAACACGGTGAGCGCCCGGCCCGGTGTAATATGTTTCATCCTTTATTTTTGGTCTGTCTGTCTGCAAACAAAACTGAATCAATTTTTCAGCCACTTCACTTAAGCCTAGCGATCTGAAACTTGGCCAACATAGACTAAGACTGCAGGTGGAACAAGAAAACAAATTATAAGCGCGAAAAAGCTACAAAACTTTTTCTTTTTTCAAGTCTTTATTCATTTTCAATTTGGAAAACATGTCAAAAACTTCTTTTGATTTCTCGCTATTTCACATATTTTTTTCGTGTTTATTATCAAATTACAATATGAAATGGGGTGTTAAAGAAAATAGGATTGCAGCCTTACACAGAGTGGGTATGGAGCCGTCGGTCATATTCAAGACACTTCAGAAGCTTGGTATCAGCTGTATGTTCGTATATATCGTACTATCGACAGATATACTAACACTTTTTCTGTCGATGACCATAAAAGATTGGGACGGCCGCGTGCTGTTAGAACTACAAAGGCTGTTAATGTTGTTAAAGCCAGAATTCGCCGAAACCCCATAAGGAAATAAAAATCTTATGAGAAATGAAGATTCCGGGTAGGACTCTGTCGCGTATATTAAAACAAAACCTGAAGCTCGGTGCTATTGTGGACATGCCCTAAATCAATCCCTACAGATAAAGAGAGTGACTCGATCAAAACGCCTTCTGTCCCGATACGACGGTGAAAGACACAGAAATATCCTCGTTACTGAAAAAAACATTTCCACGATTGAAGAACACTACAACAAGCAAAATGACAAAATGTACGCTTTGTCATTGAACGCTTTGTCACCTCAACCCTATATGAACCAAAAAGAATTTTGAAAATCGGTTTACAATTGGCGAAGATATCACGTAACATACATACAAAAAAAGACATCAAAATTGAAAACCTCCTAATTTTTGGAAATTGGTTAAAAAAACCATGTATTTTCTGCCTGTTTCGTTCCATACTAGGCATTGGTTTAAATGCAATTACGAAACTATATCAGTTTAGTAATTGAAAAAGAAATTTCAATTTTTTTTTTTATTTTAATGATTAAAGAGTTCTGATGAAAAAAATATGGATTATTGCTAAAAAAACCGTTCAAACTCAAACTAAGGGAAAAAAATGAAAAATTGCCCGTTATCTTGATTTTCAGCAAAAACGATAATTTTAAACATTCCGGACACTAAGAAAAATAAATCGCAGCACCTTGAAACTTTCAGGGTTTTTTCAGAACACATTGAGGTTGAAAAGCTATAGAAAAGATTTTTCGTATCTGCATTATTTGCAAAATTATTGCAAGTAATCCAAATATCCTTAAATTTACAGTTTTTTACCTTTTCTTCGGGCAACATTTTTGGTTTGTAAATTTTTTTATCGTAATCCAATTTAAGCACCTTGTAGAGAATGTTTTGCAGTTTACAAAACCTTACTATAATTTTCTGTACGACCATTATTGCCCGAGTAATCGATTGTGCAAGTCAAAATGACTTTTTCCGCTTTGATTGACGATAACTCAGTTACAAATCATTGTACAGAGCTCATGAGGAGGTCAAGTTATAGGGAATTAAATTCTCTAAAAGATATTTACTGTGCCATTACAATAAAAAATTTATTACGGCTTTTACACCATTTTCAAGACGAGAAAAATTTTGAATTTTTTTTAACATTGATTGATCTGACTAGTACTCATAAATCGCCAACGAGAAAAAAATTTTAAGCTTGGATTCAAGAACTAGAAACTTTAAGCTAAAATTTCCTTTTTTAATGAGCTCTATACGACCATTTTCTTCGAAGTTACAGCCTGTTGAAAATCACCTAAAAATTTGGAACTTTTTTTTATATCCTTTAATTGTTGCGTTTAGTGTAGAATAAAGACCTTTATCAAAGCTAAAGGTGGCCATTTTGAAAAGAATTTTTTTTTTGCTGAGGCTTCAATAAATATGTATACGTAAGTTTAATTATGATTACCTTACTTCATAAAAAAATAAATGCATTTTCATTTGTAACAGAATTTATGGCTTTATTAGGTACCTTCCTTAATTTTATTAATAGTTTCGGATTTCCGGCATTATTATAAAATTTTCAAAAAATAATAAATAAACAATCACAATAAATAATAATAATGAATGAAATAATAGTAAACGATAAATAAAATAATAATAAATAATGAATTGGCTTTCTCTGCGATTTTACTATTAGTGATTTACTTTTTCACACATATGTATCAGTAATGGAGGTGCATACTCAAAAATATTTAATATTTAAACTAATATAAAGTAACTAACATTGTATAATTCTTAATAAATATAAGAGAAAAAAATATTGAAAAAAGACATTACTAATTTATTAATTACTATAAAAATATATGGAAAGGATCAAAACCGTTTACACCGACTCAACCGCTGTCCGTAGTTTAGTTCACGAAAGATCACATGGCGGCGCCACCGCCGCGCGTCAAATACCTATTGTCGAGCGGCGCGATATCACCTACGGGGCCTTAACTTATTGTGAGTGGCTAAGCCCCAATTACATATCTATACATACATATAATAAAATTGTAAACGAGCCGTGTCTGTTATGGCTCGAGTACACGTTGGCCCAACGCATTCGCCCAGCGCGTTCGGCCAACGTGTACTGGGCCGTTTTGTCTGTATTTGTTAGTATTTGGCGTTTGCGGCCAACACTGGCCGACGACCCGATTAGTGTCGGTTTTCCGTGCACACATCAAAGAAAATTGGCGCAAGCTGCAAACAGCGATCACACGTTGGCCCAGTGTTCAGTTGATCTTCATAGTTTACGCGTCGAAGTAGATTGAAGTGTTTCACGAACATGGCGTCATGGACTAATGAGGAAATATTTAGGTTCATTGAGTATTACCAGAATGAATCCGTTATATGGAACCCCAAACACGAGCATCATAAAAATAAAAACAGAGTAAGTAACTTGCCTAACTACATTAAATAATACATATTTAGTTGACATTTCATAGTAATGATAATAATTATTATAAATTACCCTGAGTATATGTTACTAAGGGATAATGACCGAGGACGGGGACGGGGACATTGAACTAAATGGCATTAAAATCATTTCGTTGTTCTTTTTATAATCAAATTCTATAATTAACTAAATTAATACAATATGGCGGCATTATCTTATTGACGCGGACGAAGTAGGCGCGGGTCTGCTATTCTGTAAATATACCTATAATTCTTTTTTTAATTTCAGGTTAATGATGCTTGGAGAAGAATAGCAGATAGTATGAATATTCCAATAACTGATTTAAAAAAAAAAAAAGAGTCATTAATGACTACATACAGAATACATCGCAAGAAGAAAATCCAGTCCATTAAATCCGGGATGGGTGAAGATGAGTATTATAATCCTATTTGGCCGTTCTACGAGCCTATGGACTACTTTTTGAATGATGTGTATGAATGTTCCAGCCTAATTAACACAGAGGGTAACAGTGTAAGTAAAACAACGTATTTATTATGACAAATTTTAATTATTTTCTATTCTATTTCTACAAAAATAATTCATAAAACCCAATCGTATCTGGGTTGCTGTTTGCGTAGGTCTACGTGGAATGTTTTGTAATGGCAACAAAGCACTATCTCTATTTTCGTTTCTCCATGAACCTGGTCGTACTAGCTCCTCGTTAATGAAAGTATCAAATGAACCTGGGGGAGTATAAATATTCCGAGATGAACTACTGTATCTCAAAAAGTTATGTAAAAGTAGACAAGACATTGAAATAATAGAGGCTCGTAAAGGTGTTTCCAGAACTATAGCTTTTTTAAAAATTCGAAACCTGTTGGATAGGATGCCGAAAGTATTTTCTACTTTTACACGAGAACTAGACAATTGCTGATTAAATATTCTTTCCGGGGATCCTAGGGCGTGGTGGCCTGGAAAAGGTTTCATTACGTGGCTACTGAGCGCAAATGCTCCATCTCCTAAAAATACGAACGGAATATTATTATCGCTACCCGGAAGTGGGCTAGGTGGTGGTAAATTAATACTACCAGAAGATAGTTTTTGATATAAAACACTTTGATTAAATACGCCCCCATCACTTATCCGACCTTTACATCCTACATCGGCAAACATAAAACAATAATTACTATCCACTAGAGCTAGTAGAACAATGCTGAAGCTGCCTTTATAGTTAATATAGTCAGACGCACTCTTTGCCGGTGATTGTATAGTTAAGTGTTTGCCATCTATAGCGCCAAGGCAATGGGGGAAGGTAAATCCTTCTGACTTGTAAACCCATTCTTCTGGAGTTTCAGGCATCTGAAAAAAAAAGTTTTTAACCAGTTAAATTTTTTATAGGCATCATCGACACGTCCTGTAGAAGAGGCACTAGCTGAACAAGACGATAGTGAAGGAAAAAACTCCGTAGCTGAGAGTAACTGTAATTCAGCAACAATTCCAGCTATAAGGAGACGTTGCAAAAATCCACCAGAATTAGCAGAGGCTGGCAGGGAGATGTCAAATGCTTTTAACGCTTTAAATCAAGTTCTCTCTAAAGATTCTTCTAAACGAGAAGATGATCCATGCGAATTATATGGTAAACTTCTTGCAACAAAACTGAGGCAATATACTGAGATTGAAAGAGAAGAAATCATGTTAGATATAGATAACATGTTGTTAAACAGACGTCGAAAGGCACAAATAATTCGTTCAAATTCATACGTCATTCGTCGACCCTCTTCTCAAAGTTCATACCGATCTGAATGGTCATGCTCGCCTCCTCCGCCTCCTTCGCCTCAAAACAGACCATCTTCAGTACATACACCACCTTCTACATATGTTCCGAATCAACTACTACCTCGACGAGTTAAAATAATTTCCAATGAAGTTTTAGCCCCAGTACAAATACAGACGTCACAATCTTCACCCAACACAACCCAGCCACCTTCACAAGAACAGCTAGAATCTCCTGTTATAATTAGTATACCAGAAGTATCTCAACATATTATGACTGATCACAATTACACGTACGAAGGGTACAATTCTTCAGAAACTCACTCAACTCCATTACAAAATATTCTTTATCGAGCATATACAGATGAATAAAAATTTTTTTTTAATGTTAAGATCGACAGACAGGCTGACGGTCCACTTGCCTATAACACAAGCAACGCCATAAGTGCTACAAGTGCGCTGCCGACCATAGAAGGATTGAGGATAAAGGATAGGGGAAATAGGCTCTGGCATTCCTTACTCACTCACCGAAACACAACAGCACGTATATGCTGTTATTTCACGGTGGTATTCTGTAAGGTGGTGGTTACTGCCGCCAGACGAGCTGTCTAAATGACTGCATCACGCAGTGCCCTACCACTACTTTGAAACTTCTTTGAGTCAAATATATTTGTCAACCCAAATAGACTAAGTAATATCTTGAAATAAATAATTGATTTAAAATAAAACTTTTATTTACATACCTTAATCATATCTTTTAACACTTCATTGAGTGCTAAACAGACTTCAATCACTATGCGTGAGATGAATGGGCTTGATATTTTAAACAGATAGTGCAGACTTCTGTAACTGTCCCCGGTAGCTAGGAATCTCAGTGTCACTGCAAGCCGTATTTTTACTGGTATAGCTTCCCTCCAGCCTGTGTCCTGTTTAGAAACGATCGGGGAAATTTTTTGTACGAGGTATTCAAAGTCAGTAAGTGACAATCGAACGAAGTTTTCAAACTCTCCGGATGGCTCTGCTAAAAGCTCGACAAGTTGGTTGTTCATGGTCTCCCTAAAAAAAAGATTAATATATAGATTGGTAATTAGTATACCTACTACATATCGCAGAGTACTCTAGGAGTACACACATTCAAAATAGGATACTAACAATTTAAACAAAATTATATTTACCTAGTTCTGTTTCGATGAATACTTAGCATCCACCATCTTCTTTTGCGCCATCTTTTTTTAATCACTCTTCTCTGGTGCACATGTAAATAAAATTTGAAAGCGCTGTACAAGTATATTGCAGCGGCCGCGATCGCCCTAACGTCCATCTTCATCAAGCGACCAACGCAGAATGACACACCCAACGTGTGAACAGCGCCACGAAAATCTGCCGAACGCGCTCGGCGAATGCGTTGGGCCAACGTGTACTGGAGCCGTTAAAAAAAAAGAAAATTTGTACCTACTTATATTAACAATGTCAAAAAAATATTCCTAGAATTTTTATCTGTTTGTACGTTTGTGCACGCTATACTCTGAAACGGCTTAACCGATTTGAATGGAGTATTCACTGATGTATTATAGCAAGCTGCTCGTAACATTTAGTGTTTGTTTCATTGGAATCGGTTTACAAACAAAAAAGTTTGGCGCTATACCGAGTATTATTTCCACATTTATTTACTTAAGCAATTTATTAAAATTTTATAGTATAAAACTATACCTATATATTTTCTTTCGTGACTTATAATAACATAAATTACGTCATCATTGTGCAACAGTAACTTCTTGTTTTTATTAGATAAATAAAATTTATCTGACAATCTGATCTGATCTCTTATTCCTCCAGTCACCAGTGCATAAATAAAATTGTTTTCCATGTATTTTTTTTTGTTTTTTTTTTCTTGTCAAAAACTCAATATCGTCATTGTCTCAAGCTTTCCTCTACCTACTGTTTTATTGTAGCCTTCTTCAACTTAGCCCTCTATTCTCTATTCTGTAGGTACCCTGAACGATTTTTTTCATTAAAGATGGGTAAGCTCTTAGCCAGCATCTAACCATATAGGAAAGAAGAGGCCGACGATGGAGCGAGCTCACCCAGAAGAACCCAGACCTTATTCACTCGAACGTAGAAACGTCAGCAGGGAGTTCCAATCCTTAGCAGAGCGCATTATAAAACATGTTTTAAAGCGCTTGGTTCGAATTAGAGGGATTTCGACAAGGCGAGGATGGTAACTAGCCGTACGTCTGCTTTTCCGATAGAATAAAGGGGAATGGTCTCATGCAACTCCACACACAGACAGGCAATTTTGCGTCTATGTGCGAAGTTCTGCAGCTTACCGTCGCTAATAAACCTCCTAGCTCTGCGATCCACTGAATCGAGCACGGAAAGTTGGTATTTTGCTTAGGCACCCCAAAGGTGAAAGCGATACTCCATGCAAGATCGGACTTGTGCCTTGTACACAAAGAGCTCTCGCTTCACCTTATTTAGGATGGATGCCCACCCTGTGGCCGCTGTTTGATCTTTGGACTCGATAGAAGTATCGAAGTTCAGCTTTTTTAATGTTAAGGTCGTTAGACAGTTTGACGGTTCACTTGGTGGTAGCTGGGTACCGTCGCCTACAACACAAGCTACGCCTCAGGTGTTGCAAGTGCGCTGCCGACCATAGGATTAAGGAGAGGGGATTAAGAAGTGGCAGACAAACGGGCTCTGGCACACTTTACTCACTAATGGAAACACAATAACACACAGTCATGTTGTTATTTCACGGTTGTCTTCTGTAAGACGGTTGTTACGTTGTTACTGCTAAGAAACACAGTGTGCCCTATCACTAATAAACTTCTTGATATCACCAGTCCAATTCATTCGGGGTCATTGAGGTGTCAAAAAAGTATGAAACCAAAATCCAGCTATTTCTATTGAGAATTTTATTATACATACTAATTTATTATTTATACTAGATATTGAGACGACATTGAGACAATGTCTATTGTATTTATTTTATTTACCTTATCTGCTTATGCGAGCAATGTACTATAAGATAAAATAGGATAGAATCACATCAAAAATAAAGATAAAATTATTATTATGTGACCTAGTTGGTTTTGTTACTATGTAAATATGTTGTTGTAAAAAATAAAAGTATCGATAGAGATGTTTTTAAACTAAGAGTATTTGGATTTTCGAAAGGCGAAAATGTGCAATCTTTTTTGCTATTTCTTTTTTATGCCGTTACCATAGAAAACAACAGAAGACAGAAGATTGCACCAAAGATGTTGTATTAGTCTGTGATTGCACGATATACTGAGCCAGTAAAGGTATATTTTTTAAAGCATTCTACCAACATGTAAAAATAAATCTCTATTTCACACACAGATAACCCCCTAAGCATGAACCTAGAAAAAACAATGTCTACAGGATTTTAATTATTCATACCATTTAAAGCATTCGTTACAATACAAATTGTTTTAATTTATTATAATTTTAAATTATTTTTGTAATAACTGATATGTTTTAATGTAATAAATAAATGAATTTATATGTTTTACTATAAAATTCTATAAAGTCATAACAATAGCAGTCTAATAACCAAGGTTTAGGATAATTCACCGTCGCCGATTCATCGCCGTCATTTCATCGTCGGCCGATTCAACGTCGACCATTTTATCGCCGTTTGGTTAAAAAATCGGCATCAGGATCACTTAAAAAATCAACGTCACACACGTTTCCAGTACAATAAGTCTTTTGGATAAGTCAATAAGTCTGTCCTGGAAAATTAGGGGGAATGCCTTTGTTCAGCAGTGGACGTCCTGCGGATGAGATTATGAGGAATTTAGGTACCTAGTATTAATATAGGTAAGGGTTTTTGTAAGTTAGGAAAATTACAGGCTGAGTGATTTTTCTCTACATAAGATTGAATTTTGGTAAACGAATGTCATTAGTCACATTCGTTTGTAAATAAAAACCCACAAAGCAATATAAGTAAGAATTATTTGATAACGCTTGCATTTGGCACGCTTTAAGCTTTTGAAGGATGTCATTCGATTCGCTCTAATAAAACGTTTGTTTGATTAACTTGTAATTGTAAGTACTTACTTTATTACTAGATCGACGTATGATCCCATGTCATACGTTCAATGACACTAATCTTCGAAACCGCCCACGGCCCCGCTGATTTAAATTTTTTGCTTGAAACGTAAGAAATTAAGTAGGTAATTTATAAAGATACGCAGAAGAAGAAACCTTCAAATGGTGAATGTTTCAAATGGGTGCAGCGGTTCCTTTGATGGAAAAGAGGTACTTACCTAGTGTTGAAAGGATATGTAAGAAAACTTTGATCTTGAAAAGTATTTAAGACTACTTGTCTAACAACAAAAGGCTCATATGGGATAAGTATCTTCGCTTGGAAAAGTCTCTCAAGACTAAAATAGGAATACCCAGTTTATGTGTTATGAGGTATTAAAAGTCTTAATTTATAAATGCCATAGAAATTGGAACCAGGTGGCTGTGATGTATCTGTTCATCTGTTGTCTATGCCAACTAATGTATAATCAGTCAATTGATTGCCTTTGCTAGGCGTTTGTATCTTACTATTTTAGCTGAATAAAGTCACTTATGTATCAACAGTCTCTTGGTTGACATGGAAGTTATTGTTTTTAAATAATTTCATGGACTCAATTAAAGTCGTATTCTTCATCACTGAAGGTCGTGTCAGCTTTGAAATGCCTTGGTGACATCGAACTCTAGCTGTTTCAATTCTAGCTTTCCTCATAGCGGTCGTAACTGCGAAGCCTGTAAGGGCAACAACCTAGTCTGTCCATCAGCTAGAAGATCAGTCCCGAGATCTTTTGCCATCCATTCTTCCAACCACTACCAGCCTATCAAGGCTTCCGGTTCCCTAGGGTCTATGTGAATAAAGTAATTGAGAGCTCTCTGATAGTAGGTGGCAGATAGTCTTTCCTGGATCCCGTAATTAATACCGACAGTGTATTAAAATAGCGGTTTCTATTTCTACGAGTAAAATCAACTTTTACCGCACAGGACAGGATATGTCGTATCTAACAATTTTACCACAGTTCATAGACTGTGATTTTACTATGTAGATAGGTATGAATCTCAAGTGTAGTCCCTTCCGGCTTTTCGCCTGGTTGGCCTTGAACTAGTTGATGATACGCCCGTTTCGAGATAACAATTCACGAATATTAATATAAACTCTACTCTATCGGACTCCATTTATATCTCATGTATTGTATTAACTCACTCGCAAAAACTACGCATAACCTGTTTCGCATGTGTGAAGCGACGTGTTGGTGTACTAATAAAGATAACGTCGATTGGTGTATAGTGTATATATATATACACACACGACTAGCGTTGTCAAAGATTCATTGTGAAATGTGAGTTCGCAGTAGTGACATTGGGTAAATGAGGCTAATTATTGGGAATTAGGACAAATAATGTTATAATATCTAAACATAGAGGAAATAAAATACCTATTATTTTATTTGAAAGGCGACAGGCAAACTAAAACAAGCGCCTAAGTAGGGGTTGTACTTACAACCCCTATTCAGACGCTTGTGTTAGCTTAGTGATGTGTTGTATGTTAGTTTGTGTTAACTAACACACAGCGACAACACCATAGAAATATAACAACACACTTGCTCTATCGACCTTGATAGGATAAATAGTAAGGAATAAGTAAGTGAATAAGTGCGCTGAAACGTGGTCTCTGACTACGGGCCTCCTAAAAAAACTCAGGAATGACGAAATCCGTAGACGAATGAAAGTAATCGACATAACCAGGCGAGTCAGTAAGTTGAAGCGGCAGTGGGCATGTCACATAGTGCAGAGAGCCGACAATCGCTCGCCATAGAATCGTTGCTCACAGAATCAACAAAAAGATGTTAACCTTATTTTAAGGTCATTGGTCTGGTTCCTAAATAAAATATATTTGGTTTGTCTATTGTACATCATTAAGCTACAATAACATTAAAGATATGACGGGGAAATAAACAGTATGTGGGGTGGGGTCCATTGAATCACTCTAATATCTTTACCAAAACAAATGTATTTTCATTAGATTTAATCATTTTCTGCACAACAATAGTATTCAATAAGATTGTCAAAAGTTGGTGAGCATAACAGAGACATTTTGAAATTTATTAACATCAGAACCTTTCAGACATAGAAAAAGAAATCTAAAGAAAACAAGAGAATTTTTACATTTAGAATAATCAAAATAGTTTTATTGCAATAATAAGCTTGTAGCATCATAATAAATAACGACGTGAATGAATGAATTGAATTGAAGGTATAATTTCACATATATAACGACAAGACAATCACATTTCATACTTAAAAGCATCTGTTTCAATCATAACAATTCTTTGATCGCTATTGTGTACAACTAGCTATATTATATAAAACAAGTTCAGACAAAACCCGTTTTCTTATAATAATTATTTAGTGAACTCTGTACATCGGCAGATTTAAAGGGGGGCACGTGCTTCCCCCCGACGCTAATTTTACAAAAAGCAGGATGATTAATATCCATCAAAATATTGCGCCAACAATAAACCCTAATGATATGGTCAGTAGAAAAATAACGAACATATAAATTTTTACTTAACCTTATTTTGATATATGTAAATTTCTTACTATTATTGTTGTGTACTTTCTCCTTGTGCCCTTCCCAGAAAGGCAATCCTAAATCCGCCCATGACCTGTAAAAGACTTATTAAAATCTGAAATCAGACATTTCTGCAGCTATTCTCGAGAACTTTCCTGATACTACATACTTCCTGATATGATAGTTAATATACAAACATGCTCTTTGAACAACTGTTTGTTTCGGGGCATCTGAAAAAGAAGGGGGGGATAGTTGGGATTTATCCCCCCCCCCCCCCGAAATCTGACTGAAAAAAAAAAACGATAGATGTCATTCATTCAGAAAGGAATAAAAAAGTGAGTTACTCAAACCTATTGTCATTACATTGAGAGAACTATCCTGCACAAACAGAACTGTTGCCCAAACTGCGTCTACATTCATAGCTGCGATGGAAAAAAGTAGTTTCTTGATTTCTCTAAAAACCTGTGAAAGATTTTTCACAAAAATTAGAGTAAAGTACAGTGATTACAGCGATTTTTACACAGTTCACATGGTTGTTTCAATGTTTGTCCCCCCGAACCAAAAGTCTGGATACGTGCCTGATTGAAACGTAACAATCCTCCATAGACAAGCTGTTTCAAGGTAAATATTATATTTAAAAATTAGTCAAACGTTTGAATAATAGCAATAGAAAAGACCCAGATAATCTAATTATGACATCAAAATAAATGAACCGGTCAAAATACAAAAGCAATCAATGTTATAACAAAAAAATATATATAAGAAGTAAATTATTTACTTTTTGATGCGAAATTTGTCAAACGTCCCTGTGCAACACTGCGCTGCGTCGCTCGCTCCCTAAAGCGCTTCTTGCCAAAGATTAGAAGATGGCCGTCATATGCGTAGGTCCAAGAAATAAATAGCTTCCATGAAATTAGAGTTGTTGTAATCATGCGTTTCAATTGTAGGTCTACCCTAGGTACTTAACATTGTAACATTAACCAGTTATCCCTTCTGAATGCCTGTTTAATCTATGAATGTTTTGATCATCCAAGTGTGCAGTGTTTATAATACGGCTGTTCATGTGTGCGTTGTTCAGCCGGCAACCGTATTTATTTTAGGTACCGGCGTTTCGCCCGCTCAGTATTTCTAATCTCTTCGAACGTTTGAGTTGTGTTAGTGATTGTGGAAAGTTTTAAATCCGAATTAATAAAATGTCGGCATCACCTATTGCAAGGCAGGCGACGCAGAGCCAAGCTATTCCATCGAGGCGTGTGCTGATAACCGATCCGTCACAGATGCCGGACGTCTATTCGAGTACACCCGGAGGCACTCTGTATTCTACCACGCCTGGAGGTAATTTGATTGAGTATCGATGGATTGAGTATTAACCAGGTGCAGCCAGCTTAAACAGTTACCTAAGATGGGAGGATCTAAGGTTTATAAGAGGGCAAAACCATGTTTATAAACGACGCCATGTTCGAACTTCGAACTTATACCAAGAATATATTTGTCATAATTGTATTCTAATTTTGCAATAGGTATATTTATATACATATAATTTCGAAAGAAAGTATCATGCCTTGGTATGACCGACTACCGATATGAATAATAGGTATAGTAATCTCCGAACACATGGCAAAGCGGCACGCGAAAATTTTTAACCTAACGATACTACATACCTACGTAAACAAATAAATAAAATAGAAATGTTGTTTATTTGTCTGGGCTAAACTGAGAAACTGAAACCGATTTAACTTGACTCAGCGATAAAATCCAGACTAGGTTAAAACTTAGTCTGGATTTTATCGCTGAAATACCTACTCCAGGTACCTACTTTAAAATGTCATTTAAATAAAATTAAAAGCTTTAGTCGGCATTTTATAAATGACGGTTTAATAATACTTAATTGAAAAATGTAGGTTATGTAATATTGACAGTTTTCACAGAAAAAATATGTAGGTACCTATTGAGAAAACCACGACTTAATATTACGTAACAGAACTAAGCTAAGACAATATCTAAGTATACTTTACATTGATTTTACACCGAGCACTAATTTACATAATTATGTACTAAATATTTCATATAGCCCATTTAACAAATTTATAAACAAAACCGACGTACCACGTAGTAGTGTGCCTACCATGTTCTGCGCTTATAAATTGGACATTTCATCTGGCGGCAGTAACCACCGCAGAAGACCATCGTGAATAATCGTGAATTGTATTTCAGGGGTCTAGAACAATTCACCGCCGCCGATTCATCGCCGCCCTTTCACCGCTACCATTTCATCGCTGGCCATTTCATCGCCGGCCGTTTCATCGTCGAAAAAAAATCAATGTCACACACGTTTCCAGTTACAATAAGTCTTGTAACACATTTTGTAATAGACATTCTTTTTGCCAAAACCAATATTCTGTTTATTCCGAAATCATATTTATTAAAATTAATGTGATTTCAAATTAAGTATGTAATTAGCTAAAATAAAACTAAAATACATCACATTTTATAAAATAAATACTTCTTTCTGACGATAAACATCTGGTAATAACTCTTTTGCTTTCTATAATAGTATTCATGATAAACAATATACCACAAAGAACGGCGATGCAATGGCCGAAGATGAATCGGTCGGCGCTGAAATGGCTTGGGCTAAGATTCGGTGGCGATGAGTCGTCCCATCCTGGTATTTCAGTGTGTGAAGAAATGACGAGTCCATTCTCTATCCTTTATCCTATTCAAGGTTTGCAGCGCATTTCCATCTACCCTGGCATTGCTTGTGTTATGTTGGCGACTAGACGATAGTAGTAGTAGCCACCTAATGTCAGGTGTACCGTCAGACTTATAAACAAATAAAAAGTACTTCCACTTAGATAGATTTTCGAGTCAATAATAGCTTGAAAGCTTTTAACAGCTTTATCCTATAAGTTTATTAATCTTTGTTTGGATCCGGTTAGTTTCAATTTAGTCAATAAAAGCAGTGCAGTGCCACAGGACTATACTTGATGAAGTAGGTATAATATATATTATGTAGATGTTACACCGACCTTTATCGACTATATTAAAACTGCTTCTGAGCTAATAATAATCGGTTTCAGTTATAAACATTCGTTAATTTAGATTTTATTTACGATTCGAATTCAACATTGAACTTTGTAGGTGATGTGGGCGTTTAGTTCTGGGCCAGCCATGGCTGTTGACTTGTTTTTTATTTATTTATTTATTTATGTTAAGGTCGATAGACAGGCTGACGGTCCACTTGATGTTAGGTGGCTATCGTCGCCCATAACACAAGCAACGCCACATTGGAAGAGCAATGGGCTCTGGTATCGCCTACTCATTCCCCGAAACACAAATAGCATAGGTACATGGCGTGATTTCACGGTGATCTTCTGTAAGGGGGCGGTTACTGCCGCCAGGTGGGATACTCAAATGACTGCCAAACGCAATGTGCCGTGCGCGCCATACTTTCCAAATCGAGACCACATACAACTTAGAAAATATATTTCCAAAGTTGACCTGGGTATCGGACTCGGGACCGCTGAGACAAGTACCTACCCTAACCACTCATCCAATTGGACGTGTGTATAATTATGTAAATTATTTTAAAGACTTATTAAATAATTCTATAAATACACAAGACCTCAAGCTTTAATCGGTATTGAAACTCTTTCAATACAACTTTAAATGTGTGTGTTTTTTTCTATATAAATCCTAATGTAAATGCCAAAAGTGAGATTGTTTGTTACGATTTTACGCTTTAACAATTTTGATCGTGAAATTTTGCATACAAAAACGGAACAAGTGCGAGTTGAACTTGCGTGAAGAGGGTTCTGTACGGTGATTGATACATATCCGCACAATATTGAGTGATTTACCATGTTACCTTAATATCATGGACTTCGTATAGGTTATCCTATAATCTATAAGTAGAAAACTAATTTCTGTATTTTTTTTTTCAAAATTTTAGGTTCAGTAGTTTCGGAGATAAGGGGGAGGGGGGGAATGGTCGGACAGACGGACACACGAGTAGGATCACACGAATAGGATCACACGAATAGGATCACAATAGGATCATAAGGGTTCCGTTTTTTTATTTGTACGTACGGAATCCTAAAAAGGATATCAGGGGTACAAAAATGACATAGGATAATTTGTCCACAAAAAAGTACTGTTCCTGAGGGACTTGGACGAAATCACGGGCAAAAGTTAGTTGTGATACTAGCAACCCGCCCCGGCTTTGCACTTATCAATACACAAACCAATCTTTTGTCGCTTTCCTTAGTGAAAACCGTGTATCAAAATCCGTTGGATGGTTTAGTAGAAGTTAGCAGAGAAAGAGAACTTTAAAGTGCGCGCAAGAACGCAAGACATTATGTAAGGTACGGTCTTTACCCATCTACTAGGTATAACATTTATACTCTTCTCCAATTTATTTTAAATGTAGATAGGCAGCGCACAGCTGGTGTTGCTTGTGTTAGTAGACGTTAGCCACCCACTATCAAGTGCCATCAGCCTGCCCGCCATCCCTAATAATATAAAAAAAAGATAAAATCTAGATGTTTTGCAATAAAACACACTACTTTTTGAAGCTTAGCAAAAATAACGCTAGCTAATGCTAAATTAATTTCATCATTTAAAAACTGTCTATTAGCAAAATAGAAGTTATTGAATGCAAAATTAATCGCGGCAAATTACGTCAGGATTTACAATAAATAGGTACAATCACACAGAAGCCGCCAGCGACTATTTTGTAATTACATAAACGTGTATGCAAAATATCACGTTATCGTGTATACAAAATGGTCGTTCAGTTCCTTCGATCAACAATTCGAAGTTCAGTTCTTAAGCGTGAACGCCTTGTGAAAGCTTATTTTCGCATTAATAATATTACCTAGTTAAGGTTAATATATTTTTCATGAAGTATGAATCATACTAGGTACCCCTAGATATTTATAAATAAATTATTATAATTATGTGTCGTAAAAATCATATATGTAAATAAAAATTAGACGAAGTCTATAAACGAATAAAAATTTTGATTTCACTATGGATAAGGCAGATGATAAGATACCTTCATTATAAAATTGATTGTATTCTCTTATAGTACAAGACAGTGTAGATATAGGTACTCGTAGCTGATACAATATGTACAATTGTACATTGCGTTATCTGTATTTTTTAGCATAGAGGCATTAAATTTTGCTGTGTCGAGTGAGCGATTACGTAATTCAATTTGAAGTTGAGCATTCGCTGCTATAATTTATTCGTCTCCATTCACACATGCAATCACACACACACACACACACACACACATACACACGCACGCACACAAACACAACACTCGCACACAGACTTTGTGATTTATTACGTTAGCTACACTATCATGTATACAAAAAGATAAAAAATATCTTCACATTTGTATAGGTATTTGCATAGATAAAATACTACTTAACCAGTATAGA
Organism: Bembecia ichneumoniformis; assembly: GCA_910589475.2. Classification (NCBI taxonomy): domain Eukaryota; kingdom Metazoa; phylum Arthropoda; class Insecta; order Lepidoptera; family Sesiidae; genus Bembecia; species Bembecia ichneumoniformis. Next base: position 13,827,822 of record OU342536.1, on the reverse strand, counting down.
TGGTCAACTTCCATATAACGATCTGAAGCCAATTTCATATTGGGATTTCCACTCCCTAGATGTCACTAAGAGTCTCGAATTTAACATTAATGTGTATTTTGTTAAAAATTATAACCAACAAATTCAATCACGCAGTTATAGTTCCTTATTATCGTGGTAATAACTAGAGGGCGACGTTGCTGAGAGGTACTTTTATCATTAATCTGTGACTTTTATGTATGATATTATTGCCCTATTTTTTAGAACAGAACCTATACCGTTCATACGGCCCTTTTATCCTTGTTCGTGCCCACTTTTTTTATATTTTAAATAAATTTTAGTAGTGCCATCTCTTGTACATGAGAATTGACTGAATGGTCGACTGCAGCGACTCTAGCGGATTTTTAATGACAACAAATAAGCGACAAACTACACAAGCGGCATCTAGAAATAAGCGAAATTGGATAGGGTACGGATTCAATGTACGTGAGTGACCATCTATACTGGTTAAGTAGTATTTTATCTATGGTATTTGTTACCTTGGTTTACAACTGATCCAATTAATATTTTGAATCGAAATGAATATAGGTAATAAGACAAATTTCAAGTTTTTGGACAATTATTCTGCACTTCAGCTTTATTGTATTAGTAAAAGTATAGATTATGGATATAAGTGTAGATTATAGATATAAATAATGGATACCTACTTAAAACGCATATAAAAAAGATTATTTTACTGCTACTTTTTATAAGTGATTTTTTAAGGTCTTTAAGTGATATTTTTTGTCTCAAAGCTTTTCATAATAAATCAATTCACTTTTCTTTGTTATCGTTACTTTTGATCTTATAAAAAAATAATCGTCTTCTTACAAGAATTTTCTTTGTTTCTTTACTTTCTTTTTTATTTTTGGCTCCATCAGATCTCCGATGATTTTCCCAGTGACAGTTATGAAAATAGCAATATAAATCAAAAGTAGCAGATCAGATTCAAAGACTTTTTTTATTTCCATAAATCAGTAAAGTCCAAAAATATTGCACAAATGATTATTTACTAGCTGAGCCTGCAACTTCGTACGCGTGGTATACATATTCGGTAAAACGGGTAACTTTTTTGTTTGTTAACCGATTGGAATGCAACTAACTCTGAATGTTACGGGAAGCTTGGTAAAACCGTTTCTGAGATTAGCTTCAAACGGATCCAATTAGGTTTCATTGTTTTATTAACTGAGCCCTCAACTTCGTACGCGTGGTAATTCGGTAAGCGCGTAACTTTTTTTTTTGTAAACCGATTGAAATGAAACAAACACTAAATGTTGCGCGAAGCTTGCTACAATACATCAGTGAAAGTCCCATTCAAATCGATTAAGCCGTTTCTGAGATTAGCGTGCACAAACGCACAAACAGACAAAAATTCTTTTTTATTTTATTTCGGTAAACATAAGTAGGTACAAGGTGTATAAATTGTTTTTTTTTTTTTCTAAATATTTAATCGTTTACGATTTTATTATATTATATGTATAGATTACCAACAAAGGTCAAAGATTGTAATGTCAATGTGACACTAACTTTTAGCAATAAGGTAGAAATGTTTTTATTCCCAATAATAAAACAATGCGCATAACATAACATAAAATAACATATGCGCGTGCGTGGCTTTATTATTTATATTCGCTGTAAGTGGAAATATGATCGGGCTATACAATATGCCATATAAAAGTATTTTAAATTTTATTAAATCATCTGATCTCAGTAATACGAAACATGTGTCGCTTCCATGGTTGGTTACTTGAGCATCCAGTCGAACCTTTTATCACTTTTCCCTGTCATTTTTATCATTTTTCCGTTGTTATATCTAACAGTGACATACCCACGAAAACAAAACTAGTTTATCTAGATATATAATATGTGTAATATATATTTTTCTTTTGTTCTTTGATAGTAAGTGACTATCATGGCACAAGCAAAGAAATTTAATAGGGCGTTTCATTACGACATTTTGTCAAGTTACAAATAAAAAAGTTTCATCACTGATATATAAAATTTAATTACCATGACGCATCTAGTTTTATCACAATATGTAAAAATTTCATCAAATATAAGTACATTTAGTTGGCTACATCTATTGTTGTAAATAATCATCAGAAAATAATAGCTATGGAATCTAGGCAGCTCAAATGTAGGAAAAGAGGCGCGTCAGCCTAGCCGACGATACCTAGCTCGTAGCGATTTTCGCTTCAATTTGCAGCGCCTTTTTGTAGCCTTTTACATGAACTATCAATTTATTTTTGACGCTTGACGCTGACGCTTGCAGCGCAAAGCGAATTCGCTTCGAGCATTGGTTTCTTGGGCCAGGCCATCTTGAAGTTTTTATTCAAAAAAATTGAATTCGCCTGCGTTGAAAAATGAGAAAATATATACTTAAGTAATATAAGTAACGCAGGCGTCTGTATCAAGCAAGAGAGTCCCGTCGTCGTCAGGTCGCGTTGGTGAGAGACCGCTTGAATTTATTTTCTCGCGCGTAGTTTTTATTTTACGATAACTCCTAAGATATTTATTTAAATTGTATGGGCTATTATAATGTTTATGAACTGCTTAAGGCTTAAGGTAACTAACGTATTTAATTTGATAATGATTAATACTGTATCCGTCTAAATAGCTTTTTAAATATCCCATTATATGTGATCACTTTTTTAGAAGTTAGAATGGGTATTATATAGTAAGCTATCCTTAAAAAATAGACATATGCCATAGCATAGCGGACTTTTTTGTAGACCTATAAAAGAGACAATCCGACCATACATTGTTTTGTTATATTCTTAAACGCATTGGCGGATACAGGGGGGGGGGGGGCATAGGGGCCATGGCCCCCCCAAAAGTCCCAGGAATTCCATATTTTTTGACTTAACTTTTCAATTCAATTCAAGTACAATTCAATTCATATATGAACTGAATATAGAATAATATAATCCATATCAATCAAAGTTATCGAAAGTTTCATAATTCATGTCAGACATTTGAGAGAGTTCAAATACGCGATTACGCGGGTTAAAAGTATTTGCAATACAACCATAATGCATCTCAACTAGTAAAAAAAATACACAAAAAAATTACTTGTGATATTAACCTAACTCCGAACTTTGTCAGAATGCCCCCCCCCCCCCAAAATGAAATCCTGGATCCGCCCCTGCTTAAACGGATTAGGCAGCGTTTTCTATGAAAGCTCCCAGATGGCTTGACAACTTCAACAATCATCGTCATATTTCAACCAATTTACACAAAACCTTAACCAATTATACACCTAAACCTTCCTCAGGAATCTGTTGATAGATGAAAACCGCATGAAAATCCGTTCAGTAGTTTTTAAGATTATCGCGAACATATAGACAAACAGACGCGGCCGGTGATTTTGTTTTATAATATGTTAGGACTAGTGGTAAAGTTAAAACCAAATCAACAATAAGTTTTAAAAATTACAATTTGAAACTATACTTATTCAAATGCTAAACATAAATTAATTCTTAAACTACTCCATCAAAACTTATAAATTATCATTATACATAGTAATGCTTCACCACAGAGTGAGATGAGTGCCCAAACTTTGAGATTTAATAAGAAATAGTGCGCTAGACCCTTCAGACCCAAAAATTTAATGTAATTTTCTTTCTATTAAAATTTGCCTTTTAATTTTTTCCAGGCACAAGGATTGTCTACGAGAGATCTTTCATGATGTCCCTTCGTCAGTCTCCCATATCGCAGACTCCACCGAAGTGCCCATTACCAGCCAATATCCTCAGGAATCCTGGTTCAGTACCACCTGGTCAGATATTAAAGCCGACACAAAAACCAAGATCCAACTCGATCTCATTCGACGAATCGCAGGAAACATTCTGTATGGATCTCTAGGATAGCTTGGAATCTTTAGTGGGTGGTGAACTAAGTATTGGCGTCGATTTGTGGAGTTTACTGTGGTGTGGGCCAAAAGAAAATTACCTATCCAGTGATTATTTAAAAAAGAAAACACAGTTTGTAGTACTGGCAGCCAAAATCGTGGATTTCAAGAAATCGGTTTTACATAGATTAAAATGTAGCCATGACAATTTTGTACCTTGAAGCCTTGAAGCTATTCCTATGGTGAAAGTTACAATAAATATATTCTTACTAATATTATAAAGAGAGAGTGTATTTTGTAAGTTGTTTAAACGTGGTGAGTAATCTCTATAACCACAACACCTATTGAAAATTCTTTAATATATTAAAAGCATATAATTCCAGATAAACACAGGCTAAGTAGGTATGTATTATGTATGTATGTATTATATCAAATCTTCCAATTACACACGAGCGAAGCCAGGGCATTTTACAAGTATAAATAAGGCTGGTCTAGTAAGTATAAAAAAGATAGAGCATTTGACAAATAAAGTTTTATTCAGATTTTTTTTAACAAAATGAAAAATTGATCATTAAATCTATTTGGTAGGTATAGTCTCTGAGATTGTAACTTTTGATATAGGCAAGTTTTGTCGGCAACCAATCTCTTTTTAGGTTTTGAAGATATATGAATAATGAATGAAATCAAATTCATTGGTATCAATTAAGACATTACTCATTATGTTTTCATAATAATTTCTTTTAAGTCCACCCTCGCATTCTCTATGCATTCATTACCGGTGTAATTATTAAAGTTCATGATAACACAAGCAACGCCACAGGTGCTGTTAGTGCGCTGCCGACTACATCAGTAGGGTTAAGGATAAGGGATTGGGAAGTGTTAGGGAAACGTGCTCTGGTATCCCTTACTCACTCACCGAAACACAACAGGACATCTTCTGTTATTTCACGGTGGTATTCTATAAGGGGGTGGTTACTGCCGCCACACGGGCTGCCCAAATGTCTGCGAAACGCAGTGCGCCCTGCCACTACTTTCCAGATCCAGACCAGAGCCAACTTTGAAAATTTCATTTCCAAAGTCGATCGTGCAGGGAATCGAAGCTGGCAACCTTAGAACAGAACGTTAAGGCAAGCACCCTAACCACTCATCCAACGAGTAGACATAGTGCCTAGAGTGATGCCAATGATTTAAATCTCACCCTGGATAAGTATTTTTCAAGTCGATATTATTTTACCATTCGCTGTTGAAGATTTATTAATTTAAGTTATAGTATTTAAAAGTGACTGAAATGTTGCGATGCGTTTAAAACGCTTTCCTTTGTCACCTTTCGTGAGTAAAAATAATAAATGGAATCATATTCTATCGTTAAAATACGTCAAATTATAACTGTCGCAGCTGAAGTAAGTCAGCTTTAAATATTGTTAGACTGAGGTAGTAACGACCATCGCTTTCCTTATCATGTCATATCATTTCCTTATCATTTCTACGCTACCGCCATCTGTTCTCGCTTACCTACAATAACCATTCAAGAGAACGGGAACAATTATTTTGCTTTATACATTAACTTAATACATTTGCAAACCAATTTTCGGCCGCCATTTTGTTAACATTTAAAGACGAATAAAACAACTGATATGTTGTAACTGATATTATCAGTTACAACAGGTAAATTAAGAATTAAACGTGGAAGGCAGAGTGAAGCCGGTAAAATAAAGCATAACCGTGTACCTACATGCACGGTTGCACACACACAAGTGCAACCCAACTACGCCTCGCCTTGTTAAAATTGTTGAAAAGTGTAAATAAATGCAATATTTTAATATTGCATAATGATAGGGTGTAGATAAAAAGCAGAATGGATTCACATTTCACACGTAAAAATTGAGGTTATAGCTTGGAACACGAAACCTCAACACACGGACGCATTTTTATAAAACCGGCTTCACTATGTTGTTCGCAAAATTCTGTTTACTTTTTATTTGGTCTGAGACCAACATTTGTTACTCAAAGAATTAAAAAAACAGAAGAATAAAGTAAGAAATGTTTTCAAATTGTTTTATTATAAAATTAACTTGGTTACACAAGCGACTGAATGGTGACAAAGGAATTATTTTTATATATTAAGATTTATCTTGTAAATAGACAACTATAGATGTGGACGCGTCAAACGCACACTTCTTTATTTTGGTGCTGTGTACGAATTCTGTTTAGTATTTTTGTCTATGCAAAGTGCCATTGTTAAGATGTTAATTATTTTACACAAATTGATAAAATTTATTGTAAACAATATTTAATGCTACGAAATCTCGAACTGATATTTGTTGTTATTGGGCACATGTCTGATAAAACTATAAAATAATTTAGATTATTCATTGTAATAATTGTAATCATAGAAGTCGGTTTATCACTTTGATAAAAGTACACCTAGAAACAGAAGGGTCTCTTTTATTATATCCCTTTTATTAAAATGAACTTATCTGATCCAGAAAAATGTTAATTAACAAAAAAATTATCTATTGTCAATGTGGTCAATCATTGTGCGACTTTTTTGTATTCTACAATTTTAAAAAAATATTTCAGATTTTAAATTTTTATAAATCCCATATATTTTGTATAAAGAAACATGATTATATTCAAAGTAAGAGGTTTATAAAAAGAGAAATTATGTAAAATCAAAGCCTATTTTTTTCTTTAAGAAACATATCTCGAATATCCGTTTATTCACTAGGATTCATTACGATTGTGATGGCGATATTTACCCACAGCGCCATCTGCAGATGTTAACCTAAAAGCTCTTAGGACCTCTTTGTGTTTCAGACAGTGCCCAATCTGTTCATTGAAAATCTAAAACTGTGTTCATAATGTTGTCTACGAGTTAGTCTATCTTGTTATTTAAAAAATAGTGATAAGTTCCCTATATGGGCGACAGATGTCGCCGTTCGTTTAAATTAAATCGAAGCATTTATATTATTATAAAAAATAAGTACACAAATGAATGTTACTTTAAACGTCTCTCTGTTACTGTGCGAACACAGTGCGTCGGTTAAGTCAATTTCATCATAATTTTCATTGACTGACAAATAAATGAAAAGTTCGAATGATTTAGTGTTTGTTTCATTAAAATCCGTTGTGTGCGATGATTTACGGGGATTCCCGCGTACTTTGCCTCTCGGTGTACGCGGTACACCTAGTCCCTCGTATGCGTTATTCAATGCATTTGTAAGCAATCTGTTTATCCCACACTTCGCCTATTTTTGTCTTACGCGAAAAAAAGTCCCTCGTCGCTGCAGGCTCTTAAAATGGAAACGTACCTACGCCCAAACGTTCCATTCATCGAGTCTTTGTAAACATACAAGTGTGAAATGTAGATTTAATAAATAAATGTTTACCTATCCACCTTAGGAATTCCCCATGCTTCAATTTTAACAAAACAAGGGATCATTAATAGTGGTATTTTTGGACGCATTTTCACTTTACAAATATAGTTGCTGGAAAATGTTCGTCATTTTAATTTTAATAATGCGCTCATTTTAAAAGTGCTCATAGCAGATTTTGGTTTGACAACGACGATATGGAGCAATAAAGACTACATCAAAGATAAAGGATTGCTGACGAAGTCGCGGCAAAACCTAGTATACGCAAAAGCGTAAACCTGGAGTAATCAATAATATGAAGTAATGGCATGGCACACGTTCATTCATAGTACGTACTACTGGCGTAACAACCACCCCTTAGGAAGAACACCTTAAAGTAATAACGTGTGTTCTGTTTGTGTTTCTGAGTTTTGTGAGTAAGTAGGCGAAGTAAAGGAGATTAGGTACTTTAAAAAACGGGACAAGTGCGAGTTGAACTCGCGTGAAGAGGGTTCCGTACGATGTTACCACCATGTTATTTTAATATCATGGACTTCTTATTCTAAAATCTATAAGTAAAAAACTAATTTCTGTATTTTTTTTTTCAAAATTTTAGGTTCAGTAGTTTCGGAGATAAGGGGGGGGGCGCGGATGGTCGGACAGACGGACACACGAGTGATCCTATAAGGGTTCCATTTTTTTATTCGGACGTACGGAACCCTAAAAAAATAGACAATCTAATTAAAGCAGTATTCCAAAGAAAATAAAATCTACATTGCGGTACAATTTTTCGACCGCGGCATATCTTATTTTTACAAAAAAAAACCATCAAAATTTCACCACAAAGTTCATCGAACCTTGAACTTTTGCATTACTGCTTGCGTATTTATGGTCTGACAACTCAAATTACTCCCTACCGACTTTCAATAGGGAACAATATTGTATTAAATTTTCTCTCCCCCTTCGCACCCTCATGTCTGGCGTCATAAGTCTGGCACTAATAGCTTCTGATATTTATTTAGTCGTGTCTTCAATTCACGTCTTCTGACTTGTTTACAAAATATACAATAATTCAGATTGACATCTCTTTCTTACAATAATAACATAATATATACCAAACTAGTTTTTGCCAGCGATTTCGTCCGCGTCCTTCGGGAACAGTACTTCTTTTTGGATTAATAGTTGCTATAAATCCGTTTCTAGGGATAGGGAAATGGATTCTGACATCTCTTACTCACTCATCGAAACACAACAGCACAGATACTATTACTTCACAGTGGTCATCCTTTAAGGTGGTGGTTAGTGCCACCAGTCGGGCCATCCAAATAATTGCGAAACACTGTGTCCCGCCACTACTCGCCAGATCAAGACCAGAGCCAAATATGAAAAGTTTATTTCCAAAGTTGTCCCTGTCGGGAATTGAACCGGGAACTTCTAAGACAGAAGGCAAACACCTTAACCACTCGACCAAGGGGCTTGTCAGACTAGTTTAAGATACCCTTTGCCGCCTTTATTTTAGTGTCGCTAATAATAGATACCTTTTTTATATGAAAAGGTATAACGACCGACTTCTTGCCATGAATTATAAAAAAAAAAACTACAACAGCGCATGATGATTTTGTCTATGTTTTCTACGCTTTTAAATTATCTGAAACCATGTGATAATCTCTGACAATGTGTATACAACAGTTCAAAATGTTCAGTTGAGTAGTTAAGGTGACGCTGTACGAGCGTGGGAACTCAGTAATAGATGGTAATAGGTATTTGGGAGAATTTGTTGTCTCAACTTACTATAATGCGAATAACCGAAGAGAGAATGCGACGCAACACTTTCGCGCCACTTGATCAACTCGCGAAAATAATAAAACACACGCCTGCAATCCTAATATTTTAGAAAAACCTTTATAGATAGATGGTAGCTATTGACATCCTAATTTCAAATGGACATTATAGGAAGGATGTTTCCATGGAAAAATATTTTTGGATTTTAGCTAATAATTACATGAATTCAACCCGCGAAAATGTCACAAATTCTGTACATTTTAGAAATTAAGAGGCCTATGGTGATTTTGCAACGATTTCAGTCAATTTATTTTAGAGATATTTCATAAAATAAACAGAGTTGAGTACTTTGTAATATGTCATTAGAAAGATTATTTCAATAGTAATGGAATAAATGAGCCACATTTTTGTTTTATTTCTGTAATTTCGATTTATCCATCATGTTCTAACATCCGTTTCAGAAAATTTGATGTTCGGGGGCTCAATTTTTTTGCTGTTTTCAGTCGACATTGTAGTTTAAACTTAACGAAAAAAATACTGTGCATTTGCATAGAAGTCTTCTAAGGAATGAATGAAACAATTTTTTATTTTCGTACAAAATTTTCGAAAAATAAAATATTAAACGCAGTGCAATTTTCGAAAATATCCACCCAAAACTGATGACTTTTCTGAATAGGCTAAATGTTGTTTGCTAAAAATAAAAATACCACTGTAAACTTTACATCATCAACTACTTGTGTGCAAAAAATTAAATAAATAGATTTACAAAAAATACTAAAAAAAAAATTCGTAAAAACACGCAAATCTTGCAATATATTAGATGACACATTCCCTAGCCGGTCAGTCCGCGCCAAGCGCTTCTAGAGGGAGGACGTATCGCTTTTCGTTGTGCGCCCACGTGACCACATCGAGCGATCGAACGGCGAACCGGGCAAACAATATAGCGCAACCAAAATGTTTTGACAGTTTTCTTTTTATATTTTTTTGTTGTCTACTAAATATTGATGTAAACTATGTTTTTGTTTATAAAGTATAATTGCGATGTATATAGTATGTAATTTATATTTCAGATATTCGTTGTTTTTTCTTTATTACGAAGATAACCATATATCGAAGAAAAATAGAATAGAATTATAAGTAATCCAATATTTTATTGATCTAACAATGGCGCGTGAGAGAAAAAACAATGCCTTTGGCATTGTGAAATGAAAAAAAAATTCATGAATTCAGAAGGTTGATAGGTGCAAAAAAATATTTAATGGACATAATTTTTACTACCTTTAAGGATGATTTATATTACACCGGGCCGTGTCCCGTCCGGAGCCCGGTGAAGATGCTAGTATGCTTTTGTATGAACCAATTCATATTACACCGGGCCGTGTCCGTGCGCTCCAATCGCGAAATTTCAAAAAAATATTTCTTTTCACCGTGCGCTCGGAGACAGCTTCGCGAGGCCCGCTCGGGTATTAGTCTTTTTAGTGGTATCATTTAATGTATACTTAGTTTCTTTTTTAAATTGTTAAAATTATAAATAAATAAATTAATTAATTAACCCGAGGCTGACTGCCTCGAGGTATAATATTTTTTCAATAATATATGTATATTAATTTATTCCTGGTAGGTATAATATATTTCTGCTTAAATATTTTTTCAAAAAAGAATTTCAAAAATATCTCGGGAGCGGTGCGTCACAGACCCTGCGTGTTTGTGCTCATTTAAGAGGGCTTGGGGAGAGGAATTTTTCGGTGAAGACGAAATTTCGAAATTCGCATTTTTGGACTTTTTCAAAAATATCTCGGGAGCGGTGCGTCGCAGACACCCCGTGTTGGTACTCATTTAAGAGGTCTCGGGGTGAGGAATTTTTTGTTCACGATGAAATTTCGAAATTCATATTTTCGTTGAAAAACAAAAAAAAAACATCTGTTTAAAAACAAAAAAGTTACGCGTTGTTCCGAATACCACGCATACGAAGTCGCGGGCACAGCTAGTATAGTAATATTAATACAAAATAGTATAATAGTACTTGGAAATGAAAGGCATGGGCAAGGCCCGGTGGCGGCCCGTCGGCGGCACGGTGACAAATAGCAAACCCGGCCGTTGAGAAAAACACGGTGAGCGCCCGGCCCGGTGTAATATGTTTCATCCTTTACTTTTGGTCTGTCTGTCTGCAAACAAAACTGAATCAATTTCTCAGCCACTTCACGTAAGCCTAGCGATCTGAAACTTGGCCAACATAGACTAAGACTGCAGGTGGAACAAGAAAACAAATTATAACCGCGAAAAAGCTACAAAACTTTTTCTTTTTTCAAGTCTTATGTCAAAAACTTCTTTTGATTTCTCGCTATTTCACATATTTTTTTCGTGTTTATTATCAAATTACAATATGAAATGGGGTGTTAAAGAAAATAGGATTGCAGCCTTACACAGAGTGGGTATGGAGCCGTCGGTCATATTCAAGACACTTCAGAAGCTTGGTATCAGCTGTATGTTCGTATATATCGTACTATCGACAGATATACTAACACTTCTTCTGTCGATGACCATAAAAGATTGGGACGGCCGCGTGCTGTTAGAACTACAAAGGCTGTTAATGCTGTTAAAGCCAGAATTCGCCGAAACCCCATAAGGAAATAAAAATCTTATCGCGAGAAATGAAGATTCCGGGTAGGACTCTGTCGCGTATATTAAAACAAAACCTGAAGCTCGGTGCTATTGTCGATATACAGGACATGCCCTAAATCAATCCCTACAGATAAAGAGAGTGACTCGATCAAAACGCCTTCTGTCCCGATACGACGGTGAAAGACACAGAAATATCCTCGTTACTGAAGAAAACATTTCCACGATTGAAGAACACTACAACAAGCAAAATGACAAAATGTACGCTTTGTCACCTCAACCCTATATGAACCAAAAAGAATTTTGAAAATCGGTTTACAATTGGCGAAGATATCACGTAACATACATACAAAAAAAGACATTAAAATTGAAAACCTCCTTATTTTTGGAAATTGGTTAAAAAAACCATGTATTTTCATTGTACAGAGCTCATGAGGAGGTCAAGTTATAGGGAATTAAATTCTCTAAAAGATCTTTACTGTGCCATTACAATAAAAAATTTATTACGGCTTTTACACCATTTTCAAGACGAGAAAAATTTTGAATTTTTTTTTAACATTGATTTATCTGACTATTACTCATAAATCGCCAACGAGAAAAAATTTGAAGCTTGGATTCAAGAACTAGAAACTTGAAGCTAAAATTTCCTTTTTTAATGAGCTCTATACGACCATTTTCTTCGAAGTTACAGCCTGTTGAAAATCACCTAAAAATTTGGAACTTATTTTTATATCCTTTAATTGTTGCGTTTAGTGTAGAATAAAGACCTTTATCAAAGCTAAAGGTGGCCATTTTGAAAAGAATTTTTTTTTGCTGAGGCTTCAATAAATATGTATACGTAAGTTTAATTATGATTACCTTACTTCATAAAAAAATAAATGCATTTTCATTTGTAACAGAATTTATGGCTTTATTAGGTACCTTCCTTAATTTTATTAATAGTTTCGGATTTCCGGCATTATTATAAAATTTTCAAAAAATAATAAATAAACAATCACAATAAATAATAATAATGAATGAAATAATAGTAAACGATAAATAAAATAATAATAAATAATGAATTGGCTTTCTCTACGATTTTACTATTAGTGATTTACTTTTTCACACATATGTATCAGTAATGGAGGTACATAATCAAAAATATTTAATATTTAAACTAATATAAAGTAACTAACATTGTATAATTCTTAATAAATATAAGAGAAAAAAATATTGAAAAAAGACATTACTAATTTATTAATTACTATAAAAATATATGGAAAGGATCAAAACCGTTTACACCGACTCAACCGCTGTCCGTAGTTTAGTTCACGAAAGATCACATGGCGGCGCCACCGCCGCGCGTCAAATACCTATTGTCGAGCGGCGCGATATCACCTACGGGGCCTTAATTATACTAGATATAAAATTAATTTCAGTATTTTTATTATGTCCCAGAATTTTCATGTTTTTTTATGCTACCACCTATAATTTATGAGTAATCATGGAATTACGTAGTATGGAAAAAGTGAGCTTTTCGAGTTGGAAAGGCATGAAAGTCACTCAAGTCACAAACTCACTTTTGTGTTATATGTGTTTATTACACTGTAACACATATTAACATAACAGTGTGGAGAGTTTTTTGTATATCTCTTTGAATTATTAAACTAATTTTGATGTAACTTTGATGTAATTATTGGTTAGACCGTAAATAATTTAACAAAACGACAATTGGGTAGTATTTGCAATATAAACGACATATGCGCAGGAGCTTGCGGCTAGTGAGCGACAGCCCGTCGCATTTAGTTCCTTCCCGCAAACGGCCGGCGGATTATACTTACCTTCCTAAACTGCGGAGTGGAACCGAATCCCCCTTCTGCGGTCTAGTCCGTCCGTACGCATCTCCTCTCTAATAGTCTGTACGCATTTCCGTTTCGGTGGAGTCACCCTAGCATCTCCGCTTCACACATCTCCGCTTTGGTGATATTATGTATTCATGGGGAAGTAAGAGAAAAGTCGAGGCACTACCTAATTGACTGTCAGGAACTAGTGGGCTAAAGTGAACATTGGGGAACTAATTTGGAGCCTTCGGTGCGGGCAGAGGCGACTCTAGCTCATGTAGCGTCCGTGTGCAATCAATACCCTGGCGCCCTACTTCATCAGAATGTTGAAACTCATTTAATATGTCTTATTTTTGGTATTATAGCATTCTAAATGCTTTAAACTGTTGGCCGCTCGTGGCGCGTCTTGCTTTGCTACCACGCCCGGCGTTAGTCATAACTGGGGACAGTCTTTGAGAGCGTCGTTACCGCGAGCGACACAAGCTCTTTGGAGATGTTGCGAGCGAGAGCGGCGCTTGCTCGGCGCCCCTTAAGACCTTGCGTCCGTGTGCACGGCACACCCTGCACTATAGGTAAAGCCGGCCCTGGGTGCGGGGACGCCTTAACCCCCCAAAATGGCCACCGAGTCCTTCCTTCCAGTCGCCAACTGGCACGGTGGAGCATTTCGGGACTTTGTGTGGAGCAGCCTTTCACATGTGGCTGACGTGCTAATTGAGCCGATTACTACCGGCGGTCGGCCTACGGCTAGAGATCGTGCTTAGGATCCCGCTAGCCTCCAGAAAGAGTTGCCCGATACAGTGTCGTCCTCTTATAAAACCGGTCCCAGGCCGCGCAACCGCGCACACTCCCCCAATGGCATTAGTACTTCCACCCACCAGCGGAATACGAAAAAATCGCTTGACGCTCGACTTCAACGCAAGGGTGGTCGCTAACCAGGTGGCTCTTTGCGACTGCTACGAGCCTACCACACCGCTTTAAGGGATCTTTTAGCCGCCGCCACCAATTGAGGTAGCCGGAGTGGACCACTAATAGATCCCCAACCACCCAAAAAAAAAAAAATCTTTAATAAAAAATATATAAAAAAATACTCCGCCTTGGTGGAGTCCGGGCCTTAGAGTAGTTTTATAAATCAGAAGCTTTTTCTCCATCGATAGCTGGGACTTTCTGCCTATGAGCCAGTAAAGTTGTTTCCTCTTGGCAAATATATGCTTCTGCCAAGTTAGACTTTTTTCCAGGATAACAAATAATATGATCAAAGTATTTTTAGTCATTACTGTAAGTTGCATTTTATTAATTAACTAGCTGCGCCCGCAACTTCATACACGTGGTATTCGGTATAACCCGTAACTTTTTTGTTTATTAACCGATTGGAATGAAACAAACACTAAATGTTACGGGAAGCTTGCTGCAATACATCAGTGAAAGCCGCATTCAAATCGGTTAAGCCGTTTCTGAGATTAGCGTGCACTAACGCACAGACAATCACAAAATTCTAAAAACCATTTTTTTTACTTCGGTAACGTAAGCACAACGCCTACAAGTTGTTTTTTTTTTTTAATATTAAATGTACAGGCACGGCTCGTTTACGATTTTATTATTTGTAAGTATAGACAAAATATAGAAAAACACATGAAAATTCGATTATTGATTTATATTACAAACTCTATTTGTCTGTTACCTACATGTCACGGCTTTTAATTATTTAACCGAATTTAATGAACCACTATAAAAGCTTTAAATTTGAATTAAGACCCCAATGTAGCTTTAAATGTTACATATTTTAAATGAAACATAAAACGAACAAATGAAACAGAAAATGTATAAATAGGTTTAAATGAAACATAGTGTGAAGTTAGCGGAAATTTTGAATTGCCTTTACAGAATATAACCTACTTACTTTTTTTAAAATTGTGCCCCTATAAGAGTTGTTTCGTGCGGGGGCCGTACACATAAACAATGGCGATTATTATTATAGAAATACTAGCTGATGTCCGCGACTTTGTCCGCATTGAAAAATGAAAAATATATAACACCTGAGAAAATATGTGAGATTTATAACGCCCGACGTCTTTGTCGCTGTGACGACGCCGCGCGTCGCCCGGCGACAGAGGTGCCAATTTTTTAATACTTTTAGGCAATACCTCGGCAACGTAATATTTCGCCAGGATAAGTATCCTATATGTTAATCCAGATAATAAACTATCTGTGTACCAAATTTCATCCAAATCCGTTTAGCCGTTTTTGCAAGTTTCGCATTTACAATATTTATAGGATAGCTGTCTATAATTTGTGAACATATATATGTAAGTTTACATTCGTTTACTTATTATATCACTCGGGAACAGTATTTTTTTCTGGATGAAAATTATCTTATGTCTGTTTCCTACATGTAGAAATATGTTTCTAGTATCGAATTACTGAGAACTCATATAAAGTTTAGTTAAAATTAAGAGATTTTAATTTCGCTAATCCAAGTGGAATTTTGTTGGTTTTTTTATGGGTAACCCGTCTGGAGGCAGTAATCACTTCAAAGACGGTGAAATAACAGCACGCACGCACGCTGTCGGTGTTTTGGTTCGGTGAGTAAGGAATGCTAGAGTACATTACTCCTACCTCTTCAAATCCCTTTACATTATTAAGATCTGGAGTACACTTGCAGCACTTAATGTTGTAGGCGACGGCAGCCTCCTAACTATCAAATGGATCGTCGCTGGTCAATCTGCCGTTACAATAGAAGAAATACCTACCAATTTTTGCAGAGATTTTTAAATTTCTATTTTAGTCAACTTAAACATGGTTAAGTGCTGCTAAGTTTTCTTACAGGGGAGGTAATAAATAAAACGTTTCAGGACTAAATCATTAGAGTGGAATAATTTATTCGTGTTTATATTACGCCAAAGAGACGCCTTTATCCAAACGACTTCCCACGAATACCGTCGGTTGTCAACTTCTATAAGAATCTTTGCATTTTATGAAAACGTGTATATGTCTCGTTGTGTTCATGGTTTTTTTTGTTATGTAAGAAGATAAAGCGGGTTGATGGTTTTTGATTGTCGCGCTATTAATTTTATTGCTATTAATTCAATATTTTCTATCCTCGCGTATGTATTATTTTGACGAGCCATATCTTTTCTCGCGTACGTACGAACTATATGTGCACTGAAAATATTTGTAAATAGTAACATTTGTATTCACTTGTTTAAATAGAAAGTACTTATACCTACGCAGAGAGATTTATTAGTTGTATTTTCTTGTGTATTAGCATAAATCGTGGTGCGTAGCTGTCTGGGTACAACTGCGTATAAAAATAAGTATGTATACATAATCATGGATATACATATTAGGGCGGTGAAAGGCTTCAGTTAAACGTATTATCTTACGACGTCGTTGACCGTGGACTCGGCAATAAACGTGACGTACCAACAGATTTGTTATTTTATCAATGACAAATTCTCTTTTGTCATTCCATTTGAAAAAAAAAGATCTTTTTTATACCTAAGTTGTCGTATTTTTATAGAAGTAACGGCGAACTTTGTACCGCCTCAAATCGAACACGTTCCACACAAAATGTATGTGTATTTATTTTTCGTGAATATTTCAGATGTTTTAATTCTGAAATTCGGAGTGGAAACTTAAAATTCACAAATACAGAGATATCTGCACTGGCTACATATTCATTCCTTTTGGTGTCGAATCTCTGGGTCCGTGGGGCCTCAACGCGCTTAAATTTTTTAACAACTTGTCAAAACGTTTGGTCGACATAACCGGGGATTATAGAGATGGCCATTACCTCGGGCAACAGATTAGCATTGCCATACAACGAGGTAATGTAGCCAGCATGCTCGGGACTCTGCCTAGGGGACCTAAACTTTATAATTTATGATATGTTAATGTTTATAAGGAATTATTGCGATAAATTCTACATGAAATGTGTCTGAGTGGAAACAAATTCAATAAACCAAAGATGATGAAAATTAATGGTGTAACTAATACGACTTTTATTTTTTAATATATACGAGTATGTTCAAAACTCCATATTTATTCCGAAAGTATACGAAATGTGATGATCGATATTAATATTTCGCGAGTTATTGGATAATCCATAGATTAACCAAAATTAAAAACGATGTCTTTAACATTAATGAACGGTCGCTTCCCTTTTCAGGTAAATATTTTTCTCTCGTTTCGCGTGGGATTGGGTACTTCAATAAGTAATTGTAAATTACAATTACATATTGAAGTATTGTTATTTTAGTTTAAATTTTAATTTAAACTCCCCGTTCACTGGGCTCGGCAGAACACACTGCTTTCTGCAGTCGAGTCCCACAAAATACGACACGGACTTTTAAATAAAAGAATATAATTTTATCTTGTTATTTGTTATCTTGTTGTTTGACGTCCGTTGGATGAGTGGCAAGGATGCTTGCCTAACGTCTCAGGGGCCCCGGGTTCGATTCCCGGCGGGGTCAAATTGGAAATTTTAATGTAATTTTCAAAATTGACTCTGGTCTGGATTTGAAAAGTAGTGGTAGGGCACACTGCGTTTCGCAGTCATTTGGGCAGCCCGCCTGGCGGCAGTGACCACCCCCTTACAGAAGACCACCGTGAAATAACAGCATATACGTGCTGTTGTGTTTCGGTGAGTGAGTAAGGGATGCCAGAGCCCATTTCCTTATCCCCTCCTAATCCCTTATCCTTAATCCTACTGTAGTCGGCAGCGCACTTGCAGCAGCTGTAGCGTTGCTTGTGTTATAAGCGACGGTAGCCACCTACCATCAAGTGGACCGTCAGCCTGTCTGTCGACATAACATTAAAAAAAAAAAAAAAAAAAAAAAACAAATCTTGTTATTTTTTGTTCCATGGGTACCTTAATTATCATCACCAATTTTATCTATAAAACCCGTATAATCTTTCTGTTTATTAACAAAGCGACAAGAATTAAATTTTTACTTAAAAAAAATAAAGAATTCAGGAGATATTTTGCATGTTTTTGACAATTTGATTGAGTTAATAAAATTAACTGCAGTGAAAAAATATTATTCAATGCTTCAAGCCATCTGCAGCACGGGATATGTTCCGACTGTTCATTTGATGATAGGTGACTCCGCTGTTTATTAGTACAAGCAATACCTTGGGTAAGGGGATACAAGAGCGCTGCCTATCCTGAGATGATTAAGAAAAAGGACGAAAATGGAAATTGGAGAATGCACACTTAAGTAAATATTATACTCAACGAAAAAACACACGAACTGTTATTTCATGCTGGTCTTCTGTAAGAAGGTGATTACTGACGTCAGGCGGGCTGCCCAGTTAATAATTGTGGAACGCCATGAGAAGCAGTTGTAGGAAATGAAAATAACCCCTGTTACTGGTGGTAAACTTAAGGCTACGTCTATATAAACCGAAATTGAAGTATCCATGCATGAGCGTGTAGCCTGACGCCAACTTTTCACCTGCGGATATTTCTTATAGTTCTTATAGTGTAGTAGACTAGACATGAAGCGTAGTACCTAACTACTGGTAACCGGACTACTGATACCAGACCACTCTTAGTAGTAGTATAATTTTTAAGGTACCTTTCGTCATTTATACCATAACATAACATTAAAATTTCTAAGAAAAATATTAGTGTTCCTATTTGATTTTTAAGTACAGAATCCTAATAACAAGGACTTAATTAATCGTCCTTAAGAAAACCCTGAAACATAGATACCCAATTTTACTATTGATTAGTGGTCTACGGTCGAAATATTATAAATAGAATAATATGGTCAAACTAGGTAACTGAATTTATCGTGTGCAATCAAAATACAAACCATAACACGTAAAAACAATACAGAGGCCCTATTTAACTGATTCAGTTAACCACACTACAAATCAGGTTTTAATTATCCAGGTTCCATCCACTTATTTAACTACACTGTGAATGCAAGTGTATAGGTCTAAATTTGCTGTCAAATTAGTGCAAATTTTGGCTACATTTTTAATATTTAGGGCACACTGTGTTTCGCGTCATAAGTTGGGCATCCCGTCTGGCGGCAGTAACCACCCTCTTACAAAAGACCACTGTGAAATAACAGAATGTGTAAATGTTTCGTTGAGTGAATAAGGGATGTCGGAGTTCATTTATTTTTTCATTCCTGATCCCTTATCCTTAATACTAACCTCGGCAGCGCACTTGCAGCATCTGTGGCGTAGCCAGCTACCATTATGTGGGTCCCCAGCCTGTCTGACATGGAAACTTAAAATTACTGGATTTCTCTGAGTTGCAGGCAGAGTAATTTGAACTTTTATTTAATTTTGAGGCCCCAATTGAACTAGATCTACATGAACCAGTTATTCAGTTTTCAACTGAAATGAAAGCGTAATAAAGTTTATGTTGGCTTTTCATGTTCGCAAAAGTTTCAACCCCGATTTTCTATGTTTTTTTTTAAACAATTTAGGTCACGCCAGTGTTGCGAGAATCAACTTTTATTCTAACAAAATATTCGTTTGAATACACCTCAGAGCAAGCTATGGCCTAACTCGATTATAATTTGATTGCTCGATTTCGGAATACGAGGAGAGTTCTAATGCCGCAATATTATATAATATCTGCAGAAGATGCCTAAGTGCACGTTGGTAATATTTGTGATTTCTACAATAACATCTGTACCGTATCAGCCTATATGTCTCTACTGTTTACACATATACACACGTTACACATAAACCCAACACAGAAAATTCGTAATTGTTTCGTAATTGTTCGTACTGTTTTAATTTTAGTAAAACATTATTTTATTTAAATTATTATAAACATCATAATCATTATGATCATCTCAGTTGTAGGACTTCCACTGGTGGACATAGGCCTCCCCTATAACTTACAGAATACCACCGTGAAATAACAGCACGTGTGATGTTGTGTTTCGTTGAGCAAGGGATGTCAGAGCCTATTTCCCTCTCCCCTCCTAATCCCTTATCTTTAATCCTACTATAGTCGTCAGCGCACTTGCAGCAGCTTTGGCGGTGCCTGTGTTATAGGCGACGGTAGCCACCTACCATCAAGTGGACGGTCAGCCTGTCTGCCGATCTTATTATTAAAAAAAAACTTTTCCATGGGACCGGTCAGAAGCTACACCGTCGACCCGCGGCCCTTATTGATGTAGTTGCTCTAGTACCATTGGACTGTACCATTAATAGTACTAGTGATACTACTTGGTGTCGCTAGTACCTTTAAAAAGAAGCTAGTAAAAATATCCATACTTTACTTGCTGGGTAATGCTCTAGTACCATTGGACTGTACCATTAATAGTACTAGTGATAGTACTTGATATCGCGATGCAGTACCTTTAAAAAGAAGTTTGTTAAAATACCCATACTTTACTTGCTGAACGTTACATGCGTAGCCACAGAAAAATAAAAATAACAATTACCAAGTATTCTTACAACCAAAAAAAATATATAAAACAATGTTTCTAAACAATGTTTATCAATTCAGAATGTGACACAAAATAAGATATTATCTTAAAGTAATTGAAGAGTCTGAACTGTATGTCGGCGACAACTGAAGGTTTATTTAAATTTTCTGTAATCGGCACATGGTGTACGGTAACATTCTAATGAATTTTTGTTTACACCAATGTTAAGTCAAATGAAACATTATTGTATTAATAAATAATGAATAAAAAAAATAAAAAATAAATATCTTAATGTTTCTAAAAACAAAGGGACATCAATATCTCCGTTTATGAGCGCCATTTGCATTAACTGAATATATGAATTACGTCCGTTCACATTTTTTGTGCGTTTCTTCTGGGGTTCATTGGATAAAGTGTTCACAGCATAAAATTGTGCATCGTCCTTCAAAATTTTCAAACAGTGTATTAAGGTAGTTGGTTTCCTCGTAAAACAGCTATTATAACTGGACTGCTATTCCACCCTTCACACACATTCGTAGTTCTGTGTCTTAATCCGAAACAGCACCAGGTTGATTTCTTAGGCATCCAATATTTTTCCATATAAGAGAGAAATTTTTTAAAACATTTTTGTTTTCCTAATTATAGCAGATTGAGCAATTATATAATTCCACCCTTCATCAACTTTTGCTAAAGGAAGAAGAGGAAGAACAGTGCACAAGGCTGTTCATGTACTAGTATATCACTAGTACTATTAATAACAGCAGTGCAATGGTACTAGAGCAACTACGTCGTATCACTAGTACCATTAGTGGTACTAGCGACACCAAGTAGTATCACTAGTACTATTAATGGTACAATCCAATGGTACTAGAGCAACTACATCCATAGTCTGTCCAACATGTGGGTTCCGCCCCAAACTACATAGGTGTACCGGTATCAAGTGAGCGTTTTTTTTTGTGAAAATAAAACACTAATTTGAAATGGGAAAGTAAAAAATATTTTATTCAAAATATTGGCCATTGCTTTCTACACATTTTGACCATCTTTCTGGCAATTTGTGGATACCACGCCAATAGAATTGTTCGTCTTTTGTAGCAAACCATTCAGACACCCAATTTTCGACTTCTTCGTAGGAATCGAAGTGCTGCTCAGCCAATGCGTGTCCCATCGATGAAAACAAATGGTAGTCGGAAGGAGCCAACTCTGGTGAATACGGCGGGTGGGGTAGCAGCTTCCAGCCAAGTGCTTTGATTGTATCCTGAACCAGTTTTGCTTTGTGTGCAGGTACATTGTCATGGAGCAAAATTACCTTGCCGTGTCTTCTGGCCCATTCTGGTCGTTTTTCGATCAATGCATGGTTCAAATTGAACATTTGTTGTCGGTAGCGATCAGCATTAACAGTTTCACCAGGTTTAAGGAGCTCGTGATACACCACACCTTTCTGGTCCCACCAGACACACAGCATTGCCTTCTTGCCTTTGCAGTCGATGTTGATGGTTGTCCTGGATTAACCCATGATTTTTTCCGTTTAGGATTCTTAAAATAAATTCGATGCAAAACTGATTTTCTTTCGTGTCTGGCAAGCAAAATTTCACAAGTGTTCTTTCTGTTTTCCATCTGTCTTTCATTCAATTCATGTGGCACCCATTTTCCACACTTTTGGATCTTTCCCATATCTTTTAAACGGTCAGAAATTGTTTGTTGTGCAACACTTAACATTTCTGCCATTTGGTTTTGATTCAAAGTGTCATCTTAATCCAATATTGCTTGCAATTCGGCGTCTTCAAACTTTTTTGGTGGTCTTCCACGTTCTTTATTTCTCACATCAAAATCATTATCTCTGAACCGTCGAAACCATCTTTTGCATGTTGCTTCTGATAGAGCATGATCACCATATGCCTCGAAAAGCAAATCATCATTTTCTGGTACAAAATTCGACATTTTTAACACGATGAAAAAATATGATATTTTTTGTACAATGACTTGATGTATACTAATGTATACTAAATATGTTTGACAGATGTCATAGCAACTAAACAAAAGAAAAATTGTGCCTCGTTCATAAAAAATGTTCCCTATCGAGACATTTGTATCTTGACGCTCACTTCATACCGGTAAACCATGTATCCTGCTCACTGCCACTTCAACTTATTTATCCGCCGGGTTATGTCGCTAACGGTCGATTCGTTTGTCTACAAATCTCTTCATTCTTGATTTGATCTCGCAGAATAACCCGGAGCATATCCCTTTCCATATTTCGTTGAGCGATGTTGAGTTTTTTTTACGAAGCCCATAGTTAGAGACCACGTTTCAGCGCATTTCAGTCACTACTGGCAACACACATTGGTCGAAAACTTTTTTTAAGACACTGAGAGTTTTTGGACGAGAAAATGTCTCAGTGCTTCCGGAACGCTACCCATGCGAGCTGGATTAAACAATTAACCTCCTTGGCCCTACCTGATTTGACTGTTTGCACCAAGTAGATGTTACTCATCAACAACTTCGAGAATTGAATTCTCAACTCTTTCTGGAGTGGGCACAACATGGACATTAGACATAACTTTCGTCTTGTTCGTATTCATGTTAAAGCCCACCCTTTGGGAAACTCCGCGATGTTCATCTCCCTGACTCGCACCTTTTCGCAATGGAATTGAATGTGTATTCTGCTCCTGCACTCCAACCGACTTAGTGATTTCAACACTTTGCGACATCGCTGCAGAGCCTCGAGTACTGCCCATGTTCCTCTAGTTTAAAGGGCGAACTGATGGTTGAGCAGGATTCGGTTTTTGATATTCTCGTTTTGGAACTGCAACTGGGTACTTATATTCTGTTTTATCATTTTGTGTTTATCCCAATAACAATGTTTTAATTTATGTCAGATTTCGATAAGTACATATAGTGATTTCTTGGGGCCTGACAGTATCACACTGACGTGGTCTACTGTCAGGTTCCATGTTGGTGCGGGGTAAACTTACGTTTTACCCTTTTTTTGCTTCAGCACATATCAGCATAAGTATTAATTTAATATTGAAATTTATGTATTTACTAGCGACCCGCCCTCGGCTTCGCCCGAGATGCAATTTTTATATATAAGAACATTCCCCGTTTATCCCTCTTTCCATTAGTGAAAACCGAATTATAATCGGTCTACCGTGATGCCGTGACCAAGGGAAATAGGGATTCATTTTTATATGTATAGAAGATAGAGAAGATTAAGATTTATTTAATCTATAATTTTACCTTTAAGTTTAATTGCAGATTTTGTAATCGTGATTATTCCGCTCTAAGTATTTCTTTCTTTTATACTTTTAATTATCTCCCTAATAAGCAAGCCTCCGGTCTTCCATTCTTGAACGCTCCGTTGCTAGCTTGAGAAACGTCTATTGTTCAAAGTATTTTTCAGTCTTAATCAGCACGTCTGGTTTCCCAATACCCACTTTGGGTACCCACTTCTTCGTTTATCCCTATTTTTATTGGTAAAAACCGTATCAAAATCCGTTGGTCAGTTTGCTAATATTTAAACGGTAATTATGAAGACGCGGAACCAATTAAATGTTCTCACATTTGTAAAACGGTATATTCATTATTTCAAAACAATGTGACTTAGACAAATATAAGTTAATTTTACTTTTTGCGTAAGATATTTTGTGATTTGTATTACATTTTACCTAATTTTAGTAATTAGCATTAAGCATTTTTAAAGTAATTATATTCCTATCCTCTTAATCTAATTGATCGGTATAATAATCCTCTGATTGGCGACCGAAACTGTAACTTAATAGGAATTAAAGTCGTCTCGAGCGATTCCGTGATTCACCGAGACGGGGGTTTGTTTACCGGGTCGAGTCGGGCGGGGAGCGTGGAGCCCTAGGGCGCAGGGCTAGGGCTAGGGCGGACGGTCAGCTGGTTGCGCGCGTCGCGGTCGATAGGCGGTAGAAAGGAACGGAGCATGCGCGGCCGTATCGAGCCCACACGGGCCGTCGCCATCGCCGGCCGCGCACGTGATGAATGCGGCCACCTAGCGGATGCAATCGCGCGGGCCTCATGGGCACCGTGCTAAGCTTCAGCCCGCGCGACAGGCGGCCGCCTTCCGCTGCACCTCAGCCGGACCGCGCCGCCCTGGCCTACTCCTACGAGAGGCTCAACAACGCCAAGAACCGCGAGAACCGAGAGGCACCGCGCGACGAACGGCGCGCCACTCTCGACGACGCCGCCAAAATTATATCAGAGAAAACCGCTCTGGAGAAAAACTTAAAAAAGCACTCGCTCTTCATAAACGCCCTGTCATGGAAGAGATTCTCGACGGCCAACAACAACAAGAAGAAGTTAGACTGCAAAAGCAAAAGTGTGACAACATTCCGAGCGCCCCTCGCTGACAATGCGCCCTTGGACAGAAACAAGAACGTCCAAGGTGCGCTATACCCGCGTCCGGTACCAGCGCCTTTACCGCCCGCCACTGCCGAAGTCGTCCGTGCTAACGCCTTAAACAACAACGTTTGTTATGCTGAGAAACTGCCTACGAGTGCGGTCGGGCCCGTTGTGGTACCGCGGAAGACGATCATACAGGCCTCCACATCGGAGCTGCTCAAGTGTCTAGGCATGTTCCTGCATACGCGGTGTCATCGCTTGCGGGATTTCCAAGCTGGCGACGCTGTTATGTGGCTGCGGACTGTAGACAGATCGCTTCTACTGCAAGGATGGCAGGTAAATACGCAATACGCAGTCGCGAACTTGCACCCGTTATGACACGACATGAAAAGCTCTTCTGTTTTGTACTGCATTATTCCTGTTAAAACTCAAAGCATTTATACTAATTAGTAAAATCGGAGTCCATAAGGAAACTTGAATGAAACATAATTAAATTTTTCTTATCACCGTTCTATTTATGGGTGTTTCCGCTAACAAATCCTACTTAATAATTTGAATACATAATTACATTATCTACTTACATAATGGTCGTATAATAACACTATGTATAATAAGTTATTTAATTTACAAATGACTCGGCTCCTTTTTAAAATTGATAACTAAACATTTACAAACAAAATTTAAACTATACTAATATTAAAAAGCTGAAGATTTTGTTTGTTTGTTTGTTTGTTTGGTTGGTTGATTTGCTAATCTCAGGAACTACTGGTTCGAATTAAAAAATTCATTTTGTGTTGGATAGTCCATTTATCGAGGATTGCTATAGGCTATATAACATCACGCTACGACCAATAAGAGCAGAGCTTCAATGAAAAATGTTGCAAAATTGGGAAAATTTATCCCTTTTGAGAATTTCCGTTGCGTGCGCTGCGTAAACGCTTAAAGTTATGTAAAATGATGTAAAGACGGAATTGTTCCCCTTTAAAAGTTCTAAAAAAAAGTCCGCGAACGTCTATCTTTTAAGGTTGACTTACTATACCTAACCTTTTTTATGGTAATCAAATTTGTTCTAAAATAATGCATTATTTGCGATAATGCATTATATCATGTTTTTATAAACATGATATTAATCCTTATCCAAATAAATACGTTTTAATTAATTCATCAAAAGTATTTAATTTTGAACACGGCTCGTTTACGATTTTATTATATGTGTAGATATAGATACAGATAGGTATAGATTCTATGTATGGTAAATATGTATACAATGTGGTTAAATACATTCACATTTGCCGGAAAAAATATTTAAAGTCTGAAAGTTATAATATATAAAGTTATATCTATGGTATTTAAGTTTATAATCTTTGGCCATGGTTGATAAAAGCTTATGATAACACATCTCATTAAATTTTGTTAATTGATGTTAACAAAATTTAATGAGATGTGTTATCATAAGCTTTTCAATTCAGTTTTATCTTTTCGCATTATTTAAATATTTCTTTGTGAAATCCATATTTCGGGTTCCATATTACACAAGGACTATACGAAAAATATTTTCGAAACACTGAGAAATAAGTTTCTAAATCGTGTCGTTTTTATTTGTAAGACTGGCTGTTGCAGAGATTTTGATACCTGACGAGAAAAGAAATAGATTCAACTTCTTTGCTCGATTCTTATATTTAAATTGACTTAAAGTTCTTTTTTCTTTAATTAATGGACAAATTAATTATTAAACAATTAATCACGATAAATAATTAAAGGATAATTTCCCTATCCCCTCTTAATCCCTTATCCTTAATACTACTGTAGTCGGCAGCCCACTTGTAGCAGCTTTGGCGTTGCCTGTGTTATAGGCGACGGTAGCCACCTACCATCAAGTGGACCGTCAGCCTGTCTGGTGATCTTAACATAAGATTAAAATATCAGGAAAAATTAAGGTAAGGAGATCCAACGTCTTTGCTCAATTCCAAGATTTAAGTCGACTTATAGCTTTCTGCACTTTAATTAAAGGATCAGGTGAAAATAAAAAAGAAGATCCAACTTCTTTGCTCGAATCTAAAACTTAAATTGACTCAAAGCTTTTTGCTCTTTATTTAAAGGATAAATTAATTATTGATGGAAGAATTAAGGGTATTAATAAAAGGATAATAAAGAACGAAAAGAGATCCCACGCCTTTGGTGAATCTTTCTTGGAGAAAAAAATAGACAAAGATTTCATTAGAAGTATTCTTTTTTTTAAACTATATCAATCAGACCCTATAGTAAAGTCCTATATCCTTATAGTAAAGTGCGGAGACAGGCCGTCTGTCCACTTGATCAAAGGTGACTACCGTCATCTATAACAAACATCTATATAAGTAACACCGGGCTCTATATAAGCATAAGTGTAACTGCTTTGTGACGTGACGATAATGGAATGATAGACATTGACATTTCTGAATCCCACGCCGAACCACGAGAAGACAAAGGCTATTATTTCACGGAAGGATTGTCCCCTGTAAAATTGCGAACGCTCTCTGCCTCACTGCAATGTTACGAATTACTAAATATTTATGAGACAAATTCTTCCCGAAACAATAATTTTAATAGAAGCACTTTGTAGGCACCGTTTATCTATAGTTAAACTATCATTGCACAACATTATTAGGATGTATGGTCCTGTGGTCCCACCCCATAGTTCGATTGATCTACCTATCTCAACTTTTTTTTTCGCTTCAATTAAGTTAATATTATTAAGTTTTTATTGTTATTATTATTAAACTCTTTATTTGTGCTATAAACATATAAAAAAGAATTAAAAAGAAGAAAGAAACAACAAGCAAATAGTACAATGGCGGCCTTATCGCTTTTTAGCGATTTCTTCCAGGCAACCTTAGGGTAAGGAAAATTATATGAAAAATCAAACAATGTGGGTAGTAAAAGTCATGGTAAGGTCATCATAAATTTACATTCTAATAACTAAATACTAATACATAAATTGAATATACACAAATATTAATAACACTAATTAATAAGATAGATTAATAAATGTAATATATTAGAAGATAAACCCACATATAAAAATTAAACAAATAAAGTCGTCTTCAGTTTGACAGAAAATGTGTCCTGAGTGCTTTTTTGTATGTGTCCAGCGATTTAGATTGTCTAATGATCAAAGGCAATGCATCCCAAAGTTTAATCGCACGTACAGTAAATGACCCCTCATAGAATTTTGTTTTGTTAGAATGCGTTCCAGGGTAAGCGCACGGCAAGATCTTATGTCCGCCTGAACACCAAAAAACTTGAACTTCTCCTTAAGATAAGAGGAAAAATACACACCGTACCTACAGAAGGGATAAAACATACATATCCCGTTATATATGTAGTTTTTTGGAAAAAATATCAGAATATTATTTATTTATTATTGCATTTATATTCAAAAATTATATCATAGTCCAGTGGCTCGAAATTCGGCTGCCGAAATGAAAGAGACAAGTTCGAAGGTCAGTGAGGCCTACACATGAAAAGATTTTCCAATTTTTATATGTTATAGAAATAATGATCACTTTCAGAAAACCAGCCTCTCTCCTATTCCCGCCACATCTCTTATCCTTTACTTATCAAGTTCGGCAGCACATTTGCATCCCTTCTTGGTGTTTCTTATCTTATAGGCACCTTAAAGTGGTCCGTCAATAATCTGCTTGTAAATATAACAAAATTACAAGAGAGAATCAATAATATTAATAGGAGTGTGTATTTAATATTTGCTATTTGGAAAAACAAATTTAATATTAATTTAATTTAATATTAATGAAGAATTAAGATGAAGTATGTCTTCATCTTATATAATCCAGTACCTACTCGTAGCGTAGACGGTTGCAGAATCCAATAAAACTTGTATGAAAACTTTTGGTAGTGTGCCATTAAGAATTTAGGTACTACGTGTTGTTTAATATTGCAAATTGATATAAACTGAATATTTATTGTTACCAATTAATTAATTGTTACCAAAGAATTCAAGTTAGGTTCTCTAAAATGCCTACGCTATTATGAAGTTAGTGTTTAAAATATCATGTCTAGGTGAAACGTGAACATTTCGCGGAGGGTGCGGGGCACACAAACAAACAAGAAGTTCATTCAATATGGATAGAGGGTCGAAACGAAAGCGTACCACTCGGCGTGTGTAGGCCAAAATCGATAACTCAAACACCGAAGTTACGACTGCTTTCTTCATCAATTACGTTTTGTTTAGAAAGGGACAACAAATATTTATTACAAATTTGCCCTTGTTTTGCATTTAGTCAGGGGTGAATTTTTAAATTTTGAAAGACAATCATCCCTTTTTTTAGATTTCCTACTAGATTATGCTTCTGATGTTTCGTGAATTTTATGATTTAAAAAAAAAAATGGGTCGGCAGACAGACTGACGGTCCACTTGATGGTAGGTGGCTACCGTCGCCTATAACATAAGCAACGCCATAGGTGCTGCAAGTGCGCTGCCGACTACAGGAGTAAGGATAAGGAATTGGAAAGGGTTAGGGATATGGGCTCCGGTATCTCTCTTACTATCTAACAAAAACACAACAGCACACGTGTTGTTATTTCACGGTGGTCTCCTGTAAGCGGGTGCATGGTTACTGCCGCCAGACGGGTTGCCCAAAATGTGGAACGGAGTGTGCCATGCCAATACTTTTCAGATCCAGACCAGAGCCAACTTTGAAAAGTTCATTTCCAAAGTTGACCCCGTCGGGAATCGAACCTAGGAACCCTAGAACAGAGAGTTAAGGCAAACACCCTTACCACTTATCCAACGGGTTCGTTAAATTATGAAATTATGATATTTTGTAAATGGGATTTTATGAGATTAGTATTGGATAATAAGAACGCATTTCCAACGTATTAGAAAATTAACAAATGAACCAAATAGAAGATATGGTTCAACGCGGGTTTTATTTTGGGAAAGGTATTGGATTCAATTCCAAGTCATGTGGCTACAGTTTTTTAATCTAATAATGCAGTTTTTCATAATAATAGAATAATTTTATTGTGCGATTTGGTTCTTTAAGAACAGACTTTTCTCACGTCATTTAAATATAGTCCACACTCCTATCTCATCCCAAGATGTTTCACCCGGTATATTAATGAATTTTGATACGATTTTCACTAATGGAAAGAGCGATAAATTAGAAAGCTTTGTGTATATAATATATAATTTGCACAAAAAATAACATCCTTATGAACCCGGGGGCGGGTAACAATCAAAACAGATAAAATAATATAGCACTTAGTGAATGGCTCGGGCTGAATTTATTTGCCAAGGGTCTCTCTTCGGAGACAGCTCACATTGTGTTTGCAGTACAAATTGTGTGTGCAGCACAAACATTACTTGATATTTTTGATTTATAAATTATGTATTTGTTTTGTAATTAGTTACTAAATATGCGATTAGTAGATATAGATACTTCGTTAAATGTTGATTTATCACAAATACACTTCCACCATTACTGTTTTTTGTTAAATGAATTTTGAACTATTAAATGAACTTACTTAAAGTAGTACTAAATATTAAGATTATTTAAATTTAAAAAGCTCTGTAATAAAAAATAACAAGTTATTTTGTAATACTACTAATATCATAAATGCGAAAGTTGGTGAGGATGGATGTATGTATGTTTGTTACTCTTTCACGTAAAAACTACTGAACGGATTTGGATGAAATTTGGCACACAGATAGTTTATTACCTGGATTAACATATAGGTCATATCCTAGAGAAACGTTAGGTTCAGAGAGACCGTCTAAAAATATAAAAAATTGGGCTCTTCTGCCGCCGTAGCGGAGTCACAGTCGTCACAGCGATAAAGATGCGGTGTTATTTTTCAACGCAGACGAAGAGGCCAGCTTTTTTCAGTCAGCTTGTTGATTATTATAATTTCAATGACGTATTTATCACAGTGCACACTTACAAGGGAACATCTAATTTGAAATTTAAAAATAATCTTGGCTTGATCTAGGACATAAATATTGAAAGATGGAAATGATGTGAATTTTTAAGAATTAATTACATAAATGATTATAAATATTCCTACGTAATTTAAAAAAATCTAATAAACAGCGTCGAAGGTTACACTCGGCCATTTACTCTTTACTAGAGGTCGCTCAGTGGTCGAAATTTGGACATAAACAAAAGAGTAAACAATGCATAATATGTTTGTCAAATGTGTGTGCGTGAATTAATGAAATTCAAATTATTTTAAGTAATTTGTAAGTCATGGACCATTGCGAGTCAATTCTTATTGGTTTGAGTATATATCACCATGTACCTACAGCCACGTTTGGCGTGCAAGACCATAAGTTAATAATAATTAATCTAATATTAAAAAAAATTAATGTATTTCTAATGCATATTGTATAAAAATATTAGCTCCAATAAATAAATAAATAAAACTCCAAATAAACTTTAAATGTAGGTATCAACCTTGGGCAAATGACGTAACTTTTACATTAGAACTCGCTGGCGGCGGAGACAATTCAATATGCCTAGAAATTTTTTGTTTTTACCATTAGAACAATACACAAAAAATTTTTTATTAAATACAATTTTTAAACTGACATTAACTTATTAATAGGTACATTAATTCATATGCGCGCAATAAGCCGTTTTCGAGAGAATTTTCAATAAAAGTCAAATTCTTCTTGTGTTCTAACTTTTTTTGTGGAGTTTCTATTACTTTAACGAAAATTCTAATTAATACGATTGGTTCTTCACATGTTTAAGTATAATATATATATATTTTTCAAAGCAATTGTCTATTTCTTGTATTCAAAGCAATGCATTGTCTATGTCTTTTAACATCTTCATTAATTTTTAGTATTTAGCGTTTGTCTCCACCTTAATATATAGGTCAACGTTATTCGATGATATAGGTAGATCCTGTTGCGACAAGAGTCAAGTTTGACTGATACAATTTTTATAATGTCAAATTAAATTTTACAATACTTTGTCTACTTGTTTGCTTAGATTAGCTTATGTAATTACCTACCTACCGATTTATGCGAAGATCATCATCAGGCAGGCTGACAGTCCACTTGGTGGTAGGTGGCTAGCATCGCCTATTAATAACTTACAAGCAACCACAGGTGCTGGTGCTGCAAGTGCGCTGCCAACCTTAGTAGGATAAAGGATAGGAGATTGTGCCCCTCCTAGGAAATGAAATGGCATCCCTTACGCACTCAGTGCAAACCGATAGCGAACGCGACTACTGCGTTGCTGTTATTGCACAATGATCTTCTGTAAGCGGATGATTGCTGCCGCCAGGTGAGCTGCCCAACACGTAGAACGCAGTGTGTCCTGTCACTACTAAAATTATATTGAAATCAATTCACAATCAAAGCAAACAGCTTTCGAACAAATATAATTTACATGGAAACTTGTTCGTAACAAAAAGGCAATTCTTTTTGTATCAGTTTACAACGTTATTATTGTCACTCAATTAATTTTAAATAGTTTTTAACTATGTATTTTTGACACGTTTCTGGGCTGAATAACCTAAACATTCATGAATTTCTGAATTTTGTAGATGATTTATGGGATTTTTCCGGTCGGTGAAAAGGTAGTATCCACTCGTTTCGACTGACCGACTAACAACCTCTACGAAGCTTTATGTAGCAACTCTACATAAACTATCGTAGCATATCGCGTAGCGAAAGCTAAATTGACTATTAATTATATACGTGCCAGCTAGTTCCTAATATGCAGGCTGCATTGCCTCGTTGTAAAGCAACCGAGGGTGGGCTACGACGTCGATTTTTAGCTTTTTCCAAAAATAACCGCGTATTGGAAAAAATAAATGTGATCGTGGTATTATAATTTTTAATACCTACTATTTTTATACACTAAGACTGGCGCACATAAGATATAAGTTTCTTGGGTGGAAAGATCCTTGCCAAACACATTTCTTTGAATTAAATACAATTCCCAAGAGAATTAAAAGAAAACTAATGTGTTACGTCACAGAGCAACATAAAATTGATTGTTCTAAAAATATATACGTAACTACAAATTATTGTAAGTAATTTTAGTAAAGGTCATTTAGAGAAGGACATACAAAGGAAGAGAAAGGGCACCATGATCCAATTAAATTTCCAGCTTGCATAACTGAGTAGGTAACTGTAATATGCCCGAGTAATTGTAGGTAATATTGTATTATGGTAGTACGAAACTATCAGAAGCAGGACCGGATTAGGCAGGCAGGCGGCCTAGGTACGCGGGGTCCCAAGACATGTTGATCTGGTCGTGATTAGAAGTTAAAATTCATACAATTTGAGACACATAAAAACGGGAAGTAGTCGAAGCTTCGCGCGAATATAATTTTATGTAAATACCTTCTTCGTTTATTGCTTTAATCAAAACCGTATCTAAAGCCGATGGATCGCATAGAAGAAATTAGCAGAGAAACTGGCAGAGGCTGATAGTAAATTTGTTTTATACTATTTTCTAGAAAATAATGTTCAACGTCACGTTTTAAAAGGAATGGATCTTATCTTTTCTGTTCTGTAAAACTCTCTGAGAAAGAAGAATTGAGGTTAATTTTTAAAAATTAGGTTATTAAACCTTATTTTTCGATACTTCCGATCAATGAAAAAGAATTTGTAATTTATTTATTTTATTACGTGTATACATTTTCCACGAAAACCGTTTATCTGTACAATACACCAGAATGGAACTAGTCAAAAAAATATGGCGAGGATGGACTAAACTAATAAATTGTAAGTGTTTAAGTGTCTAAATTGAGCTATTTCCAATTTCAGGATGTGGCCTTCATCAATCCAGCCAACGTGGTCTTCGTATACATGCTCGTCCGAGAACTGGTTGACGGCGAACGCATCGCTCGGCCCCAGGAACTGCAAGCCGTTGTACTGACATGCCTCTATCTTTCATACTCTTATATGGGTAACGAAATATCTTACCCACTCAAGCCTTTCTTAGTCGAAGATTCCAAAGACAAATTCTGGGACCGCTGCTTGCTTATTGTCGACAGGCTATCGTTTAACATGCTTAGGATCAATTCTGAGCCAGGTTTCTTTACTGAAGTGTTTACTGAGCTGAAAGCGTGCGGTGTACTGGACAGCCCCCCTCCGGCGCCCGCACACCCCGCACCCCCGCCGCCACACGCCTTAACTGCTGCCTGACATACAGAGGTCGCTGTTCTCAGGTTGGCACTCACGGATCGCCCGAGCAGGGTCTGATGTCGGCTGTATACAATTGAAAGCCTTGGTCACTCGTCATCGATTTAAAAAGTAACATGGTCCAACGAAGAATGGACGTTAGAAAAATTAATAAAATCAAATCGCAAGTGATGGCAAAAATATTTTATAAAAAATTAAGATAGTCTGCTTTCTAAATATTCATAAAGAGACTTTCGTTAGAATAAAGATTACGGTGCGACACTTCAAAGATAATCAAAGAATGGTTGGTTATTCACGTGCTTGTACATTGTATTCTGAAAATGCATTTTTGTGGAGCTTTCTTATTCATGCTACTGTGACACACCTGCGGCTTTTACCCCACCTACCCACATTATTTAAAATTACTCTGTGGCACTGACGTTTTTGCACAGACAATGGGTTGTGTGCGTAGCCTTTGATCTTCTAATTTGCTTACTCTCTTTGACTCTTAAGGCAAAGGCGAGCCAAGCGGTCTCTGATAAATCATATACACTCGTAATTGCTCAATTTAAATAGTTATTATATCCAAATAAACACAAAGAGATCGTATATAGGTACCAAAAGATGTCTGAAGTTTTAAATATCAGGGACTAAATTTAAATTACGACGATTGACGAAGGCTTTATAGTTCAATGATATTGTGTATGTTTTGACAGACAGGGCGCTTGGATAGTAAAAATGTAGGAAACTTTGGTTGGTATGGTGGTCATAATTAGAAAAATGTGATAAGCTATGAAAGATGTTCAGATTTGCCTATGAAAATGATATTATTAATACCAATTCATCATGCATTCAATTTAATATTTAAAAACATATGGTTTTTCGTTTTATTATTCCACTCTATTTACCAGCAAATTAAACAGTCGTTTTCAAGTTTATATATTTATAAATAATATCCTCTGCTCAATTTGATGAACGAAAAACGTGTGTAGTAGGAACGAAAAACCATGTCGTTTTGATATTTGTCAACCGTTTGCCACAGACAACAGGCAGAGAATACGATTAAAAGATATTATAATATACTACCTATAGAACTCATAGAACTAGATTGCGCACTAATGAATGAAAGCTCGAGCTAAGCGAGATAGCGCTTTTATGGTGTGCGTCCTACTCTACTAGGCTGACGACAAGATTTGATAAATAGACACGGTACACGATAGACAAAGACGCACTCCATAATAGAGGTCTATTTCCATTAGTTCAATTAGGGGCTCCTCGCTCAGCTCGTTTTTTACATTTAGCGTAATGGTATAAGAAAGTAAACTTATTTTAACAACGTAGAATCCATTAGTTTATATTGCAAAAAATTTCATGTTGCACAATCTTGTGTCATTATAATATCTTTGATTTATAAACTAACTCTAGCCAAATGTCAAAAGAAAATCGTGTGACAGCTGACAGCTGAGTACTGTATACTCCAAATCAATGTAGGTAATTATTTGAAAATTACGTTCTAAATCCGCCACACACGACGGTATTCTAGTCCAATAGAACAGCGGTTAGATATTAGGTAAGTTAAGAATTTCGTATGTGTAGTGAAATGATTGTATTGACATAAATTATATTAGTGCAATGTGAGGCAGGCGGGAGGATGCAATATGTCGAAGATACTCGTTAGAGGGCGTCATGTGACAAGGGACACAGAACAATCCATCTCTAATATATTAAAAATAAATATACAATTTATGAGGCCGCAGACGTCCATTCTAAATGTGGTTTATTATTATTTTTTCTAGTTAAAGACTAAAAGAATATTGAGTTGGGAAAGACATTTTTGTATAAAATTTCTAATTATCATCAATATTTTTACATAATTATTTTTTCATCAATTTGACTACTGTGCTCAATTTTGTGGTATTCTAACAGGATGCACCACTAATTTTACATATAAAAATTGGACTAAATTTCAAGTAAGTAAATAGTTGGTTGAAGGATTTACATTTTAATAAGATATTCACATCCGTAAATGTGTTCTAAAAAGTACTTACGCACTGTAATTTTATTGTTCAGCGCCATCTATAGCCAAATGCGAATTTATTCCAAAATTCTATGGCTGAATTATTGGATTATTACTAGATTGCGCTGACATAATTGATAAATGACTGATTATGGGAAGCTATCTGTGTTTCTTGAGATTTGGTCCAATAAGTTATAGCTACAGTAATATTTCTTCACATCACAACAAAAATAGCCAACGCATTACTTACATATAATTGTTCACATAATGCCTACTGCAGAACTGAAGTGAGGCCTCATAAAAAATAAAACTACAAAATCGTAAAGATGAAATATATTGTTGAAAAAGGAACTTTCTTTAAATTAGACGCCCGCGAAAAGTACTCCGGTAAATCCTTCTAAAAAGTGTACGTATGGTTCGGCTCAAAGCGCTGGATGACTTGTTTTGAGAAAACTAAAAATAGGTCAAAAATTAATAAGCATTTTGTACAGTAAATTACATTAGACATACATACATTAGCGTGGTTTCGACGAATAAGCAACTAGTTGGCGCCAGGTGTGAAACTAGCCTGAAATGGCACTCGGTCTAACTGTACTAATAATGTAACTATTTAGTTCGAAAATAATAAAAAAACTACATACCTTAGGATATAAATTAGAATGCTTTAAAATCTTTTAAAATTCAATCCCTGGATTGAGTTGTCAAACTATTCGAGATATTCATATTAAAAGAGCTTACTTCTTTTTACAAACATTTTGTAGAATATCTATCCAAAACTAACAAATACACAGCAAATTCAAAGAATTCAATGTTTTCAATGTTAATTTAAATATTATCACGTATTAAATATGTGTGAAGTACATATTGGTGTATGTATCTCAATATTAAAGGAATAATTTTGATAAAACAAAAAGCCATTAACATTATAATAGTAAAAAATTAAATAATTCTGTTTTCAAATTAAATAAAAAATTCAAAAGTATAAAACACCAGTTATTTAGTGTGTTTAAACATTTGTGTTTAAATTTAACGCCATATTATTTTTAATTTTATTGTAATTTGCTTGAATTTAAAACTTATCAAAAGGTCATCATGGTGTAGAATGAACACTATACACATATAAGTACAGTTTTTTAAAAAAAATTACGATTGTAATATCGATCTTGAATTTTCAAATATTAGTCTGTTCTTATCTCGCAATTATAATCGCATCACATACGATTGATAATATAAATACATAAAATTAAACAAACGGCCAGAGAAAATACCTATTCTAACATTTGATTTGTCCCAACTAATAGACCCCATAAAATCCACCCATTAGGTTTTCAATACTAATTTAACTATAGATCATCACTTATTTTTGATGACCTTACTAGTCCTGCTTTTTTATATATTTTTCCAACAAACAATGACTGTAGCACCCAAAGTATATCAGCTCTCTAAGTACGAACCTGCGCACAGGTTCGTACTTAGAGACCTTTGTAAGTTTAATTACCGTCTTTTCTCAACCGACCAATCTCTGTCTAATCCCACATTTTATTTACGCCTTCCTACGGCAACAGTTATACTACAGTATAATGTTCCTTACATTATACTGTAGTATAACTGTTGCCTCCACTGCAACTAACTATTTATTAATATGTGCCACTAGATTCAATCATGTCGACTCTTTTTATACGTCCGCGTACAGAAATTACTTACTTCAACTAATTGACAAACTACAACTCCACAAAGATTAGATATTATGTCTAAAGCAAGGCTACACAGCCAACGAAAAGAATGTAAACCAGCTTTCATAACATTTTTTAAAATAAAACAAATAGTGAAAACGTATTTTATCTTGTAGCGCCAACTATTTAAAAAAGGGTTATGAAAATTCATAAATAGGTGACCAAGTTCATGATCGCTTTACCGTATGAAACAGATGGCGCCGGCCGCTTCTGAAATACGTGCGAAAGAAAAGGACAGAGATACATAATCACTCGATGTTATTGGGTAGGGTTTGTTTACATTGTTTGCGTTGTCTCCGTGGTTTTACTTTAGTTAATGGCCCTATCACATCTGCATAAAATTGGACGTTCTTTTAAAATTATATGGCGTTACTTAGTTTTACACTGTAATCCAAAATTATTCTTTTACCATTTTGAACAATAATAGTTCGTTGCATACTAATTTTTGTCGTATTTTACTACAACAAATTTTGCCCATCTAGTTGATCTAAAATGAAAACATTAAGTTTTTTTTTTCTAGCGAATCTCGATGAAAACATGCTGTTTGAACTTAATCTCAGACTAGTGTATTTTTTAAATAATATTTAAAACGTAGGTAAATCTTCAGATCATGCTTGTACAATCGATGAAAGCAATTTACGATAAATTAAATACCAAAGAGTGATTTACACAATATAGGTGTGCACAAAAATATTAAATAGGTCGGGAAAAGTCTTTCGCAAATAGTATGTATAAACTTGTAATTAAATTTCTTTGGCTGTACTATTTGTATCTGGCTGGTTTTGATGACATTAGAAAGGTTCCATTTCAAAAGAAGAAACAAATTAGTAAGATGTTGTTTCCAGCTATTTTTCATTTGTTTTTCTCTCTGTCAAAATGAGTGAATGTGAAGAAATTCGATACATTTTAAAATTTTATTACAAAATGGGGAAAAATGCAAGGCAAGCCGCGAAAAAAATCTGTGACGTTTATCGATATAATGCAGTGTCAGCAAGAGTAGCACAAAGTTGGTTTAAGCGTTTTCAATTCGGGAATTTTGATGTCAAAGATGCACCTCGCGCTTGTCGCCCTGTTATGGATAAAATGGACGCTATTTTTGAAAAAGTGGAGCAAGATCGGCATATCAGTAGTTACGACATAACTGAAGAACTGGGAATTGATCACAAAACAGTTTCGACCCATTTGAAAAAAGCTGAGTACACAAAAAAGCTCGATATTTGGGCGCCATACGAGCTCACTGCAAGAAACCTTATGAATCGTGTACTCATTTGCGACTCTTTATTGAGACGTTATGAAACCGAACCATTTTTGAAGAGATTGATAACTGGTGATGAAAAGTGGGTCACGTATGACAAGAACGTGCGTAAAAGGTCGTGGTCAAAGGTCAGTCAGGCTTCACAGACTGTGCCAAACCCGGGTTAAAACGCTAGACCACACACATCTTTAGCCACAACTTTAGCAAAAATTAAGAGAGTTTGGTTGGGAGGTGTTAATGCATCCGCCATATTGACCTTGCACCTTCATATTTCCACCTGTTCCTGTTTCTTCAGAATTCTTTAGGCAATGTCAGGTTAACATCAAGAGAGGACTGCCAAAACTACTTGTCGCGTTTTTTTTTACCAGAATTCCCAAAATTTGAGCAACGGGATCATATCACTACCTACAAGATGACAAAAAGTCATCGAACAAAATGGCACATATATATTGTAATTAAATGTAAATAAACTGTGGAAAAAAAGTCTTGAGTTTTCATATGAAATGCGAAAAATCTTTTTCCCCAACCTATTATACATATAGAATATATAGAGAGGGTATTGGGAAAATTTTCCTACAATAACATTGATTCTGATCGCCGTAATCAGGATGGCCATGGCGTAGCTAAATAGCCTTATAAAGTTGGTGATGGACTGAGCGATTTTGTACCACGTGGCTCTAAATGTCCCATTACGGATTCTTTCGCCTTGCCCGATCTATATAATCTTTCGTCTTGCCCAATAGGTAAGTTGTGCACTAAATATTGCAGATATGGGCTCTCTAATTATTAGCATAATTAAAAAGAAGCTATTAAAAATAGAAACTAATCGCAGGGACGTCACTAATGTACAAGCTAATCTGAACGAGGCTTTGTGCAGACTTAAATGTTCAATCTCGGCAATAACCGAGTGCCGCCGTAGTTAAGTTGTTTAGTCGAGTGAATGTTTTGAGGGTGAACTGTATGTAATTAATGATATTTTAAGTGAAATCTCTATAATGTTCTAAGTTAGTACGATGATTAGGTAAAAGTAGATGTCTGTGATGTTTATTAAAATGTTATGTATTGCCTCGTATTCGCTAGCGGATGAAAATTTCGGAACGCGATTCTGTCCAATATAAACTGTATTAATATAGTCCATGTAACCGCACCGCCATTTTGATTCGCGTCGCGTCGGACCAGTCAGTCGTGTTCGTGGTCGTGTTGTCGCACGTATAGGAGGCTGTATACATAGGGCCAAGGTGCTGGGCTAGCATGTTGGGCCAATGTGACGGATTCCGTATACACATTGGCGTACTGATCATTCTGCATTGGCGCTTCTATAAAGATGGATGTGGAAATTCTTGCAGCCTCGAGAATTTATTTATACAGTACGTTTAATTATTACCCAAATAAACGTTACGATACGATTCAATAAATTGTTAAACCTCATTGCTTGCCCCCATCATCATTGCCATCGTAACTCGGGAACGTAAATTTCACTCACGCGCAACACTACTGTCTTTGCTGACGAATAAAAACTAACAACTTACTGATTAATGCGCCAACGTGTGAACACTGCGAAGCACGCCAAAATCCTTGATTTTTTTGCACCAAAAACCGACACTATTCGGTTGGCCGGCCAGCGTTGGCGCCAACTACCACATACCGCTAAGTACATCTCTACACGTTGGCCCAACATGCTGGCCCAGCACCTTGTCCCAATGTGTACAGCCCCCATAAGACTCTTTCGCTAGTGAATATGCGGCCTTGTATTTTAGGTTCGCAATTTTATCAATTGTTTACAACTAAATAATGTTATATTACGTTATACGTTATTTATTTTTTTCTATGTAAGTTGTTTTTTTTTATTATTTTTTTAGCTCTGTACCTATCTTATTCTCGTAATACTAACTCATACCTGTTCAAGGTTTTAAAATATGTAGGTAATTAATATAATACATTTACTAAAACAATTTACAGACTCGTCCCACATTTCTTTTGAGGTATTATTAAGTATAATTAAAATTTAAAATAAATATACCTCCCTACTTAATTAAGACTCGTTAAACCAATTACATTTGAAAAATATTATTATTATATTATGTACATTATTGTTTTGTTACTTGTTTTAAATTAATTATATAATATTTAAGCAATATTTTTTCAATTTCCGTTTTAATATGAGTAGCTTTTAGCATATAAATAAAATGCTAAGTGTGTTATATTTTAAACGAAATATGCAATAGACTATATCATAATTGTATGTATGTATTTCATTGTATTCATGAAAGTACTTAATAAATTAAGTCGAATAAGGTCCATGATTTAATTTCCACTGATCTTCTTAGTACTAAATATATGAATGAAAGTAATTTTGTTTGACCTTACGAATTTGCATACTTGTAATTAAGCAGAAAATTGGGCATCGATCGATGCTTCTTTTACCATTACTCATGTAACTCACGTTTGTTAATTAATCTACTGTAAATATACCCAATTATTAAAAAAAACTTTCGTATATTATTGTGAAGTTTTATTTTGTAGGTAGATTATCAGGTGATAATGCAACATTTTTTAAGATGACGTCACTTAACGTACACGAAAAAAGTATTTTCAGCAAATTTAAACTCTATTGTCTAGAGCCGAAAACTCAAATGAGGGTTTTCTGAAACAGTCTAATTGAGATGGCAGCACTGTAACGTCAGGTCCAATGAACTGTCAAAATACATACGCGAATTGCAATTTTCTATGTATTTTTTGGTTTAATAATTTATGTTAATATATTATTAAACCGACACAATATAATTTCAATAATTTATGTTTAGTACCTACGACTCTGTGCTATCTGACAGATGTTTAGACCTGACGCCTATGAAGCGCCCCCTGGTGGCAGAAAAAGTATCGAAAACCCTCATTTCGCCGCGTCAGCCAAGATTGACAATGACGTGATTTGGGACACTACGCCATAGTCGCCATCTCTCGCTAGAGAGTACTAATGTTCCTTGGTCGCCATACAATAATGGCCGATATAAGTTGCCGTAGTTGGTTTCGGATAAGACCCACGACGTATCAACCGGCAGATAATTGCTCAGTGACGAATTTAAAAAATAACTGAAAAGGGTGCCCCAAGGTACAACTATTTTTTGCAGAACCAACGGATCAACTATAAATACAAACACTACAACTTTGTTACGATTTTTAAACGAACACTATGTATAAAATTTTGTAATTATTTTTTCATAACGTCCAAAAGATAATACCAGGAGACAATGATTGGTGTGTACCAGTTTTATGGGAATAAAAAAGTAAGCATTTCTGGCATTAGATTTACCTATTCAGTTCGTAGGTACTTAATTAAAAATTTATTTAGACAACCTAAGTACCGTCGCTTGTTAACATCAGCAACGCCATAGGCGCTACAAGTGCGCTGCAGATCTTAGTAGGATTAAGGGTATGGAAATGGAATAGGGATAGCGATATGGGTTCTGGCATTATTTACTCACTCTTCGAAACACAACAGCATAGGTACCTACATGCTGTTATTTCACGGTGGTAAGGGCTCTTATTGGATTTTCTTTGGGGCTTTTCTTCGTCTAAATTTCTTCTTCGTTTTTTAATACTCTTGGGATCTATGTAAAATAACAGATCAACTCAAATGGTGCACACATCTTGTTTATTTATTTTAAATACCTTAAAATATTCACAATAACTTATAACATTTCAATCTGATGTACAAAACACAACTCTGCTAAATTTTCACGTCAAACCTTATTCTATATTTTCTTTTCTCTGTTTGAATATCAAACCTTTTTAAGTCAGCCGGTATTTAAGTTCAAATACATTAACATGACGAGCTGTTCAATTTATTACTGCGAGACGCAATGTGTCTTGCCATGGTCTTGCCTTAACAAACTATTTATGGTAGGATAGGTTCTGTTTCATTTTGATTAGATTTTTTTTTAATGTAAAATTTTTATTCGTATAATTCGTATAATCACAAAGGCCAAAAAATAAAATGTTTACCAATAAAATAATTTCCATAATTTCCAACGTTGTTAAAAATAATTTTTAGCACTTCAATGAAAATAACTATAATATAGAGTATATTAAAAGTAAATGTAGTCTATGTTTGCAATAGATTTAGCTAATGTGCAGTGGCTCTAGCATGAGTTTACGATACTACACTCGCTAGCGAGAGAGTAAAACATTTATATGGAAAATTGATAATTTGACATTGACAGTTCACGATTTTCCATACTAAATTTTTACGTTCTCGCTAGCGAGTGTAGAATTAGTGTAGTATCGTAAACTCATACTAGAGCCTCAGCACGTTACTCGCTAGCGTTTACGGTTTCGATAGGTTTTTTACTTGTGCAACTCACACCACCGATTTTAGTTCTTTGAGTGACCTCTAGAGGCGCTGTAGGATTTTTCATATAAATTTTTTACGCTCTCGCTGGCGAGTGCGTTCATCGTAAACTCATGCTAGAGCCTCTAGCGTGGTCAGCACAGATTATAAAGACTATTGAAGGTGATTGAAAGTCTTCTTGAAGTTTGGTCACAGATTACTCGACATTATATAGGTTGTCTTTATGCTTGTTTTTTGGGTGGGTATATAC
This sequence comes from Bembecia ichneumoniformis, assembly GCA_910589475.2. NCBI lineage: Eukaryota > Metazoa > Arthropoda > Insecta > Lepidoptera > Sesiidae > Bembecia > Bembecia ichneumoniformis. Next base: position 13,783,864 of record OU342536.1, on the reverse strand, counting down.
TGTTCTGTGGTATATGAATGTTTTGTTTATTTGATTTGATTTAAAGTTTTAAGTTTGAAATTTGAAACTTGTGTAGATATTCAGTAGTGAGCGTTTAATTTTTATTTATCAAATGATATTATTAATCATCCCATTATTAAGTTTGCTAAATTGTAACTTTGTAATATCTTGGTATTTTTTTAATCAAAAAGAAAATTTTAAACATGACTGATTACCCAGATCCTGATGAAGAATATGAACTTACGTATGCTGATGAATTTGAAATACTTAGAGAAGCCGAGCAAGGTTTGTTTTACTTATATTGTTAACGACTGACTTATATACATATCAAAATAAATATTTTACATAATCTATAACTGAAGGTTATGTTATTATTAATATGTTTTCTGATTCAAACTTGCCTAATATATTTATAATAACACTAAAGTAGAATCAGTTGCATATTAATATATTATTCTAGTCTCTCTTTTTTAATAACTAGTTTTCAGCGTATGCAATATTAGTCATTTTCCAATTATTTGTCATTTACCTAACACTGCAAAATTTGTCATTTTCCGAACCCTTCACTAATTTCTGTTTCTAAGGTTTCTATGAACTACTGATGTGCATCATAGCTTCTGCCACCTGAGGGTAGAAATAGGTCACAAAGGTGAAGATCTGGAGGATTCTCAGGTCATCACATTGATGGCTCTCTCTTATCTGATGATTCCATTTGCTGTAGAAAGAATTTGTAAACTTTATGAAAGTACAGAATTTATTTACTCAGAGGAATTTTTTTTTGGCTGGCTAACCATTCACATGTTGATAACACAAGCAATGATATGGTAGTTACAAGTTTGCTGCCAAACATAATACAATAAAGCATAAGGGATAAGGAAGGAATATGAAAATGGGCTCTGGCATTCCTTACTCAATCAAGGTGTAAGGGAGTGCTTACGATTATCAGACAGGCCGCTCAATTTATAACAAAAATACAGTGCACCCTGCCGCTACAAAATTATTTTACTTATTATAAAGTATTATGTAATCTATATTACTGGTGTATTCAGTTTCAGATGGAGATGTTGTTAGGAAAAAGTCAATTCCTGCTAGAAGAACTCTTGACTTTACAAGTCCAGAGGTACAAAAGAATTCAAATAATCTAGTAAATGATGACATTGTCATGTGCAATCAATCAGATTCATTACAAAGTTTACAAACATTAGAAAATGCAACAGAGCCTTCAATCCTATCACCTATGTTAAATGAAAATGTGTCCAACAAGAGAACAATAGAGGACCTTTTTGGAGATATTAATGATATAGACTTCACCACACTAGAATTACCAAGTAAAAAACAGAAAACTGATGAAGAAAGGGATTTAGAACTAATTGAAAGAATTATTGAGGGCAGAAGATTGAAGAGAATTCTTTCAGCCCCTAAAAATCAATCATATGTTAATCCAGAAGCTTCATACAATTTTAAAGATAATATTTCTGTTAACATACCTAGGTAAGTATGTTTTCGATCAGGTTTGGTGATTGATTCAAACTAAATTTATTCCATTTACTCCTTGTACTGACACAGCTCTCCAGAGCATAGTTATATTAATATTATAATATAATGTATGTATTTGATATTAAGATTAAGTTTACATTGAATATTTTTACAAAATTAAAAACTTGCAGAAGCAATTTACACATGATAATAAATTCTTTAACTTTTATATATTTTATGTCACATTTTATTCATCCTAAAAAATAATATTGTTAAAATATAAAGCTGCTCAGCGAGCTATGCTCGGAGCTTCTTTGGTGGATAGGATCAGAAAAGCTGAAATTCACTGAAGCAGTAGCATAGCCATAGCCGAAGACTTAGCAAGTTGAAGTGGCATTGGGTTGGTCATATTTGTCGCAGAGCAGATAACTGATTGGGTGAAAGAGTACTTGAATGGAGGAATGGAAAAAGCAGAGTGGGACGTCCTGCGGTCAGGTGGACAGATGACCTGAAAAGCTTCCCGGGAAGCGGCTCGACATGAAGGACAGAAGACCGTGCATGGTGGTGAGCCTTGGGAGAGCCCTACTTTCAACAGTGGAGAGATACAGGCTAATGATGATTATGATAAATGATCTAAACATCAAATTGTACTGTGTGTTAATGTTAAAAACATAAAGGAGCATTAAAAAAAAAATTTGATGCAAAGAATTAATTACAATGAAGCAAATACATTTTAAAATAGTATATTTCATTACAAGTGCGGAAAGGCTGTCATTGCAAAGAGTTCCGACAAATGTCTTCCCGAGCCGAGGCGCAGCCGAAGGCGAGGGTTGACAGTCGGAACAAGTTGCAATGACAGTTCCGCACGTGTACTGAATGACTATTTTTAATACAGTTGCGAAAAAATGAAGCAATTTAATAAAACAAACAATTAAACTCGCAAAGAAAATTTCTGGAAAATGGCGCCAACCGTAGAATATAAGCAGAGATTTTTTTTTCTTCACCCATTCTGGTAGGCAAAGGAAACTATGCCCATATAGCCAAGTCTTCAGTAGAATTTTTTTATTGATATGAAATGAAAATGAAATTTAATGAGATTAAATGAAATGAAACCTGACCTAACTCATTCAATCAAATCATTAAATCTGATATTGAAACAAATTAGTAGCTTCTTTTTAGAAATATATGTATTTGCATGAATCATAAAAACTTGTATGAATTTTTTTTTTAGTAAAAACTTCACGGTTGGTTTTTCTTTTTAATAGACATTATTTTGACAGTTGGGAAAGAGAACCGTGCGTTCTCTTTCGGGAAAGGTAAAAAAAAAGCACGAGTATGTAATAGCCCACATCCCGAACGCTATACGCCACTTTTTGAGCAACTGTATTAAAAAAATATTTACAGATGGGCATTTCTTCCAATAACTAATTGTGAAGGCGAAAGAGTGTATGTGAAACTTGAGTCTGAAGATGTGTGGGACAGGTCTTTGGACAAAAAATCAGACCAGCCTTCACTGTTTTCTTCTCATACCAGCACTTGGGAGGAGGCTCGAAGAATAGTAAGTTGATTTTGGCCCTTGTACTATCGTGGATAAATTTATAAGATAATTTTGCATTTTATTTTATTTTAAGTAGTGGCAGGGCGCACTGCGTATCACAGTCATTTGTGCTGTCCCTGTCCCTTATCCTTAATCCTGTCATGGTCGGCAGCGCACTTGCAGCACCTTTGGCGTTGCTTGTGTTATAGGCGACGGTAGCCACATACCATCAAGAGCCTGCCTGTTGACCTTAACATAAAAAAAAATGGTACTAAGATCTGTTTAACTATAGAATTCTATTACAAAAAAAACAATACTTAACTTGATAGTTTAGTCAAAGTTAGGGAAAAAATATAGGATGAGTAAACCTTACAAGTAGCGAAGCAATGAGTAAAGTAAAGTAAAGCGAAGCAGTTTTCAAAGACTAATATGTCTTTGAAAACTGATTAAAAATGAAACCTGCTTGTTAACCTGTTTTGTTTCAGTTAGAAACTAAGCAGCAAGAAATGATTAGCGAATCACAACAGCCTCTTCCTGATATGGAGGAAGGAATAAATGAGGCAAGTTTGTGGGTGGATAAATACAAACCGCTTTCGTACATAGACTTATTATCTGAAGAACCCGTGAACAGGGCTTTGTTACATTGGCTGCATTTGTGGGATCAGGTGAGAAATACATTGTTTTAATACATTTAAAGTTCACATTCTGGCGATGAAGTTCTCCACATACAGTATGAAAAAATTCTAAAATTTTAATTTCCTGAGAAGCAATTCGACTATGCTCGATAGTTGTAGAGACATTCGGCTCACATTAAAGTCTGCATCTTTTCGTTTCCATGTGAGAAGTATTTTATTTATCTGTATAACATGAACACTCAAAAGGAAAGGCATTGGCAATAGGGGAATGGGCTATGACACCACTAAGTAACTCATTCTATTCATCAAAATATAACAGCACACATGCTTTTATTTTATGGTGGTATTTAGGGGGTGGTTACTACGGAAGGAATGAGCCATGCGGAAAAATAAAGAATTGTGATTGAGTTTGTATGCACACAATATTATTGGAGTTTTTTGGCTCCAATAAATAAAGTACAATTCTTAGGTATCTGAGTACCACAAGAACTAATGGAATTGGTAAAAAAAATTCACAAATATTGTGTTATATGATAAAAGGTCTTATCAATAACTGAATGCAAACAAACTGCCTAAGTGTGATGCTTGATGTCAAAACAAATAAATACACAGAAGAAGACCATGAACTTCACTAAGAGTGGCTCATTTATAATTGCTTAGTTAACTGGCAACAGTTAGAAAAGAATAAAAAAATCTGTCACTGTATTCAGATATCTGGTCAATCATTGTAAAACTCAAGTACTAAGTATAACGCGAACGCACTGTTTCCATGGAAATTTAGCCACTACTTTCTTAAGAGACTCAATGTTGGCGTGTCGTTTAGACCATGTCCTCTAAAACTGACCATAATTTGTATGAGGGGTTCAGATCTGGGCTAGATGAGGGCCAGTCTTCAACTCTTATAGAGTTGTGCCTTGTGACCAGGTGCAGTGTCTTGCTGGAAAGTCCACGGTACATTTTAAAAAGTGTATTGCTGATAGGTTTCACAACACGATTCAAGACAGTCTCTTGATACACTTTGATACAGTCTTCATACCTTTTTCAAAAAATGTAGCTTTGTGACTCCTTGATAAGACACCCTCCACCAAATCATAACTGTCGCAGGATGATGACCACGTTGTACCTTTCCTACCACTAGGGCAGCTTCTTTAGAACTGTGAGCGTACACTTTGTCATTTTGCTTGTTGTAGTGCTCTTCAATCGTGAAATTTTTTCATCAGTAAAGACGATAGTTTTCTGTGTCTTTCACCTGCGTATTGGGACAGAAGCCGTTTTGATCGATCCACTCTCTTTATCTGTAGGGATTGATTTAGGGCATGTCCTGTATATCAACGATAAGCACCGAAATTCAAGTCTTAACATACGCGACAGAGTCCTATCGGCAATCTTCATTTCTCGCTATAAGATTTTTTGTTTCTTTATGGGGTTTCGGTGAATTCTGGCTTTAACAGCATTAACAGCCTTTGTAGTTCTAACAGCACGCGGCCGCCCCGATCTTTTATGGTCATCGACAGAGGAAGTATATCTGTCGATAGTACGATATATGAACGTACTGCTGATACCAAGCTTTTGAAGTGTCTTGAATATGACTGACGGCTCCATACCCACTCTGTGTAAAGCAATCACTGCAATCCTATTTTCTTTAACACCCCATTCCATATTGTAATTTGATAATAAATACGAAAAAAATATGTGAAATGGCGAGAAATCAAGAGGTTTTTGACGTAATAAGTGCTTTCCAAATTCAAAATGAATAAAGAGTTGGAAAAAGAAAAAAGTTTTTATGTAAAAGTATTTATGGCCAGAATAGTTATATCGATTATTGCATATATGCATTTGAATTACAGGTGGTGTTCAAAAAGGAAGTGAAAGTAACTGATGCACAGCAAAGGAATTCGTTCAGTAAACGCGCCGGACAATTCCAATTGACGAACAAATGGAAGAGCAAGAAGGATCCGGAACCGGAAATGGACAAAGATGGTCGACCACACCACAAAGTGGCTTTACTGTGCGGGCCGCCTGGAGTCGGGAAAACTACGCTTGCGCATCTATTGGCCCAATTAGCTGGTATAATACCAAAGTCCATTTTTTTGTTTTCTAGATAGAGAGGCATGGAGGCTGATAACACCTACAGTTATAAAAAAGTGTGTGCATCAGCTCCAATACACGACTGGAGTTTACTCCTTTAAATGTGTAAAATTATAGATTTTCACTGTATGATGATATAAAATTATAGTATTTTCACTGTATGAAAAAACTGTTACGCATATCATCAATACATGTATAAAATTTCCTTGGTCTCAATAGATAACTGGATACTTAATTACTTTTTATTATTTTGTTAAATTCTGCATGTTCAGATGTCGTGCGAACAAAAGTTATTTAGTTACGTTCGGTATACACAGATGTCACTAAATTTATAAGTTCAAATAGTTAACCAGCTGGCGTACGACAGATATCGCTACGCCAGCTGGTTATTACGCGCTATCGTCGGTTATAACTACACTTTAATACAAGATTTCGGCGTTTGCTTTTATAAGCCTAGAGAATAGAATTAGGGAACATAAATACAAGCGTCAGCTGTCGCACAAATGTCAACGTGTCAGATAACGTAACGCTTTTTAGTTAACGCTTGTATTAATTTTACTCCTCATAAAATTTCCATACTGGGGGCCTTATATGAAAATCGATTCTTAAGGAGTAAACTCTCAAAAAAAATCTTTAGTGGCTTTGTATACTGTTGTGTTGACTTGTATACTCAAAAACCCCTTTTTATCTGTCAATCTAAATAATGGAGTTCTGTAAGTGATGTAAGAGGTGCCAGAACCCATTCCTCTATCCAATCAGGGTCGGCAGCGCACTTTAATCTCTTTGATCTTGCTTGTGTATTTATGCGTTAGTGGTAAAGTGAAAAGCCTACTTTTGCCAATTAAAATAAAAAATGCACCTAAGTTTCCATACAAATCTTATTTTCATGTGTTTTTTTTTGGAATTGAAATTTGAATGGGATCTTTTTTATTTTAAATGTTTAAAAATTTTACTTTACTGTTTGGCTCATAAAAATCCCCATTTCTGTATGTGAAGATTGTTGTAAGTAATTTTGTTGTATTTCTAGGCTATCGTCCATTGGAACTGAATGCGTCCAACGAACGTAGTACCGAAGAATTCCGCAAAGCTTTACAGGGCGCGACACAAATGCGCTCTGTCTTGGGGCATGATAGGAGGCCAAACTGTCTCATACTGGGTATGTTATGGCACCATATCTACTAATATTATATACGTGATATTATGTGAAGATGTTTGGATGTTTGTAACTGACTCTTACAGACCACAGTAACCTTTTCCTTGCATAAGACAACATGAAAAATAAAACTTGTGCTGTTGTGTGAGTAAGAAATGACGATCCTATATCTCTATCCTATCCTATATCTCCATCCTCTCAAGGTCACCAGCGCACAAGAATTCTCTCTGATGCTGCTTTGTATTTAAGCGACGGTAGCCACATATAATAAAGTGGATCGTCAGGTTTCTTGCAGCCCTTTCTCATAGAAAAACTTTTTTGAGTCTCAAAGTAGTCTTAAAGTATCCCTAGTATTTGAGAAGCCAATACCTATCTAGATTAGTCTTTATGGAAATTATAAATAATGACACATGAAGCTGTGTCAATTTTCATATATTTTAAAAAATGAGATGGCAAGGTTCGTTTGTGATAAAGCCTATTTGCTTAGTATTTGTTTGATGTCATAAAATATATGGAACAAGCATTTTCATCATACTTTTATATTTCATACCAGAGTAATATGTGAAAATGCTGTTCAAGTTATTTGATGCGTTCCTATGGAGAAGATGCAGTTAATCAGTAAATAAAGACTGCAACCGTGCTTTACCTATGTAGGTACTGTGTATAAATCAGTGCGCCAGTTAAAAAATATCTTGGGATCTGGTAACGGGGGTCCGTATATTACTGGGATCTCGTTTTAACGGCGGCGAACTACCTACGCGTAGGCTTGAGAAATTCGCGCAGAATTGGCATAAAAGGAGAAGCACCTACAGGTAATAAAGAAGTGAGCGAAGCCCGAGGTCCGCGTCACTCAACCAGTAGAGACGCCCCAGAAAGAGTAGAGGAACGAAATAAGGACATGGTCAAGACATAAATAATTTATACACGATTCCGATCGTGTTGTCGATAGGGCCATAGTTTGGTGGTAGGTTGTTCATTATTACTAAAAAATATTTTGAAAAATTATGTCTTTTATTATTTTGTGCGTTTTCAAATGGAACCAATATTTTTTATTGAATAAAGTATGTATGTAATAATAAAAAATTAAACATCTTTAATTCATGTTTCTTTTATGATGTTTTCAGATGAAATAGACGGCGCTCCAATACAGACAGTGGAGCTATTAGTAAAATGGTGCACAGCAACAAGCGAGTCTGGATCCAAGAAAGCCAAAACACATCCACTCAAGAGGCCAGTTATTGCGATTTGCAATAACTTATATGCAACCTCTCTGCGACCTTTAAGGTATGCTTGTCCTCTAATCTCCTTTTATATAAGATAAACATTACAAATCAGGGGTCTAATATCAAATACTGCATAGTCCACAATTTTTTAATTTAAAATTTTTATACCAAACACTCTCTTTGCGATATGAACGATTTATTTTGTAACAAAAACGGCATAGTCACAACCATTTCAATGTGTTTTATAATCTATCACTATCAAAAACGATCTATTGTTATCAATTACTATAAATCAGACATCGTGATATTAGACACCTGATATGTTTCACTAATGACACTGACCTTTGAGTGAGAATGTAGAGTGGTCTAGCCCACTGAGGATTAACTGGATTTCACATGTGTTCCAAGTTTTCCTATACTGTTAAAGCAAGTCATCATCATTTTTAATATACAAGGATTTAAATTACTCACCATTTTACAAACTCTGAGCTGAAAAGAGTGCCGAATTGAGTGGCGCCATTTATTGCTGGCGTAAAGATTGGCTGTCATCTAGAAATAAAAAAACTGAGGTTTTCTGTGTCTTTTGTAACGAAGCCGAGCTTATGGCCTACTGCTTTCTGTGTTACATTCTATTCAACTGTTATTTTGAGTTGTCAGACAAAATATGTTGTCAGACCGGTGTCGCTGGTGATCAGCGTAGGCGGGGTATCGGAGACGCGGCTGGGGGAACGTCTGTGTAGGGTTGCGGCCCATGAAGGACTGACACTAGCTCCTCATGTTGCGGCCGCGCTGGCTGCGCGTGCGCAAGGTGATGTGCGTGCTGCCATACAAGTGCTCAGCTTTATTAAGGCGCGGGCAAAGACCCAGGTCAGTTTCTTGTTCTTTTTTTAATATGTGTTGAGGTCGACAGACATGCTGATGGTCCACTTGATGGTAGATGACTACCGTCGCCTATAACACAAGCAACGCCACTGGTACGCTGCCGACCAATTAGGATTGGGAAGGGATAGGGTAATGGGCTCTAACATCCCTTACAAGGGGCACACTGAAATGATCGGGAATAGAATATTTCGGATTGAGTTACAATAAAACCTTTTTTAGAATTTGAATACTGGCCTCTTAGAATCTTAATGACATTCAAACAATCAATTTTTTTTATTAAAAACGAAAACTATGTTGGTTTAAAGTTGACACGTCGTTAACAGAAATGGAGCTCACGCGTGAACATTTCCGTGCCATAATTTATCACAATTTTCATCGCGGCTTATCTCAAGATAAATGTCTCAGCGAACTTGTTTCGATTTATGATGTTGAAGTACCGAGTCAAACGACAATATACCACTGGTATGCCGAGTTCCGACGCGGTCGTGTGTCGCTCAGCACTGTTTCTTCTGCAGGTCAACCAAGAACAGCGGTCACGCCTGAAAACATCGCAGCTGTGCGAACTATTATATTAGATGACCGTCATGTGACATACGAGCAGATTCGGGCTGTTATCAGTATCGGAATGACTGCAATTCGGTCGATATTACATAATGAGCTGTGTGTAAGAAAGCCAGTTTCCCGCTGGGTTCCCCACAATTTGTCCAAAGAGCAAAAGGCGGCTCGTGTAGATTGATGCCGGAATACTCCGCAACGCTTCAACGGAGGGAAGTAAAATGCCGTTTATAATTCATACGAACTTGAAAGAAAACATCAGTCAGCAGTTTGGGTCTTCGAAAACGAGGTCAAGCCAACGAAAGTGGTTCGCTTCCGCAGCGTGTCAAAGAAAATGGTCGCTATGTTTGTCTCGAAAAAGGGGCATGTTGCTACAATTCCTTTACAGGAACGCAGAACGGTTACCGCCGAGTGGTATATCACGGTTTGTTTGCCAGAAATGATAGCCGAGCTCCGAAAAAATAACCCGAAACGTCGCATCATCTTACTTCACGATAATGCGAGCTCCCATACGGCTCGGAAGACAAATGATTTTTTGAAGCAGGAAAACGTCGAGCTGATGAGCCATCCTCCGTACAGTCCTGACCTGAGCCCAAACGATTTCTTTACATTCCCTAGAATGAAATATTTATTACGCGGTCAACGGTTTGAAGACTCCGAAGCAGCTGTGGAAGCGTACAAATCAGCCATTTTGTCAACATCAAATTCAGACTGGAATTACTGTTTTAATGATTGATTTGCACGAATGGAAAAGTGCATTAAGTTGAACGGAGAATACTTCGAAAAACAATAAAATACAATTTAGCTATACCGTGCATGTGGTTTTTCTTATTCCCGATCATTTCAGTGTGCCCCTCGTACTCACTCACCGAAATGCAATAGCACACATGGTGTTATTTCACGGTGGTCACTGTAATTGAGTGGTTACTGTCGTCAAACGGACTGCCCAAATGACTTCGAAACGCAGTGTGCCCTGCCGCTACTATAAGCCAGCCAGGTTTAAAAAGCATAAACTAGAAAATATGAAAAAGTTATTGTACCACTGTTACTCTAGCAGAAGTCAACTCCAAGATGCTGTTGGGGCTGGAGAATTACGTCCCTCTATTGGCTATTACCTAAAATTATTGCGATATACCTATGATATCATGCAGACTAGCATTTATGCCATATTTGGGTTTAAAGTTTACCCTTTAGTAGAAGGTTAATGTTAAGGTTTAAGTAAGGTGAAATTTTAAAATAAAAAATAAAAATAAAATAAAATAAATCTTTATTTGCGCGAACACATGTTTACAGGATTTTAATTTGTATACAGCAGTTACAGTACAAAGTATGTTCTACCCGCCAAGGGCATGCAAATATTTGTGTTTAATTGTTGGTAAATTAATATATTAATAAAGGAATTAATGTTTCTTATTATAAAATTCTTTAACATCATAATAACAACAATCTAATAACCATTTTGTTAATGTAATAACCATTTTGTTTTAAGTAGAAGGTTATTACTTGCACACATATCGCTCATATTTCTCTTGGCCATAATTTACTGTATCAGATTTCGGTTAATATAACAATCTTAACTGCTTCTTCTTCTTTAAACCGGAGATTTAATTACACTATGTCACAAGGTGCTTACGTTTATTTCAATAATGTTAATGACTATGGTTACATCTCATGTGACGTCACATTTAACTAGTCAAATAATTTCATTTGAGCCTGCACAAACCATATTTTTAATGTCGTTTACTTAATTTCATGAATATTTTTTAATTAAAGCTTAAGTTTGGGAATTTGTGTAAAAAGTGAGGCAAATGTACACTACTAGCTTTTTTTGGCTTTAAGCGCCCCATTTTCTCAGGTGTTCGAACATTTATTTATTGCTCATATATTTTTGTCAGTCATTAAAGAATTTTATTTTTATTTTTAGAGGATATCTCGGGAACAGTACTTTTTTCTGGATGTATATGTAAGGATACATGTCCTTGAGTAGTTAGGGCGTGAAAGCGTAACAAACAAACGAACTCACTTTTACGTTTATCTTATTAGTCAGTGCCTTTACTATGAATTATAATGACCGCACTCGCTAGCGAGAGCGTAAAATATTTATATGGAAAATTGTCAATTTGACATTGACAGTTGATAGTTTTTCATATAAATGTTAACGCTCTCGCTAGCGAGTGCGGTCATTGTAAACTCATGGTAAAGGTACAGGATTAAATAGGCTTTATTTTAATAAATTTCCGCCACGTTGTAGCATGAAATAGAAATAATAATTTGTTATGTTATTTTAATAAATGTTTTAGGTTAGTATGGAAGATGTAAAAAATGCAGCTGTAGGCACTAAGGACTGCACTAAGAATCTCATGCAAGCCTTGAATGCGATATTCACATTGGATGATAAACGACACAACGATGTGGTGAGGATTATACAAACGGCTGGAGAATATGACAGGTAATATTTATTTAAATAATTAGAAACACACGAACTCACTGCAATGTTTGATAAAACGTTGTTGTAGGCTACGTTATACCTAAATATGTACCTAGTAGGCGTAAATCACCAGAGATTAATATAATATGATGTAGGTCAATAAAGGGAGCCATTCAGACCGTCACAGCTGAAGTAAAACGTTCTTATGAGACTATATTTATAACTTTAGGATTTATTTAATAACAACAACTTGTTATTAAAAGATTTAAATTGTTTAACGGTTTAACTCATTTGTTATTAATACGTTTAAAAAAAAGGGTTATTTCAAATTGAAGTTATAAAGTTTTGCTCCCAATCGATACTATTTCTTACAAGGATCAAAAGTCACTGTGGAAGCAATTGAGGTTAGGGTATTCTAAATTACAAAAATTAAAAATATTATAAAGAGGTACCATTGTTACATATGTGTCATTTCTGAAACTAATCAACAGACTTTTTTTAACCCAATAATATGTCCTACTATATCCTCTCTACGAAAAACATTGCTTTATATTATATGTTTTTTTGAGAAAATTATGTTTTAGTTTAGAAATTTAGATATAGGTCAGTAAAAATTTAAATTAATACAAATTAAATAAAAAAGGCTTATGATATCTTATAATGATTATTTGACTGAAGGAGCTGCTGGGTTTTGAATGCTGTGATGATTGTACACCTATTTGTATAGAAAATTGATGTTAAAAGAGCAACTATAAAACTTATCAGTTCTTCCTCATAGAATATGCATTCAGAATTGGTGGTCATTGTTACGGGAAGCTTGCTATAATACATCAGTGAAAACCGCGTTGAAATCGGTTAAGCCGTTTCTGAGATTAGCACGAACCAGAACCAAATTTTAAAAATTCATTTTTAAAGTTGAACCCGCCGTGAATCGAACCCGGGACTCCTGAGACAGAGCGTTAAGGCAGGCACCTTAACCACTCCTCTAAGGGGTCGTCATAAAGCTGGGCCACATGAACTGGGGATATGTGTGAAGGGTATTTCTTTAGATTATAACTGTGAGGTCTCCTGCAGAATAGCGGAGGGTATATTCGAGCACTATGTGTCTCGAGTCGGTTCCTCGTCGCGGCTAGATGCTGCTAACTCGGCGCTGTCATGGCTACGACTCTATGACGTGACCAATGCGTGGATACTGCGTCATCAGAATTACGCAATATACGGCTCGCTGCCTCACTATCTGTCTCGCTGCCGAGCTTACCTCGCCTCGAGAACTCCAGCCAGGATTGGCTTTCCGATGCAAGCACTTGAGGTATGTTAATATTTTTATTGTTACATGCGGCATCAGTGAAAAGTGCAGATTAAATGCGTAGATAATCAATAGCTATATCTCAAAACCGAAATTTCGTTTTTCAAATATAGAACTAGCAGTTGGTATGTTTGCGGAAATTGGCTACACATGGTTGATATTGGCTGTCGCTCACTACTGTCTATGAAAGTAATAGCTTCGTTCACCAGATTCTTGATATTGCTTAGAATTAAAATAAGACCGCCTCTTTTTTCTAAAAGTCACTGTGGAACTAAAATTGAAATGGTTCATAGCAGTTATGAGTACGGACTTAATTTGCTCTGCAACTGGTGTTTTTGTGTGCAGATGCGTCGACGCCGTACTGAAGTGGAGAGCATAGAGGCGGGGATCCGAGCGGGATGCGGTGCGAGTGTTTGCGGGACGACACGGCGCGTCCTCCTGCTGGACGTGTTACCGTTCCTGCCCTATCTACTGGCGCCCTCTCTGCGCTCCGCTAACGTTCAGGTACTGCTTGTTTTCGAGTTTAATTATATTCAAAAAATAGATATAGATAGGGAATATCGTAGACTTCAGTATTTAGCACTTTCCGTAACATATATTTTGTTTTTATTCGAACGTTAACGCGTCGATTAGCAGAATTATTTCAATAAATTGATATTTTATATTTGGATAGAATATAAATAAGTTGGAGTTTTTATAAACTGTTTCGACATTAAATTCAAGGTGTACTTTTATTATAAGTAAAACTAGCTTTTGCCCGCGTCTTTGTTCGCGTCCTTTTTTCTTTCCCTTTCTCTTCCTGGTTACTAGATGGTGCTAAATTTTAAATTTTATTAAAAGTTCACGTTTTTGGTCATTTTTAAACTTATTTATGTTAAAAATTGTATCTGATTGGCAAAATAAAATCAAAAAGAAGTGATAGTAATTAATAAGAGGTGAAAAGGGATTGAAAATAATAAATAAAAAATAAATAAATGCAGGATAAGTCAATATTAAGTCAGTTTTTATTAGTTTTTATTTATTGTCTTACTTTTATGTACATGCTTACATAACATGACACATTATTTCATTCTTTCAATAGCAATTATTTGAATAATAATAATAATAACAGTAACGTGTTTCAAGAAAAACTTTATACACATTAAAATGAGGCTTTAAAACAATTTAAAAGAAAAGATGATACACAGGAAGATAAATATATTCGGGTGTTATTTAATTTAGTAATTTAGAAACGGACAGTCTCCAAATTACTAATAACATTCACGGCGTGGTTAGACAGTTTATTTGTTGTATAAAGATTGTCCTAAAGATCTATTTGTACTAGAGACAAAGTTTGGTTAAGTTCCAAACAATTCAATTAAAATAATAATAATAATAATAACTCTGTACCTTCAGTTACACGCCACATTGGAATTTTAAAGCTGATCGGCATGGCATGTTTGTTCTTTATAGTTAAAATTCTAGAACTAACGTGCTCCAAGTAAACACAGTGTAGTTTCAACTCACTCAACGTAGTTTTTAATTTGTACCCTTGTTTTAAGATAGCCCTTTATTACACTTTCCGCGTTGTATGGAAGTTGCACCACACTAACGAGACTCATCGGCGAGAGTAGACGTGATGGTAGTCTGTCCGTTAGTGCCTGTTCGAGTTTGTGATTCATCCGACAGCGAGTGCCACACGGCCTATATAACGCAAGCTATACCCAGCATCTGAAAACACCACCGCTCTAGCTGCACCAGCTACATCTAATGGCATTACTGAGTAAATAACAACTGACAAACTCTGACGCACCCTAAGAGCCAAGAAATGCGTTTAGAAACTTCACAGGCAATACCTTATGTATGTGCAAAATAATAAATTCGAAAATAATTATTTGACTGAATTCAATAAAAGAAACTCTTATCTATAAAAAAGGGTCATGAATGAACTTCTCAAATTGTTATTCAACATTATAAGCACTTATAAGCGATTAGTTATTGTAAACAAAGTTACAATAACTTACAATACACTTTAGGGCATACTTTAGGCATAACGGGTGGGCGGGGTTAATTGTGCCTCTGGTATATAAATCAAAACCACTTAACCGATAACTCTTAAGATTTAAAAAGATGTTTTATTTTGTATTTTCGTAATGAGTTTATTCCAAATATGATAAACGAAATCATAATGGAGTATTGTTTTTGTTAACTTGTTAATTTTTGGTTGTTTGTTATTCCAGTTGTTGTCTGACAAGGAGCGAGATGTTTTGCGCACTTGTGCGAGTGCTATGTGCGACTATGGATTGCAGTACACGCAGCAACGGACTCCGGATGGACTATACGAATTTCTATTGGAGCCGGACATATATAAGATCGCATTCTTTGGTAAGTATGATCAACAAATATTATAGAAGATTGAGAACGGATTTTGTAAGTCTGTTTATATGTTAAGGAAATCTCTGGAACCACTGCATTTATTTGAAAATAATGTATTATTTTTAATTATATTGTAATGGTACATTATACGTGATGAACATAGGTAATATATATATACGTGATAAACAAAGCCGGGGCCCATCCACTTATAAAATGTACTGAAATGTTATCACACACACCTTAACATGATTGCTATGTTTTACTATAGTTAAGAATAAGAACAATATAATGTTTCTTGGGTCTAGTCTTGTATGTTATGCTATTTGGATCCTTTTATTGTTTAACATACCCCTTATGCAAGTTCTTTTGACTATTTTGACCATCAAGTGGACCGTCAGCCTGTCTGACGATCTTAACATTAAAAAAAATTATGTAAAGATCAACAGGTTTCTTTAAACGGTCATTTAATTGTAGGTGGCTACCACTTACCATTAGGACACCTCTAAACGCAAGGAACACCATGGGGTTGCACTGCTGATCGTGATATAGTGATAAGAGACAAAGGGATCTAGCATGCCTCACTTACTCACCGAATCACAACAGCACCCGTGTTATGTCGGTGCTGTAACCGTGTTCACCGGTCTTCTGTATAGGAGTGGTTGCTGCCGCCTCGCGCACTCTATAGTTTATCAATGCGGAAAGCAGTGTGTACTGACTGCCAAAAAAGTGTTTTTTTTTTTATGATATAAATATGATATTCATTTCTTATGATAGGTCTAAAACCAAATGCAAGACTGGTCCAAACCAACAAACAATATTGAAATATTGTGATGTTTCTCAATATGCAAACGCGCAAAGGCTTCCAGTTCATGAGCTCTATAAAAATTACATCAAATAGATTGTGCCCACTATATTTTAAATTTATTTCCAGGCAACGAAGATAGAGTCCGGCCTTTACCCTCGATACGTCAGGCCATCTCACGTGAACAACAACTCGAAGTTATAAGGAGAAATCAACTTACGGTGAGTGCTGTGTATTTGGATTTAGATACATTGGCATTAGGAACATAAAATAAGTATTACAAGAAACCCATTGTTTCAAGTATACTTTATAATTATGCAGATCCATTAAGTTAAGGTCGGCAGACAGGCTGACGGTCCACTTGGTGGCTACCATCGCCTATAACACAGGTAACGCCACAGGTGTAGCAAGTGCGTTGTCGAAAACAGTAGATTAAGGCTAAGGGATTGGTTAGGTAAATGAGCTCTGGCATCCCTTACTCACTCACCGAAACACAACAGCACACGTGCTTTTATTTCATGGTGGTATTCTGTAAGGGGAACAGCATTTGTGCTTTTGTGTTTCAGTGAGAAAGTAAGAGATTGCAGAGCCCATATGCCTTCCCTTCCTAATCCCACATCCTTTAACTTGTGTTAATAGGCTACCACCTATCTTCAAATGGATTATGTTTTAACAAATCAAATATTTTAAACAATTATAATAATTAATAATAATTTAATTTAATTTATTTTTTATTTTTTATATTGAAATAGAAAGAAAAAAAAAACAATTTATTTCACGCAAAACACACAAGGCATTTGTAATATATAAGGTCTCGGAGGTAAACATATAAAAATTTATGTAAGCACTGGTTTAAGGTTACAACTATAACCCAGGATATGAAATTTAGGCTATTTTTACGGTTATTTCTGTTTATTTAGGTTATCTAAATTACTTAAATAACCTTAAAGAATGATCTACACTAATAAGCTTTAAATTTTAACCATTCATTATCTTGTCTCTTTGTCTTAATTGAATAATTTTTAAATAAGAATTATTTTCTTAGTGTAATATTAATTTACCGAAATGTTGCATCAGACACACCTAACCTATCGAAAGGCTCTATGATATTCATAATTTTAAAGTAAGAACTAAAAGGGTTATTAATACTGACCAATATGCCGCTGTGATTTTACTCAACCATAATATAGTTACATAGCATTATAAGTTAATATTTGCAGAGTATGAGACTTTTTGGGTTTTGTGCAGACCGGAAAAGTCAACACCGCCAAACCGACAGAGCAAGCGAAACCCGAGAAGAACAAACCACTGCCGAATCATTTGCAAAGATTAACGCCTATGGAAGTTGTGAAGAAAACGCCACAAGTATGTCTTTTTTTCTTTTAAAGAATTTCAAATAAAACAAATAAATTTTCTCACTTTAAAAGTTCGTTCAAAATTGAAAAGAAAAGTTGAAAAGCCAGGTTGTTTAAAATCTTTGGTAGTCAAACAAAAAAAGGGGTTAAAGAAAAGTGTTTACTTCCTGTTCAGAGAAATCAGTGTTTTGTTACATTCGTCGCTAGATGTCGCTACTGAGAAATATTTACTCGATATCAGTTTTGTTAAACGGTTTGTTGAAAATTGTCAGGAGCATTATTTTATATGCATTTTCTATAGCGTATAAGAGATAACAGTGTTTATCTAGGTGGTTTTGTTATCATTTTCTTACAAACTTCTTACTCGGATTTAGATACAAACGGTTTCATTACAGGTTCAATTGAATAAAACAATAAACACTATTGTTTTGTTTTTGTAATTTTTAGGGCACCGTTAAACGATACCAAGTTGCTATTTTCAGCTCTGCAGATCCGAAACATTTGAGATTTTTGGAAAACAAATTTGGCGTAATCGATTTTTCATGAAGCGTGAGTTTTCATATTAAAATGAAAAACGATGATTGCGGACGCAAAGCGAACCAGATTTCGTTCCGCTGTTCGCTGTTTCGGTGGTGTTTCGTTCCGGCACGTTTCCGTTTCGTTTTTTTTGTAGTGAGCTAACAGGCTTAAGAAAGAGATTATTTATACAGTATAATACATTAGTTTAGTATAAATTATTCTAAACCAATGAATTACACCCGAAAGTGCATTATTAATTTCATTATAGCGTCCAAGTTGTCTTCTAATGTTAAATATCATTGAGGTGTCATCAGCGAACAATACAATATCGTGTTTGTTCGCAAAAGAGGTAAATCATATTTTTTTCATCTCTTTATAATACACTAGCTGGTACCCGCGACTTCGTCTGCGTTCTCCGCTGGTGGCGCCGAATTTTTTATATTTTACTCGGAAACCAAACTTTTTTCCAGGACAAAAAGTATCCTGTATGTTAATCCGGGCAATAAACTATCTGCGTGCAAAATTTCATCCAAATCCGTTCAGTAGTTTTTACGTGAAAGAATATACATACATACATCCATACATCCTGACAAACTTTCGCATTTATTATATTAGATATTAGTGAAACATGTGACTGTAAAATTATGAAGCATTATAATCATGACAAGGTAGGAGAATTTTCAAGAACCTTACAAAGATTAATACAAGATTATTTTTTCTGAATAAGTGTGAAAGGTACTCAGTGACGGTTCACTTAACGGTAGGTGGTTACCATTGCCTAAATACAAGCAACAGTAAAGACATATAAATTATCTTTAGTTGCCCGGAATGCTACGCTACACGTGTAGGCAGTTATGATACAAATGCCTCTGTAATAACCAGCCAGTTTTAGAAGCAGTATCTAAAACTGGCTCAATTGACGAGAACTGTATTGTTCCAATTTAATATTATAAGATTTTTAATAGATTGCCACTAAAACGAGAAAACAACAATGAAATCATTTATGAAAATAATTATGAAACATTTATGAATTTTTATCATTTATGAAAATGATAGATTCCAATTTCAAATGTAATTTTTAGGGTTCCGTACGTCCGAATAAAAAAACGGAACCCTTATAGGATCACCGAAACGGAACCCTTATTTGAAAAAAATACATAAATTAGTTTTCTACTTATAGATTATAGGAAAACCTTTAAGAAGTCCATGATATTAAAATAACATGGTAAATCACTCAATATTGTGCTGATAGGTAACATCGTACGGAACCCTCTTCACGCGAGCTCAACTCGCACTTGTCCTGTTTTTTTATGTTACACTATTTTTGGTCAAGTCTGTATCACCTACAGACACTGTCCAAAGTGTCAATACTTTAAACAAAGATGCTATCCATATTCTTATGTGGTTGTTTAAGAAATGTGAATATATAAATTAACTGTATATGTACTTGTAATATGGAAAACACTGAAGGCACAGTCGTAGATTTAAATGAAAATTGCTGTGCAATCTGAAATCTAGGCTCGGTAAATAAGAAATAGGGCGCTTTCATAGAGGTAATGGCAACCGCTAATGTTATACCGCGCTCAGTGGAAACGTACGGTAACTCGCGAGTGTTTCTCGTATAAAGCAACTCGTTATAGAATGAATGGACGGCGCTCAGATTGCGGTTTACACGCTTGATGGAATATATTAGCGCTGGTTAGATGACAGAGTAAGGCTGGAGACAGACTTGTTTTCTTTCTGCTAATTTGTCGAACGAAACATGGACATTTCGTTTGATTTCCCGGGAGATACCCTATACAAAGGTGTCCCAGCGATATTTCTTCCATCTACTTACTGTAAAAAAATTCTAGGACAGCACGAACTTTAACATTTATATATTACCACACCTTTAGCACAGTCTAACCATACTTACGTCATACAGTCGGGCAACGCTCAATGTTCGAGCCTGCAAACTGAAGCGAGTTCGCCGAACGTTGCTCTACGCAATTACATTCGTTACCCGACTGTATGACGTAAGTATGGTTAGATTGTGCCTTTTGCGTATTTTAAAGGAATATACAAACTTCATTGGGTTTTTTATCGAGAAATGTGTCTTGATTTATATTGTTCATATAATATATTTTATATATATAAGTCGGCAAACAGGCTGACATGGTTACTTAAAACAAACATAGCCATAGAGGTTACAAGACTGCCACTCCCTAAACGGATGGCTGGCGAAGCGGCGCGGGGCCCTCATGTATGCCTCGGAGCATGGTTGCTTCGGATTTACCTTTACCGGGTGGCCGTGAGAGAGCCGACTGAGGATTGTCAGCATTGTCTGCGCGGTTGACACTGCGCAGCACACTTAGGCCGGCTGCCCCGAATGTGAGGAGCAGCGCGCTGTCTGGCTTTCGTATTGGGCGACGATCTCTCGCTACCGGCAGTCGTTAAAGCGATGGCCAGCAATGACCTTGTCTGGCAGATGATGCACGCGTTTTGTGAACACGTTATGTTGCGCAAGGAAGCGGCGTTAAGGCAGCGGGAAGAGGATCCCTTCTCTCAGCCATTCCGTTGGTAGAGGCTCGGTCGCAGGTGGCTGGCCGGTCCTCCGAGATGGCCGGCGTACCTCGACTTTCGGGTACGCCGAGGTTCCGTCAGGTTCCGCCAAGGTTCCGACAGTCCGATGTCGTGTCGAAAGATTCCTGTGACACCGCCCACCTACGGCCGCGTTAGAAAGTCGTTTAGCCAGTAGGAGTCCGTCCTATGCAGCGTCCCCTTCGCTTTTTGTTATCCATGAGCATGCCCCAACGTTAAAAAGAGGGATGTAGGTTTTACAAGTGCGCTGCAGACTTTGATAAAATAAAGGATGAGCAATTGATACGAGGTGTTATGAAATTCTGAGAAAGAGTTTCTTAACACAATATCACAGAACGTTTATTTCACAGTATGTATTCTGGCTGCAGTATCCTCCACCTAAAGCCCATTTGCAAGGTGGTAGTTTCAGTGTGCCTGAACGCAATGTGCCCAGTCACCACTAAATTAATTACTAAAAACATTTAAGCTTTTTAGGTTAAAGCGGCAATTGATGTCGTATTTGTAAATCACTTCTGTAGGTCGCAATAACTCGAAAATACATGTGTTTTGATAATAATGCCTAATCAAAAAGAATAAACCCAATGAAGACAGAAACTCCTTATCTCTTTTAGTCTGCAAATTACGACCTGTAAGATAGAGATAAAAGTAGCGATTACATAGAATTGGCATTAATATAAATTAAACACTATAAACAGTAAGACTGTCTCGATGAAACTGTATGGAGCCGGAGAGAGCACTCTGCGAATCTCCCTAATTAAAACTGTGTTTGCTAAATCCGCATCGCATATTGTGCTGGCGTGAAAGCGCTTTTAACCATTCCACCGTAGAATCATTATAAAACAGATACGACAGTTTATAAAGCTGCCTTTGACACTGTCTGTCATTATTCTTAGATTAGACTATTTAAAAAAAAAGTTTCTTTACCTCCGACTCCGTATGGAAGAAAGAAAAAAAGAAAGAAAGAAAGAAATTTTCTGAAAATTTTGTATACACAAACCTTCCTCGCCTATCGCACTTTTTATTAGTGAAAATTATACCAAATTCCGGGTTCGGGCCGGGCGGCGGCGGCGCACATTCGAGAACGGTACGGCAAAGTATTAAAAATTTTTCGTAGTGTTTTATACCTGAAGTGATTTTAATATAATTCAAATTTCATTGTATTGTGCTACGGCGGAATGCTCCCCACCACGCCAATTAATAGTGGCTGTAGCATAAGACAATGGAATTTTTATTATATTAAAGGCACGTAAGGTACAATATACTGTGAAGAAATTGAAATACTTTGCCGTGTCGTCGTCCAATTTGCGCCGACCCTTAGAAGATTTTATACTTATTATGCTTTATTTTATAATTATTATGTATAGAGTTAAATATTTTAGTTTTTTACATATTCTATAAAATAGTATAGTACAATTTTATAAAAATCTGATTACGAATCACATATTATTGAGAAAAACTAATTTTCGGTCATAACTATTTTTAATAACATAAAAATTGGTTCTCTTATAAAATTCCAAGTTGTATTTAAAAATTTATGTCACACTTGCACCTGTTTTCAAAGAAAAAACAGTTTCATATTAAAATTTATATATATTTTTTTTATGTTTCTGCTTACTGTTTTCAATAATTCATCTATTTACATCTAAATTAACGTAACACATTAAGATAGGTACAAATTGATTCTTTACATATAAATTTATACAAATATAAATAACTTTGATTTAAATGTTGCTTAAATCAAAGTAGAAGGAAGAAAGAATTTATTTGATAATTAGAAATGACAATTAAAATGGGCTACGTCTATATCTTATAATTAATTAATTTATAATTATGAAGCCATAAATATAATTATTGCCTTCGCCTAGTCTCCCACTGTCCGCATAATCTTTGCCGCTGCCGAGTGGTAGTAGCGCGAAGTCACGTAATCACGGCAATCTCCCGTCGAGAGCTCGCACAAAAAGAAATAATTAACCCATCCTACATTCGCACTTGTCACTCTTCAATTTTGATATACCTCACGTCGAAAGCACGATCTTCGTGTCGAATGTTGCACGAAACAATCAGTTTTGAATTTGTTTCCTATTCAGATGAAATCATATCAATTGAATGTATACAAGTTTTATGTGAAAATCTGCTGGCATACACTCTCTAATTTTTTTATTTAAGAAAAATGTAATTACATAATTTTTATTGTATGGAAATTTATGTAATTACGTATTTAATTTTAGCCACTTAAATTTTACGCAAATTCTGAAAGTTAAAGTATAATATGTTTTTTTTATTACTATAAAGAGATATAGATCAGCTGACAGTCCAAAGCGGAGATGTATTAAAAAGAGACGTATATTAAGAGACGTTATTTACTCATCTCTGCTACGCTTAAGCTTTGGTGGAGACAGTTGAACGGAGCGGATAGAAGATGTGTCATATTTGTATGGTAAACTATGGCTCACGAGCCGGCGACGACGGCGCGCAGTGGAGATGTGTATGGGGGCGTCCGTACGCATCTCCGCTTCGGTGGAGTCACCCTAGCGCTCTGCTCTCCGCTCATCAGATTACCTCTTATTAAAAAATATATATACTCTTACAAACAACGAACTAATTGAAATGTCTTTTTCAAACGAGACAGCTTGCTCTTTAAAAATATTACTCTGGGACTGATTTTATTTGTAAAATAGGGCATAAATCTGTTCCGAAAAATGTCCTCAGAAAATTATAAAATGTCAGACCAGTGAACAATTTTAAATGTCCATTAAAAGTTATAAATTTTGTCAATACCGGTGTTTGTCTAACGTCAGTGTTCCCCTTCCTAAATACAATAACTAATCACGATAAAAGGGTTGCGGGCTCGTCTGTATTAAAAAGTCTGTAAGAATTTCTTTGAAGGGTTGATGAAAGCGCGGCGTACACTGAAGCGTATTGTAGTCAAATTTTCAGAATAAATTGTTTACCTTTATTCTTTACAAAATTTACATTTTTTTTTGTCTTAAATTACTATTAATTCTTTTTTAGGGTTCCGTACGTCCGAATAAAAAAACGGAACCCTTATAGGAACACTCGTGTGCCCGTCTGTCCGACCACCCCCTCTCCCCCCTATCTCCGAAACTACTGAAACTAAAATTTTTAAAAAATTCAGAAATTAGTTTTCTACTTATAGGTTATAGGAAAACCTATAAGAAGTCCATGATATTAAAATAACATGGTAAATCACTCAATATTGTACGGATAACATCATGCGGAACCCTCTTCACGCGAGTTCAACTCGCACTTGTCCCGTTTTTTTATTGATTAGTTTGGTTTGCTGAGTTTTAGTCACGAAACACTAGAACTCCACACAACTCCTACATTTCAGTTTTTAATTTTTTATTTGTAATAAATATTCTTTACATTAATTTCCACATGTTTGGATACATTAATGTAGTACTTATGTATATTGTATATCTTTATCTGTTCTCGTAACCACCGCCGCAATGTTATAATATCAGTGCATTCTGCCAGTAATGATGTATGGTGCCAAAACGTGGCCTACATTGGCAGGACTGATCCACTAGTTTAAAGTCGGTCAGCGGGCTATGGAGCGAGCTTTGCTCGGAGTTTCTTTGGTAGATAGGATCAGAAATTCTGAAATTCAATAACTAATCACGAAGAGTGTCGCCAAGAAGTTGAAGTGGCAATGGGTCGGTCACATCTGTGGCACAGCCACATCGATTTGGTAGAAGAGTTATCGAATGGAGGCCACAAATTGGAAAGCGCAGCGTGGGACGCCTTGCGGCCAGGTGGACAGACGACTTAAAAAGCTTCGCCGAAAGCGGCTGGATGCAAAGGACAGAAGACCGTGCGTGGTGGCGAGCCTTGGAAGAGGCCTACATCCAGCAGTGGAGAGACGCAGACTGAGGATGATAATGTTATGTATATTGTGCATACTGCGCAAAATAAATTTAAAAAAATCCTCATTAATAGGTATCTTAAATTCTAATCTTGGGAGTTCTATCGGATGAAAAATCGAACGAAGCGTTTATAAGCAGAAAATTACAAAATAAAACGATTATTAATTTGAAAATCAACAACTGTAATTCTATCACTTCTCATCATATTCTTATTAATAGCTGAATTCGGCCACGCTTCGCTGCGGCCCATACGGCGGCGACGTGCGCATGGGGCGCGCGGTACTGGACACTGCTTATATATAATACTATTTATCGTAGCGTGATGTTATATAGCCTATAGACTTCCTCGATAAATGGACTATTCAAAACAAAAAGAATTTTTCAATTCGAACCAGTTGTTCCTGAGATTAACGCTTTCAAACAAACGAACTCTTCAGCTTTATAATATTAGTATAGATTATCCTTATGTTTTCTATATCTATATCTATACATATTAAAAAATAGAGTTGCTATCCGCTTTTGTTTGTTTCTCCCCTAACTTCTTTTAAATGATCAAAGGATTTTAATAAGGTTTTCATTAATGGAAAGAATGATAAACGAGGAATGTTTGTGTACATAATTTACAAAAAAATGCATCCATACAAAGCAAGAAGCGGGTCGTTACTACTAAATAAAACGTTTCAACTTTTTCTGGGGTTGGTACACGTTGCGTATAATTGTTTTTTCTTTTTTTTTTTTCAACGCTTTTTCTCCCCGCTAATGGGCGGTCGGTGGCTGATGCCGCCGTCAATTCATAATTCGTTACTCGGAGAATGCTGTTATACAAAAGCTATTTTTACTTCATTATTATAATACCGCTACGTCCCTTTAATTACTTTTTTATACGAGAAGTATACAAGCCTTCTAATGACATAAATGTGCTTATCATTTATTAATCAATCACAATAGTTGTGTACTATGGTATTCATAGAACATTTAAATTTTTTTCAAATTAGGTACTTAAATTCAAATGTAGGTAATAGTTTCATGAATTGTAGCAAGATTGGCTTCATTGTGTTATTGGATACCATCAAATTCTCTCTCTTAGTATGAGATTGCTAATTTTGTTAGTTTTTAAAATTATTGTACTTGGTCATATCAAGCAATAATTGTACAAGAAAATCCTAATACTATAAATGCGAGAGATTGTGAGGATGGATGTTTGTTATTCTTACACGCAAAATTACTAAATGGATATGGACGAAGTTACAGTTACACACCGACAAAGCTGAGGGCAAAAGCCGGCTTATCCGTATTTTTGTTATCATTCTTAAATGTCATTAAGAAAAATTAGAGCTAAAATCATCTGTTCGGTTTTATCACTTCTAGTCGTCGATAGCCGTGACTTGTGTCACTGACTTGCGTTGACTTGCGGTAGTCTGAGCCACAGACTACCGCAATAGTCTGTGCCACAAACCACCGACTCAGACTCTGTGGCCAGTTGTAAAAAAAAAATTGATTTGAACGCGAAGCGCGTATTTCTTGATCGGGAAGAATTTTAATTGTTGAAAATTAATAATATACGGATTTTGTGCGACTTTTGTAACGGTCTACTGTATGGAATTTTGTATCCGTTTCGCGAGACAAAAGAAACAGTGACTTTAGTTTCGATTTATGTGGAAGCTTCGAATGGCGGCCGATTGAGTCATTTGGGATAATATTTGCACTAAGGACATTTTGAATTGCCTGAAAGGCGAACAGTGACATGTAATACTTCTTCTCTTGCAGCTACCTCTCCCAGATACCAAGTCTAGTATTCATATTCTAGACTTCTCTGTATTGTAACTGCGCTGTATATCAATTAAGATTACTTAGATATGTGCTTATGCAAATGAAGATTTTTTTTATATTGCATTTTTTCTACTTTCAGCTCCTTATAGTTAAAAAAAAGAAACTTAAAAGTGAACCACACGAAGGTGTGGCCAGTGTATTAGTATCTATTATTGCGCTCAGCCCATTACAGTTAGTGCAAAAATGGGATTCACGCCCCCGTAATAAATTTACTGGACTGTTACGCCGTCCGCCCGCCCGCCGCGTCGGCGCTGGAAGCTAAGTGCCCTGTTTGCGTTTTATAACATGCCAGTTAATATCAAAATAAAATACCAATTAAAAGACTGAGAAATAGATTTATACGTTAATAACAGTATAGAAAAGAATAGAATTAATTGCCCTGTTTTTGAATAGTCACCACGCGTATTTTGTGAACATAAATCGACTTTTATGTTATTTAGTTTCTTTTTTATTACTAAAAAAGATTTAAATAAAAATAAAATAAAATAAAACAAAAGATTACTATATAATTTAAGGGAGTATATACGCTAACTCTGTTTATTGTTATTATTATTTTCACATTTTTGACGTAAATTTTGTTGGGTTTATTTGGGAGAAATGTGCGTTTATTTACAAACATAAACCACATGAATTACATAGTCCCAGAATTTACAATTGGAGTTAGAAATATCCTTCAACTTAGACCTTACAACAAAAGTTTCATAGGCGCTATATAAAATACTTCATAACTTTTGAGTTTAAAAGAAAATTTTTGAATGGTTGACAGACCACTTAATGATGAATGTTTACCGTTGCCTATGCTGGCTTTGTAGGATATGGGATTGAGGTTTGAGGGAATAGGATCTGGCATCCCTTATCTTACCCCACACATGTGTTGTTATTGCATGGCGTTATTCTGTTAATTGGTGGTTACTACTGTTAGACGGACAACCCAGCTTATGATTGCGGAACGCAGATGCCCTGTCACTGCTTTCCAGATCATGAATGAATCAAAATAATGAGTAAATAATAAAAATAAGTTTTAAAAAACATTGTAAACACGAATTTAGCTTAAAACTGAAAAAAACTCAAAACTAGCTTAAAACGAATCACTTTTGATAATCAAAATTTTATCCTGTTTAGGGCCGTCAGCCTGTCTGATCTTAACATTAAAAAAATAGATAAAACTTTATAAAAGGAAATGAGTGTTGAAGGTATACACGTACCTACCATACGTAAAAAAAACATATTTTTCCATACGTTCTATGCCTTTTTCGTGTAAATCCTATTTTAAAATATTCGTTTTCGACTTTGGCGTCTATATTGTATTGAGCTAACATTACCTATCCATTTGAATTAAAAAAATCTTGAACACCGATAGCGTAACACTTTAATTGATATTTTTTATAGTTTTTTAATAAGAGAATCGCAACTCACAATCTATTGACGACTAGCTGACTGAAAATATGATATTTTTTTTCTATTTTCGGCAATGAAACCGTTTTTAAAACAATTGTAGTAGTATCTCATTAATTTATTCACGAATTCAATCTCTTGAGAGTTTTTGGGGATAAAAAGCGTAGGTAAATTTATAGGTAAGTATTTGCTGGCCTCGTTATCGTCCGTTCGCCGACAGAGGAATTACGAGTTCGATTTCCGTTCCAGACGAAGTGTTTTCGCTTCGCTTATATTTCACTCCGCTGTTTTAAATGTGATAACATTTTTTTCAGCTTATTCTGCCCATTTGTGAGGTTTTGATTACAATTTTTTTTAATCTCTGACCGCATTAACGTTCATATCTCAAAATGTTCATTATTCGTTAAAACAATTGTTTCAAAGTGCACCGTGTCGGTGAAAAAACGGGAGGGGATAATTACGTTTGTTAAATAAACTGGTATAAAAAGGTTGGAAGCGCGCTTTCATTCCTTTATCTCGTAACGAATTCCCAGCATTAAGCTCTCGGCGCTCATAATAGAGGCAATAACACTCAGACTCGGGAAAGAGTACCCCTATAATACGTCGGGTAAACGAATATGCGAGTAAATTGCCGAGGAGCCAGGGCAGATGTGATTGCGAGCGGCCGGATGAGGCAATCATCAATCGTACGCCCCGCGCCGCCCGCCCGCTCGTAAATCACGCGCACAATGGCCGAAGGAAGTTCTTAAGAAGAAAAACTATAGGTCATATCCTTCCGGGGAGGCGGCCAATCGGAAGCCGGCTTTACTCGGCCCCCCGCGCCTCTTGAAGGGTTATTCGGTTAGGGCCCAATATAACCTCTAATAACCGTAAGGAAGCGCGTGTCACGCACACAGATGCAAGCACAATTCACTCGACTTGTTATCTAGTGCCTTGCCTTAGCGCACTCAGGGGTCCCGGGTTTGTTTCTCGGCAACACCTACTTTGCAAATCAAACTTTTGGCTGATCAAAGTTGGCTTTGGTCCGCTGTATGGTTATCCCATAACACAAGCCTAATAGTGCTAACTTTCAGAGCTATACAAATTGGTGCGTTTGGTCTTAAAAAAAAAAACTTCAATTAAAATTTGCTGTTGCTGTTTCTTTACAGGTAAAAAATGAAGTCGCTCTCCAAATCTCCTTAATGGATTATTTACTCTGGATTAAACGAATTTTGATGCTATACAACTTATACAATAGGGTATTTGACAGATTTTAGGAAAATATCTCAAACTGTTAATTATACAATAATACACTTGCAATTTCATTCATTCTTTGTGAATTGCTTTATTTTCTATGAAAATTACAATCAAAGTTTAAATTATAAATAAGACCGCCAAACGCTAAGTCACGTGATATCAATACTCTTGCGTCACTTGCTTGTAAACAAATTTTAGCTGTCAAATCGTAGTACGCTCATGTACTGTACTAAGCATCGACTGTAAACAAAGCAAATGACGCAACTCTATGTGCCACCAATGTCGTGCGTTTTTAATCACGTGGTCAAACATGAAAATTTAATTATTTTAATAATGATTTCTTATGAAAATCGTAGGTATTTTTAAATACTGTGTTAGTTAATTTGGTTTAAAAAAATATTTACAGTTAGTCTAGTAACAATTTGTTTAATATTTTCATTATAGTCAAATACCGTATTTCTTTCACTTCTTTCTTCAACTTCACTTCAACTTATTCAATTTCTTTCACCTTGTCACTTATACAATTTCTTTTGGAAAGTTCAAATAAATGTGTATACATCTATACATATGTATAATAAAATCGTAAACGAGCCGTGGCTGTACATTAAATAATAAAAAAAAATAATTTGCTTATGTTACCGAGGTCGAAAAATAGTTTTTAGAATTTTGTCTGTGCGTTTGTGCACGCTAAACTCAGAAAAGGCTTAACCGATTTTAATGCTGTTTTCAGTGATGTATTTTAGTAATCTTCCCATAAAATTTAGTGTTTGTTTCATTCCAATCGGTTTACAAACAAAAAAGTTATGCGCCACACCAAATACCACGCGTACGAAGTTGCGGGCTCAGCTAGTTCTAATTAAAGTTATAAATAGCAGTCAAGTTGTCAAAAAAGCTACACTGGAAAAAAACTTTAACTGCAATTGGATTTTGGTGAATTACTGTTAAAATTCCGGTGATAGCTCAGTGGAACGCTCGCCTTCAAAAAATTAAGCACTAGTGCGAATCCTCTCCTGTTAAGAATTTGTCTTTCCAATTACATTGAATGAATGCGTAGTGAGGAAATATGTTATTCGTGGCGGTGAATACTAACTGTTAAAGTATCTCCTAAGGTGGAATTATCGACCTTACAGTACTTTGTACTGAACAGTTTATCCCTGATAAAAGCAATCATTGCATAAAGAACTTGGTTATTGTTAAATTGTAAAGGTATTTTTTTTTTAATTTATTTATAAACATAAAATAAACTTCAAGAGAATTAGTCCACTTTTCACACAACGATATTTTTATATTGGGAAGCATTTCTGTACTATATCCTCTAACAAGATTATAATCGTTTTTAGTATTTAAGTACGCAGTGAGTTTTTGTTCTATTACTTTTACGTCTTTAGTATCAGTGAGAAGAATCAAATCATGTTTGTAATATTGAAATTTGTTTGTCCCTCCAAGTCTTTGTATTAAAAAAGAATTCATGATTTATACGTTTATGAGGTCGTACCTGTTTTTATTGTAAAGCTCGTGTGCGTTCAATTGTTAAGCGCAGGTAAAGTTTATCTACTGTGACGCGCATTATATTATGTCGACGGGAAGATTTTTCCACGTCCTCCCGTTGGTGCAGAGTCGTCCGTCATCCGTAAGGATTATGCGTAAGCCCCGCGAATGGATAGCGAATAGATCGTGATGTGTCGGTTTTTGGCCTGAATTATTTATATTGATAAGTTTGCGGTATTGGCGAATTGGTTCGTATTGAGTAATTTCCCCCTCTTTATGTGGAGCTCTTTATTGGGAACTGTAATAATTTGATCTGAAAATACCGATAGAGGGCCGCTATTACTGCTGTGAGCTAAATACGGAAAGGGGATTATTTTTATATTGGTGGTTTGTGTTAATTAATAAACAATAACGACCAATCGACCCACTGTTTTTTAATAATGACCATTTGTATTTAGTAGTGGTCGTGACTATGTAACCTGGACAGAATATATGGGGCGGCAGAATATATATAATGTTGTGGGGGGGGGGGGGGGTACACAAGGGTACAAAACCAGGTGCTCCATGACACCATTGCACCAATCTGTCGCCAGAACCGCTACCCATTGACGATGGAAAATTGCCACTTGGAAAACGTTTATTCAATAACCAGTCAATTGTAGGCTTGATAAAGCTTCAACGGCCAAGTCACACAACATTAACTATAATAATAAAGAAATCGCAGTAAGGAACCTTAGAGTTGGCACGACTTTGTCTAGAGTTCATTACTTTTTAGAGATAAACAAGCAGCTCCATCGAGACTTGGCTAGTTTTTTACAGAATGTTTTTGGTGGGATTTCACTTATTTTTGTAGAAACGTGGGCATATTGATTTATTTTATTAGATTTTCTTATTTCACACAGTTTTTTTCTTTTTAGGAGTAGTTTTTTTATTATTACAAATCTTTCTTTTCTTTTTTCCGATTCTGATTCCTGTACAGTCAGTTTTTCGTATTGTCCATTCGCGTTCATTATTTATTCTTTTAGACGGTTTAGACGGTTTAATTTCTGAAAGATCAGCGCGGTATTTACGCCTAAGCCGGTTGTATTCGGTGATCGCTGAAGCTTGAGCTTTTATACTCTTGAAGTCAACATTTATGAGGTGCACCCCATGAAGATTGGTTACTCGTGAAAGCGCCACGTAGGCTTGGCCACAAGAGAATATGGAGGTGCCAATGTCCATGAGGGCATTTTTTAGACTTAGACCTTGCAGTCAGCGCCATCTAGCGACGTGTGCGGGTATCACCGCCACTCTTGTCCAATGCATTATATTTTGACCAAATTTTGAGCGAAATTAATATTTTAGTGTAATTTGTTTATTTAATTTGTGTAATGTTCGAGTAGAATAAAGTTAATCGTTCGACTATTTCTTCTTGTAAACTTGTAAGTATAATAATAAGTATAAAAGCCAGTCAAGTCTTATCCAGTTTTCCTTTAATTTTATTTATATGCGTATTAAAAGCAGAAGGGGAGGCATTCGCCCAGCAGTGGGACGCTATAGGCTAGAAGATTAAATTAGAAGATTTGTCCCACTACGCTGGATTTTTGCAATGACAGTCGATTTTTTATGTACCAATAGTAGAAGGGGGCATTACCATATCTCTAATACAGCTGAGAACAGCTAAGGGTTCTTCATCAGATACTTCAGACCTTCGATTTTTGACATCAATTGAAGCGGCCCACCAAGTTGAATATTTTTTGTAAAGGCGGTATGTCGATCTCTAATAGTTTGGTTGGGCTCTTGTGTTTTCTAATCAGGGTCACCAGATACTCCAGATCTTCGATTATCCTAGTTTTTATAGTTTTCCCCTTTATGTGGCCATTAAATCCTAACTTTGTACCAAATTTCAGCTCTTTGAGTTTATGGGAAGTACTAGTTCTATTTTGATGATCATGAGTGAGTGAGTGTCGAAAATGCGAAACTTTGCTTTCGTTTAACTTCGGAACTAAATGACCTACAGACTTGAAATTTTGGATTTTAAGCGTGTGATTATAGCTTACTGGATGACGAAAATTTCTGCGTTCTGGTCTTATCCAGAGGTTCTCAAATAGGGGCCTGAAAATGCGGCGAAATGGTTCCAGTAAAGGATGGTACGGCAGTGTTTGCTTTTGCTTCGCGCTCGACTTGGCGGGGGCACTGCCGTGCCCCCCGATATATAAAAATTGCCCCCCGGGTCAAAATAAGGTCACTCTACGCCTCTGTCTGTTTCTCCGCTAACTTCTTCTAAACCACTCAAAGGATTTTGACGCAGTTTTCACTAATGGAAAGAGCTATATAAGAAAAAATAATTGCATTCGTGTGAAGCCGGGGCGGGTCGCTCGTTTTTAATAAAATTCATCTATAAATACTTAATTTGCAGCACTTTTACTGCAGCATGTAATTTCGATGAAGCTTTTTCTTCTTTCTGATAATTTAAATGACCTTTTAGAAATCTCAAAAACCGATATGCTATCTATAAGATTCTCTCTTCTGAAATATTTAAACACTAAGCCTATTCGAATCTACAAAGGAAACCGCGCAATGTTATAAAATTCTTTTCGGAACGAATTCATTTGCGGGGTATGTTGAATTGGAGGAGGCTCCCCGGGGCGGTCGGCGGGCGCGTGAATTGCGAATTAGATCGCCGCGGGCGCATTGCGCCGCGCTTTGTTACACTTGTTAGCTAGTTTTTGCGCTTGCAACCCCTTTGAGCGCTCAATTACATCGGTGTTGCCCTGCCTGCACTGTATTTACTCCTGATACTGTTCAGATTGGTTCAAACTTTGCTCAAATATAGGTAAAAATCTGTAGTCAATAATTTTTTTTTTACTTTAAATTTCGATTCATAAATAATATCACTGTTTGTTACAACCAATTCAATAAAGAATTATTATTATTATTATTTGTCGACCCCTCCGTCGAGAGGTAAAGGGACTTTCGGGAGTCCCGGGTTCTAGTCCCGGAATGGGCCAACTTTGCAAATGAACTTTTTATATTTGGCTCTGGTCGGATCTGGCAAGTGGTGGCCCTTCCACTATTTTTACCATATATGCACTATACCATAGTCACGTATTTTTAAATGTACTATTATAGTAGTGGCAGAGCACTCTGCGTTTCGCAGTCATTTGGGTAGGCCGTCTCGCGGTATTAACAACCCCCTTACAGAAGACCACCATGAAATAACGGCATGTATGTTGTTGTGTTTCGGTGAATGAGTTAAGGGGGATTACACGGGTAGATTTTCGCCGTGCGGCTAATAGCTTCACAAAGCCGCATAGCTAGGTATTCCATTTATACCTACTATGGTCTGCAGTGCATTCGAAGCACCTGCGGTGTTGCTTGTGTTAAGTATAGGCGACGGTAGGCACCTAGCTACTATCAAGTGGACCGTCAGTCCGTCTGACGACCTTAACGTAAAAAGATCTTTCGCGAGTAATACAGTTTAATTTTAATAATCATTGATCATAGCTGGTGCTCGCGACTTCATCCACGTTAAAAAATGAAAAATATATTACCTGAGAAAATATATGAGTCATATAACGTATTATATTTTCTGACGATCCTTCGGGAAAATAACATTTTTCCAGGATATCCTATATGTTAATCCAGGTAATAAACTATCTATGTGCCAAAAATCTAAATCCGATCAGCCGTTTTTGCTTCATTGAGGAACAAACATCCAAACATTGTAATATTATTAGGATATATGTTTTCAAATTCGAAATTCGCCAAACGCGGAATTCGCGCTGTGGCTCTTTAAAAAAACGGGCCATGGCGCCTCGTTCTGGCAAATACAAAAAGACCACATGGCGAAATTCATGTCGTGGGCTTATAAAATCTGACCAGAACGCATTGTGACAATGAAGACAAAACAGTTCAGTATCTACCTTTTTCACATTTTTTTTTTGTGATTTTTTTATTTTTGTTAGAAGCTCAATAGCTCGTCAATACGAGCTTTATTATTTATCAATAAATAAAATTAAACAGTTATTTATCCAACTTTCCAATTTATTATGTTCGAATTTTGACAAGTTGGTGTATACGTTGATATATTTATTTGATTAAATTTATTCCTGAGGCCTCTCACCCGGAATAAACAATCAATTGTTTGGACACAATCATTGATAGAATGTTGTATGGATATATTTTTGACAAATCTACGCTGAAAACTTGTTTTCAGCAATTGAAACTGAAAATATGTCGGCAAGATACTTTTCTACGTTACAGTATAAGCCTTGGTACACAAATATTATTTGTAAAGTTATTTGAATTCAGTTATTAATGTTACTTTTTATGCATCGTTGGTAACTTATTACATTTAGAGGAATTACCTACTTATTTATCATTTAAAGGAATTATCTACTTA